>CM061561.1:36653264-38001180 GCA_030864225.1 Capsicum baccatum var. pendulum
TCAATAATAACAGCTAAATATTGCTCAAAGAAAATAATACTAAAAAAATTCGCCCACTCTTTTGTCAATATAAACAAGTGACATTGAATTTAAATCTCAATAAAAACAGCTATACATTGGCACAAAGTAATAATACTACTCACACATGTATTGTTGTAGAGACAAGAAAAATTACCATTTCAGATGTTATGTTCATTATTAGTATACAATTAGCAATTATTAGTTTAACTTATGAAAATATAACCAGGCTGTTGTTTTTGGTCGTTTTCTGCATTTAAAGAATGAGTTTTGACTGTAAGATATTATATGACTTTTTTTTTTTTTTTTTTTCACAATCTGATATTTGCTAGGTTGCTCAAATAGTAAGCATCCTTCAATCACCTCCAATCCTAAGTTGTGGGATCGTCTTTAATCATCAAGTGAGCAAAAGGTGGGAGCTCTAAAGGACAGCCAAGGAGGTTAAAAAAAAAAGTTACATATGAGGTCCGAATAAATTTGAATTCATGTTGGAAAGTCCCGAGCAACGCATTTGCTATCAAAAGTGACTATGATTTATTTTTTTTTGCACAATCTAATATTTGGTAGGTTGAAGCATCCTTCGATCTCCTCCAACCCTAAGATGTGGGTCCGACTTTAGTCATCAAGGGAGCAAAAGTTGGGAGCTCTTAAGAAAAGCCAGAGAAGTAAAAAAAAAAAAGGTTTTTCATATGAGACGCGATTACATTTGAATCCGTATTGGAAAGTCTCGAGTAACGCATTCACTGATAAAAGAGACTCCAAAAACTCAAACAAGAAATCACTCGTTAAAAATGAAAGAGTATTCATCCACTAACTAGAATGATCTTGTTTTGAAATAATTGAATCCTTCAAAATACATCGTGTTATTTATCATACAAATAAAGAATAAGAAATAGTTCTACATAAATTATTCTGTTAAAATGTTAAATAGAAATAGGGATGTGCATCGATCGGTTCGGTTTATTGGTTTTCGATTTTTAATTATGCTAAACCAATAAGATATTTTTTATCGATTTTCGATTTATCGGTTTTTAATTCTTAACGGTTCGGTTTTCGATTTAACCGATAAGAAAATACTCATAAAATAGAAATAGTAGTAACTAACATGAAAAAAAAACGAATCTTAGTTGCAACCAAAAATCCTACATGATGTGTTTAAAATTTACAAAAATCTTCAAGTTTGAAATAAATGTTGTTAGGAGAAATTAAGAGTTTGTATAATTGAAATAATAGGTTTGTTAATTTGTAGAAATAAAAGAGAAATGTATAATAAGTCATATATATATATATATATATATATGTTATCAGTTTACCCAATAACCCAATAAGAAAAAACCGAACCGAACTAATAACCTAATAATTTTTTTTTTATAAAACCATTAAAAAACCGTTAACCCAATAACAATAAACCAATAATATTTTTATCGGTTCGATTTATCGGTCGGTTCGATTTTTGCACACTCCTAAATAGAAACAGAAAAAGTTATATAAATCCAAACAATCAGCATGTTCATTCTTTTTTTCTACGTCTTAGTTTATGTTTCCTTTTACGCAATCATGTTTATGCAAAATATTTGTGAATATAATGACACGTTATTGCTTTCTTAATTTTTACATTCAAAATACTTTAAGAGGCTGTTTGGTACGCAAAATAAGGTATATAGGATATTGAAGAATTAGAAGTAAGATAAAATTTACACCGCGTCTAGTGATGGCATATATTCATTTTGGGATGTTATACAACTTCGTATCAGGAGGAGGGACATGTCTTCTCTAATCACCTCCCCTCAGTTCTTCTCCGGATTACCTCCCTACATCTCGAAACTCCTGCTACAACAAAAAGGTATAGTACTCGATTCCGTTACTCCTGCTACAACAAAAAGGTATAGTACTTGATTCCGTTACATGCACCGAGGACAATTGAAAAAAAACAACCTCTCACACTTTCTCAATGGCGTATCCTCACACCTCCTCTTCACATGTCCGAACTATTTCAATCTCACTTTGCTCATCTACATTTGAAGCTATTAACGAAAAAGAAAGACGCTCGTTTACATGAACTTATGGTAATGCCTAATTTCATCCAGTCTCAGTCGAGAAGACAGCCTAGTATATTGAGAAAATTTGTGTGCCTTGCAAAGTTGGCTTAGCTTGGATAAGTATAAAAGGCCTTTAGGTCTATTGGCCTTTCTATAACAGGATTTGAATTCTGTCCATATTTATTGTATGAGCAACTGATACAACAAGATTAACAAATCACATTTTGCAGAACATGTACAGACAATCTTCCGATCTCATACAGCCATACGACAACACCTTTATGACTTAGAATCAATATTATGTATCAATGGAGATTACTAAAGCATCATCACCTTTGTCAACCACAAAAGTCTTGGTAATTTTCTTGGAAGCAGTAGCGACATCCACTTCATACGAGCCATGGAATCCCCGAAAGTTGAATTGACCTTGCTCATCGATATGGCCATGAGCATTGGATAACCATTCTTGCTTAAGAGCAAGGTACCTTCTTCCAGCTTCATTGATATCGCCTTCTGCATTCACTAAATGTGCATTTTCTCGACTCATGAACAGCTCCCAGAATCCCCATAATATTACACCTTCCACAGCAGGGTGTGCAAAAGCTTCCCGAAGCATAGCTTCTAAATCATCAGCTCTAACGTGTTCGTTACTAGAAGAGACGTCAACTTCAGTAAACCAGATTGGAAGTCCAAGAATGCTCAGTTTATCAAGAGCTGAACATACAATCGGTCCAACTGGATAATCGATGTGTCCCTGAATACCTATTCCTCCAACTGGTGCACCCTGGTCTTGGAGCTCAAGAATATGCTCAATGTACTTTTCAGGGGATGACCGGGTGTCACAGCCATCCTCAACATGGTAGTCATTTACAAATAGGATTGCAGAAGGATCCAATTGATGTGCTCTTTTGAACATATTTGCCCAGATTTCTTTACCCAGTCGTTCTTGGTAGTAAGAACCATGCATCATCTCATTATTCACATCATAATGTTTGAACTTCCCCTTGTACCGTGTAAGTAGGCCCGATAGACGGTTTTGAAGAGCTGTCATCAAGTCATTGTTGTTCAACGAGCGTATCCATGCTTGAACGGTGGACTCCACTTCCCAAAATATACAGTGACCACGAACTTGAATATCATTTCTTGTGCAAAAGTCTAGGAGCTCGTCTGCATCTCTGTAATTGAATTTTCCTTGCTGTGCTTCTGTGCTGTACCACTTCAGCTCGTTCCCAAAGACAGCCCAATTGAAGTTTTTGACAAAGAAATCGTTGAAGTCTTCATTATCCATGTTTGTTCTGCAAATGCACGATCCGAAGGGGAAACTATTTTGCTTTTGTCTAACTCTAACTGACGGGCCAAGCAAACAGGCTGAGTCTGATCCAGAGAACTTCAAGATGACATCTCGCTTGCGTATCTGATTAAGAAATATTCATTGTCAGACACGTCACTGATCATATCTGAAAAAGATATGCATTTTACATGTTAACCTATGGAAGACAATTTTGAAAGAACGACAATTTTGAAAGAACGCCCATCTGATCTCAAACCACATGCGAAAACACTAACACTGATGGAGTGACAGTACTTCTCGTAAATGTTTGATGAGCTGTTTTAAACTGTATTATTGCAACAACATTTTCTGAACTCACATAAGAAGGAAGAATCTAAGAAAACAATTTATGATAGATTCACGGTCAATTGTTTAACAAAGACTCCACGTCATTCTTTTTTCTTTCTTACGTCAGAGCTTCTATGCAGCAATGAATAAAATGTCATAGATCCGCTTGTAGATGCAGTGTGGGCAACAGTACAAGGACTTAGAAGCACCTCAAAGGACCTGAAGATCGTAACTCTGGAATGACAATTAAAAATATAATACAGACATATTTAAATATTACCTTCTCCGTTTGTCTCTTCAAGTCGTTAAACCTTGCACGTCTATCAACTGGAAAAACGTGAAGTCCAGCTACCATTAGGTCAACACCAGCAGGAGGACCCTGAACATACACCATCACTTTAGCTGCTTGCTTCTCGATTCTAAAAGACCCTCCAATTTCATGCCATTGATCATCGTTGACCTCAACTTGGCCCCCATTAACCCATTGGTCATCTACACCAAGAGCCACACTTACATTCTGAGGGCCTGATGCTTGTCCAATTTTAACCCATGAAGATACTTGATATGTCAAATAGAGTTTGACTTTCTCAGTGATCACCTGAGCAGGACCCATCCATGTCTCAGTACGATTAGTCACTGCAATGTAACGACCACTTAAAGGCTCATGAGAACCAAGGGAGTCTCTAGCCATTGGAGGAATTATACGTGGCGAGCCTGTTTCAACATTCATTCTGCAATTGCCTAGGGGAAACCAGCCATTGGTGCCATTTTTCAGATGGGCATTTGTGATTATATTAACACCAAAAACTGCATTCTGAAAGATAAAGAAAAGGTGAAAGAACCCTTCAAATACTATTTGGCTGTGAATATGGATAGGGAGAAACATGAAACATCAAGCGTTCAACTGAGAAACACTTTCTAGTGGCAGCTAGTTAGCATAGGATGCACAACATAATACTTACAAAAGCCTTTACCCCTATACTATTGTCACGCTAAGAACAAAAGAAAGAAAAGAAGACTAACCAACTAACCTCAACAACTGGTGGAAGAGGAGGAGGAGGTTTAGCTGCATGATTTACAACTAAACTATTGAGGAGGATATCCGTGCCTGGAGGTGGACCTTCTAAAAAGATAACAGCTTTAGATGGGGATTCATTTAGAAGAAACTTTCCTTGCAACTGCACCCAATCTTTGTCTGTGGCTTGGACTCTGCAGACCACTAGCTTTTGTTAAGACACTTTACCAGAAACTTCAATGTGCATGGTAATTGGAAAAAAACAAAAGAAAACAGGGGAGAGCAAGATAGCTGAACAAGTAAAACCACCATATATCCATTAAGTTGCATAGTGGCACTTAAGTTAGCTTGGATCAAAATTGACGTCAAGAACGCTAAGAAAAAGCACTGTCAAGAGATAATGACATAGTGATTATACTTCCGGGGATGTTATCAAATTCTAATACAAAAAAAAAAGGTGAAGTTACAGCAGTGCTCATGCTAACAACAACAACATACCCAGTGTAATCCCACAAGTGGGGTCTGGGGAGGGTAGGATGTATGTAGACCTTACCTCTACCTTTGTAAGGTAGAGAGGCTGTTTCCAAAAGACCCTCGTCTTAAAAGGGAAGTATCCGACATCAAGTTCTCATGCTAGTGACTGCTAATACTGTAGAGAAATGATTATCCAGACACAATTCAGAAGAAACAGCTAGTTAATATCAGAAACTCTTCAATATTACTAAGGCATTCTATTGACCAACATTACTATATATTAAATGTTATAGAAGTGCAGAAAAGTCATAGGTTGGTTGAGTATTTAACATTGTTTCTGGTCCGATAGCATTAAATAAATTTCATGACCTGGGAGAGTGTGTATTTTGAGAACAAAGTATTTGAAGCACTCAGTCAAAACAAATAGCAAGAGCAAGAAACGCTTATGCAGAAGCTTCATAAGATCTATGTTCATAACCGACAATTGTAAATTATTGAATAGAGTGAGGGTGCTTTCCAAGAGCAACAGGAAATTTAGGGAAGAATACATAGCCAGCCCATTGAACTTTGACAAAAAATTTCATTTCAACAACTCACCTAAGGGCATAACCCATTAAGCACCTGAAGTCTGTGAAAGTTGTGCCTATTAAGCACGAATTGCCAATGTACCACACTGTATCTTTTCAAATGCGTTAAATGCCTTTAAACTGGCAATCCATTTTTCGTTTTGCTTTTGTTATCCTTTTCCATTTTCTACTCTTTTTCTAGTTTCTTCTCTCTCGTTCCCTTACGAATTGAAGACAAAGGAGCATCCATTAAAGTACTTAGAATAGAATTTGCATCTTGTAAATCTGTCATTGAAGAGGATTGCAGAGACTTCAAAATAGCCAAGACTAGTGATGAGTGATGACTTCTCTTTCTCCTAAGGTAGCTACCAATCAAATGTTGTTCAAGCAACAAGAAAGAGGTACTCCTTTACTGAGACGTAATGCTGCAATCCCATCAAGTCACGTGTCATTTTCTCATTAGTTGGTTTATCTTGTCATAGCATTTGAATTGTGCAAACTTAGTTTTATGACTGGTCACGCAAATTGTATTTGATGTGTGTAATTTTCACGGGCTTCAGATGATTTAGTTCATATCCTTAGGAAGTGTTCAAATGAAATTTTTTTGTCTAGTTCAAGGGGCCGCATATATTTCTGCCAAAGGTTGATCAATGATAACACAATGAATAATACATCAAACAGCATCATGTGCACATTAAATAAGTGGAACTTAGATTAACTTACTTGGCAATGCCTATATACTGTTCACGGTTATCAGCGGCTTGAACCCACAATGTTCCCCGAACATCGGCACTATTGGCATTGTGACCATGTAGCCGAACAATAGCAGTCATCTCATAAGCAAGCTTTTGCTTTACTCTCCCGGTTATATCTTGCTGAATCCCGTTCCAGCTCTGTGTGCGCTCTGTTGCAGATGCAAAGTATTTTCCAGAGGCTGGATTGATATTTCCATCTGTCATGCAGTCATGGCAAACAACCTTGCAGCCTCTTCCGGACCAACTATTCAGTCTATCATCAAAATTTGTGTTTATTATGATCCTCTCATCATCGGTACAACTGGATGTTGGCCGAGAACTCTATCAGAATAAAGGTGAGAGTGCTTTTAGTAATAGAACAGATAGTGTACGCTGTTATAATCAACAAAAAAACAAAACAAGCCATAAGTGGGACTTCCGTTGCTCATTTTGTCTGGATACAAAAAGGATTTTCAGAACAGCAATAACTTACTTCATAATCAGTGAGGCTGGGGCAAGTGATGATCACTGATTTTATGAGCAGGTCAGATCCAGGCGAAGGTCCCTCGAGATAAAACACAACTTGATTGGGCATAGTTGACAGTGAAAATGAACCCTCCAACATTTGCCAACCCTCTTTCGTAACAGATTTTCTGCATGGAGTAAGGTGCTAATTATAGAGGTTTCACAAACAATAGTATGTAATAGGATAAAGATAGAGACTCTAACTTTGAAATAAATAAATAGCTTGTTTCTGCATTTTGGTAAACAAGTCTCAATGTAGCCTGGACGTCAGTAGAACCATGAAAAGTACCCGAGGCTCCAACACAAGCAGAAACTGTGTAGACACAACCTGCTGAAATTCTACTTGTAATATCTTGCTCCAAGCCTTGCCAACATTCGTTGCGATTCGTGACAACAGCATAAGAACAGCCTACATCTTCTGCAACTCCTTTATAGTTACCAGAACCAGCTGGAACCACAAATGCATTGCAGCAATTGGTGCGCCACAAGTGCAACCCTTCCGAAAAGTCATGGTTAAGGATGACGTTAATAGCATCATAGCTGCCGGTGTTTTCAATGTTTTCCTTTGGGCTCTGTCAGGAAAATATAGTCTTCATGAATGCACTCGAAGAGAAGTGACAGCAAATAACACGTGTATCCTTATGACGTACAGGCTTGACATGCAAGACACATCAGCAACATAACAATAGTAGACGACAATGAACATAAGAAATGCCATGTCTGCTGCTAAATCTTCTAATACATGTGCTTTACTGATACACACACCTAATGGCCTGTGTTTGCTTATGTCCTAATCTAGACATTGGGGACAATTTGCTTATGTTCATTGTTCTCCCAAGGCATATTAAATAGTTTCTGACATTACTTTTTTTTAAGATTTAACTCATGTAGTAAATTTCTACAAAACTCCATGCTCAAGTGCCAAATTGCCAATACCCTTTGCATCAAAAAGTATAGATTCTATTCCTCCTTAAAAAAAAATTCTTCCAAGCACTCCCTCTATTTCGATTTGTTTGTCTAACTTTAATTTTTAGTCTCATATCAAAAAGAATGTCTCTTTCCTTTTTTGGCAACTCTCTAACTCAAACTTTCCGCACGACATGTTTAAGATCACAAGATTAGAAAGAATTTTGGTACCTCTACTTAGACTAAAGATACAAAAGTTTTCTTTACTTTCTTAAATTCCGTTCCAAGTCAAAACCAAACAAACAAATAGAAATGGAGGGAGTACGTTTTAACTCAACAACTAATCTCTTCATTAAACATAAGGATTCAAACAAAAATTGTTTCCACAACTACCAAAAAAAAAAAAGTAATAGCATGACTAGCAGAGAGGAAGAGGCTCCTAACAAAGGAAAGGATGATCAAGATGACTATGCAAGTGACAGGTCCAAATTGTAGCTTTTATGACATGCACTCTACGGAGACCAGTCATCACTTGTTTGTAGAATGCCCATGGGTAAAAGAAGTCAAAGAGGAATTGATGTTATGGACTAATGTACAGGTGCATTCAGGAGAGCTGAGACATATGCTGCAGGATATCAGGAGAACGCATTGGAATTGTTTTCAAAAGGAGGTCATAGCTGCAATATGCAGTGCCATAATATACCATACACGAAGAGCAAGGAACTACAAGATTTTCCAATAACGGACAATGCAGGTTGCTGAGATAATTAGGCAAATCAAGGAGGAAACTGTACATAGAATTGAAATGCTCAACTCTTCAAACAGGGCATGTAGGAGTAGACATTTTATATGTAGGATCCTTTGCATTTAAACTTTTGTAGTTTTTTTTTATATATCCATGTATTTAGCAGCTATCTTTTGAGGCTTATCCTCTTAACACCATGCAGGTGGTTAAGGAGTAAGTGCTTTTTAGGTGTACTCTTTGTTCAATGGTATCTTTACATAGCATGATTAAAGAATAATCCACTAAATTCTATTTTTTTGGTAAGGACACACTAGAAAAGTTGAAGTTGCTGATAAAACCCAATTCTGCTAATGCACAAAATAAAATTTTAGGGAAAAACCCAATTCAAAGCTGTATGTGGCTTATCAGCTCTCCTTTGATCTAAGGCCCAAATAACAATAACTAATCCCAAATTCCCAATTAGTTACACTAAATCATTTTTTGTTTCAATTTTGATTGGACAAATCATGAACAATAGCATCAGTGTAATTACCTGAGAATAGGTGTGTAGTGAATTGGATTTGAAAAGTCTACGTGCTAAATTACTAGCAGAAAGCCGTTTCATTTGTATACTACACTGATCTTTCTTTCTTCTGCTGCTGGCAAATCTGTGCAAGTGTGGAATCTTGAGAAATTCCTGGGACACCAACCAATCTGACAATATGTTGCTTTTTTTTCTTTTTTATGTTTTGTTTTCACCTGTCCAAACTAGAGTATTAGTCAAACTCTGAATACAACGTTGTACCAACTTCTTCTTCTTCTTTTTTTTTTTTTTTTAACTATATGTTCCCATTTTTCGAGTCCGAAACATGACGAATCTTCCTAGTTAAGTTGGTTGATTACCTAAAATTTTTATAAAAATGTGGTGATCCAAGAATCCTTTAGTCATTAATCAAGTTCCAAATTGTGGTATTCGTAATTCTTGAAAATTAAGACAGAAACTTTAATTAGTCTAATTAGCAGAAAGCAACAATTTTACGTTGAATCAAAATTTTCAGACCTTCGAATCCAACTCCACTTACGTGAGGTTAGCAAGCATTAGCTAGTACAGTACAACCGCGTGTTTACACCAACCATATATAAATATAAGGTAAGAATACATATTAATTACTCATGATTAAGCAAAACATTTTATTCGGAAAAGCATATCATGAATTGATGAATCTATAGTAATAGATTTACACTGATTCGCATAATAATCTTTCAAACAATTAATGAAATGTAACTGGCTGTATAGATAAGCTATCCTCTTTCCATGTTATCAGCTGCGCTTTCTATAAACTGATCAATAGAACACAAGCTGCCTAGTGACGGGTTCAAATTGTGAAAACAGCCTCTCGCAAAAAGGCAAGGTAAAGCATGTATAATCTCTTGTAGTCCAGCCTTCTCCGTACCCGCACATAACGGGAATTTTAATACACCGGGCTGTCCTTTTTATATGGAAGGATCAGAGATTTTTCAATTCTCAGAAAATAAAAATACAAAAAAAGAAGAAAAAGAGCAAAAAGGTACAAAATGCATATATATATATATACAAGGTGGCTGCAAAAAAATTGGTACTTTAGGTACAGACACATAATTACTTTCCAAAAAAAACCATTTACCAGGGACTCAACTTCCTCAATCCAGGCTTTGTTAAAATAGCCAAAAAATTTGAAGAAACAAAAATTAGAGCCCAGGCTTTGTTGCTAAAATTGTGTACTCGGTGCTTCAGCCTGAGGCTTTGTTGCTAGAATTGTGTACTCGGTGCTTCAGCCTGAAGTCATTTCAGACATTCTTTTGAACTTTGTGCTTCTCCACCCGCGTCTTCTAAGAGCTTCTAGTCACTGCACTCATGTGAGTTCTCGTGCTTGTACCGACCTGATGATATCCTCTCCTCTTCTATAGTTATATACAAGTTGAGATACCGGGAGAATGTCCATATTTTATTTCTGCTTCATAAGGCTCAGGAGAAAATCTGTAAATATGTGTTCATATTCTGGCATTTTCCCGTACCCTGAAGTTTATATAAGCAAAAAAGAAACTTCATAACCATTCGCTCCGAGGGAAACAAAGAATTTATCATTCGAAAGTTGGTGAATGTCAAACTAAAAACTAATAGTAGTATGTCCACTGATGAAAGCATAACTTACCAGGAAAGTAGTTAATATCTATAACATAATAATGGTCTTTGGTCCCGTGCTCTCGAATTATATCCAAGTTGAAGAGCCTAAGACCCTGCACGACATATTGCAAGAGAACTTTAATATGACATGTTATGAAGCTTCAGAACAACAACAGACTAGGCTGTTTCCTTCTAGTCATAATTCCTTATGGAAAAGAAAGAAAATACCAGTCTACGACGAAGTTCCCTAGCAAGTCTCTCAAGTAATGGCCGCGGAGGAAGCTCTGCACCGGATAAATATGAATAAGTTAACACATACTGGTAACAAGAGCACCCCACAGCATACAAACCACAGTAAACTAACATGTTCTGACAAAAGCCTAGTATTGACCAAGGTAGATAACAGAAAAATGGCCCTATCTGACAACTTCGACGTTAAATATATTAAATATATGCAAGAAAACACTTAACTAAAAGCTTAAAGGTATTCGATCAGCCACAGCATTGCAGCATTGCAGATAGCTAAGTTCATTTGACAACATTTTGATATGTGAATCCTTTGTTATCTTTTTTCTAATTATGCTTTGCAGGATCTCTATGAAACTATACAACTAATACGCCTCAATCCTAACATATTGGGATTTGGCTATATGAATCCTCACTGACCAAGTAGCTCTATTTAATTTCATATCAGGCAAATATTGTACAAAATATAAATGAAAATAGAAAGTACTAGGAGGTCTCTATAATTTTCTTATTGTTGCTATAAAAATCTCCAGTAGGACTAAAAGTCTCCTACAAAGGATAAGATCACAGACAAACGTACTAACACAACCAAAACCATTTGTCCAACTAACTGTTAGCACCTATATAGATTGTATTCTTTCAAATGTATTCTTTCAAATGCTATGTAACCATGAGACTAAAACCACTTTAACCCCCAAAAAAATGTGACTAACAATTGCTCTAGGCGGAACTATTGAGAGGTTTCATGTGAGCCAAAACAACTCTCTGATTTAATCAACAAGAGCTAAGGTGACTAGAGTGACCAACAGCCTGATCAGCTTAAATGGACGAAGAATCTTTGGAGTCCACCATTTGTTTGAGAACAAGGAATCAAATGTTTAAGAAACTTTACATGATTTATCAAACAAAGAGTAAGCCATGTTCTAAGGTGTCTATATTAAAATGTACTTGATACGTTCCAGTATGTATAATAATATAATCAAATTCACATAGAAAAGATCTAAGTTGCTCGGACTCTTCAAAAATGTTTCCGCACCTGTGTCAGATCCTCCAAAAATAGTCGCATGCTCCAAAAATACACTACTTTTGAAGGATCCGACACGCACCTGATAACATTTTTGAAGTCCGAGCAACATAGGAAAGATGGCTTACCACCAATACTAGGATCTAAATCAGCTTCTTCTGCAGATGCTGCAACACATGAAACTCTAGGGAAATGGAAAACCCCGGCATTGTTGGACAGCTCACATTTGCTAACATCAGGTAAACTAAAACGCCTGACAACCTTAACGGCTTCCCCTACAATAAAAACCTTAAAGAGTACACCTCCTAAAGCCACAAAAATAACAAAATATCACCACCTCACTAATTAAATCAAACTACACATCGAAAACACAAATTTAAATTAATGAAATACATACCATGATTGATAAACTCCTGCAAAACAAGCGGAGGTTTAAGCTTCTGAAGAGAAACCTTATCGTAGGCCAGAGACAACTCATGTGACTTTGCAAACAAAGGCTTCGCCACTGAAAACACAAACAACTCCATTCAGACAAAAGAAAAGGCCACAAAAACAAATTGTCTGCTCCTCTATCGCCTACCATTTTATTCAGACTAGCATCCATGGCAAGTAAAGATCTGATAGCTAGCCCCTACCTTTTTCTCGAGGATAACAGGTTAGTAGAGTAATAGAAGTTCAAAAGATGGTTACAGATTAGTTGATTAATCCCAAGCAAGAAACAACTAAATAAAGATATACTTACCAAGAGGTAGTGAAAGACCAGCTTTATCTACAGCATCTGAGATAGATGAAGGGTCTTTCTCTATAACCAATTGCCTGGGAACACCTACTTTGCCTGTCATGCAGTCAAACGCATGTTACTCATTGTTTCAGCATTTCAGTAACAGTAAAAACAGAATATCCTGGTGCACACAACGAATAAACAGACTCCCTTTTTTAGAATAATAACAATAGTATATAGCTAATCATAAGTTTATGACAACAGTTCTTGCGGATCATAGAACAAAAGTGGAAAAATTACCATAGCCATCTGACAAGTTCAGGTCGGCGACATCTTCAAGCATGTATTGACGATTATATATTTGTTCTATGGCATCTGGAGGATCAAGGACTGCGACATGTGGATGGGTTTGCCTATATTCCTGTCCAATAAAAATTAAAGCATTTAGGAAAGAAACAAAGGGATTTTCCTATGTACCCCCTTAGATTAAAACGGACAGAGGCTTTAACAGGGAAAGCAAATGATAGAAATTTTAACCAGCAACAATCTAGCTCATATCTGCAGTCGGTGTGACGAGAGGACAAAGCTCTTGCAGCAAAAACTTTTCCAGACTATTTTGGTAGATCACTGTAGATCTACTACATTTCATCTTAAGCAGTTAACTGGGTCTGTAAAAACCACTAGATTTATTATTAGAAAAGTTAATTTACACTTATTACTTGTCGAATCACGCTCTACAGTACCACCTGTTAATTGTAGGATTTGCTTCATTACTTACCGCTAACATTTCTGCAACACTTCCCTCTCTCCGAAGGTAGAATAAAGGCCCTCTTGATGAAGGTCAAAAAAGCACTAGGCTCATTTTATTATCTAAAGGTAAGTAATGTGATGTGCTAATAGAAACAGAATAAGTGAAGATAGCCAGGACCATCAGTAATCTCTCAGATTTAAGCTGTTTTCGCTAAAGTTCACATGAATGCCCCCTTTGTTTTTTTTGGCCAACTGTGTACTGTCCTTGGCATCAGCTTCCAATTTACATTCATTATTAATATTCTAATAGAATCAATAACTTCATGATAAAACTAGAACAAGAAACAGTTATTC
Organism: Capsicum baccatum var. pendulum; assembly: GCA_030864225.1. Taxonomy (NCBI): domain Eukaryota; kingdom Viridiplantae; phylum Streptophyta; class Magnoliopsida; order Solanales; family Solanaceae; genus Capsicum; species Capsicum baccatum. The sequence goes on from CM061561.1 coordinate 36,667,143, forward strand.
TAGACAAGTGGCATGAGATCGATGCTGCACTTATGACATTTAAAATAAAAAAGATACAAAACATTGATTATTTAAGCCTCTCCTCTTATGGCTGGAATAGGCATTCACTGTGATTAGAAGAATCAGTTTAGGAAGCCAGTACTACACTGCAAACCAGCTAACAGACCGTGAAAGATAAAGATTCTCACTTGGCCAGAAGCATTAGTCTTTAACCTCAATTATGAAGTCAATGAATCACAACTTGTAGAAGGCGCAGGCAGTCTGCAGGTTATGTGTGATGGGAACAAGCACAAACCAAAAAAAAGGGTTGCCCACCAATCACTGCCAACTCTAACCCACATTATCAAAAATTGCACGTATTCACACCCTAAACATATATGCATGTTTGTTGCATAACACATCATTTGTTATCATTTGATATCAACTAACCTCAAGAATACGACTCCACTTGCTTCCTGACAACTGCAAGAGAAGACGAGAACGAAAAGTTATACACAGGTAATAAGCAACATCTATCAAAAAGAACTAGCAACTTTCGCACCTAACGCAAAAGTTGTAGGATAGGAACAGGGAAAATTACCAGACTGCTTACTTCCCTCGGCAGAAACTAATGGGATATCTGGGTGTAAATAAACAGGAAAGGCGTACATAAAGCAATAAAAAATGCACGGAGAAATATGAGGTAGTACAATGAACTAACCTTGTGGAGCACAATGTCAAAAGGACCTTGATCTGAAAGGGGTCTGCTCTGATCTATAGCAACAAACAGTATTCCCTTATTCCTACATAATGCAGGAGGAGCATGTTAGCCACTTGGTTGCAATGAAAACATTAAAAAAATCCAAATCAATTTGTATTTACAGCAGTGTTAGACCTGAATAAAACAAGTCGGTTAAAAATGAGCAAAGGAAAATAATAGCATAGTTTAAAAACTGAATCAGCCTCAGGTGTATATTTTCACTGAAGTCTATGAGTATGTTTAATCATTTCTAGTTCCAGATAATCCACATTTTGTCACTGAGAGTTGCAGTTCAATGAACATTTTGTTTTGATAATCCTGGTGTCCTGCTAATTCCACTGAGTACCTGCTACTCCCACAGGTGGGTAACTACCCACCAAGGGTTGGACAGGTCAATGAACATTTTAATATCCGCTTGCTCAAGAAAATAACACATCCAGGATCCTAAAATACCCAATTTCAAAAGTAAAAGAAAGAAAAATTACAAACAAGTTGACCGCACAATAGAGCATATTAGTTGATAATCAAAGATTATTTAGACGCCAAAATTGAAAGTTCCAAATAAATGAGAAATTCATGGACTCAACGCAATGAGCAGCTCAACTCTCTCAACCCCTTCTCGTCTCCCCCTTTCAAAGTTCCAACCCTAACCAAATAAAGAAAATAAAACTAAAAAGTTACAATTAAAACTTCACGGCAAAAGTCACGATCAGTTGAAATGTTAACAAAGTCCAGCATGACTTGAACAATATGTATAATTAATAACCATGGGTCTTTATTAAGAAAGAGACCAGTAAATTACTTCATATGTTTAGAGTAAAATGCTACAACCCATAACTAAAGTTCCAGAATGCTCTCGGGATATGTTGGCCAGAAGAAGTAAAAGGAATGTTGGTTGAAATATGGTTGGTTGAAATATGGATAATCTAAATATCAACCAAACAATGCCTTAGTTCCAAATTACTAGGGGTTGGCTTGATCATCCTTCATAAGCATTAAACATCCTGCTCTATTCAAAAAAAGAAAGCATCTAAATATGGATGTAAGATGCCAAAATTCTGGACTTGTGACGAAAAAGATATCATTTTCTTCCCTATTTACAACAACATGCCTAGTGAAATCCTACAAGTGAGGTCTAGAGAGGGTAGAGCATATACGAATCTTACCACTACCTCGGGGATTGAAAGAGGCTGTTTTCGAAAGACCCCCGGCTCAAGTGCAGCATTTCCAGGTACAAAGAAGACTAAAACAATGACGAAAACAAAGCAACTAACAAGGGAAAAGTGCAAAGTCTACAAGAAAGAAACAATAAAATAGTACGATAGTTGAAACACAAAAGACAATAGAGTATGATGAATACCACAAGCAAGGATCAACTCCACCTCAACATCTGCGGTAAAATCCTAAACTACCATACCCACAAGCCTAGACCCTCGAAAAGCAAGAAAACACTCCTACCCGACTAGCCGTCTACTCTAATACGCGTCTTCCGCACCCTCCTATCTAGGGTCATGTCCTCGGTATCATGAAGTTGCGCTATGTCCTGTAATCATCTCTCCCCAATACTTTTTCGACCTACCTCTATCTCTCCTCGCACTTACTATATCCAACCTCTCGCACCTCCTCACTGAGGCATCTGCACCTTGTCTCTTCACATGTCCAAACCATCTCAATATTGCTTCGCTCATTTTGTCCACCACGGAGGTCACTCCCACTTTATCTCGAATAACCTCATTCCTGATCCTATCGCACCAAGTATGTCCAAAAATCCACCTCAACATCATCATTTCCACAACATGTATCTTCTTACATCGGAGTTTTTGATTGGCTAACACTCTATCTCATACAATAATGTCGGTCCAGCCATCACTTTATAAAGCTTACCTTTAAAATTTTGGTGATATATTTTTATCACAAGAATTCGAAAGCAAGCCTCCACTTCATCCACGTTGCACCAATTACCATAGATTATAGAGTCAAGATACTTGAACTGTTGCTCTTGGATATAACCTGTGTCCAACGCACTTCCACACCTTCCACACTTGCCTCATGCAACCCCTTACTAAATTTGAACTCCAAATACTCTGTTTTGATCCTGGTCCTGCTCAACCCAAACCCTTTAGCTTCCAGAGTTTGTCCCCACACATCCAACCTAGCATTAACTCCGCTATGCATACCCAAGGCAATAGCATAAATAAAAGGAATGTAATCTTCAATTAAAACATGGGTCTTAAACTACCCTTCAATAAACCAAAAAGAAAAATTATACACAGTGAAAGCAAACAAAACGGGCACTATCAAGAAACAATGAGCTCAAGTGGGCGAGGCACGATGAAAGAAAATATCGCGAACAATATCAAGAAACAATGAGCTCAAGCGGGCGAGGCACGGTGAAAGCAAATATAACGGACCATAACAAGAAACAATGAGCTCAAGTGAGTAAGGTGTATTTTATACATATATATACACGTACATGTGTGCGCACACACACAAACACATATAACGTGTACACATACAAATAAGTACATATATACACGTATATGAACACATACATGTACATGTATACTTATGTACACACATAATACGACTTTGAACGTACAAAGCTACAAAGAGCTGGATACACCAATCAACAAGCAGGGTGTGAAGCATTCACAAACATGAATGCGCGATATTTTTAGCAGATAAGATTCTACCTAACCAATAACTTTCCTTTCAGAAAATAAATTTTTACAAAATATACATTCGCAGATTGTGTCTACGAGGAATGCACCTATACTAAATTGTGTATCCATCTCTACTGGTTATAAGATCTCACATAAACAGCAATGCAAATGCAATTCAACAAATAACCACAAATTACTTGAGAGTTTTGTCACGATTTACAAAACAGAAAGAACAAACAAATGGATTGATTACCTAGCTAGGCCTACAAGCTTGGGCTGCAAAAAGCTCTTAGTTTTCTTGGATGTAAGAGCATAGCCTACCACCGCCAACTTCATCTGTTGCTGGGGAGACCTATGTGCCGCCACCATTTCCCTTTCCCTTTCCTCTTCTTCCTCTACCTTCCTCTCATACTCCACCACATTTTCACCCATCATCTTCATCCCCCTAATGAAACACCTTCCTTTTACACCAAAATTTATGTTTATAGACTAAATTTCTCAATACCCCACAACCAAAAACAAATAAAAGATTGAATCTTTTTCCAAAAAACCTAACCCTACACAACCAAAATCAATAAAGATTAAATCTTTTTTCCAAAAAAACTCAACCCCACACAACCAAAATCAAAAAAGATTGAATCTTTCTGCCACAAAAACTTACTTCCACACAACCAAAATCAATAAAGATTGAATCTTTTTTCAAAAAAAAAAAATTAACCCAAGATGACCAAAAACAAGAAAACTAAATCCCACACAACCAAAAACAATAAAAGATTGAATCTTTTCACAAAAAACACTTAAACCCCAATGACCAGAAACTACAAAAGATCAAATCTTTTTCCAAAAAACTTAACCCCACATAACCAAAATCAATAGAAATTCAATCTTTTGTTAAAAAAAAAAAAAAAACTAAATCCCAGATAACCAAAAACAATAAAGATTTTTTCAAAAAAAAAAATAAAAAACCTAATCTCAAATAACCAAAAAAGAAAAAAAGATATAATATTTTTCAGGTTATGCCCAGAATAGAATCTTGAATTATAGAGTAGGTGTAATGTGAAGGTTGTTTCAAAGGGGCTGGATTTCCAAAGAGGGAGAGCAATGGAACCAGCAGGTACACACTGACAAAAACATGAATATATATATATGTTTTGTGTAAATCCAAAGAGGGAAGAGAGAGACACAGCAGACACACGAAGAGATATCAACGGTTTGCTTGTGTTCGATGTTACAATGAATACTGGAATGTTGTAATGCAACACAAGTGGATGGATGCTGCAATTTATAGGCACAAGTGTTTTTGACCAAAATTTCATCCAAAACAAAACCAAAATAAATAGTTATTACTTATACTCTCCTCCATTTAAAAAAAAAATTAATATACAATATTTTGGTTTGACACATAGTCTAAGAAAAATAAATTAATTTTTCTGATCTTAAATTAAAATTATGTTAAATATAACAAAATATCTTTGACCTTAAATATATCTCGTGAAAAATTAAAATTAAAATATTAACACAAAAAAAAAGTTATTTTTTTAAAATAGACTAAAAAGGAAAGTACTCATTCTTTTTGTTAGAGTGAGTATTTCTTTGAGACATATTCAAATAATATTTTAATGTTTTACTATTCCTTTTTATTTTTCATCTTATGTTTGATATGTTTATTTATTTGAGTTAACAACATATCTAAGTTCTAACTTTTATTTATATGGCAGAACTTTTAGTTAACTATGCAAATTCATTAACGTGAAATATCAAAACGTTTACCTTATAAGCAAAAATTAGAATATTTATCTTATGGACAAGATTTATTAAACGGGATACAAGTCCACCACCTTTAAAGATAATTTTTGTAATACTTTTTTTTTTTATGAAGGAGAAAATATCAACAAAAACCAATTTTAAAGCTATTTGAGAACTTAATTCGAGGAGCAGGTTCATACACGACACCATATTATAATATATAATATCACTCTAATATTTTTTTATTCCATTTTACTTAGACTTCATCGATTTAATACTCTCGTTATGAATCTGTTTTTAAAATTTTTTTTTTTTTTATTATTATTATATAGAAGAGTGAGTTATGGGATGATCAAGGGCATTATAGTCATTTCACAATATAAATTCACCATTCAAAGTTCTCTTTTTGTGGACTTCATTTTCCATTCAATCTTTTTTCTCCTTTAAAATACACTACTTCTCACTTCTCATCTTAACTATATAACCCCAAAAAAATTTTCAAAGTAATCTTCAATTTAATGTTTATTATAATATTTTAAATTAATATAATTTTAACAAGTTTTGAATTTCAATAATTGCATTTAGTTGGCAATTATCCAATTAAAAAAATTATAAAATTTTGTTCCAAATTATTATTTTGTAATAAAATGTTAAAATACTCTCAAATTGTATATGAAAAAATCTCTCTTTAATACACTACTTGATAATAATTTCAAAAAAGATTTTGAAAAATATATATATAGTCATTTTATATATGTAGCATGAGAGTATCATTATGTAAGAGTATACTACTTCATCTATGATCAAATTTAGTTTGATGCTTTTTTGATTCACTAAAAATTCAATGTTACATAAAATGTGTTCTTTATCATACTTTTGTTTTCTAACTTAGTTAAAGGAAAAATTGAATTCCTTGATTCAAAATACAAGAATATATAATTAAGAATTCTTTCAATAAACAAAGAAACGAAATGAGAGAAAAATATGAAAGATGAATAATTTCTATTACAAAGGAACTAAATTTTTTTAAAAAATTGAAAGTATTAAAAAAGTATATCTATAAATTTTAAATTTAATAAGAAATTATGTTATAAATAATATTTTCAGAATAATTTGATCAATTTTTAAATTTAGTGGTGTACAACGCATTTAAAAATAATAAAAAATTTAGAACCTATATAATAATATTATAAATTGGATTAAAAAATTAATATATTATAAATTATCATGTAAAGTGCCAAATTTGATAAATATTATTAAAAAGTGATTGATAATTCTCAGATATTACTAAGATCTCAAAAATAAATAAATATAATGAAAAAATAATAAATGAAAATTTATCTCTTTTTTGTCATAACACAAAAAGCATATCTATATTTTTTTTTCATTTTAAAGGTTTATAAGATGTTTAACTAACAATAACTCATACAATATTATTAAATAAAAAAAAATATTAGGCCCGTGAATAGCATGGGATACATCATCTAGTTTTACTACTATGCTTTGGAATTTTAAGTTTGGTGGTTAGCACTTTTTATAGTTAGTTAATGTCAAGCGTAGCATTTGAAAAAAAAAAAAAAATTGTTATTCCTTTTATACCTCGCTAGAAAGTCCACATATTTTTTTTTTTAAAAAATGAGTCAAAAATATTCTTGAAATATATCTAAAATGGATAAAAAATAACACTAGTTAGCTTTTTGGTTCAAAAATACTCATTCATTAAATATTTGATTAAAAAATATTTCTCTTCTTAACAAAATTTTACTAAGCATGCCACCTAAATAAAAAAAATACATGACCATGTCACATCACCATCCACATGTAATTTTATTTTTTAATTATATGACATTGCTTTCTTCTTGAAGCTCTGTTTTGCACCCTCTGTTAGCAAGTGAACAATCTTCTGAAGGCGATATGCTTTCCCTACGAAAATGTTAGGCAGCACCCTATCCAACCTTCGAAGCGCTGAGACTCTGAGATATATATAGATCTTCCCATAGGCGCTCCGCCCGAGTATCACTATGATTTTGCTGATTTGTGGATGTGTTACAGTCGTCAACTTTTATCAACTAATGTAGGTACCTACTTATGTTTTTTTTTTTTTTTTTTTTTTTTTTTTTTTTTGTGGCTGAATTTGAAACAACCCCTTTACTCTTGACCTGACTCCTATTGCCTTGTGTCATTCAATATAATTTATCCATGAATTTTGAACTCACTGTTTTTTGTTTTTTTTCCTTGATAACCTTAAGCTTTTCCATTGTCCTTGAATATGTTTTAGCTTGTGTACTCGAATTGCATACAGTTTTGTGATTCTCGTTGTCTATGTATGTATGGTCGATACTGCTCTGTGGTTCCTTGGTTATGTTTGCATATAAAAAAGATTGCTTTATTTTGCATGTGGTTGGAATTACTTGTGTTATTTCCACTACGATTTGTCTTGTTTCTTCCAGTTTGTATAGGTTTAATTACCATTGGCTTATTTTATAAACCAAACGGATGGGAGAGTCCAACCTAAAAGACTAGTCTAACAAGTGGGAGAACCCGGGAGAACCCTTATAATCTCCTTAGCATTTCTCTATTTTTCCAATTGGTTCATAACACAATCGTCTCCGCTTGAGAACCAACGACCTCGTTGGTCACGGCTGAGCCCAGTTGGTCACGACTGTCACCCCTCTTAAGTCCAAGCCACTGCTCCTGGCGCACAGTCCACCACTCCGAGTCGTGGCTCCACGCATGGATCGATCCTCGTTGGTCACGGTTATGCCCAGTTAGTCACAGTTGGCACCCCTCTTGGGTCCAGGCCACCACTACTGGCACACAGGTCATCACTACGAGTCACGGCCCAACGCGCGACTTCCCACATGTGGATCGATCCTCGTTGGTCATGGCTACGCCCAGTTGATCATAGCTGGCACACCCCTCTTGGGTCCAGGCCACCACTCCTAGCGTGCAGGCCACCACTTAGAGTCACGGCCCAACGCCTGGGACTCTTAATGAAAGCACCAATGTTATAAACCAAACGGGAGAGTCCAACCCAAAAGACTAGTCTAATAGGTGGGAGAACCCATTTGGCTTATAATCCCCTTAGCATTTCTCTATTTTTCCAATGTGGGACAATTGACTCATAACACTTTTCGTGGTGAGGGTGGTGGTGATGCATGACCGTTGGACTTAAAGGCACTCGGTAGTACAGACAGGGATCTTATTCAAATCAATGAAAATCTGCACCATTTTTTCCAAACAAATAGAGCTCGGTTCGAATTCATCGGACGCAGCATCCTTCTTATTGTCAACAAAATCCTCACCTGTAACCAGCTTCTCCAGCGTCGATGATCTCAGAAGTCCTGAAAAATGCCTCTCAAATAATCACTTGAACCGTGACTTTGGAACCGACTTAAATAAGTCATATTTAGTCGGTTTTTCGATAGAATTGAAGTCAACAAGTTGAATTTTCATCGGAAAAGGCATACAACCATAACTTCTAGTACTAAAAATTTAAATTTTCAGTCTTCATCAAAAGCGAAATTGATTGAGCCAAAACCGAATACCTTTTTATCTAGTAGAAAATCAATTTTTGGAGTAGATTAATAGGCTTGTGAGATCACAAGAAAAAAAAAATTACACATGGATGGTGACGTGGCATGACCACGTGGCTTTTTTTACCTTGGTGGAATTCCGTTAAGGGGAGAGATATTTTTTAGCCAAATATTTATCGAAGGGATATTTTTTAGCCAAAAAACTAACAAGAGGTATTTTTGATCTATTTCAGATAGTTCATTAGTATTTTTAACCCTTTTCCTTTTTTTCTTTTAAACCATTGATGACTCAAATCTTTAACTTCAAGACTGAAGGTGGAGGGTGTTTATTATCTTAGTAATATTTATTTTATCTTAATTTATTAAAATATATAAGTAAAAAAAGTACTCCCTCCGTTTAAAAAAGAATGACCTGTTTTTCGTTTTAGTCCGTTTAAAAAAGAATGAAATCTTTTTCTTTTTGGCAATACTTTAATTTCAACTTTACACATAACATGTTTAGGATCACATGATTAAAGGATATTTTGGTACATTTGACACAACTTTAATTTAAGGCCACAAGATTCAAAAGTTTCTTTATTTTCTTAAACTTTGTGGCAAGTCAAAGTATGTCATTCTTTTTTAAATGGAGGGAGTAATATTTTTAATATAAAAATTAAGTAAAATGAAATAATGGGAGCAATCATAAAAGGTAATGAAAAGATTAAAGGCTAAAATTGTGTGGTTGTTCAATAAGGTAGTAGTAAATCACATCATCAAATGTTTAAAACGTGTTCACAATCATGATTGGAGATTAAGAATGTTTGAATTAAATTCTTAAAATAATTTGAGAAGCCTTGAAAAGGTGTTTTATCAGAGTTAAAAAATACTAATGTTTATGCAAGTTGTTTGTGTTGGCTCATTCTATTTTAACATGATAAAATAATGATGTTCATTTGTAGAACACCTTCTTTCCTACGATTCTAAAATAAATTATTTTTCGGGTTTATTTTTAACTCCAAAATCTTATCAATTTTATTTATCGGGAATTATTTCATTAGCCGAAAACAATGAGTCATAGCCTGGAGAATATTTAAACCAAACGTATTCTAAATCAATCTATAATTGGACGAAGATAAATCGTTCTGGGATCATGATGTGCTATAAGTACTAATCCTAGTTAATTTTGCAAAGTTCAAATGAGCAAAATGAACATACTTCAACATGGAAGAGTTGAATTTTGAACAATTTTATATTTTGAACTAGTAAAATGGACCGCGCTTCGTGTGGTGATAAAATATTTTATTAAATAAGTATGTAATTTAATATTCAATTGCAAAGAGTGCATTAAGATTTCTTTTAGTTTTCAAATTTAAAAAATTAAAGTTAATACGTTAAACTCATAACATTATTTATAATTAGTGTATAGTTTATTCAAAGTTTTCACTCTTTGAGAATTTATGATCTTTTAGAAATACTTGATTTTATCTATCTCTATGTAGATGATATAAATTTATTTTTTGTACTAAAAAATTTATTTAACATATATAAATAATATATCAAAACACAATAAATATAAAAATTGTAATTACGAGTTCATAAATTAAAAATATTATTTCAATTTTGTTTCTGCATATATATAATGTTTGAATGATAAAATAATAAAATTTAAAAACCAATTTTAAAAGATACTTTAAAATAAATTACCAGGATCCTTAGTTTTTATTAGGACTCACTTTCTCTGAATTTCAAAAAATATAATTAAATTTATATTTTGAAACTCAAACTTTCAATTCTCACCATCAACTAGAGTAGCATGACCCATGTCAGCACGGGCCCAACATTAAGATATTTTAATTATGTACGATAAGTTAGATTAATGTCAATGTGAATTATAAAACATGGATACACAAAACATATTAACTACTTGATAGTATTTTTGAAGGAGCTAAATTATTCCACAAGATAATCATGTATAACTTACTTATATAAATAATATAATTTTATGCATTTTGAAGTTCAGATCTCTAATCATATGACTAAAATTTGTTACATTAAGTATAAAATATGAGATTAAAATTGATATATAAGACTTGACACCTGTTGTATAAAATAGAGAATAATTATTGAAAAAGATAAATGATTATCTAGTCATTGCATATTATATTACATATGGGTTGTAACTAATAGGTTAAAATTGCATTGTATTCCCCCACTAAGACGACATAAACATTCTTTGCTTTCATTTCTCTTTCTTTTTTATTTGTCAACTTATTCTTTAAAGTTAAAATTAAATTAATATTTGAAATTTAAATTTTAAGTGTTTTGAAAATTATATATATAAAAAAACTATAAGTTTTTAATTTAAGTTATTTGACTTTGAGAACACAATAAAACATACTTCTATAAATTTTTTTATCGAAATTTGCTTTTGTATATGTTCTTTTCATTGAAACGTAGGAGTCATTTGTTAGAGTGTATAAAAATAATTTTGAAATAGAATGTATTAGTAATGTTTACATTATTAATGCTTGTATTAGTAATGCTGGTATTATTCACACTAATATTATTTCTTATACACTTTTTTATGTGCTGTATTAGAACTTGTCGTTTCAATCTTGATATATTTAAACAAAAATTTTTTTAAAAGAAGATTGCATATACATTCTAAAATTCATCCGAGATTTAGCACGAGTTCAATATATGTTATTTTTTTCTGAATTTATATGACACAAATAGAATATAGATAATCAATCATACTTTTAATATGTATTTAGATAATTTAAGTTGTTAACTACTATAATTTATAAAAAAATTTATTTAATTTTCAAATAATATACGTTATTTTTCTTGTCCAAACTTTTGTGGTATTGATAACCAATTATATTTGTAAAATAATTTAAGTTTTAAATTTTTGTGAGTTATAATACTTTTCTTCTATTATAATTAAGTGATACTAATATAATTTCGAGAGTCAACCGAATATTTTATATTTTTTTTTAAATTTTAAGTTGTTAATTATTATGATTTATAATTTTTTTTACATATTTTTTTGAAATATATAACAAATTAAATTATTTTTAGATATTTTAAGCTATTAATTATTGTAATTTATAATACTTTTTATGTAATTTTTGAATAATATATGTTACTCTTCTTGTCCAAAATTTTGTGTCGTTGATAGCCAATTATATTTTTTAGATAATTTAAATTTTTAATTATTGTGCTTTATAATATTTCTTTTGTTCAAATTTAAGTGACACAAAGCTTATATGGTCATAATAATTAATTAGGGTAATATAGTAAAATCGCGATTGAGTAGCAAAGCATAAATGTCTTACAAAGACTAATTAGAAGTAACATGGTAAAATTACTACAAAAATACCCGTGAAAAAAATTTAAGTGGATCTCATATAAGACGTCAAGCTAATTTAAAACATCAAGAGTTAATTTGTCATTTTTATATCTATTTTACCTTTTTAATTAAATATTATTAATTTTTTAATACTTAAATGACTTATAATAATTAACTAAGAGTAATATTTAGTAAAAATATGATTGAAGCAGCTGAAGCAGATATGTCATAACTGTCTATTTTTTTTATTAAATATTAATAATTTTTTAATACATAAATGACTTATAATAATTATTTAGGGGTAACATAGAAAAATTATGATTGAAGCAGTTGAAGCAGACATATTATAAATATTTATTTTATCTTTTTTTAATTAAATATTATTAATTTTTTAATGCATAAATGACTTATAATAATTAATTAGGGATGATATAATTAAATCACGAATTGAATATTATTAACTTTTCAATATATAAATGGCTTATAATAATTAATTAGAGGCGATATAGCAAAATTCTGATTGAAGCATACATGTCATAAATATCTATTTTATTTTTTAATATATAAATTACTTATAATAATTAATCAGGAGTGATATAAGAATGTTGGTGAATTTTGAAAAATCAAGAAATACTAATTATTAGGTTTATTTAGTTAAAATCATAATTCAATAGGTTTTAGATAAATCTAGAAAAATATCAAATTGATCAAATAAATTATATGAGTAAAATATATTTTATATATTAAGTTATTTTAAAATGAAATATTACAAATTTTTGCTTTGAGTTTGAGGTGATTAAAATAACTACAATCCAACAAATAATTAATGCTCAAATTTTTAATTAAAAAATAAATTAACTTGTAGGAATAGTATGCTTAATTCAATATGGATAATATGATTTGCATATACAAAAATAACCAATTATTACTATTTCGTAACGAATTATGTTTAACCTTATATAAGTAAAATCTTGTTAGGTATTTTTCTTTAGTTTCTTTTTGTTGGTATATTTGACTTGACACAAATTTTTAAAAAATATTTATTAAAAATTTATTTTATTAAATTAGCTTTATTAATTTTACATTACAAATTTAAACTAGGCAAACTTGTATTTCATTAAACAAATAAGGAAGAAAGCAAATTATATGTTTGACATGAAATGTAAATAAAGAATAAAATGAATTTGGTTATATTTATCATATTAATTATTACAATAAATTATTATCTTATTAATCAATTTACTTAAATATAATATATTTCAAAAATTTTTATATAACCTAAACAAAAGTAACATGTAGATACTCACCTTCATCCTAAATACAATAATTTGAAAAAAAAAAATCCTAAATACAATGAGAAAAAAAAATCCTAAATACAATGAGAAATACAATTTTTATAGAATAATTTTATCTTTTCAAAAAAAAAATGAAAAATAGATGATAGATAGATGGGCCCACCTGTGGAAAGGAATGCAATGGCATTTATGGTAAATTTCTTGAATGGCATATTCTATAATTAATGAGAAAATAAAGGACTTTATTTTAGAATCTTTGATAGGTCCACCAAAAATGACACAAAAAATTTCTAATCTAAGCTTATAATTTTCTTTAAATACCTTAATACCCTTAACTTTGAATTTAATGTCAAATAAGTGACATGTTGAAGCCACTCTTTCTAATATATAGAAATAAATATATTAAGATAGATATTAGAAAAGTGATGTGACACCTTTATTTGGCCAAAAAAAAAAATTCCTTCTTTTTTTTGGGGATAATTCCTCCAAATCTCATTTACTCATCATCATCATCATCAATTACTATTACATTTCTCAGAAATTACACTAAAATCACAAGAATTGTATTGTTTTGCATAAATAAGAAACTGTCATAATCGATATATGAAAAGGTGGTAACATTAATTTCTAATTAATTTGCAAACTGAAAAATAATTAAAACTTTAAGATTTCATCAATTAATTAATAATGGAATTTGAGGAGGTACAAAAATATATGCTTGCACGAATGCTTCATCATAAAGAATTTTGAAAGGATACGCCACATGATCACAATATACATCAATTTAATTGTAAGTATATTTTTTAATATTGAGTTTGTAACTATCAATAATTATAATGACGAACTAGGAAAAAGATAGTAGTAAATTACTAATAGTGATAATTAGAGAATCAATTTTTACATTAATTACATAGAAAATAGAAAAGCCAAAAGACAGAGGAAAAATAAGTTAAGTATTATACTAAAATATAAAAGTAAATAATAACTATTTGACTTAAAAGAGATGTTGTTTAAATTTAAAGAAGTTATATAATTACATAAATATAAATTTATCGTCTTATATGCTATTTGCCTTATTTTCTTTTCAAAACAAAAAATTGTAAATAATATTTTAATTTCTTTTAGTTTTTTCATTCGAATACTCTATTTTGTTGTCAATTTTTTTTAATTCACTATTTGAACAAAGAAGCTGTTGAAATTGTTTTTTTTTTTTTAAAAAAAATAGCCAATAAGCTAAGTGCTAAAGTTATATGTTGGATATATTCAGTATTTTTTTTTTACTTATAACTTATTTTTATACTTATTTGACCTAAAAGTAAATGTTTAAAATATTTTTTATTTTCTTCAACATCAAAAAAATGAAAACAAAAAAGAAGCTTAAAAGCTAAAAACACGTAACATAAATTAATTCAAAAACTCTCAAAGTTCTTGAAGTTATTAAATTTTCTTTCTTCAAAATGCTTCTAACGATAGTTTTTAACTTCAATATCGAATTTAGAAATTAGGCATAATGTTCATTTTAGAATGTTGCAAAAAATATCATAATAAAAATTTACAAAATCTAATCATAATTTAACATAATGAAATATGTGTGTACAACTATAGTTGTATGAAAGAAAAAAAAAAAAGGAGGTCATTTCTTTTTCTCAACATTCTAATTTGTCTTATCTATCATCCTATTCTTGTCGCCATTACGTTTCTAAAATACAATTTTAAGAAATAAGAGAAAAAAGTATCACAATAAAAATTTATAAAATTTAATCATAACTTAACATTATGAAATATGTGTATACAACTATAGTCATATGAAAGAAAAAAATAAGAGGGGGTCATTTCTCTTTCTACACATTTCACTTTGTCTTATCTATCATTCTATTCTTGTCGTCATTACGTTTCTAAAATACAATTTTGAGAAATAAGAGAAAAAAATATTTTTTAAGTTCATCAATAGAGCACATACATAAATAACAAAGAAGAAGAAGGAATCAAAAATTAAATAGATGAAATTACTACAGTAATAATCTTATTATAAGACTCTACATCATTTTCTTCTGAATTTGCTTGAATTTTTCTCTCCCTTTATATCTTGTTCACCTTCTTCTTCATTCCTACAAGAGCAAATTAAGAATATACTTATACTAAATTGTTAGTTACTCTAAAAATCTTGAATAAAATTTTCAATCTTAAACACCTAAAATAAGATTCTGTAACTTTTAAGTAACCAAAATTAACTAAAAGAAATTAAAGAATATTCTTACAACTTAAGTGATCATAATTTGATTGGTGATTTAGCACTTTAATTTTGCTGGTCTTGAATTTGTCTAAAGCAATTTAATTTTAAAGATGAGTCAAAATTGACTCTTAAAAAATAAAAATACCACAAAAATTAAAATGATAGGAGTACAATTTACAAAATCAAAAGAAATATCCCTATTCATAGATTCTTTACGGCTTTACCAATCATAGTTCTTCATGTGAAAGAATCGTATGATGTAATGATTAACATGTTAAAGATGGTAAAAATTGGCTCTCGAAAAATAAAAAATACCACAAAAACTAAAATAAAAAGAGTATAATTTACAAAATCAAAAGAAATATCCCTATTCATAGATTCTTCACTGTTTTACCAAATTCTTTACTGTTTTACCAATCATAGTTCCTCATGTGAAAGAATCGTATGATGTAATGATTAACATGTTAAAGATTAGTAAAAATTGGCTCTCGAAAAATTAAAAATTCCACAAAAACTAAAATAAAAAGAGTATAATTTACAAAATCAAAAAAAATATTTCTACCCATAGATTCTTTACGACTTTACCAACCATAGTTCTTCACATGAAAGAAATCTATGATGTGATGATTAACACGTTCTTCCTCACCCTTATGTATGCTATTGTAATGAAGAAGAGATGAAATAGCCTTGAATGAGAATTTTCATGAAACAAAACATGAATTTATATAGGGAAAGTGGAGGAATACCATAAGGTATTCATAAATTTATAAATTAAATTTTGTTATGAACATTAAAAAATAAAAGTTATGAATATTATTAAGAGCATAATAATAGATAATACAATCAACATGGATTAATATTTTTGTAACTCATAAGATGTAATTTTAATAAATTGATTTTAATTTCTAGTAAACATTTTGAGGAAAACATAAGAGAGAAAAATCTCAAAAATTTGAGAAAAAAGATAAATATGGTATGAATGTATTTATATTATAGTGAATGTCTATCAAGAATATATATAAGATCCATTTGATAATTTACACTGGGTATATATAAGTGGGTGGTAAATGATCAAAATACCCCTGTTAAAATGACTTAAAAAAACTGAACGGGACCTGCGATGGTGGGTGCGATGGTCCATCGCTGGGTTGATGGTCTGTCGGCCCGTACCATCGCTTCTAGGAAGAATGGGATCTCACTATTTTGGCTGCGACGGCTTGGACGATGGTCCATCACTGGTTCGACAGTCTATCAACCTGACTGTCGCACCTTATCCAGAAGGTGGCCTCACTGTTTCCCTTGCGACGGCCTGAGCGATGGTTCGTCGCTAGTCCGATGGTCCGTCGTCCTGGGTTATCGCTCCTAAGCAGAAGTTAGTTCTCACTGACTTGCTGTGATGGTCGTGGGTGACTGTCCGTCGGCCTCACCATCGCATTTGGATGGTTTTACTGCCTTTGATATTTTGGCCATAACTTTCTCGTCGGATGTCGGATTTTGACAAAATTGGTATCGTTGGAAAGCTAATTCATTTTTCCACGTGACAAAAGTGAAAATCTACAAAAATACCACGTGTACAAAAGTGGATTTATCTTTCAAGGAAAGCTTCTAATATTCTTGAGATGATTTCAAGCTAGGAAAAAGTATGGGGCATTACAATATCTCCCCCTTGAGAACATTCATCCTCGAATAAGACTGAGAGTGAGGGTAGAATATAACCGACGTACATACTGAACATGAATAACTAAAACATGATCTCATGACTGATAATTAATATATCATACTGAACATACATATTTGATGCATGTGTAACTGATTCATGAATGCATGACTGGGTGTTCTAAGGAACTAAATTTCTCACGATGAGAATGCATGTCTGATGAATAATTATATAACTAAGCTGATACATGAATACATGACTGAATATGTAATGGTATTTAATACCAAGTTTGTGACGAACACTGAACATGAAATTGGGTAAGCTTAAGGAAAACTGTTACCTTGAGCTTGATTTGAGTCGGCGGAGAAGAGGTGAGGATACTTAGTATGCATGTCTAATTTTGTTTACCAAGTAGCTCCCTCGACAGACTGATTTTGCCAAAGAACTTTAACTAGAGGGACTTCTTTGTTCCTCAATCTACGAGTCTGATAGTTTAGGATTTCAACTTGAATCTCTTCATAAGAGAGACTGTTCTGAACATCGATGCTCTAAATAGAGACTACAACTACTGGGTCACCTATACATTTCTTGAGCAAAGAGACATGGAAGACTGGATGAACTGAGGCTAGATCTGAAGGCAATTCGAGCTCATAAGCTACCTTGCCAAAGCGACTAAGAATCTTGAAGGGGCCGACAGATCGGGGACTGAGCTTTCCCTTCTTGCCGAATCGCTTCACTCCCTTCATGGGAGAGATCTTTAGGTAGACAAAATCACCAATCTCAAACTCAAGATACTTTATACAAATATCTGCATAAGACTTCTGTCGGCTCTGAGCAGCCCGGAGTCTTTGTCTGATCAACTAAACTTCTTCTAAGGTGTAGAATACCAAGTCAGGCCCTATAACTGAGGCCTCACTAACTTCCAACTAACAAATTAGATATCTACATCTCCTACCGTAGACAGCTTTGAATGGAGCCATGTGAATACTGGAATGATAACTGTTGTTGTATGCAAATTCAATCAAAGGCAAGTGGTCATCCCAACTACCCTTGAAATCAATTGCATACGCCCTTATCATATCTTCTAAAGTCTGAATGGTCCTTTCTGCTTGACCATCTGTCTAAGGATAAAAGGCTGTACTAAGATGAACTTGGGTACCAATACCCTTTTGGAATGCTTTCTAGAAATGAAAGGTAAACTGGGTACCTCTGTCTGAGATAATAGATAACAGAACACCATCTAATCTGACCAACTCACTGATGTAGAGTTTGGCGTAATCCTCGGCTGAATAAGAGGTATGAACTAGAAAGAAATGGGCTGATTTGGTCATTCTGTCTATGATGACCCAAACTGAATCATGTTGATGACGAGTTCGAGGCAAACCCATCACGAAGTCCATGTTCATTTCTTCCCACTTCCAAGTAGGATAATGAACTCCTGTATAGGACTACTAGGCTTTTGATGCTCTATCTTAACTTGCTGATATGTAGAGCACTTAGCCACAAACTCGGCAACATCCCTCTTCATCCCATCCACCAATAGACTTCCCACAAGTCACGGTACATCTTTGTGGCCCTTGGATGAATAGAGTAGTGCACACCATGAGTTTCTGTGAAAATTCGTCGCCTTAAGTCATCTACAGCTAGAACACACAGACGACCCTAACAACGCAAAACACCATCTCCCCCTTGGGAGAAAACCTCTACTTTCTGATCCTTGACTGACTTTTTTAACTTGACAAGGCTAGGATCCCTATCTTGCTTTTCTTTCACCTCAAAAACTAGAGATGATTCTTAACTACTCTAAACCCATATATCACCCTCTCCCGTATCGACTAAGCGAACACCTAGTCTTGCAAGCATATGGACTTCCTGGGCTAAATCCTTCTTACTGTCCTTGACATGAGCAACACTACCC
Organism: Capsicum baccatum var. pendulum; assembly: GCA_030864225.1. NCBI lineage: Eukaryota > Viridiplantae > Streptophyta > Magnoliopsida > Solanales > Solanaceae > Capsicum > Capsicum baccatum. The sequence goes on from CM061561.1 coordinate 36,686,264, forward strand.
ATAGACAGTCTACTGAGAGTGTCGGCCACTACGTTGGCCTTACCCGGATGATAAAGGATGCTCATGTAGTAATCTTTCAAAAGCTCTAACCACCTTTTCTGACGAAGATTGAGATCTTTCTGAGAAAATACATACTGAAGACTCTTATAATCTGTGAAGACATCTACATGAACTTCGTAGAGGTAATGCCTCCAAATCTTCAAGGCAAAGACTACGGCGGCTAACTCAAGATCATGAGTAGGATAATTCTTCTCATGGGGTTTAAGCTGTCTAGAGGCGTAGGCTATGACCTTACCATGCTACATGATAAAATAATCCAAACCTACTCTGGATGCATCACAATACACTACGAACACATTGAACCATCTGAAAGAGCTAGAACTGGAGCTGAGGTGAGTCGAGTCTTCAACTCCTAAAAACTCTTCTCGTAAGGATCTGACCACTGAAACTTGACTTTCTTCTGAGTCAATCTGGACATAGGGGATGAAATAGAAGAAAATCCCTTAACAAACCATCTATAATAGCCATCCAAACCCAGAAAACTCATGATATCTGATGGAGAGACAGGGCGAGGCTAGTTTCTTACTTCTTCGGTGTTTTGAGGATTCACTCTAACGCTATCACCGGAAATGATATGGCTAAAGGAATGCTGCTGACCTTAGCCAAAACTCACATTTACTGAATTTGGCGAATAATTGATGATTTCTGAGAGTCTGAAGTACTGTCCTGAGATGGTCTGCATGATCGCGCACACTACGGGAATAGACCAGAATATCATCTATGAAGACTATGATGAACATGTCCAAGTACTGCTTGAACACACGGTTCATCAAGTCCATGAAAATAGCTGGGGCATTGGTAATACCAAATGACATAACTAAGAATTCAAAGTGACCATACCAAGTACGGAAACCTGTTTTTGGAATATCACATTCTCTGACTCTGAGCTGATGATAGTCGGATCTGAGGTCTATCTTGGAGAAATAGCTAGCACCTTGAAGTTGATCAAACAAGTCATCGATTTTGGGAAGAGGATACTTGTTCTTGACCGTGACTTTATTAAGTTGACGGTAGTCTATAACATTCTGAGAGAACTATCTTTCTTGTGCATGAATAATACTGGAGCGCCCCACGGGGACACACTAGGCCTGATGAATCCCTTATCTAAGAGATCCTTCAACTATTCTTTTAGTTCTCTGAGTTCTCCTGGTGCCATTATGTATGGCGGAATAGATATAGGCTGAGTATCTGGAAGAAGATCAATGCTGAAGTCTATTTCCCTTTCGGGAGGAATTCCTAGAAGATTTTCGAGAAAGATATCTGAATATTCATTCACGACTGGGACTGATTCAAGACTATAAGTTTTATAAATAGTGCACTTAACTCGAACAAGATGATATACACATCCTTTAGATATCATTTTCCGTGCCCGAATGTAGGAAATAAGCTGACCCCTGAAAGTGGATACACTACTCTTCCACTCAAGGACTGGTTCATTCAGAAACTGAAGCTGGACTATTTTGTTTCGACAATCGACTGTGGTATAGCAGGAATAAAGCCAATCCATGCTGAGAATGACGTCAAAATCAGTCATCTCTAATTTTACTAAGTTTGCTGAGGTGACTTTCTGAAATATCATAATCGGGCAGTTCCTGTATACCCGCCAGACTATGATAGTTTTACCCACTGGGGTAGAGACTGAAAAGGGCTCTACTAGAATTTTGGGACTGGATCCGAAATTGACGGCTATATAAGGAGTGACAAAAGACAAAAAAGCTTCTGGATCTAGCAAAGCGTAAACATGCACATGAAAGATCTGTAATGTACCGGTAACCACATCAGGAGAATTTTCCTGATTTTTTCGGGATTGAAGAGCATAGAGACGATTTAGGCGTTGCCCACTAGTAGCACTGGAGGTGGCACCTTGCTGATTTGGGCGATTGGACTGGGCTGATGAGCGATCCTGTTGACCTTGAGGACCTGACTGAGAACAGTCTCTAACTCTGTGGCCTGGCTTGCCACATCCAAAACAAATACCACTGCCAGCTCTGCAATACCCTGATGGTGCTTGCCACAAGTCTGGCAAAGAGGATAGGTGCGGGCTCTACTAACACTGACCTGGGACTTAGAGCCTGGTGATTTATCTTTGTTACCCTCTCTGAACTTAGGAACTGGAGCACGAGCTGAACTGATGACTTAGGACGAAATTGAGAATGGCTTCCTCCTTCTGACTTAGGCTGAGCAAAGTTGAAACTACCTGTCTTCACTCTCTTATTCTGCTTCTCCCTTATCTTAATCTTTTTCTCCTCTATCTACTGAGCATGAGTCATGAGCCTGGCTAAAGTCATGTCACTATTCATCATGGTGGATTTGCACTTATTAACCATGCTATCATTCACCCCAAAATAAAGTTACTCATCCTTGCCCTGCTATCTGCAACCACATGAGAGGCATATCTATCTAATTGAGTAAACTTAAGAGAATACTCTTTTACTATCATATTGCCCTACCCGAGGTTGATGAATTCTAGCACCTTAGCTTCTCTAAGTTCTAGGGGAAAAAATCTATCAAGGAACGCTGAAGCAAACTCCTCCCACTCAACTGACCCTGCATCGTCTGCCCTCTCTGACTTTTACTTCTTGAACTAAGTATGAGCCATATCCTACAATTGATATATAGATAGCTCAGCACTCTCACTAGACGTAATCCCCATTATGTCTGTAACCTTCTGCACCTAATCTAGGAATTCCTAAGGGTCCTCATCTATCTTAGACCCAAGAAAGAATGGAGGATTCATTTGGGTAAAGTCCCGAATTCTGGCTGCAGCTGAATTGGCCACTAGGTTGGCTAGAGCGATGGCTGGTCGTTCATTCTGAGCAGCAACTGACTAAGCAAGAGTAGTGAATGCAGCCCTGAACTCCGCATGAGAAACATATTCATCCAAAGGATCTTCTTGGACAGGCTTGCTTTTTCTTTTGGGAGGCATGTTCTGAAATAAGGTAAGAAACAGATTAGACTGGGAGATTATATTAAGATTATGCTCACTGGCACGACATGAATACTGAAAGGAAAACTGTTCCTAAACATTTTATAGCCTCCTGCACATAAATATGGCGCGTAACACACCCATGCACAAGACTCTACTAGATGCGACTTTCAGACTTTCTAGGACTCTATTGAACCTTAGGCTTTGATACCAAGTTTTTAACACCCCAAATATGGTACCCTGAATGTTACACGATGCTCATGACTCCGAAGGACAACAAGCTAACCCATGACTGATATCTATACCTGTATACTGCATACATACTATATAATGCGGAAACATGAACTGAAAGGCCACAAGGTTCAAAATTGTAACATAAGATTTGATAAATCATAACCTATGGATGGGCTATGAAATACCCAAAAAAAACTAAAATAAGCTATCTGAACATACTATAGTCTGAACAACCTCTAAACGTGACTGTTTGAATAAGGAGTTGATGGGATATGTCCCCAACTAACTCCAACTAATAAACTAATTAACGATCTAATAAATAAATGATCGTGTCCTCAAAAAATAAGGACTTACTTCTAACTTTGACTACTGAGACTAGAATCTACTGATGCTCTAGAACTCGTGTCTCTGAACCTATGGTATGAGACACCTTAGCGCAAATGCGTCAGTACTTTGAATGTACTGGTATACATATGAGGTAAGATGAATGCATGGGGTTCATATGAATAAACAAATATAATAACAGAATGACTATCATGAGCGTGAGAGTACATGCATAAGACATAAAAACTGATACTGATACCGTGATAACATAATTACTAAATCTGAATACTGATAACATGACATACTGATAACTGATATAACTGATAACCTGAGTGATTGTATCTGATAGTTATGAATTTGATGGAACTAGATGAGTTCCGTACTGTATCTGAATTGACTGTATCTGACAGTCCTGAAATCTGAAGAACTATCTGAGTTCTTGACTGATACCGATATTGAAACTATAGGAAGTAGTCATCTAATCGACATGCCCCAAATATGCTATAATAGCTGAGCTGGGGTCCAATCTGTGCCCTGATTGGAAGGGTGTCAATACTGCGCCACTAGTAAGGACAACGTGTGAGTAACCCTAATATAACAGGTAACTCTAGTGAGAACGGTGGGAACCCTCATATAGCAGGTTAATCCATCTCATCTACCCTCATATAGCAGGCTATGATGTCTCAACGTATGCTGGTTACATAGTTCTGGAACACAAGGGTTGCTTTTAAGAATCTCTCCCTCATATGACAGGTGAGTTCCCATCCTTGGGTTCGCTTGGCACTAATTTCTACTCCCATATGAATAGACACTGAATATGATTTTTTGAAACTGAACATGGACTGAGTTACTAACTTCCGTTGACTAACAGAATACTACTGATATCTGACAACTGACTGAATTCATGAGATCATGGAGATTTCCTGAGTCATAAGACTGTCTGAAGTCTAAGGATCATAGCTTGACTAAGAGTATCATGAAGACATGATATGGATCTAGGCACATAACTAATATTTTGTGTATAAGTACCCCCAGGATTCGATAGAAGGAAACTGACAAAGCATGACTTGCTTGAATACATAATAATCACCATAATGCATTTACTGAAGCATTTCATCAAACATGTGATAGGCATAAGCTTGTACATACATGGGGATTTCATGACAACATGCTAGTTAGGCACTTTTTCTTCATTTAGGCATTAAATCAAACATATTGTAGGCATGATACATGTAAACATCATTGTACAAAAATTAAACATCATGGTCACATTCTAATTTCATCATTCAAGGTTTTAGTCATAGGTTTGCATGAATCTATATCTATAATAATTAAACCCACATAGAAATTATCACCCAACATGGAGTAAAATTCAATTTCTTATTTATCAACGTGAACAAGAATAGCCCAATCATGAAATCATAAAGAAAATTCGTAACTTGAAGTTGAAAAAGGGATTCTTAGACTTCATGGACAAAAGGAGTCTATGAATGAACACTATGCATACCTAGGTTATGATTCTTGATGTTCTTGAACTTGAAGAATTGGAAATTCCTTAGTTCTTGAAGAAGATTGGATTTTGTTCTTAGAGATTAATGTTAGAGAGAAACCCTAATATTGGTTGTGAAGTAATAATGAACCAAATGGCTGAAATCAGATATAGCTGGGTATATATAAGTGGGTGGTAAATGACCAAAATTCCCCTGTTAAAATGACTTAAAAAAAACTGAATGGGACCTGCGACGGTGGGTGCGACGGTCCATCGCTGGGTTGACGGTCCGTCGGCCCTAATCATCGCTTCTAGGAAGAATGGGGTCTCACTATTTTGGCTACGACAACTTGAGCGATGGTCCGTCGTAGGTTCGACAGTCTATCAACCTGACTGTCGCACCTTATCCAGAAGGTGGCCTCATTGTTTGCTTGCGACAGCATGAGCGACGGTCCGTAGCTAGTCCGATGGTCTATCGGCCTGGGCCGTCACTCCTAGGTAGGAGGTAGTTCTCACTACCTTGCTGCGACGGTCATGGGCGATGGTCCATCGCTAGTCCGACGGTCCGTCGGCCTCACCGTCGCATCTGAGTGGTTTTACTGCCTTTTGTATTTTGGCCATAACTTTCTCCTCCGATGTCGAATTTTTACGAAATTGGTATCATTGAAAAGCTAATTCAATTTCCCACATGAAAAAAAGTGAAAATATAAAAAAATAACATGTATACAAAAGTGGATTTATCTTTCAAGGAAAGCTTCTAACATTCTTAAGATGATTTTAAGCTAGGAAAAAGTATGAGGTATTACAAAGCATGTAACATGTTATTGGGAAGGCCTTGGCAATTTGATTGGCACACTACACATGATGGAAGGTCTAATAGGTACACATTTTAGCATGATGGCCGAAAGTTCACTCTTCTACCTCTTCTACCATCTAGTGTGAATGAAATGTAAGAGAAAACCAAGAAGTTGGATGAGAAAAAAAAGGAAAAGAGAGGGAAGGCCTCAGATTATGAGCTTGGAAAATAAAAAACAAATTTAATTGTGGGACTTGCCCACAAATGTGCCTTGTTACTTCCTAACCCAAAAGCTAACATTTTGCCTAGATTTGATTCTTCTTATATGCAGGTACAAGATGAAATGATAACCAAGAAGGATCCAAAAGGAGTTCCATATGTAAGCATGTGAAATGAACTAGAGACTCCCTTGACTGAGAGCTCAAAAAAGTGAACTGCCCAAGCCTTACTCGAGGTGACTTTTCTACTCTCAACACTTTCTTGAACTCAAAATATTGTGATTTAGTGTCTTGTGAAGTGGTTTTAGGTTTGCAAGTGCATACCTCTTTCCTTAGTAACTCTTTTGTTGTGAATAATGCTCAACTTAATTTTGAAACTAGTTTACTACTTGAATATGAGAATGGTATGTTTGAGAATTTCCAAGTTAGTGATGATGCTTGTAATGATAATCTTGATATTGAACATGGTCATTTGAACTTGTGTAAAGAAATCCATGATATTAGTCTTATTTATAGTGGCCTTGTGTATGTCAAAGTTGTGTGTAATACCTTGAATGATTGTGAGCAAATTAGTCTAAAGAAAGGAGTGGGTCATCTCGGCTTAGACCTTTATCTTCTGCTTCCTTTTGATCCCGGAGTTCCTTTGGGATGTGGGTGGAGTAACTTCTGGTCATGTACATTCCCTTTTGATGTGGATGCTATTCACTTATTTTATATCCTTTGTTCCAAGTTTTTCATGACAAATACCAAGGATGTATGGATGTATGTCAAAAGCAAACAACCTTGGCTTGTCTATATAACTTGTGGTACTAATGCTAACCCTCTTCCCTTGAGGAATGTGTCATTGTTTTCCCTCTCTTTGATTTTGCAAGGTATGAATTTGAGGACAAATTCCTTTCAAGATTGAGAGGATGATACAAGCCTAAAGTGCTTATGGATTTCAAGGACTTCTCAAAGGACAAAGTTTCAGAATTGGCTAGTGGTTGGAGCATTTTGAAGCCTTGTTCAAGAGAAGAAAAGGAGAATAACTTATGCACTCAAGAGGCGCCTCAATTGAAGGGCAATATGGATTTTTCACACTCCAATTTAACACTCAAGAGACGCCTCCTTTAAGCTCCCATTATGGGCATTCTAGTCTTTTATTATGTAATAATAATATAAATAGATATTTTAGCTTCTATTCTCATTATCTTTGATGAATATTGAAATAATACTCTTTAGTTTGTAACTTAGTCTTCTAGTTTTAGCATAGAAACTGAAATTTGGAGTGTTGAATGCAATTGGAAGTTTTTTCACTTGTATTGAACATATGGCAAGAAAGGTGGAATTGAGGGAGTGTGAATTCCTTTGGTTCACCTAAGAGTGAGGATTGATATTACATTGGTGAGGTGTGTTTGAAGGTTTGATACACCTTCTAGTGCTAATCATTGGTGGAAGTGAGGGTCTCTCTACTATATTTACTTTATGCATCTCTTCTTCATCTCTTTTCTTCTAATTGTGTTGTTTCCCCTTTTGTGTGGTTACTGATTTTTGTTTCTTTCGGCCTTAATTTCATTTTAGTAGTTTATTTTTCTATCACCACTCCACCAATAGATTTCCCGCAAATCGCGGTACATCTTGGTAGTACCTGAATGAATGGAATAACGCACACTATGCGCTTCTGCCATAATATGCTATCTCAAATCATCAACACATGTCACACACAATCTACTCTGGTGTCTCAACACGCCATCTCCCCCTTGGGAGAAAACCTCTACCTTTTGGTCATTAACTGACTCATTCAGTTTGACCAAACTAAAATCCTTGTCTTGCTTCTCCTTCACTTCCGAAACTAGGAAAGATTTGAACTACTCTGAACCCAAACATTCCCTTCAGCTGAATCAACCAACCTAATACCCAATCTAGCCAAACTATGAACTTCTTGAGCTAACTCTTTCTTATCGTTCTTCACATGAGCAACACTGCCCATAGACAATCTACTAAGGGCGTTTGCCACTACACTGGCCTTTCTCGAATGGTACAACTCACTCATGTCATAATTTTCAATAATTCTAAAAACCTTCTCTGATGGAGATTCAACTCTCTCTAGGTAAACATATACTACAAACTTTTGTGATCCGTGAACACATCAACATGCACCCCATACAAATAATGTCTCCAGATTTTCAAAGCAAACACAACATCAGCTAATTAAAGATCATGGGTTGGGTTATTCTTTTTATGAGGCTTAATCTGTCTAGAGGCATAAGCTATGACCTTACCTCTCTGCATCAGAACACAACCCAAACCAACTCTAGAGGCGTCACAATACACCACAAAACCGTATGTACCATTAGGTAATGCTAATACTGGAGCTGAAGTGAGTCGAGTCTTTAGCTCCTGAAAACTCTTCTCGCAGGAATCTGACCACAGGAAAACTTTCTTTTGGGTCAATCTAGACAGAGGGGATGCAATAGACGATAAACCCTCAACAAAACATCTGTAATACCAGCTAAACCTAAGAAACTCCTAATATCTGACGGAGAGATAGGTCTAGGCCAATTTCTTATGGCTTTCGTCTTTTGGGGATCAACTCTAATACCCTCACTGGAAATGATATGACTAAGAAAAGCTACCGACCTTAGCCAAAATTTGCATTTGCTAAAGTTGGCGAACAATTGGTGATCTCTAAGAGTTTGCAACATAATTCTAAGATGGTTTGCATGATCATCCTCACTATGAGAGTAGATGAGTATATCATTGATAAAGACTATGACAAACATGTCCCAATACTGTTTGAACACTCTGTTCATCAAGTCCATGAAATTTATTGGGGCATTGGTTAGCCCGAAAAACATGACTAGAAACTTACAATGACCATAACGGGTTCTGAAAGCTGTCTTTAGAATATCACATTCCCTTACTTTAAGTTGATGATAGCTGGATCTACGGTCTATCTCTGAGAAATAACTTGCACCTTGGAGTTGATCAAATAATTCATTAATTCTCAGAAGAGGATATTTGTTTTGTATGGTAACTTTATTCAGCTAGCGATAGTCAATGCACATGCGCAAAGAACCATCTTTCTTTTGCACGAATAGGACAGGAGTGCCCATGGAGAAACATTAGGCCTTATGAAACCTTTATCTAAAAGATCTTTGAGTTGCTCTTTTAACTCTTTAAGCTCTGTGAGAGCTATACGATATGGAAGGATAGAAATAGGCTGAGTATCTGGGAAAAGGTTAATATCGAATTTTATCTCCCTATTTGGAGGTACCCCTGGCAAATTTTTGGAAAAGATGTTAGGAAATTCACTGACTACACTAACTGACTGAATTTTTGGAGTCTCCGACTTAGTGTATTTGAATCGAACAATATGATAGATACACCTTTTGGAAATTAACTTTCTGGCTTTAAGAAAAGATATAAAATGTCTTTTGGGAGACACTGAATTTCCTTTCCATTCAAAGACTGGATTATCTAGAAACTAAAACTTCACCACTCTGGTGTGACAATCTACGAATGCATAATAGGAATGGAGCCAATCCATACCAAGAATAAGATCAAAATCAACCATATCTAACTCTATTAGGTTCGCTAACATAATTTTATGAAGGACAATGATAGGACACTTTCTATAAATCTACTTGGCAATAACTGACTCACCTACTGGGGTGGAAACCAAGAAAGGCTCTGGAATCCTTTCAGAACTTACCTCAAAATTTACTGCAACTAATGGGGTCACATAAGAGAAAATCGACCCAGGGTCTAGCAACACATAAACATCAAGATGAATGACATGAAGCATATCAGTAATAAGATCTAGTGAATCTTCTTGCTCCAGGCGGAAGGATAAAGCATAGAACCTGTTCTGATGCTGACCGCCATCGGTACTAGATGATGTGCCCTGGGGAGGGGCTGGGCGACCTAAATAGGCTGGTGCACTATTAGCCTGAGTCTGAGGACGAACATCCCTATTTTTCTGTCTAGAATATGGACGCTCTTTAACCTCGTGACCTATTTGGCCACAACTATAACAACCTTTCTGACCCCATAAATATTCACCTGCACAATTCTTACTACACTTAGTACATGGGGGATGATTGGGCTTTCTACTTACACTATTCTGAGATCTAGACATAGACGACCTACCTCACTACTTCTATTTTTTACTGGGTGTGGGAGAACTGGCTAAAGAATGTGCGGGCATAGATGGTCAATTCTGGAACTATGAATGATTTTCTTCTCCAGACCTATTCTGACCATAATCAAATTGCCCTGTCCTAGCCTTCTTATTTCCCCTCTCTAATCTTCAACTTCTCTGCCTCTATCCGTTGGGCATGAATCATCAACCTAGAAATATCCATGTCCCCAATAAGCATAGAAGTCCTACACTTTTTAACTACCAACCCAGACACACCGGTCACAAACTTACTCATGCTTGACCTAGGGTCAGCCATCTGAATAGGGGCATACTTAGACAACTGGTTGAACTTGAGGCAATACTCTTTCACTGTCATTGAGCCCTGCCTCAAGTTCATACAATCTTCTATCTTGGCTCTCCTCATCTCACGTGGGAAGAACTTATCTAGAAACGGATCCTGAAACACCTGCCATGACATGGAAGCTTCATTCTCCCATCTACTGTTTTTCCACATCACCACTTAATTATATCCAACATCCTTCAGCCTATAGGATACCAACTATACACTCTCTTCTTGAGAAATATGTATAATTTGGGTGATCTTCTTTACCTCATCTAGATAAAACTGTGGGTCTTCACCTACCTTTGACCCAAAGAATTCCAGCAGGTTCATTCTCATAAAATCTTAAATTCTGGATGTGGCTAAGTCCCCATTTTACTGAAGTGGTACTACATCCTGATGGTTGAACTGAACATTAGCTGTCACAGCTTGGGCTAGCACTTGAAAGACAGCTCGAAACTCTGCATGTGACACATTCTCATTCAAAGGATCTGCGGGCTGAGGTGGCTGATTATCATTTTTGCGTGCGTTAGCTTGACGAGGAGGCATTTTCTGTTACATGAAAGCACGGGTTAGAAGTAGATAGAGACACTGAATACACGATAGATCATGAAAGAAGAGATAATTTCCTAAAACGCTCCATAGCCTCTTGCTTATAGATATGACGCGCTTCACACCAATAATCAAGACTCTACGTAATATGGCTTGTCTGACTCCCTAAGAATGTCTAAAACTTAGGCTCTGATACCAAGTTTATAACGCCCTAAAATTTGATTTTCAGGATGCCACACGGTGCTCCGAACTACAAGTAGTCTTGAGCTAACCCTGGCTGCCTTTTACTAAATCTGAATCTCAAAATAGGGTAATATGAATGTAAGATCAAAATAAATGTAGAAAAACTATCTGAATTCTCTGAGTATATCTAAAAATACTAATCTCATCAGTCTGATAAAGCGAATACTAAAAGTTTGAATACTGTAACTAAAATCTAAAACTAAATCTAGTAGTTTGATATGCCTCTACTGACTGAATTTAGAGAGTCACTGGGATATCCCCCAGCTGACTCAAACTGTCTGAAATAAATATTGAATCATCTACTAATAAATTGGAAATATGAATAGCTAAGTCCCCGAACTATGAGGACTCACCATCTACAGAGATGTAGATGAGATACTTGAAAATCGCTCACGCTGTTGAGACTGAGCACCTGAACCTACATTATGAAATAATGTAGCACATAGACGTATATGTGGATCAGTACTTTGGGAATGTACTGAGCATATAGGGGAGAATGAAATAAGTCAAACAATACTTCAATAGCATCACAAGTTATAAAATCATGCATACAAAACGTAGATGACTCACATAGGCTTGAGTAATCTGAAATCTGAAGATCATAAATCATGAATAGTAAAACGTATAATGTAAATTTTGTGAGTCACAACACTTAGTTCTGAAATCTGTATTCTGCTCTTATTCTCAAATCATATAGGCTAAGTAAAATTTGTAAGTCTGTATCTGAAGGCTTATGTAAGGCAATATCTGAGTAAATCTGTGAGCCTTTACAATTAGTTTCTAAAATCTGTCCTTTTCTAAAAGCTATATTTTAAATTCAAGAACTTTAAAGCTGTAGAGAAAATACTTCATATTAGGGGTTTAGAAATCTGAAAACTTATTCTGCATGAAAGTTTTTTCTTACCAACATAAACTATGTGAGCTGATAATGCTCAATCTACAGCTCTCGTAGGAGTGTAAAGCGGTCGTTAGCAAATATAGAACCCAACCTGGGTTGGGTGTCGATCCCACAGGGAATAGCTTAGCCAACAAATAAGCAATGGTTACTAGACTTTTAGTGCAAGTCTCGTAATGAGGGGGGATTGCAATGTGTAACCAAATTATTAAAGCAAAACTGAAAATAGCAAAGTAAAAAGAAAGAATATTTCGTAGGTTGTGAATCAATGAGAATTGAGGAGTTGGGATTTTTTCCACCTTCTGAGTTATACGTCTCTATTGGCTATGAGTGTGCGGAATTCAGACATGCATGTGCTTATATAAAATTGTATTTGATGGTAAATCCAGGCGTCTTTCGACCTATTCGAGGATTATTTCACTTTAACTCTTTCGAGCTTAAAGCGTGTCTAACGGTATGAATTCTCCAAGAGGTTAATCTAGTTACGACACTAACTTTTTAATAGGGGATGGGACCCTACTACCTTTACATTATCTCTTTTCCAGACAGATAACCTTTCTTTCGAACAAGTTAAATGTTATACTGGCGTTATTCTATGCGTCTGCAGCCACAAAAATTTGCATTAAGATGAAGAGAATAATGATATAAGCAGCATACGTGTCACGAACTCACAAACTCACAGCAATAGATAGTATCTCATTCGGCTTCCATAACCCCAACAGAGAGGTTTAGTTACCCATGAGTGCGAAGGAAGTCACAATAAACATGATCATTGTACCCCAATAAAGATTTGCACGTTAGGTGTAAGGGTGAGGATGGCGTGAAGTCCTTTGCAAAGTAACGTCTCTCTTGTTGTGGAATTTAATAGAAGAATAGAAGAAGAATAAAAATAGAATTAATGGAAGAATTAGAATTGTTGGAATAGTAAGTGAATGAATAAAAATCTCTAGCAAGATAGGGTATTTATAATACCCATATCCTATTCCTACTAAGCTAATGAAATACTTAACCAAATCCTACTAAGCTAATGAAATACTTAACCCAATTGTACTAGGTTAATGTATCATTATCCTAATCCTAATAAGCTAATGAAATACTTAACCCAATTGTACTAGGTTAATGTATCATTATCCTAATCCTAATAAGTTACTGCTAGTCCCCAAAGTCTTCAGAAATGCTGTTTTAGCCCGGGACAGATTTTCCATGCATCACTTTTGGTCCTTTAGGCGTCCAAGCTCCCTTTCCTTCCTTCGTGAGCTTTCTTTGGCGTCAAGTTATCCACAAAATGCTGAATTCTGCATCATTTATACCTGAAACTTTGCTAATCATGTTCTTTAGCTCACTTACAGGAAAAAGGACTAAAAGTGCATGAAATATATAATTTGTTCTCAAAACGTGGCACAAATATGGGCAAAATATATTGATATAGGCGTGTAAATTCGCCTATCATCAACACCCCACACTTGAAGCTTTATTCATCCTCGAACAAAATATCATGTCCTTCTAAACATCAACTTAGGGTTTCACAGCAACAACACAAAACATTCGTCAAGACAAGCACAACAATTATCAACAAAGAGTAGTTTTCCGATCATTAGTAGAAACCATTTAACCTCTAGCATAGACTCGTGATGGTGGTCAACTCATATTCAAAAGTTAAGGCACAAAGAATCATGTACAACTATCCAAAACTCATCAACCATGTGTGTCTCACAATATATTACCCATAGTCACTCACAAGTATAGCATATTTTTCAAACATGGGTATCAAAATATCCTTGCTCTCGCTCTCACAAAGAATTCGTATGCAGCAACTGATGACCATAGGCTTGCCCTTAGTGTAGTACTCCACTAAATGTCAGAATGCTAAGATTAGGATCAAATAGGTCTTTTGATGGTTGCAATGTAGGCTAAGGGACGGGTAGGACTATTTTGGCCAGAAATAGTGACTAAGTTCCTAAGCGCTTTAATACATCACATTGTATCATTGACACTTTTCTTTCAACCTTTCTTTCTTTTATTCTACCACCCTTGTTCTCCTCTTTTGTTTTACAATTTTAAGCACAACTCACTTTTCAGCTTTCTTTTCCTTTTTCTTTTCATAACATACCTCTTATGATAGCACTTTCTTTTTCATAACACCTTCAAGCACCACTAGAATTTAGAGTATCATACTCACCCAATTTCCTCTTATTTCGTCACATGACTTTTTCACTTTAAAGCGCTTAGGAATTTGGATCAAATTATGGTCTTGAAAAAAATTGGATTAGGCTTACATATGAGGTTTGTCAAAGAAAATAGGCTAAAAGCTCAAAAGGGTTTAACTAGGATGATGTCCATGGGTAGGTAAAACGAAGGTAAATATATATAGGTTGCCAAAGAAATGCCTAAATCATCTCCTAAACTTACACTCCTTATTTTCGCTTTGCATACATACCAGGCAAGTTCTAGCATCAGCCCCAAACATAGAATATACTATTAATCTCACACACACAAGGCACATGGTCGACTTTATTGGAAGTAATATAGACTCTTGACCCAATAGGTGAAGGAATTGAACCACACAATATCACATAATGAGTCACAACTAGAGCCTAAAACGTCTCAATAGTCATAATTGTAGCACATACTCTTGTTATAATCTCATGCTGCCTATTAGAATAATTTCATGCGAAGCTACGTTAAAAAAAATAAAAAAATTTAACTACTTAAAAAAACAAAAAACAAAAAACTAAGCAAACAAACATGAATGCAAATGCAAATGCGGATAGAGAAGTAAAGAATGCAAATACCATCACCTCACACTTAGACGGGACACACTGTCCTCAGTGGAAAATAAATAAGAAGAACCTGGTTAGTCGGACTCATTCTCTATGTCTGGGGTCATACCCCTTTGCATCGGAATCATCATCAGAGTCGTCATCCTTAGAAGTTCCTCATAAGTATCCCACTTAATTCCAAGAGTGAGTCGAGGTATTTGCATCGAGGAGGGTTCTCCTTGCTCTTTTTGGCCTCTTTTCTTGCCTTTTTGTGACGTGGTAGCCTTATCTTTGCCTTGTCTTTTGGTGCCATTGTACTTGGTTGAAGCCTTTGGATGATGTTCTTGTAACGAAAAAGAGCAAAAGGAAACTTTTTGATAGGTTTTGGAGACTATAGGTGGTGCATAAGCTAGGTTTCCAATGTGTTTTTGGTTCAAGACTAAGTCTCATATTTATAAGAAAAGGTTGGGTCGAGTTTTGACCCATTAAAATCGGATTTGGAGACCAAAAGTGACCATAGGCGGTGCCTAATGCTTTGCCTAGTTGAGCAGAGTGCCATAGCATATGCCATGCATTTTGAAAAGCATTTAGTGACCATATGCGGCGCATTTTGAAAAGCATATGAGATTCAGAGACCAAATGCTTTAGCATAGGCGGCGCCTATGCTATAGCATACTTGAGCATGGGCGACGCCTATGTCTTTGCAAACTAGATTCCGAGACCTTGGGCTATAGGATAGGTTTTGCATTGTTCGTGGCCTAGTTTTACCTAGGCCTAGCCTTCCTCGATGCCTATTTTGGCATGAGCAACGCTCAATCCATAGCCTTATGCATCACTATTCCTAACTTACCACCTTTACCATACAATATATCCAAATTGTCGTTTGAAGCTCTTGCACCTATATTTTCTCAAAACCAATGAAAACGATTAGTACGATGGGTTGCCTCCCACCAAGCACCTTGGTTTTGGTCGTGGCACGACTCTTATTTTTGGATTTTCTTTTATCAAAAGCAAAACAAGTACTTCGAACGAAAGAAAAACAAAATGTAAAACGATGAACGATAAATAATAAACGATAAATGATGGGTTGCCTCCCATCTAGCGCCTTATTTATTGTCGCGGCACGACATAGTTACCTCGATTACTCAGACTTTATCGAGATAGATGGGGCATCGTTTTCTGAATGGATTCAGACGACGTTGAGACTTACTTGTAGGCATGCAATCTTCTTCGAGATGACTCTTGTGCGTACATATCCCAGGAGGGATACCAATTATATCATCAATCTTCCTACCCATAGCTCTCTTGTACCTCATCAGAGCAGAGATGAGAGCCTCCACGTGCTGTTCACTTAAATCATCCGCCACACTTACCGGAAGTATACTTCCACTTTCCAAGAACACATACCTTAGATAATCGGGGAGCTCTTTCGATTCTAGCATTGGTGTCTCTTCGCTGGAAGTCTTTGCTGTTGGTGACGGTTAATTCGTAAGATCAAGGTCCAGCTGTTTAGGAGTATGAGAATAGGACCTTATTCCTGTTAGAGCACCCATACGTTCTTCATAATCTTCATCATCCTCATGCTCAACATTCAGCAGTGCAGTAGACAATAGCTCAACAGTAAGATGTTTCTTTACAGATAATGCTTTCTTATCCTCATAAGCTATGGAGAACACATCCATATCGCTGGGTTGCTTCATTGCTTTGCATATATCAAAGCGGACCACTTTGTCATTCAACCAAAACAAAAGCTCATTATCCCTTATGTCAATAAGCACACTTCCAGTTAGGGGTGTCAAACGGGCCGGGCTGGCCCGGCCCGACTAGCTAAATCGGCCCGGTATGACCCGGCCCGGTAAGCCCTAGGGCTTTAGGGTTCCGGGTCCCGGGCCGTTTTATTTTTAAAATGGGCCCGGTTAACCCGGCCCGGACTAAGCCCGATCTAGGCCCGCCGGTTAACCGACCCGGCCAAAAAAAAAAAAAGAAATTTTTATTTTTTGGGCCAAACTAGCCGTTGGCCCAACGGCTATATTACCGTTTTTGGGTCCAAACGGCTAGTTTGGGCCCATTTAATTAAAAAAAAAAAACTTTAAAAAATATTTTTAATCCCCAAAATAAATCTATAAATACCCTACAACTTCAAATCATTTTTCACACAATTTTTCACTCTCTCAAATCTCATTCTCTCTCAAATCTCAATTCTCAATTCTCAAATATTCAATATATTTAATTTCTTAAAGTGTTCACTTTAATTTTTTAATTTTTCGTTTACAAAGTACGAGCGGAAGTTTCTAAAGTCGCAATCTTCGGATACTTCCAAAATTTGGTATTGTCGTTCCATCTCTTACGTTTAATTTTTATTTATTGTATTAATTGTTTAATATTTAATTTTATTATATTTGTGTATTTTGAATATTTTTAGTTTAATTTAATTTATATTATGGATAAATTAAAAAACCTCGCTGCTAAAGGTGTTAAAATTTTTTATCCCGGAAGCGGTAGTGGTAGTAAAAACCGAATTACTAGCGGTAGAGGTAGTTCAAGTAATAGATATACCCGTGTGACTTCGCCTCCGGTACCGCTTGGTACACCTTTTGAGGAAGAAATAGGTGTAGGTGCTCACGATATGCATTATGTAGAAGCTCAGGAAAATTACGGTATAGAAGAAGAAAATGAAGTAGATGCAGTTAATTTAGACGAAGATGATGAAAATATTGCTGAAACACCCGCAGTAGGAGATGCTAACGTTAGATCTGAATCAGTTAATCTCTCTTCCCGTCCTCCCAGTGCCCCAAAACCTCGTAAAAGAACTAGTATTGCATGGCAATTTTTTGAACGTATATCAGATATTGAGGTGCAGTGCAATATTTGTCAACAAATATATAAGCATATAAGTGGAGGTAAGCAAGGGGGTACGGGTACGTTAATGAGACATATAACTGAAGATCACAAAAGAGAGTTAAATATTGTAAAAGGTGGTGGGGATGTTGGTGGGTCAACGCAAACTAGAATGGACCCAACAACCGGTCAAGTAGCGAAAAAGTATAATAAATTGAGGGACAGGGAAGAAATAGCTAAAATGGTAGCTGTGGGTTGTTTGCCTTTTAGTTTTCCCTCTTCTGATGCTTTTATTCGTTATATACAAGCAATTTATAATCCTATGTTTAATGGTATTCCTAGAACTACTTGTCGGTCTGATATTTTTAGACTCCATTCACAATATTGTTTTTATTTATCAACATTGTTAAAAAATATTCAATGTAGATTGTCCCAAACTTCTGATCTTGGTCATGCTGTAAATAAAAATGATTATTTAACCGTTACTTGTCATTGGATGGATAGTAATTTCGTGATGCAAAAACGTATTCTTGCTTTTTTATATGATGAAGATCGTAAACATACTGGACAATTTATTGCTGATTCTATTGTTAAAATTGTCGGATATTATGGTATAGAAAATAAAATTTTATGTATTGCTTTTGATAATGCTTCTAACAACAAGACTGCTATAACAAAAATAAAATCTACGCTATCTCCGCCCTTCCCTGAAATTTTTCATATTAAGTGTGCATGTCATATATATAATTTAATTGTAAAAGATGGTCTTGACTTTTTTGAGCTTTATATTGAAAAAATTTGTCTTGCCGTTGGTTTTATTAAAGGAAATAATCGTAGATCGAGAATTAAAGAATTTAAAGTTAAATGTCAAGAAAATGGACTTACACCGATTTTGATGCCTGAGGAAGTTGATACTAGATGGAATTCTACGTATGAATTTTTAAAAACTTGTTATAAATATAGAATTCCTATTACACTAGCTTTTAACCAACATTGTGGTTCATTTGCTGATTCTGCTGATTGCATGCTACATAATTCTGATTGGTTGTAATTAGTGATCTTGTTAAGTTTTTAGAAAAATTTTATGTAGCTACGATTGAATTTTCCGGTGCTTACTATCCTACTGTTTGTAATATTTTGGCATATATAGCCGATATTTCTGGTTTGCTCCAACAATATAAAAATAAAGAAGGTTATAAAGAAGCTGTTGGCGCTATGTTTACGAAATTTAAAAAATATTTTTTCCCGATTCCCCCTATTTACTTGGTTGGTGTTATGCTAAATCCGTGCATGAAATATAATCATATGTGTCGCTTTAGTACTCTTATTTATGCTAACTTAGAAATAAATACTAACCATGATTCTGAACAAGTACAACCTGATTTGTGGACGGCTACGGCTGATGCAAAGGATTATATAGAAAAATTATATAATCACTATGCTAATTTATTTGATTCAGCCGTACCTACAAATATCAGTCCAACTGTCGCTCCTCATCCTCCCGAGGAGCCATCATCTTCTAAAAAGCCGGCACATAGTGGTTTTCCTGATTCGTTTTATGATTCAACTTGTTGGAACAGTGTAGATGAGAGAGCTTACACATCAACTTATCGGGAAGAGCTGAAATATTATCTGTGGACGGCACCAGAGGATCGCAGACGACGGATCAACACGCTGGATTGGTGGAGGAATGATGAATCACAATATCCTGTACTTTCAAGATTAGCCAGAGATATCTTGAATGTTCCAATGTCAACCGTTGCATCAGAGAGCGCCTTCAGTCAGGGACGACAACAGCTTGGAGACAACCGACACTCATTGGGAAGCAACGCAATGAATGTTTTAGTTTGCCTCAGAGATTGGATTAGATCAGAAAGAAGAAAAAAAGGAATGGAACCGGAGCTGAGCGACGACCTCAAACTTGAAGAAATTATGACTTCACGGGAGAACTCAGCAGAATCAAGTCCAATGCATGGTTTTGCCCCCGTTGACTTCGACTATCCTATGCAAGTTCCCATTAATATTAACATGAATGAGTTGGAAAAAATGATGCATAATTTATAGATTTTTCATTCATGTAAATTATAAATTTTCGATCATTTTGCAATCAATAAAATTCCACAAATTCATTCACTCCTTAGTCGTTGTTTTTTATTTATTTTTATTTAACAATTTAAAATTTTAAATTGAATTTCTACTTTTATACTTTAAATTAAAAACTTACTTCTAATATATTATTAATTTACTACCAAATATTATTAATTTATTACATTAAGTAGCATATGTTTTGTATATTTGTGCATATATATCTTCTATAGAAGTGTATATTTAATGTATACATGTGTATATGTTTTATAAATTAGTATATAAGTATATCTATACATATTGTAATGTATATATAATGTAGTATATTTTATAAGTAGTAGTATATATACATTGAATGGTGCGTATACACGTGTATATATCTTCTATAGAAGTGTATATTTAATGTATACATGTGTATATGTTTTATAAATTAGTATATAAGTATATCTATGCATATTGTAATGTATATATAATGTAGTATATTTTATAAGTAGTAGTATATATACATTTAATGGTGCGTATACACGTGTATATATCTTCTATAGAAGTGTATATTTAATGTATACATGTGTATATGTTTTATAAATTAGTATATAAGTATATCTATACATATTGTAATGTATATATAATGTAGTATATTTTATAAGTAGTAGTATATATACATTGAATGGTGCGTATACACGTGTATATATCTTCTATAGAAGTGTATATTTAATGTATACATGTGTATATGTTTTATAAATTAGTATATAAGTATACAAATATATATTGTAATGTATATACATTATAGTATATTGCATTTAAAGTATTACATATACATAGAATAGAGTGTATATATGTGAATGGATCTTCTATAGACGTGTATGTTTAATGTATACATGTATATATATATTTTATTTAAAGTAGTACATATATATTGAATGGTGCATATATATGTGTATATATCTTCTAAAGTAGTATATATTTAACATATACATGTGTATATGCTTTATAAATTAGTGTATATATATATTGTAGTGTATATATATATATATATTATACTATTATAGCATATGTTTTATTTAAAGTAGTACGTATAGTCATATATAATTATATATTGAATGGTACGTATATATGTGTAATTGTTTATACTTTATATATTTTTTTAAAAATATATATTGTATATTGGAGTGTATATAGTGTATATTGGAGTGTATATAGTGTATATTGGATTTTTTATTTATTTTTTAAACGGGTTTGACCGGTTTTTAACCGGGTTTGATCGGGTTTTGGTGGGTTTGACCGGATTGGATTAAGTGGGCCGGTTTCAGGTAGGTTTTAATTTTTTTACTGTTCGGCCCGGCCCGACCCAGCCCGGTTAACGCCAAACCTGGCCCGGAACCCGGGTAGAATGGGAGGGCCAATTTCGGGTTGACCCGGCCCGGCCCGTTAGACACCTTTACTTCCAGTTGCAAGGAAAGGACGTCCCAAGATTATGGGAACTTCAGAATCCACCTCGCAATCCAGAATAACAAAGTCTGTTGGAAAGATGAATGAAGAAACCTTTACCAACACATCATTCAAGATACCCACAGGTCGTTTTATCGACCTATCAGCCATCATGAGCCTCATATTGGTTGGTGTCGGATCGCCTAACCCCAACTTCCTGTAGACGGATAGTGGCATCAAATTGATGCTAGCACCCAGATCGCACAATGCCTTGGCAAAATTCATAGATCCAACAGTGCAAGGAATAGTGAAAGCATCGGGGTCGGCCTTTTTCTGAACTAGCGATCTTGTAGCAATTGCGCTGCAGTGATGAACATCATCTTTTAACTCATAGCTTGCTGCCCGCTTCTTTTTCAAAAGGTCTTTCATAAATTTCGCATACCCAGGCATTTGTTCAAGTGCCTCTACCAACGGAACATTAATGGTCAGCTGCTTTAACATATTCATGAATTTGCTGAACTTCGTATCATTCGCCACCTTCTTCAATCTTTGAGGAAAAGGTGGTGGTGGGTATGGGATTGTTCTCTCCTCGGCTTTCTTCTCCTCTTGCTTTCATTTTTCAGCTTTTTCAGGTTGCAAATCGTGAGGGGTGACGTTGTGGACGTCAGGATCAGCTGCTGCGGCATCTTCTCCTTTCGCCTTGTCCACTACTTCGTCAACCACTTGCTTGCTTTTTGCTGAGGTTTCCAGCACCTTACCACTTCGGGTAGTAATGGCCATGCATGACCCATAATTCCTTGGGTTTTGCACAGTGTCGCTAGGTAAAGTGCCAGCCTTTCTTTGATTGAATGCCGCAGATAATTGACTCAATTGTTGCTCCAGCTATTTTATTGAAGTGGAATGTGAGTCAACCAATTGCTTCATTGAGGACAAGTCGTTCTTCACCTCAGTCACTCCCGTATTAGTTGCCTCTACTCCTTTCAATAGTTTAGCCATCATATCTTCCATTGACATATTTCCAGAACCAGATGCAGTGGCGTCACGTCTTCCTGGAGGAACATACAAACCACTCCTGTCAGTCTTATCCTTCCAACTACCTTGATCACGGTCCTTATATCCTGAATTATCATAATAGTTCCGACCTTGGTTTCCTTGGGCATTGCCTCGGAAACCCCCATGATTGTTCAAGTAGTTGGCTTCTTCCTCTGAATCAGATTCGTTTCTTCCATGTGATACCACGGCCTTAACTTTTTCGGTCTTCCCTGATAATAAATGCTTTGTAAGAAGATCCATTTGTGTTTTCATGTGCGTCATGTCTTGATCACGTTCTTCATCTCTTCTCCTTTGTTCCACAGTCATGCCAATAGATAAAGTGGGGCTTGCTACCTCAGAATCCCTGGTATGCCAAGCTCTACTTTGCTTCGTCATACGATCTAGCATATTGCTTGCTTGACCAAAGGTGAGGTCCATAAATGATCCTCCAGCCGCATTATCCACCACTGGTTTAGTTATTGAATTCAAGGCTCTGTATAGTATCTCCATTAGGTGGACATTGGTCAAGTGATGGTTTGGGCACCTCATTAGCTTCGTCTTGAACCTCTCCCATGTTTCATGAAGGGCTTCAGTCGGAAGCTGCCGAAAATTGCTGATTTCATCTCTTAATTGTGCTCTTTTGGATGGCGGAAAGAATCTTTCTAGGAAAGCGTCTTTCAATTGCCTCCAATTTGTAATAGAATTAGGAGTCATCCCATTCAACCATAGAGTTGCCTCCCCAGACAAAGACAATGGAAATAAGCGTAGTCGAATTGCATTCTGTCCAATGCCAGGATTGTCGAATGACTTGCATGTAGAAATAAAGTTGATCAGATGCATATTCGAATCATCGCCTGCTAGTCCACCAAATAATCCCTTGAGTTGCAAAAGCTGAATCATGGTGCTAGTTATATTAAACTTTGCTCCGGGTGCCAATGGAGGAAGAATAATAGCTCCGGTGGTACCAGGTCCGTCCAGATTGTCCTCATCGTTATCAAACGGTATTTGCATAGCTCGGCGTTCAGGCCTAAACCTAGCTTGATGATCTCTTCTCTGCATGGGTGCCGCCATCTCAGTAGTACGCCGTGGGTTTAGTAGCTCCTCATCGCCCAGGTCCTCATCATCAGGATTTGTTGCCCGACCTGGATTATCAGTATTCTGTTGATGCACTTGAGCAGCCATCCTTTCAATTTCACGTTGTGCATCCATTGATGCACTGAACAAACCTGAATAAAACAAAAACAACAACTAAAAGTAAAAGTACGAGAATCTTTGACCAAAGGGTCTAGTAATTATCACAAACTTAATTGACACTCGTATTCCCCGGCAACGGCGCCAATTTTTGTTAACCCTCAATCTACAACTCTCGTAGGAGTGTAAAGCGGTCGTTAGCAAATATAGAACCCAACCTGGGTTGGGTGTCGATCCCACAGGGAATAGCTTGGCCAACAAGTAAGCAACGGTTACTAGACTTTTAGTGCAAGTCTCGTAATGAGGGGGGATTGCAATGTGTAACCAAATTATTAAAGCAAAACTGAAAATAGCAAAGTAAAAAGAAAGAATATTTCGTAGGTTGTGAATCAATGAGAATTGAGGAGTTGGGATTTTTTCCACCTTCTGAGTTATACGTCTCTATTGGCTATGAGTGTGCGGAATTCAGACATGCATGTGCTTATAGAGAATTGTATTCGATGGTAAATCCAGGCGTCTTTTGACCTATTCGAGGATTATTTCACTTTAACTCTTTCGAGCTTAAAGTGTGTCTAACGGTACGAATTCTCCAAGAGGTTAATCTAGTTACGACACTAACTTTTTAATAGGGGATGGGACCCTACTACCTTGACATTATCTCTTTTCCAGACAGATAACCTTTCTTTCGAACAAGTTAAATGTTATACTGGCGTTATTCTATGCGTCTGCAGCCACAAGAATTTGCATTAAGATGAAGAGAATAATGATATAAGCAGCATACGTGTCACGAACTCACAAACTCACAGCAATAGATAGTATCTCATTCGGCTTCCATAACCCCAACAGAGAGGTTTAGTTACCCATGAGTGCGAAGGAAGTCACAATAAACATGATCATTGTACCCCAATAAAGATTTGCACGTTAGGTGTAAGGGTGAGGATGGTGTGAAGTCCTTTGCAAAGTAACGTCTCTCTTGTTGTGGAATTTAATAGAAGAATAGAAGAAGAATAAAAATAGAATTAATGGAAGAATTAGAATTGTTGGAATAGTAAGTGAATGAATAAAAATCTCTAGCAAGATAGGGTATTTATAATACCCATATCCTATTCCTACTAAGCTAATGAAATACTTAACCAAATCCTACTAAGCTAATGAAATACTTAACCCAATTGTACTAGGTTAATGTATCATTATCCTAATCCTAATAAGCTAATGAAATACTTAACCCAATTGTACTAGGTTAATGTATCATTATCCTAATCCTAATAAGTTACTGCTAGTCCCCAAAGTCTTCAGAAATGCTGTTTTAGCCCGGGACAGATTTTCCATGCATCACTTTTGGTCCTTTAGGCGTCCAAGCTCCCTTTCCTTCCTTCGTGAGCTTTCTTTGGCGTCAGGTTATCCACAAAATGCTGAATTCCGTATCATTTATACCTGAAACTTTGCTAATCATGTTCTTTAGCTCACTTACAGGAAAAAGGACTAAAAGTGCATAAAATATATAATTTGTTCTCAAAATGTGGCAAAATATATTGATATAGGCGTGTAAATTCGCCTATCATCATGAGCATTAATGGAGTCCAACGTTGTTGTCCCCCTAAAGAGGAATCCTCACGATAGGGAGAGGAGTCATACTCTTGCCAGGAAGTATAACCTATCTAAGTGATCACATATCTATCACCTGCGTAGAAGTGGGAACAATCTAATTACTATGTTGGAACGTATTTCTGGGGTTTGAAACTGTAGTAATGTACTCATCTCAATGCTAAATACTACTCCCATTAAATCTGTATTCTCATTTTAATGGAAATCCACTTTTAAAATAGTGTAGTGGTTTACAATGAAAACCCATTGTATATCTGTAAAGCTAAATTTGTAATCTGAATCTATAAAGTGGATTCCAAACCTATTCTGAGACCAAAAAGGTCAAATCTTTAACAACAATCTGAAAGGAATCTAGTCATAGAGTGCTTATAGCACAACAAATCTTGAAATACCAATCTTTAATTAGGTTTTAATGAGTCATGCATCAAACTCATGTTAAAATATCATAATGTTCATGCTTGATAATGAAAATATTGATAAATTAATTCAAAATCTAGAAATTACTGTAATACGCATGAGAATATGAACATAATCATGTAATTCAACTTCAAAATCACTGGAAATCTCATAAGCTTGTAAATAACGATAATGAGTATAAACCCTAACTTGAATTTCATGGAAAATCATATAAAATTAAGTAAAATTGGAATTAAAATAAGTTTTGGGCACAAGGACGAAAGGATTGTCCTTGTTCATAACCCCACATACCCCAATTGATGAACTAGATGCTAAGGCTTGAATCTTGGATCCCCATTGATGCTTTTAAAGTTGATTTTTTTTGAAGTTCTTAAGTTGGGAATCCTTAATATTGAATTGCCTTGGAGAATTAATTGAGGAATTATATTTCTTGGGGAGTAAGCTTTGATGATCTAGGATTTTATTTAAGAGTATTTTGGTGAAAAGTGGGTATAATATGCTTAGGATGTGTTAAATGAACTGTTATTCACAACTTGGGGCTAGAGAAAAAGACCAAAGAGCCCCTTTTAAAATTTTACTTGAATTGGAAAAATTCCCAAAATCGGCCTACGGTGCGACGCGCCGTTATCGCGGTGGCCTACTGTCAACTGTCAACTAGGACCTGAAAAATCACCGCGAGGTGGAGCTATCACGGTATGCATCTGAATTGCCATTTTGGCTACCTCCACGACATGCCATTATCACGGAGGCTCACTGGAAAGTGACAATTGTAAAATGGTACATCACCGCGATGTGGTGGGATCGCGAAATCTTACTGGAAATTGATATTGTGATTTAAACTGTCTCCGGAACGCGCTAGTGACCGAAATGATGGTGTTTTACAACTGGAACTTAAAATTGCCATAACTTCTCGTCCGGTTATCGGATTAAGGCAAATCTTATATCATTGGAAAGCTAATTCAAATTCCTACACATTAGAGGGTCTAAATCTGGAAAATTCTATATGTATAAAAAGTCATTCTCTCTTGAATCCAATGCTTGACATTCTCAACACTAAATTAAACTAGAAAAAGTACGGGGTGTTACACTAACGGACCGTCCGGGCACCTACACTATTCTAAGTAGCTAGGAGAACCCTTACTATCCAACTAAAAATATGCGGAAGACATCCGTTTTTAAGAAAATACTGAATTAAATATAATAAAATAAATTAAATATTAATAAGTAAACTTTTTCAAAAACTTCTTACAAATGTCCTTCACTATCCCAAGACTTGGCCAGACACGTTCAATAGCTATCTACTACAACATTGCCTGACAATAAAATAAATTATACAATTACTCTAACATCTGCCAAGAAGAAAGTGCAGAAATTTGTGCTGAATATCATTATCCATCTAGTAACTGCAACTAATCTGCATCCAGTCTACACTCTAAGAAGGAATGTAGAAGAGTAAGGTCAGTACAACCACACGTACTAGTAGGCATCATCGGCCGACCGTGTTAGTTCATATAATCATAAAATAGAATTAACGAAAATAAATCATGAATCTTGAATGGAATATAATTCAACTAAGGTTGTAATAATATTATTACTTTACCTATATAACTTACATCATCCAACTACTCTTCCAACACCATCAATATTATATTCACTACTAACATACTCTGGCCTCATTAATTCACACAATCAACCATAATCCAATGCTAATACATCACTATTCCTCTTTATTCACGTTATTTTTTTCATACTCAAATTCACAGGAACAAACTCGTAATCATATACAACCCACACTAAACTCTCGGGCTAAAAAGCAAATGCTCTTTTATAATATTAAAGAATGATAACTAGCCATTCTGGTAAGCTACGATTAAAACATGTATAAATGAAGCAAGTTAACCAACATTTAAGTAAGAACAATTTTCACTTTTGCAAATACATATCACACAATCAAATACCCAATGAATTAACAATACAACAATAACTGATCAAACAGTGCTTACAAATAAGCCAAATAACCATCAAGAGTATCAACCATGCTGTAAACATCCACAGACTCAACATAAATATGTACACACATGCTATGGATTTATTTTTTCCCAAATAGTCATGACCTGCAGGGAACAATCTATGTTCATGTACCGTACCGGCGTGGTACCCGATCCAACATATACATATCCGTACTGGCGTGGTACCCGATCCAATAAATACATATCCATACTGGCGTAGTACCCAATCCAACATATACATATTTGTACCGGCATGGTACCCGATCCAACATATATATATATATTCATACTGGCATGGTACTCGATCCAACATATACATATTCGTACCGGCGTGGTACCCGATCCAACATGTACATATCCGTACCAACTGGTACCTGATCCAACATATACATATCCGTACCGACATGGTACCCGATCCAATATATACATATCCGTACCGGTGAGGTACCCGATCCAATATATATAAGTATTACCAATATCAAATTTACACAATCTCACAGCATACAACACAATGTACCAAGTTTACAAGTACACTTAAAGTCATAAGATAATTCCATCAAGTAAATTTTCAGTAATCATTTATACACGCATTAACAATCCAAACATCAATAATTTTAAGCATGTTCGAATACCAACCAACAAGTATCCAATTTAGGAGCATACACACAATTCAGTCGAGTCTACACTCTAATTAAATGGTAACCTACTATATACATTTTATTAAATTCACACTATCTTTCGGGCTGCAATACGACGTACTAAACTTGTAAGTGTATTTAAAATTATAAGGAAATTCGATCAAGTGCTTTCATTTATCAATATTTTGACCCTCTCACTGGCATTATTTCAATAATTCATCATGATTATCAACAAGCCATTCACTACATTAATTCCAGGAGTTATCATTATCAAACAAGCCTCTCATAAGCACAATTCAACAAATCGTCATTATCACCAATTTATCCTCTCATGGGCATCCAATAGATAAAGTGTTTTTATCAATACCAACATAAGAATATCACAAAATAAGTCATAATTCACCACTTAAGCATGCAAGTCACTATTGGAGCATTACTTACTCATTAATTATTAAAATGTCACTACCTCTTTCTATATAATACAATCATCACACTAATTCAAGTCATCTATCTTTTATATATTACTATGCTCATCAATACTTAATCCTAGCATGGTTCTCTTCACCATATTACTGTCCAACACATACAACTTAATATCATTATAAGTCTACTAGGTTCATCACCACAACAACTAAGAACTATCATATCCACATCCTTCATTTACAACAATCTCCTTTCTTCACACAACACATAATATTACAAATATCACATAATTAATCAATAATATAGTTTTTGAAATTAAAGTTAATTTTTTGTGTCTTTATCCCTCCCAACTCCATGCCTCTAGGCCTAGACACATTTTTTCCCATCAATACTAAATTATGAAAATATAAGATAACACAATCTTCTACTTATTAAACCTAGCCTACCTGGATTCCAAGCTTTTGGAAGAAGCGAGCTGCAACAAAGATACTCTTTCCTTTCCTTCATGCCTTGGAATAATCAATCATCTAAAAATCAAGCAATTATAAGAGTAATTAAATAATTTCTCTTCAAACAAATATCTTGGGGATTCAAACCCACTAATTTTACCCTAAATTCAAGGTCTATATCATTCTCCAAGGTCAGCTAGCCATTAATTAGCTCTTTCAAGCTTAACCCATCTCCATTAATGGTGTTTTTATACTAAAGGTATCATCTTTACGGAATTTAAGGTTCCTAACCATCAAAATTCATAATCTAGTTTATGAAATTCATGTTAGCAATCTTTAATTTACATTTTAATATCAGCTCTACGTCATATTAAAAACACCCATGAGTATTCTCTAAAAAAATTCCACCATTAAATGTCTTCCTAAGAATTCTAAGATATTAAAGGATTAAAAGACAAAGAAAATAATGGAAAAACTTACCTCAACGAAGGAATTTCAACTTAAGCCTTGGGAAATCACCTCTCTAGGGTTGGGGAATGAAATTTGGGTTTTTTAGACCTAAATACGAGTGAAGCCGATTTAAATACAATCAGAATTTTTGGTTCAGCGAAATTCTATTTCAGCCCGGACAGTGCTCAGTAAAACAGTCATAAATTTTTACTCTGAATTTGGATTGAGGAATGGTTCGTTGTATTGGAAAGAGGACTTAGATATATTTAATTTTATAGGTATTGGGACTCCTAACTCTTTATATTCTATGAGATATGATCATTGGATGTTGACCCTAATAGAAATCCATATGAAAGAAAGTTTTAAACTTAACTTTGTGTTAAAGATATTACGACCTTAATTCATACCTAAAGAACTTTCAAACTAAATTATTGATATTAACACTCATGAATAATTAAATTCATCGAGCTTGAGTCTATCTAGACACATCCGAAGGCTAGAATCTTCGCTGAAAAATTCAAGGTGAAATAATAAATAAAATATTAGATATTTTGGACCCAAGTTAATATTGAGGAATATGAATTTACTACAAATAATTTATTAACGAAAAAATGGATCGTTAAAAAAATCTATATGAAAATCCCTATAGGATTTAAAATGCCTGAAGCATATAAAGTTTCTGGAAAACTTGTCTATTATCCTTATAAGGGATAAATTGATGGTTTGAATATTATTGAAACTCTTGGAGAGTTTTCAAAAGCAATAAATTATTTGTTGAAATGAAAAATTTACCAATTTGGATTGGTTATGAAGTATCTTATCTTGATGCAACGGGTGCACTCATGTATTTTGCAAATACTACTCTTGGAGAGTTTTTAAAAGCAATAAATTATTTGTTGAAATGAAAAATTTACCAATTTGGATTGGTTATGAAGTATCATATCTTGATGCAATTGGTGCACTCATGTATCTTGCAAATACTATAAGGTTTCATATAGCCTTTTCAGTTAATTTGTTAGCAAGATTGCTGTCCTGATCTTATTGGTTATGCTAATGTTCGGTACTTATCTGATCCGCATAAATCTCGATCTCAAATATGCAATGTGTTCACATGTGGGGATACTGCCATATCTTGAAGATATACAAAGCAGTCTATCTAGAACTTCATCGAATCATGCTGAGATAATAGTTATTCATGAAGTAAGCTGAGAATGTGTATGATTGAGGTCCACGATACATTTCATTCGAGAAAAATGTGGTTTGAAATATGACAATGTACCCATAATTTTGTACGGAGATAATGCAACATGCATAACACATCTTAATGGAGGATTCATAAAAAGAGATAGAATGAAGCACACTTCATCAAAGGTTTTTCAACATACATGAGCTATAAAAGAATGATGATATTAACGTCCAACAGATTCGTTCAAGTGACAATGTGATTGATCTATTCACCAAGTCTCCTACAATTGCAACTTTCAAGAAGATGGTGCACAAGATCGGGATGCAAAGGTTCAAGGATGTTCTCATTAGGGGAGTTAATGCTGTACTCTTTTTCCCTTATGAGATTTTGTCCCATTGGTTTTTCCTTGTAAGGTTTTTAATGAGGCATCCTATATGCGTATTGTTAGAGATGTGTATTCTTTTTCCTTTAATAGGTTTTTTTGCCCACTAGGTTTTTTCTAGTAAGATTTTAACGAGGCACATTATCTATTAATTAGATATTCAAGGAGAGTGTTATGAATGTATTTATATTATAGTGAATGTCTATCAAAAAATATAGATAAGATCTAGATCTATTTATTATCTATTAGGATATGAAGTAACTATTTTTAGAGAGAAACTAAAAGTATTTTCCCCCTATAAATATAGGGGTTTTGTTCTTTGAATCATAAATCTTTTGATCTTTTATCTCTCAAGAGAAATAAAGAAGTCTACCCTCTTCTCTCTATTTATTCTTATTGTTCTTTGCTTTGTATTTCATAACAAAATAGGTTTTCTTCCATCTAAGAGGTGCGACATCAACATATTACTTAGCCTCCTTTATATATATATATATAGATTCTAAGCTTTTAATTGATCTTTAAAGTAATGGACAGAAGACAATTAGTAGGGAGCTATTTTGTCGAGTTTCTTAAAGATTTATTTCTCATTTTTTCTTATTTTATATTTATCCACCTCTATCAATTTAAAATGTGAGTATTCTCTCACTCAAAATTATTAGAGTTTTTATTTTTTAAAACGTAATGTATGTTATTTTAACGTTGTAATGCCTGATATTTGAACAATCAGAGTTATAGTTTCCACTATATTCATCACTATGAAAACCATAATTTCCCAGTGTCAATGAGGCTGCTTATTGCTTTGTACGACTTCTACATGATTAATGAATATCAGTTTGTTGGAGGGAAAATGGTCAACTCGTCACGACACGAGAAAACACATATAATTTGATTGTGTTGTTTTATTTAGGGATGTGCAAAAATCGAACCAACCAATAAAAATGTTATTGATTTATTGTTATTGGGTTATTGGGTTAACGGTTTGTTAATGATTTTATAAAAAAAAATTATTGGGTTATTGGTTCGGTTCGATTTTTTCTTATTAGGTTATTGGGTAAACCGATAACCAAATAACAATATATATATATATATATATATATATATATATATATATATATATATATATATATATATATATATATATATAAATGACTTATTATATATTTCTCTTAATTTCTACCAATTAACAAACCTATTATTTCAATTATACAAACTCTTAATTTCTCCTAACAACATTTAGTTCAAACTTGAAGATTCTTGTAAATTAAAACACATTATGTAGGATTTTTTGTTGCAACTAAGGTTCGATTTTTTTTCATGTTAGTTACTACTATTTCTATTGTATTTTCTTATCGGTTAAACAAAAAATCAAACCGTTAAGGACTAAAAACCGATAAAAAAAACCTTATTGGTTTGATTATTGGTTTAGCATATTTAAAAACTGAAAATCTATAAACCGAACCAATAATATATAAAACCGAACCGCCCGATGCACGCACCTAGTTTTATTTGGTAAAGTTAAAAAAAGAGAGAAGATGACAAAACCAATATATTTTAACAAGACACGTGTTTATTTTCAATCAAAAACAAGATTAAAAAATCCAACTTTCTCTATGATACTTACTAGACTAAGGAAATTGCATGTCATAGACCTAAATATGGATGACTTTAGATATTTGACCCCAATAAGAAATGTCTTTAAAAAATAATCTTCCTTATTTTTTAAGTATAGTACAAGTACCATTTTACCCCTCTACACCTCAAATATATTTTTAAAACTTTCCATACTTATTTGTCTCTCAAATTTTATCTTTTATTATTTTCACTTTTTATTTTTTCCTTTAATTTTATTATTCATTTTTTTCTTCATCTTAATTTTTTCTTTCCTTTTTTTCTCAATTTTTTTATTTATCTATTTTGTTTGATCGTTTTTTCTTTTTTTTTTCTCATCTTCTATTATATTTTACTAATAAATAAAACAATTGGATAATCCGCAGAGGTATCTTCTTTTTTTGACATCAAAGCAAATTTTAGGGCATGAATTGTTGTTACGAAGTTCTTTGAAAATTCTTGAAATAAGTCGTGTCTCTAAGGCGAGAGTTGTAGAATATCTCATACATAAAGATATAATGTGGTAGTGTCAACTCTTGCCGTTGGGGCATAGTTTATTGTTTGAAAGTCCTTGAGCTAAGTCTTGCCTCTAAGGCAAGAGTTGTAGAACATTCCATAAATGAAGACATAATGCGGTAGTGTCAACTCTTGCCCGTGGGGCATAATTTGTAGTTTGAAAGTCTTTGAGCTAAGTCTTACCTTTAAGACAAAAGTTGTAGAACTTCTCATAA
Organism: Capsicum baccatum var. pendulum; assembly: GCA_030864225.1. Taxonomy (NCBI): domain Eukaryota; kingdom Viridiplantae; phylum Streptophyta; class Magnoliopsida; order Solanales; family Solanaceae; genus Capsicum; species Capsicum baccatum. Next base: position 36,719,695 of record CM061561.1, read on the forward strand.
ATGAAGACATAACGTGGTAGTATCAACTCTTGCCCGTGGGACATAATTTGTACTTTGAAAGTCCTTGAGCTAAGTCTTGCCTCTAAGTCAATAGTTGTAGAACATCTCATAAAAGAAAACATAACGTGGTAGAGTCAACTCTTGCCCGTGGGTCATAATTTGTAGTTTGAAAGTCCTTGAGCTAATTAAGTCTTGCCTCTAAGGCAATAGTTGTAGAACATCTCATAAATGAAAATATAACGTGGTAGTGTCAACTCTTGCCTGTGGGACATAATTTGTAGTTTGAAAGTCATTGAGCTAAGTCTTGCCTCTAAGTCAATAGTTGTAGAACATCTCATAAATGAAAACATAACGTGGTAGAGTCAACTCTTGCCCATGGGGCATAATTTGTAGTTTGAAAGTCCTTGAGCTAATTAAGTCTTGCCTCTAAGACAATAGTTGTAGAACATCTCATAAATGAAAATATAACGTGGTAGTGTCAACTCTTGCCCGTGGGATATAATTTGTAGTTTGAAAGTCCTTGAGCTAAGTCTTTTCTCTAAGGCAATAATTGTAGAACATCTCTTAAATGAAAACATCACGTGGTAGAGTCAACTCTTGCCCATGGGGCATAATTTGTAGTTTGAAAGTCCTTGAGCTAATTAAGTCTTGCCTCTAAGACAATAGTTGTAGAACATCTCATAAATAAAAATATAACGTGGTAGTGTCAACTCTTGTCCGTGGGACATAATTTGTAGTTTGAAAGTCCTTGAGCTAAGTCTTTTCTCTAAGGCAATAATTGTAGAACATCTCTTAAATGAAAACATCACGTGGTAGAGTCAACTCTTGCCCATGGGGCATAATTTGTAGTTTGAAAGTCCTTGAGCTAATTAAGTCTTGCCTCTAAGACAATAATTGTAGAACATCTCATAAGTGAAAAGATAACATGGTAAAGTCAACTCTGGCCCGTAAGACATAATTTGTAGTTTGAAAGTCCTTGAGCCAAGTTTTTCCTCTAAGACAATAGTTGTAGAACATCTCATAAATAAAATATAACGTGGTAGCGTTAACTCTTGCCCGTGGGGCATAATTTGTAGTTTAAAAATCCTTGAGTCAAGTTTTGCCTCTAAGGTAGGAGTTGTAGAATATCTCATTAATAAAAACAACTCTTTCCCATGGGGCATAATTTGTTGTTTGAAAGTCCTTGAGCTAAGTCTTGCCTCTAAGGCAATAGTTCTAGAGTCAATTCTTGCCCGTGGGGCATAATTTGTTGTTTGAAAGTTCTTGAGTTAAGTCTTGCCTCTAAGGTAATAGTTGTAGAACATCTCATAAATGAAAACATAACGTGGTAGAGTCAACTCTTGCCCGTGGGGTATAATTTGTTGTTTGAAAGTCCCTGAGCTAAGTCTTTCCTCTAAGGTAAGAGTTATAAAACATCTCATAAATCAAAATACAATGTGGTAGTGTCGACTCTTGCCCATGAAACATAACTTGTTGTTTGAAAGTCATAAATCTTGCCTCTACAATGTAGTAGTGTCAACTTTTGCCCATGAAACGTAGCTTATTATTCAAAAGTCGTAAGTCTTGCCTTTATAATGTGATAGTGTCAACTTCTGCTCATGAGATGTAACTTGAAAGGCAGAAATCGAAGAAAAGAACAAAAATAACAAAAATTTCGAAAAAAGAAGAAAATGAAGAAAAATATTAAAAAAATAAAAATCAAAGAAAATGTAGAAGTTGAGAGGGAATAGTAAAAAAAATAAAGGTTGATAAAAATACAAAAAAAAATATTAAATAAAAATAAAGGTCAAGAAAAAATTAAAAAGAAAAAAATCAAAGACAAATACAAAAAAAATTATTTTAATAAAAGTAGACGTTGAAAGGTGTAAAGAAAAAAAGTAAGAGTTGGAAAAAACTAAAAAGAACAAAAAAAAAGAGGAAAGAAAAAATAAAAAATAAAAATAATATAAAATAAAAATGAAAAAAAAGTTGAGAGGAAAAAAGGAAAAAAGTAAGGGTTGAGAATTTTTTTTTTTAAAAAAGTAAAACTAAAAAGAGAAAATAAATAAAAGTTGAAAGATATAAATATAGAGTTGTTATCCACTATGAAGATTATTTATATAATTTACTCCATTGATCAGGGGCAATTTTGTCCAAAAGAGTATTTGTTAATAGGTAAGGGCTATTCTAAGAAAGTTTTTTTATTTCGGGATAAAATTTGGAAGCCACCCCAATTTGGATCTATTTTTGAGATTCACCCTACTAGACTAGGTGACTAAGCTGTGCTACGCACGGGCCCGACCCAATGTTGATATTCAAAAATTTCATGTTATGTGTAATTTTTTATTTAATCAAACTCTTTATTTATTTAATTGATAATTTAAGTTGTTAATATGACACTCATAAGATTTCGAAAATCAATTAAATATTTTATATTTTTAATATTTTTAGTTGTTAACTATTGTGATTAATATATTTTTTACTAATTTTTAAAATATATAATAAATTAATTATTTTTAGATATTTTAAGTGATTAACTATTGCAATAAATAGTACTTTTTGTGTAATTTATAAATAATATATTTTTAAAAATATATAACAGATTAATTATTTTTTAGACATTTTAAGTTGTTAATTATTGCAATTTATAATACCTTTTGGACATTGAAATTTGCTAGAGAAAATGGCCAAAAGCCCTCCCAACCTTTATCCCAAATCCCAACCACACACCTATTCTTTGCGGGGGTCCTATTACCCCCCTGAACTATTTTAAAATGAATTTATTTCCCCCCTAAATGCTGAGGTGGCACGGAAGGTGTAGTGCACTCTCTTTGAGAGAGTGAAGACGTTTTAACCCCTTAATTTTTTAATTTCTTATGTCTTTTATTTATTTTTTCAATTGTCTTCTTTCTCTTGTCTTTCTTTAAAACCAAGGCTTTTCTTTCTTTAACACCATGGTTGCTTCTTCTCTTCTCTCTTCTTTCTTTCTTGTTTCTTCTCTTCAACAAAAACACCATGACTGCTCTACACACACACACCAAATAGATCATCCGCAATTCCATAAAAATAACTCAATTAACCATTATTTCAACACACACGCCCCAAATAGGTCTATCTTCAATTCCATCAAAATGAAAAAATTAACAATTATTTCAGCACAAATGCGAAATGGGTCATCTTACATTTCATCGAAAGAGCAAAAATTAACAATTATTTCTATAATTAGTGCAATAGCTAAAATACAATTTGAGAAAATGGTTGAGATAGTTTACCATTTTAGGGAAAAATTACACCTGTAGAATCCATGTTGCCATGAACTTGGCATGTCGTTGAACCTTTTAAATTTGCCGAAAAACTAAAAATAATGACAAGAATTTACCCCACCCCCCAATAGTAACACCCACCCCATCATCTCTAATTTAAATCAAGGAAGTTATGGAGGAGGGAAAAAGAAAAGAAAAAGGAAAATGGAAAGGGAAAGAAAAAAAAAGAATATATATATATATATATATATATATATATATATATATATATATTAAAGAATAATAATTACTTTTTTTATATAAAAATATAATATTATGTGGAAATTACGTGGCATTACATGGCAAGTGCGTGTTGCTCACTTTCCATTACACATCTGGGTGTTAGTTTTTGGGGGAGTAATAATTCCACTTTAAAATAGTTCAGGGGTGTCATAGGACCCCCGCAAAGTATAAGTGTGTAGTTAGGATTTGGGGTAAAGGTTGGGGGGACTTTGACCATTTTCTCTAATTTGCTATTTTCAGTTATTAGCTAATTTATAATACTCCCCCTATTCAAATTTTTGTGGCATTGATAATTAATTATATTTTAAAAATAATTTAAGTTTTGAATTATTGTGATTTATAATAATTTTTATTTTATTTTAATTTAAGCGACACTGATATAATTTTGATGTCAATCAAATACCACGATCAAAGTAGCGAAGTAGGCATGTCTTAAATGACTCATAATAACTAACTAGAAGTGGTGCTATAAAAATAATTATGAAAAAAGTTTAAGTAGACCTCATATAAGATGTCAAATTATTCAAAACATCATGAGATAATTTATTATTTTATGTCTATTTTATCTTTTATTAAATATTATTAATTTTTTAATATTTAAATGACTTATAATAATTAATTAGGAGTGATATATTAAAATTATGGTTGAAAGAGCTGAAACAGACATGTCATAAATGTCTATTTTACTTTTTTATTAATTATTATTATTTTTTAATATTTAAATATCATATAATAATTAATTAGAGATGATATAGTAAAATTACGGAGCAAGCAGACAGGTGACAAGCAGGGATGTCGCCGGAGTGGAGTATGCCACTTATATAAGATACTAGTTACTAATATCCCGTGCAAGGCACGAGCCCAACAAATATTTTTTAAAATTTATTTTAATTATTGAGATTTATAGTATTTCTTTACATATTTTTTTTATATATATATAACATATTATTTGTTTTATATAGTTTAAGTTATTAACTATTGTAATTTATAATATTTTTTTATGTAATTTTCAAATGCTTAGATGATCATAATAATTAATTATGAGTGATCTTGTAAAGTTACGATTTACGCAACGAAGCAGACATGTCTTAATGACTCACAACAACGAATAAGAAGTGATATAGCAAAATTACTATAAAAAATACTTGTGAAATTTTTTGAATGGTCATAATAATTAATTATGAGTGACATAGTAAAATCACGATTGAAACAACGAAGCAGACATATCTAATTAGAAGTGATATAACAAAATTACTATTCAAAAATACTTGGGTGAAGCAATTGAAGCAGACATATCACAAATATCTATTTTACTTTTTTTATTAAATATTATTAATATTCTAATATATAAATAAAATTATAATAATTAATTTGAGATGATATAATAAAATCACGAAGGAAGCAACTTATTAAGCAGACAGGAGAAGCAAGCATGTTGATGGAGACCTGCCTGCTGCAAATGTCCTTTAAACATATGATTGTAATTTATAATACTTTTTATGTAATTTTCAAATGCTTAGATGGTCACAATAATTAATTATGATATAGAAAAGGTACGATTGAAGCAATGAAGCAAACATGTCTTAATGACTCACAATAACTAATTAGAAGTGATATAGAAAAATTACTATAGAAAATACTTGAAAAAATTTTAAATGGTCATAATAATTAATTAGGAGTGACATAGTAAAATTACGATTGAAACAACAATGCAGACATGTCTAATTAGAAGTGATATAAAAAAATTACTTATACAAAAATACTTGGGTGAAGTAGTCAGATATATCATAAATATCAATTTTACCTTTTTATTAAATTTCTAATACATAAATAAAGTTATAATAACTAATTTGAGATGATATAATAAAATTACAGAGAAAATAACTTATTTGGTAGGAAGGAGAAGCAGGCATGTTGAAGGAGACTTGAATGCTCTCACCTTCCCTCCAATTAATAATGAGTGAGATAGTAAAATCACGATTGAAACAACGAAGCAGACATGTCTAATTAGAAGTGATATAACAAAATTACTAGACAAAAATACTTGGGTAAAGCAGCTGAAGTAGACATATCATAAATATCTATTTTTACCTTTTTATCAAATATTATTAATTTTTTAATACATACATAAATTTATAATAATTAATTTGAGATAATATAATAAAATCATGGAGAAAACAACTTATTAAGCAGACATGTTGACGGACACCTATCTGCTTCTCCCCTATTTTCCCTCTTCTTAGATGTACTAGTTAGCACGATCGTGCTACATACGACCCAATGTTGATTATTGAAAATTTTACGTTATACATAATTCTATCATTTAATTAAAACCTTCATTTGTTTGGTTGATAAAGTCCTAGTTAGACACATATTATTATATTTAGATTAATAAAATTTGTATAGGAATATTTTAAATTGTTAATATGACACTCATATAATTTCGAGAGTCAATCAAGTTAGTTAACTCTTGTAATTTAGAATGCCTTATGTAAATTTTAAATAAAACATGTTACTCGGGGCTTTGAGCTATAGGTGACAAAACAGTTTTAAAATGAGGTGTAGGTGACACAAGTCTTAATAATTGAGTAGAGGTGACAATTACTTAATTATGCATTAAGAAAGTTTGGAAAATTTTAAAATAACCCATAAGTTTTTAAATTTACACTTTGATCCAAATATTAATTAATATAATGGGAAACGAAGGGAAAAAAACGCATTTTCTCTCTCCTCATCCATTGTTATTTTCTCTCTCTTCGCAGTATTTCTTGTTCATTGTTGCTGCTGCTATATTCATCATTTTCTGATTCATTATCATCATCTTATACTTCATTATCATCTTCATATTCTTTTTGTTGACTATTGTTGTTGTTGTTACCGCAACTGCTGCTCTTTGACCAATTTCTTATGTCAAATTTTATTTCGTACATCACTTTCAACTTTGGCATTCACCTGAGAGAAGACTTTGGTTAGTCAAATTATGCTTTTAGTTGAATTTTTCATCTGGGTAACTGCTAATGTGCTATTTTTTCAAAAATAGCTAGCATGCAAACATGAATGCAATATAAGAGCAATCAGTTTAAACAGATCCATCATTTGTGGCACCAGATAAATGCTCTGTTGCAACAGTAGATTCATGTTGTATTAATGTTTATGGTTCTAGGTACCCGTAATATGAATCAAATAGATAGATATTCTGTTGCAACAGATTGATAATCTGTTGCACCAGATTAGTAATCTGTTACGACAAATTAATAATCTGTTGCACCAAATTATTAATCTGTTTCAAACAACAAAATGCATCTCCTGTCACAAACCCAACAGATAATTCAACTCATATGTTGATCTCTTGCTATTGATACTGGAATTAAATTATTCCTTAATTGTAGACATGTCATTCGTTGAGAAAAAGAAATAAACAGCATAGAAATTAAATAAGAATTAAAACGTCAAATACATCAAACATAAATTTTTTATTAAACAAAACAAATAAAATACATAGGTAAAAGAAAATAAAAGGTTAATTATTATTATCATCATTATCATCATTATTATTTGTATGATCAACCGGTCAATCTTCAACCGGCAGCAACAGCGCCCTCCTCAGCCTTCGGATCTCTCGCAGCATCCTTACTCTGACGGCGTCCAACTCCAAATGCAGGACATGAACCTTCATCTGCAGTTCCCTCATGGCGTCTCATAAAATAGCGACATCTCACACTGGATCAGTCATATCTAGAAAACGTATAAGTTGACAAAACAAACACGTAAAAATAAAAGTAAAGAAAAGAAAGAATTTGAATGTAATACAACGTATATTTACACAAAAATCAATAAAAAAATTACCAGAGACAGGAAAAAGCTATCAAGTCCTTGAAGAGAATATAGTTGAAGGTATAACAAGAGCAAGAAATAAATAGTGTGTAGTAGAATGAACGATTGAGTAAGGAGAGATCTATTTATAGAGGATTGAACTTGAATGAGTTAGGAAAAAAGTCGCAACTGTTCACCTCTATTTATTAATGATATTCTTGATTACAGTAAAAAGTTATAACTTAATTAAATTAAGCAATATTATGATAAGTCATGACTTTTCAGCTTATTATTAATAATAATTAGTTCTTTGCAGGAAATGTATTTACACTGAGTTGCGACAACAAATTATATATCTGTTGCATCAGATAACTCATCTGTGACAACAGATATATCATCCGTTGCAACAATAGATAACCTATTGCATCAGATAATATATCTGTTGCAACATATAATCTATACATCTTTTTTTTAAAAAATTATCATCATGACATCCAAATTTTCTGACTTTTTAATTATATAAATTAATACAGCAGATTTAAAGGCGCAACTTTTCACCTTCATTTTTAATGACATTCTTGAGTACTGTACAAAGTTATGACTTAATTAAAGTAAGCAATATTGTGATAAGTCATGACTTTTCAGCCTTTTATTATTAATCATTAGTTCTTTGCAGGAACCATTTTAACACTAAGTTACGGCAACAGATTATATATTAACATCAGATAACTCATCTGTGACAACAAATATATAATCTATTGTAACAATAGATAACCTGTTGCATCAGATAATATATCTGTTGCAACATATGATCTATCTATATTTTTTAAAAAAAATTATCATCATGACATCTAAATTTTCTGACTTTTTAATTATATAAATTAATAAAGAAAATTTAAAGGCGCAACTGTTCACCTCCATTTATTAATGACATTCTTGATTACTGTAAAAAGTTATGAATTAATTAAATTAAGCAATATTGTGATAAGTAATGACTTTTCACCTTATTATTATTAATAATTAGTTCTTTGCAGGAACCATTTTTACACTGAGTTGCGACAACAAATTATATATCTGTTGCATCAGATAACTCATCTTTGACAACAGATATATCATTCGTTGTAGCAATAGATAACCTGTTGCATCGGATAATATATCTGTTGCAACATATAATCTATCTTTCTTTTAAAAAAAAAATTATCATCATGACATCCAATTTTTTTGAATTTTTAATTATATAAATTAATAAAGCAGATTTAAAGGCGCAACTGTTCACCTCCATTTATTAATGATATTCTTGATTATTGTAAGAAGTTATGACTTAATTAAATTAAGCAACATTGTGATAAGTCATGATTTTGTAGCTTATTATTAATAATAATTAGTTCTTTGCAGGAATCGTTTTTATATTGAGTTGCAAAAACATATTATATATCCGTTGCATCGGATAACTTATTTGTGACAACAGATATATCATCCGTTGCAACAATAGATAACATGTTGCATCAGATAATATATCTGTTGCAAGATATAATCTATATATCTTTTTTTTAAAAAAAATTACCATTATGATATCCAAATTTTCTAACTTTTTAATTATATAAATTAATATAACAGATTTAAAGGCGCAACTGTTCACCTTCATTTTTTTAATGACATTCTTGATTACTGTAAGAAGTTATGACTTAATTAAATTAAGCAATATTGTGATAAGTCATGACTTTTCAGCTTATTATTATTAATAATAAGTTCTTTGCAGGAACCGTTTTTACACTGAGTTGCGACAATAAATTATATATCTGTTGCATCAGATAACTAATCTGTAACAACAGATATATCATCCGTTGCAATGATAGATAACCTGTTGCATCAGATAATATATTTGTTGCAACATATAATCTATATATATATTTTTTTTAAATATCATCATGATATCTAATTTTTTTGACTTTTTAATTATATAAATTAATAAAGCAGATTTAAAGGTCTAACTGTTCACCTTCATTTATTAATTACATTCTTGATTATTTTAAGAAGTTATAACTTAATTAAATTAAGATATATTATGATAAGTCATGAATTTTCAGCTTATTATTAATAATAATTAGTTCTTTGCAGGAACCGTTTTTATATTTAGTTGCAAAAACAGATTATATATTCGTTGCTTCAGATAACTCATTTGTGACAACAGATATAACATCCGTTGCAACAATAGATAACATGTTGCATCAGATAATATATCTGTTGCAAGATATAATCTATATATCTTTTTTTAAAAAAAATTATCATCATGACATCCAAATTTTTTGACTTTTTAATTATATAAATTAATATAAAAGATTTAAAGGTGCAACTATTCACCTTCATTTTTAATGATATTCTTGATTAATGTAAAATTTTTTGACTTAATTAAATTAAGCAATATTGTGATAAGTCATGACTGTTTAGCTTATTATTAATAATAATTTGTTCTTTGCAGGAACTGTTTTTACACTGAGTTGCTACAATAGATTATAGATATGTTGCATCAGATAAGTCATCTGTGACAACAAATATATCATCCGTTGCAATAATAGATAACCTGTTGCATCAAATAATATATCTGTTGCAACATATAATCTATATATCTTTTTTTTTAAAATATCATGACATCTAAATTTTTTAACTTTTTAATTATATAAATTAATAAAGCAGATTTAAAGGAACAACTGTTGTCCTGTATTTATTAATGATATTCTTGATTACTGTAAAAAGTTATGACTTAATTAAATTAAGCAATATTATGATAAGTGATGACTTTTCAACTTATTATTATTATTATTATTATTATTATTAATTAGTTCTTTCCAGGAACCGTTTTTACACAGAGTTGCGACAACAAATTATATATCTATTGCATCAGATAACTCATCTGTGACAATGGATATATCATCCATTGCAATAATAGATAACCTATTGCATCGGATAATATATCTGTTGCAACATATAATCTATCTATCTTTTATTAAAAAAATTATCATCATGACATCCAAATTTTTTGACTTTTTAATTATATAAATTAATAAAGCAAATTTAAAGTCGCAACTGTTCACCTCCCTTTATTAATGACATTCTTGATTACAGTAAAAAGTTATTACTTAATTAAATTAAGCAATATTATGATAAGTCATGACTTTTCAGATTATTATTAATAATAATTAGTCTTTTGCAGGAATCGTTTTTACACTGAGTTGCGACAAAAGCATTTTTATCTGTGTCATCAGATAACTCATCTGTGACAACAGATATATCATCCGTTGAACCGATAGATAATCTGTTGCATCAGATAATATATCTGTTGCAACATATAATCTATATATCATTTTTAAAAAAGAACTATCATCATGACATCCAAACTTTTTGACTTTTTAATTATATAAATTAATAAAGCAGATTTAAAGGCGCAACTATTCACCTCCATTTATTAATGACATTCTTGATTATTGTAAGAAATTATGACTTAATTAAATTAAGATATATTATGATAAGTCATGACTTTTCAGCCTTTTATTATTAATAATTAGTTCTTTCAGGAATTGTTTTTACACTCAGTTGCGACAACAGATTATACATCTGTTGCATCATATAACTCATATTAGACAACAAATATATTATCCGTTGCAACAATAGATAACTTGTTGCATCAGATAATATATCAGTTGCAACATATAATCTATCTATTTTTTATTAAATTATCATCGTGACATCCAAATTTTTTGACTAATTAATTATATAAATTAATAAAGAAAATTTAAAGGCGCAACTGTTCACCTCCATTTATTAATGACATTCTTGATTACTGTAAAAAGTCATGAATTAATTAAATTAAGCAATATTATGATAAGTCATGACTTTTTAGCTTATTATTATTAATAATTAGTTCTTTGCAGTAACCATATTTACATTGAGTTGCGACAAAAGATTATATATCTGTTGCATCAGATAACTCATCTGTGACAACAGATATATCATCCGTTGTAGTAATACATAACCTGTTGCATCGGATAATATATTTGTTGCAACATATAATCTATCTATCTTTTCAAAAAAAAATTATCATCATGACATCCAATTTTTTTGACTTTTTAATTATATAAATTAATAAAGCAGATTTAAAAGCGCAACTGTTCACCTCCATATATTAATGACATTCATGATTATTGTAAGAAGTTATGACTTAATTAAATTAAGAAATGTTGTGATAAGTCATGACTTTTCAACTTATTATTAATAGTAATTAGTTCTTTGCAGGAATCATTTTTATATTGAGTTGCAAAAACAGATTATATATTCGTTGCATCAGATAAATTATTTGTGGCAACAGATATATCATCCGTTGCAACAATAGATAACATGTTGCATCAGATAATATATCTGTTGCAAGATATAATCTATATATCCTTTTTTTAAAAAAATTATCATCATGACATCCAAATTTTCTGGCTTTTTAATTATATAAATTAATATAACAGATTTAAAGGCGCAACTGTTCACCTTCACTTTTTAATGACATTCTTGATTACTGTAAAAAGTTATGACTTAATTAAATTAAGCAATATTGTGATAAGTCATGACTTTTCAGCTTATTATTATTAATAATTAGTTCTTTGCAGGAACCGTTTTTACACTGAGTTGCTACAACATATTATATATCTGTTGCATCAGATAACTCATCTGTGACAACAAATATATCATCCGTTGCAATGATAGATAACCTGTTGCATCAAATAATATATCTGTTGCAACATATAATCTATATATCTTTTTTAAAAAAAAAATATCATCATGACATCTAAATTTTCTAACTTTTTAATTATATAAATTAATAAAGCAGATTTAAAGGCGCAACTGTTGTCCTCTATTTATTAATGATATTCTTGATTACTGTAAAAAGTTATGACTTAATTAAATTAAGCAATATTGTGATAAGTGACGACTTTTCAGCTTATTATTATAAATAATTAGTTCTTTCTAGGAACCATTTTTACACAGAGTTGCGACAACAAATTATATATCTATTGTATCAAATAACCCATCTGTGACAATGGATATGTCATCCATTGCAACAATAGATAACCTATTGCATCGGATAATATATTTGTTGCAACATATAATCTATCTAACATTTTTACAAAAAAGAACTATCATCATGACATCCAAATTTTTTGACTTTTTAATTATAAAAATTAATAAAGCAGATTTAAAGGCGCAACTATTCTCCTCCCTTTATTAATGACATTCTTAATTACCATAAAAATTATTACTTAATTAAATTAAGCAATATTATGATAAGTCATGACTTTTCAGATTATTATTAATAATAATTAGTTCTTTGCAGGAATCGTTTTTACACTGAATTGCGACAATAAATTATATATCTGTTGCATCAGATAACTCATCTGTGACAACAGATATATCATCCGTTGCAACGATAGATAACCTGTTGTATCAGATAATATATCTGTTGAAACATATAATCTATATATCATTTTTAAAAAAGACCTATCATCATGACATCCAAACTTTTTGACTTTTTAATTATATAAATTAATAAAGCAGATTTAAAGGTCCAACTATTCACCTCCATTTATTAATGACATTCTTGATTATTGTAAGAAGTTATAACTTAATTAAATGAAGATATATTATGATAAGTCATGAATTTTCAGCTTATTATTAATAATAATTAGTTCTTTGCAGGAACAGTTTTTTATATTTAGTTGCAAAAACAGATTATATATTCGTTGCATCAGATAACTCATTTGTGACAATAGATATAACATCCGTTGCAACAATAGATAACATGTTGCATCAGATAATATATCTGTTGCAAGATATAATCTATATATCTTTTTTTTAAAAAAATTATCATCATGACATCCAAATTTTTTGACTTTTTAATTATATAAATTAATATAAAAGATTTAAAGGTGCAACTATTCACCTTTATTTTTTAATGACATTCTTGATTAATGTAAAATTTTTTGACTTAATTAAATTAAGCAATATTGTGATAAGTCATGACTTTTTAGCTTATTATTAATAATAATTTGTTCTTTGCAGGAACTGTTTTTACACTGAGTTGCTACAATAGATTATAGATCTGTTGCATCAGATAAGTCATCTGTGACAACAAATATATCATCCGTTGCAATAATATATAACCTGTTGCATCAAATAATATATCTGTTGCAACATATAATCTATATATCTTTTTTTTTAAAATATCATGACATCTAAATTTTTTAACTTTTTAATTATATAAATTAATAAAGCAGATTTAAAGGCACAACTGTTGTCCTGTATTTATTAATGATATTCTTGATTACTGTAAAAAGTTATGACTTAATTAAATTAAGCAATATTATGATAAGTGATGACTTTTCAACTTATTATTATTATTATTATTAATTAGTTCTTTCCAGGAACCGTTTTTACACAGAGTTGCGACAACAAATTATATATCTATTGCATCAGATAACTCATCTGTGAAAATGGATATATCATCCATTGCAATAATAGATAACCTATTGCATCGGATAATATATCTGTTGCAACATATAATCTATCTATCTTTTATTAAAAAAATTATCATCATGACATCCAAATTTTTTGACTTTTTAATTATATAAATTAATAAAGCAAATTTAAAGTCGCAACTGTTCACCTCCCTTTATTAATGACATTCTTGATTACAGTAAAAAGTAATTACTTAATTAAATTAAGCAATATTATGATAAGTCATGACTTTTCAGATTATTATTAATAATAATTAGTTTTTTGCAGGAATCGTTTTTACACTAAGTTGCGACAAAAGATTATATATCTGTGTCATCAGATAACTCATCTGTGACAACAGATATATCATCCGTTGAACCGATAGATAATCTGTTGCATCAGATAATATATCTGTTGCAACATATAATCTACATATCATTTTTAAAAAAGAACTATCATCATGACATCCAAACTTTTTGACTTTTTAATTATATAAATTAATAAAGCAGATTTAAAGGCGCAACTATTCACCTCCATTTATTAATGACATTCTTGATTATTGTAAGAAATTATGACTTAATTAAATTAAGATATATTATGATAAGTCATGAATTTTCAGCTTATTATTAATAATAATTAGTTCTTTGCAGGAACCGTTTTTATATTTAGTTGCAAAAATAGATTATATATTCGTTGCATCAGATAACTCATTTGTTACAACAGATATAACATCCGTTGCAACAATAGATAATATGTTGCATCAGATAATATATCTGTAGCAAGATATAATCTATATATCTTTTTTTAAAAAAAATTATCATCATGACATCCAAATTTTTTGACTTTTTAATTATATAAATTAATATAACAGATTTAAAGGTGCAACTATTCACCTTCATTTTTTAATGACATTCTTGATTAATGTAAATTTTTTTGACATAATTAAATTAAGCAATATTGTGATAAGTCATGACTTTTTAGCTTATTATTAATAATAATTTGTTCTTTGCAGGAACTGTTTTTACACTGAGTTGCTACAATAGATTATAGATCTGTTGCATCAGATAAGTCATCTGTGACAACAAATATATCATCCGTTGCAATAATAGATAACCTGTTGCATCAAATAATATATCTGTTACAACATATAATCTATATATCTTTTTTTTTAAAAATATCATGACATCTAAATTTTTTAACTTTTTAATTATATAAATTAATAAAGCAGATTTAAAGGCACAACTGTTGTCCTCTATTTATTAATGATATTCCTGATTACTGTAAAAAGTTATGACTTAATTAAATTAAGCAATATTATGATTAGTGATGACTTTTCAACTTATTATTATTATTAATAATTAGTTCTTTCCAGGAACCGTTTTTACACAGAGTTGCGACAACAAATTATATATCTATTGCATCAGATAACTCATCTGTGACAATGGATATATCATCCATAGCAATAATAGATAACCTATTGCATCGGATAATATATCTGTTGCAACATATAATCTATCTATCTTTTATTAAAAAAATTATCATCATGACATCCAAATTTTTTGACTTTTTAATTATATAAATTAATAAAGCAAATTTAAAGTCGTAACTGTTCACCTCCCTTTATTAATGACATTCTTGATTACAGTAAAAAGTTATTACTTAATTAAATTAAATAATATTATGATAAGTCATGACTTTTCAAATTATTATTAATAATAATTAGTTCTTTGCAGGAATCGTTTTTACACTGAGTTACAACAAAAGATTATATATCTGTGTCATCAGATAACTTATCTGTGACAACAGATATATCATCCGTTGCAACGATAGATAACCTGTTGCATCAGATAATATATCTGTTGCAACATATAATCTATATATCATTTTTAAAAAAGAACTATCATCATGACATCCAAACTTTTTGACTTTTTAATTATATAAATTAATAAAGCAGATTTAAAGGCGCAACTATTCACCTCCATTTATTAATGACATTCTTGATTACAGTAAAAAGTTATGACTTAATTAAATTAAGTAATATTGTGACAAGTCATGAATTTTCATCTTATTATTATTAATAATTAGTTCTTTCCAGGAATTGTTTTTACACTCAGTTGCGACAACAGATTATATATCTGTTGCATCATATAACTCAACTGTGACAACAAATATATTATCCGTTGCAACAATAGATAACTTGTTGCATCAGATAATATATCAGTTGCAACATATAATCTATCTATTTTTTTTTTAAATTATCATCGTGACATCCAAACTTTTTGACTAATTAATTATACAAATTAATACAGAAAATTTAAAGGCGCAACTGTTCACCTCCATTTATTAATGACATTCTTGATTACTGTAAAAAGTCATGAATTAATTAAATTATGCAATATTGTGATAAGTCATGACTTTTCAGCTTATTATTATTAATAATTAGTTCTTTGCAGTAACCATTTTTACATTGAGTTGCGACAAAAGATTATATATCTGTTGCATCAGATAACTCATCTGTGACAACAGATATATCATCTGTTGTAGTAATACATAACCTGTTGCATCGGATAATATATCTGTTGCAACATATAATCTATCTATCTTTTCAAAAAAAAATTATCATCATGACATCTAATTTTTTTGACTTTTTAATTATATAAATTAATAAAGCAGATTTAAAAGCGCAACTGTTCACCTCCATATATTAATGACATTCATGGTTATTGTAAGAAGTTATGACTTAATTAAATTAAGCAATGTTGTGATAAGTCATGACTTTTCAGCTTATTATTAATAATAATTAGTTCTTTGCAGGAATCATTTTTATATTGAGTTGCAAAAACAGATTATATATTCGTTGCATCAGATAAATTATTTGTGGCAACAGATATATCATCCGTTGCAACAATAGATAACATGTTGCATCAGATAATATATCTGTTGCAAGATATAATCTATATATCCTTTTTTTAAAAAAATTATCATATGACATCCAAATTTTCTGGCTTTTTAATTATATAAATTAATATAACAGATTTAAAGGCGCAACTGTTCACCTTCACTTTTTAATGACATTCTTGATTACTGTAAAAAGTTATGACTTAATTAAATTAAGCAATATTGTGATAAGTCATGACTTTTCAGCTTATTATTATTAATAATTAGTTCTTTGCAGGAACCGTTTTTACACTGAGTTGCTACAACATATTATATATCTGTTGCATCAGATAACTCATCTGTGACAACAAATATATCATCTGTTGCAATGATAGATAACCTGTTGCATCAAATAATATATCTGTTGCAACATATAATCTATATATCTTTTTTAAAAAAAAAATATCATCATGACATCTAAATTTTCTAACTTTTTAATTATATAAATTAATAAAGCAGATTTAAAGGCGCAACTGTTGTCCTCTATTTATTAATGATATTCTTGATTACTGTAAAAAGTTATGACTTAATTAAATTAAGCAATATTGTGATAAGTGACGACTTTTCAGCTTATTATTATTAATAATTAGTTCTTTCTAGGAACCATTTTTACACAGAGTTGCGACAACAAATTATATATCTATTGTATCAAATAACCCATCTGTGACAATGGATATGTCATCCATTGCAACAATAGACAACCTATTGCATCGGATAATATATTTGTTGCAACATATAATCTATCTATCAGTTTTTAAAAAAAGAACTATCATCATGACATCCAAATTTTTTGACTTTTTAATTATAAAAATTAATAAAGCAGATTTAAAGGCGCAACTATTCACCTCCCTTTATTAATGACATTCTTAATTACCATAAAAAATTATTACTTAATTAAATTAAGCAATATTACGATAAGTCATGACTTTTCAGATTATTATTAATAATAATTAGTTCTTTGCAGGAACCGTTTTTACACTGAGTTGCGACAATAAATTATATATCTGTTTCATCAGATAACTCATCTGTGACAACAGATATATCATCCGTTGCAACGATAGATAACCTGTTGCATCAGATAATATATCTGTTGCAACATATAATCTATATATCATTTTTAAAAAAGAACTATCATCATGACATCCAAACTTTTTGACTTTTTTATTATATAAATTAATAAAGTAGATTTAAAGGCGTATCTATTCACCTCCATTTATTAATGACATTCTTGATTACTGTAAAAAGTTATGACTTAATTAAATTAAGCAATATTGTGACAAGTCATGACTTTTCAGCTTATTATTATTAATAATTAGTTCTTTCCAGGAACTGTTTTTACACTCAGTTGCGACAACAGATTATATATCTGTTGCATCAGATAACTCATCTGTGACAACAAATATATCATCCTTTGCCACAATAGATAACCTGTTGTATCGGATAATCTATCTGTTGCAACATATAATCTATATATCTTTTTTTTTAATTATCATCATGGCATCTAAATTTTCTGATTTTTTAATTATATAAATTAATAAAGCAAATTTAAAGGCGCAATTGTTCACCTCCATTTATTAACGACATTCTTGATTACTGTCAAAAGTTACGACTTAATTAAATTAAGCAATATTGTGATAAGTCCTAACTTTTCAACTTATTATTATTATTAATTAGTTCTTTGCAGGAATCATTTTTACACTGAGTTGCGACAACATATTATATATCTGTTGTATCAGATAACTCATATCTGACAACAGATATATCATCCGTTGTAACAATAGATAACCTGTTGCACCAGTTAATATATCTGTTGCAACATATAATCTATATATCTTTTTTTAAGAAAATTATCATCATGACATTCAAATTTTCTGACTTTTTAATTATATAAATTAATAAAACAGATTTGAAGGCGCAACTGTTCACCTCCCTTTTTTTGTGACATTCTTGATTACTATAAAAAGTTATGACTTAATTAAATTAAGGAATATTGTGATAAGTCATGTCTTATCAGCTTATTATTATTAATAATTAGTTTTTTGCATGAACCATTTTTACACTGAGTTGAGACAATAAATTATATATCTGTTGCATCAGATAACTCATCTATGACAACAGATATATCATCCGTTGCAACAATAGATAGCTTGTTGCATCAGATATTCTATTTGTTGCAACATATAATCTATTTTTTTTTCAAAAATAAAAATTATCATCATATCATTAATCCAAATTTGCTGACCTTTTTATTATATAAATTAATAAAACAGATTTATTAACAAGAATATTTTTGGTGAGTTCGAGTTTTTTACGGTTTAAATGTGTTTATCATTTATTTCCTTATTGTTTTAAGTGAAAAGAAATGACTTAATTAAATAAAGCTGGTGAGTTTTTTATTATTGTGATAAGTCATGACTTTTCAGCTTATTAAATTTAAAAATCGAAGATACCTGGTTTTCAATAACTGTTTCTTTAATAAAATAATAACCATTTTTTTTATTGAGTTATGGCAACAGATGGTATATCTGTTGCATCAGATAACCCATCTGTTTCAACAGATATACCATCTGTTGCAACAAATCGACCATCTATTTAAGGATCTTTTTTATTTTTCTAACTGATTTATCAGTCGCAACAGATGAGGAATTTGATGCATCAGCAACGTTGTTTGTTTTTGTTTGTTAAATGTGTTTAGACAAAAAGTCACAGTCACGGCTATTCGTTCACCTTTTTCTTAAAAATCATATCATTATATAACTTAATTAATCCAACATTGTGACTTTTTTTAAATTAAATAATATTTCTTTTATGGTTATAATATCATTTAGTTCCTTATTATTTATTAACGAACCGCTTTTAGGAGAATCATCATGACTTTTCACCACCATCTATTGCCACAAGTGCTCAATCTCTACCTCTAACCGTCAACATGTTGAGAATAGGGAATAAATAGAATGATAATTAAATATTAAATAAGAATTAAAACTTCAAAGTCGACCAAACCAAACCAAATCAAACATATACATAGATTTTTTTTGAATCCCTTATAGGTAGATCAGATATAAAAAAGGAAAATACATAAGCTAAAAGAAAGAAAAAACATAACCTGATTACTACTACTACTACTACTACTACTACTACTATTATTATTATTATTATTATTATTATTACTGTTATTATTGTCAACTGGACAATTTTCATCTGGCAGCAGCAGGGCCCTCCTTAACCTTGCTCCAAAGTCGGCCAAATCCCTCTGGAGTTAATCAAACTGCCTTTATAGTTCCTGCAAGGACTCGATATGAATATTCTTGTATGAATCTGAATCAGCCATATTTGTATTGTAAGTGTACTGGAATGAACGAGTGATAGAGGCCAGAGGGACCTATTTATAAAATGATTGAATTGGAAGGGGTGACTTGACTTAGTCAAACAAAAAGCCAAGACTGTTCATATTCCTTAATTAAATATAACTGGTGACTTTTTGAATATGTAAATTAAAAAAAAAGCGGATCTAAATACAATATTTTATCTTTTTATTGTATTTTGGAAAGAAAAAAAATTGCTTTAAAATAAATCTAATAGATTGGTAAGCTGTTGCACAATATATTTCACCTGTCAGATAACTTACAACATATTGACAATCTGTTGCAACAGATGGATATATCAGTTTTCTTTTCCATCAGTTACGGCGTCTGTTGCAACTTGCTAGTCATCTGTTTATTCAATTTCATTGAGAGCATTAGATTTTCCTAAACACTTCTTGGCCAAACTCAATTTTTTCTCCTGGATTGCTTCTCCTTTCTTCTTTGCATCCTTCAAGCTGGCCTCGAAAAAAAGAGAAACAATCTAAGAGCAAAAATTGAGTTTGGAGGCCAGCTTGAACGATACAAAGAAAAAAAAAAGAAGCAATCCAAGACCAAAAATTGAGTTTGGCCAAGAAGTATTTAGAAAAAATCTAATGCTCTCGATGAAATTGAATAAACAGATGACTAGCAAGTTGCAACAGACGCCACATTTGATGGAAAAACAAACTGATATATCCATTTGTTGCAACAGATTATCAATATATTGTAAGTTATCTGACAGGTGGAATATATTTTGCAACAGATTACCAATCTGTCTCTTTCCGAAATATAATAAAAAGATAAAATATTGTATTTAGATCTATTTTTTTTTTAATTTACATATTCAGAAAGTCACCAGTTTTATTTAACTAAGGGGCATGAACAGTCGTAGCTTTTTGTTTGACTAAGTCAAGTCACCCATTCCAATTCAATCATTTTGTCATTGTGGTCGTTGAGCTCAGTATAGAGCTCTTGATCTTTTGTGAGTTTGTTAACGAGGACCACTTTCTTGGCAATTTTCTTATAATACTCCTCTTGGTCCTTCTTAGCTCTACGCAAAGTGAAGGAGAAGTATGGAAGGTTCTGTTTTAGTTTTTCCAAGGAAAACGCTCTCTCGACTGATAAATTTGGTGCTGCAGCATATATGGATAGTGCAGCACTCAATGCAGAACAGTTTTCTGGTAGAAGCAAGTCTTGAGAAGACATACAGTAATCTCTCGATATTAATTTTCATTGTGTCAAGCAGTTATGTTGATCGAATGGAGTGAATGAAACTGAAATTCTCTTTGATCGAATGACACTACTGTTAGATATCAATTCCTTTACATCAACAGTTAATGCATTAACAGTATTAATCATTCCATCATATTTTGCCTTGCAGTCTTCACCTTTGTATGCATAAGATAAGAAAGGAGGGGCAAGATATCCAAACCTTAGCCCGAGTTATTGAAAAGATTAAACGATCTCAGTATCTCAGTCTTTTTGTTGATCATTCTTCTCCCATATAGAGGACAACATATCTGTCATGCAAAAGTCTACACCGTCACCAGTAATGCTTGCCATAACAAAATTTTGTAAAAGGCATGACAAATAAACATAAGTAACAAGCGACATTAAATCTTAACAGGGTATCAGAACCATATTCATGATCCCTCAGCCTTATCAGTTTGGATCTACCAAACTTAACTGTAAAATTGCAAATATATTGTTTGAATGATCTAGTGACTAATCGGTATAAACAACATTCATAAAATCATTATACTATATGTGTGTTTTTACAAAAACATTATCAGTAATACATACCTCCCACATATGAAGTGGTTCTATCTGCATACAACTTATTCCTCTGAACCCATTTTTACTGCAGCCTCTTGTAATGGTTTGGCAAAAGTTGATCAACTTTCAGTTCGTTATATATACAAAGAAGAAGAAAAAAATTAATGTCATAGAAAGATCATTATCCATCTGTTGCAACAGATGTAGAGCCTGTTGCATCAGATGTGGAGCTTATTTTATAAGACGTGGAGTCTGTTACATCAGATGTGGAGTCTGATGCAACAGATATGGAGTCTGTTGGAATACATCAAACCAGCCTTGTTGGTGGTTTGATTTGTTCCAACAGTTGCTCCGTCTGTTGCAACATCAACAACAACATAACTACAAAGAAAGAACAAATAAAAAACATCAACAATAAAGAAAACAACAACATTTGTTCCAACAACATCATCAACAACAAAGAAGCAAACATCCTATGTTCCAACACCATCAACAACCAGGGGCGGACCTATATGGAGTTATCCGGGTTCGCGAGAACAAACTGAACTCATATCAAACTTTATATATGTATATGAAAATTAAGAAAAAACGTATATAATCTAATCAGTGAGCACCTAGAGTAAGAGTTATTTGGTTGGCCTAGTGGTTATTTTTGGGTGCTTAAGGCTATTTATTTCTTTTGGTCTTGAGGTCAATTCCCACTCAACACATATTTTTTAAATTTTGGTAACCAACTCTTCTCTCCTTATTCACTTTAAACTTTCTTTTATTTTTTCTCCCTTACTACTTGTGTTGATTGTTCGGACTCCACTATTTTTAAGCTAAGAAGCACCCACCATCTAAAAAACCTGGATCCGCCACTGTCAACAACACCATACCACAAGTTCCAACAATGCCAACCCCACCAACAACATCAATAACAACATCAATAATAAAGAAACAAACAAAATACATAAAAAAAAATATGATACTGCCAACAAGGTTTTTAAACTTCTCTCAACAGATGACTTTTTTCGCATCTTATAATAAAAATTCTTGGTTTGTTTATTCAACAATTAAAAGTTCCTTCAATTTTTTTAAATAAATATGATATGGGTAAATGATAATTAAATAAAAAAATATGTAAATAACTTGCAAAGAAGAAGACAAGAATGAAAGAGTAATAGTGAACTATACCTTAATGTCAAAAGGGGATCAAAATAGCAATTTCAGCCAAGGAATCTAACATATGGATTGATTTAGATCTGAAAGGATCTTTATGGAAAAGAGGAGAGAAAAAAGGTTGTGATAACCCTAACGAGGATAGAAATAAAAAGATGAGAGACGAAGAAAATAAATTTAGGGCAGAATAAAAGATGGGATAATTCTAATTTCTAGATGTACAACCCTTAATATTAAGTGACTAAAAAAGTGTATTTATTCAAATTTATATTTTCAAAGCATAATTAATAAGGCTAATTTGGTAAAATAAATCCCTAATTAATATTTTCTTAATGGGGGTGTCAAGTAAATAGTGACCAACTAATATGAAACGAAAGAAGTATAAGTATTAGAGGTTTCAATATTCATTAATTATTATTGATTAATAATTTGAGGGGCACGAGGAAGAAAATGGGTGACATTGAAAAGACAGGACATGACTACTCAATGAGATTTTTGAGTTATCTAAAAAATATTTTTTACCGCCTTTAGTAGAACTACTTTATCTACTCGGAAAGAAGTTTGCTTTTAAATTAAAAGGAAAATAAAAGATTTTCAAACAGATATGCCGTCTGTTGCAACAGATATAAATATCTATTTAAAAAATCCCAACAACTTAGTCATCTATGAAAACAGATGCAAATGTCCATTTGATAACTAAATCAAATATTTCATCTGTTACAACAGATATCAATAACTGTTTGAAAATTTCCAATAGCTTAATCATTTGTCACAACAGATGCAAATGTTTATTTGATAATTAAATTAGATATGTCATCTGTTGCAACAGATATGACTATCTGTTTGAAAATTTCCAACAGCTCAGTCATCTGTTACAACAGATGCAGATGTCTATTTGATAATTAAATCAGATATGTCATCTGTTGTAATAGATATGATTATCTATTTAAAATTCTCCAATAGCTCAGTTATTTATTGCAACAGATTTCATTGCAATTGATTTAGGTAGAACTAGAGATGAATTAATGATCTCACAGGGTCAACACCAACTTCAATTGAGTCGTTGCATTTGCATGGTGTTGGTATTATGTTCATCCTGACCCAAGTCGTCGATCGATCACTCTGAGTTGAAATGAGTTCTCATCAACTTAATGTTAAGATTAATAATAGTACCTACATTGATCTAGGTGGAATTAGGGATGAATGAATGATCTCACAGGGTTAACAACAACTTCAATTGAACTGTTGCATTTGCATGGTGTTAGCATTGTGTTCATCCTGACCCACGTTGTCGATCGATCACTCTGCGTTAAACTGAGTTCTCATCAACTTAATGTTAAGATTGATAATAGTACCTACACTAATCTAAGTGGAACTAGGGATGAATGAATGAGCTCATAGGATCAACAACAACTTCAATTGAGCTGTTGCATTTGCATGGTGATGGTATTGTGTTCATCCCGACCCAAGTCGTCGATCGATCACTCTGAGTTGAAATGAGTTCTCATCAACTTAATGTTAAGATTAATAATAGTACCTACATTGATCTAGGTGGAATTATGGATGAATGGATGATCTCACAGGGTCAACAACAACTTCAATTGAACTGTTGCATTTGCATGGTGTTAGCATTGTGTTCATCCTGACCCACGTTGTCGATCGATCACTCTGCGTTAAACTGAGTTCTCATAAACTTAATGTTAAGATTAATAATAGTACCTACATTGATCTAGGTCGAAATAAAGATGAATGAATGAGCTCACAGGGTCAATAACAACTTCAATTGAGCCATTGAATTTGCATGGTGTTGGTATTGCGTTCATTCCGAATCGAGTTGTCGATCAATCACTTTAAGTTGAAATGAGTTCTCATCAACTTAATATTTTAAAATCTATATCTTTTGAAATTTTAAAAATTTATTAAGATCAATTCGGACCAAATTAACAATTTTAAAACTTGTCATTCTTTTCCAAAATTACAAATCAACCCATACAAATCATCCATTTGCGGGAAAAACTTTTCCTCATTTCAAATCTCAAGTTCTTGCTCCCCCTCCCTCTCTTTCAAAATACAGACAACAACTACTCAACATATTGTTCAATCCTTCAAAGTAGATCAATTTTCTTCCCTTTTCGACCATAAAGTTGTTATTTTTTACTTCATTCTTACTTGTATCCATCGTTTTCTCTGTATTCGCAGGTAACAGAGTTTGAGAAGAGTTCTACATTTGCTCTTTATTATAAAAATTAGGGTTTTTTAGTTAATGATAAAAAATAAGATTTTTAGTTGTATTATCTTCGAGAAAGGTTAATAATTTTGTGTTTTGATGCTAAAAAAGTAGGAAGCACCCGAGAAAACCCTAGTTTTTGTTTTAGTATTTTGTTGACTGTCGTGGTATTGTTGGATGGCATTTTTGGTGTTGTTGATGGTGCCGGTATTTGCATTTTTGGCAGTGGTGTCGGTGGTCTTGGTGTTAGTATTGCTGGTGGTCTTGGTGGCATTTGTAGTGGCATTGGTTATGGTGGTGGTGGTACATCTATTGCAATAGGTGGAAGATCTGTTGGGTGATATTAAATAGGTCTACAAACAGATCCCCATCTGTTCCAATTGATGAGTTATCCATTGGAGTGTTTTTTTTTTTGTAATGTGGCTCAAAATAATTTATTAAAATTTGTCTCTATTGTTTGTAGTTAAAAGATGTCTCCCAAAATAAAGGAAACTGAAAGTGGAGAAAATAGATCAACTTCTTATCACCAAATAAAAAAGGCTAGAGTACAGATAGATTCGGAGGAACTTCCAGAACAATCTCATTCAGGAAAAAATGAAGCCGAGGAAAGTGATAATTCCTCCTCACCAATGAGGCATAAAATAATATTGAAATCCCAGCATGATTCTGTCAAAACCATTAGTATTGACAAGTTTTGAGTTGCGATGCCGATGAATAGCCCTAATGTAGTATTTGGTGATCTTGTACTTAAATGTCAGTTGGGAAACCTTTTGACGAACTTAGGAGTATTATGAAGAATGAAAACATAGATGGAATTTTTAAGAAGAGCTGCTTTGCATACTTTCTTGAGCTGTCTGAGGAACACACTCTCCATTTCCCAATGAGCATGGTATATGGCATTCTCAAGCGCAGGATCGAGTATATGGGGAGGGAGGGAGAAAAAAAATGGCTGAAGTCTAGATCAACTACTATGGCATGCCGTTTTGTTTTGGATTGAAAGAGTTTGCTATAGCGACGGGCTTGAGATGCGATCATCCAGAAGAACCTCTCATCAAGGAAACACCCCACAAAGGTTCCAACAAATGCAAGGTTAAAAAAGATGGGTTGTTGGGCATTGTTGGACCTAGCTACAAAGGGAGGGATTTGATGGTAGATCTCGAGAATAAAAACATACCAAAGACTGCAGGGAGAAATTGTGCTTAGTTTGGTTTGTCCATTCCATTTTATTGACAAGAGACATCAGAAAAGTCATAGAACATGATTTGTTGGCACTTGCTGATGATTTTAGGAAATTCAACGATTATCTCTGGGATATGACAGCTACTACTTGACTGTCGAATATTTATTGACAAAGCTATCCATAAAGACAACTAAATTATACGGCTTTCACTAGGAGTTAATGGTAAAATTGATCACTATTTTTACTCATCCATTAATTTATAATGAATATACTTATTATAACTTTTTTTGCTTGCTTCCTGTTTACATTTTTTAGGCTTGGGCATGTGAAGCCATTCCTCCCCTTCGAAAGCAGTTCAGGGTTTACCCGGATAAGGTTTCTCATCCAAGGATCCTTAGGTAGTTGACGGCTGTAAAGGGCGGTAAAAAATAATTAAGGAGCAGGAGGCTGATCTTTTTAACCCTCCGGATGATGCAGTACATCTTCTTTCAACTAAAACAATTTGCCTCAAAGAAAGATATTAAAACAGATGTTTCATCTATTGTGATAGATGGGCCATCTATTGAAACAGATTACTCGTCAACTGCAACTGGTACAACAGATGTGTAATCTGTTGCAATAAACAACATATTTTGCAATAGATTAACCATCTGTTGCGCTGGTTCTCTGAACCCGACTCAATAGATTACCCATCTGATGCAAATTATACAATAAATATGTAATCTGATGTAACATATTGCCAATCTGTTGTGACATATAGATAAGCTATTGCGGCAGCTAGATCGTCTGTTGTATAAGTTGGCACCCATGTAACCCAACTGACTGCAAATTATTATTATATGATTTAAATGTCTCCTGTCTTTTTTTAAAGGTTGCGTATCCTTGGATTATGCCTACCATTGATGAGCTGGGGATGACTTCTTTTTTTACTCTGGGTCTTGTTAATACAAAAGAAGACCCAACAGTGGAGCTAATAAAGAAGTAATTGGCTAGAGAAACATCCATAAGAAGAGCAATTAGGCAAGGTCAACCTAATGTTGAAGCTCTTCATGACCAACCTCAAACTGAAGCAGATCCATGTGCTTCTTCTGGGGGTCTTTCTGGTGCAGTTGTTTGTGATGGTGGCAGCCATCCTAATACTGCTGCCAGTCATGATTATGAGCATGTTGATGCTTAGTAAAAACTAAATACTTTTGAAAACACCCCTTGCACAAGTCCTTCCTCTCACCCCTACACCAGTTCCTCTCACCTTTACAGTGGTCCCTCTCACCCCTCCTCATACTAATGTTCTTATTGGAAATGCAAAGTGTGTAAGGACAGAGAGGATAAAGTCCTTAAAAAGTTAGAGGCTACTGCTGAAGTTGCTGAAGAGTTGAAATCTAGGAGAGATATCATAGCATCCAATGAGGTAAGGGAGTCATGCGCTCCTACAGTGGTGGTTAGGAGGAAGAGAAGAAAAATTAGACAAATTCTCTCCATTCTGAAATCAACAAACATTGTAACTCCTTCTGCTCCAAGAGTTGTTGAATTTCAGGGGCAGCCGAAGAAGGTGGACATATTCATAGAGCTTAGCAAGGAGAAAGAGGAGGAACTGCAAGAAATCATGAATGGCAAGATGAAGGTTCGAAAAGAATACACCCTGCATTCATTTGCCGTCGAAGACTTTATGAATATGACAAATATGCGCGTGTTATATGAGGACAATGTAAGTTTCCTTTTGCTAACCTAGCCTTCTAATATACTCCATGAAGAAGAATCTAAACAACAGATGTGTAATCTGTTGCAACAGCTTGGTATTTTGTTACAACATAATGCACATCTATTGCATAAGTTGCATTGGTTGGGTAATCTATGAACTGATTCCGAGAACCCTCTGCATCGGATTCTTTCCACTATGTTTTTATTCTTTACAATTACTAACCTATTTAAAATTATCTTCTTATACCACAGTATGTTGATGAAATTCTCTGCCTCATGAGGGGCAGGCAATTAGCATTCCTGGATGCTTATAAAGCTGCTGATAGAATAATGGACCTCAACTTCTACAATAATTTCAAGTATAGGTATGCTTCTCTCTGTGAGCTAGCTAGTCCCGGTGGCCCGGGATTTGACCAGTTAGTTTCTATGTTCCAATGGGATGAAGAAGCGATTAAATATGTTAGAGGGAAGAGTTCATATCCACACGGCAAGAGCTGGACCAAGGCAAAGAGAATCCTTGCAGTCATGAACGTGGAGGTCAAACATTTTCTTGCTGTTGAGATACTACTCTATGATGGAAATATTAAGGTTTATGATTGCAACTTACCTATCTTCAGCAAGGACAAGTTTTTAGCCCACATGCAGTCACTCTTAAAGTTGTTACCCAAGTTGTTGAAGAAAAGTAAGATGATGGATCATTTGCCAGCTGAATTCTTGACGAAGGAATCATGGGATATTGAAGGTCGAAATAAGAACATCAAGCTCCAGAGAAATAGAACCGGTGTAGGGGGCAGGCAGTTCTCGCTTGCATACATCGAGTGTTTGCTGACCGACACAAGAATGATTGGTATGTATGATGCTGATGTGGAAAGATGCAATGGGTCTGTGCTTATGGGGTACTAACTAAATGGTTGGAGCCCGTGTATAAAGAAGAATAAGTACAAAGACAGAAACAAAAATAAAAATGATAACAATTTTTTATTTCAAGCCACCTCACTTTACATGTAGTGTCAATAATTTTTATGTCTGGCGAAATTTGAATTTTTATAATGCAACAGATTTTATATCTGTTGTAACAGATATAATACCTATTGTGACAGATTGATTATCTGTTAGAATAGATTGGTCATCTGTTGCATTATGCAGATGTTTCTCAGTCTGTCTGTCATAACAGAGATACAATCTGTTGTAACATATAATCTATCTGTTGTAACTGATAGATAATCTGTTGCAATAAATCAAGAAAGAAAGTAGGAAGACCTGTCATATAATTTCCAGCAGATGACCTAACTAAATAGTTGGAGCCCGTGTATAAAGAAGAATATTTACAAAGACAGAGACGAAAACGATAATAATTATTTATTTCAAACCACTTTACTCTACATGTAGTGGCAATAATTTCTGTCTGGCAAAAGTTGAATTTTTATAATGCAACAGATTTTATATCTGTTGTAATAGATATTGTATCTGTTGTAACAGATATAGTACCTATTGTGACAGATTATTTATTAGAATAGGTGATCATCTGTTGCATTATGCAGATGTTCCGTCTGTCTATCGCAACAGATATACAATCTGTTGTAATATATTATCTATCTATTGCAACTGATCGATAATCTGTTGGAGTAAATAAAAAAAGTAGAAAGACCTATTATATAATTTCAGTAGATGACTTACGTGTTGTATCTCATGTTGCAACATATGTCTAAATTTATTTGATAAGATATGTCGTCTGTTGCAGCAAATGTATTATCTATTGCGATATTTGAATCTAGTACTCCATTTCAATTAACATGTTCAAAACTAAGGATTAAATAATATTCATAGACAGCATAAAGTAAATCAAAGCCTTCGAAAATTACATGAAATAACTCAACAATAAATGAAATGTAAAAAAAATAAATCATTATGGGTACAAATGATCTACTCTACAAATAAATCAACAAGTTAAACCAAGAAGGATAGGTTATTACATTGACGGACTCAAGCTATAAAGATCTAATCAATATGTACAAGTTGTTCTTCATTCGGTGTTATGGAATTCGACTTTGGTCGTCGTGGATCTTTAACGTTGATTGCGTACGGTTTCTGATCTTTTGCTTCTCCGTATTTCCATAAAAGAGAAGTATAAATTTTGCGGAGTAATACGGCATCAAGTTCATCATTTAGTACTTGTAATCTATCACTTAAATACTCGGCGTAAGCGGCAACAAAAGGACCGCAATTCCTGCGTTTTAGAAAAAAAGATAATCCATATCTTGTAGTTCATGCAAGCGTTGTAAGATTTATGGAATGAAACTAAATCATGACACTTATACTTACAGGCTACCAATGGTTTGTTGAGCAATTCCTTCAACATATTGTACATCAAATGAATTAGCCATTTTATCTCGGTATGCTTCAATCTTTGACCAATCAGTACTAACCTTTTGGTCTAAAAAACCACTCATATCAAGGTAAGTAGGCAATATTTTAGCCAGCTTTTGAATCTCAGACGACGGCCCAAAACATCTCCTTCGTGACATCGAGTCATAAACTCGGATGCACCTCTATTTTAGAATGACGACAGCTAACACCTAATGGAATTCATCACCACAATTGATTGGGATGTACACTTCATAGACCAAATGGCAAGGTAAGCCAGCCGGAATGCTAAAACCTTTGATGATGTTGATTAAGCATTCCTCATTTCGGAAAACTTCTGGCTATTGTTGATAATACCTATCGTAGGCATTATTGATGTAAACTTTGTACAAACAATTGTCTGTCATGTATCTGTATTGTTCTTGTGTTTACAACTTGACCTTCTTTCAGAGGTAGTTAAAAATAACATTGATGTGTTGCACATATTATCAAATATTTCAGATCACGTGACAAAAAAATTAATACGCAAATGCAATTAAATAAAGAATTAATTAATAGTAATATGTATGACATTTAAACCTCATTATTCTAACAAGTTTGGGGTTGTAACATCAAATAGAACCAATTCTTCGATCTGGGATGTGCAACAACAAAGTCGAACATATCAAAACCAAGACTTGATTTGTTCATTTTATAGAGTTCGTCATTTTGTTTTCTACATGATTTATATGTGTTAATGTCACGTTCTTACAACAAGAATAGTATAAACTAATATCTTCAAAAATTGATTTATGTACCTACCCGCATGATGCTTTAGCAGCCCATTGGTAATCCATTCTGAATAGTCATTGATCAATTGTGTTAGTTTTATTGGAGCCTCGTCCGAGATATTGAACCCTTCAAACGGGTAATTCTTCCATTCTCCCAAAGTGACAGGTTCCACTTTTTCTTTTTCTTTGGAAGCAGTTGATGGATTATCAACTATGATATTATGCTCTCCAGTAGTGCTTTCTACTGTGACATCTACCTGCAAAGCCAAAATTGTCAATGCTAATTACAGATATATAACAGATTGTCCATCTGTTGTAACATAAGACTCATCTGTTGCAACAGATAATACATCAGATGCAATAGGTTAGACAACAGTTACAATAGATGTATATATCTGCTTGGTAATTTTTAGCAGATGTATCATCTGTTGGAACAGGTGATGTATATTCACCTTCTTCGGCTCATGCTGCTCTCCTGTGGACCTTGCACATTGAACATCGATGCAAGACAAAGACAAAGGCATTGCAATTTTCCTTTTTTCAATACTTGATGATGCCTTGGAACTATCTTTCCTTCTCCTCTTAGCCGCTTTGATCTCTAGTGGAGTGTATGGATATGAAATCCTCTTTGATGGAATGACACTCCTATTAGATGTCATTTCCTTTATAGAAGCAATTAGTACATTAATAGCATTAATCACTCCATTGTGTTTCGCCTTGCAGTCTTGACATTTGCATGCAGAACATTCGCTTCATATGGCAAAATCTGGAGAAAAAATCTGTACAACCAGTATGATCATAATTTTAATCCATCAACAACCTTAGGGTCTGGTAAAGTTTGCACAGACCATAAAGTAAGAAAAATGACATCTTCAACTCTCAGATGGTCGAAAAAAATCATGGATGGACAATCTAAAATAAATCGGTACATATATTAGAATGATGATGAAATTATTTAAAATAATCATTAATTAAAACAAAAACTTGATTAGAATTGGACTTAATGCTTCCTTGGGGGGTTGAAAAGATCAAGAAATTTTGCATTTTTATTGGTTTTGGCCGACAACCATCTCAGGATTCTTGGACAGGAAACTTCTTCCTAGTAGTTCACTTGTTGTCTCAAATAAGGAATGACTTTAAATGCTCAAGCCTATAACATAACGCCAATAAATCAAAAGCATTATTGAATAAAAAATGATAAATTATATCATGATAAAAGAAATATTTACCATGAAGGCCCATGGAAAGCCATATAAGTTGACTCTCTTTGGCGTTAACGGAGTCAACAAATATTGAACAGTCATTTTGAAGCTTTCATAACCCCAAGGATAGTTGTTAAATGCCTCAAGATCCTCGGAGAACTTTATTAAACCAATGCTTATGTTTTTGTTAACGTCTCTCGCCCAAAGAATATTATGTACAAACCAAACCAAACACAATGATTGCTTATGCTTCTTTGAGAGTCCTTTACCTTTCAATGCTTCTAGCAAATTTTTGTTTTTGAAGCTTGGACCAACAATCGACACAAGGTCATCACGATCACTCGATTTTCCTTTGACTTTTTTGGGTGTGTGGGATGCTTTTTTTTTTTTTAGGTCAGAGTAGGTATAACTCCTTTCAACCCAAACAAACAGGCATGCCACAGTAATTTATCCACACCTCAACCATCTTGTCATTGTTTTCATACATAAACCTACGTTTGAGAAGATCGTATACCATTTTCATCTGGAAAAGAGCATTGTTGTCCACCAGCAAATCAAGATATTGCCCAAAGTAGATTTCCCATAAATAAGCATCTAATTTTTGTTCTTGAAGTATTTTTTGAAGGCGCCGAAAGATTTTTCCATGGTTGACTTAACTACGAAATCACCCGTTAAGTCTGTGGAACCATCACACTGCATTCTCACAGGATAGCGATCTGAAGGTTTTGACCAACTCTTTGGCAGAAGGGCTATTGGCATTTGGATCATCTCTTTTGAGACATTCCTCCTCCCCGTCTTCATTATTTTCTACTCCTGATTGAGATAACGCTTGTAAA
Organism: Capsicum baccatum var. pendulum; assembly: GCA_030864225.1. Lineage (NCBI taxonomy): Eukaryota > Viridiplantae > Streptophyta > Magnoliopsida > Solanales > Solanaceae > Capsicum > Capsicum baccatum. Next base: position 36,753,064 of record CM061561.1, read on the forward strand.
GAAAGATCATAGAGTGGTGGAAGTAGCCTAGCTGCTGCACTTGTTCCTTTACTTGGAAAGGATTTTTTTTTTTTTTGGAGCCATTTTATCTTAAATTAACATGAACACAAAATAGATTATAATTGATTAATGCATCGTTAAAAAGAGATAACAGTAAATCTAACATGCACAACGGTAAAATAACAGTTCCAACAGACCACACATCTGTTGCAACATATAACCGACCTGTTGCAACAAATGAGTAAATCATTGAAAATAATAAAAACAGATCTCTAATCTATTGCACCAGGTAGTTTATCTATTGCAATATATAACCAACCTATTGCAAGGATAAATAATCCATTGGAAACAGAAGTAACAGATCACATATTTGTTGCACCAGGTAGTTTATCTGTTGAAACATATAGCCAACCTGTTGCAATGAATGAGTAATCCGTTGGAAACAGTAATAACTAGGGGTGGGCATGGTATGGTGTTTTGACAAAATTTTGGACTTTTTTGAAAAGAGTCACCACTTGATTTTGAAATGGATTAAGAAACCTTTAGAGAGTTACTTCAAAAGATTCAAAATAGAAAAATCATTTAAGTTAAAGATTCTAAGTAAGCGGTTCCTATTAACGTTTAAGAAAGGTGTTAGGCACCTAAAACGTCCGCTAACTTACGGTTATCCGGACTATATAAAAATCATCTTTGATTAACCCTGAAAAAGTTGATTTTTTTTTAAAAAAAAAAGTGGTTTTAAAAATATTTTGACGTTTATGCAAAACTAATTTTTTAGCGACTTTACTAAGGATTTGACTAGGTTCACAAAACACATAAGGCAGACAAATATAAGGAACCGGAGGAAGTAAGGGATTTAGGCCATTGGGCCCAAATCAACCTGTCCTAAACTAGTTTAGGCTTTCGACCTATTTCACCTGTCCTAGTCTAATTTTTGAGCCTTTAGCTCGAATCTTGCTCACCTACATTAAATACAACCTTGGCTTCGTGGTCCAAATGAATGAATAAAAATAAATAACTAAATAAATAAAGACAACAATAATAAATGACTAAATAAATAAATGAAATGGAAACCGAAACATTCAAGTCTCTTGGCCGCTTCAAATGTAGGACGTTAATCCATTCTCCTTCTTCGTTCAACTCCTTGTATCCGACATGCTATATGATCATCTATTTAGGGCCTTTGGAATCGACTCAAAAGATGGGCCTTATTGGCCCACTAGGGAATGCAAAAAGTCCATTTGAACTCCAACAAATTTCCATGCAAAAAAGAAAGAAGAAAAAATAAAGAATACTAATACGTGATTAATGAAGGGAAAGAGAAGCACAGTTAACACATTAGTCAATCAAAGAAAAAATTAAAATTAACTAGTCCATGGTCAATCAAAAGGGGGGGAAAACTAGATGACAATATTGGGGATTTAATTAAACGTAGTATGATTCTTAAATAATCACAAGCTCATTAACTTCTCTGATTTTCTTAGGAAAGGAAAATGTCACTGAATCTTTACTAGAATTTGTAATTTCCATTAAAAAAAAAGGTTAAGATGGTCAGATGGCAATGAATGATAAGATTAAAGGGTACGACGTTTGACCTTCAGGCATTAAAAATAATGTAATATAATTTGCTATAGAAACATTTACAATTCTGTAAAGAAAAAGAAAAGAGCACTTGGTTGTCAAACAAATGATTTGGTTTATATATAAATTTAGTACTATAAAACGTTTTCATCTTGGCACTAATTGTCAAGTATTAATAAGCAGACATATAATTAAGGACTTCATGATGGGTAGCTATAATAGTAGTAGACATATCTCACACAAAAAATGTTCCAGCTACGTTAACAAAACAAATGAACTTTAAAAGAACACACAAGTCAGAAATTAGAACCCAACATCTACCAAGTTAAGCTCTAATCCAACATATGCAAATTTACCTCTCGATATACAAATAAGAAAACCGATAAAAGGAAGAAGCTTTAGCCGATCAAACGTCTTGTCTCTTCTTGTGAGATAATTATACCCATCTTGAACACACTGATAGAATGTAACCATGAAACAAAATATTGGCCCTATAGATTACTATCGTTGTTGCCATTGAGAATACTTGATATTAACAAAAACCATCCTCCATATCCAAAGATTTGGAACTAACAAATAACGTCAAGATAAGATCGAAATCGAAACGAACAAAATGAGACGAACAAAACCATACAAACTAGAACAAAAACATCTATTTAGCCAAAAATAATATTTCACAGCAAAAATCCTACGACCTTCATAGCCTCTACAGCAAAAATCCCAGCATTTATCACGATTACAACTAAGCAATTGACTAATTCTACGGAGAAAGGGGATGAAGAAGAGAACGACGGGCTTAAAAGAGACGAGAGTATGTTTACCTCTTTCGGGGCAGCAAAACAGGATGACGAGCTAACGTTTGGACTCGAAACCATCAGAAAATACCTTCGCTATCAACTCAAGGCTCTAATCTAGCCGACGAAAACCCAGGAATGAAATTCTTACTAATCGACACTGTATTTTTTGTCAAAGACACCCTTTTTCAAATGTTAGGAATACCATTCTCAGAGAAACCAGAAGGGAAAGAAAAGAGAAAAAGAATCCCCCCAACTTCGAACCCTAAAAAATTTCTTCAAGATTTCGGGCCCCCAACTTAGAACGCTAGTGCAAAAAAAAATAAAAAATCCAAAATCGAAAAATCCCCCCACAACAGTGACCCCAATGGGTCTTTAAATAGAGAAAAGGATTGGGGTATTTTTGGGATTCGGAAGAAGAATTTTGAATTTCCAATCCGAAAATTTTTCCCCCCACAACCTATTTTCGTCAATCAATTGTACCCCTTTTGTTGTTTCTCCTCAAATCCAAAAATGGATTAGCCAATCGAAAAGAAAACCCCCTTCAAACCAATAGAAATTGGCCAAATACGTACCAGATTCGTACCCCCATCCCTAGATTCGCGGAGTTGAATGTTGAGAGTCTACCTTGGCACTGTTCTAGAAGGTTCGAGGTTCTTCCGTATGAATTTCGAGTGGGACGCGTGTGGAGAAGGGTTGGGTCGAATCAGTTTCAATGATTTTTGGGTCGAGTTCGATGGATTTGGATGGGTTTCGATTGTAGGCGGGTTAGAGATGAAGTAGTTGTTTGTTGCTGGTTTGGATCTATCTATCTATGTATCGTTAATTGTTGTGATTTATATTATTTTTTCTTCTGTCCTAATTTATTTAGTTTTGACAAACATTTCGAGAGTCAACTAAATTTTTTAAGTTAGTTGTTACCCATTGATTTATAGTCCTTTTTATATAATTTTCAAAAATGTAAAATATTAGAAAAATAATAAGATAATGATATTTGAGTTACTAGCCCATAGAAAAAGCTTGATTTTCCACGTCTATTTCCTATGTTTTTCTTTTTAATAGTTAAGAGAAATGTTAAGAAAAAATATTATAGAATATGATATAGCAACGAGGTATTATTACGATGCCATGTATATTTATTCATTTTTATTATAAATGTATTTACATTATAGTGAATGTTGTGGGCGCTGAAATTTTATTAAATTTTAATCAGTATGAAATTCGGATTATATTAAATTCAAAACATATTAGTCCCAAATAAATATTACGGATTAATATAATTGAATTAATTATTTAGGTACAAACATGGATGGATTTAAATAAGATTCAATATTTATTGGGTTAGTCCATTAATTTGGGCTACAAATAATGAGCCCACTTTACTAAACCCAAGATATTGTCATATTCTAGAGGCCCAAATAAGCACCACGTGTCAAATGACATGGCATGCCAAGTAAAGGGAATGAGTCAATAGGACCATGTCATATGTCAAAATGATGCAGCAGACCCAATAAAATCAAAGCCCATAAAAACTGTCATGTCACTCAAATCTGATTGGTCAAAGGAAGTCCATCTTCATTATGACTCTTCTCTTTCCAAACTATAAATAGGGGTCTCATAATTTAGAAAAACCCCCCAGAGCTCTAACAAGAAGCAAGAGAAAGCTCATGGATCAAACACCACAATTTCTCTACAAAGCTCAAGCATTCAAATCAAGTTCATCAAGATTCAAGATCAAGACCGCAATATTCAAGAATAAGCTCAAAAGCTCTTGAATTCAAGCACAAGTCAAGATCAAGTCCCTCAAATCACTCAATTCAAGATCAAGCTTCAAGCCCTTGAACTTATATTTGAAAAGGCAAATCAGAGGATTCATAGAGATTATAACACTTACTTATTGAAATAAATAAATCAATTGTTGCAATATATTTTTCTTGTCTTGACTACTTATTTGTTTGGTCTAAAAAATTTTATTGTCCAACAAATTCTGGAACGTCCAGTGGGACGATCTCTACTTCTTATCTCAACTTTTCCAATTGCAAAGTTCAACAACACTGAAATGACTTCCAAAAGGGTCAACTCTCAATCAACTGCTTCCAAGGCTGTTGATTCAAAATTCTCTGCTGAAGTAAAAAGCATCCTTGGTGTTACTTTCAGAATCATAGGAGTTGTCACAAGGAGCAAGGTAGGCTTGCTAGGACAACAAACACATCCAGTGTCGTCCGCGCCAACTCCAGTTTTTGGTTCTTCAACCTTAAAAGGAATGAAGTCCAATGCAAGTGCTTCGAAAGGAGAAGTAGTGTGGCAGAATCGCTTAAAATGACTCTAGCTCTACTTGAGCACTTTGGATCCAAATACTTTAGCGCAAAGAGCGATGGACGTTCAATAAATGCGTCATCTCCACTTACATCGCATAAGCTAAGCACTTCAAAAATCAATTTATGCGATAATTCATATTACTCCCCAACATCTCCCGTGATCATGCAAGCAATGGTGACTGATGCCTCATCTATGGAGGAGCAGATTGCAAATCTGATGAAGGCAATTGAAGGTCTAACCAAATATGTTCAGAATTAAGATACTCGAATTGATAAGATAGTGGATAGGGTGGAAAGTTTGATAGACGGAGAGTCTAGGCATGCTCCTGGAAAATCTCCAGAGGTTCAAGAGACAGAACATTCAGTGAAACAAACACCACCGACTAAAGAGGTGCAAGTTTCTTCTGAGGGAATGATCCTAATTGAGTAATTAAAGGAATTCATTGAAGGGACCCTAAAAAATAAGTAAAATGTTGTCACCAAATCTTCTCTTACATATGCCAAGCCCTACACTGCGAGGATAAATAGCCTTAAAATTCTGGACGGCTATCACCCCCCCTAATTCAATAATTTAAAGGCAAAGGGAACTCAAAATAGTATGTCGCGTACTTTGTTGAGACATGTAATAATGCTGGAACTTATGGTAATTATCTTGTCAAACAGTTTGTTCGTTCCCTAAAGGGAAACACCTTTGATTGGTATACGGACCTCGAGCCTAACTCCATTGATAGTTGAGAGCAATTGGAACATGAGTTCCTGAATCATTTTTATAGCACAAAGCGTACAGTGAGCATGGTAGAGCTCACAAATACTCGACAAAGAAATGACGAACCAGTCATTAACTTCATCAATCAATGGAGAAATGCTAGCCTAAACTATAAAGATAGGCTCAGTGAAGCTTCTACAATAGAGATGTGCATCCAAGGAATGCACTGGGAGCTTCTCTACATCTTGCAAGGAATTATGCCTAAATCCTTTGAAGAGTTAGCTGTCCGTGCTCACAACATAGAGTTAAGCATTTCTTCTGCTGGAAAGGGAGCAACGCCTATCCATGACCCTCGAAGGGGAAAGGATAAGTAGGAACCCAAAAGATGGGGCAAGTTTGTCCCAAAAAATGACAACAAAGAGTCCATAAATATTGATGTGTCTCCTGTGAAGGTCACCACAAAGGTGAGCAAGAAGCAAAGTGTAAAGACGACTTCTGGAGCACGTCCAAATCAGAAAACTTTGAAGGAGATGTAAGAAAGGAATATCCCTTCCTTGATTCAGATGTTGCTGAGATTTTCGATGAGCTCCTTGTGCATAAGATCATTGAACTCTCAGAGATAAAGCGACCCAATAAATCTGGAAGGACCAATGACCCTAATTTTTGCAAATATCATAGGCTCGTGAGTCACTCTCTGGAAAAATATTTAATCTTTAAAGACAAAGTCATGCAACTAGCAAATGAGAAGAAGATCTTCTTCGATGATGAGACAACCAGTTCTTATCAAATTTTAATCACTTTTGGCTCGCTCGATCCAGTCCAAATATGTGTCGTAGAGCATAATTAGAAAATATTAGAGCCTAACAGGTCTTCAGTTGATGAAGGCGATGATGAAGGTTGGACTCTGGTGACCAGGCGCAGACACAGGAGGATAAGTCTACCAAAGAAGATGTCTGAGCATCCAACTAGAAGGAGAATGGTGAAGAAACCAAGGAAACAGAGGCTGGTTGAACTTCCAAAAATAACGAGCATAATAGAGCTTTACCTTAAAAAAGTAACATTGGGGGAATTCTTACCAAGTTGGTTTCATGCGAAGACTGCTCGAGTCAACCTTAAGGCATTTGGTTTTAATACTTCCAAAGAGGGGACAAAGGGTGAGAATCTACCCATGGAAGTTCCTTCATCTTTTGAAAAGCTTGCTAAAAATCTTGGCGAAGAGGCACATGAATGTGATACAAAAATCACATTTACAAATGATGGTCTTCTGCTTGGAGGAGCCCGACACAATCATCCCTTATACATGGTAGGTCAAGTTCTAGGAAAAGGGATAAATAGAATCTTGATTGATGAGGGATCCGAAGTTAACTTCCTGCCTATTCATACAATGAAGAAACTTGGCATCGCTACTGATGAACTGGCCAAAAGCCGTATAATGATCCAACGCTTCAACCAAGGGGGCCAGAGGGTCATGAGAGCTGTCAAGTTGGGAATTTGTATAGATGATTTTCAATTAAATGCATTGATGTATGTGATCGATGTGAAAAATTCATGGAATATATTACTTGGTAGGCCTTGGGTACACGAGAAAAAATTTATCTCATCCTCTTACTATCAATAGTTGAATTACCTCGAAGGCAGAGTAGAAAGGAAGATAGTTGCTGATGACAAGCCATTCACTAATGTTGAGTCACACTTTGCCGATGCCAAATTCTACTAAAAGAATTATATTGTAAATGAGAAAAGGGTTGAAGATTTCACCAAGACCAAGTGTGATGATCTTGTATCTAAGAAGGTCTCGGTGAATATCGAAAAAGTCACCACCATGAAGCCCTTTTTCACTTTGAATCAAGAAAGCATCGCACCTACGAAAAAAAAAGACAAATCCTGTTTTTCACTATGTACCAAAGGTAAACAAAGAAAAAAATCACCCAGCTGATGCCCAAGATAATATGCTAAAGGGGCTAACTTTACCTTTCAGGAGGATTGACGCAATAAATCCATCCTTAATACTACTTGGAGATTCTGTGTCTCAAAATTTGCCACAAGATATGACACTCCCTACGAAGCATACAAAAGAGGGATTCGACCCAAATACATACAAGCTATTTGTAAAGGCTGAATATAATCCTAATGAGCCATAAAGGTTGGGCACACTTCTGTCAAAAGATACAACCAGGTAGGCACATGAAGGCCTAGGATACACGCATCCACCTCTAATTCACATCTTCATAAGAAATACGGTTAGTAACTACATCACTGCAGAAGAAGGGTCTATTGCATCCAACAAAAGACCTTTTATTTTTTACCGACTTGGAGAATCAACTACAAGAACTTTTGTGTTCGAAAGGTTGGGACCTCTAAATAAGAAGAAAGGCAATAAGCATAAGAGAAGTCATCAAAGAATGATGATACACTCTTCCCTTAAAATTCAGAAGGATTTCCAAAGTTTGATTCCTTCTAGAATGAGGCGACAGACAGAACTGGTGGTTTCACGCAACGAGGTGTTAAAAGAAAAGGCTCATACTATGGTTTATACCAAGGAAGGTGAGGAATATAAAGAAATTATTGGCTCCTTATATCATGTTACGACACAGAATGAGAAAGATATCTCATCCCAAATGAAGGTTGATGAAGTGATGAAAGATACTTTCTGGTGTTACCACATATCCATCAACGACGATGATCCTAAAGAGGGGGAAGACGCTAGAGATGCTCCGTCGTAACTTGAAGAAGGAGTAAAGGCCACAATAGTTCCCTTAAAGGAAGTTAATCTTGGAACCGATAAATACACAAGACCAACTTACCTAAGTGCATTTCTAGAAGTGGAAAAAAAAATTGCTTATATGGACATACTTAAAGAATATATGGATGTCTTTTCTTGCAGTTACAAAGAAATTCCTGGCTTAGATCCAAAAGTAGTAATCCATCAGTTGGTGATTAGGAACGAGGTTCGTCCTATTAAGCAAGCCCAAAGGTGTTTTAGGCTAAAGTTGGTTCCATTAATTGAGAATGAAGTTAACAAACTCATTAAAACTAGATTTATTCATAAATTTAAATATCCCACGTGGATTTCAAGTATTGTTCCAGTACAGAAGAAGAATGGCCAAATTCGAGTTTGTGTTGACTTTTGAGATCTCAACAATGCATGCCCTAAGAATGACTTTCCAATCCCCATACAAAATTTGATGATTGAGGCCACCAATGGTTATGAGGCAATGTCCTTCATGGATGGTTCATCCGGGTATAATCAAATCCGCATGGCACCAAAGGATAAAGAACTCACTGCATTTCACACGCCTAAAGGTATTTATTGCTATAAGGTAATGCCTTTTGGTTTGAAAAACGCTGGTGCCACTTATCAAAGGGCTATGCAGAACATCTTTAATGACCTGCTCCATAAAATATTGAATGCTACATGGATGATCTAGTGGTAAAGTCAAGAAAGAGAGACGAGTAATTAAAAGACCTAAGAATGACATTCGAGTTACTTCAAAGATATCAACTTAGGATGAATCCATTAAAGTGTGCATTTGAAGTTACTTCCAAAAATGTTTATTGGCTTCATCATGCGACATTGAGGAATTAAAATTGATCAAGTCAAGGTCAATTCAATTTTGAAGATGCCCGGGCCTCAAAATATTCTTGAGTTAAAAAGCCTTTAGGAAAGGCTAGCATATTTAAGGAGGTTCATCTCAAACCTAGCTGGAAAATATTAACGATTTAGTCATCTTATGAAGAAGGATACTCTCTTCGAATGGGACCAAGCTTGTAATAATGCCTTTGAAAGTATCAAATCATACTTAATGAAGCCACCAGTTCTTGTGGCACCCATACCTGGGAAAACATTGGTACTCTACATCGCGACACAAGAGAGGTCAGTTGGAGCACTACTGGCTCAAGGAAATAGTGAAGGCAAAGATAACTCTCTTTACTATCTGAGCAGAATGATGATTCCAAATAAGCTAAAATATTCTCTAAATTAAAAGTTATGTTTTGCATTAGCCTTCTCAATTCAAAAAATGAAACTCTATTTTCAAGATCATGTTGTCTGTTTTGTGTCTAGGGCAAATCCCATTAAGTTTGTAATGTAGAAACCGGTCCTTAGAGACCTACTTGCAAGATGGTACCTTTAATTTCAATAGTTTGTAATTATGTATGTTCCTTAAAAGGCCATAAAGGGACAAGCATTGGCTGACTTCTTGGCAGATCACCCGATACCTGATGATTGGGAACTGGGCGATGAACTTCCTGATGAAGATGCAATGGTTATTGAAGCTAGGCCCCCATGGAAGATGTACTTTGATGGTGCGGCATCGATATGGAGCTGGTGTCGGTGTGGTGTTCGTCACTCCATAAGAAAAGGTCATCCCATACTCTTTTACCCTAATAAACTATTTCTCTAATTATGTTGCTGAATATCAAGTGTTAATACTTGGACTTGAAATGGTAGTTGACATGAAAATACTACAATTACAAGTCTTTAGTGACTCCCAATTGGTGATCAAGCAGCTTTTGGAAAGCTATGAAGTCAGAAAGCCTGAATTACGACCATATCATGATTATGCACAGAAGTTAATGGGGTGGCTTGGAGAAGTAACCCTCCGACATGTGCCAAGGAGAGAAAATAAATAAGTTGATACCCTACTGCTTTGGCCTCAACCTGACTCTTCCAAACCAGACGCAAGTTACTATCCGCCAAGAATGGGTGGTACCGCCGTCAAATAAGGATGTAGAAACTAAGGTTGAATACCGCATTTCCATGTCTGAAGCTGTAAAAAAGGATTGGCAATAACCTATCATTGATTACTTATGTTATGGGATACTTCCATAGGATTCAAGGAGAAGGACTGACATTTGTCGTCGCGCACCTCACTTTCTTTACTATAAAGACACAATGTACAGAAGATCATTTAAAAGAATACTTTTGCGATGTCTGGGAGAGAAAGAACCAATTCAAGCTTTGCAATAAGCACACTCAGGGGTTTATGGGTCGCATCAGTCTGGACCGAAGCTCCATTTTTACATTAAAAGGATGGGATACTATTAGCCAACAATGGTGAAATATTGCTTGCACTATGCTAGGAGATGCGAAGCTTGTCAATTTCATGCAAATTTCATTCATCAACCTCCTGAAGTACTACACCTAACTATAGCATCTTGGCCATTCAATTCTTGGGGAATGGATGTTGTTGGCCCACTACCAAAATCTTCTGGTGGACACTTATACATCTTGACCGCAATATATTACTTCTCAAAATGGGCCAAAGTTGTTGCTCTCAAAGAAGTAAAGAAGAAGAATGTTGAAAATTTTATCCGAGTGAATATCATCTACCTCTTTGGAATCCCTCAATATATAATAACCGACAATGGCAAGCCATTTGATAACTAGCTGATGAATAAGATTTGTGATCTCTTTGGCATCAAACTGCGAAAGTCTTCTATGTACCATGTTACCGCCAATGGTTTAGCCGAAGCATTTAATAAGACTTATGCAATATATTGAATAAAGTCGTCTCCAAGTCCAAGAGAGACTAGCATGAACGAATGAAAGAAGCTTTATGGGCGTATAGGACAACTTATCGTACACCGATGCAAGCAACCCCATACTTACTTGCTTTTGGGGCTGAAGTATTCTTATGACTTGAGCGTCAAATACCTTCTTTAAGGCTGGCTATTCAATAGGGGCTCACCGATGAATAAAATTCTAAGTTGCATCTTGCAGAGTTAGAAGCTCTTGATGAGAAAAGACTAGTAGCTCAACAAAATCTTGAATGTTACCAAGACCGTCCATCTCATTATTTCTACAAAAGAGTTTGTTTGAGGTACTTCAAAGTTGGAGATCAAGTCCTTGCAGTAAGAAGACCCATTATCACTTCTCATAAGTCCAGCGACAAATTTACCCCAAAGTGGGATGGACTATATGTCGTACAAGAGGTATATTCAAATGGTGCTTACAAGCTTGTTGATACAGATAGAGTGAAAATCGACCCTATCAATGCCAAGTTCTTAAAGAAGACTATCCTTAAAGAAAGATGACACTCCTCAAGGCACGAGTATAAACTGCATGACCACTCCTGACCCGCAAGAGTATAAACTGCATACGTCTCAATAAAATATATAATAAAAAAGTCTGCTAGGTTGAAAACCTTGAAAGAGGCGACCTAAGAAAAAGTTAGGACGTAAAAATAAAGAAAAAAAAAACTAACCCAGAACTACGTTGTGACTTGATCCTCTTTATTGAGGTACGTAGGTGCTTGGAATTGTATTCTGAGTTCAGTTGCATAAGTGTCAAAGAATATATGTTCCTGCAGTATCCGCCATATGGATACCAAGTATGCAAATATTCTAATTAAATCTTGGACTCATTCCAAGTATTGGTTGCTCAATGGGGGCAAACTCCAATGAAATACAAACTTCGTTCACATAAGATAAAGTCTCCAAACTCCCTAAATTTGGAAGTTGAACAACTCCAAATGCTAAATTTGAGAGTGAAAGTTAACAAAATCTCTAAGTCATCAAATCAAGGCCTCCAAAATTTCCATGTCTTAAGGTGGGAAAAATTTGTCCCTTTGTACCTTAAGTTGGTCTCTTTACGGATTTATCTTTAAGAAGATAAAAAAAACTTTCATGCCTTGAGGTGGACAATACTTGTCCCTTTATACCTTAAATTGTCTTTTCACAGGTTTATCCTTGAAAGGATCTCAAAATCTCCATGCCTTAAGGTGGACAAAATTTATCTCTTTGCTTCTTAAGTTGGCTTCTCATAGGTTTATCTTTAAAAGGATCTCAAAACTTCTATGCCTTAAGGTGGACAAAGTTTGTCCATTTGCACCTTAAGTTGGCTTCTCATCGGTTTATCCTTAAAAGGATATCAAAATTTTCATGCCTTAAGGTGGATAAGATTTGTCCCTTTTCACCTTAAGCTGGCCTCTAACGGGTTTATCCTTAAAAGGATATCGAAATTTCCATGCCTTAAGGTGGATAAGATTTGTCCCTTTGCACCTTACACTGACCTCTTACGTGTTTATCCTTAAAAGTTTCCATGTCTTAAGGTGGACAAGATTTGTATCTTTGCACCTTAAGCTGGCTTTTAACAAGTTTTTACTTAAAAGGATATCAAAATTTTCATGCCTTAAGGTGGACAAAATTTGTCCCTTTGCACCTTAAGATGACCTCTAACGGGTTTATCCTTAAAAGGATATCAAAACCTCCATACCTTAAGGTGAAAAATATTTGTCCCTTTGCACCTTAAGCTGGCCTCTCACGAGTTTATCCTTAAGAGGATATCGAATTTTCATGTCTTAAGGTGGATAAAATTTATCCATTTACACCTTAAGCTGACCATTGAAAAGGGCTCATACTTAGAGAAGGCCATCGTATAAATGCATAGGTGAAAGGGCCCATACTTAAAGATAACCATAGCATCTCGAAGTCAAATTGGTCAGTCTTAGATTGTACGGAGGCGAAGTTAAGCTCTCGAACCCTAAGCTGATTATTATAAAGACGGCATCTTGAAGCCAAATTGGTCGGTCTTAGAGTGTACGGAGATGAAGTTAAACTCTCGCACCCTAAGCTGATTGTTGCATATCGCTATCTACTCCAACCCTACAAAAAAAACAAGAAAGAAAGTAAAAAGACAAATAGAAAGGATGTTACTTGTCAGAGCGTTGCCATCTTAAAAGCAGTATATCACCAACTTGGATTGAGACAAGATGCCTTGATGAGAATAAATCCCTCAAAATCTAGTTTGAAGCAATCAAAACGCTCTTTTTTGGTGATGGTCCCACATCGAGATCTAAATTATTTGGTGAGGCGACACAAATATGGAATTCTTTGTCGGACAACATATAAGATCGCCTTAAAAAAATCATCCAGAATAATCCAAGAAGTTTTAAAATTCAAATTTTGGGTATATTAAATATGTCTATAGAATCAAGCGGATCATAATTTTGACACTCTCACATTTAGATATAATTTTTTTGGTGACGTCGCATGAATCTGAAATTGTTGATGCATCTAAACACAATGTTGATTTCAGGATAATATCTAAAATAATCTCGAAGTTATTAAACTATGAATTCTAGATATGATGTAGATCTTTGTGTCTAGTTTCACAAGAATCAAGTGGCTTGCAATTTCGTCATTCCTGCTTCAAGATATGAAAGTATTAGTAAAGACACGCAGATCTTAAATTTTCAGCATGATAAAATTTAGGGCTAACTTCAAAAAATTATCGATAATTATATTGAAGGAATTTAAATCTCAATTTTGGATATGTTATATATCTCGAAGTCTAGTTCCTGGAATATCAAACGGTTCATGATTTCAATATTCCTACAATAAGATATAAATTTTCTACCACTAAGATGCTGTGCTGAAAAAAGTGGCGAAAATAAAAGAAGAGTAGAAGGAAAAAAAATTACCTCAATATTATTCTTGGCTTGAAAATCCCAAAATTGATATTGAAAAAGTGAAAAACCTACATCCTTTTATAGAGTTGTAGGATGGATGTTTCCATCTCCAAATTAGAAGAGCTTTCATCTCCAATACAAATTCAAATTGGAGATTGTTTTCTTATCTCATACAAACTCAAATGAAAGGTTGTTCCCTTCTCTAATACAAATTGGAGGAGTTTCCATCTCCTATAAAAATTCAAATTGGGGATTATTTTTCTTCTTTCATATCAATTCAAATTGGAGGTTGTTTCCTTCTCTAATAGAAATTCAAATTGAAAGAGTTTCCATTTCCAATACAAATTCAAATTTGTTTCCTTCTCCCGTACAAATTCAAATTAGGAGTTATTTCCCTTTTCAATATAAAATTGGAAAAATTTTATTCTTGGTTAAGTAAGGCGGTAAAAAAATTTCCAAAATCTATTTGGAATGGGATATCATTCCTCACCAACGGGTTTTATGTGTAGAGATTCATGAAAAAAATAGGAGATTTTTTTAGAGGCAATATCAATATGTAATTGCATAGGTTCAGCTTTATGAAAATCTTTGAAGCACGAAGGAAGCATGTTTAAATAGATCATACTTCAAGTCTAGTCTCAAAAAGATTAAATGTCTCGACAAGTCTTGAAGTAGGGGGCATTTGTGGGCGCTGATTTATTAAGTTTAAATCTGTACAAAATTCGAATTATATTAAATTCAAAATATATTAAGCCCAAATAAATATTGCGGATTAATATAATTGGATTAATTATTTAAGTCCAAACATGTATGGATTTAAATAAGGTTCAATATTTATTGGGTTAGTCCATTAATTTGAGCTACAAATAATGAACCCACTTTACTAAGTCCAAGATATTGTCATATTCTAGTGGCCCAAATAAGTGTCATGTGTCAAATGACGTGGCATACCAAGTCAAGGGAATGAGCCAATAGGACCATACCACATGTCAAAATGATGCAGTAGGCCCATTAAAAGTGTCATGTCACTCAAATCTGATTGGTCAAAGGAAGTCCATCTTCATCATGACTCTTCTCTTTCCACAACTATAAATAAGGGTCTCATAATGCAGAAAAGCCCCCCAGAACTCTAACAAGAAGCAAGAGAAAGCTCATGGATCAAACGCCGTAATTTCTCTACAAAGCTCAAGCATTCAAATCAAGTTCATCAAGACTCAAGATCAAGACCGCAATATTCAAGAATAAGCTCAAAAGCCCTTAAATTCAAGAACAGGTCAAGATCAAGTCCCTCAAATCATTCAAATCAAGTTCAAATTCAAGATCAAGCTTCAGGCCCTTGAACTTATATTTGAAAAGGCAAATAAGAGGATTCATAGAGATTGTAACACTCACTTATTGAAATCAATAAATCGATTGTTACAATATATTTTTCTTGTCTTGAAAAATTTCTATCAAGAATCTAGATAAGATCTATCAAGATCTAGTTGATATCTATCAAGATTTGAAGTATCTGTCTTTTAGTCAGAAACTAGGAGTATTTTTCCCTATAAATAGAGGGGTTTTGTTCATTGTTTCCTCAATCTTATGATCTCTCATAAATAAGAAAGTCTCCCCTCTTCTCTCTCCATATATTCTTGTTATTCTTAATTTATATTTCATAACACGTTACAAAACACGAAACTCTACCAAACAACTGCAAAACAAGGTGAGATTATAAATTTAAAGGTAATTTCAAGGTTAATAATTCCTTATGTTAACTGTCTTTTGCTACTACTAATATAATTATTGTTGGACTTGAGGAAAAATAATTGGTTTGAAACCATTTATGTTTTAAATTTATTCCTCAAGAACAATATTATCAAAAGGGATGATAATATGTTGGGTTCAAGTCCCATCGATTTATGCCTAAGATGTCTTTATATGAATAAGACGTTGAGTTTGAATCTCAATGCACCATATTGATGATATTATGATTGCTAAGGCAAAACAATGGGTATTTGGTGAAACATGTCCCATTAAATATGCTCCATTCCTTGAATTGAATGTGGTAGCAATAAATCATATGTATGTATCAATTTGCTTTTGTAGTAGCTATCATAAATTGATACACTTAAGGCATGATTATATTTTATTTCCGAGAATGAGAATTTCGATTATTATAAATACAGATCTATACCCTGGGGGTGAATGTAATTGTATATACACTCGAACGTATTCTTAATGCTGAAGATATCACAATCCACCTTCAAAAGAGATGGAATAATTGGAAGACTGAATATCTCCAAGTTACTATGATAAGAAACACGAATGTGAAAAATTACCCAAGCATGATGAAATCACATTCCATAATAAATGAAGAGCTTATTGTTTATTGGTAGGAAATTCATGCAATAGTAAACCTGATGTTTACTAAAGAATTTTTGCACATGTTACGGTAACTTGTAGTTACTAATACAAATCATTTAATCTATTGACATAAATGATTTTTCCTCATGAAGATATGCATATTGAGTATTAGACATATGTTGAAGAAACAAAATATTCTTTAAGAATTGTTTATGTTGCTTGTTCTCATAACAAGTTAGTTGGACCAACTAATGTTGGGATTTGATCCCTCAAAATCTGAAAAGTATAAAAAGTAAATAAGGGTCCGTTCACCCGTCATTTGATCTGTTAAGATACATCAAAATAAGATGATCATATGTACATTTATTGTCAACCTATATCTTGACATTCATAAAGTTGTTTGCTCAGTAAAATTGAGTTAAGAGCATAATTTTTAGATTATGTAATCAAGATAATTCATCTTGATAATGTCGGTTTGGCAGTGAATGTCTTTGATAAATAGCTAAAACATTACTAATGAGAACAAAGCTTCACGTATTGGTCTAAAATATGATATGTTGCATACAATAAAACTTATATGTATTAGATCAATAAATTATGATTATTTATTCCCTCTCAACTGGTTGAAGGTCAAGAACCAACTATTCCATCTAATAGTTTTGATGTGCGGTATATAATTAATATATATACCATGATGTACAAAGATAGATTCCTCAAAAAAGATGGAGGATATATGTTAGTTTTTCTAACATAAGGGGGAGATTATTAGCAGCTATGAAATATGTTAGGAATTATCATCAAATCCTTATTCAAAAGATAATTCAAGTCATATGCCGGAAGCATTTACTGACTCGAATTTAATCTCATATTTAAGCTGCAAATGCTCTTATTTTGTGTTCATAAAGAACAAAATATAAGGATACGTGAAGCATGGTCGACCAATCGGTTCCAAATTAAATAATTCTTGAAAATGATAAGGAGTAAATGATCATAATAAGAAGGCAATGTGCTCTTGAAGAGCCTACGACATAACACTTTATGAAACCTTATGAGAGGTTTAGGTACCTGAAAATAATAAAGTGATGAGATGTCAAAATGTTATGTTGCATTGTGAATCAATACAAAATGATATATCATCAATGATATCTTTAATACAATATTGACACAATAGTATAAGGATTATGAGGATCCGAATCAAGTATGCTGACGTAAAAACATTTATCAAGTGACATGAAAGGGTGCATCTTGATAAGCATAAAACTTATTTGATCTGCAGTCCAGACACTTGAAGATGTCACACATGAAATGTTGAATATTGTCACTTGACAAAATTTAAATAAAAACTTTCTAAGAATTCAAAATGTTTGAAGCATATAAAAGTTTCTAGAAAACTTATTTAGAATCCTTATATTGTACAAGCTTATAGCTTGAAAATTATTGGAACTCTTGGAGAGTTTTCAAAAGCAATAGATTATTTGCTGAAATGAGAAATATACCGAATTGGATTGGTCCTGAAGTACCATATCTTAGTGTAGTTGATGCATTAATATATCTTGCAAATACTACAAGGTTTGATATAACCTTTTTCAGTTAATTTGTTAGCAAGGTATAGTTCTACTCCTACTAAGAGACATTGAAATGGGATCAACATGATCTTATTTTATTCTAAAGCTTGCAGTCCCAATCTTATTGGCTATGCTGATGTTGGGTGTTTATCTAACCCACATAAATCTCGGTCTCAAACATGCAATGTTTTCACATGTGGAGATACTGTCATATCTTAGAGATATACAAATTAGTCAATCTAGCCACTTCATCGAACCATGCTGATATACTAGTTATTCATGAAGCAAATTGAGAATGTGTATGATTGAGGTCCATGATACATCTCATTCGAGAAAAATATGGTTTGAAATGTGACAATGTACCCACAGTTTTATACAGAGATAATATAGTATGCTGCATGCATAGCACATCTTAAGGGATGATTCATAAAAGGAGATAGAACGAAGCACACTTCATCAAGGGTTTTCTGGATACATGACCACTAAAAAAATGGTGATATTAACATGCAACAGATTCATTCAAGTGATAATGTGACTGATTTATTCATCAAGTTTCCTCCAATTGCAACTTTCAAGAAGATGGTGCATAAGATCGGGATGCAAAGGCTCAAGGATCTTCTCGTGGATTTAATACGCGTTGTACTCTTTTTTTCTTATGAGGTTTTATCGCACTGGGCTTTTCTTATAAGTTTTTTAATGAGGCAACCTATATGCGTATTATTAGAGATGTGTACTCTTTTTTCTTCACTAGATTTTTTCCACTGGATTTTTTCTAGTAAGGTTTTAACGAGGCACACATTATCTATCGATTAGATATTCAAGGGGAGTATTATAAATGTATTTACATTATAGTGAATGTCTATCAAGAATCTAAATAAGATCTATCAAGATTTAGTTGATATCTCTCAGGATTTGAAGTATCTGCCTTTTAGTCAGAAGAGTATTTTTTCCTATAAACAGAGGGATTTTGTTCATTGTATCCTCAATCTTATGATCTCTCATAAATAAAGAAGTCTTCCCTCTTCTCACTTTATATATCCTTGTTGTTCTTAATTTATATTTCATAACAATTTTCCATTTTTTGTATGGTGTTGTATTTTTTTGTGGTACTTAAGGGATGATTGATTATTTGAATATAAGGCAATTATTTCACATTTTTTAGCTAAAAATATTATATTGGCTTCCCTTTCACCCCACAACTTTTCAACTGTATGAATCTTTGCTTTTATTATTCCATTATTATGCTTATCATGATTCATGAGATAACACTAAGCATTCAAATGTAAAAATAAGTAGTATTTGGTTAATGATTATAATATTCAGACCCTTAAATCTATTTAACAAAAGTTTAGGCTCCTTTTAGTCTTTTTGGTTACACAAAATTCCAAATCCTTGTATGTCATATTAAAAAATTGTATAAAGGCAGAATCTATCGACAGACACCTAAAGTTTACACGATCTTTCACTTTGTCACCTAAACTAGATGTTATTTATTTTTGACACCTCAACTAGTATCCAAGTGTGTCATTTTGACACGTTTGCTGAATCAACAAAAATATACAATGTGGATGTATTACACGCGTTGATGACATGTAGAATGACGAATTATATGATGACATGTGTCATTTTAAAAAATATATTTATATAAATAATTATTGTGCTGCAACGCCAACCCCCCACCCCTTCCCATCCCAAAATCATCTTCTCCAATACCCACCCCAAAAATTATCCTCAGATAGTATACAAACACACACACACTCTTTCTTTTCTCTTCTTTGGAGCTCTGGATCAAAATAAGTCATTTTTTAAAGTCAAATCACCAAAGTAATATGTTTTATTGAAACTTTACCAAATTAGTATAAACATTGGTCACAATAATGTATTATACTTTAAAAAAAGTTAACGAACCAAAAAAGAGTTGTGGATGACGTTAAAATATGAATCGTTACTGTCAGTAACGTTTTTAAAATAAAATGTTATTGTCAGCAACGTTTTTGACATAAAATGTTACTGTGAGTAATGGGACCCTGCAACTCTGCCACATCAAAATCTTTGTACAAATCTGACGTTAAATTTGTTATTGCTAATTACGTTTTAGATTTAAAACGTTACTCCGAGTCGATACTATCAAATCAACTCAAAACTCTATGGTGTCAGAATTTTTGACATTAAAGTTGTTATCAGTAATTACTTTAATTTATAAGATAAAATGTTATTATTGGTAACGATTCTATCGAATCAAATTACGAACCTGCAAAGTTGAAATCTTGGTGATTGATTTACCAATAAAACGTTACCGCCAATAATGTTTTAGCTCTAAGATGTGACTGACAATAACAATTACCAATAAACGACATGCCAACAAGTGATAGCAAATTATTGTCAGTGACATCTTAAAGTTGTCACTTGTTGGAATGTCGTTTGTTGTTAATTGTTATTGTCAGTCACATCTTAGAGCTAAAATGTTATTGGCAATAACATTTTATTGGTAAATCAATCACTAAGATTCCAACTTTGCAGGTCCGTGATTTGATTTGATAGAATCGTTACCCATAGTAACGTTTTTATCTTAAAAAGTGACTACTGATAACGACTTTAATGTCAACAACGTTTATAATAGTTTGGTAATGTTTTAAAAAAATATATTACTTCGGTGAATTGGTTTAAAAAATGACTTATTTTGGTCCAGAGTTCTCTTCTTTGTGAAGATTCATGTATAGAAAAATGATTTCTTTAATTAAATCGGGGCAAAATACAGTTGGAAAAATAAAATTTTTAATTAAATTGAGAGACACACTCCATAAATCAGCTGGAATCATCACCACCATCACCATTGATGATATAATTGTTTAACCTAAATTCAAATTCTTCAAGTAATTAGAATTTTTGGCCAATTTTGAATTCAAATTCAAATGCGAATTCCAGCAGTCACACATCTTTATATCTTGAAAAGTTGAATGAGACACTGAGAAATTTGTGCAATTGGATTGGTTGTCTTGTTATATATGGAGTAATTAGAACGATCTGTTAGAATCATTTTTCTCTGAATATTGTCTTCTATTCATTTTTAGTCACTTTTGACCTTTTTCTTTCGGTGTTTTTCTCATTTTCATGAGTTTTATGAAGATTTTTCATGTTTCTCTAACTGAAGAAAAAAATGATGAAAAATTATGGGTATGAAGAAGAGTATTTACTCTAACTTGAAGGAAAAAAAGGATGAAAGCCATGGGAGAAGGAGGAGAAAAAAATGAAAAATCTACGAAAATACATCTCAAACGCTCTCAAAATATGTGTAACACATGTGCCTTGATGACTGAGCAAAAAGTGTCAAAATAACACACTTGAATTAGTTGAGGTGTCAAAAATAAACAATTTCTAGTTTAGGTCCCAAAGTGAAAGATCCTGCAAACTTTATGTGTCTGTCAATGAATTCCGCCTGGTATAAATATAGGGTTATTACCCATTGTGAAAACATATGTTTATGACTGTTGTATCCCTTTTGGAAAATACTTTTGATAAACTTTTAACATTAGACTCCATTACTCTTAAGTATTTATTTTCTCCATAGTGATTAAAGATGGGTGTTTGGTACGACCAAAAATATTTTATTGAAAAATATTTTTTTAAGAAATAAGTGATTTTTTTAATTATCTTCTCCTTTACATCTCGAACATTGATGGTATGGATATTTGTGTCCAATTATCTTGCAATATCTTGTTAATAATCCGTCTGAAATAAATCCTTTCTTAATTGCTCTTGCAGTAGATTATTATTCTGGGTTAAGTAACGTCATTACCCATTGTCTGACAACTTTCATGTCTGTTTGTCATAGTTCTCTGGAATTTGAATAAATCATTTTATTGTCTCTTGAATAATAGCTCCATATTGGGTTTCCATTGATATACTTATTTGCTAATTCTTGTGGGGTAGCTAAGTTTTTTTATCTTGGTTCAAACTATCTCGATATGTGGTAATTTGTGGGGGTATGTACAAGGGTTATTTTTGTATTTTTGGTATAAATGGCTTCTCAAATATCTTATTCATGTTCATGTTCTCGTATCTTTTTCCACTAACTTCTTTGCTTGTACCTACAATTGTAGATTGATAAACGTTATGGGTTTTATGGAGTGTCCCAGTGTCTCCTTCTAGCTCTGGAATTTTAATGTCTTCCGATCGACATAGCTCTTGCTGAGTTAGCTGATTTATAGCTTCAGACTTCAGTTTAACTTCATTAGTCTTTAGCTTTTCTATTTCATTACCCATACTGTCCACTTTCATTGAAAGCGTAGTTAGGGTTTTGAGTATCTTTTCTAAAGCATCATCTTCTATTATATCAGTCTGTGTAGCTTTGTCTTGATATGTAATCTGCAATAACATTTTTGTTAGTTCTAATTACTTCAGTTGTAAATGTAAAATTTAATATATTCAATACTAGTCTCTGAATCTCTTTTGTTGTAACTGAATTTTGTATTTTCTTTGTTAGCCACCACCGAACCTGGGTATTATCTGTTCTCACAATAAATTTGTTATATATAATATACGGTTCAAATGCTAATAAACATTTATATAACGAACATAATTCTTTTCTATTTATTTTTCATTTTATTTCTGTTTCATTAAATGTACCTGAGTAGTATCTGCAATGATGTTCTAATTTTTCATTTTCGTATCTATATTTAAGTACTCCTCCATAACTATATTCACTTGCATCTGCTTCTACTATATATGTAATTTTTTTTATTTTCATCCGGGAATTGTAATTTTAGTAACTTTTTACAAAGTAATTTTATTTTTTGAACTTGTTTTTTTATCTTCTTCGTTGTAATTATATTCTACATCATTTTCTAATTTTTCTGTAAAGGCTTTAGGTTTTCTGCTAATTTTGGTATATATTCTCTTACTTGGTTTACTAATCCTAAAAATGATTGTAATTTCTTTTTTGTATCTAATTCTTCTTTTGAATTTATTATTTTTTGTACTATATGTTGTTGCATTTTTACTTCACTTTTGTCTATTTATATTCCTAAAAACTCTATCTAGTTTTTCATAGTTTCGGCTTTCTTTTCACTTAAACTTATTCTCGATTTTTTTATTATATCTGTAAATTATTCTAATAATTTTAAATGTTCCTCTTTAGTTTTTGTATATAGTAGTATATCATCTATGTATACTATACAATTAGGTAATTGTTTAAAATAACTATCCATAAAATGTTGATTAATTGGTAAGATGAATAACGTACCAAAATATTAATTTATTAATTAGATTTAGATATCCACCAAAATATTATAAATATTGGTAAGATGAATAACGTACAAAAACCACAACAATATAAAGAATTAAAATAAATAATATCTGAAAAACGTAAAGAATTAAAAATAAGGATAGAAAGACTACAGTATAACATAATTGCCGGAGTTAGTAAAAACTCAATAAATGCACAATGAGAAGAAATATCAAATTTAGAATCAACAATAGATAGTCTAGAATATATATATCAATATAACCTATATACATTAAAATAAAATGAACAAAAAAGAATTTATAATAGATGAAAAAACATATGAAAATCACGAAGGATTAAAAATAAAAATAGTGTTCTCTAATTTAGGAGATTTTTATATTTAATGTTAGAAAAAGAAGAATTAAAATTAGAAGATAAGTTGATAGCCGCGGTAAGAATAGAAAGAGAAAACAAAGAGATAGACAAAAGAAAGGAAATAGATAAAATAAAACAACAAACCATAGAAGAAATACGAAAAATAGAAGAAACTAAAAATAGTAGGATTGCTGAATTAGAAAAGAACTACAAATGCTAAAAGACTTGTATGAAAAAAGACAGAAAGAAAAAGAAGAAAAAGATAAAGAACAAAAATTATTAATTGAGATAAATCAATTTAAAGAAAAATTAGAAATAAAAAATAAAGAACCAGAAACCAGTGAATTAGAAATAAATACAATAGATGCTGAAGAAACAAATAATTATGATTCGAAAGATAGAGAAACATATACAAAAATTCTAGAAAACATAGGAAAACTAGAAATTAATGAAAAACAAAAAGTAATTAATAAAGAAAATCTAGAACTAATAAATACAGAAGTAAATACTGTAGATAAAAATATAATACCTAGTACATCAGAAATAAGAAAACCAACCTATAATTACAAAAATAAGTTTAAAAGATATAATTCAAAGGATGAATATAATAAATGGACACCAAAACAAATAATTAATTACAACTTTTTAGATTTAGACTGTGTAATAGACACAAATAAAATAATACAACTATGGGTAGGATACATGTCAAAACAATTATTAAATAATAAAATAGATACAACAAATACACCAGAATATATAGATAAGATATTAATAGGAACAGTAAACTTATGGTTTTTAAACCTAGCCGAAGCTAGTAAAAAAATACTAAGATCTGATAATAAAACAGAAAGAACATCAATACCTACTAAAATACTACCAACATAAATATTGAAAAAAATATGAAATAGCTATAAGAGAAGAATTTAGTAGTATAACAATAGAAGAAGAAGAGCAAAATAAAGAGAAAGATACGAATAGGAATTTAATGTTAAAATTAGCAATATGTAATATGTGCTATATAGATGAGTATACGTGCGTATTTAAAGAATATTATTATAATGAAATATATAATATAGAAGAAAGTAAAGAAATAAGAAGATTATATTTTAGTAAATTACCTGAACCATTTAGTTCAAATATAATAAAAAGTTGGGATGAGGCAAGAATAGTAGATACCCTAGGAGCAAGAATAAAATTTTTACAACAATGGTATAGAAATCTATGTGAAAAATATACAGAAGAAATAAAAATGGAAAAACATTAATAAGAAATTTAGCATCTTGCAAAGATAAAATAACACCTCAATTTGGATGTAAAAAAAGATATTATAAGAAAAGAAAAAGACATAAGAAATATAATAAATACAAAAAATTAAAATATAAATATAAGAAACCAAGAAAAAGATATTATGTAAATAATTATAAACATAAAAGACCATATAGAAAAAAGAAATCTATAAAAGAATGTACTTGTTATAATTGTAGAAAACTAGGACATTTAGCTAGAGATTGTAAATTACCAAAAAATCCAAAAAATAAACAAATATCAGAAATAAAAATAGAAAATACAGAATATATGCAAATAAATTATATAGATTATAATTAGAAAGTGAAGATAGTATATATAAAATTTGGGAGGATGAAACAGATAATGAAATAGATAGTGAATTAGATGAATCAAATGACTAAAGAAGATATAAAAATGAACCAAATAACTGAAGAAGATATAAAAATAATAACAAAGGAAAAATATTTAAATGAATAAGGAACAGATCAAAAAATAATATTTGATAGTAATATATTTGACGAAATAAAAGGAAAAGAGTTAGACTTAAGTGTAGAAAAAATATTTAAAATACCAACAATAAAAAATATATTTAGTATAAAAAAGGAAGAATACTACGTAGTAAGTAAAAAAGAACATGTAATAGATTGTAGATATACAAAAGGAAGAGCTAGTATACCACTAGTAACAAAAAGAATAGTTAATAAAGAAATAAACGATATAAAAAGTAAAGACCCAATAAAATATGTACACCTTGGAGGAAAAAAAATATTAATAAAAGCATGTTTTAGAGAAGGAATAGATACACCAATAGAATTATATTTAGCAGATGATAGAATTATAAAACCTATAGAAAAAAGTCTAACAACCACTATAAAAGAAAATTTATTATACCAAAAATTTAAATTTATAATAAGTGCGAATTATTCAGTAGCAATAACAGATAAAAATATAGATAAATCATTAGTATTATATTGAAAAATATCAGGAATAGAACTAACCCCAGGAAGTAAAATATTTACAGCAAGATGTAAAAATCTATATGTATTAACAACAAAGCATAAAATAATGGGAAAAAATAAAATTAATAAAATACAAATAGAAAGTCCTTTTGAACAATTTGTAAAAACAATTGATAATAATGATTATAGTTACAAAGACAGATATAGAAGAAGATTTAGAAATAATAAATGATAGAATAAGCACAACAAAAAGAATAGCTCATGAAAAAACAGAATCATCAAGCTCATAAAAAAGAACAAGTTATGAAACAACTTCAAAAGTGAATTTAAATCAATATTACATAACAGGAACAATAAATGAAAAAGAATATTTAATACTCTTAAACACAGGACAAGAAGAAAATTATATAGCAAAATATCTAGTAAAAAGTGAAGAGATAAAATCTAATAGTGATATATGCCCAGATCTACGAAGGAGTCTAATAAACATTAAAGATACAGCAGAAATAATAATAATAATAATAATAATAATAATAATAATAATAATAATAATAATAATAATAATAATAATAATAATAATAATAATAATAATAATAATAATAGGAGTCAGAAAAATAAAAATAACATTTGAAATAAAGGAAGAAATGCAAAAAACAGACTTAATATTAGGAATAAAATAGTTAGAACAAGTAAAACCATACAGTATAGAACATACACAATTATCTATAATATATAATAAAGAAAGATTATTCATAAAAAGAACTTTAACATGATATGAAAATATATGTACTTATAAAAATAATAGTAGAAGGATATTATAATAGGTATTATACATCTATGATAGATACAAGAGCAGAAGCAAACTTATTTAGATACAACTGTTTACCAGAAAGTAAATCGGATAAATTAAAAACACCAATAGCAGTCAAAGGATTTAATAATGAAGGAAGCTTAATTACATATAAAGCTAAAAATATAAAAATACAGATATGGGATAAAATAATAACAATAGACGAAATCTATAATTATGAACTAACATCAAAAGATATGCTTTTAGGAATGTCATTTGTAGATAAATTATACCCACATATAATAACTAAAACAAATTGGTGGTTTACAACACCATGTAAACAAAAAGTAAGAGCAAAAAGAGTTATTAATAAAATAAGAAAGAAAATTGATTGGATAGAAGGAAGTGAAAAAATTACACAAAAGTTAGAAAATATAAAAAATACAGAAGATACAGTAGAACTAGTTGTATTTTCGATAAATAAAAAAGAAATAACTATATTTTCAATAGATAAGGTAGAAATAATAAAGAAAAAATTAAGACAATTATATAGTGAAGATCCATGATGGGAAAAACATAAAACTACTATAAAAATTGAATTAATAGATAAAAACAACATAATAACTCAAAAACCATTAACATATAATTTTGACGATTTAAAAGAATTTAAAATGCATATAGATGAATTATTAGAAAAACAGTATATACAAAAAAGTAATAGTAAACACAATAGTCCAGCATTTATAGTAAATAAACATAGTGAACAAAAAAAGGTAAAGATAGAATGTTTATTTATTATAGAAATTTAAATGCAAAAACGATGACATATAATTATCCAATACCAAACAAGATATTAAAAATAAGACAAATACAAGGATATAACTATTTTAGTAAATTTGACTATAAATCAGGATTTTACCACTTAAAATTAGAAGAAAAATCTAAGGAATTAACCGCATTTATGGTACCACAAAGATTTTATGAATGGAACGTATTACCATTTGGATATAAAAATGCACCGGGTAGATATCAACATTTTATGGATAGTTATTTTAAATAATTACCTAATTGTATAGAATACATAGATGATATACTACCATATACAAAACTAAAGAGGAATATTTAAAATTATTAGAATAATTTACAGATATAATAGAAAAATCGGGAATAAGTTTAAGTGAAAAGAAAGCCAAAATTATGAAAAACCAGATAGATTTTTTAGGAATACAAATAGATAAAAGTGGAGTAAAAATGCAACAACATATAGTACAAAAAATAATAAATTCAAAAGAAGAATTAGATACAAAAAAGAAATTACAATCATTTTTAGGATTAGTAAACCAAGTAAGAGAATATATACCAAAATTAGCAGAAAACCTAAAGCCTTTACAGAAAAATTAGAAAAGGATGTAGAATATAATTACAACGAAGAAGATAGAAAATAAGTTCAAAAAATAAAAATACTTTGTAAAAAGTTACTAAAATTACAATTCCCAGATGAAAATAAAAAAATTTACATATATAGTAGAAGCAGATGCAAGTGAATATCGTTATGGAGGAGTACTTAAATATAGATACGAAAATGAAAAATTAGAACATCATTGCAGATACTACTCAGGTACGTTTAATGAAACAGAAATAAAATGAAAAATAAATAGAAAAGAATTATGTTCGTTATATAAATGGTTATTAACATTTGAACCATATATTGTATATAACAAATTTATTGTGAGAACAGATAATACCCAGGTTCGGTGGTGACTAACAAAGAAAATACAAAATTCAGTTACAACAAAAGAGATTCGGAGACTAGTATTGAGTATATTAAATTTTACATTTACAACTGAAGTAATTAGAACTAACAAAAATGTTATTGCAGATTACATATCAAGACAAAGCTACACAGACTGATATAATAGAAGATGATGCTTTAGAAAAGATACTCAAAACCCTAACTACACTTTCAATGAAAGTGGACAGTATGGGTAATGAAATAGAAAAGCTAAAGACTAATGAAGTTAAACTGAAGTCTGAAGCTATAAATCAGCTAACTCAGCAAGAGCTATGTCGATCGGAAGACATTAAAATTCCAGAGCTAGAAGGAGACGCTGGGACACTCCATAAAACCCATAACGTTTATCAATCTACAATTGCAGGTACAAGCAATGGAGTTAGTGAAAAAAAATACGAGAACATGAACATGAATAAGATATTTGAGAAGCCATTTATACCAAAAATACAAAAAGAGCCCTTGTACATACCCCCACAAATTACCACATATCGAGATAGTTTGAACCAAGATAAAAAAACTTATAACCATCTAGCCCGAGGATACATAGAAAATATCTACAAAGTACAAACTTTTCTAAACCTTAACCCCAGAGCTATAGATATCCAAGAACTAAATGCAAACTATATAACCCAATGATTGCAAGGACATAACAAGCTAATCACACTACCCAAAACTAACCCAAGCTTAATAAAAACCTGTTTCGACTATGGATTATTAAATACCATATATACCCAAGATGGAGAAGAACTATCAACTATGGAAGAATTACATAAAATATTCACCAATTATAAAAGAGTAACCAAAGGAAATATATTATACCGGAAGATATTGTACAACAGACAGAGATACCCAGAATTGAGATACCTGATTTCTACGCAAATAAACGATTTATTGCACTAGTTACAATTATTCAAGAATTAGAAAATAATTATATCAATGGAAACCCAATATGGAGCTATTATTCAAGAGACCATAAAATGATTTATTCAAATTAAGAGAACTACGACAAACAGATATGAAAGATGTCAGACAATGGGTAATGACATTACTTAACCTAGAATAATAATCTACTGCAAGAGCAATTAAGAAAGGATTTATTTCAGACGGATTATTAAAAAGATGTTGCAAGATAATTGGACACAAATATCCAGACCATCAATGTTCGATATGTAAAGGAGAAGATAACGTTATACCAGACGTACAACTAGAATGAAGATAAGCATGCGAGCTGGAAAGAAGATAGAAAAGCAGAAAATACAAAAAAAAGAAGATAACAACGGAGCAATAATAGAGAGACAAGTTAATTAAAGTTGAAAGTGACATACAAAAGAATAGATACTTTTTCTTGAAAACTTTACGTAAATTATTTATCAGATACTATTTACTTTAAGACTTTTTGACAAACATGTGCCATTATTAGTTGTAAAGATATTCATAGCTTAGTCTTAAATTGTATAGACATTTATAGGATTTAATTAGTTTTTGTCTTTTTAGAAGACTTTTTGAAGTTGGTAGGTTATGTGTAAAGTTATAGCTGTAAAGATGTAAAAAGTTTACGCGTTTTTTGAAAATTATAAATAAAAGGCATCGAAGGCAGAATGAAGGCAAGCCTTCATGCGTTGGAGCAAACACTCTTCTTTCACAACAAACTTTTGAATATTTATTAAAAACAGGTATATTTCAATGGAAAAAGCTATGGATGAACAAATCTTTGAATTATCAAACCTACCAGAACAGGTATATTTATTTATGATTATGAATAGCTAAATTCATAAATTCCAGACAATCATGATATGATAAAATAAGTTCATGTTAGTTGCTTTATAGTAGAATTATTCGAAAAATAGCATGTTAAGAGGTTTATAAGCAAAGTGGAAAAGGAGAAAATCCCTAAGAACTATGTCATTCTAAAGGTGAAACCGGTGAGACAAGAAAACCGTGATAGGTGAGTAGCCAGAGTAGAGGAGCTGCTTAAGGAAAAAGTATCCAGATTACCATGCTAAGAGTGACCGAAGAACATGTTATTTAAGAATAATCTAGTATATAGTAATCTAAAATGATCATATTTTCTTATGCGTATGATTGAAGGGAATATTTTGAAAAAGCATTATATGAAAAATGAATACTTATTTATCTGACGAAATGGTAGATAAATTTAAAATACTTGTTTTGTATGTACTTAAGGATATAGAAATTGTAGATATAAGAAAAATTATATTGGAAAAAATATTTGATAAATATTTTATGACTAGAATAAATTACATGTCTCACCTACCTAACTACTCTTATAAATACTTACATACCAAACCTACACATCAACCATGATAAATTACGTATATTTAGAATATTAGAAAATGAATATGAAAAATATACAATTAATAGAAAAACTAATGAAAACAAATTTAGAAGAATATATGAGAACCAAAGATATAAAATATATAGAATACCTTAATGAAAATATAGAAGAATTAATAAGATTAAAACAAACAACTAAGGAAAATTATGAAAAAGCATTTAATTAACCCACCTAAATGACAGATAATTTTGAAGTACTAGTTTTATACATACTTAGAGATATAGAAATTATAGACGTAAAGAAAATAATATGAAAAAAAATATTTAACATTGAAGATGAAGAGTTAGATATAAATCAGATAGAAGACGAGTTAGGAGAAATATACCTAAGTGATGACAATCACTATTACTACTTAGATAATTATTCAGATGGATATTATACAGATTAAGAAATGCTACAATATATTCCAAGAGTTAGAAAAAAACAAAGTTGACTATACGAAGAAATTAATTATAGAAACCAGCTTAGAAAAGGAAGAGACCAATTAAAAGAAAGATTAATTTGAATAAATAAAACCATGAAACAGCTAGAATCAAAAGACAGTTTAGGATACGATTTAGATATAGAATTATTCATAGACGAAAAAGACAGGATAATTAACGAAATAGATAACCTAGAATTTAATATCAGATATAGTACAATTAGAATAAATTACTACAAAAACATTTGCAGTATCACAACTACTTTAGGATAAAATGATAGACTATGAGTATTTAAAATATTGGAGACAAGATATAGAAGAAATAAGAGTAACAGAGATACTTATAAAAGAAAATTTAATTGAATATTTTAGAACAAAAGATATAGAATATTTAGAATACCTCCAAAATAATATAGAAGAATTACAAAGACTAAGAGAAAAAACTAAAGAATACTACAGTAAAGCTTTTAATCAATTACCACATAGTCACCCTCCAAGATATGAACATTAATAAAATAAAAATGTTTAGAGAAGTTAAGAAATATCCACGCACAAATTAAAATAGATCCATTAGAACTACAATAGATCTATTTATTACCCAAGTTATCCGTACCCCCTACAAAATTCAATTATATACTACTTCTGTAACTTTAATTAGCATAGACTTTGATACCAATTGTAGGGGGTGCGGATAACTTGGGTAATAAATAGATCAAGGTTTTGGAAAATGTTTTCCAAATCAACTTATTTTCCTCAATTCTAAGGAAAATGATTTACCTTCAAAAAAGTAAGGAAAACATTTTCTAAAACTCTCTTTCAATCTCACTCTTAAGTTGAAATATTCATACAACTCTCAAAATCATCCATCCCTACTCTGACCCTTAATCCCCCGCCCCACCCCCACCCCTCCCCCTACCATACCTATTTAAGAAAATATTTTAAATTTTTTCTTACCTCATTGCCCTACCCAAAACCCAAAACCCAAAACCTAAACCCCCACTCCCTTCCAAAAAAAAAATATTAATTTTTGTAAAAAGATTCAAACTTTTTTCTTACCTCCCCTACCTGACCCCCTACCTCTCCCCCCCCCCCCCCCCCCCAAATAAATTAATTTTTAAAAAATTTTCAATTTTTTCCTTACCCCACCCTCACCCCCTACCCCAAACTCGACACCCTAATACTCCCCATTCAAAAAAAAATATTTCAAATTTTTTTCTTACCCCACTCTTTCTCCCCTACCCCACCACCTACTAGCCCCCCCAACCCCCCCAAAATTATTTTTTTTTAAAAAAATTAAAATTATTTTCTTACCCCACTCTTATTACCTATTTTGACAACCCCAACCCCCACCTACCAACCCCCTCTCCAGAAAAAAATTAATGTTCTTAATTTATTTTTTAAAAAAAATTCAAAACTTTTTTCTTATCCCACCTTTTTATTCTATTCGTTCTCATTATTTTGTTAAATATATACAAATACTTTTAGAAAGTATATACTTATCTAATTTGCATAACGAACACACGAATATAAGTAAGAAATAACTTATTTTTCTAGAAAATATTTTTTCTTCTTCATATTGAACACACCCTAAAAAAGGTATTTTCTGAGATCAAAAATTATTTTTGTAAAATGTATTTTTACGCTTTAGCTAAACACTAAAACGTATTTTTTGAAAATATATTTTTTCATTCACCAATCAAATACTATAAAATATTTACCATCCACCAACCAAACATAAGGAAACAAGTAAGAAATCAATTTGTTTTTCAGGAAAACATTTTCTAGGAAAATATTTTCCATGGAAAACATTTTCCACCCTAAGTTTAAATGTTTTACCTTAAATAAATCGTGTAAATAATAGATCTCTTAGCATGTGATATTCGTTCTCATGAGTCAATTTCAAATGTGTCTTCTCCAAATTCCTCCATGAAACAAGACAAAATAATATCATGAGGATGCTAACAGCACGAATGGAGGACACAATTACTCGTCATTAGTGATCATCAATCCCACACAACAACGTACTATTGTACTGCCAATTTGCATTGTGGATGACATCTATATGGATCCTTGTATAAAGAGTCCAAATTAATTTATGTACGGACATTATAAAGATATTTTTTATAAAAAATATAGATAGTCATAATATTATTTTGTGAATGTCTTATTTTTTTTTAATTATTTAGTACTGTGTTATCTTATTTTATTGTTTGCTATTATATTTTTTATTTGTTATACTGTCATTTGTTCGAACTGAGGGTGTATTAAAAACTGTCTCTAATTTGTCTGAGATAGTGGTATGAACTGCATACACTATATCCTCCTCAAACCTCACTTTATGAGAATATGCTGAGTATATTGTTGTTAGAGGTGTACAGAGGCCGGGTTGGTTCGGTTTTTATTTTAAAAAAAAAATCAATCATGTCGGTTTATTAAAACTATAAACCAAATCAAACTAACAAAAAAAATTTTAGTCGGTTTTTTCAAGTTTTTTGATTTTTTTGGATTTTTTAATAACATTTAGTTTTTACAATTATATTGTGATCGAAGACTAGAGCAGATATATTTTCACTCATGTGCTAATGAAAAACCAAAATTATGAAAAAATGAGGAGCGGAAAACTCTCTTGCAACTAAAAGGTGAGATGAAGAGTGAAAAGTTTAGGTTTTAAGTTTATATTGGGTTTTGGATCATTTAATTAGCAATTAATGGACAAATATTACAACTTAAAGGCCCAAGTTTAAATATATATCTACATCTACTTTCAAATTATTAAAAATTACAAAAACTAGTTGAAAAAGTATTTAAAAATTAGATTATAATTAATATTTTATGTATAAAAAAGTTTGAATATCATATCTATATCTATACTATATTAAAAGTGTGAAGGACCTTAAAAATGACGTTTGAACTTTTTGTCCTTCATTAGAAGCCTCTGCAATAGATAAAAACGTCTTTTTACTATTTTCCTCAATTTATTATTTAATTAGATTAAAAACTCCTAAAATATATGAAAAGAATTTAATAACTCGTAAAAGATAAAGAAAGAATCCTGATAAATTAAAAATTTCTAGTACTTCATAATTTAAAATTATAAAAAAGAATAAGTAGAATATTATGAATAAAATTGTAGGACAAGTCAAAGTTAAAAAAGGAAGAAATTGTTGTGCACGTAAAAAAGAAAAAGGCAAAAAAATTTATATTTAATTATATGATTTATAAAAGGAAAACTTGATAAATAAAATAAATTTAATTTATTTTTCCTACGCATGAGTTTTAGGATTTAATAACATATATTTGTTGATTTTGATTATTTAATCTAGGTAATATTTAGTACTTCTAACGATAGAATTTTGCCTAATATAAAAAATATTCTTTATAATTCTATTCAAGTAATATTTTGGATCAAAATTTATACGAAACCAATTCTTATATTGTACTTTTGTTTTTTATTTTAGTTTCGATTCACGTGTTTTCTTATTATTATTGTCATCATCTCTTTTACCTTTATTTATTCCTTTTAAATCATACCTTTAAAGATTATATATGAAGGCTCACTGGTCGGGGGGTTGAAAACCCACCACAGATACCTGGGATCGATTCCCAGGTAGGGCCTTGGAGTCGAGCCTGTTGCACCGGGTTTGCCTAGTGCGGTTAAAAACCCCTGATGTTACTTGCAGGCTATGCACAGGGGGGTTTACCCAGTGCGCACATCCAAAGGGTGTAGCGGCTGCGGGTTTTCCTAGAATTTAAAAAAAAAAAAAAATCAACAATTGACATTGATTCTCTCTTTTGCTAATTTCTTGTGTTTCTCTTTTAGTTGAAAGTTTTTGATTGAAAAATTAGATAAGTATGTTGCCAACGAATGAAATTGTCAAAAATCAAAGGTTTATTGCTCTTTTTTTCTTTTACTTTCTTTGCATAATCGTGACATAATTTTGATTATCGTGACATTAAAAGGGTTCCAATCCCATTTTTCTTTTAAAAAAAAACATATCAAGGTCACAAATTAGGGTAGGAGGTTAAATTCTTTTTTATTTATGAGTGATGTTTTTTGTAATATCATAACTTTTATGTACAATTCAACCACTATAGAAATCCCTATTATTTGTAAGTGAGACATATTAATTGTTATTTATGTTAAAGAAAACTGTAATACTAATTCATGAGAATAACATAAAAAAGGTGGCTATGGAATTTCAAAGAACAAAATAAAATTGAAGCAAAAAAGTTGTTTGCAGTATAGTCATTATCACCAATATCACATTATGCATAGTACCCTCCTCTATCGAAGGTTGGGTTTGATTGAGTTGGTTTTAGTTTATATGTGAATGTCTTGGTTGCTTTTAATCATATGTGGATATTTGATCTTCATAATCTAAATTTGAAGATTTGATTATATGGAACCACATACAAATGTAGATGTAGGAATTCGACTAAATATAATTCAAATATCTACTTAAAAAATCTGACTATATAGATTTGAGATATGAACACGAAAATTCGACTGATATTTATGTAAGGAGGAGGATCCGAACACTTATATATAAAAGGCCGTTATTCACATTCTTCATCACAATTTTTTAAGGTATTATTCTCTCAATTAATTTTGCTTTCGAAAATATTGCATTTTTTTCTCTAGGAATATTTCTTTTATCATCTTTTGTGCATGTAATTGATAAGGTTTTAATTTTACTGTTGTGTCCAATTTTAGTATTTTTTTTTTGGCATAAGATTTGTAATCAAGCAATGTTATTATAATTAGATATCTTTGTAAAAATTTATAATCCACTCTATTTGAGTATATTACTATTTAACTTTTTATAATAAAGTTATATATAAATATCTATATAAGCTTTCGCAAGACAAAATAGTCTAATTTTAAATAATCAAAGGTTACACGTGCGAGACACGTGCGGTTAAACTAATATATATATATATATATATATATATATATATTATGTCGGTTTGATTCGGGTTCGGTTTGACTTTTTTTTGGTCAACACTAAACCAACTCAAGAATGGTCGAGTTTTTTTTCTAACACCAAACTAATCAAACCAAACCATAAATTATTTTTTTTTCTCGGTTTGATTTGGTTCGTCGGTTCGATTTGACTTGACGGTTTGGTCTGTACACCCCCTAGTTGTTGTAGTAGTATAAAGAATTTTTATATTAGGTCATGTTGTTCATTGTAAAAGTGATTTGTCAAACTTTAAGTCTATAAATCTTCTTTTTTTACGAAGATTTATTAATAAATCAATACTCTTTGAATAACTTGATGGTGTAAAATAAATTAGTGAAACATATTGATAATCTCCTAAATTTATTAGTATATTTTATTTAGACGCTAAAATTGCGCCATGTTTCAAGTGTTCTATTAAAAACTTTTAATTTAAAATTTTAAAAAAATTTAGGTGTGTATTCTCAAGTATCTATTATATGGATAATTTAGTTACTTAAGATGTGTCACCTCTGATCCTTTAATTATACACATCTATATATAATATAAAGGAAGATCATAGAGGAGGTGATGTGGCACCTCTCTATGACATCCATTCTTATTTATCTATTATCTCCTTTTTTTTGAGCTTTTATTATTTTAAATTAAATATTATGTATTAACAAAATTCAAAAGCTACCTCACAAAAGACACTTCTTAAATCCTCTTAAACATATTTTAATGTACTTATTGAATTTTAATGAATGTTATAATGTCATATGAGTTACAACCTTTTCACCTTCCACACTTTTCCTATTCTCATAAATTAACATTGAATCTTTATTTATAAGCAATCATGTTGATAGAAGAATGTCAAATTATGTTTTCAGTTTTCAATTTTTTTTGAGTTTTATCATGTGCCTAATTTGTTTAATTTTTGTGTTAGTGATTCCTATTTTTATTTTTGTTGTTTGAGATTTGCTGGAAGTTTGTTAATGCAACAAATATTGATCATATTAACATAACATCATCAATTTCTTCAACCAAAAATAAGGTATTCTACTTTTTATATTAAATTTTGCATTTTAAGCTCTAACTATTCATCTTAGAATTCTGATGAAGTTCATATTTTCATGAGGAGATCGATGATGTTTTTAATAATCTTCATAGTGTTTATTTTCCTTGTTTTAATATTCTTCATAGTGTTTATTTTCCTATGTCATGTTGAGAATGTTCTAAGTAAGGAGTGTATTGAAATTCAAGAAGGGAGGGGGTGAATTGAAAAAAAAATTCTTGAGTCGACTGTTGAGCCTTCTCAGTTGACTTACCTGCAGATCAGTATATCTAACAAAGCAGATTAGATTTAAGCAAATAGTAAAGTAAATAAGTAAGAACGTGAAGATTTATCCTAATTCAAAACACCAACGTGGTGCCTACTTCCAGTTTCCTTAGATTTCAAAGTTTTCTTAGATCTTTTCAAAGTGTAGTCTGAGTACAACAATAGTAAACAAGCTCTAAAACTTATTTTGATTTCCATATCTTGTGACACAACCTCAATCAGTATGACTAAGTTGATTCGATCATACTCTTTTGTAACTATAGTGAACCTAAGAAGTACAAAGTTTTATTAAGACTAAGATTGAGACACACTAAGATTTTCTTTTTGAAGTTGTGTGTGTGCTTCAATCTTCATCCTTCTCTTTTTATATTTTTCAGCAGGTGCAACTTCTACTCTTCATAAGGAAACCCAAGAGATTTTTTCTCAGTCAAGGATTTGAATTGATTCCTTTATTGAGGGATGACACCATAAAGTATGTCTATATCAAATATGTCCATACGTGGTGTAACCTTCACAACCATACATATCCATATCAGATATGTCCATGTAGAGGGTGTGGTCTTCTTTTCTTTTGCTTTTGTCTTGATTGATTCGTTTTTCATATATCTAGAGAGCCAATGCTCTCCATGATTGATACTCTTCTAATTTTAGTGTTGGCCTTCTTATGAGTAAATGCCTTCTTCCTTTCTTGATATTCTGAATTGATTTCTTAGGGATCTTTTTTAATCTTCTGAATCTTCAGCGTATCCTGCAAGATATTTGTTTATTAATTTGTCTTTATTAAAACATATAGTGAGAATATGGGGCTAACAATCTCTCCCTTTTTAATAATGACAAATAATAAACATCAGTTGACTTTTCTATTTTTTTTGATCTATTTGCTCACCCTAACTTGAAAGCATCTCTGATGTTCCTGCTTTTTTGGAGCATTAGTTGACTCTTATCCTTTGATAGTCGACTTTCTCCTCCCGACTTGCAAGCATCTCTTATGTTTCTGCTTTCGTGGAGCATCAGTTGACTCTCATCCTTTGATAGTCGACTTGATCCCACTAACGTGCAAGCATCTCTGATGTTTCTGCTTTCTCCCCCTTTTGACATAATAAAAAAGAAATAACACAATGAACAGACAAGCAAAAGGAAGCAGTAGACATATAATACATATAACAGGTAAACAGTCAAATGGATTACCAAAGGACTAAACAAAATAAAAAAGTGTGGCAGACAGTGTTTAAAAATCATTTTACAGTCCAAAAAGTAGGAACAAGACCCTCTTTTGAATAACAGTCGTCATTCAACGCTTGGCCAGAAAGTATGTGAGGGCATCGTGCATGTTATGGCAGAATCATTCATAATATTTTTCAATATTTTAGGAGAAGAAGGAGTAGGAGTTCTGGATAAATATTTCAAGGTCGTCATTTGAGAAGTTGACTTCAGACTTGAGGGAGTCCATGCAAGTAAAAAACCTATTGAACAACTTGATACCTTCTTATTGAATCCGTTAATGGTCAGTCGTACCTTGCTTATATCAGTGCTCGTGCTCTTCCCAAGCTTCATCAGCTTGGAAGTCAACTTCTGAAGTAGCATCACTCATTCCTTAACAGTTTTTAAGCGGTCCTTAAGCAACTTCAATTCCTTCAGAATGAGAAGCATGGGGTTAGACACTGACTTGCTTACCTTGGGGAGATCTAATTTTTCTCTGACAGAGTCTTTTTTGAACCATTTATTATCTACAAAGATGTAGCCTATGTTGGCAAAAGTTTTGGAGTCATAAGTAGCAGAAACTTCCACCGAGGGGTATGCAGAGAGGTCAATAGAGTAATATAGAAGGATCCAGGTAATTAGCAGTACATAAGGCAGGCTGGAGGAGGCATGAGCATCTGCAACACTCTCAGTCATGTATTTGCAAAACCAATTAGCCCAATTTATTTTGTACTTTTTCACTATGCAATATAGGACAAACACATCTTGGCGGGTTATGTTGCAGAGGGAGCCCTTTTTTTTGGGATCAGTATAGTGGTGATGATGTGAGCCATAATGCAGTATTTAAAGTAGAGAGATAGGGGACCAAAGATGGAAGACATTGTGTCCGGGTCATCAAGGTCTTTTTCACCTCCTCAAAACTAACTCAAAATCTTCAGGTCAGGAGCCATTCATAAAGGGAATAACACCAGAGAAATTTATATCAAGCACTTTTTGAACAGAAAATCATTGAGTATGATTCTTGTGCCAAGTATAAGAGTCTCTAATTCACCATTGTCGGGAGAGCTGCGATGATTGGCATAGAATATTCGAATAGGATCCTCATAAACCTCAAGTACACATAGACGAAAAACCAGTGATAGGTCTTGAAATTTAAAGAAATGATTGACATTGTAATGAGCTTCCTATAATTGACAGATATTTACTACTCGATCGGGTACAATAGAGCGACTTTTGAAGCCGGTAAACTTATTTTTCCAGGAGCAGGTCCAAATTTTGCACATGTCTTCTGAAGAAAAAGGATCCGGAGGATTTTAACGAGGTTTTTTGACAAAAGAGGTTGGACTCGGGGAAGAATATTTTTTAGTGACAGTTAACTGTCGAGAGTGGGATGATGATTTGTTGGAAGCTTTGGAGATGAGGACATGATTATCAGAGAGAGGGTCTGGAAGAAATTTGGAGAAATTTTCCATGGAGCGAGTTCTGGTCATTGGAGAGAAGTTTGAACAAAGATTTTAAAGAGGCAGGGAGAAAGATGAAGAGACGGATAGACGAAGAGAGGTGAATAAACCTAGGGGAAGATGAAAGAATGTAAAGTGAATGAGACGACTGTTGAGGTGAAAGGACGACATAAAAAGGGTGTTGGGAAGATAAAAGGGTACAGAGTCGGTAAAAGTGGCGTAAAAGAGGTAAAAGTAACGATGGCACTTTTTAAAAAAGGTTACCAAAATTAAAAAGAGTAAAAAATAATAAGGCAGTTAAAAGAGAATTTTCCAAAAATAAAAATCATGCATCACTAATGCTGATAATACCAAGTCCTTTTCGAAAGAAACAAAATCTTTCTTCTAACAGAGGCTTAGTGAAAATATCTGCCAACTGATTTTTGGAATCAACAAATGTTAGAGAAAAATCACCATTTTCTACATGATCTCAAATAAAATGATGTTTAATATCAACATGTTTAGCCCTAGAATGATGCTCAATATATTTAGACAAACTAATAGCACTGGCGTTGTCACACATTATAGGCAGAGATTCAAATGACAAATTAAAATCAAGTAGTTGATGCATAATCCATAAAATTTGAGTACCGAAATTTCCAACGGCTATGTATTCGTCTTCAGTTGTTGATAGAGCAACTGAAGTTTGCTTCTTGCTATGCCATGAAATCAAGGCGTTGCCAAGAATCTGGCATGTTCTACTAGTTCTTTTTCTATCATTCTTATCACCTACATAGTCAGCATCTGAATATCCAATTAAGTGAAATTGAGAGGAACGAGGGTACCATAGTCAATATCCTGTGTTCCAATGAGATATCGAATGATTCTTTTGACGGCAGTCAGATGACACTCTTTAGGAGCTGCCTGTAACATTGAACACTTACAAACACTAAACATGATGTCTGGTCGACTGGTGGTCAAGTAGAGGAGTGATCCAATCATTCCTCTATATGTCTTTCCATCAATGTCTTTTTCAGATGAATATGAATCAAGACTTGTGGATGGACTCATTGGGGTTCCATAGGCCTTTTCCTTTTCCCAGTCAATTTTTTTTATAAGTTCCTTCGTATATTTGGCTTGACTAATGAAAGTGCCATTGGGGGTTTTGTTGATTTATAATCCTAAGAAAAATGTGAGCTCTCCCATGATGCTCATTTCAAATTATCCTTTTATCAGATTAGCAAAATTCTCACACAAGGAGATGTTAGGACTACCAAAAATAATATTGTCAACATAGATTTGCACAATGAGTAAATTAGAGTCAAAATTTTGGATGAAAAGAGTTGTTTTAATTTTGCCTCTATGAAAATTATTATTTAACAAAAAAGTACTCAACCTCTCATATCAAGCCTTTGGAGCTTGTTTGAGATCGTAGAATACTTTTGACAACTTAAAAACATGGTTTGGATAAGATAGATTTTCAAAACTAGGGGGTTGTTTTAAGAAAACCTCTTCATGAACAAATCTATTAAAAAGGCACTTTTGATATCCATTTGATATAGCTTAAAGTAATTAAAGGCAACAAAAGCTGGCAAAATGTGAATTGACTCTAACCTTGCAACAGGATCAAAGGTTTCATCATTAGCAATACCTTCTTGTTGGGAGTAACCTTGAGCTACAAGTCTGGCCTTGTTTGTAACAACCTTACCTTCTTCATTTAATTTGTTCTTGTAGATCCATTTGATTCCAATTACTGAGTAGTTCTTGGGTCTCTCAACTGGAGTCCAAACTTGATTTCATTCAAATTAGTCTAAGTATTCCTTTATGGAATCAACCCAATATTCATCTTTGAGGGTTTCATCAGTCTTCTTGGGTATGATTTGAGACACAAGAGCAACGGATGCTTATTTTCTTAATGGGGATCTTGTCTGCATCCTATCATCTGGATTTTTGATGATAAAATTATTTGGATAGCTAGAATTGTGTTTCCATTCTCTTGGAATACTAGTTTTGGCTACTTTAACTACGGGAGTCAACTCCAGAGGAGTTTTAGTCGACTCGTCTTTTGGCAGCTCTAGAGTTGTGCTTACATTGGATCCAGATTTTAGATCATTTACCTTT
Organism: Capsicum baccatum var. pendulum; assembly: GCA_030864225.1. NCBI lineage: Eukaryota > Viridiplantae > Streptophyta > Magnoliopsida > Solanales > Solanaceae > Capsicum > Capsicum baccatum. The sequence goes on from CM061561.1 coordinate 36,795,028, forward strand.
ATCACTTCATGGATCAAAGTTTCCTAAGTTACTCTTACTATTGTTATGGATTAAGCATTTACATATAAAAGGATGAAAGTAGCTGATATTTGGCTTCTTTTCGGTCCATAACTCATGAGGAGCCTTCTTTAGAATTGGTATGACAAGGCATCTGTTGATGATGTGACAAGATGTGCTCACTGCCTCTGACAAAAAATAATTTGGAAAATTGTGTTCTAGTAGCATGGTTCTTGAAGTTTCCTGAAGAAATCGATTCTTTCGCTCCACCACACCGTTTTGTTGAGGAGACTGAGGTGATAAAAAGTTTTGAGAGTACCTGTTATGAGAACAGTATTCCTCAAAATATTTATTTTCAAACTCTCCTTTATGATCACTGTGAACATAGGTGATCAAGTGTCCGACTTTTCTCTGCACTTTTTTACAAAAGGTCTCAACGTTTGTGAAAGCCTCATGTTTTTCAGCAAGAAACATTACCCAGGTAAAACAAGAATAATCATCAATAATAACAAAAATATATTTTTTTCCACCAATACTTGCGGTCTTGGTGAGGCCAAACAGATCCATGTGGATTGTTTGAAGGGGTTTGGTAGTGGATCCACATGGATCTGTTTGGCCTCACCAAGACCGCTTTACACTCCTACGAGAGCTGTAGATTGAGCGTTATCAAAAATTGGCGCCGTTGCCGGGGAATACGAGTGTCAATCAAGTTTGCGATAATTACTAGACCCTTTGGTCAAAGATTCTCGTACTTTTACTTTCAGTTTTTGTTTTTGTTTACTGCAGGTTTTTATTCAGTGCATGCCCCATACTAGAAGTTCTGGTCAACCGTTATTACCTATCAATCCTGAACCACAACACATTGGAAAAATGGAAGCACAAGCAGAAATCGAAAGGATGGCTGCTCAACAGGAACAAGCAAGATTGGCTGCCCTTGCCACTGCCCAAGTACACCAACAAAACATTGATAACCCTGGGCGAGCAAAAAATCCTGACGATGAGGATTTAGGTGATGACGAGTTACTAAACCCTAGGCGTGATACTGAAATTATAACACCTGCCAACCGAAGAGGTCGACAAGCTCGGTTTAGGTATGATCGCCAACCTATGCAGCCAGCTTTCGACGATGATGATGATGATCTTGATGGTGCCGGAGCCACTGGAGCCATAATTCCTCCACCATTAGCGCCCGGAGCTAAGTTCAACATCACAAGCACCATGATTCAGTTATTGCAACTCAAGGGATTATTTGGTGGACTAGCAGGTGATGATCCGAATATGCATCTTATCAACTTTATTTCTACATGCAAGTCGTTTGACAATCCTGGTGTTGGTCAGAATGCAATTCGATTACGTCTATTTCCATTGTCCCTATTTGGGGAGGCAACACTATGGTTGAATGGGCTGACTCCTGATTCTATTACAAATTGGAGGCAATTGAGAGACGCTTTCCTAGAAAGATTCTTTCCGCCATCCAAGAGGGTGCAATTGAGAGATGAAATCAGCAACTTTCGTCAGCTTCCCACTGAAGCTCTTCATGAAATATGGGAGAGGTTCAAGACAAAGCTAGCGAGGTGCCCAAACCATCACATGACCAATGTTCACCTAATGGAGATCTTGTATAGAGCCTTGAATTCAATAACTAAACCAGTGGTGGATAATGCAGCTGGAGGATCTTTCATGGACCTCACTTTTGGTCAAGCAAACAATATGCTAGATCGTATGACGAAACAAAGTAGAGCTTGGCATACCAGGGATTCTGAGGTAGCAAGCCCCACTTTATCTATTGGCATGACTGCAGACCAAAGAAGAAGAGAAGAAGAACGTGATCAAGATGTGGCGCATCTGAAAACACAAATGGATCTTCTTACAAAGAATTTATTATCAGGGAAGACCGAAAAAGTGAAAGCTATTGCGTCAAAAGGAAGAGACGAATCTGATTCGGAAGAAGAGGCCAACTACTTGAACAATCAGGGGGGTTTCCGTGGGAATACCCAAGGAAACCAAGGTCGGAACTACTATGATAAATCTGGAAACAGAGACCAAGGTAGTTGGAAAAACAAGAATGAAAAGAGTGGTTTGTACGTTCCCCCTGGTAGACGTGACACCACCACATCTAATTCTGGAAGCATGGAAGACATGATGGCTAAAATCTTGAAAGGAGTGGAAGCAACAAGCGCGGGAGTAGCGGAGGTAGTTAATGATTTGTCCTCCATGAAACAATTAGTTGATTCTCATTCCACTTCAATCAAGCAAATAGAGCAGCAATTGAGCCAACTTTCAGCAGCACTCAATCAAAGAAAGGCCGGCACTTTACCTAGCGATACTGTGCAAAACCCAAGGAATGATGGGTCATGCATGGCCATCACTACCAGAAGTGGTAAGGTGCTGGAAACTTCAGCAAAAGTCAAGAAAGTGGTTGACAAGGTTGCGGACCTAGATGACAATGAAAAAGGAGAAGATGCCGCAACACCTACTCCTGATATCAAGGATGCCTCACCCAGTGCTGTGCAACCTGAAAAATCTGAAAAACGGAAGCAAGAGAAGAAGAAAACCGTGGAGAGAACACTTCCATACCCACCACCACATTTTCCCCAACGATTGAAGAAGGTGGAGGATGACACGAAGTTCAGCAAATTTATGACTATGTTAAAGCAGCTGACCATTAATGTTCCATTGGTGGAGGCACTTGAACAAATGCCTGGGTATGCGAAATTTATGAAGGATCTTCTGACTAAGAAGCGGGCAACAAGTTATGAGTTGAGAGAAGATGTGCATCATTGTAGTGCAATTGCTACCCGATCGATAGTTCAAAAGAAGGCCGACCCCGGAGCTTTCACTATTCCTTGCACCGTTGGATCTTTGAATTTTGCCAAAGCATTATGTGACTTGGAAGCCAGCATCAATTTGATGCCATTATCGATCTACAATAAGTTGGGGTTGGGTGACCCTACTCCAATCAATATGAGGCTCGTCATGGCGGATAGGTCGGTAAAACGACCTGTTGGTATTCTATGTGACGTATTGGTAAAGGTTTCTTCATTCATCTTTCTGGCAGACTTTGTTATTTTGGATTGTGAAGCAGACTCAGAAGTTCCCATAATCTTGGGGCGCCCTTTCCTTGCTACAGGAAGTGTGCTCATTGATTTGAGAGCCAATGAGCTTTCATTCCGAATAAATGACGAAGTGGTTCGCTTTGATGTTTGCAAATCAATGAAGCAACCCAAAGATCTAAGTGTATTTTCGGTGGCTGATGTTTTCTTTGATGATGAGAAAGAATTACTTGAAGAAGAGAAAATTATTGATGACCCTTTGGTGGTTGTGCTCATGAATAGAGAGAATGAGGATGCTGAAAATTCTGAAGAAGCTACTTGTGCTCTATCGGGATTAGGGACATATCGCTATGCTCCCAAGAAGCTGGATCTTGATCTCAAGAATCGACCCACACCACCAGCTAAGCCATCTATTGAAGAGCCACCCACGTTAGAATTGAAAGAGCTGCCAAGTCATTTGAAGTACGCATTCTTAGGAAACAGAAACACACTTCCAGTTATTGTAGCAGCCGATTTGGGTGAGCAACAAGTTTCAGCTCTTATTGCTATTCTATGCAAGTATATTAGAGCCATTGGATGGACCATTGCGGATATTATTGGTATTCCACCTGGGATTTGCACACATAAAATTCAGCTTCAAGAAAATTGCACGCCCACCATTGAACATCAAAGACGTCTAAACCCACCTATGCAAGAAGTGGTGAAGAAAGAAATTATTAAGTGGTTAGACGCTGGGGTTGTGTATCCTATCTCTGATAGTACATGGGTAAGCCCGGTATAATGTGTTCCCAATAAAGGAGGCATGACGGTGGTCGCGAATGCAAAGAATGAGCTTATTCCACTCAGACCCATCACTGGATGGACAGTATGCATGGACTACCGAAAGCTGAATTCTTAGACACTCAAAGATCACTTCCCAATGCCCTTCATGGACCAAATGATAGATCGATTAGCGGGGAAAGGATGGTTTTGCTTCTTGGATGGTTATTCAGGCTACAATCAGATTTGTATTGCCCCCGAAGACCAAGAGAAGACAACATTCACATGCCCATATGGTACGTTTGCCTTCAAACGTATGCCATTCGGGTTATGTAACGCACCAGCCACCTTTCAACGCTGTATGATGTCCATTTTCTCTGATATGGTTGAGGACACTTTGGAGGTATTCATGGACGATTTTTCAGTTGTTGGTGAATCTTGAGTCGTGCTTGGAAAACTTGAGCATGGCATTACAAAGATGTGTAGAATTCAACCTTGTGCTGAATTGGGAAAAGTGCCACTTCATGGTAAAAGAAGGAATCGTTCTTGGGCACAAGATCTCCGCAAGAGGAATAGAGGTTGATCAAGCAAAAATAGAGGTTATTAAGAAGCTACCACCTCCAATTTCGGTGAAGGGAGTTCGTAGTTTTCTCGGCCATGCAGGTTTCTATCGTCGGTTCATCAAAGACTTCTCCAAAATTGCTAGTCCATTGTGCAAACTCTTGGAGAAAGATGTGAAGTTCGAATTCAATGAAGATTGCCTAAAGGCATTCGAATGCCTTAAAGGAAAACTCATTGAAGCCCCTATCATGGTAGCACCAGATTGGTCTCTCCCATTCGAAGTCATGTGTGATGCTAGTGGTGTAGCCGTTGGTGCTGTTCTCGGTCAGAGAAAGGAGAAACTATTTCATCCTATCTACTATGCGAGTAAGGTTCTAAATGAAGCCCAAAGGAACTACACTGTTACTGAACAAGAGCTCCTAGCGGTGGTGTATGCGTTTGAGAAGTTTCGTGCCTATCTATTGGGTACTAAGGTGATCATTCATATAGACCATGCAGCTCTTAGGTATCTCATGACAAAGAAGGATGCAAAACCAAGGTTAATTCGATGGGTGTTGCTGCTACAAGAGTTCGATTTTGAGGTCAAAGATAGACGAGGTTGCGAGAACCAAGTGGCCGATCACCTATCTCGACTTGAGAATGAACATGTGGCGCAACCTGAAAATCAAATTGATGATGCATTCCCGGACGAAGAGATACTAGCGACAACAATGGAGGAACTACCATGGTATGCCGACTTTGCAAATTTCGTGGTGAGTAATGTGATACCTGCCAATTTATCTTACCACCAATGGAGGAAGTTTATGCATGACGTCAAGCACTACTATTGGGATGAACCTTATTTGTTTCGACGATGCGCGGATGGTATCATTCGACGATGTATATCTCATAAAGAAGTGCCTACTATATTGGAAGCATGCCACACTTCCCAAGTTGGAGGACATCACGCAAGCAATCAGACGGCAAGAAAAGTTTTGCAAAGTGGTTATTATTGGCCTTCGATATTTAGAGTTGCCTAAGACTATGTTAGAAGGTGCGACCAATGCCAATGTCAAGGTGCTATTTCAAAACACCATGAAATGCCCATGTCCAAAATTCTTGAGGTAGAACTCTTTGATGTGTGGGGTATTGATTTCATGGGTCCATTCGTGAATTCGTTTGGAATGAAGTACATCTTGGTTGCTGTAGATTATGTTTCAAAATGGGTAGAAGCTGTAGCTTTGGCCGACAATGAAGGGAAGCATGTTGTAGCGTTCTTAAAGAAGAATATCTTCTCTCGCTTTGGAGTACCACGTACTATCATAAGTGATGGAGGATCTCACTTTTGCACCAAGCTATTCAAATCAGTTTTGGCCAAATATGGTGTCAAGCAACATAAGGTAGCTACGCCTTATCATCCCCAAACTAGTGGACAAGTAGAAGTTTCCAATCGGGAGATCAAGCAAATCCTTGAGAAGACGGTCAATGCTAATAGGAAGGATTGGTCTAGGAAGCTTGATGATGCACTATGGGCGTACAGGACTGCATTCAAAACACCCATTGGCATGTCTCCTTATCAACTAGTTTATGGGAAGGCTTGTCACTTACCCATCGAGCTTGAGCATAAGGCATTATGGGCATTGAAGAAATTGAATTTGAATTGGGATGATTCTATGAATCTGAGGTTGGAGCAGCTGAACGAATTAGATGAATTTCGTCTTCATGCATATGAAAGGACAGACCTATACAAGGAGAGGATGAAAAAGTATCATGATCAACGGATTGTTCGACGAAACTTCCAAAGGGGTGATATGGTACTTCTCTTCAACTCCAGATTGAAGCTCTTCCCAGGTAAGTTAAAATCTAAGTGGTCTGGTCCATACAAAGTTATCCAAGTCTACTCGTCTGGAGTAGTCGAATTGGAAGACAATAATGGTGTTGTCTTCAAAGTGAATGGCCAACGTGTTAAACCTTATATCGGTCCTCTCGACTCGATGAATTATATGACCATCACTTATCTCGACGAAGTCTAAGTACTCGAGGTAACTATGTCGAGCCACGACAATAACTAAGGCGCTAGATGGGAGGCAACCTATCGTTTTATCGTTTTATCGTTTTATCGTTTTATCGTTTTATCGTTTTATCGTTTTATCGTTTGATTTAGTACTTGTTTTGCTTTTGATAAATAAAAATCCAAAAATAAGAGTCGTGCCACGACCAAAACTAAGGCTCTTGGTTGGAGGCAACCCATCGTACTAATCGTTTTCATTGGTTTTGAGCAAATATAGGTGCGAGAAGTATTCAACGAGGAGATTGGTCTCAAATGACTATTTCGACATATTGGATGGAAAAGGTGGCAAGTTAATTATAAGGATGCATAAGGCTATGGATTGAGCATTACTCATGCTTAAATAGGCATCAAGGAAGGCTAGGCCTAGGTAAAACTAGGCCACGAACAACGCAAAACCTATCCTATAGCCTAAGGTCTCGGAATCTAGTGTGCTATACACTATGCGCCGCCCATTCTTAAGTGTGCTTTTGACTATGCGCCGCCTATGCTATGGCATTAGGTCTCAGGATCTCATATTCCATAGACTATGCGGCGCATATGTCTCAAAATGCCATAGACTATGCGGCGCATATGTCTCAAAATGCCATAGACTATGCGGTGCCTATGTACCTAAATGCCATAGACTACGCGCCGCATATGTCATGACTATGCCGAGCATTATGCGCCGCATATGTGGTATTCTTGTCTCCAAAACCGTTTGGAAATGGGTCAAAACCCGACCCATTCTCCTCCTATATAAAGGGGACTTGGTCTTGAAACACAAATCACATTGCAAAGTAACCTAAAGGCGTCGCATATTCATCCAAAACCTCTCAAAATTTTCTTCTTTGCTCTTCCAATTTCACAAAACCATCTCCAAAAGCTTCAAGCAATTAAGTACTCTCTTATTCTTCATTTATTTCTCGTAAGTACTACGTTGCTATGTATATTATGATGTTCTACATCGTATAAGATTGTTGGTGATGTTCATGTGATTGGATTGTTAATGCAAAATCATGTGAGTGAATATATACGTTAGAATCATCTTGACTTGTTTCCGACTTGAATTTGGTCTTAATAGCGTTGTTATACTATTTGCAGAATTGCTAGGGTTATGAACATCGACTATCATGTTATGATCTTGTTACTTGGATGCTTACATGTTAGACTATCAAGTTCATCAGGATAAGCCTTATAGTTGCCTACCGACTTAGGAGGTTGCAATTGTTGAAAATGTCCATACCATGATACAACTCCTATGTAGTAGTATTGTTTTATCTAACATGAAAGTAGTGCAATGGCTGCAAGTAAGCGATGCAATGCTGATTTTCTTGTCGGAAAATAATCCTAAAACGTATATCAACGAAATCTAAGTAATCGACCACTTTCGCTTCACTGATTTGTGTTAACAAAACTAAGTGTGGGGTGGTACCCCTACTGCTTGATCATAGATTGTATCCATTGAGATGATGCTAACATGACTCTATTGAGATCTCAGGTACAATGGAACCAAAAGGCAAGGAAAAGATAAGGCTACCACTTCACAAAAAGAGCAAGGAGAACCCTCCTCGATGCAAACACTTCGACTCACTCTTGGAATTAAGTGGGATACTTATGAGGAACTTCTAAGGATGACGACTTTGATGATGATTCCGATGCAAGGGGTATGACCCCAGACATAGAGAATGAGTCCGACTAACCAGGTTCTTCTTATTTATTTTCCACTGAGGACAGTGTGTCCCGTCTAAGTGTGGGGTGATGGTATTTGCATGCTATACTTCTCTATCCACATTTGCATTTATTCATGTTTGTTTTCTCGTTTTGTTTTTTTAGTATTAAATTTTTTTTAGCTTCGCATGAAATTATTCTAATAGGCAACATGAGATTATAACAAGAGTTTGTGCGAAAATCATGAATATTGAGACGTTTAGGCTCTAATTCTAACTCACTATGTGATATTGTGTGGTTCAATTCCCTCATCTGTTGGGTTAAGAGTCTATACTACTCCCAATAAAGTCGACCATGTGCCTTGTGTGTGTGAGGATATTGTATATTCTATGTTTGTGGTTGATGCTAGAACTTGCCTGGTATGTATGCAAAGCGAAAATAAGGAGTGTAAGTTTAGGAGATGATTTAGGCATTTCTTTGGCAACCTATACATGTTTACCTACGTTTTACCTACCCATGGACATCATCCTAGTTACACCCTTTTGAGCCTTTAGCCTATTTTCTTTGACAAACCTCATATGTAAGTCTAATCCAATTTTTTTCAAGACCATAATTTGATCCAAATTCCTAAGCGCTTTAAAGTAAAAAAGTCATGTGACGAAATAAGAGGAAATTGGGTGAGTATGATGCTCTAAATTGTAGTGGTGCTTGAAGGTGTTATGAGAAAGAAAGTGCTAGCATAAGAGGCATGTTGTGAAAAGAAAAAGGAAAAGAAAACTGAAAAGTGAGTTATGCTTAAAAGTGAAAAACAAAAGAGGAGAACAAGGGTGGAAGAATAAAAGAAAGAAAGGTTGAAAGAAAAAAGTGTCAATAATACAATGTGATGTATTAAAGTGCTTAGGAACTTAGTCACTATTTCTGGCCAAAATAGCTGATTCTACCCGTCCCTTAGCCTACATTACAACCATCAAAAGACCTATTTGATCCTAATCTTAGCATTCTGACATTTAGTGGAGTATTACACTAAGGGCAAGCCTATGGTCATCAGTTGCTGCATACGAATTCTTTGTGAGAGCGAGAGCAAGGATATTTTGATACCCATGTGTGAAAAATATGCTATACTTGTGAGTGACTATGGGTAATATATTGTGAGACACACATGGTTGATGAGTTTTGGGTAGTTGTATATGATTTCTTGTACCTTAACTTTTGCATGCGAGTTGACCACCATCACGAGTCTATGCTAGAGGCTAAACTGTTTCTACTAATGATCGGAAAACTACTCTTTGTTGATAACTGTTGCACTTGTCTTAAAGAATGTTTTGTGTTTTTGCTGTGAAACCCTAAGTTGATGTTTAGAGGGACATGATATTTTGTTCGAGGACGAACAAAGCTTCAAGTGTGGGGTGTTGATGATAGGCGAATTTACACGCCTATATCAATATATTTTGCCCATATTTTAGCCTAGTTTTGAGAACAAATTATATATTTCATGCACTTTTAGTCCTTTTTCCTATAGGTGAGCTAACGAACATGATTAGCAAAGTTTCAGGTATAAATGATGCGGAATTCAGCATTTTATGGCTTACTTGATGCAAAAGAAAGCTCACGAAGGAAGGAAAGGGAGTTTACACGCCTAAGGACCAAAAACGCTGCATGGAAAATCTGTCCCAGGCTAAAACAGCATTTCTGAAGACTTTGGGGACTTGCAGTAACTTAGTTGGATTTGGACAATGATGCATTAACCTAGTACAATTGGGTTATGTATTTCATTAGTTTATTTGGATTATGATAATGTTACATTAACCTAGTACATTTGGGTTAAGTATTCCATTAGCCTAGTAGGATTTGGTTAGATATTTATTTACCTAGTAGGATTAGGATATGAGTATTATAAATACCCTATCATGCTAGAGATTTTTAACAATCTTCTATTCAACAATTAATCTTCTTCCATCCCTCTCTTCTTTCACCACAACAATTCTACAACTCTTCTAATCTTTCCATTAATCTTATTTTCTTCTATTCTTAAAACCCGCAATAAGAGAACCGTTACTTTGCTAAGGAATTCATGCCTCACGCCTATCACTTGAGCTACACGCAATTAACCAATATTGTGATATAATAACAATGTCAATCGTGATCTCCTTCGCATTCATGGGTAACTAAACTTCTCTGTTGGGGTTATGGAAGCCAACTGAGATACTATCTATTACTATGAGCTTGTGAGTTCGTGACACGTATACTGCTTATATCATTATTCTCTTCATCTTAATCTACATTCTTTGTGGTTGCAAACGCAAGAATACGCCAGTATAACATTTAACTTGTTCGAAAGAAAGGTTATTTGTCTGGAAAAGAGATAGTGTCAAGGTAGTAGGACACCCTTTCCTATTAAAAAGCTAGTGCCGTAACTGGACTAACCTCTTGGAGAATTCGTACCGTTAGACACTCTTTAAGCTCGAAAGAGTTAAAGTGAAATAATCCTCGAATAGGTCGAAAGACGCCTGGATTTACCATCGAATACAATTCTCTATAAGAACATGCATGTCACTATTCTACACACTCATAGCCAATAGAGATGTATAACTCAGGAGGTGGACATAACCCCAACGCTTCAATTCTCATTGTTTACAACTTACGTAACAATCTTTCTCATTTTACTTTGATATTTTCAGCTTTTACTTTATTGTTTTGGTTACACATTACAATCCCCCCTTTTTACGAGACTTGCACTAAAAGTCTAGTAATTTTGCTTACTTGTTGGCCAAGCTATTCCCTATGGGATCGATACCCAACCCAGTTGGGTTCTATATTTGCTAACGACCGTTTTACACTCCTACGAGAGCTGTAGATTGAGCGTTATCAATCGTCTTTAGCATTATCACCGAATCTGACTAATCCTCCTTCTATTTTCTTTAGAGAACAAAAATTTTCTTTTTTCCCGATCATATGTTTGGAAAATCCGCTATCGATGACCTACATTCCTTTTTTATAACTTTTGCAGATGTGTTCATGCAAAACAAGAAGATTAATTTTTTTTAGGTATCCATGTGGCCTTGGGTCCTTGAGGGTTAGATGTACTTCCTTTAAAATTCCAAACCCACACACCTGTACACCTTTGCCTACAGGTGTGTGATTTTTGCCCGTTCTATCCACAGGAATAGCAGACACGTCCTTGAAAGGAGAAAGAGGTTTTGGTTGATTTAAACGATCTTGATGAGGAACTTCAGTTTGTTTTAAAAGGAATTTGATTTTACGAATGGTGAATTTAATACTATTTAATTGCATTTTTACATCATCAAGTTCTTCTTAAAGTATATCAATTTTGACTTGACATGCTTTAATTTCAACTTGACAGTTCCTTCATTCCTCTTCAAATTTCCATTTAAGCCTAGCTTCCCATTTTTTCTTTTCTTGAGAAAGTTTATTGTATTCATCGATAACTTTTTGAAGCTCATCGATTATCATATCCATATTTGATTCAAGGATGTTATAGTTATGACAGTTGTATGGTCTTACCTCACGTGATTTACCTTTTGCCATGAAGCACATGTTGGTTGCTTTTGTTTTTTCCTCGATGTCATATTCATCACTCCAAGCCCCAATATTTTTGTTTCTTCTGGATGATCTTCTTTTCAATTATGGACAGTTTTGTTTTAAGTGACCTGGCCTCCCACAGTAATAACAACGATCATCATTCCTTGTCAATTCATTATTTTTGACTCATTGGGGTCTCTGTTGTCTCTGTTTCAAGATTTACCTTACTCTGCAGTTTATGAGAGTCATTCCTTTTCTATTGGTTTTTTCCAGGAATTCTTCTTCAGTTGATACAAAATCGAAGGATACTGGCTTCTTCTTTTCATTTTTGTTGAACCTGTTGATATAATTTCATTCATAGGCAATAGATTACCTCGTAATTCATCATATGTCATGTTGTGAAGGTCTCTATCTTCTAGGATGACAGCTTTGGTGTTCCATATTTTAGGGAGACTTCTGACAAGCTTATGGACTTGCAGGCTGCGTGGATAGATCATCCCTAATGATTTTAGCTCACATACAATCTTGGTAAATCTTGCAAATATTGATTCCACATTTTTATTTTCTTTCATTTTGAACAGCTCGTATTCATTGACCAAAGCAATAATTTTTTACTTTTTGACTTTGGTGGTCCCCTCATAGGTTACTTCCAGCTTATCCCACATTTTTTGTGGTTTCACATGTTGAAATCTTATTTTATTCTTCTCCACTACATTACAAATGAGTAAACTTATAGCTCGTGCATTAGTTTGAATTATCTCTTGTTGCTCTTTGATGACTTCAAAATTTTCAAGGTCCTTACATCAGCACAGCTTGATTCCTTGTCTTTGTCCTTATCCTTCTGCTTTTCCTTGAGTCCTGAAATTAACTTAGGTCCCTTCTTAATGACAACCCATGCTTGGAAGTCATTTGATCGGATGAAGATTCTGAATTTATTCTTCCAATAGGAGTAGTGTTGTCTATAGAAGTATGGTGATCTTATGGAGGAGTGACCATCTTGAAGGAGAGCACCTGGAATTTGGTAGTTTGCTATTTGATTTTTACTCATGTGCGGTTAAGCAACACCATTGGTGAGACCTGTTTTGATACCAATTGAAATTCAAGAGGGGGGAGGGTGAATTGAAAAAAAAATCTTGAGTCGACTGTTGAGCCTTCCCAATCGACTTACCTTCAGATCAGTATATCTAACAAAGCGGATTAGATTTAAGCAAATAGTAAAGTAAATAAGTAAGAACGCGAATATTTATCCTGGTTTGGAATACTAATGTGGTGCCTACTTAAGTCCCCTTGGGTTTTAAAGTTTCCTTTGATCTTTTCAAAGTATAGTCTGAGTATAGCGATAGTAGACAAATTCTAAAACTTATTTTGATTTTCGGATCTTGTGACACAGTCTCAATCAGTATGACTAAGTTGACTCGATCTTACTCTTGTGTAACTATTGTAAACTTAAGAAGTACAAAGCTTTATTGAGACTAAGATTGAAACACACTGAGATTTTCTTTTTGAAGTTGCGTGCATGCTTCAATCTTCAACCTTCTCTTTTATATTATTTAGCAGGTTTGGCTTCTACTCTTCATAAGGAAACCCTAGAGATTTCTTCTCAGTCAAGGATTTGAATTGATTCTTTAATTGATGGATGACACCATAAAGTATGTCCATATCAGATATGTCCATACATGGTGAAGCCTTCACAACCATACATGCCATATCAAATATGTCCATATAGAGGGTGTGATCTTCTTTTCTTTTGCTTTTGTCTTGATTGATTTGTTTGCCATATATCTAGAGAGCCAATGCTCTCCATGATTGATACTCTTTTAATTTTTGTGCTGGCCTTCTTGTGAGTAAATGCCTGCTTCCTTTCTTGGATATTCTGAATTAATTCTTAGGGATCTTTTTTTATCTTCTAAATCTTCAATGTATCCTAAAAGATATTTCTTTAATTGCGAAGTGTTAAGATTACATAGTTGATAGTGCATATAGTATATCATATAATAGCATTTGCATATATATATGTTGACACCCAATTTTGGCTTGCTATGTTTCCTTTAATTATTTTTTGGGGCTCCTCGGCCTTAAATAATTTTTCAAAATAGATTAGTATTTTTTATGGAACTTGAGATGAATAAAAATAAAAGGGACTTGTTTTCCTATCACATGATAAAATATTTTAATTGAATATAAATGATTATTTCAACGTCAAAATTTAAAAATAAAAATAAAAATGTCCTTTAGATAATCGCATTCCCATTTTTTCTATTTTATTTATTTATTTTCAGACGATATATTGTGACTCTCTCTCTCTCTATATATATATATTCATAATATCTACGTTTTATTAGGTGCATATGTGTATATTTTGTTATAGCCATATATAATTATTAATATTAATATAATATATTATATTATAATCTCATAAATGTACATATTTCAATTTTTGTTCTTGTTATACATATATTTTATTAATTTTATAAAAATTAAAATTACAAATTATTAAGTCGGATGCGTATACTAGATTATTTATATAATTTATACACGTTAAACTAAAAATAATTTTAGGATAGTAGAAATCATTGAAAAAATTAATTTCAGTAGAAAAGAATTTTCGTGTCAATAATAACTCAGTTTTAAATTTATCCAATTTTCACCCGGCTAATGCATAATAATCAGACGGTCCAAATTTTAGTCAACAAAAACAGCCCCAGACACTCCTTTTTTGCCTGATCTCTTCTCTTTCACTTCACCATTTTCATCCTAGCAGACCTGCACAACCCATCTTTCCTCTCCCCCTTCTCTCTCCCCTCTCCTCCAACCACTTCCTTGGGCGACCATCTCTCCTACCCTAGAAATCTACGAAAATAATAGAGTCAGCACAATTTCGGGAATAAGGATGCAAATTTTTAAAATTTACCATCACAATCCTGGAAAAGTGAGAGATTTGGATTTGAAATTCAAATCCATCTCGATTTTTGCCTTTCTTCTTCAGTTTCGGTTCAAATTCGAACATTCAAGTATGAATTTAGCCTATAAATAGGGTGTTCTGTAACCCTAGAGAGCAGGCTTAAAATTTTGAAAAAAAGGGCTTTAAAAAATCGAAAAAGAGGGGAAGAAAAAAATTGGAGGAAAAAGAAGTTTCGTGAGAAAAAGTGTGAAAAAAATAGTATAAAAGGAGTGAAAATGAAAAATCAGTGGAAAAGGGGGGGTTCAAAAAATTGAAAGTTCCTCTTTTTATTATTGATCGAGTTTGTCGCTGGAAAATTCTTGACGTAGAAGCTCCAGTTTTGCTGCCCCCAAAAAGGTATGGATTTATAGTTTCACGGTACTTTCATCTCCCTTCTCTTATCTCGTTTGGATCTGTAAGAGTGTTGTTTAGTTTCAATTTGATCGAATTTAATGTTGATGTAGTTGAAAATAGATTCGTGCACGAGATCCAGTCAAGTTTAAGTAGTTGTCGATTCTGAAAATCAGATATGAACTTGATTATTTATCAAATTTATGTCATTGCTAATTCCCAAAATTGGGTTTCAAACATGAATACTTCTTTAGTTGTTATCAAAATTTCTTTTTTTTTGGGTGAGCTTGTTTCATTTCTATTTTTTTGAAAAATGGATGTCAGCGATAGGTAATTCGGCTCTGATTTGGTTATGGCTTTTGGGTTGTCCAATAGTTTTACAAATCGATTTTGAGTTCGGTTTCATCCAAAATTCAATTTGGATACTATAGAAAGTAAGTTGGTGTGAAGATTGTCATATTTTCTTTACTTGCTTATGTTGCTAAGTATGTATGTGTGTGTTGATATTGTTGTGTGTTCTACCTATAAATCATATTCATGAACATAATTTTTATAATCCATTATTTAGAACAAGTGATTTCGTCCAAAACTTGTGCTCTTTTCTATTGGTTCATGGATAAAACTTAGTCCTGACTTTGTGAATCTATTTGTGGGAGAGAACGTGGGTATACGAGTATGTGAATATGAGAACTTGTGTGTTTCTTTTGATTTACGATAGCTAGTCGTTTCTTTTATTTTGCAAACCAAGATTGAAATAGTTAATTGTGATTTCGAGAGTTTGTTGGCCATGTTTTCAACCTTACTTCAGTTATTCTTCATCTTTGCCTAAGTTTTGTTCTTTTGCTTCAGTGTGCATCCGTGACGTTCTTGAATAAATTGACGATTGTTTTCCATCCCGCCTTGATATTATTGTTGGTTTCCTGCGAAGTTCTACTATTACTATTTAACATCGATCCTTGATCATCATTGATGTATGGAAGCTTTGTACTTATTCACTTTATTGTTTTCCTCTTCCTATCTCCTCCTCGATTACATTTTACCCATCAAAAGTTGGGTTCGATTTTGTTTATTTTATCAAATTCAAGTAGGTGGTTATTGTATACAAAGTGGCATAGAATCCATGTTCCTTCCCTCCCCTTTCATCGTTCCTCTTGGTTAATAGGATTCACTTGAATCCATATATGAGTATTTTGGGGTTAGATCAAAGAGTGAATGAAAAATGGAGGGAACCAAGTGGAGGAAAAAATTGAGATAACTCTCAAAATAAAAAGTGTACTCAAAAATGGAAAAGTCTACAAAATTCTCCCACATTGGTGGGAGAAGGAAATTTTCAAGTGTTTATATTAAGAAACACTTATTCCACTTAGTAAGAGAGGCAAGAACCAAAAGGTGCCCCGCACCGTCATCGTTGCTCGCTTGCTCGGCTCGGATTTGGATTTGAATTTAGAAAATGATCAATCGATGAGATTAATTTTTTAGACAAAATTTATTTGAAACATAGGGAAAATCCAGTCTGAAAAAAAAACAAAGGAAAGACGCGACAGTTTTGATGCAGTTTTCGATCCTCCATTAACATGCATGTTTCTTCATGCAGAAACGATGATTGTGGCTACTTGAAGAGACACAACTTTTCAAAAAGACACACTATTTCGGGAAGAGGTATGACTGTTTTGGATGGTTGTGGCTGTTCGGAAAAGATACACACTTTCTGAAAAACAAACATGATTGTTCAGAAAGGATACACCTTTCAGGTGAACCATTACCACCTTTCGGAAGAGGCACCTAATGGCTATATAAACCTGTATCTGTCCACAGGTTTAGACACAAAAATTTTTCTGCAATAAAGCACTTCTTGTTTTCTGAAATAATCCGTGTGATCATCTAATCGTTAAGTGAGTTCGAAGAGAATTCGATCATTTGAGGTACCACTACATTCGGATTGTTAGGCCATTTTATCTTGGAAGGAAAATTTCGCAACCTTGGGTACTTGAGGGGAATTATTTCCTTAAGGACACTTCGTGAAGTCGAAGGATTTGGCCTTTTTCTGTTTCATCTAATTTTCTGAAAAAATGCACTTCTTTGAAAGGTCTTTTTGATCTTGTGTTGAGGGTGTTACATAACTTCATAAGTGTTCTTATTTTATACCTGAACTTGTGTTGAAGTTGTTGTGCAGAAATACAGATTTTGTGTACCCGAAAAACAATAATCTTAAGGAAATATTTTTTGAAATCTGTATTGCTTGATTTATAGAGATTAAAGCTTTAAGATTTCTACTCCGTTTGAACTTAACTAGTGATTTGAAGAAATAAAATCTTCATCAAAAGTTAAAGATCACACGGTTGACGATTGGAAGTCATAAAAACTTCATCGTTAAACTAGAAACAAGGGGTGTTTAAAGTTGTTGCAACTTTATTAATAGTATTTTGATACACTATATTTACTGTGTGAGGAAAATGACTACTGACAGTCAAGTGAATGATGCTACAACGACTGTGGCAGCAACTAATGTTGCCACAATGAGTCGTACAAATGCTCCGCTGGCAATGGCACCAGCGAAAAAAACCAGAAAATTCACGGGTATAGACTTCAAAAGCTGGTAACAGAAGATGTTCTACTACATTACAACTTTATGTCTTCAATGATTTACATCTAAAGAAGCTCCTGAGGTTCCCGAAGGAACTTCAGACTAGGATAAATTTATCATTATGGAGGTGGGAAGCACTCAGATTTTCTATGCAGGAACTACATTCTAAATGGACTCCAATATAAACTACACAACGTGTATAGTAGAATGAAGACGACAAAAGAGTTATAGGGGGCGTTGAAAAGAAAATACAAGACTGAGGATACGGGAACCAAAAAGTTCTTCGTTGGAAGATTCCTAGAGTTTAAAATGATGGACAACAAGTCTGTTGTATCGCAAGTCCAGGAACTACAAGTTATCATCCACGATATCCTCGCGGAAGGTATGATTTTGATAAATACCTTAGTTGAATATATTAAAAACATTTTTAATGTTCACATGAACTTAATTGTAGGTTTGATAGTGAACGAGGCGTTTCAAATCACGGCAATAATAGAGAAGTTACCACCATATTGGAAGGATTTCAAGAACTAATTGAAACCTGAGTGAAAGGATATGACAGTCGAAGATCTTATAGTAAGACTGTGCATTGAAGAAGACAACAAAGCCGCGGAAAGGAGGTCAAAAGGAAATTCTACAGTAAGCAAAGAAAATATTGTAGAAGACGACCATAACAACTCCAAAAAGTGAAAGAAAGCTGGATAGCAAAGCAATCAACCCAAGAAGAAATTCAAAGGAAAATGCTTTAACTGTGGCAAGATTGGCCACAAGTCAACAGATGGTAGTGCCCCAAACAAAGGAAAAAAGAAGGACCAAGAAAATATAACTGAGTCCAAGAAAAAAATGGACGATATGTGTGTCATGCTGTCTGAATGCAACTTGGTGGGAAATCCTCGAGAATGATGGATGAATTCCGGTGCCACCCGCCATGTTTGTGCTAATAAGGAGTTATTTGCTATTTTTTCTCCAGCTCAAGGCGAAGAAAAGATATACATGGCCAACTCTGCAACTGCAAAAATTAAAGGAACAAAAAAAGTCTGCCTGAAAATGACATCAGACAAAGTGTTGACTTTGAACAATGTCTTGTATGTACCGGAGTTACGGAAGAACTTTTTTTCTGGATCACTTCTTGATAAAAATGGATTCAAATGTTTAATTATTTTCAAAAAAACTGTACTTAGTAAAGGAGAAGTGTACGTAGGAAAAGGCTACCTCACAGAGGGCCTATTCAAAATAAATGTAATGAATGTAATGAATGTTGAAATCAATAAAAGTTCAGGTTCTTCTTACTTGCTTGAGTCTTATGGTTTATGGCATGAACTATTAGGTCATATCAATTATAAAACATTATAAAAACTGATTAACTTCGAAGTTTTGTCAAACTTTGAGTGCAATAAATCAAAATGTCAATTGTGTGTGGAATCAAAGTATGCTAAGCATCCCTATAAGTCCGTTGAAAGGAATTTCAATCCCTGAGACTTAATCCACACTGACATTTGTGATATGAAGTTAACACCATCTTGTGATGGGAAAAAGTATTTTTTAACTTTTATTGACAATTGCACTAGATACTGCTATGTCTATTTGCTAAATAGTAAGGATGAAGTAATAGATACGTTTAGGCAATACAAAATAGAAGTTGAAAATCAATTAGAGAAAAAGATCAAAATAATAAGAAGTTATAAGGGCAGAGAATATGAATCTCCCTATCCACAAATATGTGTAGAGAATGGAATTGTCCATCAAATTATGGCTCTGTATTCACCTCACTCTAATGGAATTGTGAAATGAAAAAATCGAATCTTGAAGGAAATGATGAATGTCTTACTAATAAATTCAGGTTTACTGGAAAACTTATTGGGGGAAGCTATCCTTACAGTTAACCGAATACTCAATAGAGTGTCTTATAGTAAGACACAATCAATTCCATATGAAAAATGGAAAGGAAGGAAACTCAACTTGAAATATTTCAAAGTGTAGGGGTTTCTAGCAAAGGTCTAAGTTCCTATCCCTAAAAGAGTAAGGATAGGACCTAAAACGATGAACTACATGTTCATAGGATATTCTAAAAGTAGTAAAGCATGTCGGTTTTTGATTCATAAATCCAAACAACTGGATATCATGAAAATACGATAATTGAATAAGATAATGCTGAATTCTTTGAACACATTTATCCGTATAAAACTAGACATGAACAGTCTAGTGGAGGGTATAAATGACCTCCAGATAAACCAAGTGAGGATGAACATAATGATGAGAATCTAAGACGTAGTACACGTCAAAGAATGTCAACTTCATTTGGATCGGATTTTGTAACATTTCTCTTAGAAAATGAGTCTCAAACATTTAAAGAAGAGATGTCATCATTAGACTCATCCTTTTGGAAAAAGGCAGTCAATAGTGATATTGATTCAATCATAAGAAACCATACGTGGGAGCTGGTTGATATTCCTCCAGGAAATAAACCTTTAGGTTCTAAATGGATCTTCAAAAGGAAAATGAAAGTTGATGGTACTAACAAATACAAGGCAAGACTTGTTGTAAAAGGCTTTAAACAAAAAAAATCCTTGATTACTTTGATACATACTCGCCTGTAACAAGGATAACGTCAATTCAGATGTTAATTACCTTGACGGCAGTATATGGTCTTGAAATCCATCAAATGGATGTGAAAACAGCATTCCTAAATGGATAATTGGAGAAAGAAATTTAGGGTTTTGTGGTTCCAGAAAAATAAAATAAGGTGTGTAAACTTGTTAAGTCACTTTATGAACTAAAACAAACACCTAAACAATGGCATGCAAAGTTTGACCAAACTATGTTGGCAAACGGGTTCAAGATAAATGAATGTGATAAATGTGTTTACATTAAAGACACTCCAAATCACTAAGTCATTATTTGTTTGTATGTGGATGATTTGTTGATCATCAGTAGAGATATTTCTAACATAAATGCTATGAAATGAATGCTCGAGAGCAAGTTTGATATGAAAGATCTTGGAGTTGCAGATGCGATCTCAGGAATAAGAATCCATAGAACTCCACAAGGGTTGACATTGTCACAGTCTCATTACATCGAAAAGGTACTTAAAAAATCCAAGTATTTGGAATTTGTTATAACCAATACTCCATTGGACGTGAGCTTCACACTTCAAAAGAATGAGAGTGAAAGTGACTCACAGCTGGAGTACACAAGAGTGTTGGGATGTTTAATGTATATCATAAATTGTACACGACCAGACATATCATATGCGATTAGTAAGTTAAGTCGGTACACAAGTAATCCCAGTAAAACTCATTGGATGGAAATGAAAAGAGTTTTGAGATATTTTAAATACACTCCAGGCTATGCTTTGCATTATAATAAATATCTCGTGGTACTTGAAGGATATATTGATGCAAATTGGCTCACCAGATCGAACAAAGTAAAATCCATGAGTGGATATGTATTTACTATCGGTGGAGGAGCGGTCTCTTGGAAATGATCCAAACAGACATGTATTTCTAACTCTACAATAAAATCTGAGTTTATCGCATTGGATAAAGACGGTGAAGAAGCAAAATGGCTCCAGAATTTCTTGGAATATATTTCTTACTGACCCAAACCAGTGGCACCAGTATGTATACACTACAATAGCCAATCAGCAATAGGTAGGGCATGGAGCATGATGTACAACGGTAAATCTCGTTACATAAGACAGAGACATAATACCGTTAGAGAACTTCTCTTTAGTAGAATTATCACTATTGATATGTAAATTCAAAGGATAATGTGTCGGATCCACTTACAAAAGGTTTGTCTAGAGAAGGAGTTGAGAGGACATCTAAGGGAATGGGTTTATTGCCTAGGACAAGTCAGCATGACGGTAACTCTACCTAGCAGATTGGAGATCCCAATAGCTAGGTTCAAGGAGATCAAACAAAGTTATGTCTGACAGGTTCAACATTATCAATATATCAAACCTATTCTCATGATATAGACAATGATAGTAAACAAAGATAAGACTTATGGAGTGAAGTCTATTAATGATTATCTAAATTTGGCAAATTTGACCAAATAGTTTAATCTATAGGATTAAACGTCTAGAAATCACCTATGTGAGGGCGAAGTGGAAGCTGATTCAAGGAGAATGTTAGTAAAGGCCTAGTCTCTAAGCTCTCATAAGATCGGGACGCATTCATGGCTGAAACGAACAAAATCGTGAGAACGATAAACAGTAAAAGGTTGGTTGCGTGACATGTGTTGTCTAGGTGTACATCAAAGCTCGATGGTTCAAAGATATCAAATCTACTGATTGACCGAGTGCATCCGATGCATGTTCACTACAAAAAGTTCAAAGGAAAACCCACTTATCTAGATGCAATCAGTCTTTACTTGATGATCACATACTTGTCCATAAAATTTTACAAAAAAGTAGCCATTCCCCATTCATGTGGGGGATTGTTGGGTTCAAAATCAAAGTGTGAATGGAAAATGGAGGGAACCAAGAGGAGGATAAAATTAAGATAACACTCAAAATGGAAAGTGTACTCACAACTGAGAAAGTCTACTAAATTCTCCCACATTGGTGGGAGAAGGAAAATTTTAAGTCTTTATATTAAGAAACACTTACTCCACATGGTAAGTGGGGCAAGAACCAAAAGGTGCCTCGCGTCGTCATCGTCGTCGCTCGCTCCGACTTTGAATTCGACTTCGGATTTGGATTTGGATTTGTCAAATGATCGATGAGATTAATTTTTTAGATAAAATTTATTCAAAACATAGGGAAAATACAATTCAAAAAAAATACAAAAGAAAAACGCAACAGTTTTGTTACAGTTTTTGATCCTCCATTAACGTGCATAACTGTTACAGTTTTTGATCCTCCATTAACGTGCATACTTTTGCATGCAGAAACGATGGTTGCGGCTGCTTGAAGAGACGCAACTCTTCAAAAAGACACACTGTTTCGGGAAAAGGTATGACTATTTTGGATGGTTGTGGCTGTTTGAAAAAGACACATTTTCTGATGAACAAGCATGATTGTTTAGAAAGGATACACTTTTCTGGTGAACTATTGCCACCTTCGGAAGAGGAACCTAATGGCGATATAAACCTACATTTGTCCACAGGTTTAGACACGAAATTTTTTCTACAATAAAGCACTTCTTGTTTTCTGAAATACTCTGTGCGATCATCTAATCGTTGAGTGAGTTCGAAGAGAATCCGGTCGTTTGAGGTACCACTACAATCGGATTGTTAGGCCATTTTATCTTGGGAAGAAAATTCCGCAACCTCGAGTACTTGAGGGGAATTATTTCCTTAAGGACACTTCGTGAAGTTGGAGGACTTGGCTTTTTTTCTGTTTCATCTAATTTTCTGAAAAAACACACTTCTTTGAAAGGACTTTTTTGATCTTGTGTTGAGGATGTACATAACTTCACAAGTGTTCTTGTTTTATATTTGAACTTGTGTTGAAGTTGTTGTGCCGAAATACAGATTCTGTGTATCCGAAAAACAACAAGTGTTTGCCCATCTAAGCTAAAAATTTTGCTCATATCTGGATCATGTTTGCAGTAAATAGAAAGTCCTTAGCTGTCGACTTGAATGTTTAGATTTGGGTGGATGAATTTTACTTAGCATCGATGGTTTAGCACATTTTAAGTTCGGGATAATGACGAATGAAGTCACAAGTTATTAACTTAGGCTCATATTTTCCTAAATCTAACCACGTGAATTCCTCATATTTAAGTGTGTATTTGAATTGTATCATTGCTGGATGCATGAGTTGTACAAAGTGATTTTAAATTTTTTATGGCTGCTCTATTTCTTTGTTTGGCTAATGACTTCTCCATACTCAACAACCCTCCCTTTTCTTATTTCCAAACAAGAATCAAAATATATTAACACCAATATGTGTTTACAGCAAGAGCCAAGGGCAGCATATTGTTATGACTTCCTCTATTCCATCTTTTACCTTTCCTTTAAAAAAACAGTCCACAAAATTGCTACTACCAAAAAAGAGGCAATGACAATGGTTATATTTGTTATTTATAGTGTGATAATAATTTGTGGGCTGAAATTATTATTAATTATTATTATTATTATGCAGGACGATGGAGAAAACCCGACTCGTGTCGTGGTGAGGCAATCCGGATGACTAGTGATTTTGTGTCATGCACCTGTGTTTGTAGCCATATCGTTGTCTTCGTTCTCTTGTTTTCTCGACAGACTTGGTCTTCAAATATAACTCTTATGGTATCTTTGGTATGAAGGGAAAATATCTATCATGGCTGAATTTAGGATTTGATTTCTCATATATCCCTTTAAGAAGAGAAATTTTGTTTTACACGTTAGAATAATATAATCCTTAATACTCTTAATTGGTGTCTGCCCTTTTCTTACCTTTCCAAAAGTCTCTTATTTAGGGAATTTGTGGGAATAGGAGTCACCGAAAAATACAACTTCAGTTCTTAACTATTTTGACGCAAGTTAGACCGTTAAAACCCATGTTAGTAAAGGTCCTTCCAAACAATTTGAGTTACGGTGACATATTGTTTCCGGTACTAATATGAAACCTGTTACAACCCTTTTTCAACCAAAAAGATATGATTTTTAAGTTCGAAAAGAGCTTTTATTAGTAAGTGACAAAAGATGAAAATTGTAACAAAAGATGAAAATTTTGTTTCGAAAAGGATCTTTTACAATTAAATTTAAAGTCGCTACTTAACATATTCGGATGTGTCAAGTCACCTTTGAAAATCCTTTTTCAAAATTATTTTTGACTCTTTAAGATTGGTTTGCGAACAGAGATTCCGACCAAGTAATTCTGTTGACCGAGGGAAAGGTGTTAGGCACCTCCGATCCCGTGGTTCGACCACGATGCTTGGTGGAGCATATCGACTAATTTGACATTATGAATATATAAACCACACAAAAACACACAAACCAATCAATCCAACAAACAAAACAAATCCAAAATTATAGTGTCCAGTCCAATTATTACAACCCGAAATAAAAAAAAGGTACTGAAAAGTAAATCCATGTTAATCTTAAAATATGCTCCAATGCTTTACCCGATGCCTCGGGCCTTCGTCACGGGCGTCCTCCGAATACAAAATACTTCGGGACATTCCCCGATGAATAAGTACAATATAACCTCGAGGCATTTCCAGCGAATGAATACATCTTCAAATCTTGTACGATAAAGTAGAAAGAACTATTCACACGCATATTCAAACATTCCACAAAACACCATTCCTAAAATTTGTCTACCCAACTTTAACATTTCCCTACTAGATTCGATTTATCACACTTCCAACAAATTCAATATAATTGATGATCCAAAATTAATACAAATTTACTTTATCGTGTTTAACCCCTTCCCGAATTTCTTTTACCACATGAATTTTAACATGAAAATCATTATTAAGCCATATCAACATCAATTTCATATCAACAACTAGCTATTCAGATAAATAAAACCAAGTATCAACAAAATACCCAATCAATCATCTTCAAACACATAATGATAATAAGAGAATAGAGTCGAGAATTAAACCTCAAAAGGTTTCAATTGACTTAAGAAGATAGATGAGAACCGCTTCGAGAACCTCAACGAACACCGAAATCTTGACTATGAACCAATTCTAGCATAAAAATCCCTCGAAATCCAATTCATAAAGAGACCCACAATAACTCAAAAAGTAAACCCGAACAATGGCACCTAAATCTGACCCAAATTTGAATCACGAATGAAATTACGCATTCATGTTCGTAACTGATGGAATTTTCGGTGAGACACGATCTGAAAACGGAGTTGGATCGTCGTCTTTCGGCGAGTTTTGACGGAACAATGGCTAAACTCACCGGAGAAACACCCCCTCTCCTCGATTCTCCTCTCTGCCCCCGATTCTCTCTTGGTTTCCCCTCTCTCCGGTCAATTTTCTCTCAAATCTCTCTGACTTTCACTCTCTCGATCTCTTTCTCGACTACCCCAATCTCTATCTCCCTCGCCGGAGCTCCCCTGCTCCCAATTTCCTCCCACTGTTTCTCTCTTCAATTCACTCTCCGGTCATGTGTCTGCTTTCTATCTGTGTTGAATATGGGTGTCTATGTGTTGAATCAAAGAAAGAAAAAAAAGAAACAATGGAGTCCCCCTTCTGTGTTCCAGTGATTGTGAGAATGGAGTGTATAATGTCTATCTCCGGTTTTTTTTTGGAGAAGATCAGTATATAATGGCTGCTATGGTGTTATTCTGTTGTGGAGAATGGAGAAAATCCGTGGGCCCCTCTTTTTCTTTCTCAATGGAAATTCTATTTTTTGTCCGTTGTATTCTCCGGAAGATTCTCTTATGTGTATGCTTTTGTGTATGGAAATTCTGAGTAAATTCCCGAAATGGTGATCATGTTTGGATAATTGCCTATAAATATTATTTTTATTGTATTTAGGATGAGAATGTCATTCAACTTTTTTTTTCTTAAAATTTACTTATCATCTCAAAATCTTTGTCTTTCCTACTTGAAATGTCATGTTATTAATTTTTTTTCCTTTTTTGATAAATATATAACTTATTAAACTTATTTAATTAAAATTTTATCCTAATTCTTTTTTATAAACAAAAATTACACATAATATATTGATAATTGAAGATTAATCTAATTACATCAAAAATTTAAGTTATTTTATTTGATATGTAATCTTCAAAGTTTCTTTTATTTACTTATTTATTTTACCACTTAATAATAGTTTTAAAATACAAGTACTTATACGAATTGGTACAATAATTTTTTTTTTGTTTATTTTATATACTAAAAATTCTTAAAATGTAAAAGAAATAAAAAGATGGATTTCATATTTTAGACATTAAGTTTGTTATTTATATGAGAATAAAAAAATAAAATCACCTTTTTTGAAGGAAAGAAAAAATTATGTAGTCTTGAAACAAATTAAACTTTTTAAGAAATATTAACAAAATAATACCTTCTTAAGTAATATTACAAATGGATTTTTAAAATATTACTCTATCAATTCTTCTTTGCTTTTGATAAATTTATGAAGTGCGGATATAAATTAGTGTTTAATTGTATAATAAAATAAAATCTAAATATAATGATCACAGGAAAAAGTGAAGAAACTAAATTAAAAATAATATTCTTTTTTCTAAATTTATGTATTATCTTACGGATTTAATGATTTATTTATGGGAAATTACTTGTAAAAAATCTTCAAAAAAAAAAATTATTTTTCACTATATATTTATCAAAAATTATCTTGCATAAAAAATTGCAAGTAATCTATGTCCAAATTAAATTTTTTAGGTAATAATACATATTAAAAAAAAATTATTGAATTTGTTTGGTAGCAAAAAAATCATAGGTTTGTCATCAATACTTTTAAATAACAAATTATATTATTTTATTCTCTATTACTCTATATTTGAAGGAAATATAATATCTTTGGATTATATTAATCCAAAAATTCTTTTGTATAATTTCAAAAAGTAGATTTTATTCTTTTATTCTCATATAAATAACAAATTTAATGTCTAAAATATGAAATTCGTCGTTTTATTTCTTTTATATTTTAAGAATTTTTAGTATATAAAATAAATAATAAAAAAATTAAATGAGTACCAATTTTTATAAGTACTTGAGTTTTAAATATTATTAACTGGTGAAATAAATAAGTAAATAAAAGAAACTTTGGAAAGTACATATCAAATAAAATAATTCAAGTTTTTGATGTAATTAAATTAATCTTCAATGATTAGTATATCATGTGTATTATTTTTAAAAATAAGAATTAGGATAAAATTTTAGTTAAATAAGTTTGATAAGCTTAATAGATCTATTTATAAAAATAAAAGAAAGAAATTTTAATAACATGAAATTTCAAGTAGGAGAGAGAAGATTTTTGAGGTGTTAAATATATTTTAAGGAAAATAGAAAGAGTTGAGTGATATTCTTGTCCTAAATGAAACGAAAATGATATTTGTAGGCAATTTTCCTAACATAGATGACCATATAGGGAATTTACTCGGAAATTCTTTTTGAACCAAAATCGTGGGGTAGGGGTAAGGGGGTAGGGGTAGGGGTGGTTGAGACAAGGTTTGTTAGGATAAGGGAATATTGGGGATTTAATTTGTTAGGGATTTGGTTATTTTTTGTTCTTTTGTGAAGAGATTGTTACACGGGGTAGGATACATGGTAAGACGAGGGTAAAAATGGATAAATTGGATTTTCGGGAGGATCAAAATAAGGTGTCCACCAAAGCAATTGCACGTATGTGCTACGTCTTAAATTAACGTCTTGTACTCTACTATCTTTATGTCATGTTTTATTCATTTATTGGAATTTAAATTAGTTACTAATCCTTATCTCTCTTTCTTTTACATGAACATTCGGGAGTTGGAGTTCCACAATGGAACTCATCTTAACCCAAGCTTCGGATCAACCACCGCTAGAATCGCAAAGCCTCGGAGTCTCGCAAATTAGGAGCCCAAACTCCTAAACGGAGCCTAACTTTTCTTATTGTCTTTAGATCTAATTTATCATTATCGCATTGAGTTTTTTTTTTAAAACTAACTCTTGTTATTTATTTTGTTTAAGATAATTTTATTTGATTGTCGAATTTATGTTGTTGCATGACTTGGAGGTCCTTTTACATGGTTTAACACCCCGATTTTCGTTAATATTACGTGATTATTGCTAAATATAAAATATACTTTATCATACACGGTTAATTCTTTTGAAAAACTTATTACAAATATATTAAATAAAGTTAGCATAGTAACTTCCATGTCTTTTCTAAAATATAACAATAAAAAAGATAATTATTTCAAAACTAATCTGATAGAAAAATCCATTACTAAAAATTCAGATTTTTCAAAAGAGTCCACCCCCTAATTTTAATTTGCTTTCAATAAAGCAGTTTTGACATTTTATGCTATATGTTACTTTTTTAACGCTTATTCAAGTGTTTTCCTAGATCTCAAAGGCTAAGAAACGTAAGGTATACATATACCCATGTTACCATGTACGAGGCATATTGTTATTATTTTTCGTAAATATTATTATTTTCACCACAATCATCATTGCTATTATTATTATTAGTGTTAGTGTTAGTGTTAGTAGTAGTAGTAGTAGGAGTAGTGGTGTTAGTGTTAGTGCTAGTGTTAGTGTTAGTGGTGGTGTTAGTGTTAGTGTTAGTGTTAGTAGTATTAGTAGTAGTAGTGCTAGTACTAGTGTTAGTGTTAGTAGTAGTAGTAGTGTTAGTAGTAGTAGTAGTAGCAGTAATATTAGTATTAGTATTAGTATTAGTACTAGTACTAGGCGATTGGCTGATTATTTGATAGAACACCTAGGTGATTTTGACTATGGGTCTTTTAGAACTTACTTTCATGATGAAGAGCTTAATTCAATTAACGAAGAAGTTCAAGATGATAGTCACGCTTGAAAATTATATTTTGATGGGGCTGTCAATATTAAAGGTGTGGGGATTGGAGAGGTTCTTATCTCACCAATCAAACACCATCATCCAGCCACAACACGACTTCATTCTTTTGTACCAATAATACAACATATTATAAAGCTTGCATCCTGGGTTTAAATATGGCAATAAATCTAGATGTGTGCGAGTTAGTGGTTTCGGTAGATTCTGACTTGCTTATTCGACAAGTTCAAGGTGAATGGGAAACTATAGAGATCAAGTTCATTCCATGCAAACAGTGTTTAGAGAACCCTAGCAAAAGGTTAAAGTCTATTGAGTTCAGATATATTTTCAAATTTCATAATGAATCGGCTGATGCTCTGGCTACTGCTATAATGTTTTCATATCCAGGAAATATGTATATTGACCTGTTGGAGATACAGATTAGAGATCAACATGATTATTATTATCCAATTGAAGTAGAGCTAGATGGCGAGCCATGGTACTATGATATCAAGCGGTTTCTGAAGACAATAGAATATTAAACACACGCCATTGCAGATCAAAAGACTACTATTAGTAGGGGTGTCAAAAATCAAACCGACCAATAAACAAAACCGATAAAAATGTTATTGGTTTATTGTTATTGGGTTAACAATTTTTTAATGATTTTATAAAAAAATTACTGGGTTATTGGTTCGGTTTTAATATTTTCTTATTAGGTTATTTGGTAAACCGATATCTCAAAAAAAATATACTAAATTATTATTTTACACCTATATATATATATATATATATATATATATATATATATATATATATATATATATATATATATATATATATATTAATTTTTTTTTACTTCTACAAATTAACAAACATATTATGTCAATTATACAAACTCAGTTTCTTCTAACAAACATTTAATTCAAGCTTAAAGATTCTTGTTAGTGAAAACACATTAGGTAGGATTTTGATTGCGACTAAGATTCAGTTTCTTTTCATGTTAGTTACTACTTTTTCTATTTTATGAGTATTTTCTTATCGGTTAAACAGAAAACAGAACCGTTAAGGACTAAAAACCAATAAATTAAAAACCGATAAAAATATCTTATTGATTTGGTTATTGATTTAGCATATTTAAAAAATGATAAACTGAATTGATAATACATAAAACCGAACTGAACCGACCGATGCACAGCCCTAACTATTAAGCGACTTGCTAATGGTTTCTTTCTAAGTAGGTAGATTTTGTATAAATGAACTCCAGATTGAACCTATTGAGATGTTTTAATATTCAGGCAGCTGAAATGATCATAGAAGAGGTAAATTCAAGGGTATGTGGCCAACACATGAATGGCTATATTTTAGCAAAAAAAATTATTCGGGCAAGCTACTACTAGCTGATCATGGAGCGAGATTACTTTCACGTTGTTCGCAAGTGTCACCAGTGCCAAATCCATAGCGACTTGATTCAATCACCCCTTCAGAGTTGCACCCTATATCCGCACCTTGGCCTTTTGTTTCTTGGGCATGGACGTTATTGGTCCAATTGAACCAAAAGTTTATAATGGATACCAATTTATACTGGTTGCTATTGACTACTTCACTTAATGGGTAGAAGCTGCTACTTTCAAATCAGTCACAAAGAAAGCAGTAGTGGACTTTGTTCATTTCAACATCACATGTCGTTTTGGTATACCAAAGATCATTATCACAGACAAAATTTTACGTCCCTTTTATTCAAACTCAAACAAACAACAAATTCGAAATACAAGACAAAACAACTTAACTTTTTTTTACGCTACTTCATGCATAAATATGTTTTTTAATCTCAAGTTATGTGGTATGTTTTTCTTATTAGTTAATTAACAATACAGTTTGAATTTTAAAAAAAATAAAAATTTATAGACATGCATATATATGAATTATTTTACACTACGAAGTTGTAATGACTATTTCTAAAAAAATAAGAAGTATTTTTTACTGATTATCCTTGATAAAAATCTTGAAAAAAGAGAAATGTAATTTATTAGTTGTTTTACTATGTAAAACTTCCTTGACTTGATTTAAAAATCGAAAGAACATCGTTAATATCTTTTCGATTATATGAAAAATGTATTTATTTTAAAATAAAATAAAAATAAAAATATCATTCATTTCAAAACGAATGAGATACGTGTGAGATAAATAACTTAATAGGTCCAATTGTTTAGAAAATTGATTATCCCAAAATTATTTTCAATGTACACGTGAAATTCATGTGTTTATTTACCATATATTTTTTATTAATTAATATTTAGTATTAAATTTAATTACTGCTAAAGTAAATATAAAATAAATAATTATTTTTTTTGATGTGTTAAAATTGACAAATAAAGTATTTTTGAAATAGCAAATAAGTGAAAATGAAGAGGAAGTAACTAGGGGCTTTGTGCTATAGGTGACAAAAAAGTTTTAAAATGAGGTGTAGGTGACACAAGTCTTAATAATTGAGTGGAGGTGACAATTACTTAATTATAGATTAAGAAAGTTTGAAAAATCTCAAAATAACCCACAAGTTTTTAAATTTACACTTTGATCCAAATGTTAGTTAATATAACGGGAAACGAAGGGAAAAAAGACGCATTTTTCTCTCCCCTCATCCGTTGTTATTTTGTCTCTTTGCGATATTTATTGTTCATTGTTGCTACTGCTTTATTCATCATCTTCTTATTCATTATCATCATCTTGTACTTCATTATCATCTTCATATTCTTCTTGTTGACCATTGTTGTTGTTGTTATTACCGCAACTGCTGCTCTTTGACCAATTTCTTATGTCAAATTTTATTTCGTACATTACTTTCAACTTTGGCATTTACTTGAGAGGAGACTTTGGTAAGTCAAATTATGCTTTTTAGTTGAATTTGTCATCTGGGTAACTGCTAGTCTGCTATTTTTCAACAATAGCTAGCATGCTAGCATGAATGCAACATAAGAGCAATCTGTTTAAATAGATCTATTATCTGTGACACAAGATAAATGTTCTGTTGCAACAGTAGACTCATATTGGATTCATGTTTATGGTTCTAGGTGCCCGTAATATGAATCAAATAGATGGGTATTCTGTTGCAATAGATTAATAATCCATTGCACCAGATTAGTAATCTGTTTCAACAGATAAATAATCTATTGCACCAGATTAGTAATCTTTCCAATAGACAAGTAATTTGTTGCAACGAAATATATATCTATTGCAAAAGAATATTTATCTGTTGCAACAGATAATTATTCTGTTGCAACAGATGAATAATCTGTTTCGAACAACAAAATACAGCTCCTGTCACAAACCCAACCGATAACTCAACTCATATGTTGATCTCTTGCAAGTGATACTGGATTCAAATCATTCCTTAATTGTAGACATGTCATTTGTTGAGAAAAAAATAGACAACATAAAAATTAAATAAGAATTAAAACGTCAAATGCATCAAACATAAATTTTTTATTAAATAAAAAAATAAAAATATATAAGTAAAAGAAAAAAAAGCTTAATTATTATTATCATCATTATTATTTGTATGGCCAGCCAGCCAATCTTCAACCGGCAGCAGTAGCGCCCTCCTCAGCCTGCGGATCTCCTGCAATATCCTTACTCTGACGGCGGCCAACTCCCATTGTAGGTCATGAACCTCCTTCTGCAGTTTCCGCATGGCGTGTCGTAAAATAGCGACATCCCACACTGGTCAGCCATATTTAGAAAACACATAAGTTGACAAAACACACACGTAAAAATAAAAGTAAAGAAAAGAAAGAATTCGAATGTAATACAACGTATATTTACACAAAAATCAAGAAAAAAACTTACCAGAGACAGGAAAAAGCTATCAAGTCCTTGAAGAGAAAGTAGTTGAAAGTGTAACAAGAGCAAGGAATAAATAGAGTATAGTAGAATGAATGATTGAGCAAGGAAGGACCTATTTATAGAGGATTGAACTTGAATGTGTTAGGCAAAAAGTCACAACTATTCACCTCCATTTATTAATGACATTTCTTGCTTACTGTGAAAAATTATGACTTAATTAAATTAATCAATATTGTGATAAGTCATGACTTTTTAGCTTATTATTATTAATAATTAGTTCTTTTCAGGAATCATTTTTATATTGAGTTGTGATAACAGATTATATATCTGTTGCATCAGATAACAATCTGTGACAACAGATATATCATCTGTTGGAATAAATAGATAACTTGTTGCATCAGATAATATATTTGTTGCAACATATAATCTATATATCTTTTTTTTTAAATTATCATCATGACATCTAAATTTTCTGACTTTTTAATTATATAAATTAATAAAACAGATTTAAAGGCGCAACTGTTCACCTCCATTTATTAATGACATTCTTGATTACTCTAAAAAAATTATGACTTAATTAAATTAAGCAATATTATGATAAGTCATGACTTTTCAGCTAATTATTATTAATAATTAGTTCTTTTCAGAAATCATTTATATATTGAGTTATGACAACAGATTCTATATCTGTTGCATCAGATAACTCATCTGTGACAAAAGATATATCATTCGTGGCAATAAATAGATAACCTATTGCGTCAGATAATCTATCTGTTGCAACATATAATCTATCTTTTTTAAAAAAAATTATCATCATATTAATTCAAATTTGCTAACTTTTTTATTATATAAATTAATAAAACATATTTAAAAATAAAAATATTTTTGGTGAGCTTTTTACAATTTAAATTGTGTTTATCATTTATTTCCTTATTGTTTTCTGTGAAAAGAAATGACTTAATTAAATCAAGCTGGTGAGTTTTTTATCATTGTGACAAGTCATGACTTTTCAGCTTATTATTATTAATTAATTCTTAAATTTAAATTAACTTTTTTTCTCAATTTAAGAATTGAAGACACCTGATTTTCAATAACCGTTTCTTTAATAAAATAATAACCATTTTCTTTATTGAGTTATGGTAACAGATTGTATACCTGTTGCATCAGATAACCCATTTGTTGCAACAGATATACCATCTGTTAAAACAAATCGACAATCTTTTTTAGGAGATTTTTTTATTTCTTCTAACAATTGATTCATCAGTCACAACAGATGAGGAATTTGATGCATCAGCAGCGTTGTTTGTTTGTTGAATGTGTTTAGACAAAAAGTCACAGTCATGACTATTCACCTTTTTCTTAACAATCACCATATAACTTAATTAATCCAACGTTGTAACTTTTTTAAAAAATAAATAATGTTTCTTTTACAGTTAAAAATTGTGTATATCATTTAGTTTCTTATTATTTATTAATGAATCATTTTTAGGAGAATCATGACTTTTCACCACCCTCTGTTGCCACAAGTGCTCAATCCCTACCCCCAACCGTCGACATATTGAGAATAGGGAATAAATAGAATGATAATTAAATATTAAATAAGAATTAAAAATTCAAAGTCGACCAAACCAAACCAAACAAAACATGTACATAGTTTTTTGAATCCCTTATAGGTAGATCCGTTATAAAAAAGGAAATTTAATACGCTAAAAGAAAGAAAAAATATAGTCTAATTATTATTACTACTATTATTATTATCATTACTATTATTATTACTATTACTATTATTATTGTCAACCGGATAATTTTCATCCGGAAGCAACAGAGTCCTCCTCAGCCTTGCTCCAAGTCGGCCAAATCCCTTTGGAGTTCCCGCAAGGACTCGATATAAATCTTATTGTACGAATCTGGATCAACCATATTTATATTGTAAGTGTAGTAGAATAAACGAGTGAGAGTAAGGAAGTGAGTAAGGAAAGGAGGCCAGAGGGACCTATTTATAAATAATTGAATTGAAAGGGGAGACTTAGTCAAACAAAAAGCCACGACTGCTCATATCCCTTAATTAAATAAAACTGGTGACTTTTCAAATATGTAAATTAGAAAAAAAAGACGGATCTAAATACAACATTTTATCTTTTTATTGTATTTCGAAAAGAAAAGAATATTGCTTTAAAATAAATCTAAAAGATGGGTAATCTATAGCAAAATATATTTCATCTGTCAGATAACTTACAACATATTGACAATCTGTTGCAACAGATAACTTACAACATATATCTGTCAGATATATCAGTTTTTTTTTCCAACAAATGTGGTATCTGTTGCAACTTGCTAGTCATCCGTTTATTCAATTTAAGCCACAGATGGGCTAGAAAGAATAAGGTGAGTGCAAATGGATCCACTATCATATATGTGTGAGTTAAGTAGTATTACTAATAAGGTCATCGGGACAACACACACAAAGTACAATATTTTTTTGAATGTCATTTTTAATCAATTAGGCACTGATCATTCAAACAAGATCCTACATTGTAAGTTAAGTTTGATAGGTTCGAATTGATAAGGCTGAGGGCCTCATGAAGATGGTGTAGATACCCTGTTATGAATTATCGACGATTGTTGCTCGTGTTTATGCGTGTCAAATTTTGATAAGGGATCAATATTTGGTGTCATTGCAGAGAACCAATAGCGATTGGACTTAACTTTAAGTGTGCATTGGACTCTGAGAACACCTTCGAAGCCTCGCACTGCATCAAACAAGAAAGAAAAATCAATAGAAATTCCCTTGGCCCAAATTTATATGGAAGGGTTGATCGAGAAGATGATTATACGCCAGAAGGAGCCGAAGGATAATGCTTGCAAGGGAAAGGGGAGTTGATGAAAGACTATATCATCTAAGAGCTAATTGAAGAAAAGAGACATAGGATATAAAGTAACTTCCTGCGAATCTGGCCGATGAAATTATCTTAAAACATGAGAAATCTGAATCAAGTGCGAATCAAGTGTATGTAAATATGTGGTAATGTAAATTTGTTTGTTGTCTCTCTAAAAGAAAAATAATGCAGATGGACACTTTGCTGGGAAGCTATGACTAAGTAGCGTAGTCGGGATTATCATCTAGATAGAAAATAGCAAAAGACTAAGAAAGCAGCCTTAAGGGCATCGAGGGTTGAAATGGTGTACAGTAGGTCTAGAAAACTTGTGCCAACAACAACTGCAGTTAAAGTAAGGAATCTAAGCGAAGGCGACAATTTCTGAATTTTAAATTGCACCTCATGCCTTCTTGTTTATAGTTCTGATTAGGTCCACTGTTGTTGACCGGATCAGAACCACAAACGTGATTAAAAGGCAAATTGAGTATTATTACTTCCTTAGCAATATGTATTAATTGATTGTGTTTTATAGCTTTAGCATGCTTTCAATATTTCTTGGAGAAGATAAGAGGCTTGCTCTAGTTTGTGAATTTTGATAATTTTCAAGCTTGCCTCCAACTTGCTGATTCTGTATTCAAGCTGGTCGTTGCCGTCTTTGAAATTGGTTTAGAGTTTCTGATCTCTTGTGAGCTCGATCAGGAACTCTACCTTCAAAGTTGTGGCATTGAAGAAGGTCTTCAGAACACTTTCTTCAGAAGCCTTAAAGATACATAGAGGGTCGCTGTGTTTGTTTTAGGTCAAAATGTGTTGACTCACACTGAAGATGTGGTCCCAATAGTTGAACAACACACTTTTATCGAGAGTTGCTCAATTCATCTTGCTCAACCAATTTGATTAATTAATAAGCAAAGAGTTACGTAGCGTGTAATCTAAATCGACTCTACCAAGCCTATCAAACGCTACGTAACTCCAGGCTCATTACCCTATCAAAAAAATATGACCAAGTTAGTGCACAAATCAAACGAGCTCAATCTCTCAGTCTTTCTGCTGATCGCTCTTCTCCAATATAGATTATAAGATATCTACTATACAAAAGTCTTCACCGTTGCCAAAAATGCTTGCCAGGGCGCAAGTATTCAGTAGGCATCAACAGTAATCTCTCAATATTAAGTGATATTGAGAGATTACTAGTCATGTCTTCTCAAGACGTTCGCTACGGCAAGAATTTCTGTTGATGACAAGATATCTACCATGTAAAAGTCTACACCATCAGTGAAAATTCTTACCAGAGCAAAAGTCTTCAAAAGACATTATTAGTAATCTCTCAACATCAAGGTAGTCTTGTACGAAAGTATTCAGAACACAATCGAAAATAATAAAGTTTTCAGCAATGACTACATATAATTACGATATCAACAACCTCACTAGATTCACTCCTCGTACAAAAGAAAAGGCAAAAATATTTTCATTTGCATTCACATGTTATTTATTTAATAAACCAAACAAAGATGAATTAAATATACTCAATTTGCCTTTCAATCACATTTGTGGTTCCGATCAGGTCAACAGCAGTGGAACTAATCGAGACCACAAATAAGAAGGCATGAGATGCAATTTAAAATTCAGAAATTGCTGTCTTCGCTAGGTTCCTTACTTTAACTGCAGTTGTTGTTGGCGCAAGTTTTCTAGACTTACTGTACATTATTTCAACCCTCGATGCCCTTAAGGCTGCTTTCTTAGTCTTCTGCTATTTTCTATCTAGGTGATAATCCCGACCACTCTACCTAGTCGCAGCTCCCTAGCAACGTGACTATCTGTATTATTTTTCTTTCAGAGAGACAAAAAATGAATGTACATTATCGAATACACTTTTATATTTGCACTTAATTCAGATTTCTCATGTTTTATATTTGCGCTTAATGTTAAGATAAATAGTACCTAAATTGATTTAGGTGGAACTAGGGATGAACGAATGAGCTCACAGGGTTAACAATAACTTCAATTGAGTCATTGCATTTACATTATATTGGTATTGCGTTCATCCCGACCCGAGTCTTCGATCGATCACTCTGAGTTGAAATGAGTTATTATTAACTTAATATTAAGATTAATAGTACCTAAATTGATTTAGGTGAAACTAGGGATGAGTGAATGAGCTCACAGGGTCAACAACAACTTCAATTGAGTTGTTGCATTTGCATGGTGTTGGTATTGCGTTCATCCCGACCCGAGTCGTCGATCGATCACTCTGAGTTGAAATGAGTTTTCATTAACTTAATATTTTAAAAACTATATCTTTTGAAATTTTAAAAATTAATTAAGATCAATTCAGACCAAATTAACAATCTCAAAACTTGTCATTCTTTTTCAAAATTACAAATCAACCCATACAAATCATCCATTTATGGGAAAAGCTTTTCCTCATTTCAAATCTCAAGTTCTCGCCCCCCTCTCTCTCTCAATAATACGGACAATAACTACTCAATATATTGCTCAACCCTTCAAAACAGATCGATTTTCTTCTCATTTCTGACCACATAGTTGTTATGTTTAACATCATTCTAGCTTGTATCCATTGTTATCTCTATCTTCGTAGGTAACAGAGTTCGAGAAGAGTTCTACATTTGTTTTTTATTCTAAAAATTAGGGCTTTTTAGTTAGTGATAAAAAAGAAAACTTTTAGTTGTATTATCTTCGAGAATGGGTTAACAATTTTGTGTTTTGATGCTACAAAGGTAGGAAGCACCCGAGAAAATCTTAGTTTTTGTCTCGGTATTTTGTTGACTGTCGTGGTATAGTTGGATGGTGTTTGTGGTGTTGTTGGTGGTGTCGGTATTTGTGTTTTTGATAGTGGTGTCAATGGTCTTGGTGTTAGTATTGGTGGCATTGGTGGTGGTCTTGGTGGCATTGGTTCTGGTGGTGGTGGTCCATCTGTTGCAATGAGTGGAAGATCTGTTTGGAGATATTAAATAGGTCTTCAAACAGATTCCCCATCTGTTCCAACTGATGGATTATCCGTTGGAGTATTTTTTGTAATGTGGCATAGAATAATTTATTGAAATTTTTCTTACTTTTTTTTAAAAAATTATGCAGACATCAAATGCAATGTATTTTTTATTTTTCTATTGTTTGTAGTTAAAAGATGTCTCCCAAAAGAAAAGAAACTGAAAGTGGAGAAAGTGGATCAACTTCTGATCACCAAACAAAAAAGGCTAGAGTACAGATAGATTCGAAGGAACTTGCGGAACAATCTCAGTTATGGCAAAATGAAGCTGGGGAAAGTGATAACTCCTTCTCTCCAATGGGGTGTGAAATAATATCGAAATCCCAGCATGATTCTTTCAAAACCATTATTATTGATAAGTTTCGAGCTGCAATGCCAATGAATAGCCCTAACACAATATTTGGTGATCTTGTGCTTAAATGCCAGTTGTGAAAACCTTTTGACGAACTTAGGAGTATTATGAAGAATGAAAACCTAGATGGACTTTTTAAGAAAAGCTGCTTTGCATACTTTCTCGAGCTGTCTGACGACCGCACTCTCTGTTTCCCAATGAGCATGGTATATGGCCTTCTCAAGCACAGGATCAGGTATACGGTGGATCATAAAGATTCAAAGGAGGGTGGAAAAAAGATGGATGAAGTCTGGATCAACTACTGTGGCATACCAGTTTATTTTGGATTGAAAGAGTTTGCCATAGTGACGGGCTTGAGATGCGATCATTCAGAAGAACCTCTCATCAAGGAAATACCCCACAAAGGTTCCAACAAACACAATGTAAAAAAAGATGGGTTGTTGGGCATTGTTGGACCTAGCTACAAAGAGGAGGATTTGATAGCGGATCTCGAAAATAAAAACATACCAAAGTACTAAAAGGAGAAATTGTGCTTAAATTTGGTTTGTCCATTCCATTTTATTGGCAAGAGATGTCAGAAAAGTCATAGAACATGATTTATTGATGCTTGCTGATGATTTTGGAAAATTCAAATATTATCCCTAGGGATATGACAGCTACTACTTGACTGTTGAATATTTACTGACAAAGCTATCCCCAAAGACGATTACATTATACGTCTTTCCCTGAGCTTTCATGGTAAAATTGATCACTATTTTTATTCATCCATTAATTTATATTGAATATAGTTATTATGACTTTTTTTGCTTGCTTCATGTTTACATTTTTTAGGCTTGGGCATGTGAAGCTATTCCTCCCCCCGAAAGAAGTTCAAGGATTACTCAGATAAGGTTTCTCATCCAAGGATCCTAAGGTGGTTGGCTGCAATAAAGAGCAGCAAAAAATATATTAAGGAGGCTGATCTCTTTAACCCTCTGGATGATGCAATACGTCTTTTTTCAACTAAAATAATTTGCCTCTGAGAAAGATATTGAAACAAATGTTCCATCTGTTATGACAGATGGGTCATCTGTTGCAACAGATTACCTGTCAACTGCATCTGGTGCAACAGATGGGTAATCTGTTGTGATAGACGATCTATATTTCACAATAGATTAACCATTTATTGCTCTAATTCTCTAAACCCGACTCAACAGATTACCCATCTGATGCAAATTATGCAACATATGTGTAATCTAATGCAACATATTGTCAATCTGTTATGACATACAGATCAGCTATTTCGGCAGCTAGATCGTCTGTTGCATAAGATGGCTGTGTTAATATCCATGTAGCTCAACTGACTGTAAATTATTATTATATGATTTAAATGTCTCCTGTCTTTTTTTATAGGTTGTGCATACTTGGATCGTACCTACCGTTGATGAGATGGGGATGACTTTTTTCCTTACTCTGGGTCTTGTTGATACAAAAGAAGACCTAACGGTGGAGTTAATAAAGAATGGCTGGAGCAACATCAATAAGAAGAGCATTTAGGCAAGGTCAACCTATTGTTGAAGCTCTTCACGACCAACCCCAAACTACAACAGATCCGGGTGCTTTTTCTGGGGGTGTTGCTGGTGGAGTTGTTTATGATGGTGGCAGCCATCCTGATACTGCTGCTGCTGCCAGTTGTGATTACGAGCATGTTGGTGCTCAACAAAAAATAAATACTTTTGAAAACACCTCTTGCACAGATCCCTCTTACCCGTACACCGGTCCCTTCCACCCTTATAGTGGTCCCTCTCACCCCTCTTCACCCCCACGTTCTTATTGCAAATGCAAAATGTGCAAGGAAAGAGAGGATAAACTCCTTGAAAATCTAGAGGCTATTGCTGAAGCAACCGAGGATTTGAAATCTAGGAGGGGTGTCATACCATCCGACAAGGTGAGTGAGTTATGCACTCCTATAGTGGTGATTAGGAGGAAGAAAAGAAATATTAGACAAATTCTCTCCATTTTGAAAACAGCAAAAATTGCAACTCCTCCTGCTCCAAGAGTTGTTGAAGTTCAGGGGCCGCTGAAGAAGGTGGACATATTCGAGGCACTTGACAAGGAGAAGAAGAAGGAACTGCAAGAAATCATGAATGGCAGGACGAAGGTTCAAAAAAAATACACCATGCATTCATTTGCCGCCAAAGATCTTACGAATATGACAAATATACGTGAGTGGTACGAGGACAATGTAAGTTTACTTTTGCTAACCTAGCCTTTTAATCTACTCCATGAAGAAGAATCTATGTAGCAGATATGTAATTAGTTGCAATAGCTTGGTATTCGGTTGCAATATAATACACATCTATTGCATTGGCTGGGTAATCAGTAAACTGATTCAGAGAACCCTCTGCATCGGATTCTTTCGACTATGTTTTTATTCTTTACAATTATTAACCTATTTAAAAATTATCTTCTTATACCACAGTATGTTGATGAAATTCTCTACCTTATGAGGGGCAGGCAATTAGCGTACCCGGATGCATATGATGCTGGCGATAGGATAATGGACCTCAACTTCTACAATAATTTCAAGGATAGGTACGCTGATCTCTGTAAGCTAGCTGATTTCGGTGGCCCGGGATTTAATAAGTTAGTTTCTTCGTTCCAATGGGATGAAGAAATGATTAAATATGTTAGAAGGAAGAGGCCATATCCACAAGTTAAGAGTTGGACCAAGGCAAAGAGAATCCTTTCAGTCATGAACATGGAAGTCTAACATTTTCTCACTGTTGAGAGACCACTCTACGAGGGAAAGATTAAGGTTTATGAATGCAACTTACATGTCTTCATTGAGTACACGTTTTTAGCCCACATGCAGCCATTCTTGAAGTTGTTGCCCAAGTTGTTGATGCAGAGTAAGATGATAGATCATTTGCCGGTTGAAGTCTTGACGAAAGAATCATGAAATTTTGAAGGTCGAAATAAGAACATCCAGCTCTCAAAAAATAAAACTGGTGCAGCGTGCTGGCCGTACTCGTTTGCATACATCGAGTGTTTGCTGACCGATACAAAAATGACTGATACGTGCGATGCCGTTGTGGGAAAGATGCAATGGGTCTGGGCTTATGGGGTACTAACTAAATGGTTAGACCCCGTGTATAAAGAAGAATGTGTACAAAACGGACACAAACATAATAATAATTTTTCATTTCAAGCCACTTCACTTTACATGTAGTGGCAATAATTTTTATACTGGCCAAGTTGAACTTTTATAATGCAACAGATAGTATATCTGTTGTAATAGATATAATACCTGTTGCAACAGATTGATTATCTATTAGAATAGGTTGGTCATCTGTTGCATTAATAGATGTTTCTCATTCTATCTGTCACAACAAATATTCAATCTATTGCAACATATAATCTATCTGTTGTAACTGATAGGTAATCTGTTGGAAAATAAGTTGAAACCTTCAAAAATTACATGAAATAAGTCAACAAATAAATGAAATATGAAAAAATCATTATGGGTACAAATGATCTACTCTACAAATAAATCAACGAGTTAAACAAAGGAGGATAGGTTATTATATTGACAGACTAAAGCTAAAAAGATCTACCCAATATGGACAAGTTGTTCTTCATCTGGTGCTGCGAAATTCGGCTTTGGTCGTCGTGGATCTTTAATGTCGCTTGCGTACGGCTTCTAAGCTTTCGCTTCTCCTTATTTCCATAAAAGAGCAGCATATCTTTTGTGGAGTAATATGACATCAAGTCCATCATTTGGTACTTGTAATCCATCCCTCAAATACTCGGCATACGCGGCAACAAAAATACCTCAATCCCTGCATTTTAAAAAAAAGGAGAATTCATATCTTGTCGTTCATGCAAGCGATGTGAAATTTGTGAAATGAAACTAAATCATTACACTTAAACTTACAGGCTACCAATGGTTTGTTGAGAAATTCCTTCAACATATTGTACATTAAATGGATTACCCATTTTATCTCGATATGCTTCAATCGTCAACCAATCAGTACTAACCTTTTGGTCCAAAAAGCCACTCATATCAAGGTAAGTAGGAAATATTTTGGCCCAATTTTGTATCTCAGACGACGGGCCGAAACGTCTCCTTCGCGATATCGAGTCATAAAGTCGGATACGCTTCTCTTTTAGACGACAGCCAACACCTAATGGAATTCATCACCATAATTGATTGGGATGTACACTTCATCGACCAAATGCCAAGGTAAGCTTTCCGAAATGCTAAAACCTTTGATGATGTATATTAAGCATTCCTTATTTCGACAAACTTTCGATTGTTCTTGACAATACCTATCGTAGGCATTATTGATGTAAACTTTGTACAAATAATTACCTGTCGTGTATCTGTATTGTTCTTGTATTTACAACTTGATCTTCTTTCGAAGGTAGTAAAAAATGACATCGATGTGCTGAACATAGTATCAAACATTTTGGATTATGTGATGAAAATATTGATACGCAGATGCAATTAAATAAAGTATTAATTATAGTAATATGTATGACATTTAAACCTCATCATTCCAGCAAGTTTGGGGCTGTGACATCAAATAGAACCAATTCTTCATTCTGGGTGTGTAACAACAAAGTCGAATATATCAAAACCAAGACATGATTCATTCACTTTGTAGCATTCGTCATTTTATTTTCTACATGATGATTTATATGTGTTAATGTCACGTTCTTACAACAAGAATCATACAAACCAATATCTTTAAAAATTGATTTATGTACCTGCTGGCATGATGCTTTAAAAGTCCATCGACAATCCATTTTGAATAGTCATTGATCAACTATGTTAGTTTTTTTGGAGCCTCGTCCGAGATATTGAACTCTTCAAATAAGTTATTCTTCCGTTCTCCCGAAATGACAGGCTCCACTTTTTTTTGGAGCCTCATCCGAGATGTTGAACCCTTCAAATTCTTCCGTTCTTCCGAACTGATAGGCTCCACTTTTTTTCTTCTTTGGAAGCAGTTGATGGATTATCAACTGTGATATTATGCTCTTTAGCAGTGGTTTCTATTGTGACATCCACCTGGAAAGCCAGAAATTATCAATGCTAATTACAGATATACAACACATTGTCCATCTGTTACAACAGTTAAGCTTTATGTTGCAATAGATGGATCATTTATTGGGACAAATTCGAACAGGTAAATCATAGAAATATGATAATTTCGAATAGATGACCCATCTTTTGTAACATAAGACTCATCTGTTGCAACAAATAACGCATCTGATGTAATAGGTTAGACAACAATTGCAACAGATGTATTTATCTGTTTGATAATTTTCAGCAAATGTATCAGCTGTTGAAACAGATATGTACTTATTTGTTTGTTGGAACAGATGATGTACATTCACCTTCTTCGGCTCATGTTGCTCTCCCGTGGCCCTTGCACACTGAACAACGGTGCAAGACAAAGACAGAGGTGTTGCAATTTTGCTTTTTTCGATGCTTGATGATGCCTTGGAAATATCTTTCCTTCTCCTCTTGGCCTCCTTGATCTCTATTGGAGTGTATGGATATAAAATCCTCTTTGATGGAATGACACCCCTCTTAGATGCCATTTTCTTTACAGAAGAAGTTAGTGCATTAATACCATTAATAACTCCATCATGTTTCGCCTTGCAGTCTTGACATTTGCATGCAGAGCATTCGCTAGCTGTGGCAAAATCTGGAGAAAAATCTGTACAACCAGTCAGATCATAATCATAATGGTTTTTTGTTTCAAAAACTATAAGAGGAGCATCATTAACCCCAACAGTAGCACCACTACCACTATCATCATCAATAGCAACAATCCCACCCTCCAAAATTATTTTTCTTCTAATGGTTGTTGCTCCAAACAATTCCATTTTTATTCCATCAACGACCTTAGGGTCCGATAA
Source organism: Capsicum baccatum var. pendulum (assembly GCA_030864225.1). NCBI lineage: Eukaryota > Viridiplantae > Streptophyta > Magnoliopsida > Solanales > Solanaceae > Capsicum > Capsicum baccatum. The sequence goes on from CM061561.1 coordinate 36,839,908, forward strand.
ATTTTGCACAGACCATAAAGTAAGAAAAAATGGCACCTTCAACTCTCGGTTGGTCGGAACAAGCCACGGATGGACAATCTAAAATTATCAGTACATATATTAGAATGATGATGAAATTATTTAAAATAATCATTAATTAAAATGAAAACTTGATTAGAATTGGACTTACTGCTTCCTTCGGGGGATTGAAAAGATCAAGAAATTTTATATTTTTACAGTTTTGGCCGACAACCATCTCAGGATTTTTGGACAGAAATTTTTTTCCTTGTAGTTTACTTGTTGTCTCAAAAAAGGAATGGCTTCAAATGCCCAAGCCTATAACATAACACCAATAAATCAAAAACATTATTGAATAAAAAAATGATTAATCATAGCATGATAAAAGAAATATTTACCATGAAGGCCTATGGAAAGCCATATAAGTTGATTGTCTTTGGCGTTAACGGAGGTAACAAATATTGGACAGTTTGAAGCTTTCATAACCCCAAGGATAGTTGTTAAATGCCTCAAGATCCTCGGAATGATTTATTAAACCGGGGCTTATGTTGTTGTTAACGTCTCTCCCCCAAAGAATATTATGTACAAACTAAACCAAGCACAATGATTGTTTGTGCTTCTTTGAGAGTCCTTTACCTTTCAACACTTCTATCAAATTTTTATTTTTGAAGCTTGGACCAACAATGAACACCAGGTCCTTACGATTACTCGACTTGCCTTTGCCTTTTTTGGGTGTGTGGGGTGCTCTTTTTGGGTCAGAGTAGGTATAACTTAAGAAGGAGAAGGAGGATAACATTTTAGTCTGGTAACTATGGCAAACTCCTTCCAACCAAAACAAACAGGCATGCCACAGTAATTTATCCACACCTCATCCATCTTGTCTTTGTTTTCATATATAAACCTACGCTTGAGAAGATCGTATACCATTTTCATTTGAAAACGACCATTGTTATCCTCCGGCAAATCAAGATATCGCCCAAAGCAGCTTTTCCTGAAATAAACATCTAATTTTTGTTCTCAAAGTATTTTTCTGAAGGCGTCGAAAGATTTTTTCATGGCTGACTTAACCAAGAAATCACCTATTAAATATGTGGCACCATCACACTACATTCTCACAGAATAATGATCAATGCTGAAGGTTTTGACCAACTCTTCGATGGAAGGGCTATTAGCATTTGGATCATCTCTTTTGAGACATTCCTCCTCCCCGTGTTCATTATCTTCTGCTCCTGATTGAGATAACGCTAGTAAAATAAGCTCATAGAGTAACGGATGTAGCCGAGCTGCTGCACTTGTTCCTTTACTTGGACTTGATTCGGTTTCTTTTCTTTTGGGATCCATATTATCTTAAATTAACAGGAATATAAAATAGATTTATAATTGATTAATGCCTCATTAAAAAAGGATAATAGTAAATCTAACATACACAACGGTAAAACAACAGTTCCAACAGACCATATATATGTTGCACCAGGTATGTTATCTGTTGCAATATATAACCGACCTGTTGCAACGGATGAGTAAACCATTGGAAACAATAAAAAAACAGATCATTAATCTGTTGCATCAGGTATTTTATCTGATGCAACATATAATCGACCCATTGCAACGAATGAGTAAACCATTGGAAACCATAAAAATAGATCACTAATCTGTTGCACCAGGTAGTTTATCTGTTGCAACATATAACCAACTTATTGCAACGGATGAGTAATTTGTTGGAAACCATAAAAGTATATCACTAATCTGTTGCACCAGGTAGTTTATCTGTTGCAACATATAACCAATCTGTTGCAAGGATGAGTAATCCGTTGGAAACCATAAAAATAGATCACTAATCTATAGCACCAGGTAGTTTATCTGTTGCAACATATAACTAACCTGTTGCAAGGATGAGTAATCCATTGGAAATAGTAAAACAGATCACTAATCTGTTGCACAAAATAGTTTATTTGTTGCAACATATAACCAACCTGTTGCAAGGATGAGTAATCCGTTGGAAACCATAAAAATAGATCACTAATCTGTTGCCTCAGGTAGTTTATCTATTGCAACATATAACTAACCTATTGCAACGGATGAGTAATTCGTTGTAAACCATAAAATAGATCACTAATCTGTTGCACCAGGTAGTTTATCTGTTGCAACATATAACCAACTTGTTGCAGTGGATGAGTAATCCATTGGAAACCATAAAAATAGATCACTAATATGTTACACCAGGTAGTTTATCTGTTGCAACATATAACCAATCTGTTGCAACGGATGAGTAATCTATTGAAAATCATAAAGATAGATCTCTAATCTGTTACACCAGGTATGTTATCTGTTGCAATATATAACTGAATTGTATCAACGAATGAGTAAACTGTTGGAGACAATAAAAATAGATCACTGAACTGTTGAAATATATCACTCATCTGTTGCAAAATGAGTTATCTGTTGGATCAATATTATTTAGATTTCTTCCAAACAGAAGAGTCGTCTGTCGCAACAGATGAATAATGCATTAGATTTTAATCTGTTGCATCAGATGTTTTCATCTGTTGTATTAGATGTCTTCATCTGTCGCATCAGATGTCTTCATTTGTCGCATCAGATGTTTCATCTGTTGCAGCACCATTTTTGCCAAGACAAACAACAAATCAACCCAGCAACACCAACACATCACACACACATACACTAAGAACATCAACTATGAACAAAAATCACCAACAAATCCGAATCAACAGTACGACAACAAGAAGAAGAAATGTCAGAAATTAGGGTTTTATTTAGTCCACATTTCAATACTAGAAGAGTAGTTGGCTCAAGTTCCTCTGTTTCTTCATAATTTTTTACCTGTGAAAAAAAAATGGGACGACGAAGAACTCGAAGTTGTTGTCGCCGGAGAAGTCTTCACGTCGATTGACGATTGAAATTCAAAAGAGAACTCGCCTGACTATTTTTTGCCGAAGGTTGAAGTCGCCGGGGATTGAAGGGAGAATTTTGCAGAACTGTTGGTTGGGAGAAATGAGAGAGACTGGTTGATTTGGATTGAAGAGGGGTGTGGGTTGATTTGTATTTTTGAATAGATTAGAGAGTTTTAAAAGTATTAATCAAGTCCATAATTAACTTAATCAAGTTTTCTAATGATGTTTGAACTTTTAAGTTGGTCAAAGTCACCAATCCGTAATTCAAGGCTAAAAAGATATCTTTCCTTCAATTTTCTCAAGTAACTGTACAAATAATTTTTGTTGTTCATCTTTTTATTGTTTTCTCACTAGTCGTCTTTTTTTTTTTTTTTTTAGTTTTGTGTGTTCCTTTATTTTTTCCATAAGCTTTATCTTTCTTCTTTCTAATCTTTGCCTTTTTATTTTTTTATTCGTTTCTATTCCCGAACCTCTCTTTTCTTGTTCTTTTTTTTTTATCAGGTTTTGCCTCTATGTTTTCTATATTCTATACTTTAAGTTTATCATCTTCGTTAGCACTCAATAAGAATTATAGTAGACTTAAACTTGATGAAAAATCATGTTAAACCACATAACTACATACGGAAAAAAATATTAGAATAACTAAATATACAATTCATGACTAAAATTCTACGTACTAAATAATGCATGAAGTCAATTAAATAATTTCATTCATGCTTTAATTCACAATAAAATTTATAAATAATAGTATAAATTAGATAAGAACTTGTGTAATGACCTAACCACAGAAATAACACGTACGTCGACATCAAAAATTCAAACAAAAATTTAAACTTCAACTCTCGATCCACCAACTTCAAAGAGATTTCATTGTTTTGCCTTTTTTAAATTTTCTCTCTTGTTTTAATTTTCCTTTCTCTCTATCTCTCTGCATTATTTTTCTTCAGTGTTGTTTGTCTCTCTCCTTTTTTCTTCCGTAAATGTTGTGTACTTGAGTTGATACAGGAGTGTTGATGAGGAGTTAGTGCAAAGTGGGATAGAGTTGTCAAAAATGGGGATTTTTGGGGAATGGGTAGTTTAAGATTTGACCTTATCCATTCTTTTTTAAATATATATATATATATATTATTAATTTTTTTTAATATTAGTTTAGGTGTACACGTCTCGTGTGTGTAACTCGCTTTATTGAGTTTAAACATTACACTAAATAAGATATTTGTTTAAATAATAAATATGAAGGCAATAATTAAATTTGTTCAAACGTTACACTAAATAGGATATTTGTTTAAATAATAAAGATGAATGCAATAATTAAATTCAACATCTTTTGGAGAATTTATTTAATTAAACCTAAATTTTATTATATACACAAATAAATTTTTTTTTACACATTCAGATATTAAAAAATAAACAGTTTTAATCATCCAATTTTTAAATATAAAGATAATATCTTAATCATTTAAATATGCATTCAAATTCAAATCTTTGATTCTTGAAAAAAACAAATGCAACCTAAATCTTCATTTACAAATAGAGTATTTGTCCTAGGATATGTGTTTGTGGGAGCCCCCAGTAAATTTGCTTTGGAATTTTTATGTTTGTAATTAAAATTAATGTTGAATGTTCACGTGTGAAAAAAAAAAGATTGAGACATCCTCCATTCAAAAAAAAAGTGATGCTCGATATTATTGACGATCAAACACATCACAGGGAGGTCCGAAATTCTAGATTCTAAAATTATGAAAAAAATTAGAAAAGAATACTATAAAATTATACTCACAATCTTGATGACTAAAATAACATCTATTTAATTATTTTGTGATTTATAATTTATTTTTTTGATAAAATTTACTTTTGATGTCTTCATATATATCTTAAGTTTTTATATATATAAATTTATTCTAAATTTCTAATTTAGGTGAATACGCTAAATACACGTGCAACACACATATTTTAAAATTAATCTATAATCTATTTCTATATCTATAATATATATATATATATATATATATATATATATATATATATATATATATATATATATATATATATAATATTAAAAGTGTGAAGACCATTAGAAAGTGATTTAAACTTTTTACCCTTCATTAAAGTTTGTACTTCAGATAAAATCGTCTTTTTATTATTTTTGTTCATTTATTATATCATTATATTATAATATTTAAATTAAGAATTTCTATAACATATGGTAAAAGAAAAATATCCTTTGAAAAATTTTCCTTAAAAAACACAAAAACCAAAAAATACCATAAAGTTCCAAGAAAAAACAAAAAAAGAAAGAAAACAAGTTATTTAATTTTTTTAAGGAAAAATAAATAAAAACACGTTAGTAAATTTTTGAGGAAAAAAAATCAATTTAATAAAGTTGTTTTATAGTATTAATTTGATACCATAATTATTTTTTTTCCTTTTCACAACATAAAAATAAAAATCTAAAAACACAAAAACCAAAAAAATAACATAAATTTCCAAAAAAGAACAAAAAAACGAAACAAGTTATTTAATTTTTTCAAGCAAAAAAATAAAAATACGTTAAAGTTCAAAAAAAAAAATTATTTAATTTTTTTTAAGGAAAAAAATAAAAACACGTTAGTATTTTTGAGGAAAAAATTTTCATTTTAATAAAGTTGTTTTATAGTATTAATTTGATATCATAATTATTATTTTTTTTTCCTTTTCACAACATAAAAATAAAAATCTTTCATATTTAGATAATTCTTCTTTGTAGGAAAAGGTGTTGGAATTTTTTTTATACCATAATTATTTTTTTCTATTTCGTAATATAAAAATAAAAATATTCCATATTTTAATTTGATATCATAATTAATTTTTGCTTTTTGCAGCATAAAAATAAAAATCTTTCATACTTAGATGATTATTTTTTTGTAGGAAAAGGAATTGGAGAATTTTTTTTCTACAATAATATAATAACATTCACAACGTAAAATTTGTTGGCGGAGATATTCTAATAAATATTTTTTTTATGAGATTTAAAGGTGCCATCTACAATCACAAAAGGTTAGGTTTTATTGTATTATTCTAATATTTCAATTATCGTATTATTTTGTTGTAGTTTCTATTATGTTCAAGTCTATGTTGTAAATGAATATTTGGTCGAACTTTGCAAATTTTACATTAAGGTTATGTTGGATGATATTGTTGTAATATTCTCGAATACAGTAGTTTCCGTTATGTTATTATTTATTATTTTTTCAAGTGATAGATTAATGTGTGATCGGACTTTGAGGATTTTTGTTAAGGTTAGGATTTAATCGCATTGTTATGATATCTCAATTATCGTATTGTTTTATTGAGTTTACAGTGGTAGATGAATGTTCAGTCAGTCTTTGAGGAATTTTTGTATAAAGGTTAGATTTAATCAATCTATTTTGTTGTAGTTTCTGATCTATTACTATTTGTTGTTTTTGTTATTATCCGTGATGTGATATTTCACATCATAGGAGACGATCAAGATATTAATACTTCGCATATGACTTGACATGAAGCACACGTGCAAAACACGTAATAATAATAGTAATAATAAAAGTGTAAAGGGTCTTAGAAATATTGTTTGGACTTTTTGCTCTTGATTAAAAGTCTCCGATTTAGATAAAATTATTTTTTCACAATTTTTCTTATATTTAAAAGTAAAATTTTAATTAAATATTTATAATAAAAAAATCTTATTTGAAGTGATCAAAATTAATAACAACTAATACTTTTTCATTATTTTAAGAATCCTAAAACAACTAAAGTTGATTTTAAGTAGATTTAGAAAATTTAGGAATAAATATGAAAGAAACAAATATGGTTCAAATCGATGTGTGTCGCTTAGTCTTTAGCAACAACAAAAAGAGGTACTACATGACAAACGCAAAAGTGATGATCCGTTAACCATGTGAAACTTCTGGGGGTAAAATAAAATATATGTCATGATTGCTTTATCTATATCTATAATCTATATCTATAATATATTAAAAGTGTGAAGATCATTAAAAAAGTGATTTAAAATTTTTGCCCTTCACTAAATGACTCTTCTTTAGATAAAATAATTTTTTCGCTATTTTCTTCAATTTATTATTTAATTAATTTTATTATATTAACTAAACCTCCTAAATTATATGGGACTCCTAAATATTCATTGATATTTTCTTTCTACCGTTCAACTAGAAAAATACTCCTAAAATAGAATTCTATCAAAAAAGTACTTCTATAAATATTGGTTATAACATGTTACAACCGTGATGATATTATACTTCTTAAAATTATTTTTATTTTCTCTATATTTAGTAATTAAAAATTAGCAAATATGAAATTGGAAAAGTACTACAAACAAATCCCCATCCTTTTACGTTTAGGGTATGAATATCTACGCTTATAAATTAATTAGAAGTTTACCATATTATACCTGTTAAAAATATTTTTGTTTCCTTCATATTTAATAACCAAAATTAGTAAATACAAAATAGGAAAAGTACTACAAACGGTTTAGGGCAATAATATTTACTCTTATAAATCAATTAGAAGTTTACCATATATATATATATATTATTTAATTATTTTTATTATATTAACTAAACCTCTTAAAATATATGAGACTTCTAAACACTAATTAATATTTTTTTATACTGTACAACTAGAAAAATACTCCTAAAATAGGACTCTATTGAAAAAAATACTTCGATAAATATACGTAATAAGATATATATCTTTTGAATTTGTAAGTCGGTCTTCTTTTTTTTTTTCTCCTTATGAAATTATTCTATGAGTTGTTACATATGGTAAAGATAAATTCATCCATGGACAAATGGGATTTGGGTTCAATTTGCATCTTTATTACTTTTTTCAAGTTAATATAATTCTCAATATTTGTATGGTCTAAATCACATTTATGTATGTTCGTTTGTTTTTGCTTTGTCACGGAAGTTGAGGTTGATGCTTTCTTATATGTATCTTGACATTGTTGTAAGTATGTCATGTTAATATTTTTATTCATTGAATTATGTATGTTTTTATGGAATATTTTGTCAATTTGATACTCTCTCGAGTATCTTCACTGTTCTTGTTAATATAATAGAATTCAATGTGTGTATATATGTATATTCTTTGTTTTCATTTAAGTCATCTTTAGGGTCAAAGTTTTCGCTCAGACGAGAATTATTTTCATCAAAATCGAAACTTTGTGATCATTACTATATTTTTTTGTTTTAGTTTACAAGTCGTAGATGAATGTTAGTTGGCTTGGAAGAATTTCTTGTGTAAAGGTTAGATTTAATAAATAAATTCTCCATCTTTACATACTCAAAAGATATTGAATTTAATTATTGTATTCATATTTATTATTTAAATAAATATCCTATTTAGTGTAATATTTAAACTCATTAAAGTGTTATACACGCACGAGGCGCTTACACCTAAACTAAAAAATAGAATTTTACATAAACTTAAAGAAAAGAAAGAAAGAAATTTTTAGAGGGATGCTTTTACCGATATATGCCACTTTTATACTCTACAAAGATTTTGGCCGACTTTAAAACTTCTCATAAATTTAACCTTTTTTCATCTAATCGAAAACCTTTTTTAGTTTTATATTTATTATAATCAAAAGAAAAAACTTTCGTACTTCTTTTTACTTTTATACAATCACATATATATATATATATATATATATATATATATATATATATTAAATAAAAGTGTGAAAACCCTTAGAAAAGTGATTCGAACTTTTTGCTCTTTATTAAAAGTCTTTTCTTTAGACAAAATCGTCTTTTCCTCTAATTATTATATCAAAAAATAAATTAAATAATAAATAATTAAATTTTCTTTTTCTTTTTTACGTGACATATATATGAAAAAGACTGTAATATTAATTAGTGTTCTTTTTGATTTATGAATCCTCTAGTTCTATAAAAAGTCTTATAATAGAATTTTGTATACTAATCGAGTTGTTTTAGTTTATTGTGTGTTTTTCTGTGTTTTGAAAAAATAGAGTCGAATGGAGGGTGAGGGTCTAATTGTGTGAAATTGTGTTGGTCAAGTGAAGGTTTGAATTTATGTGTTGAAAGACTCTTAGTATTTAGGCCTAAATTTTTTATTATTAATTTAAAACAAATTATATTTTATTTTAAAGATACTTTCTTAGTTGAACTATATAGGAAGTACCATAGTATTTATAGGGCGAATATTTTTTGTTAAGTTTTATCTAATATATTGGTTACGCTTATTGTTTTCAACTTGATTTAAAGAGTTACAGTTTCAATCGGAATGTATAGGAGCATTATACATTTCACTTAATTTGTATAAAATATTTTTTTTCTCATTTTTTTCTTTTTTTCTTTTTACTTTTTTTACTCATCATTTAGATCCTTGAAAGCCAACACTTTAAAACCTTCTTCAAATAATGTGAGCAAATTCTTATAATTCATTATTGATTGATTCTTCAATATTTTTATGCAGGTGAAAGAAGATTCATGCGAACGTGTGATTAAAACTTTATACCGAAATTCATGCGAGCGGGTGATTAAGACTTTATGCTGTTTAAGATCTGATTTGAAGCCATGTTGGAGCTTAATTTTATTTTATAACATAAAATATTTATTTTAAAATCTTAGCAAATTAACATTAAATTTTTATTATTGTCTAATATATTGCAGTTGGGTGGCCATAAATCAAAGAGAAGACGTTCATAACATTTACCAAGCAAAAATTAACCAGAATGTTTTCCCCTTTGATTCGCTGGTATATTTTACCTTCAGGTTCAATTTGGTTCTAAATCAAGAAAAGAGGTTCAATTTATTTAAGGTGCTAAATTTTCATCAATTGCCGCCTGTGTTTGAACATGTCGGTAGTGCAAAATCCAATTGTAAAATACATGCAAGTTAAGAAAAAAGTATACTGTACATGAAAACTAAAATATTGAGAAAATGAACTGTTTTCACCCTAAACTATACAAGAAATTGTTGAGACACATTCAAATTTTAGGAGGGTCCTATTACCTCTGCACTAATTAAAACCATATTTTTGGCAACCTTAGTGCCTACGTGGAACATACGTGGTATGTTGATTCACTGATGTGCCACGTAGGTACTAAGGTTGCCAAAAATACGATTTTAATTAGTCCAGGGGTAATAGGACCCTCCTAAAATTCGGATGTGTTTCAACAATTTCGTGTATAGTTCAGCATGGAAACATAGCATTTTTCCTAAAATATTTACTGATTATAATTTTAAAGAGCCATTTGTTGATTTCAATATTTTGTGTGTGATTAATTAAATTATTGTTTTTGATGTTTTTTTTTCTCTTTTTTTTAATTCTAATATTATTTTTCTTGTCTGATTGTGGTGGCTTGGGAGAAGATTAAAGTGAATATTCAATGTTAAATTTTTTATTGAGAATTTATTCTATTTATTTTTTATGTAATTTTTTAAGCCCGAAACATCGATGGGAGCAACTATTGAAACCGATAGCGGAATAAACTTTATAATAGAGATCAAAGATGATAATATTTGTTGGGCTATAGGTTGGCGGATGACGAATAATAATGAAAGTTTATTTTTAGTCACTAAAAAACTTGGAACCCAATGGATAACTTTTGATTATTTAGAATTAAACGATTTTATCTATTACGAAAGTTTCTAATGAAGTGTAAAAAAGTTCAAAACATATATTTTATTGTAAGCACATATATATTTTACCACCACAAGTTTCAAGTGGTTAATGGATCGTCACTTTTGTGTTTGTCATGCAGTACCTCTTTTTCTTTCCTCTAGAGGCTAAGAGGGACTCATCGATTTGAATCATATTTGTAGTATGCCTATTTTCTTTTTCTATATTTAAAATCTTTCATTATTTTTAAAGTTAAATCTTTAGAAAATCTTTGATTACTTACTTAAAACTTTTACAATAAGTCATAAGCCATAAGCCATAAGATAGAAATTCTAATTTATAGCTTTTGACTTATTTTAAGCCAAAAAGGCATAAGTTAAGATTTCTAACTTATGACTTTTGACTTATTTTTAGCATTTTAGTTTAAAATTAAGTGCTTATAAACACTTTCTAAATATACTGAAACACTTCAAAAGTGTTAAAAGTCAATTTTGGATTAAAATAACTTAAAATAAGTCAATCCAAACAGGCTAGTATTTGAATTTGAAAATACATTATTCCTTTATTTAGATTAATTTTTTTTTTTATTATCTTAAAAGTAGAAACTCATACTTGAAGAATTCTAATAGATATATATTGTTTCAAGCTTATCTCTTATACATACTCCTATTTCATTAGCTTTATTGGTTATTTATTTACTGCTTTCTTTATTTATATATTAAAAAAAAACTATTTTTGAATTAATATTTTTTCTTTTTATATGCAGAAGGATATGACATTTTCATCTTCATCTTTCTCTGTTAACATTGATGAAGAAGAACAACAATTCATTGCTATTAATGGCATTTCTATCTACTTTTCACGTCTCTTCCTCCCTCACGACTGTTAATTTCTGTGCATTATTTAATTCCATGGGTAAAGTTAATATCCTTTAAAATTTGAATGAAAAATTAATTTTTGAAATATGAGATAAAATTGTATTCAATAGAGGTGAAAATATTTAACTTGAATTTTAAACCATTAGCATTTCTATCAAATTTAAGTATACTAGTTTAGTCGCACGTGCTTCGCATGTGTAACTTTTGGTTATTTATAATTAGACGATTTCATCTATTATGAAAGTTTTTAATAGAGTACAAAAATAAAGAAGACATAACAAGCAGTTTTGTAAAATAAATAAATCAAGTCCTAATTATATACAACGCAAAAACAATATACATCAAATAGTAGCAACACGTATTATACTAATATTTGGGAAACTTTGCAAAAACCAAACTTGTAGATGTAGATGTATGTAGATGTAGATTTGTAGATCTTTTAAATTTTCTTGAAATCAAATTAGTTAATCTATAATTTTTAATGGAAAAAGTATTAGTTGTTTTTCAACTAATAAAGAAAGGTTTTTACCATAAATATATTTAATTAATTTTCAACTCTTAAATATTTAGAAAAAAATAGTAAAAAGACGATTTTGTCTAAAGCAAATACTTTTAATGAAGTGCAAAAAGTTCAAACGACATTTCTAAGGCTCTTCACACTTTTAATATATTATATATATATATATAGAGAGAGATTATAGATATAAATTATAGATATAGATATATAGAAAACGTGCGCTGCACGTTTATCCCAAATACTTGATACTGGTTATTGCAATATGTTTTTGAAAATTAGTAAATCCAACAAAACTAACAAATTTTTTTTTTATAAATCTCCAAAAAAATAAAGTAGACGTCCACTATAATACATTAACTATATCTATAACATTGTTACTATGCTTTATTTTTTCTATTATGTTCGGATTATACACTTAAAAGAAAAAAAATGAACATAAGACGATAATGCGTTAATCAGCGTAATTCTTGCATATTAATTGTCAAAAAAAAAAAGACATTAAATCACTCCTGAACTTGTCACCAAAACTTACTTTAGATTCTAAATTAATCGGGCAATTATATACCCCCTTTAACGTCTTTAAAGTGTATTAAATACACCCCCTACGGCTGACGAGGCAAAAAAAAATATGCATGAATTTTTCTAAGAATAAACAAGAACCCAACTTTCATTATCTTCATCGTAACAATTCCCTTCCCAATCCCCACCCCCACCCTCAACACTCTGTTTCTTCATCTTCTTCGAATCCCTATCCGTTTCTTCATCGTCTTCGTAATCCCTTCCTACCAAATCTCAATTGATCCAAAACTTCTTCTTTCAACAACCAAAAAGGATTTAAAATTGATGAACAAGTTTGGTTCTTGGCCAAGAATTCCATGTCATGCGAATACCATTGATGCCATTTTTAAATTTGGGACTGTTTGTGCCATTTCTGTTGACACTCTTGAGTAAAAGATTGAGAATTTGAGAGTTTTGAAATTTTGAGTTTTGGTTAATGTGAAGGAATTTAAATTTGAAATTTTGTGTATTAGTGTATTTTTGTGATCAACTCATGATTTTTGTGTATTGAAATTTTAGATTGAGAATGTCTCTGGTTGAGAATGACTCTATTTGGAAAAAAATGGGGAGTTGTTTGAGTAAGAAGAGCGCATCTTGTTCTTCTTCTTCTACTACTTGCTTTTCAAATATAAATCAAGAAATTACCAAAATTAGTACCCAAGTGGAGATCCAGAAAGAGGTAGAACGAGAGTGTGAAAAAAGACATCTTTGTTATTAAACACAGAAAAAGACATGAAGTGGATAGGAAGACTGAAAAAAAAGGGTGTTGTTAAAAAGACAAATGAAGCAGTTGAGTCTGCTAATAACAATGTTTCGAATTTTGTCTTCTCTAATTTACCATTCACTTTAAATTGATCTACAACTCATGGACAAGTTATTAATCAATTTCTTATTAAATTCGAATCAAGTTATTGATATTAATGGTGTTAATGATGAAAAAGAAATTAAAGGAGAAGGAGGAACGGGAGTGGGGGTAGGGGGACTGTTAAAGAAGAAAGAGAAGGAGGAATGAGGGGGGTGAGGGTGGGATGGGCTGTTGAAGAAGAAGAAGGAGGAGGAAAGAGGGGAGGTCTTTTCTTTATATATATATATATATATATATATATATATATATATATATTTTATATATAAAAAAATAGTACATATATATTTTTTGCTTTTTTAAAAAAGTATATAAAAATAATATGTGTGTTGAATTACTTTTTAAAAAAAAATTATAATTTCTTACGTGGCAATGACATGACACTTATGTGACACTGATTTGGCAATGATGTGGAGCGTGTGTACTTCACTCTCCGTAGTAAGAGTGGTATAATTTTTTTTAGGGTGGTAAAAAATTCACTTTAAAGTTATTAAGGGGGTATATAATTGCCCGGTTAGTTTAGGGTCTAAAGTAAGTTTTGGCGACATGTTCGAGGGTGATTTGATGTATTTTCTCAAAAAGAAAATACTATACTACATTAATTTTGTGTGCATAATTCAACTTTTAAATATTATAAAAATGAATAATAATTTTGTCTAATGTAAACTTTTGTTTAAAAAGGTAAAAAGGATGAATGATTAATAACTCAAATGGTAATTCAACTATAGACTTTTATTCAAATGGGCATGATATTTAGTTGAATAAAAGTCTTCTAACTCTTCAACTATTCAACTTAACATAGTTAATTTGAATAAGATTGAGATACAGAAAGGTTGGCAAAAAATATATATATAATTTAATGATTGATTTCCTTATCATAGATTCGAAAATTATATGTATATATTTACAAGCCATACATATGTGAAATCTAAACAACTAATAATAATTATTTACTGAATAAGGTTAGTGACTTAGACAATCCAAAACCATAATATTTGAATTATCTACTATATATAGATCTAAAGAGAAAACAAACAAAATAATGACTTGACTTACTTTTATCTGCACTTTTCTTTTGATAATAAAACAAACAACATCAAAATAAAGAAGAATTGCAACAATATTACAAAAAAAAAACAATTAGTAAACTAATTAGAAAAAATACAATTAACATAATAACCTCAATTTCGGTTGAAGTTGAGCCGAGCTTCCTATATATTTTCAAGTCATTTATATCAAATCAAAATTATTTATCATGCATGTGGAGGAAAACAACTATTAAAGTGAGGCAACTAAAATATATTTTCAAGTCAATTATTGAATCAAAATTATCTATCATTAGAGTTGTCAATATGGGCTGGCCCAACCCAACCCTTGCGGGCTAGAGAGATAAATGGGTTAGGACGGGCTGACCCTTTTAGCTAAAGGGCCATTTAAAAGACAGCCCAACCCAGCCCTAAGCGGGCCACAGGTTGGGACGGATTGGCCCTTCAAAAAAATAAAAATAACCTACAAAAGTGTTAAATGAAAATATGCAAATAGTTTAAAATTATCGCATATTCTAATAGTCATAAATTCACTACAGATTCAAGAGTCATCTCTTTCAAAATAAAAGATGGACAAAAATTAAATTCAAAAACTTAGAAATTTTAACCGGACTAAAATCTTGCCCAGTTACAAGAAGGGTTACAGTAACATGACCAACATGTTTTAACATTATCAAAGGTTTGCAAAAGAATTAGCTTACATGCATCATGACTCAAGGTTGACAATAATTCACCGGGACTTAAAAGCTAGCAATGTCTTGCTAGACAGAGAGATAACACCCAAGATATCTGACTTAGGGCTGTCAAGGATATTCAAAAACGATGTCGAAGAAAAGACTCAACATGTAATTGGAACATGATGTGAATACTTTTGACGGTTTGATGGATAGATGGATGGATGGATGGATGGATGGATGGGTGGATAGATGGATGGATGGATGGATGGATGGGTGGATAGATAGCTAGATGGATAAATAGATGGATGGATAGATGGATGGATAGATGGATAGATATATAGATGGATAGATGGATGGATAGATAGATAGATAGATAGATAGATAGATAGATAGATAGATAGATAGATAGATAGATAGATAGATAGATAGATAGATAGATAGATAGATAGATAGATAGATAGATAGATAGATAGATAGATAGATAGATAG
Source organism: Capsicum baccatum var. pendulum (assembly GCA_030864225.1). Classification (NCBI taxonomy): domain Eukaryota; kingdom Viridiplantae; phylum Streptophyta; class Magnoliopsida; order Solanales; family Solanaceae; genus Capsicum; species Capsicum baccatum. The sequence continues at coordinate 36,855,470 of CM061561.1, forward strand.
ATAGATAGATAGATAGATAGATAGATAGATAGATGGATAGATAGATAGATGGATGGATGGATGGATGGATAGATAGATTGATAGAGATGGATGGATGGATGGATGGATGGATGGATAGATGGATAGATAGATAGATAGTATGCCTTGAGGTACTTTCTTACTACTAGCGTCACCTCAGATTTTTCATCTTTTCGAATGATGGCATAGACCTAAGCTATTTAAATTGTTAAAGAAAGAATGCTCAAGATTTCCCAAGTTAGATATGCAACTCAACAAATTCATAAGCATTGATTTGTATCTCAAATTGAGTACTTGGAGGTTACTCATGTATTGAAAGAAAAGTCCCAGGAAACAACATTGTGGCAGTAATTGGGACAATAGACAAAATTGTCTTTGTTTTGTTGGTGTCTGCATTTTTCTTCTACTTTCTTTTTCTTATATTCAAGTTTCTGTTGGTTCTTTATCGACGAACATATTTTCTTAAATTTTGGTAACTACTATATACGTTTCTTTCTTCATGCAACGTCTTTTCTCTGTAGTGATTTTATCTTTCCTAAGCACTCTAATACTTATTAGAAAATATGTAATTATTAAGGTTTATTTTGAGATTATATGATTGTGTAGGAGGCTTTATTTAAGAATACTCTTCTATCACCAAAACTTAAAGGCAAGTTCTATAAAATGGTGGATTAAATCAGCTATATTGTATAAGCGGACATGACACAATTTTCACTTACTAATGACATGACATTAGATAGGAGGTCATGGAGAACACTAATGTTGGGTTTAAGTTAAAAGTGTAAATGGAAAATGAAGGGAATTAATGGAATTAAAAATGAGATAACACTTAAAAAGGAAAGTGTACTCAAGAATAAGGAAAGTTTACCAATTCTCCCATATTGGTGGGAGAATGAAACTTTCATGTGTTCTTATTAAGAAACTCAAACTTCACATGGATAGTGAGGCAAGAACCAAGAGGTGCCTCGCACCGTCGTCGTCGCCGCTCGGCTTCGGCTTCGGCTTCGGAAAATGATTGATGAGATTAATTTTTTAGATAAAGTTTAATTAAAACTTGGGAAAAATCAGTCCAAAAATCCAATGAAAAATTGCAATATTTTTTGCCTCCATCAACGTGCATGCGGAAATGCTGAAAGATTGCTAGGAAGGAACACAACTCTTCAAGTAAAAGACACACTATTTTGAAAAAAAATGATTGTTTGGATAGTTATGACTGTTCGGAAAAGATGTATTGTTTCGAATGGACAAATATGACTCTTCAGAAAAGATACACCTTTCCGATGAATCATTGTCTCCTTTTCGAAGGGGCACTTCATAGCTATATAAACCTGCATTTTTTCCACAGGTTTAGTACGAAAAATTCTGCACTTGAAAAACATTTCTTGCTTCCAAAAACTCTGTGTCATTATCTCCCGTTGAGTGAGTTCTGAGAAAATCAGAACATTTGAGGTACCACTACATTCTGGTTATGAAGCCATTTTATCCTAGGAGGAAAATTCCGCAACCTCGGGTACTTGAGGGGAATTATTTCCTTAAGGATACTCTGTGAATTCGAAGGACTTGGCTTATTCTGTTTTCATCTTATTTCTTAATAAAATAATACACTTCTTTAATAGTTCATATTAAACTTGTGTTGAAAGTGTTGGATAAATTCATAAGTGTTCTTGATATAATCTTGAACTTGTATTAAAGTTGTTTTGCCAAAATACAGATTGTGTACCCAAAACAACAATCTTAAGGAAATAATCTGTAATCTGTATTGTTTGGTTTCTGGAGATTAAAGTTTTACGCTTTCTACTCTGTTTGAACTTAACAAGTGATTTGAAAACATAAAAACTTTATCACAAGTTAAAGGTCATTCGATTAATGATTGGAAGTCATAGGAACTTCATTGTTAAACTAAAAACAAAGGGTGTTTAAAGTTGCTACAACTTTATAAGTAGTATTTCGATATACTAAAGTTGACTGTCTTTTTGTGACAGGAAAATTACTACTGACAGTCATGTGAATGATACTAAAATGAATGTGGCAGCAACAAATGTTGCCACAATGAGTCGTACGAGTGCTTCGCAAACAATGACACCATTGGATAAACCCAAAAAATTCACGGGTGTTGATTTTAAAAAGTGGCAACAGAAGATGTTCTTCTACCTTACAACCTTGTATCTTCAAAGATTTATATCTGAAGAAGCTCCAGAACTGCCCGAAGAAACTTCAGACCAGGAGCGATTTATCGTTATGGAGGCGTGGAAACGTTCTGATTTCCTATGCAGGAATTACATTCTAAGTAGCCTTCAAGATGACCTATACAACGTGTATAGTGAAATGAAGACGTCAAAAGAGTTGTAGAGTGCGCTGGAAAGAAAATACAAGACTGGGGATGCTGGAACCAAGAAGTTCTTTGTTGCAAGATTCCTTCAGTATGAAATGATTGACAACAAGTCTGTTACATGAATTGCAAGTTATCATCCATGATCTCCTTGCGGAAGGTATGAGTTTGGTAAATACTTTAGTTGAACATATTAAAAATATTCTTAATGTTCACATGAACTTTATTGTAGGTTTAGTTGTGAATGCGGCGTTTCAATTTCCGGCAATAATAGAGAAGTTGTCATCTATGTTGAAGGACTTCAAGAACTACTTGAAACATAAATGAAAGGAGATGACAGTCGAAGATCTCATAGTAAGGCTATGCATTGAAGAAAACAACAAAGCCGCATAAAGGAGGTCGAAAGAAAATTCTACAATGAGTGAATCAAACATTGTAGAAGACAACCACAACAACTCAAAAAAATGAAAGAAAGTTGGACAAGAAAGAAATCAACCTAAGAAGAAATTCAAGGGGAAATTGTCATTGATGCTTTTGTCGGAAAATACTATTCCAGATGCAAGAATTAATAGGATTAATAGGACTGATAATGATGTTTATTTTCTGAATTACTTTGTTAGTAGAATAGAACTTTTCTTAGTGGATTAGAACTCTTGTTAATTCAGTTTTATAGGGATTTTTAATTCTATTTCTAGTTTGTTAGGACTCTTTACTACTATAAACCTCTATTTAAGAGAGTTGATGTTATTAATAAAAACAAGTTGAATTTTATCAGGAGAGTCGAACCTTTCTCGAGTCTTGTTTTGCTGCTCCAAAATAGGTAATTCTTTGTTCTCTTTAGTTTTGATATTTCCTTTTTGTCGATATGTTGGTGTCTTAGCTTTATGATTCTATCATTATTAGTTGTAATGTGTTGGGAATTATTTATTGTAGATGGTTTCGATGACCTTAGGATGCAACGTGGATAATTGTTGATATGCTGTTTGTCGGACCAATGTTTATACTATAATTTTGCATCATTTTTTATTTTGTAGTTTTGGCTTGATTACCTTAAGTTTACTGCCTTGTGTGATTACATCTTATTAGCCATTTTAGGTATAACTCTTAGCATATGTCATGAAATTATTCTTTCGTATCATTTAGTTCACTGTTAAGTTTTTGTTTTGGTTGATATTTTGATCTGAATGTTACTGTTTCATAGTGGTGGTGCCCTTCTCTATTGTACTCGCAGTTGAACATGTGTTTCAGTTTTCTATCGCTCTGTTTCAGTTTAGGTTGCTATATCAAGCATGGCATTTTCTGATTTGCAATGCATCTTGGTTGATTATCTCTCAAATGTTGTGGTTTGAACCCCATTTTATTGGGATTTGGGTCCCATCTCGATTCCTAAAAAACTCATCTTGAGCCTGTTAAGATAGGACAAGATTGTTTATGATATGTATTGTTGAATTTCCTTCATAAAATTTAACAATGACTTTTCTTTCTATAAATTTCTTTTCCTGGTGTGCATATGTTAGAAATGTTGAGCATGAGTGATTAGTTTTTTCAAGTAAAACAAATGTCAATTTAATTTATTCGCAAAGATATAACATCCTTTTAACCTAGAAGTGTTAAAGTATCATTTCTCTTTTTGGTCCCTTTTTTTTTATCTGATTTGTCTTGGCTATTCGTTCCGCATGATCGGGCTGCCCAGTTGAACAGTTTGGGCAACTAGTTTTCGGCTAATTGTTTAGTATTAATCTCATTCATGTTTTCAAAGTTGAATTGCAATTGAATACATGCTTCGAATGCTTGTTGTTGATTGCTTTTCTTAGATATATCATGAGATCAAATTGTATACTTGTTTAACAAATTGGTAATGTAGATATTTTGAGTTTGTTTCAAAAAAAAAATGAGAGGCCTCCAACGAATTACTTCAATAACTTTAATCACTATGTGAGTATGTCTGTCTTTAGAATTTTCAAGACTTTGGACGAAAACGTGAGCTTTGGATTACAAGTTTATCCTTTGTCTGTGTTTTGTCCAAACAACTTAAAAATTTGCATTCGTGTGCCTATGTCTTCTTAAGGAGTTAATTGATCATATTGCATTCAATTCAATTTGTAAGATTGTTTAAGAGATAGGTTAATTCCTTTTTCATTGGATAATTTAGTTGGCTTTGATATCATGGTTACTATTTTTTTGTGCTCAAGAATGCTATCTTTTCCACCCTGTCTACTAAGTATAAATTTTCAAATACGTATTAATTCCATCTTTTTATCTTTTTCTTTGCATGAATCTGCCTTGGAGTTCAAATGGGCTCCCTCCTCTTTGCATTGGGCCAATGAGGCCTATCTCTTTGGAGACTAAGTCCATAAGGGAATCTCATGGCAGATGGATACGAAAAGTCGGAAGAAGGAAAATGGATTAAAGTCCCATCTTTGAAGCGGCTAAGAGACTTGAAAGTCACATTTTTTATTCATTTATTATCATTTATTTTATTTATTTATTTTATCTATTCATTTAGTTCATTATTTATTCATTTGGGCCTCGAAGCCAAAGTTGTAAACTAATATAGGTGAAATAAAACTCGAGCCAAAGGTTCGAAAAAATAGTTTAGGACAGGTTATGGGCCAAAAGCCAAATACTTAGATTAGGACAGGTGAATATGATCCGAAAGCCAAATACTTAGATTAGGACAGGTAAAGATGCGTCGAAAGCCCGATTAGATTAGGACAGGGATTATTGATTTGGGCCTAATGGACTAAGTCTTTTACTTTCTTCCCTTTTCCTTTTTATGTGTTTTTTGTTATTTTATTCGCTTAGACTTAGTTGAAATTTCCGCTAAGTCGAAACTGGTTTTGTACAAATCTTGAAAAAAAATTCACCTTAATCGATTTCTTTTGAAAAATTAATATTTTTTTTGAAGTTAGTCAAAAGATATTTTCAAACAGTTCGGATAACCGCAAGTTAGCGGATACTCTTGGTGCCTTAACAACCGCTTACTCGGAATCTTCAAATTTAAACGATTTTTCTGTTTTGAATCGTTTAAGTACTTTATAAAGGTTTTCTTAATTCCTTTTTCAAATAAATTAAGTGGTGGCTCTCAAAAGTCAAATTTTTTGCAAAACATCTGAAATAGGTCTCAGTGCTGCAAAGCTTGCTAACACACCTATGGAATCAACTATCAAGTTAACAACAAGCGAGTTTGATAAGTAAAACAAAGACATTGCTGACCCAAGTGATGAACTACTAGAGGATCAGAACAAATACCAAAAGATCATTGGCAAGCTGCTTTACTTAACTGTGACTAGACCTGACATATCTTATAGTGTTCAAGCTCTAAGCCAATTTCTACAAGCTCCAAAGAAATCTCAGGTATATTCTGGATCAGGTATATTACTATCTAGTTCTAACATTAATACACTAACTACTTTTTCAAGAAGGTCAGTAACAGGATTTGCTATTAAGCTTGGAGAATCACTAATATCCTGGAGATCCAAAAAGCAAGCAACTATACCAAGAAGTTCAGCAGAAGATGACTATAGAAGTTTTGCAGCCACTGTGGTAGAATTGACTTGGTTAAATGGTCTGATCATTGAACTAAATGCTCAAGTACAACTACCAATCACAGTGTTCAGTGATAGTAAAGTTGCATTACAGATGGCTGCCAATCCAGTACACCATGAGAGAACCAAACATATAGAGATTGATTGCCACTTTGTAAGGAAAAAAATACTATAAGGAATAATGAAGACTAAGTACACTTCAACAAAGTATCAACCAGCTGATGTGATTACCAAAGGACTCAATAGGGTTCAACATGAGTATTTAATTTCCAAACTTAGCATGATTAACATCTTTACCATGCGACGTTTGAGGAGGAGTGTTGAGTAATAAGCTGAATAAAAGATCACAAACTATCTCTTTAACAAGACTAATCACAAAAGTAGTTAAAGTAGTTACACATCACATAGTTAGTTAGCTAAAGTTAGTTATAAATCACTTAGTTATTAGATCATCTAGTTGTAGGAGTTAATTATAACCACTTTATCTCTCTCTCTCTCTCTCTATATATATATATATATATATATATATATCACTTGCATATTCACATAATCAATCAATGAATAAGTTTCACTATTCTCTACTCTACACTCTCTTCTTCCTTCTCTCTGTTCTTGATTCTGCATTGCTACTTCTGTGTAGAAGATTAGCTTCTCTAAGCATCATACAAGATCACAATATTGATCTTGCGATATTCATCAGAGTTCCACAATGGAACTCATCTTGATCCAGGCATTGGTCCAATCACTACTAGGATCGGAGTGCTTCGAAGTCACGTAAATTGAGAGTTTAGTTTCCAAATAGAGCCCAGAATCATTTACCCTCTTTCGTTTTAATTTATTTTTATTATATTGAGCTTTTTTAAAAAATAATACTAACTTTTAATATTGTTAAGATGACTTTATTTGGTTATCGATTTACGATTTCCTTATTATTTATCGATCTTCTTTACAAATAGAACACGATTAATTAGTTCAAAAGGAAAATGTAGGTTTTATCATTTCGACACTTGGCTAATTATTTGAAAAATTAATTTTTGCCTCAAAATATCTTAAATAAAGTTAACGTAATAATCTCCATGACTTGCTAAAACAACAAATTAAATTTCAGAACTAATTTAATAGGAAAGCAAATCGCCAAACTCGAATTTTTGGTAAAATTTATTCATTAATTTATTTCAATAAGTCAATAATCTTAACATTTTAATTTTTTAACATCTGCTTAAGTTTTCTTTTCCAGCTTTCAAATAGACTAAAATGTGGGGTATATTTATAAATATGCACTACAATATATAAGGTATTTCTGTATCATCATTATATATCTTAATTTATCACTATTATTTACATCTTATTTCAACCGTATATCCACATTCTGCTATTAAGTTTATTTACTTATTTTTAACTATTATTTTAAAAGATCTCGCCAAACAATAATGAACATTGTCATGTTTGTAAATACACTAGTCTATTTTAATCAAGAATTAGTGTATCTTGATGCCATATATATATATATATATATATATATATATATATTGTTTTGCAATAAGCGCATCTATGTAAATTTACTCTTGAATACAAATTACTTTCCATATTTTAGGGCACAAATAATAATATTTATACGAAGATAAATTTTCACATGATCTTAAAATTATAATTGCTTTACTTAGTTACTAAATCATTAATATATCTACCCTTATGTATTACTAAACTTTACCTTTTCATAAAATTATAAGTCATTGAATCTTATGAAATATCAATATCGAAATTTTCCCTCTCCCCATTTTCATATCTTTAAAAATACACACATTTTACTATAAACTATATCCTTGTATATTGTAGTAATGTATTTTTATATATTTCAAATTTTCTTTTTTCGAAACAATAAAAGTATTTTTCGTCACTATTTTTGGTAAATAATGAAGCTATTACTTCTTTAAAATATTTTTCTAAATCGAGTGTAAGGACTATCTTCGGATAGGCTCAGAGGGATGCCTAACACCTTCTCCTCGAGTAACCAAACTCTTACTCAGAATCTCAAAATATTTTTGAAAGACCAAAACAGAGTTTTACATAAAAAATATTTTTTTTCTAATTTTCCTAAAAAGTTAGGTGTCGACTCTAAGAACTATTTTTTTTCAAAACCCAAGAGTCATAACATTAGCTACCACATGTCGTGTGCTGTTTTGATCGATTCGACATAGGACGCGACAATATTTATGGCAGAGTCCTAGATATAGAATTATGTATATTAGGAAGCATTTTATTTTCAATATGAAATTCTCTACGATCTCAAAGTTAATTAATGTAGATATCAGGCACCCAATAGAAAAAAAGTGCAAAGATGTTGATTCCGGTTTGAAGTTGAAGATAAAGTTCTTTGGCCATGAGTATTTTTTTTTTTGGAGTTGAATTTTGTAAAATGTGTTTGTCACAAAATTTGAAAAAAAAAAAGTGAGGTGAATTTAAATTTTAGCTTTGAATAAAGACAATTTTTTTATAAAGAGTGCTAAAATATAATTGTCACTAGAATTTCAAACCATGGTTAAGCTCTCCTAAGTTTAATTTTTAGAAAAAATTCTAAAATGTATTTGTCACTAGAAATTGCCTCTAAAAATATATTTAGCGACAATTAAATTATTGTCGTTAATTAATTGTCACTGTAGGTCCTTTTTGGTGTAATGTTTGTGCACCATTTCGACAATCTTTTTCTTTTGGAAAGAGATTATAGCAAGACCTTTAAATCGAAGCAACAAAGCCTAAGAAATAGTAATCACACTAGGGGTGACAAACGGGAGGATTGGATTGGATTTGGACGGGTTGAATATGGATCGAGCAAAAATGATTTGGATTGCAATCTGCCCATATAAATATGGGTAAATATGGATTTGGTCAAATATGGATTGGATAAAAATGATTTCAACCCACTTTAACTCCTAAGTCAAAAACTTAAAACTTCTCTATCATATCAACTTGACTTTTTTTCTATTTTTTTTTTTTTAGTTTTTTCTTTTTAGTTTTTTTTCTCTCTTCTATATGTAGCCTCTAGTTTTTTTTTTTTGTTTTTTTTTTTGTCATTTCTTTTTTTTTCTCTCTTCTATCTCTACCCTCTGCCCTTTGTTTCTCTTTCTTTTTTCTTTTTTTTCCTTTTCCTTTTTAGTCTCCTTTTTTCTGTTTTTTATTTTTTTGTTTTTACTTCTTTCTCATTTTTTTCTTTTTTGGTTGTATTTTATGTTTTATATTTTTTTTTATTTTCGAAGAACATGGTTAAGTCGAGTACAAATTATGGATGATGACTAAAATATCGTAATCACTTAGTATATTTGTTTTCACCATCATCTTTTTCCTTTTTTCTTTTCTCCTTTTTCATTATTTTTTCTTTTTGATTTTTTTTGTATTTCTTTTCTTCAATTCTTTCTTTACGCTTTTTTCTCTTTTCTATCTCTAACATCTACCTCTCTTTCTACTTTTTTTTTCTATTTTTAGTTTCCTTTTTTTTATGATAACGAAAATACCATAAGCGCATATTGATTTATATTCGCCCAACATTTATAATTTGAGGGCTATGTGGATCCTCAGCCATATATATTTTAGTCTCAAGAAAATATAATTAATTCATATCCTTTTTTTTAATTTTTCATCCGATATTCGGTGTCTGCATTGGAGCCTCGACTAATCCGGATCGGGAGTTGCAGGGCCCATTAAGGTGGCAGCGCTTCCAACAGATTTTTCTCCATAACCAGAGTCGTACCCTCGACCTCTGGTTAAGGGTGGAGCAGCCTTATCCACTGCACCACAACCCATGTTGATTTTAATTCATATACTTATTTGTATATAAATACAAATGATAAATTACACATATTGACAACTAAACTATTCAAATGCAAATAATAAATTTATTTAAAATATATAGTATGATACAAATAAATTTAAAGTTAAAAAATATAAAATGCAATGACCAAAAAAAAGACGAGGAAAAGAATATAAAAAATAAGAAAAATGACGAACCAAGAATGAAAAAGGGAGAAACGAAAATACAAAAAAAAAAGAATGCAAAGAAATAAAATTGAAAAATAAAAAAAAAATGATGAAAAAGAAGAAAGAAAAAAAGTGTAAGAGACGAGTAAAAAATAAGTGGAAAAAATAAAAAATAAAAAAAAATAAATTAAAGGAAAAAAGAAAGAAAAAAATAGTAAATTAAAGGAAAAAAGAAAAAAAAAAGAGAAATAAATGATAGAAAAAAATAATAATAAAAGAGTAAGACTATGGATTATATTTAATTGATAAGAGATGTTATGAATTATATAGGCTAAATGGGATAATTAGAAGTTTATATTTATTAACTCATGTAGGTCTCAAAAGAATACGAATGATGAAATAAGAATGAGAAAGGGGAAAGCGAAAAAAAAAAAAACACAAAGAAAAAATAAATAAAAATAAAAAAATAAAAAATAGATGAAAAAATGAGAAAGAAAAAAAGAAATTATAAGGATTGAGCAAAAAAAAAAGAAAAAAGAAAAAAAGTAAATTAAAGGAAAAAAGAAAGAAAAAAAGAATAAGAAAAGCAACTAGAAAAAAAAAACTGAAACTTTAAGCATAGGTAGGTGATTTCTGTGTTTAAATGGATACCCATATTTTACCCATTTTGTTCATATTTGTATGAGCTTTTAAAATGAGTTGAAGTTCATATTTACCCATTTGAAATATGAGTGATCCAATTCACTAAATATGGGTTAAATGGACATTTTTTACAAATATGAGCTGAAATTGTCACCCTTAAATCACACTATCGATAATTAGCATGACTTCATGTTTTATTAGTAATTACTTGTTTGGTCAAACTAATTTTAAATTAACTTATTTTGAAAAGTATTTTTGAGTAGTAATTAGTATTTTGATCAATCTTTTTAAAGATGTTTCTAAGTGTATTTTTCAAAAAAAGTATTTGGGAGAAGATAATTTTTCTTAAACTTCTGAAAAACAAGTTCTGCTATTCCCCCATAACACCTACTAGTAAATTTATTCACGCTTTGCGTGGATTAATTAGATTTTTGAGTGCTGAAAATTTTTAAAGAGATTTTTTTAATTTCAGTTATTTCAAATTCTAAACAAGTATACACACTCTTAATTATATACATGCATTTTTCTGTGAATTTTCGTCACTCACGTATTTTCGATCTTCTAAGATATTTAATTTTTATATAATATATTCTAAGTAAAACAATACTTTCTTTTTTCTTAAAAGAAAGTAGAAAAAAAAAAAGATTCCATAAAATAAATTTATTTTTATTCATATTTTTAATAATTTTCAAACTTTGTTTATTATTTGTATATATAATATATGAATCTTATATTCTCTTCTTATCTTATTTTATCCTTTCTATTTTTTATTAAATTATTTATCATTAATGTGTTTTTTTGGGGTGTGTGTTTTCCTTTCTTTACTTTCGTAAGTATATGCAATTTAGAAAATGAAATATTTAGCAAATTGAAGTTTCATCTTTCATTTTGTGGAATGTCTTTTTTATTTTAATAGATTAATTATTAGGCAGTTTTAAATGAGTTTTCAATAAGCTAAAATTATTAAAGGTTATTAAATAAAGGAAAACATAATAAATGATAGTTAATATAAAGTAATTATTTTAATAAGTATTATTTTTCAATACATAGCTCATCATAGGTGAAGAAAAATAGAAAAATGTCAAAATATTAATAAAAAAATTAATTAATATTTTTTGTCATAGAGATGTGCCACATAACCTTGTTGTGTCTAAAATAAAGGAAATAAAATGAAACATATTACCAACTTCAAAAATTTATTTTTTTATAAATGATTATTTAATGTTTATAGAAGAATCAAGATTTTTCTCTTGGGAAAAAAATGAAATAAAAAGAGGCAATCAACTTCATGAAATTATTGTTATCTTAGCAATACTTTTATATTTCTTAAGTTGCAAGCTTGAAAGGTTTAGACCAATCAACGATAGAAAGTAGTAATAATCTTTAAAAATGTTTAATAATTTTTTTTTTATAAAATGTGAAAAATTAAGAACTACAATTTTACATACAATAAACAACTTTCTTATGAATTAGTAAATTACGTAATTGCTATTGTATAATTGAAAATTTAGGGTCATTTAGCGTCATTGGTGCAATGGAAGGTGTCATCTCATATTTTATACGGATGTTCATTTATTGCACATATCCTGAATTTATTTCTCCTTAATTTTTTTTTACTTTACTTCCTTGGTATAATACTTGACGTCATTATTAATTTTTTGGAAAACCTTAGGTTGGAGTTTACGAATTAGGCATAAAGATTTTGTTTTTATTTTGTTCTGGCCTTATAATATTGTAGTGTCCTTTTAAGGACTCTTTTGGTTCACACATTAAGTAATCCGGGAATTATAATTCTTGAGTTTCAGATGTGATCAAATAAGAAAAATTACTTTATTTATGCAAGTTTTACCTAAAATAACACCAAGTTTAATTGGATAAGGGTTGATATTTAGGATTAAATTTGTAATTATATCTATACTTTTTTTGGTGAGAGGTATGCATAATTACATTGAACCAAAAAAATCCAGAAGCATAAAGTATGCTTGCTATCTACATGCCCAAACAAAGGAAGGTAGCTGTTACGTTAAATGTGAACAATAGTTGAACAAAGAAGACTTGTATAATTGATCCACTTCACCTCTTTTTTTTTTCAAATGTTTTTATTATTGTATATAAATTTTCTAAAATTTAAAATAGAGCATTTTTATCCAAAAATAAAAGGAAAGATTAGTATATGTGAATATTTAACACTATAGCCAAAGGTCTTGCAATAAAGAGTAATAAAAATAATGCACCAATTATTCAACAATACCTATTTTGTAGTCTGCCTTTCTCACCTTTTCTTCTTGTGTGCCTCTATTAGCTTGTAGGAACTTCTAATACCTTCAATGACTTATTATTGTTAGCAACTAAAATAACAAATATGAAAAACAACAACAATTAGGAAAAAAGTTGAACAAAAAGAAAAAGAAGAAAGAAAACAATCGAGAATGCGTACAACGAAGAAGAGGAAAAGAATTTATGCAGTGGATGCATTGTGCTATAACATCTATATTTTATAGTCAAATTGTAATTGTTATTAAATTGGTATTAAGTGTTATTGAATTCAATAAGTGTTTTCATTTGTTCATTATTAAGCACAATAATTAAGAGATAATTAAGTAAAGAATGCAAATAGGTGGAGGTTTTTTTATAATTATGAGATATAATTAGATATAATAAATATGATGATTTTTTTTAAATCATTAATGAAAATAATGAAGAAAAAATTTCAAAAAAAGGAGAAAAAGGAAAAAGGGGAATGGAGGCATCTAAGGCATGCCACATAAGATAGGCTAACATTCTCTTTATATATATATATATTGATTCTTTCCAAAAGATTTATCAACAAATCTCACCTTTTTTATATAAAATGAACACATTTCTAAAGGAAAAAAAAAACTCTGTGTCCTCCCAAAAAACTTGACAAAAAGGCCACAAGCCTCCAGCAGAAGCAACAATAATATCCCCTAACTTGATGCAATCAATAAGGAAATGATGAATCAAGACTAAGGTCCTTAGAAATGTGATTTTAACCTTTTTTCATTTTTAAAATACTTCGTAATAGACATATCATCATTTACTGTTTTCATCAAATTATTATTTAACTATTTTTATAATATTTAAACTGAAGGAGTCCTATAATATATGATAAGAGAAAGTAGTTTACAAATTAAGTAGTGCTAAAGAAAATATATGGTAAGAGATATTAAAAGAATCATTAATTAAGAGTCCTAAAATATACATACACAAGAGAATATATTTTGCTCCTTAATTATTTGTGTGACGATGATTCATCATGTTCCTCTTTAATTAACTACAATTTTTTATTTTTAAAATTTTATGTTATATTTTAATAATTTATTTTATAATATATATTTATTCTTAATAATGCTTGATACATGTGCAACGTACGTATCCTAAATTAGTTTTCTTTTAAGTGCCCCAAAAAATTATGTTGATGATATGCATGTAACTTAAATTCCTTAATTAAATAAGACGTAGCGGATTTAGTTGTATCTCATTCATAATGGGACACAAAATAAAAAAATGAGCCACTGGTTAATTTTGGTAGCTAGGTATCTAGGGGCTTTGGGCCACAGGTGACAAAAGAGTTTTAAAATGAGGTGTAGGTGACACAATTCTTAATTATTAGGTGGAGGTGACAATTACTTTATTATGGATTAAGAAAGTTGAGAAAGTTTGAAAATAACCCACAAGTTTTTAAATTTACGCTTTGATCCAAATGTTAGCCTATATAACGAAAAACAGAGGGAATAAAGACGTCTTTCTCTCTCTTTTCACCCATTGTTGTTTTCTTTCTCTTAGCGATTTTTGTTGTTCATTGTTGTTGCTGCTTCATTCATCATCTTCTGCTTCATTATCATCATCTTCATCTTCTTCTTGTTGACCATTTGTTGTTGTTGTTGTTGTTGTTACCACTACTGTTGCTATTTGATCAATTTCTTAGGTCAAATTTTGTTTCAAACATCACTTTCCACTTTGGCATTACTTCATAGGAGACGTTGGTAAGTCAAATTATGATTTTTAGTTGAATTTGTTATCTGGGTAACTGCTATTGTGTTGTTGTTTTCCAGCAATAGATAGAACTCAATCATGAATCCAGCATAAGATCCATCTGTTTAAATAGATAAATCATCTGTTGTGACATATGATTTATCTGTTTCAACGGAAGACTGATATGTTGGATTCATGTTTAAACAGATGGGTCATCTGTTGCAACATTTGACACATCTATTGTACTAATCTGTTGCAATAGAACCTAAACACGATTCCAATAGTAGTATTATAAATATATGTTACAACAGATTACTAACCTGTTGCAACAAGTAAGTCATCTGTCGCAACAGGTTAATTATCTGTTGCAACATGTCACTTATCTGTTGGAATCAGCTTTAAAGGTGATTTAGTACTGTAACATCAATCTCAACAGGCGCTTCATCTATTGCAACAGATATTCAGGAGCATAACATAAATCCCAACAGGTAAGAATCGATTTCGACTGATCACTTACCTATTGCAACAGATAACACATCTGTTGGGATTCATTCACGGCACTATGAAATCACTATCAACTTTTTTTAACGAATGACTTTATTTAGGTACCACTAATGGAGGGATTAATAACAATAGGGGTGGATTGTCATGGTCAATAGGTCGAGAAAAGCAATTGATATGTATGGCATTGGAAGGAGGGTGAAATGCTAGATACGATAGCTATGACAGTCCAAAGTGATGTTTCATATGATGATTTTGTGAACTTAATCATCAGCTTTTGTGGAATAAATTGTCAATCGGAAGAACTCGCCATCAGCTACATGCACAACTCCTTTAAAAATCAGAGGGTACTGTCTTTCAAGATAACCGATCAGGTTTGGTTGCGTGCTTATCTAAGTGATTCAACCAGGTTGGTGTTAAGGGTGTACATGGTTGAAAAGTCGGGAGAGAATGAGAACCAAAACGTAGAAGAAGAAGAAGAAAAAGAAGACTTCTTTGATAATAGGTTGGATGATCTAGACATGAATATTCCAGATAATGATCAAACACCTATGCCCGTTGATGCGACCAATACGATGTGCAGTTCTTCTCAATCGACACTGTCTGGAAATCTTCAAGACGATGGGACAGAATTTTTATTGGAATATCTTTCAAGGACAAGAATGAACTATCTAACACTTTGTTTATTTCTTACTTGAAAAAAGATTTCAGAATAAAGAAGGTGATTAATTCGAGCAGTGTCTTTTGCTTCAAATGTGCTAATTCGAACTACAAGTGGTGGTTGAGAGCGGTAAAGTACACAAGTTCTGACAAATTCGTCATTCATAAATATGAAAAGCATTACACATATGGTTCGGAGCATATCTCAGGCTAAAATCCTTACGCCACTGCAAAGGTCCTCGGTGAATATTTCAGTAGTAGTTTCCCCCATGGCAAAGGCCCTTCAACAAGGCTTATGTCCAATCAACTCCTTACGGATTTGGGTGTCCTGCTCAGTTATTGGAAGGTATATATGGCCATGGGGATTGCCAAGGGCCTGGTTAGGGGGATACTCGAGCATGGGTATGAAGTCCTGGATGCTTACCGTTACATGATTGAGTCTATAAATCCCAAAAGTAAGACGGCAGTGCATCTGGATAAAAACGAAAGGTTCAAGTACTTTTTTGTATCCTATGGTGCTTGGATTCAAGGTTTTCAACATTTGAGAAAAGGCATAGCCATCGACGGTACCTTCTTGAGGAGCACGTATAATGGAGTTTTGCTAGCGGTAGTGGCGCAGGATGCGGAGAATCACATCATTCCTGGCGCTTTTTTTGTAGCAGACAAGGAATGTGATGCCTCTTATGGATTTTTTTTGAACAACTGCGACGCTGCGTCGAAGATATCAAAGATTTATATTTTGTATCGGATAGGTATCCAAGTATTTCAAAGATGGGTTCACTTTTATTCACTTCAGCTTACTTTGGTTGTTGCGTCAGGCATTTTGGAGAGAACATTCGAAATAACTATCACAACGAAAGGGTCGTCACCCTTTTTTATAGAGCAGCTAAAACATATAGTAGAGAGGAGTTTTTAGACTATTTCAATCAAATAGCAGATGTGAATCCCAAGGTATCAGAATTTCTCACACGTGTCAGTTTCGAGAGATGGAGCCAGGCATTCTGTCCAGCAAATAGGTACATTCTTATGAATTTAATGTCTTATTTGATTTACAAGTTTAGTATAATGTCGTACTAAGTGATTCTTTTCTATAGATACAATATTATGACATCAAACATAGCTGAGTCGGTGAATTCATTGTTTGGCAATGAAAGAGAATTTTCCATCAAGGCTATGTTTGAAAAAATAAACGAGAAATATAGCGATTTTTTTAATGAAAGGCGTGTGCAGTTCAAGTGCCCAAAAAAAAAACCCAATTTGTTCTCGAAATTGAAAAAAAATCAACGAACATCAGTTTAGGGAATAGATTATTCTCTCATAAAATAGAAGATTACAAATTCCGTATCACCGGTCAAGGTGATGCTTCCATGGTCGATCTTCAAATAATATCTTATACGTGTAGAGTTTTTAACTTGGACAAAATACCTTGTCCACATGCTATGGCAGCGCTTCAAGCTCAATACGGTCTTAAATATGGACCTGAAGTTTACGAGCACTCCTCTCAATATTATTCGGTGAAAAAATATGAAATGGCATATAGTGGGCATATTACTCCGGTGCCTTCCGAAGAATCTTGGAGTGTTCTAGTAGAGCTTATGGGGAGATTAATATCTCCTCCATATATTGACCCGAGCACTATCAAACCAGAAATAAAGTCATATAAGAGGAGACGTAGAGTTGGAGAATTATTTTCATCAAGAAAAAATAAGTGCTCCATATGTAAGTGCGCTGGCCACAAAAGAACTACATGCCCGAATCGTAATCCACCATGATGGTTGTAATTGTAGAAACTTGTGTTGTTGCTTGTTTGTTTATTTGTTGTGGACGTTTATATGTTTAACTCATTGTTGTGAACCTAATGTTATTATTTATTATATATAAAATATCTTTTTTTAAATAACTTATGCATCAATAAAAAAGGGCAAAACATGAACTAAATAATACAACATACCATAATTATTTTCAACAGTTGCACAAATAACCGGAATATTTTCCTCCAACAGACGATAAATCTGTCGAAACAGATGGATAATCTATTGATAGAAACCCAACAGATGACCAATCTGTTCCAACACATGGTCCATCTGTTGAAAGAACTCAAAAGCCAAAATTGCTAGTGCTACTGGATTCAACATTACCTCCAACCGTCGACATGTTAACATGTATTAGATTAGAAGAAAGAGACAGAATGAAAATTGAATAAGAATTAAAATGCCAAAGTCTGACTAAAAGTAAAATTTTCATTAAACAAAAAATAAAATGCATTAGGTATAGATCCGATATAGAAAAATTATAATACATACACTAAAAGAAAAAATACATTCTAATTATTATTATTATCATCATAATCATTAATGACAGCCGGCCAATCAACTCGCAGCAGCAGGGCCCTCATCAGCCTCTGCATCTCTCTGAACATTGTCGCTCTCACAACGACCAACTTACTCTGCAAGTCATTAACCTGCCTCTGAAGTTCCTGTACTGTGTCGCGTAGAATAGCAATGTCCGAAAAAGGATCAACCATATCTAGAACACGCATGAATTGAAAAATGTAAGGAAAAAAGTCCAAAATGTAATACAATGTATATGACCAACTGGTAAATTTACACCAGAAAAAACTTACCTCAACGAAAAAGGAATATGCTCTTTGAAGAGAAGTGGTTGAAGATGTCACACGAAAAGAAAAAATGCAAGAAATAAATAAAGTTGAATGAAGATTAAGGAGGGACCTATTTATAGAGGATTGAATCTGGACGTGTCAGGCCAAAAGGCAGAACTGTTCAGCTCCATTGTATTAATTACATTTAAACTGGTGGCATTTTATTTTCTATGAAAATTTGTAACATTTTATTTTACATTAATTACTTCTCACCTTTTCATAGCGGTTTGAGACTCGATAAAAGCCGTTATTATTGAGTTGTTGCAAAAAATCGTCCATCTGTCATAACAGATTTATCATCTGTTGCAACAGATGGATTGAATGTGCAATAGATGGTCTTTCAAAATAGATTTATCATCTGTTGCAATAGATGGCTTGTATATGCAACATATGTATTATATGTTGCGACAGATGGATAATAATATTGGAGGAGATGTTTTGATATCTTCTAACAGCTGATTCATCAGATTCAGTAGATGGATTATTTGGTTCATAGCTGTTTTGAATGTGTTAGATAAAAAGTCACGACTCTTCACCTCTTTTTAATAGTCCCTCCGTTTCGTATTAGTTGGGCCCTAATAAAAATATAAATTAGGTGATTATTTTACCAAATTGGCCTTATTAATTATGATTTGAAAGTATAAATGTGAATAATATACTTTATGTAGTCATTTAATAATAGGGACAATCTTGGAAGAATATAACAAAATTCTCTTGATTTTATAAATATGACAACTAAATTAAAACAAACATTTTTAGCAAGAAGTAATCACATGCGTGGAGATGAATAAAAAAAAACATAGTCTGGTCTGTCGCAACAGATTTACCATCTATTGCAATATATGGATTATCTGTTGCGACAGATGGGCCATATATTGGAGGAGATGTTTTAATTTCTTCCAACAACTAATTCGTTAGTTGCAACAGATGGAGATTTCGATTCATCAGCTGTTTTGAATGTGTTAAGATAAAAAGTCACAACTCTTCACACCTTTTTTTAATAGTCATTACATGCATGAATAAACAACATTTTCTGACATGTCCTGATGGGGTAGGAAGAATAAGGTGTGCAATGGATCCCATTTTCATGGTTGCGAGTTATGTATATTATTGATCAGGCTACCATGACAGACACACAAAGTGCAATGATTTTGTGAATACAGTTTTTTACCAATTAGATATTGATCATTCAAACAAGATCCTACATTGTACAATTTAGTTTGATAGGTGCGAACTGATAAGGCCGAAGGGTTCTAAGACAGTGGTGTCGATACCCCATTACAATTTAATGATGATTTATGCTCATGTTTTTGTGTCAAGTTTGGGAAGGGTTCAAGTTTTTGGCGACAGTGTAAATATCCAATAGTGATTGGACTAGTTTTAATGGCGCAATGGACTTCTTGAAAGGCCTCCGAAGCCTCGCAATGCAGTAAACAACGATGGAACCAATAGAAATTCTGCTGGTTCAATTTTATATGGCTGGATTATTGGAGGAGACTTTTTTACAGCAGAAGGTGGTTGGGAGAATACCTATGCACGAAGGGGGAGGTGGAGAAGGCCATATATCATCTCAAACCTTATTTAAGAGGAAACACAGGGTAGAAAGAAAAATGTAGCATAATTGGCCAATGAAATTGACATAAGAAATGAAAACACTAGATGAGATTCAAATGTGGAAGTGTATCCAACTATAAAAATCTGTCAGTCAATGAAAAAATAAAATAATGGTCAATAGGACTGGAGCTGGACACTTTGCTCGAGAATGCAACTAGCGAGCGTGGCCTCAATGAAGACTCTCATAAAGTGCAGGATCAGAACTCTAAGGAAAAAGCTTCGCGAGTACAGAATGTAGTAAGATTGTCAGTCAAAATTGAAACCTACATGTCAATTCAGACCAACAATCGTACCACCTTCCATGCTTGTGAAGCTGCTTCCTTAGAGTTCTGGTCCTGTATTTTGTGGGTCTTCATTGAGGCCGCGCTCGCTAGGTGCAGTCTCTAGCAAAGTGACCAGCTCAATTCCTCTTGACCATTCTTTTTTTCTTCAACGACTGATGGATTTTTATTTTTGGATACACTTTCACATTCGCAGCTCATCCAGTTTTTTCATTTTTTCATGTCAATTTCATAAGACAATTTTCCTCCACTTTCTTTCCCACCCTGTGTTTCCTCTTAAACAAGGACTGAGATGATATATGGCCTTCTCAACCTCCCTCTTCCCGCACAGGTTTTCTCCCAAATACCTTCTGTTATATAATAGTCTCCTCTAGTAACCCATCCATATAAATTTAGACCAGGGAAATTTCTATTAGATTCATCGTTGTTTGTTGCAGTGTGAGGCTTCAGAGGCCTTTCAACAAGTCCATTGCGCCATTAAAACTGGTCTAATCACTATTGGATATTTACACTGCCGCTAAAAACTCGAACCCTTCCCCAAACTTGACATAAAAACATGAGCATAAACCGTCATTAAATTGTAAAGGGGTATCGACACCACTGTCTTGGTCCCTTAGCCTTACCAGTTCGAACCTAACAATCTTAACTGTAAAATGTCATATCTTGTTTGAAGGATTAATGCCTAATAGGTAAAGAACAAACATTCACAAAATCATTATACTAGATGTGTGTTTTCATGATAGGTTGATCAATAACACATACCTCCCACATATAAAGTGGTTCCATCTGCAAGCAACTTATTCCTCTGAACCCATCTTTACTCTAACCTTTAATATTGGCCGGGCAAAAGCAGATCCAGTTTCACTTCCTTTTGTCTGCAAATAAGAGAAATACATTTGATGTCAAACAAGAGAAGAACAAAAAGTAAACAAAAAGAACATTACGAAAGGGTAACACAAAATTGAGTGAATCAACAGATGGCCAATATGATGCAACAGATTACCCATCTGTTCAACTGTTGTTGGTGGTGTTGCAATAGTTTCCTCAACTGTTCAACAGATGGGTCATCTGTTGGAATAAATCCAACCATCCTTGCTACTAGTTTGATTTCTTCAAACAGTTGCTCCGTTTGTTGCAACAGCTGAGGAAACTATTGCAACACCACCACCGACAGCATCAACAACAAAGAAACAACACCATATGTTCCAACACCATCCACAACAGAAATATCATATGTTCCAACACAACCACCACCCTAACAATAGCACCACCAAAGTATCAAACAAAAGACACAAAAAAAACTATACTGACAATAATTCTTTTTAAGTTCTCCCAACAGATGACTTTTTTCACATATTTTAATAAAAACAACGGTTCATTCATTAAAGTCTTAAAAGTCACCTTTTCTTCAGTTTTATCAATAAATAAGAAACTGGTAATGGGTAAATCACTAATAGCAACAGATGTAAATATCTAATTTAAATGACATACAAAGAAAAAGACGAGATGAAAAGAGCAATAGTGAACTATACCTGTAATGTCAAAAATGCAAATGGATCTGAACATCCAGTTCAGTCAAGAAAAGATATTGATTGGTTGAGATCCTAAAGAATCCTCATCCGAAAGAAGAGAGAAAAGAGAGCAAAAAAGGAAACAAAGATAATTGAGAATAGAGAATAAAGAAGAGTGATGAGTTGAATCTAGACTACTTTATGGCAGAAGGAGAGAGAGTTCTTGATATGGGGGTTTTTAAATATTCATTAATAACTTTTGAGGGGCACGAGGAGACGGTGACACTGAAAAGACCAGATAAGACTACTCAGTCAGGAGATTTTTGAGTTATCCAAGTAGTACCGAGTACTATTTTTTACCGCCTAAGTATTTTAACTTTTTTATCTTAGATAGAAAATACCTAAATTGATTTTAAAAAGGATCTTAAAATATTTAAGTGCAACAGATGACTTAATCTGTTTAATAGTTTACAACAGATTCATGATCTATCGCAACAAACGATGTAATCTTTTTGATAGTTTACAACAGATGCGTGATATGTTGCAACAAATTACCTAATCTGTTTGATTTGATCCAACATAAAAGACATCTGTTGGAACTGGTTGAAAATTTGTTTATATATAATTTCAATTGAGTTCATATGTTATACTAATACCTTAATTGAATGTGAGTTATCATAAGGTCAACTACAACTTCAATTGAGTCTTTTGGCAATTGCATAATGAGACGGTATTACGTTTTCTCCGACGAGACTCGTCGATGATCACTTTGAGCTGAACCGATTCTTACTACCTCATATGTTAGACTAATACCTTAATTGATTAATCTAGGAAAGGGTACTAATACCTTAATTGAATAATCTAGGACTAGGGGTGAGTTCTCATAGGGTCAACTACAACTTCAATTGAGTCTTTTGGTAATTTCATGATGAGATGGTACTGCATTCCTCCCGACCAGAGTCATCGATCGATCACTCTAAGACAAACCAATTCCTACTACCTCATATGTTAGACTAATACCTTAATTGATTAATCTAGGACTGGGGTACTAATATCTTAATTGAATGATCTAGGACTAAGGGTGAGTTCTCATAGGGTCAACTACAACTTCAATTGAGTCTTTTGGCCATTGTATGATGAGACGGTACTGTGTTCCTCCCGACCAGAGTCGTCGATTGATAACTCTGAGTCGAACCAATTCTTACTACCTCATATGTTCAACTAATACCTTAATTGATTAATCTAGGACAGGGTACTAATACCTTAATTGAATAATCTGGAACTAGGGGTGAGTTCTCATAGGGTCAACTATTGATTAATCTAGGACTAGGGGTGAGTTCTCATAGGGTCAGCCACAATAGATGGAAGTGTCTATATGATGATTTACAACATATGGGTAATCGACATATGACAATCCATTTGATAATTTAAAACAGATGGGTAATCTGTCTCAATAGATGACTTAATCTGTTTGATAATTTACAACAGATTCTTAATCTGTTGTTACATAATCTGATTGATAATTTACAACAGATGTAAAATCTGACGCAACATGTTGAATATTTGTTTTTATACAATTTCAATTGAGTTCATAAGTTAGACTAATAGTACCTAAATTGATTAATCTAGGACCAGGAGTGAGTTTTCATAAGGTCAACTAGAGTACTCGGTCAACTATAACTTCAATTGTTTTTATACAATTTATATTAAGTTAACCTTTTGGCAATTGCATAATGAGAGGGTTAAAAATTACGCATATATTTTATGATTTTAGAAATAATTAAGATCAATTCAAACCAAATTAACATTTTCAAAACTTGTCATTCTTTTCCAAAATACAAATCAACCTATACAAAATATTTCATCATTCCAAATCTCGATGTCTCGCTCTTTCTCTCTTATTCTCACTCAACAATACAGTACAAACAACAACTACTCAACAAATTTGCTCAACCCTCCACAACAGATCATTTTTTTTCTCATTTCGACCGCATAAGTGTTATTTTTGACTTTATTCTTGCTTGTATCAATCATTTTCTTTGTCTTTGTAGGCAACAGAGTTCGAGAAGAGCTCTATATTTGTTATTTTTTTTCTAAAAAATAAGGGATTTTAAGTTAATGATAAAAAATAAAACTTTTAGTTGTATTATCTTCGAGAATGGATTTACAATTTTGAGTTTTTATGGTAAAATCGTAGGAAGAACCTGAGAAATCCCTAGTTTCTGTCGCAGTGTTCCATTGACTGTCATGGTATTATTGGATGTGTTTGTGGTGGTGGTGGTGGTGGCGGTGGTGGTGGTTGTCGCCGTGGTGGCACTGGCTGTGGCATTAGTTGGTGGTATTTCGGGTGGCTGTCGGTATTCATGGTATTTGTTTGTGGCATTGGTTGGTGGTGTTTGTGGTGGTGGCTGTTGGTGTGTTCGTTTTTGTGGTGTTTTTAATGTATTTTTTAAAATTTATGCATACATCAATTGTAATGTAATTTTTATTTTTCTTTGTTTGTAGGTAAAACTTATCTCCCAAAAGAAAAGAAAGTGAAAGTGGACCACCCAAAAAAGGCTACAGTATGGAGGGATTCGGAGGAGCTTCCTAAACAATCTCAGTTAAGGAAAAGTGAAGTTGGGGAGAGATGTGAAAACAAAATTGAGGGAGGTGGAAAAGGGTCTATAGATGGTGATGAAGAAAATGAAAATGAGAAAGAGGAGGAATTGGAGAGTGAGAAAGAGAAAGAGGATGATCATCAACATGATGATAATGGATCACCAATGAGGCGTGAATTAATATTGACATCCCAGCATGATCCTGCCAAAACTTGTAGTATTGACAGGTTTCAAGTTGCGATGCCGATAAATGACCCAGAAGCAAAATAACTAACTGGTCAAATTGTACTTAAATGTTAGATGGGGAAAATTTTTGAACATTTTATGAAAATTATGAAGAACGAAAACATAGGTGGACTTTTTAAGAAGAGTTGCTTTGGACTCTTTCTTGAGCTTCCTGAGGACCCCTCTGCCCGTATCTGTTTCCCTATGACGATTTATATGGTCTTCTCAAGCACATGATCAAGTACGTGGGGATGATAAACATGAGGAGGATGGGGCAAAAAGAAGATGAATGAAATCTGGATCAACTACTGTGGCATGCCTATTTGTTTTGGCTTGCAAGAGTTTTCCATAGTAACGGGCTTGAGATGCCATCGTCCAGAAGGACCACCACCCCACAAAAAATTCAAGGCAAGCAAACACAATAAAAAAATAGATGGGTTGTTTGACAGTGCTCGACGTGGTTACAAAGCATCGAATTTGTTGACAGATCTCGAGGATAAAACCATATCAGAGCAGTACAGGGAACAATTGTGCTTAGTTTAGTTTGCCCATTCGGTTATATTGGCAAGAGACGTCAACAAGGTCATAGAAGTTGATTTGTTGGCGCATACTGAGGATTTTGATAAATTCAACAATTATCCCTGGGGATATGACAACTTCTACTTGACTGTCCAATATTTACTGACAAAGCTATCCTCAGGGACGACCACATTATACGATTTTCCTTGGGCTTTCATGATAAAATTAATCACTAATTTTACTCATCCATTAATTTATATTGAATATAGTTATTGTGACTTTTTTTTGCTTGCTTCCTGTTTACATTTTTTAGGCTTGGGCATTTGAAGCCATTCCTCCCCTCCGAAAGCAGTTAATGGATTACCCGGATGAGGTTTCTCATCTAAGGATGTTTAGGTGGTTGGCTGCAAAGAGAAACACCAATATTAAGGAGGTTGATCTCTTTAACCCTCCGGATGATGCAGTACGTCTTCTTTAAGTAATATAATTTTACTCAAAGAAATATATTGAATAGATGTTATACCTGGTGCAACAGATGTTATATCTGATGCACCAGATGGGGCATCTGTTGCGATAGGGTACGATTGATATCTTGCATCAGATTACCCATCTGTTGCTTTGGTTCTCTGAACCCGACTCTTAACAGATTAACCATCTACTGCAAATAATACAACAGATGTATAATCTGAAAACATATTGTTCATCTGTTGTGACGTACAGATCATCTGTTCCATAACAGATTACCCATCTTGTGCAACTGTTGCAATAGATTATTGATATTTTACATCAGATTATTCATGTGTTGCTCTATTTCTCTAAACCAGACTCAAACGGATTTTAAACATATACTGCAAACTATGCAACATATAGGTCTTTTTTTAAAAATATAGCCCAACTGTGAAAATTATTAAATTATATGATTTAAATGCATCTGTCTTTTTTTCTTTTTTATAGGTTGTGCATCCATGGATCGTTCCTACTGAGGAGGAGTCGGTGATGACTTCTTATATTACTCTAGGTCATGTTGATATATAGCAGACCCAATGGTGGAGTTAATAAAGAAGGAATTGGCTGGAGCAACAGCCATAAGAAGGCCAGTTAGGCAAGGTCAGCCTAATGTTGAGGCTCTTCATGACCAACTTACTAAGGCAGATGTGGGTGCTTCTTCTGTTGGAGTTATTGGTGTTGGTGGCAGGCATGCTGATGCTGCTACCACTCATGATGATGAGCATGTTGATGCTTAAGAAAGAATAAATATGTTTAAAAATACCCCTTTTCACCCTTACATAGGTCCTCTCACCCCTCTTCACCCTTGTGTTCTCGTTGCGAATATGAAGAGCGCAAGGACAGACAGGATAAACTCTTTAAAAAAGTATAGGCTATCTCTAAAGCTATCGAGGAATTCAAATCCAAGAGGTGTTTCATACCATCCAAGAAGGTGAGGAAGCCACACACTCCTATAGTGTTGGTTAGGAGAAAGAAAAGAGCAATTAGAGACGTACTCTCCGATCGAAAATCAAAAGAAATTGCAATTCCTCCCTCTCCAAAAGTTGTTGAAGTTCAGGGGCCAGTCAATAAGGTGGACATATATGTGAAACTTGGTGCCGAAGAGAAGAGGGATCTGCGATAGGCCAAGAATGCCAAGCCAGGCGCACCAGATTACCCCAGGCCTCTATTTCCCCCCCTCCCCCCCAAGACTTTCAGACTATGACTGATATGCGCATGCCATACGAGGACAAGGAAAGTTTACTTTTTCTAACTTGGCCCTTCTAATCTACCCTATGAAGAAGAATCTACGCAACAAATTTCACATCTGTTGCAATAGCTGGTATACTGGCGCAACTGGTAGTGGTTTTGTTGCAACTTACTATCCATCTGTTGCATAAGTAGCGTTGGATTATTGATTCAGAGAACCCTATGCAACAGATGGACCATCCGTTGCATCTTTACAATTAATAATATATTTAAAAATTGACTTCTTATATCACAGCATGTTGACATAATTCTCTGCCTCATGAGGAAAAGGCAATTAACGTACCGGGAAGCTTATGACACTGCCGATAGGATAATGGACCTCGACTTCTGCAAGAAGCTCAAGGATAGGTACGATTAACTAAATGGGGAGGCATTAGACCTTGGCGTGGGACTTGATTTCCTAGTTCCTATGTTGGTCTTAGATGAAGAAGAAATGATAAAATATATTAGAGGGGAGAGGCCAAATCCACACGGTAAGAGCTGGACCAAGGCAAAAATATATGGGAGAGGCCAAATCCACACGGCAAGAGATGGACCGAGGCAAAAAATATTCTTGCAGTCATTAGCATGAACGACATACATTATCGGGATGTTGAGATACTACTCGAGGAGGAAAAGATCAATGTTTATGACTCCAACGTACCTCTCATCGACGATTTTATTCTTTTTCTCCTCGTGGAGCCACTGATGGTGTTGTTGCCTATCTTGTTGAGGGAGAGTAAACTGATGAATCATTTGCCAAAGAAAGTGTTGATGAATAAATCATGAGATTTTAAAGGTCGAAATAAGGAAATGATCCTTTTAAAAGATGATGTCGCTAAAGTGAGCAGCTCACACGCTCTTGCACACATCAAATGTTTGATGACCGGCACAGAAATGGTTGAGCCAATGATTTTTCTGTGCGACAACGCTGTGGCAAACCTGCAAGAGATCTGGGCTTACGGGGCACTAACTGGACGCTTGAAGCCTGTGTATATAGAAGAGCCTGTGAAATAGCAATTTTTAATTTCAAGTCACCCTTCACTTTATTATATGTACATGTAGTGGCAATAATTGTTTCTGATGAAAATTGAGTTTTTTATAATGCAATAGATTGTTAATCTGTTGTAAAATACATTTAATCTATTCTAGCAGATAGTTTATCTGTTGCAATAGGTTGGTCATCTGTTGCATTACGTTGATGTTATTTCTATGAATAATCTAATCTAAATCTAATTTGTTGCAACAGTGGGAAGACCTGTTTGATAATTTTGAACAAATGACCTAAATTTTACAATATATGCCTAAATCTTTTTGGTATTTTCCAACAGTAACGCTTGAATATCCATGTGCTCGACAACACCAAACCAGTAGCAAATACACACAACAACATGAAAATTTCAGCAATTAGGCTTAAATATCCATGTGCCCAACAACACCAAACCAGTAGCAATAACGACAACAATATAGTATCTTCTTGATCAATTTTGTTTCTCTTCAAAAGCCTTGACTTTGTTCAACAAACCCTAGATTACACGATTTTCTTATGAAGGGTGTCGTTCTTCATACCAATCAAAGTAATCTCATCCACTCAATGTCTATAAAAAAAAGAACACAATTACAAAATAATTACAAGTCAATAATTAATCAACAATTAAATAAAAAAAATATTACCTTTGAAATCTTACAAGTAAAAAACCTACGACCCGGATTTTGTTGAGTTCAAGAAGTCTTTAACAGAGCTTCATGACCGCACTTACAATATCGAAAATCTTTATCACAAAAAATAGTGAAAGATGCGCTCGACATTATCAAGCTCAGTTAAAAAAAATGAAAGAAATAATTTGAAGAATTTGGATAGATAAAAGAAGACGACGATAAAGAAGAAGATTTGAAAATTTAGGATTAAATTTTAGGAGGAAGATGAATATACAAGACAATAGGGGGATGACCGTTGGGGGCCAAGTGACGGCAAGTCAGCAAAATGTGCCAGACTGACACATTTGATGCCTATTTTATTTTACGTATTTAAAATAAACACTATCTACTTGATGCCTATTTTATTTTAGGTGTTTGAACTGAACACCGTCGAAGGGTTCCACCTTTTTTATTTCAATTTACTTTAACCTTTTTACATGTAGTGACAATTTTTTATGTCCAACGAAAGTTGAATTTTTATAATGCAACAGATTATCCATCCGTTGTAACAATTATTCTACCTGTTCTGACATATAGTTTATCTGTTGCAATAGGTTGGCAATCTGTTGCATTATCTCTATGTTTTTATCTAAGTCCATCTGTTGCAACAGTGGGAAGATCTGTTTGATAAATTCCAACAGATTACCTACGTGTTGCAACATATGTCTAAATCTATATGATTTTTCCAATAGATGTGTCGTCTACTGTAACAGATACATTATCTGTTGCAATATTTGAATTTAGTATTCCTTTTCAATTAATAAGTTCAAATCTAAGGAATAAATAAAATTCATAAAGTAAAATAAATCGAAGCCTTCATAAATTAGCTGAATAAGTCAACGAATAAATGAAATGTAAAAAAATTGTTATGGGTACAGATCTCAACAAATATATCAACAACAATTTAAGTATGATGCCAAAGATTAATTTGACATACTCAAGCTATAAAGATCTACTCAGTATGGATAAGTTGTTCTTCATCCGGTGCTACAGAATTCGGTTTTCCTCGTCGTGGATCTTTATTGTCGCTTACGTATGGTTTCTGCGCTTTCTGTTCTCCGTATTTCCATAAAAAGAGTAGCATATTGTCAATGTTGTTCAGCAATAGCTTCTTCTACATCCACCTGGAAAGCTAGAATTGGTCAATGCTAATCACAGAGATACAATAAAATAAAAAAGGATAACTCCTCTCTTGCATCCAGGGATAATGAGTCGGTTGGCTCTTAGAGTATAGCCTCTCTCGGGGTTAGCGATAAGAGTACACCGGCCCGTGTGGTAGCGGGCGAACTAAGGATTTCGTGCTTGTAAGGAAGCCAGCTTTAAATTATCCCAAATAGATTATATTTCTGTTACAACAATAAATCAACTGTTGGGATAAATTTCTACATGAGGAAGACCCTGTATGATAATTTTCAATAGATGAACCATCTGTTGGAACATATGAATCATCTGTTGCAGCAGATAGGTCATCTGTTGGTACAAATAAAAGTGGTACAAAGAGTTGTTTGATTTACTAAAATAGACGAGACATATGTTGCACCAGATACCTTATCTGGTGCAATAAGTCAGTCAACTATTGCAACAGATGTATATATCTATCTGATAATTTTTAGTAGATGTGTCATCTGTTGAAACAGATATGTGTCTATTTGTTTTGTCAGTTGGAAGACATATATTCACCTTCTTCAGCTCGTGTTGCTCTCTTTTGGACATTGTACGTTGGTCAGTGCAACACACAGATAGAGGAGTTGCAATTTTGCTTTTTTGGATGCTTAATAATGCCCTGGAAATCACTCTCTTTCTCCTCTTAGCCCTAATCTCTAATGGAGCGGATGGAAATAAAATCCTCTTTGATGGAATGAGACCCCTCTTAGATGTCAATTCCTTTACAGAAGCAGTTAATGTATTAATAACATTAATCACTACAACATGTTTCGCCCTGCAGTTTTGACATTTGCATGCAGAACATTCGTTGGGAGAGGGAAAATCTGTATAACCAGTATGATCATACTCATAATGGTTTGCTTTAAATACTGTAAGAGGAGAATCATTAACAGCAACAGCAGCACCACTACCACCACCAATAGCTCCATCACCACCAAGACCATCAACAACAACAAGTCTACCCTCCAAAATTATTTTTTTTGTAATGGTTGTTGCTCCAAACAATTCTATTTTTATTCTTTCGATGACCTTAGGGTCTGATAAAATTTGCATAGACTGTAAAGTAAGAAAAAATTGAATTTTCAACTCTCGATTGGTCAGAACTAGCGACGGATGCACAATCTAACATAAATCATTACATATATTAGAATGATGATTAGATCATTCAAAAAAATTATTAATTAAAAGAAAAAAAAATTATAATTATACTTACTACATCCTTCGGGGGTTGAAGAGATCAAGAAATTTTGCATTTTTATTAGTTTTGGCCGACAACCATCTCAAGATTCTTGGACAGGAAACACTTCCTGGTAGTTCACTTGTTGTCTAAAATAAGGAATGACTTCAAATGCCCAAGCCTATAAAATAACGTCAATAAATCAAAACCATTATTGAGTAAAAAAATGAATGATATCATAATAGAAAAAAAGAAACATTTACCATGAAAGTCCATGGAAAGCCGTATAAGTTGACTGTCTTTGGCGCTAACGGAGTCAACAAATATTTGACAATCATTTTGAAGCTTTCATACCCCCAAGAATAGCTGTTAAACACCTCAAGATCCTCCGAGAGCTTTATTAAACCAAGGCTTATGTTGTTGTTAATGTCTCTCGCCTAAAGAATATTATGTACAAACCAAACCAAGCACAATGACTGTTTGTGCTTCTTTGAAAGTCCTTTACCTTTCAACGCTTCTATCAAATTTTTATTTTTGAAGCTTGGACCAACAATTGACACCAGGTCATCATGATCACACAACTTGCCTTTGCCTTTTTTGAGTGTGCGAGGTGCTTTTTGGGGGGTTAGTGATGATAGGCGAATTTACACGCCTATATCAATATATTTTGCCCATATTTTAGCCTAGTTTTGAGAACAAACTATATATTTCATGCACTTTTAGTCCTTTTTCCTGTAAATGAGCTAACGAACATGATTACGAAAGTTTCAGGTATAAATGATGCAAAATACAGCATTTTATGGCTTACTTGACGCAAAAGAAAGCTCACAAAGGAAGGGAAGAAAGTCTACACGCCTAAGGACCAAAACTGCTGCATGGAAAATCTGTCCCGGGCTAAAACAGTATTTCTGAAGACTTTGGGGACTTACAGACACAAAGCTGGATTTTGACAATGATACATTAACCTAGTACAATTGGGTTATGTATTTCATTAGTTTATTTGGATTAGGAGAATGTTACATTAACCTAGTACAAATGGGTTAAGTATTTCCTTAGTTTAGTAGGATTTGGTTATTTATTTCATTAGCATAGTAGGAGTAGGATAGGAGTATTATAAATACCCTATCATGCTAGAGATTTTTAATTAAGTCCTCCCTTAGTGGAGAGGCAACTCCTCCCTTAGTGGAGAGATACATTCAACAATTAATCTTCTTCCATCCCTCTCTTCTTCCACCACAATAATTCTACAACTCTTCTAATCTTTCCATTAATATTATTTTCTTCTATTCATCTATTCTTAATTTCCGCAACAAGAGAAACGTTACTTTTGCAAGAAATCACGCCTAACGCCTACCACAGTTGTGCTACACGAAAATCATCAATCTTGTGGTATAATAACGACAATGCAAATTGTGATTTCCTTCGCATTCATGGGTAACTAAACTTCTCTGTTGGGGTTATGGAAGCCGAATGAGTTACTATCTATTGCTGTGAGTTTGTGAGTTCGAGACACGTATATTGCTTATATCATTATTCTCTTCATCTTAATCTACATTCTTTGCGGTTGCAAACGCAAGAATACGTCAGTCTAACATTTAACTTGTTCGAGAGAAAGGTTATTTGTCTGGAAAAGAGATAGTGTCAAGGTAGTAGGACACCCTTTCCTATTAAAAAGCTAGTGCCGTAACTAGACTAACCTCTTGGAGAATTCGTACCATTAGACACGCTTTAAGCTCGAGAGAGTTAAAGTGAAATAGTCCTTGTTCAGGTCGAGAGACGCTTGGATTTACCATCGACTACAATTCTCTATAAGCACATGCATGTCACAATTCTACACACTCATAGTCAATAGAGACGTATACCTCAGAAGATGGACATAACCCCAACGCCTCAATTCTCATTGTTTACAACTTACGTAACATTCTTCCTCTTTTTACTTTGCTATTTTCAGCTTTTACTTTATTGTTTTGGTTACACATTACAATCCCCCCTTTTTACGAGACTTGCACTAAAAGTCTAGTAATTTTACTTACTTGTTGGCCAAGCTATTCCCTGTGGGATCGACACCCAACCCAGGTTGGGTTCTATATTTGCTAACGACCGTTTTACACTCCCACGAGAGCTGTAGATTGAGCGTTATCAGTTAGAATAGGTATAACTTGAGAAGGAGGATAACATTTTAATCCAGTAACTATGGCAAACTCCTTCCAACCAAAACAAACAGGCATGCCACAATAATTTATCCATACCTCATCCGTCTTATCTTTGTTTACATATATAAACCTACGCTTGAGAAGTTCATATACCATTTTTATTAGGAAACGAGCACTGTTGTCCTCTGGCAAATCCAGATATTTCCCAAAGCAGTTGTCCTTGAAATAAGCATCCAATTTTTGTTCTCAAAGTATTTTTCTGAAGGCGTCGAAAGATTTTCCATGAATGACTTAACCACGAAATCACCCGTTAAATTTGCGGCACCATCATACTGCATTCTCACAGGATAACGATCAATGCTGAAGACTTTAACCAACTCTTTGGTGGAAGGGCTATTAGCATTTGCATTATCTCTTTTGAAACATTCCTCCTTTCTGTGTTCATCATATTCTGCTCCCGATTGAGATAATACTTGTAAAGTAAGCTCATAGAGTGGTGGATGTAGTCTAGCTGCTTCACTTGTTCCTTTACTTGGACTTGATTCGATTTCTATTTTTTGGGAACCATATTATCTAAAATTAATAGGAACATAAAAAAATATACAATAGTTGATTAATTCATCATTAAAAAGGATAACAGTAAATCAAATAAGCAAAACAGTAAAATAACAGTTGCAACAGATCACTAATTTATTGCACCAGCTAGTATATCTGTTGCAGCATACAACCAATTTGTTGCAGTGGATGAGTAATTTATTGCAATAATACAAAATATATCACTCATCTTTTAAGACAGATGAATGGTCTGTACAATAGATCACACATTATTGTGACATATGAGTGATCCGTTGGGACAGTTAAATAACCTGTTGCAATGGATGAGTAATCTATTGCGATAATCCAAAATAAATCACTCATCTATTGAGAAAAATAAATGGTCTATGAAGCAGATCACACATCTGTTGCAACATCATCTGTTGCAATATGTGAGTGATCTGTTAGAACAGCTAAATAACTATAGCAATAGCTGAGTAATTTGTTGCGACAATACAAAACATATCACTCATCTATTGAGAAAGATGAATGGTCTGTGCAACATATCACATATCTGTTGTGACATCATATGTTACAACATATGAATGATCTGTTGGAACTGTTAAATAATCTATAGCAACGACTGAGTAATCTGTTGCGATAATACAAAATATATCACTCATCTGTTGAGAAAGATGAATAGTTTGTGCAATAGATTACAATATAAGTGATCTGTCAGAGCAATTCGCTAACCTGCAACAACGACTGAGAAATTTGTTGCGACAATACAAAAAATATCACTCATCTGTTGAGAAAGATGAATAGTCTATGCAACAGGTCACATATCTATTGCAACACATGAGTGATCTATTGTAACAGTTATCACCAGTCAATATTGTTTAGATTTCTTCCAATATAGGATTGTCTATCGCAACAGATGAATGATCAGTTGAAAAAATCAAGTCTTGGACATTTCCTGTTGGATGAGTTGATAGGATTTTATCCAACGAGAGGTTCATCTGTTGTATCGGATCATTAATCTGATGATTCTTCCATTGCACCAGATAGTTAATTGGTTACATCAGATTTTTTATCCGATGCTTAATCCGTTGTAACTTATGGTAAATCTGTTGCATCAAATAGTTAATCTGTTGCATCAAAATTATAATCTGATGGTTCCTCTGGTGCATCAGATGGTTGATCTGTTACATCATATGATAAATCTGTTGCATCAGATGGTTAATATGTTGCACCAGATGGGTAATCTATTGAAAGAAACAAAAAACTGTAGCACGATTTTGTTCAACAAAAACACAACAATTTCACCATTTTTACCAAGAACAAGAACAAAACAAATCAACCCAAATTGTCGTTTTATTTTTATAAACACAAACAATAAAAATCAAACTTCAAAAAAATGCAACAAACAACAAAATATCATAATTCACTTCGAAAAGAGAAGAGAAGAAATACCATAAATTAGTATTTTATTTAGACCGTATTTTAAATTAATGCAACAAATATTGAAATTGTTAACCAATACTATAAGAGAGTTGACTCAAGTTCCTCGTTTTCTTCAAAACTAAAAAGGCCATAATTTTTATCTGTGAAAAAAAAAAAGAAACGATGAAGAATTCGAAGCTGTTGTGGCCGGAGAGCAAGTCTGTCACGTCGATTGAAGGTTGAAGTCGAAAAGAAACTCGAAGCCCAACTATTTATAGTCGGATGTTGAAGTCATCGAGGATTGAAATGAGAAATTTGCATAACAATTGGTTGAGAGAGAGTTGAGAGAAGCTGTCGAGAAAGAGATGAAAGACAGGTTGATTTGGGGAACTCGAAGCCCAACTATTTATCGCTGGAGGTAGAAGTCGTTGGGGGTTGAAGGGAGAAAATAGGGGAAATCGAAGCCCAACTATTTGTCGCCAGAGGTAGAAGTCGTCGGGGGTTGAAGGGAGAAATTTTGCAGAACTGATAGTTGGGAGAGAGTTGAGAGAAGTTGTCAAGTGAGAGGAGAGAGTGATTGATTTGGATTGAAGAGGGGTGTGGGTTGGGTTGATTTGTATTTTTGAAAAGATTAGAAAGTTTTGAAAATATTAATCAAGTCCACAATTAACTTAATCAAGTTTCCTAATGATGTTTGACCCTATCTGTTGGTCAATATCATCAATCCTTCATTAAGACTTAAAAGACACCTTTCCTTCAATTTTCTCAGGTATCTAGCCTTAGGTTTCTGATTTTTCATCTCTATAGTCTTATCTATAAACTTTTTGGACGTATAATAAGTCACGGGCCAGTTGGTTCATGGACAAATTATTCAAAAATTATAATCTTTCAATTAATTTATTTCATTTGGAAAATAAGATACAAGATAATTTAAAAATAAATTTATATTTTATTTTTGGACGTATAATAAGTCACGGGCCAGTTGGTTCATGGACAAATTATTCAAAAATTATAATCTTTCAATTAATTTATTTCATTTGGAAAATAAGATACAAGATAATTTAAAAATAAATTTATATTTTATTTTATTAAAAGTTGATCTCATGCTTTATATCACGAACCAAACGACCCATTATTTCGTTCAGCGTATGCTGTTGTGAACCTTTTCTTCTTTGGAGTTTATCTATTCGCGTAAACAAATGTAATTTTTTAAAAGACAAAGTACAAAACCTTATCAACAAGACCAATTAAGATAACAAACCTAATATGCCTACGTACATAGTTTTTATTCTCCTAAGGTGTATAGATAAATAATGTATATTGTATACGTATTGATTATACACATATTGTACCGTGATTATACATCAACTATACACGGCAATGTGATTTTTCATGTGTAGAAGAAGTGACAAAGGAAAATTTTAGATAAAATTTTGTGAGAGAGAACTGAACAGGAGTTCAGGGTAAATTTTTTAGCTAAAATAAAAACACTGAGTGATTTCACCCATCTGTCCTAGTCTTAGTAGATACAGTTATTTGGTACCTGTCTTTCATGGAAGGTGGCACATATCTAGTGAAATTAATAGAGATACACATTAACTGTGGGTGTCAACTGTCAAGTGGGTCGGGATGGGTCAACCCGGAACCGACCCGTTAATTTTAACCGATTTGTGGGCTGGGCCGGTTCTGGGCCTGGTTAAGTGGGTTGGGCCGATTCTGGGGCCAATAGTAATTTTTTTAAAGACAACCCTGAACCGGCCCACTTAGCCCAACCCGTTCTAGCCCACCTACATCTGGTTAAAAATTCGGTCAAAATCGGTCAGAAAACAAAAAAAATAGTTTTTTTCTAATATACACTATATGTACCCACCAATATACATTTTAAATACGTTAAACAATATATATACACTATATATATAGTATATACTACATTAGAATTTAAAAAATATATACACATATACACAATTACACATATATACATAACATTCAATATATACGACTATACGTAATACTTTAAACAAAACATATATATATATATATATATATATATATATATATATACTACAATATATATATAAATAGTTATATACTAATTTATAAAACATATACACACATATATATACCATTCAATATATGTACTACTTTAAATAAAACATATACTACAATATATATATACACTACAATAATTATATATATATAGTTATATACTAATTTATAAAAGATATACACATGTATACATTAAATATATACGTCTATAGAATATATATACACACATATATATACCATTCAATATATGTACTACTTAAAATAAAACATATACTACAATATATATACACTACAATATTTATATATATAGTTATATACTAATTTATAAAACATATACATATGTATACATTAAATATATACGTCTGTAGAAGATATATACACATATATACGCACCATTCAATATATATGTACTACTTTAAATAAAAACTACTACAATATATATATATATATATTACATATATATATATATATATATATACATATATATATATATATATATATATATATATATATAGTTATTTAGTTATATACTAATTTATAAAACATATTCACAAGTATACGTTAAATATATACGTCAATAGAAGATATATACACATATATACGTATCATTCAATATATATACATACTACTTTAAATAAAATATACTACAATATATACACACACTATATATATAGTTATATACTAATTTATGAAACATATACACATGTATACGTTAAATATATACGTCAATAGAAGATATATACACATATATACGTATCATTCAATATATATACATACTACTTTAAATAAAATATACTACAATATATACACACACTATATATATAGTTATATACTAATTTATGAAACATATACACATGTATACGTTAAATATATACGTCAATAGAAGATATATACACATATATACGTATCATTCAATATATATACATACTACTTTAAATAAAATATACTACAATATATACACACACTATATATATAGTTATATACTAATTTATGAAACATATACACATGTATACGTTAAATATATACGTTTATAGAATATATATACACATATATATATACCATTCAATATATGTACTACTTTATATAAAAGATATATATATATATAGTTATATACTAATTTATAAAACATATACACATGTATACGTTAAATATATATGTCTATAGAGGATATATACACATATATACACACCATTCAATATATATGTACTACTTTAAATAAAATATACTACAATATATATATACTACAATATATATATATATATATATATATAGTTATATACTATATTAAAAAACATCTACACATATATACGTTAAATATATACCTATATAGAATATATATACACATATATACGTATCATTCAATATAGATACATACTCCTTTAAATAAAATATACTACAATATATATACTACAATACATACACACACTATATATATAGTTATATACTAATTTATAAAATATATATATATACATGTATACGTTAAATATATACGTCTATAGAACATATATATACCATTCAATATATGTACTACTTTAAATAAAACATATACTACAATATATATACACTACAATATTTATATATATAGTTATATACTAATTTATAAAACATATACACATGTATACATTAAATATATATGTCTATAGAAGATATATATACATATTTACGCACCATTCAATATATATGTACTACTTTAAATAAAATGTAGTACAATATATTTATGTACGTATATATAGTTATATACTAATTTATAAAATATATACACATATATACATTAAATATATACGTCTATAGAAGATACACATATATACGTATCATTCAATATATATGTCCTACTTTAAATAAAATATACTACAATATATACACACACTAAACATATAGTTATATACTAATTTATAAAATATATACATATGTATATGTTAAATATATACTATTTTTGAAAATATATACACATATCTACACTATTTTAAATAAAACATATGCTACTTAATATAATAAATTAATAATAGTATTATACTTAATAGTAAATTAATAATATATTAAAACTAAGTTTTTAATTTAAACTAGAAATTCAATTTAAATCATTAAATGGAAAAAATTGCAAAGTAAGGACTAAGGAATGAATGAATGTTGAATTTTATTTATTGCAAAATGATCCAAAATTTATAATTTACATGAATGAAAAATCTACAAATTTTGCATCATTTTCTCCAACTCATTCATGTTAATATTAACGGAAACTTGCCTAGGATAGTCAAAGTCAACGGGGGCAAAACCATGCATTGGACTTGATTCTGATGAGTTCTCCCGTGAAGTCATAATTTCTTCAAGTCTCTGCTCGTTGTTCAGCTCCGCTTTCATTCCTTGATTTCTTCGTTAGGCTCTAATCCAATCTCTGAGGCAAATAAGAACATTCATTGCATTGCTTCCCAATGAATAACGGTTGTCTCCAAGTTGTTGTCGTCCTTGACTAAAAGCGTTCTCCGATGCAACGGTTGACATTGGAATATTCAAGATATCTCTAGCTAATCTTGAAAGGACAGGATATTGTGTTTCATTACTCCTCCACCAATCCAACGCGTTGATCCGTCATCTGCGATCCTCTAGCGGCGACCAAAGATAATACTTAAGCTCTTCCAGATAAGTTGATGTGTAAGGTCCCTCCTCGACACTGTTCCAACAATTTAAATCATAAAAGTGATCAGGAAAATCACTATGTGCCAGCCTTTTAGAAGATGATGGCTCCTCGGGAGGATGAGGAGCGACAGTTGGAGTGATATTAGTAGGTACGGCTAAATCAACTAAATCAGCATAGTGATTATATAATTTATCTATGTATTCATTCGAATCACCCATAGCCGTCCACAAATCAGATTGTACTTGTTGAGAATCATTGTTAGCATTTATCTCTAAATTAGAACAAAATAAGAGTACTAAAGTAGCACATAGTATTATATTTCATACAAGGATTTAGCATAGCACCAACCAAGTAAATAGGGAGAATCGAAAAAAAAAATTTTTAAAATTTAGCAAATATGGCACCAACAACATCTTTGTAACCTTCTTTATTTTTATATTCTTTGAGAAAATCAGAAATATCGGCTATATATGCCAAAATATTACAAACAGTAGGATAATAAGCACCGAAAAATTCAACCGTAGCTATATAAATTTTTTCTAAAAACTTAACAAGATCATTAATTACAACCCAATCAGAATCATGTAACATGTAATCAGCAGAATCAACAAACGAACCACAATATTGGTTAAAAGATAGTGTAATAGGAACTTTATATTTATAACAAGTTTTAAAAAAATCATATGTAGCATTCCATCTAGTATCACATTCTTCAGGCATTAATATCGGTGTAAGTCCATTTTGTTCACATTTAAGTTTAAAATCTCTAATTCTACTTCTATGATTATTTCCTTGAATAAAACCAACGGCAAGCCGAATTTTTTCAATATAAAACTCAAAAAACTCAAGATTATCTCTTACAATTAAATTATATATATGATATGCACACTTAATATGAAAAATTTCAGGTAACGGCGGAGATAGCTTAGATTTTAATTTTGTTATAGCAGTCTTGTTGTTAGAAGTATTATCAAAAGCAATACATAAGATTTTATTTTCGATACCATAAAATTCTATAACTTTAACAATCGAATCAGCAATAAAATCTCCAATATGTTTACTATCTTCATCATATAAAAAAGCAAGAGTACGTTTTTGCATAACAAAACTACTATCTATCCAGTGACAAGTAATAGTTAAATAATCATTTTTATTTGCAACACGCCCAAGATCAGAAGTTAGGGACATTCTACATTGAATATTTTTTAACAATGTTGATAAATAAAAATAATATTGTGAATGAAGTCTAAAAATATCGGCCCGATAAGTAATTCTAGGAATATCATTAAACATAAGATTATAAATTGTTTGAATAAAATGAATAAAGGCATCAGAAGAAGGAAAACTAAAAGGCAAACAACCCACAACTACCATTTTAGTTATTTCTTCCCGATCCCTTAATTTATTATACTTCTTCATTAAATAGCCGGTTGTTGGGTCCATTCTAGTTTGTGTGGGCCCACCAACAGCCTCACCACCTTATGCAATTTTTAACTCTCTTTCGTGAACATCACCTATATGTCTCATTAACGTATCCGTACCCCTTGCTTGCCTCCACTTTTATGCTTATATATTTGTTGACAAATATTGCATTGCACCTCAGTATCTGATATACGTTCAAATAATTTTCATGCAATACTAGTTGTTTTACGAGCTCTTGGAGCACGGAGAGGAAGATTAACCGATTCAGATCTAATGTTAGCATTTTCTACTGCGGGTGTCTCACCAATATTTTCATCATCTTCATCTAAGTTAATTGCATCTACTTCATTTTCTTCTTCTATACCGTAATTTTTCTGAGCTTCTACATAATCTATATCCTGGGCACCTACACCTAAAGGTACACCTACTTCTTCCTCAAAAGGTTGACCAAGCGGTGTCGGAGGCACACAGGTATATCTACTACTTGAAGTATCTCTATCGCTAGTAATTCACTTTTTACTACCACTACCGCTTCCGGGATAAAAAATTTAACACCTTTGGTGGCGAGGTTTCTTAATTTATCCATAATATAAATTAAACTAAAAAAATTTAAAATACACAAATATAATAAAATTAAATATTCAATAATTAATACACAAATTAAAAATTAAACGTAAGAGATGGAACGACAATACCAAATTTTGGAAGTATCCGAAGGTTGCGACTTTAGGAACTTTCACTCGTACTTTGTAATCGCAAAATTAAAAAATTAAAGTAAGCACTTTAGGAAATTAAATATATAGAATGTTTGAGAATTGAGATTTAAGAGAGAATGAGAACTGAGAGAATGAAAAATTGTGTAGAAAATGATTTGAAAGTGTAGGGTATTTATAGGAATTTTTTTGGGGTTAAAAATAATTTTAAATGTAATTTTTTTTTAAAATAAAAAAGGTCAAACTAGCTGTTTGGACCCAAAAACGGCTATATAGCCGTTGGGCCAACGGCTAGTTTGGCCCAATCTCCAAATTTGAAAAAAAAAAAAAAATTAACCGGGCTTGTTAACTTATGGGCCCTGACCGGGCTTGGTCCGGACTAGGTTAACCGGGCCCAACTAAAAAAATAAATTGGCTTGGGACCCGGTACCCTACAGCCCGTGGACTGACCGAGCCGGGTCAAATTGGGCCAATTTTTGTAAGTGAGCTGGGCTTGCCCGGCCCGCTTGACAGGTATAACATAAACTGATTGGACAACCACTTGTTATAAAAAAATTGTAAGTTGCAATACAATTCTGGGAGACTCGAATAGTAGAAACAAAGTGGTTGCTTTTAGGCCTATGACAACAGATATCAACAACAATTTCTTTTTCTTGAACCAGTTAATAAATGGCTATTTAGTACAATTATGTAAAACTCATAATTTTATTTGCTAAAATTGTTTCAACAATGTGTTTCTTTGATTACTCGTACCTCGTTTTGTCATTACTTTTGTATGAACTCGAGGTATGTTATTTTAAATATATTATGAATCACATGTGAGTCTAAAAAGTATATAGACTTGAAAGAGAAGGCTTATAAAGATGATGGCAAAACGATATTAGAAAAAATAGTACGCATCTATAAACACATAAATCTTGGTCAAGCCACTCGGAATGGAAAATATTTTGTTGGAACTGTCGTCCCCAAAAATGAGTCATACAACATGCGGTTCAAATTTAATTTGGCTCTAATGCAAAATATCAAACGGTGAGTAAAAAATCAAAACAAGACATATAAATCAAAGAAGGAATGAGAAAGGAGGGGGGTCACTACAACAAAATTGATATATAGCTACGAATTTATTAGCTACGAAATGGAATTCGTCACTAATTATTGATTTTTTATGACAAAAATAAATTTCGTACCTAAGTACATGAAGCACATACTTTTAGTGACGATACATAAAATTTCATAGCATAGTTTTGTCCTCTAAAGTTTCCCACCAAAAAAATATTTTGGCGCTATTTATTAAGTACCATTAGTGACGAATTTTATGTTTTTGGTGAAACTCCTTTTTATCGTTAATAATGTATTCAATTCGTGACAAACTATTATTTGTCACAAATTAGTTACAATTTTAGACATAAAAAAAAATTCGTCATGATAAATAAGTTGTTTCAATAGCGACAAATTAGAGTTCGTAGTTAAATGTTGTAAGTTTTAGCTACAGAATTTGATATTTAATTGTGACCTCAATTTTTGTCACTAATACTATAAACAATTAGTGACGTTCATTTTATTGTCTCTAATCAATCTGTGATTTAGCGACAACATAATTTTGTCACAAAATATGTCATCCTTGAGTAGTGACAATTTAAAATTTGTAGCTGAATAATTTAACTATTTTTTCTACAAAAAAAAATCGTAGCTAAATATAAATTAATTTTTCGCTATTATTATTTATGATTATAGAAAAATTATTGTATATTGATATAGCTATAGAAAATAAAACTCGATCTAATTGTGTGAAGGTTGAAGTGAACTTATTGAATAAATTTTTCGAAGGTGTAAAGTCACACTACAAGAATATGTACTTATAGCTATGGAATTTAAGCTATGAATCTAAAATTCGTAGCTATTACCTATTAATAGCCACACAAGCTCGAATTTTCATGGCTATCTAAAAATTGGTCAAATTTCTTAGGCACGAAAGCTAATTTGACGAAACTAAATCTCAATTTTTGCTACAATTGCTAACATTCGTGGCAATAATTACCTATATAGCTATAATTTTTCTGCTACAGTAAAATTCGCTAGCTAATTATAAAATTTTACCACATGATAAAAGTAATTGTAACAATAGTAATCCTTTAACCACAAGAAGTTATTTGAAACAAAATATTGTTGCTAAATAAATAATTTTGCTTCAAATTATAAAAACTGTAGCACTAGTTAAATGAAATAATCATAGATTTTTTTCTATCGTAAAATTTTGTAGCTAATTATTAATTTTTGCCACGAGTTAAAATTTACTATTGTGATAATAACCTTTTAGCCACAATAAATTATTTGAAGCAAAAACTGAAGCTAAATAAATATTTTTTTGCAAGCTATAAAGTTATAAGGTAATAATTATAATTATTTGTCAGCGGCTAAATGATATAGCCATAAAATTACTGTTGTGATTTGATATGCTAGCTAATAATTATTTTTTATGATGGGTTGAAATTTGTTGTAACAATACTAACCTTTTAAAATTTTTCATTATCAGGCAAAAAAAGAAAGTTAAATTTTTAAGATCATATGCCTATTCATCACATCAGTACATAACCAATAGTAACCACTGGATAGCTTTAGTACCTAACCTATTCAATCAGTTGTCTCTGATTTATTTATTATACAAATTATTTTTTAAGACCAAATTCTAAGCATCAATTGACATGATATTATGGTAAAAATACTCATATCAATCATTATTTTTAATAGACGTGAAAAGTCCAAAATAGTCAAGTAAAAGTGAACGAGCAAAGTAATACATATAGTATTCTTTTATTCAAATTTCACATCTACCAAATTAATTTAATAATTTACTGATTGAGAAAAATGATACCTAGAATTAATTTATCATAATTTAATTATGTATTTATAAAATGTGAGCTTGGCTGAGGTTAAATGTTTAAATTGATATTAGGTGAAACATAAGACTTGAGGGGCTTC
Organism: Capsicum baccatum var. pendulum; assembly: GCA_030864225.1. Classification (NCBI taxonomy): domain Eukaryota; kingdom Viridiplantae; phylum Streptophyta; class Magnoliopsida; order Solanales; family Solanaceae; genus Capsicum; species Capsicum baccatum. The sequence continues at coordinate 36,900,243 of CM061561.1, forward strand.
ATTTTGTGTTGAACATTATTATTCGAGTTGAACCTCTTCTATCGAACAATACATTTATCGAACTAGCTTAATTAGAGAGGATAATCTTTCTATCAATTCAAGCTCAAACTTCATCTTTATCAATTGCTTTGAGAAATGTTATTTGATTCGAACTTATTCTATCGAAACAATATATTGTGGTGTAATAATAGTTCTTTTCTCGAAACAATACACTTATCAAGCTAACTTAATCACAGATGTTAATTTTTCTATCAATTCAATTTTACAATATTTTAATTTTTAAGTTTCAAATATTATTTAAATAAATAGGAGTTATGTCTAATTAATTTTGGTTAATTAATTATATCAAATTTAAACAAAATTAACTTCACTAATTCTAGCTCAAATCTTATCTTGATCAAGTGCTTTGAGAATTGTTATGTAATTCAAACTTACTCTATCGAAATAATATATTTTGATGTAACAATAGGTGCTCAGCATTCAATTTGATTCAATTTTACACACACACACACACACAAATGTATATATATATATATATATATATATATATATATATATATATATTTGGTAAAGATTTGGTTTAATAAATAAATTCTCCATCTTTACATACTCAAAAGATATTACATTTAATTATTATATTCATCTTTATTATTTAAATAAATATCCTATTTAGTGTAATATTTGAACTCATTAAAGTGAGGTACACGCGCAAGGCGCGTACACCTAAACTAGTATATATAAGTTTCAAATATATTTGAATATATTTTACATTAATAACTCAGCTCTTTTATTTATTATTCTCAATATTTGAAAATAAATTGAATAAAAGTTTCAAATATATTTGAATAATTGTTATTTGAGTTTCAAGTATATTTGAATAATTGCTATTTGAGACGAACTTTATTATTCTTTTCTTGAAACAATACACTTATCGAGCTAGCTTAATCAGAGATGTTAAACTTTCTATTAATTCAATTTTACAAATTTGCGCTAAAATTTATAAATTTGCAGAGGTTTTAAACCTCTGCTATCAATTGCGGGGGTTTAAACTCACGCTATCAATCGAAAAAATAACGATTATACCCCAAAAAAAACATTTTCCTTTTTTTTTTTTTAAATTGGCCAAATATTTTCCCTCTTTTTTTTTTTTTTTAATTCGCAAAAACATTTTTCCCTCTCTCTAAACAGCTTTAGCACTAACCCTCTCTTATTTTCCCCCCAAATTAACCCTCTCTTTCATTTTTCTCGCGGATGATTTTTCCCCCAAAATTAATCCTCTCTTTCATTTTTCTACCGGATGAGGCATCTTTGAAGAGCCTAACGGTCGTTGAGAAGCCTCCTACTGATGATATTTTTCCTATTGTTTTTTGAAAATTTTGTTGTTCCTTATCGAGGTCCCTGCGGTTTCCAGGTTTACTGTGTTAATTTTGTTATTATTGCTTTGTTTACCAATTAATTATGTGCAGTTATTTTAGGAATGAAATTGGGCATATATGATGCAGATGGATTACATTCTGTTATATAGTTTAAAATCCAGCTTAATCCCGTAATCGTTTAGGTTCATTCCCGTAAGCTCGATCACTCTACCCGTTTCAGTGATTTTGTCGAAATCTGAAATATGTTAGGGTTAAAAGGGGTAAGGCAAAAATGAGTATTCAAAATGGTTGTAAAATCTGTCTAAAATGTTTTTACTCGTTTATTCTATGATGAGTGAGTTGCAAAATGGTTCTTCTAATTGAAGTCGATGTATGTGTTTTTAAGGGTAAACCTTTGGGAGAGGAAGTATTTGGTTTCTTGATTATATGGCTGCTGCATATCCGTGGTAGTTTATTTGATGCTCTTTGGTCTTCAATGGAACCAAGCACAAGTAATCATCTCGCTAGTTAGAATTTACATGTTGTCAGAAGAAAAACAGAAAACTTGGAAGGTTGCACCATTATGTCTTCTCTAGCTGATTTGGAAGGAATCAGTGACATGCTTTCAGTAGAGCTGAAATCCAGTTTATATACTTGATAACTCTTGTCCAATTATTTTCCTTTTCATTTTTATCCAAAGGAAGTGGTTTTCTCCTCAATGTCACAATATCACAATAATGAGGCTAGTATAGAGGAAGTTGATGCTCAATGAGAACATACATCCTTAGCACTTCAATTAGGGAATACTTGCGATTGATAACTGTGAATATAAGAGCCATATACAGATATACTGCATACATCAATGATCAGTACATGAATAAGAGGTCTTGCAGGTCCAGATATAATTGTAGTCAAAAGCCAAATATTAATTGGTAAAGTCTAAAGGAAAGTAAAACAAACCAATTAAAATGGAGGGAGTATTAATTATTTGAATGTAAGGGTAAGGTCTGCGTACACTTTATCCTCTCTAGACTCCACTGTGTGACTATATTGGGCATTTTGTTGTAGTTATCGTATTTACACAAAATATCAATTTGATCTCCCATACTCCAAATCAAGCCACATAAATTAAAATAGAGGGAGTCTTAAACAATTGACTGCATGGCATATATAATCACAACAATTACCCTTGTATTGACTGTATCATCCTGTTACCCAAGGTACGTAGTCTCTACCTTATCTTACATTGCTCATAATTTTCTTGTTTGATGGAAGAAATTTTATAAAATGCTAATCTAGTTTATCCACAGTAAAACATAGGTGCAAACTATACTAGTGATAATCTTGATTCTAACAGCTAGACTTTTTTTGGGTTTGATAACGCAAATAAGAAGTCCAATTGTGCTGTTAAGGTCAGTGGACTTGATATACCACCTTATCCTGTTAAAGGAGGTAAAGATACCACTTTCAGTATTGCTGGAACTACAGGTCATTTTGCGTGATAATGTGTTCTATCGTTTTAATGGGAGTAAAATACTTCACTTGATTATGTACTAACTGTCACTTGTATTCTGTGTGATCCCTTCACTATGGATCGTAGGTCTCCGCCATTTACTTTTTTGTCATTACTTGCATTGCTTCTTTATTATGTATCTTTTCTTCCCTTTTTATAATTTTTTCGTTGGGTGGTGATTGGATAAAATCCCTTTGACAGAAGAAGAATGATCGAGTTTGTTTTCTCTTGCAGATAAGAATATCAGTTGTGGAAAGTTTGTTTTCCTCCCTTGGTAAAGCTTTCATTAAGCTTACTCAATTGTAAATAGTAGACGAGAGTGTTTAGATGTAGTTGTATCGGTTTATTCCATTTGGATAATGGACTTAAGGGAGCACATTGTTATTACTGTAGGATTACAGAAAACAGAGGCCTTCACAAGAGCTGGTAGCCAAAGATCTTCATGGCATAGAGTGGAAATTTTGGCATATCTATCGGGGTACAGAAACTTTCTATGTTTGGATGCATATTGAGTAAAAAATTCCAGGGCTTGGTGGATGTTGAATAAGGTGGTGTATGTGGATTACTTAATGAAGGGAAAATTGCACTTTTTTCTCTTCATGCTTTTCCTCATTATATTATCTTCGCTCTACATTTTTCTTTGTACTGTGATTTTTTTTTGTTTAGTTAAGCTAGAGTGCAGCTTGTGAACAACACATTTCCATGTTTTCATCTGGAAACAACTGATTTGAGGGAAATAGTTAAGTGTTTCATATACGGACAAGATACTATTGTATGATAAAAGTGGATGACTGCTGTCACTTAGATGGGGGAGGCTGGGAGCTCATTAACTGCATTTGAATGCACTTTGATTCTGCTCGTTTACAACTTCTATATTAATGAAAAGTTTCTCTAAAATTTAAATCAGTGGCTTAGTTAACAATGTTCAAAAGATCTATTAACACAATATTAAATATTGGGCTGTTTCTACTAGTTAAAAAAAGATTAAGCTATTTATTGGCTTAGTTACAAGTCTTATGAAGCCAATGTAGCCCTCAGCGTTAATAGTTGATTGTTTTGATTTCTGAATAAAGTATGTTACCTTTGGTCTATCTTGTAAGTAATTATTTTCTATCCTAGAATCGACTTGTCGGTCCCTGTCTATTTACCTGTGGGTCTTTTATTTCAGGGGTAGCTCATCCCATCTCTTGATAGTGCAAGTTGAGATGTTGTGGTCTTGATCTTATTTCATTTTCTTTATTTTTGTGCTTTTGCTGCTATGGTTTGTGTCTTTGTGTAGTATTGATCCAAGGTTTGTTGTCTCAGTGTAGTATCATCATCAATCTTAATTTTCTTCTCTTTTCTGCATGTGTAAAAGTGAGTTTAAAGAAGACTAATTGCAAGTTTAACACGTTATTGGTACTTTAGAAGAAACCTCTACGTATCTGTCTTAGTTTAAGAAAGGAGTATTATTTAGTACTATATTTAAGTTAGTTTTTCTTTATGTTGGACTTGTTTTACTTTTCTTTGCCCTGTGAGGAGATGTTACCTTAGTATAAATTTAGTTTTTTTAATTGTATGATTATGGGTGAATTTTATCAATTTGACATGTTTTATAATTTTATTTTTAATTTATTCAATTCTAATTTAAAAAATAATATCAATATGAAATAATTAAGCGCTTTCTTGTAATTGATGACAAAAGATTTTATTGTCAAAGAACTTTTACCAACGATTAAATTAGACTTTTCAAGACAAATACTTGATTGTCATGAAATAAACTTGTTCGGTCATAAGTTTGACTATGTTTAGTGATGTATGTATTTGTCTCAATATCTTTCTATTTTTTGATACAAATTAATTTTGTATTTTATGACAATTATAATTGTCAGTAATTATAATAATTTAGTGACGATTCTACATTGTCGGTAAAAAAATGCTATTTTTAGTGACAAAATGGTAGATTTAACTACAAAATTATTAATCTTTATTATGATAAATTTGTCACTAATTCATACATTTAAGGACGAAAATTTTTGTTGTATACAAAAAGTTGTCAATAGTGACGAAAGAATATTTGTTCAACCACGAAATATATATAACTCTAGCGATAATTGGTGTCGTCGCTGATTGAACTAAATAATTAGCGACGATGAAATTTTGTCGGTATTGATAACTTTTTAGTGACAAAATCATATCATCAACTACAAAAAAATTATATTTTAATGACAAAAAGATTCGTCATAAATATTACACATTTGGGGATGATTTTTTTATTTTTTGTAGCCAATAATTTTTTAGCAACGAAACACTAAATCGTCTTTGTCTACTTTTAGCGAACCACCTTTGAAGACGATTGATTGATGAAGTTTTTTTCGTCACGCTAAATCTTTTGTGACGAAATATAACTTATAAGTGACAAAATAATTCATCCTAAATAATCAAATTTGTTGTAGTGGGTGTTCCTGAAAAATAAAACGATATAAAAAGTTAATACGCATACATCATACATGAACACATAAAATATCGGGTAAGTCTGTTGGAATGAAAAAAAAACCTTTGTTAGAAGCGTCGTCCCATAAACATGTGCCTAGCAGTGTGTGATTCAAATTTAGTTGAGCTCCAATACGAGAAATCAAAAGAAAAATCTAAAACATAAAAGGAATTTGGGGTGGAGGTGGGAGGGAGAGTGAGAAGTTTTAAAATATTCCGTTGCCGGGTATCCTAAGCTACTAGACTACAACGGATGGTTAATGAACAGTGATTGTCATTGAAATTTAAATTTTAAACACATGTGACAAGGCAGAAAAAATGGTTTCTTTTGATTAGCAGAGTAAAGCTAATCAAGAAAAACACCAATAAGATTCTTCAGTACAATCATACTGAAGTAAGACATTAATAAGCATTAACTATAGTTTAAGACGAGCCGAGCCGAGATATATTAAAAATAACTTTTCTCCCTTACTAAGGTATAAATAAGGTTTTGCATGCATTTTATCATTTTTATATTTTATTTATGGAGTTACACTAAATATGTTATTGTACTTTCAGATGAGACCTCTTATGATTTTAAACTATAGTATTGAGCTATATTCTATATATTCAGATAAGTGATTGTTAAAGGGTGCACATTTGTTGATACAAGAATGACAACGGAAGGCACAAAATACACTCCAAATCAGTCCACAATCTTAAGGATCCGAGGATCAAGATGGAGACCACTCTCGGATTCGCTATCAACAAGAAGAATACAAGATACAATGTGTATTTTAACACCAAAACAACAATAAGAACAAGAACAAGATTAACACAAGATGACTAAAAAGAAGACACAAGATTCAGATTTAACAATAACAACAAGAACACAAGATTACAACACAAATAATAAACAAGATTACAAGAAAGTAAAAGGATAGATAGATAGACTACATGAAGGTATAATCTTAAGAACCCAAGAATGGACAATCTTGGACCCTTAACACTACACACAACAATAAACCTATCTCTTACAAAGACACAAGATTGGAATCCACCTCCCAAGCATCAATGTTTCCTAGCAAACAACAACAAAAGAGAATCCACCCTATTATTATATCCTAGTTTCGGTTTTGCCTCTAAAGAGAAGAGAGGACTTGTGTTTTCCAATGTCTTAAGACTTACAACATCATCAATAAACTAGGTCTAAAAGCCCTACAATGTTCTATTTATACTAGGTTACAAATAAAATACAAAAAGACCAAAAGGCCCGTTAGAGACTTAGGTGCCCATCAAGTGTAATATGTTGGATGATTTTTAGTGCACTTAGTTCCCGTTTGCACTTCAATTGTACACACCAAGTCTCGGACTCAACATGCACTCCATTAAGTCCATATCCGTGATTATTCCCGTATCATCCTCTCCATCTAGAGAGGAATTTACCCACAAATTCACGGCTTCACCTCGTTCTATCGGCCACTTTAAAATAAACCACTCAAAATAACCCGCAAAACATTAACACAAGTCTCGACCAACATCTTCATTTTGAATCTCGACTTCCTCTCCATCTTGATCCTTGTCTTCAATCTCATCTGAAACAAGTCTCCTACCATCATACAAGCATCGTCGTAGACTCCATATCCGTCATGTTCCTTTCTACTATTCTCCTCTACATGGACATGTCGGCTTTGGTGAAGTGGAGTTTCGGTTGAGAGGATTGATTTGGTAAAGTGGAGATTCGGTTGTGGAGCTTGGACGGGAGAGATTAGGCTTCCAAGTCCTTTTTGTTGGACTTGATCGAATGGAGGAGGGATCGACCTATGTAGGTCTCGGGTTGGAGGACATTTGGTGGCTTGGCTTATGTCTATGTCATTTTGTGGTGGTCTTGGAGGATTGATTACTTGAGGTAAAGCTTCGGAAGTAGAATCAAGAGAATTCCTTTGACTCTCCACTCGATCCAACCTCTCAAGTATAGAAGACATATCCGAGCCCAATTTGTCAAGACCCGCATTCGCCTTAGCTATTTCTCGAGCAATAGCATCAAGGTGGGCCAAAATGGTATCCATTGTGGCAAATAAGTTACTTACAAAATAGAAAACACGTTAGTTATACAAAACATCCTCACTTTCTCTTTTATTTCGGGTCTCTCGGATCCCTCACACTCAATCTCACAAGTATTGAAAGCTTTCTTGTACTCTGAGAGGTGTTAAGAGGTGAATCCAATGTTGAAAACGACTCCAAAGAGTAAGGAAAAAAAACACAAGGACGTTACAATAACTCAAAGGATTAAGACACACAAAGGAAAGTTAACACGAAGAACGGTTTCAAAACTAACTTACAATCTAGTACTAGCTCGTAAGTTAGTAATGGAATCAACAAACGAAACTAAAGAGACACCTTAATGAAACTAAAAGATCAAAATTTGAGCTTAAAATTTTGTCGTGTGAACAGTAAAATGTGATGTGGCAGCCACGTATTGATTTGGCTTTATCAAGTTGTTAATTTCAAAAGTTCAAGTCTTGGTCAATTTTTAATTTGGGACCTTTGGTGGAACTTGTTCAATGAAGGGAAATACAAACTAGTCTTTGGAGCTTCTTTTTAATTCAAAATTCAAGACTCAAATATTTTTGACTAGACTTGTACTACCCTTAAAACATGGATTCTTGAACCATGGAAAGTTGTTGGAAAGTGGTTGAGATGTGATTGACTAGTTGATGAGTGATGGTAAGTCTTTCAAGACTAACAAAGCTTTACCTTTTTCCCTTCACCTTTATAGATCTAAGGTTCACTTTATTTTAAAAAGCTATGAAGGTTGTGAATAACTCCATGAACAACATCAACAATCACCAAGAACAACCAACAACAATCTCCAAGACACCAACAATTTTCACACGGCCAACTTTCAATTTTCACAATACAATATCTTCAACACTTGGCCAAGACAACTACAACTTTAACAAGATGGTTCTTAGGACACCAATGATAAAAAATACCACATGTCCAAGCTTAGAAAAACAACAAGATGAAGATCACAAGGCCAAAACAGTCCACCACAATAATGTTTCAACAACAATTCGGCCAAGTCTTATGTTCACAACAACAACATCAATTTTTAAAGCTCAAATATAGATATAGACTTAATGTGTTAGTGAGGAACAAAACTAACACTTAGAGATAACAAATACAAGTGAAAACCTCGTCCAAGACACAACAAGAACACACTTTTCGGCCAAGAACACAACACGGACAGATTGCTATTTTTTCTGAAATTTTCAGTTTTGAATACTTTTTTTATTTTTTCCACTAACAAGCCCAAGATTGATCTTGTGGGAACAATATCAAGCCATTCTTTGATAACAAATGATACAATAATGACAACAAAAGACACAAAACACATTCCAAATCAGTCCACAATCTTAAGGATCCGAGGACCAAGACGGAGACCACTCTCGGATTCACTATCAACAAGAATAATATAAGATACAATGTGTATTTTAACACCAAAAAAGTAACAAGAACAAGAACAAGATTAAAATAAGATGATAAAAAAGAAGACACAAGATTCGGATTTAACAATAACAACAAAAACACAAGATTACAACACAAACAATAAACAAGATTACAAGAAGGTAAAAGGATAGATAGATAGACCACATGAAGGTATAATCTTAAGAACCCAAGAATGGATAATATTGAACCCTTAACACTACACACAAAAATAAACCTATCTCTTACAAAGACACAAGATTGGAATCCACCTCCCAAGCATCAATGTTTCCTAGCAAACAACAACAAAAGAGAATCCACCCTATTGTTGTATCCTAGTTTCTGTTTTTCCTCCAAAGAGAAGAGAGATATTGTGTTTTCCAATGTGTTAAGACTTACAACATCATCCATAAACTAGGTCTAAAAGCCCTACAATGTTCTATTTATACTAGGTTACAAATAAAATACAAAAAGACCAAAAGGCCCCTTAGAGACTTAGGTGCCCATCAAGTGTAACATGTTGGCTGATTTTTAGTGCACTTAGTTCCCTTTTGCACTTCAATTGTACACACCAAGTCTCAGACCCAACATGCACTCCATTAAGTTCATATCCAAGATTATTCCCGTATCATCTGTAGGCCAAGTCATGTGTGTTAGACTATTATGTGCCACAAGTACTCTAGTAACACCTTGAGATGTAGCCTAATGGCCAATGAAGTGGGTGAAAAACATAGGAAGATTAGGGTCCAAATTAATTATAGGTAGATTTATTCACTTTTGCTAAATCTTGGTGGCAAGAATTACACGTCACCTATATTGGGAGATAGTAGATAGTTGATGAAATAATTGAGATATGTACCTAAAAACTTGAGAAAAATTGGCAAAAACTACCTTTCTCAAAACTATTTTGTCAAAGGGACACTAAATTTCTTTTTGAATTATTTTTTAGGGTTAGGGTGTAAAAAGTGTGTAAAAGTTGAAAAAAGTAGGCCCACATGTGGACTAAGGAACCATTGTATCATTTTTCTAACTTTATAATTTTAACATAATACACTAACACCCATCCACTTATTCCAATATAAAAAAAAAAACCTTCTCTCTCTTCTTAAATTGTATCCCAACTCCCGCTTTCAAGAACTCTTCTCCCCAAACGCCATTTTTATTTTTTCTTCTTCTGTAGTTGCTAAGAGCTCGTTGTTGCTTCGTAAGATTAGTTAAAATCATGTTTCAATCATTTGTAGATCCATTTAAATAGGTTTAATTTCTTTGCTAATCGATTCGTAGTGATATAGGAATTTTTTTTCTTCGAATTTAGTTGATTAAGGAGTTTTGGTTTAGTTCTATTTTTTTTAGCAAAGAAGTGTTGAATGGTGCGATAATCATTATTTGAAGAGTTATTTTGATATTTTGATTCGAACAATGATCTATTTCTGTCCGTAGACCCGTGGTCTATGAAATCGACCCGTGGTCTATGAAATTAAAATGCTAGATTGAAATCAATTTTTAGACGTATGAAATTCTTTTGAAATATGGTTGCTGAAATAGTAGAAATTGAAAGCTTAATAGCTAATTAGTTTGATTAGGTGCACTTGTTTGATTTTTAGCAATTGTTGTGTTTTGATACTGCATGTTGGATTTTAGTTCAGTTATTAATGTGTATAGTGAACTGTTTGATGGTGGAAGAGTTATTTTGGCATTTTGATTCGAACAGTGACCTGTTTCTGTCTATAGACCCGTGGTCTATGAAATGAGAATGCCCTAGATTGAAATTAATTTTTAGACGTATGAAATTCTTTTAAAATATGATGGCTTAAAGAGTGAAAATTAAAATATTAATAGCTAATTAGTTTGATTAGGTGCACTAGTTTGATTTTAATACTGCATGTTGGATTTTGATGAGGTGTTTCTTTGTTTTTTAGGGGGGTTTCATTTGAGCATTGACTTATTTCTGTTGATAGACTATTGTGGTCTATGAACTGAAAATGGGAGATTTGTTCTGCAGGTGTAAATTGTGTTGAAAATGGGTTAAGAAATCATCCATCCTGAGGAAGAAAATGAAGGTGTAACACCCCGAGTCTGGTACCCAAAATGCTACACGATGCCCGTGACCTCGAAGGACCACAAGCTACCCCATGACTGATATCTGTAATTGAGCACTGCATGATATACTGTATAAATGCGGAATATAAGCTATAAGGCCGTCAGGTTTAAAAATATAACATGTCTGATAAAACAATATCTGAACGAGGTATAGAAATATCCAAAACTGAAAAAAACTATCTGAACATACTGTAGTCTGAAAGCCTCTAAACTGTATGAAAACTGTGGAGTTGATGGGACATATCCCCAACTAACTCCTAACTACTGAAATAAACTAAGTACTGAAGGAATAAAATAATCAAATAATAACATCCTCGAATGATGAGGACTCACTGCTGGCTCTGACTGCTGAAACTGAAATGCTACTGATGCTTTAGAGCTCATGCTTCTGAACCTATGGTATAAAAACACCATAGCGCAAATATGTCAGTACAATTGAATGTACTGGTATGCAAGTGAGGTAGGCTGAATGCAAAGGGTTCATATGCATGAACAATACTAACTGACTGTATAACATGAACGTGAGAATACATGCATGGATAAGTAACTAAAACTGAATACGTGGTAATACTGACTACTGAGTCTGAATACTGATAACATTAACTACTGATAACTGATACTGAGTAACTGTATATAACAGTCTAGATTCTGATGAAACTAGCTGAGTTCCATATTATAATAAGTGACTGTATCTGATAGTCCTGATATTTGTAGAACTATCTGAGTTCTATTACTGAGACTGAGTGACTGTATCTGACAATCTTGATTCTGTAACTGAAACCGTGGGAGAATTTATCTAATCGACATGCCCCTAATAAGCTATTATAGCTGAGTTGGGGTCCAATCTGTAACCCCAATTGAAAGGGTATCAATACCACGCCACTGGTAAGGATAAGCTATGAGTGACCCTTATCTAACAGTGTCCCCAAAGGAAAATGGTGGGACCCTCATCTGACAGTGTTAATCCACCTAATCAACCCTCAACTGACAGTGTTGATATCTTAACCTAGGCTGGTTACACAGTTCTGGAATGCAAGGATTGCTTCTAAGGGTAACACCCTCTATCGTCAATGTGTGCCCTCATCCTTGGGTTCGCTCGGTGCTAAATCCTACTTCCAACTGAATAGACACTGAACTGATTTTGCTAGTTCACACTAGGAATGACTGAGCTATTACTGATTATACTGATTAACTGGATTGAACTGAGTTCAGTGGATTTTGTTGACTGATGAAATACTACTGAGATCTGATAACTGACTGAGATGTCTGAGATTTTTGAGTACTAAGATTACTGGATTACTGAGATTACTGAGTACTGGACTGATACTGAATTTACTGAGTTTTTCTGAGTCATGTGACTGACTGAATTCTACTGATAGTGGCTTGTCTGAGAGTATCATGAAAACTGACACTGGATCTAGGAACACAACTAAATTATCAGGTACAAGTACCCCCAGGACGTGATAGAAGGAAACCGACAAGGCATGACATTCTTGAACATCAACAATCCATAATACAATAAGTTGGGGATTTCATGAAGTACATGGTTATCATAATCTTGTACATGGTAGGAATGCATATACTCAATGTCATAATTTCTTACTCTAACATCATGCGCATTCCAACAAACATCTACATTGCACATCAATAGCATGGAAGTCATTTGAACATAAGGGTAAAACATGAATCCTTCACTTAAGTCACAATTGAGACATATTACATAATTTCTAGTCTCTTAGGCATTTTGTCAAACACTTAGGGTGCATGACTTAAGGGAATATCATAATCATCAAGTTAACATATCATAACCAACCAAAATTCATGGTTTTCAACTCACATACTAACATGTTTTCATAGAAACACGTAAAGATTCCAACTTGGAAATCATACAACAACAACAACCATATGAACATAATCAACACATAGCATGAATATCATAATTCATAGTTTAAAACTTGATTCTTGGGATTCATGGACGAAAGGAATCCATGAATGAATACTATGCATACCTGAGAAAAAAAATCTTGAAGGTTCTTGGATGAATTTCTTGATATTGATCTTGATTCTCAAGGGCTAGGGTTTTATTTTCTTGAGAGAGAATGTTCTTGATATTGAGGAAAAATTAAATAATATGTAGCTAAGGACATTTTTAGGGCTTAAATCTCATATCTGGGTGGAATAAAATCATGGAAAAAGACCCATTTAACACTGAATGCGTCTTTTAATTTTGGTGAAAATTTTTCGATCTGGACCCCTGGCGTGACGCGGAGCTATCGCACCGTGTCTCTGAAAAGTGACAACTGGAAAATTACATGTGGCGCGATGTGGTACAATTGCGTTGCCACCTTGGACGCAACCTGAAATCTCACTGCGACGCGGTGGTATCGCGTTGGAACACTGGAAAAGGGGCGCGACGTGCCACTATCGCAGAGCAACACTAGAGATTGACAATTACCGTTTAAGCTGGCTCCGCGATGCACTGATGGCTTAGGTGATACACTGTCTCACTAAAAAGGCTCTAACTCTTCGCTCAGGTGTCGGATTTGGGCGAATTTGATATCGATGGAAAGCTTATTGAATTTTACACATAATAAAAAGTGAATATATTAAAAATTCCACATATATAAAAATGTATTCATCTTTAAAGCATGTCTTTGACATCTTTAAAATGAATTTAAGTTAGGTAGAAGTATGGGGTATTACAGAAGGTGAGAAAGAAATAGTTATTGAAGGTGGAGAAAAAAAAGAAGCTGAGGAAGAAAAAGAAGCTGAGAAAGAAGCAACAGCTGTTGCAGATGCTAAAAAGGAAGAAAATAAAGCTGAAGATGTAATGGAAGAAATAACAAACAAAGAAGGAGGGGAAGACAAATAAGTTGGGTTCATGGATATCGTTGATGAAATCAACAATACCTATGCTAATGATGAGGAAAATGGGAAAAAAGATGTTTGAATGTTAACATTGTTAATGTGTTGAATGATCTGTTGGTAGGATATTTGAAATATTATTTTATTTCATAGAATTAATAGTTAATCTTTCGTATACTGCTTGCATAGTCTATCATTACAATGCTGCTCGATTTTCAGTTGAGGTGTTGATTGATCGACTATGATTCTATCAAAAACAGTATTAACATTGTAGAAAAATAGAAGTATTATTATTTATTCAATATTACTACATCCATGTTACACTTTTTCAAAGAATGAATACTAGCATTATAGTACATAACATCATTTTTAGGTTATTCTCCCTTTCTTTAGCCAAAATTATTTTTTGTTTTAGTTGATCCCTCTCTGTTTGGGTGTTATGTAGCAATACTTTAAGGTGATCCCTTTGTTCTTCGGTTTCTTTTAACAAAGTCATAAGAAAATCTCTATTTTCTTCGCATTTTTGGAGCCTTTGTAGTAGATTAAATTTTGTTAAGCGACGAAAATTTAATGTCTCGGGTCCCGGACTCAACGTTAATGAACTGCTTGAAAGTGATAGCTCATCGAGCCATTTAAAAAACGAGCATACGCCATTATCCTAGAAAATAAATTATAATTACATAATGATTAACTTAATATTATAAAAAAGACATACACGACTCACCTTCGCAATGCATAGTTATAAAATTTATAACCTGGATTTGAGTATGTGTGTGATGTCCTTAAAACAACCGCATTTTCACAATGACAAATTAGAGTCTTTTTAGAATTAATGTTTGAGATGCTTGAGACATTGTAGAATTTTTAAATAAAAATAAAGTGGATGAAATAAAATAATGAGGGAGTGATGATTTTATATATGAAGTAAAAAAGAAGTGCTAAGTACAAAATTAGCCATTTGTTATCGTTGGAATAACAATTTTATTTTTGAAATTGATGGTGACACTTAATAGACTGTCGTAGATCATGACCTATGATGTCAGCCATTAACGAGATACTAAAGTCTACCGTAGATACGCGTAATCGATGGACCCTCAATAACATGTTTAAAAAAAATATCAGTAAAAGATATACTTGTGCTTTGAGGGTCCATCGACTCGTCCGGTCTATCGTAGACCTATACCTTTAGGACTGCATCGATGGATCTCTTAATTATGCGTAGACCACGGTGATCTATGTACACTGCTATAGACCAACACTTGGATGTTGTTTAAAAAAGAATAAATAAATTAAAAATAAATGTAGGGTGGATTTCTACACATGTGAAGGAGTGTAAACAAGTCACACAATCATATTAGAGCTTATACAAATTAGGAGAGGTGTATTAAGGAGTGTGTGGATGGGTAGTGTTTGAATGTTCAATCTCCTAATAGTAATATTTCTCAAAGCACAAGTATGTATTGAGGATGATGATTGTTCAACCACTATCTATTCCACATACTCTTTTGATGTGGGGTGGTGATTGAAGGAGTATGTGGAATGTGTATTCATCAAATACAAACTATATCCTCAAAACATACTTGGACTTTGACAAACATTACTCTTAGGATATTGAACATTCAACCACTACTCATCGACACACTCCTTAATACACCATCCCTAATTTATATAAATGCTAATATGATTGTGTGACTTATTTACACTCCTTCACATGTATAGAAACTCACCCTACATTTATTTTTAATTTATTTATTCTTTTTTAAACAACATCCAAGTGTTGGTCTATAGCAGTGTACATAGATCACCATGGTCTATATATAATTAAGAGATCTTAAAGGTGTAGGTATACGATAGACCGAACGAGTCGTTGGACCCTCAAAGCACAAGTATATCTTTTATTGATATTTTGTTTTGAGCCAACATCGATGACAGTCGATTAAGTATCACCAACAGTTCAAGATTGTCTATTTAAATCTATTTTAATTTAATTATTTTCTTCCACCAGCCCCAAAATATGTTATTATCAGTTTAAATTATTTTTTATTTAATTATTTTATCCCACCAGCCCCAAAATATGTTATTATCTGTTTATATTATTTTTAATTTAATTATTTTATTCCACCAACCCCAAAACATGTTATTATCTGTTTATATTATTTTTAATTTAATTATTTTATTCCACCAGCCCCAAAATATGGCCCATCGATTCACATAGTCGACAATTGACTACTATGCTAGGTCGAGGACTGATGGAGTATACGATCGATGATAGACTATATAGACTACACGATCTAACAATGCATAAATTTTTAAAACGTTATCTGCATAGAAGAATAATCACAAAAAATAGCAGTCACAAAAAAAGGAGAAACATAATATACAAACTGAAAATACTTATATTGATTGAACTTGTTCATTGCATTACATGAATTTTAAGCAAAAAAGGCAAAATTGAAGAAGCTTTCTTCTAACAAAATCCTATTACGAAAGCTTCTTCAGCAATGAACAATACAAAAAAAAAATTAAATACATAAAGTAAAACAAGAACCTAAACTAAATTAGGGGGATGCTGGGGGGTGATGTAGTCATTGTCGTTCATGCCAAGCCTCTACTGAATTGCTTAAAGGAAACGAGCAATACATCGGAGCTCACGCTCCAAGTATGCTCGGTCTTTCCCCAGACCATAGAAAAGCTGATCAAGGTCATTACGCAACAATAACAGATCATAGTTACGAGGAGAAACTCAAAACAATAATCAGAAGACTGCCTCACTGTTGCTGCGTCTAGTAGCATTTTGAGCTCTTTCTTGTTGGCGAATCTTTGGTCATGATAGAAATTAGTTCCTTCGATGAAGGAATGTCTTGGTTTTGATCCCGTTCCACGATCTTATTCATCATCTTACGAGTCAGATGAAACGTCTTCCATATGCATAGAATCATCTTCCATATTAATAGGATGATTGCCATCGTTCTCATAATCACTGAAATCGTCGTTGACTATCGGGCGCGAAGATAGGGGTTCTGATGAATTTACCAGTCCTTCGAAGGACCTCTCAACTACATTTATCCTCAAAATAGGCCTAAAGCCATCTGCATCAATATCCATCATGTACATCAACACATGTATATCACTATTTATGATCATATGATTCACATTTTTCCTCGAATGCATTAGATAACTAATTACCATATCGCCCGACACGCAATCTAGATCCCCGTTCTGCAGTACTCTTACAACTAATTCATCGTATGAACTGTTGCAGCGAACAACAATGGGGTTGATCACCTTGATAAAAGATCTCCATTTTCAGCATTTAAGAGTCTCCACTCATTCTCCCATGAAATCACCAGAAACCAGAACAAATTCTGCAATAGATATCCTGGAATTAGGCTTTGGTCGACGATAGATTATGCTTATGGTCTAGGTCGGGTTATATGCACGGTCGATGAATGACGATCGGTGGTCGATGACTGGGCAGCTATCCGTATGAAAACCTTGAAATTGCAAATATTGCTTCTAATCAATGATCGTTAGATTTATGGAATAGAGAAATGAACTTGGAGTCGCCTGAGCTGCTGTAATGTACTTTCTAAAGTGGTTTTGAGTAATGTGAGTGGTTTCAAGCTTTTTAAAAATGGTGAAAAGTGTGTTTGAGAAAATACCAAACAAATGGGATAACAATGGGTGCAATGGACAAGCTTATAATGTTTGTGGACTGATTTAGAGCTGATCGTCAGAAAATAATGCCGAAAAAGTGGCTGGAATCGAAGCTTTTTGGAGGGAAATACAACCACGTTCTATTTTTAGCTTTTGAATTTTTTTATTTAATATTTTTGAGAATCTAGATATTTTTGTATATATAATGGTGGATGATGGAGTGGGTTGAAGTGTATTATTTAAAACTTGTGGATGAACTTATTAAGTTGGAAGTATTGGGTTAAAGTGAATTATTATAAAATTTGTGGGTGAAGTTATTAAGTTGGAAAAGTTGATGATGATGTGGATTTAAATATCTTTATGACAAATTTTTCAAGAAGTTTATAACTTTGGCAAAATAGTTTTCCATAGTATCTTTTTGGCAAACTTGCCCTAAAAACTTGTCCTACACCACCACTAATATAATTATAGCACTTCCAGTAGCTAGCTTGATACAATATAGACAGGGCCGGAAATACCATTGTCATAGGGGAATTAATACCCTTCACCCGAAAATTAAAAAATGCAAATAGGTCAAATTTCCTAATATATGTGCTGTGTGCATGTATACTATAGTGTTTAAACCCCTTGATTTCTTCGTGTTTTACTTCTTATACTGACTCTCCCTACAGAAAATTCTGATTTTGTCAGTGCATGTAAAATTTGTAAAACATTTGTAGTACAAAATTTGTAGGAGTTACATATAACCATTGAATTTCAACAAACTTATTGATGAAAATATTACTATTGCTACTACTACATACATAGTTATGATCATCAAAAACTTATACTTCAAACTCATTCATTTTCTTGAGGAACTCATTCATGTTCTTGAGGTTTAAAGGGCTTATATTCCTTGACATCTTGTATAAGGCCTTCTATGGATCCAGTAGCAGCAACAAGTGATACAATCAAACAAGCCCAACTCAATATTTGCAACCATATCCAAGTGAAAGAAAATTTTGGAATTTTCTTCTGAGCAATGTGCATTTCTATAGGGAAATAAACAGTTAATGGATAAAAAGAAGCTGCCCCAATTAATCCCAAGATTGCATTGAAGAATGGGAATATCATAGCAATTACTGCTGTTACTATAACATATGCTGTCCTCCACAACATCCTGAAATAGTTAGCGTTGTAAACACCAAACCATGGGATGTTTATGGCATGTTGGGTGGTTATGAATTTGCTGTTGGGCCATTTTTCATTACAACGACCCTCCACAAAACCATATATTGGTTGGCAGAAAACCTGAAAATTAAAGGGCAATATTTGTTGATTGGTGATGTTAACTTTGAAGAGTTGACCTAAGTAACCGCATACATAATTTCTTAACTTAAAAATAATCAGCAGATGTATAATTCATATATAATACATGTATAATCAGTGTATAATTTATGTATAGTAGCTAGGAAAGGTAAAATAATAAATGCATGGGCCGTTAGTGCAAGTATCTGATTGTCGTCATCACCTCACCTAAAAATAATTATAAGTAACTGGTCATAATGACCGGAAGAGTTGAGTTGTGTAGCTGTTGATGGATACATGATTTGAACTTTAATTTGTATTCAGGATGCCACTGAATCCACCCAACCGTTTAAAGTTATTGTGTTCAAAATTTAATTTTTGTAGATATCTGAGAAATTTGTGCACATACAGGTCTATAATATATATATATATATATATATATATATATAAAGGGACGACCCGGTTCATACCTACTCCGTAGGTGTCGGGGAGGGGGACCATCTGGCCTTACCTACGCGTATATATATATATATATATATATATATATATATATATATATATATATATATATATATATATATTTACATCATCAAATAATATTTACCTACAACAACTGATAACTTTTTATTATATTTCAAAATTTAATATAATAAAACTTAGTAATGACCATACGTAAATTTCTTTTAACTTAATAGAAGTACATACTAGCTAGTCTCTGAAAATGTATTATAGATGACATATTATCTAGCATTAGACAAATTAATTAGTACTCCTATTGGTATAAGAATGACGTAAACCTTAATAATTCAGTATAAATGTATATGATTCATATATATAATCGACTTCAACTTTTACATACCTGGTAAGCTCCGATCAGGTGGATGGCGATGCAAACGTTAGCAATATCGATTAGCCAAAAAGGTTCATAGAAACCAAATCCAGTGAGGAAATTCCCAGGAGCATTGTTACCAAAGGCTGCATAGCCTAGGGTACCACATAACACATAAAATAAAGTTGTGGTAAAAACTCCAACAAGTGATGCTCTTTTCATTGATTTGTTCTCTGCTGGTGGTGATCTCAATGTGTCCTGCAATTGAAAAGTTGATTAAAAATATTCTTATTCAAACTATATGTGTATATAAAATTTGAAACTTGCTAGGGACTGCAAAAGGATTCTTTCGAATTTCATTCGTTGAAAAATTATACTATATATAAAAGATTAAATTATTACTATTTATGTGTATACAACAAATTGTTGTAGTTGTTAGCTAGCAAGGGTGGATCAATAAGGATCATCATTAGTGTATTGGATTCATCAGGTGTTGATACCTTTGAAGAATAACATAAATTTATATATAAAAACTTATTAAAATTTCCTGAAATATGCCTTATGTTTCAATTTATATGGCATAATTTGTATTTTAAAGTCAAAATAATTTAATTTTGACGTATATTTGGACATAAAATTTATAATTTTTTAAAAATTAATTTTATATATGTAAAAATTACATAAAAATACGAAGTCACAAAAATTAATTCAAAATATTTTTAAAATATGTGAAAAAATTGGGTAAAAAAAAGACTCATAAAATCTTGAAATTTGGAAGATATCGTATAAATTACGACACTATATATATAATATAACAAATATGAAGTCATAATATCAAAATGTAATAATGTATTAAAATCTTAATATAAAATTCATAAAATTTAATGCATGAATATGTTTGATTGCTTGGTGTTTAGTCACTTGTCAAATCACCAAAAGATTTGGTTTTACAGGCAATAATGCCAAACGAGTTCCATGTCTGGTACGCATTATTGAGTACTTATTTTTGTGGTTTATTATAGTAGACGTGGCCTATGGAGAAATTAAAATGTGACACATGTTGATATAGCCACAACAAATTTGAACATAGTTGTTAAGAGGAAGAAAGAGAGTTGGCTTTCACTTCTACAAGTCAAAAAAATAGTGGTCCCTATAGAATAATATACTCATCACATGCTGCATGGTAATAGGAAAATATGGAGAAAACAAATGACCAAAAGGTGGAAATATGGATGACATGGTTTTTCCGAATTTTTTATCTTTAATTTTAAGATTGTGATTTGAGTTATTAAAAAAAATTAAAAAATGTGCAAACTCCTAAAAAGGGTTAGAGGAAAAAGTGAAAATATGTGAGCAATTATACACATAATTATCAATAAACATACCTGATGTTTGTATAACTTATTGATAATAATATCATAATTGATGAAGATGACATATTTTAAGTGATTAATTTATTTATGTAATATTCACTCGAAGCATGCATACACAGAAGCTTTTTTAAAATTTTGAATTGAATACCTTTAATAAGAATATTTTTATTATATGCGCTCAATCATAACAAACCGTAATTCAAATATCTAAGTGTATATATATATATATATATATATATATATATACACGTAAATTTAAGAGGCTTCAACAGTATTTAGCCTAACTAAAAAAGGTGGGAGTTGGGACCATGCAGATAAAAAAACGTAGATATTCTTGTGGTCTTAATCAACTTTGTGCAGCACGTATTATATACCCACCATAATTTTTTTTTGTGTGCGCTAAAGTCCATATACTTTGTAGGATATGTCTTTTTCTGAAAAATTAGAAAACTCAAAATCAATTATACTCTCCGTTTCAAATTTAGACATGTGTCTGAATATACTGATTTTCAACAATAACATATAACAGAAATATGTCGACAGATACATGAATATATGTAGGCAGATACCACATGCCACTGTTAAATCAATTTTAACTTCTAACTAACGAGTACCTAGTGCATTTTACTACTATATGATAATTTACACATATGAGATAAATTATAGTGTGATATTTTAATATTGTATGCTCTTTGTAATTGGTGAATTTTGTGAGGCACTGCAGTGCCGGCTCTTGCACCAAGCAAGTAAGGCAGGGGCTTTAGGCCCCAAACAATTGAGGGCCTCATTTTTCAATAATAGTAGAGTTATAAATATATTTTTTAAGTATTAAAGTAAAAATATATTTTATTAATAAAAAAATTTAAAATAAATTTGAACAATTTGAGTGTATAAAAATATTTATTTTTTATTTAGTGATAAAAAATTAAGATTATTATAAAACAAAAATATAAAAAAACTATTTATTTAACTACGAAAATTTCTTAAAATATAATAGTCACTCATATATTATATTGTTAGTCTAGACTAATTAAAAATTGTCCTCCCATCAAAGTTTGGCTTTAGGCCTCAAACTTTGTTGAGCTCTGTGAGGCAGTACGCTTTTAACTCAATAAGACCAGTAATGGAAAGACAGACGCATTAAATTTACAATATTTGCAACTAGGTCATCATATCTTATATAAGGTATACACCTTTTGTCATCTTCTACGATTGGTATTAGAGAGTGACAAAGAAATGTGTGGTACTTATCTCAGTGACATCGTCAACTAGGCAAAAAAATGTATAGGGAAAGAAGATCTAGACCTACATCAGCTCAAAACAAGTACTAGTCAATTTTATGATAATCTATTTTTATTTGGTACAAGTTCTATTATCATATATATCCTATGAAAATATTCTTATGTTGAAATGCTAACCTACATGTTGAATTTGTAGGGATCAACATTCATTACGATCTAGCCTTATTTTATATTAAAAAGGATGAATGAGATTCAACACTCCTTGTTGCAATGAGGCTTTGTGCCGACCTCACCATTAATATTGTCGCGTGTCTCTAGTTCGATTTTACCCCATACGAGAAAGACAATGACAGGGATAGGCAAAACTTAGGCATATACGTGTAATGCATACATAAAGGTAAACATGCCTGACAAAGATGTAACAACCCTATGATGTATATAAATCCTAAGGATAGAATTATTATATATCGACATATATAGCAAATATTATTTTACTCTAATATAACGTATAATTCAAAATAGTAATTAATAAAAAATAAAGGAACTTCTTGTTCTTGCCTGTATTTCAATGAGAATGGTGGCAAAAGCATAAGCAAAGGCAATATCTCCAATAGCTTGTAAACCTCTCCAAACTTTCTGTGCTTCTGACACGTCCACCCTTGCTTTTGTCCCAGTTAGGCTTGTCTTTACATGATGCCCTACACCTAAAAATAATTGCAGACAATTAGTGTCTTCACGGACCACAAAAAATACAAAAATAATCTACTAATAATGACAGATTTTTTGTTATTATGAATGAATTTTAACTTGTAATTAGTACTTTCTCCATCTTAATTTATATTTATGTGTTATAATTCGAATTCTGAGAGTCAAACTTCTTAATTTTGATCTTCATTCAAATAAAGTAAAAAGGGCAGACCAATAGGAGAATGGTCTGACGATAAGTGTCCATTGCACATTTTTCACAACTAGAATCCATGACTTTAAGGCTACATGAGGACAACTTTATTGGTTAGTCAAGGCTCCTCTTCGACCGTAACATTGAACATAGAAGACAAAATTATTTTAAAGAAAAACTTATTTGACTCTCAAATTTGAAAGATGAAAAGAGTATTATTTATATTTATATTATCAAATATAAAAGAGAAATAAGTTGGGTGGTACAATGTGAGAGTGGTAACCTGCAACTTTGGCTATGGAAAGTCCAAGCCCAATAAGAGAGTAAGCAAATGACATAACTGCTGCAAGAATGGATAGCCATGATAGCTTATGGAAATTTGGTATTTGGCTTAGTATTATTTGTAGCACAGCAAAAACAGCCATATATGGGTAATTGGATACTGTGCAATTAGCTTGGTGCCCCTTCTTGTGGAAACAGTTTGACCTTACTACTGCCCTGAATAATTTTGTTTAAAAAATTAATAAAATATTTGTTTAATCAATTAATAGTAATATAATTGTCATTAAGATCACATAGAAAAAGATTGAATTATTTTCTGAAAAAATTGATTAGACTTACACCATACTGATTGAGGCAGTAATTGTGTATCCAATGGTAATTCCCACTAGGTTACCATATTGGGATATTCCACATAGTTGCACCTTAATTCCTCCTGTTTAAAAGACGCACAAAAGTAAATACATAAGTTACTATACCTCACAACTCATAGATATTGTATCAGTATGTAGTGTAAGTGTATGTAACTTAAATTCAATAACAATATGTTACCTAAGTGAGAGCGGACAACCTCCATGTAACTATAGTTTCTCTTGCCGGCGACAGGGCCAGGAGAGCGATAACAATCGGCGAGCAACGTTGAAGTGAAATAAGTGATGAAAGAAAAGAGGAAGAGAATAACAATACCAGCCACCCACCCTAGCTGAGCCATTGCCCATGCAAGTGATAGTACCCCTGACCCTATCACAGCTGTTATAATATGTGCACTTGCCGTCAGCACCGTCCCTTAAAAAAGTCAAAATTGAAACGATACAGAGAAAATTAATGACATTTATAAAAGAAAGAATGACAAGCAGAAAACAAGAAATTAATGATTCAATTTTTCAGAAAAAAGAAGAGAAGTCTATGTGTAGTTTCATTCTATATTGGTGATTATGTGTGCGCTCTCTGTTTGAACCGTTCTTTCAAGTCAAAATTGAAACGATATAAAAAAAAGTTAATGACATTTGTAAAAGATGAATGATAAGCAGAAATCGAGAAATTGACAATTCAATTTTTCAGAAAAAAAGAAGAGGAGGATTCTGTAGTAGTTTCATTTATGTATTAGTAATTATATGTGCACTCTCTGTCGGGACCGTTCCTTCAAGCTAAATAGAAATGATACAAAAAAGATTAGCATGACATTTGCTCAACAATAACAAGCGAAATGGAAAAATGATTCAATTTTTAGAAACAGAGAAGAAAGATTTCTATGTACTCAGTCTATCCCGATTTATTTGTTATAATTCCATTATTAGTTTGTCCCTGAAAAAATGTTGTTATTTCTTATATATAAAGCAGTTTAACTTATAACTTCTTATTTTATCTTTAACGGGATAATTTATAATCACACAAATGTTTATGACTTATTTCTTACCACAAATTTAAGCTCAAACTAGCCAAAGACAACTCTTAGACCATATATGAGTTTATAATTTCTGCCCCAAAGTTAAAATTGAAACGATATGGAGAAAAACAGCTAGACATTTGCACACAAGAATGACAAGCAAAAAATTGAGAACGATATATAGTTTGTGTAATTATAAAGTACCTGTTCTTTTCTCACGCCCATCATCATCAACATTTTTCTGAACTTGTCCATTTTCTAGTCCTTGTGGTGATTGTTCTACATACATATTGGTACTGTTCTTCTCAAATTCTGATGCCATTATTATTTGTGTAAGAGTTTGTTGTACTGTGTGTTGTTATATGGAGTTAGGAAGAAGATAGGGGGTTTATGGAAAAGAAGGAAAAAGAGGGGACAAATAGGAACAATATATAAGTGAGTTAGAAGTTAAAAAATAATAAAATAAAGAAAGAATAGTTCGAAAGATTCTTGTATTTGTTTCGTTTTATCATTTCAATCCTTATACTTTTTTGAAGTTTCATTTAAGCACATGGCACATATTCAACCAAATGATTTTAAGCACCCTTCACCTCGTGTGCAAGCTCCTGCGACATTCTGTTATGAATGGAACGTCCTTATCCAAATCGAATTTTCTATTACGCATCATATTAATTAATTTATTTTATAGTATTATTTCAAAAAATTCAACATTTTTTTTAATTTTCCAATCCACTATCACCTTTTCCTTCCACCATCTTCATACTCTTATTTTCCACCATATTTATTCTCATTTTTTTCCTTTCAATTATAGAAAATAAAAGAAATTCATTGAAGCAAATTTCCTTCAATTTTTGTAAATGATTGCTTTTACTATCTGCGGTAACCTTCTAATCACATGATAGTAACTTTATCAGTTACGTCAATGCTCCACCTCGACAACAAAAATAATATAAAAGGATGGAAATGGAGAAGAATTTCATCTTCAAACAAATAGATCCAATAATGCCCTTTTCAGAAATTACAACCATTTTCACTAGCATCACAAACAATCAATTTAAGAACCCTTCAAAAAAATTTCTTTTAAAAGTTCTTCAGCTTCTCTCCATCAAATAAATTCATCATTAAAAATCTTCACCATAACTTTAAACTACGATAATCCTAAAGCAATCCTTAATCAAAAAAGATTAACACTAAAATATCCATATATTTCTAGCTAACAGAAAAGGATAATGATTTGCTTTCCATAGAAAGTTTCCTAATTAGTTTTCTTAAATATTGATTGAAGGTGGTGAAAATGGGGAAGAACGGGAAAAGGGGAATTTTTTATAATTTAATCATATTTAGTTTAAATTTGTATGGTTATACTCATTATACATAGCGATAAAATTCACATATTTGCCCCAACTCAATCATCAAGGTGCCACATAAAATCATCAAATATACAAATATAGAGACCTTTAAAATAGTTAGAGTGGTTTGTTTGACTATTTGCAAGTATTGAAATGAAATTTTAAAGAGTACAAGGATAAGAATGATAAAACGATAAAAGTATAAAGGATAAAATGATATATGTATACATACACATATATATACACACATACATATATATATACTAGTCACCAATAGCCCGTGCAAGACACGGGCCCAACGAATATTTTTCTAAAATTTTGTTTTAATTATTGAGATTTATAATATATTTTAGGAATACATAATAGTTTTTTAATAGATATTTTAAGTTGTTAACTATTATAATTTATAATACTTTTTGTATAATTTTTCAATAATATATATCGCTCTCGTTGTTCAAACTTTTGTGGTATTGATAGTCAATTATATTTTTTAAATAATTTAAATTTCACATTATTGTGATGTACAATATTTTTTCTTCTATTCCAATTTAAGTTTCATGATACTTAGATGAACATAATAATTAATTATGAGTGATCTAGTAAAGTTACGTATCTTAATGACTCACAACAACCAATTAGAAGTGATATAGAAAAATTACTATAAAAAATACCTGTGAAATTTTTTTGATTAACTTATCATTTTATATCTATTTTACCTTTGTTATCAAATATTATTAATTGATACAATACTTAAATGGTCATAATAATTAATTAGAAATGACATAGTAAAATTACGATTGAAACAATGAAGCAGACACGTCTAATTAGAAGTAATATAACAAAATTACTATACAAAAATATTTACGAATGGTCATAATAATTAATTCAGAATGACATAGTAAAATTACGATTAAAATAGTGAAGCAGACACGTCTAATTAGAAGTGATATAATAAAATTACTATATAAAAATATTTGCGAGTAAAAATTAAATGGGCTCATATAAAACGTCAAGTAAATTTAACATTAAATATTATTAATTTTTTAATATACTTAGATGACTTTATAATAATTTTTTAATAATTAATTAGAGATGATATAATAAAATTACGGAGGAAGCAGCTGATGAAGGAGGCAGGAGAAGCAGGCATGTTGACGGGGAGGTGCTTGCTTCTCCCACCCCATTCCCTCTTGTTAGATATAACTAGTGGTGATAGGCCCGTGCTGAGCACGGGCCCAACATGCTAAGCTTCAATTTTTAAAATTATTATAAAAACAGTAAAATAAATTGTTATTATTAAATAATTTTAAATAATTAAAATTTTTAATTATTTTAATTTATAATATTTTTTTATTTTATTCTATTTTAAGTGACATTGATATAATTTTGAGAGTTAAGCAAATATCACGATTGAAGTAGTAAAAAAGACATGTCTTAAATGACTTTTAATAACTAATTAAAAGTGATATAGCAAAATTGCTATAAAAAATACTTGTACAAATAATTTAAGTGAGACTCATATAAGATGTCAAGTTCATTTAAAACATATAGAGTTAATTAATTATTTTATGTCTATTTTACTTTTTTTATTCCAATTTATTAACTTTTTAATATTTAAATGATTTATAATTAGAGGTGATGTAGTAAATTATAGTTGAAGTAGCTGAAACAGACATGTTATAAATGTCTATTTTACTTATTTATTTTGTTAATTATTATTAATTTTTTAATACGTAAATGACATATAATAATTAAGGGTGATATAGTAAAATATGGAGCAAATAGTGGTCGACAAACATGTCGATCACCGAAACGAAAAGGTTGTTAAAAAAATTAATATTTAATTTCCTTGTTTATGTATTTTATGCTTCATTTAATTATACCTAATAAAAAATAATCTTTTAATCACTCAAATTTACATCGTAACTATGTATTTAATTTTTTGTTTGAATCTAATTATTTAGATCTAAATAGGTGTACTACTTTCATATCTTTTTCTGACATAGATATTACTATTGCAAAGTACTTTATCCAATCATTTTTATTTTTTTATTTTTTTATCTATTTTATCCTTGTTATTAAATATTATTTATAATCTAATACTTAAATGACTTATAATGACTATTTAGAATTGATATAATAAAATTATTATAAAAGTTACTTGTGAAATTTTTTTAAGTGAACCCCGTATAAGTTGTCAAGTTAATTTAAAACGTCAATGGTTAACTAATTAGAAACGATATAATAAAATTACAATAAAAAATATTTGTGCGGAAAAATTTAAGTGGATTTCATATAAGTCGTTCAGTTAATTTAAAACATCAAGTGTTAACTTATAATTTTGTGCCTATTTTATCTTTTTAATAAAATATTAATGTTAATTTTCTAATGCTTAGATGATCTATAATAATTAATTAAGTGTGATATAGTAAAATCACGATTGAAGTAGCTGAAGCAGGCATGTCATAAATGTCTATTGTATTTTTTAATTAAATATTATTAATTTTCTAATACGTAAATGACTTATAACAATTAATTAGGAATGATATAGTAAAATCACGGTTGAAGCAGCTGAAGCAGGCATGTCATAAATATTTATTTTACTTTTTTCATTATATATTACTATTAATTTTCTAATACGTAAATGACTTATATAATTAATTAGGGATGATATAGTAAAATCACGATTGAAGCAGCTGAAACAGATATGTCATAAATATCTATTTTACTTTTTTTAATTAAATAATATTAATTTTTTAATACGTAAATGACTTATAATAATTAATTATCTAATGCTTCAATTACTTATAATAACTATCTGGAAGTGATATAATAAAATTACTATAAAAGTTACTTGTGAAGATTTTTTAAAGTGAATCCCGTATAAGTCGTCAAGTTAATTTAAAACATCAACGACTAACTAATTAGAAGCGATATAATAAAATTATTATAAAAAGTACTTGTGAATTTTTTTTAAGTGGACTACATATAAGTCATCAAATTAATTTAAAACATCAATAGTTAACTTAGAATTTTTCTCTATTTTACCTTTTTTTTTTATGAAATATTATCAATTTTTTAATGCTTAAATGATCTATAATAATTAATTAGGGGTGATATAATAAAATCACTATTAAAGCAGACATGCCATGACTGTTTATTATATTTTTTAATTAAATATTATTAATTTTTTAATATGTAAAGGACTTATAATAATTAATTAGGAATGATATAGTAAAATTACGGTTGAAGTAGTTGAAACAAGCATGTCATAAATATCTATTTACTTTTTTTTTTAATTATGTATTATTAATTTTCTAATACGTAAATAACAACAACAACAACAACAAGTCCAGTGTATTCCCACATAGTGGGGTCTGGGGAGGGTAAGATGTACGCAGTCCATACCACTACTTCTGAAGAAGTAGCAAGGCTATTTTCGATAGACCCCCGGCTCAAGACACGAGATAATAACCAAATCCGTAATAAAGCACAGAACAAGATGAGAAGACATAATTTTCTAATACATAAATAACTTATAATAATTAATTAAGAATGATATAGTAAAATCACGGTTGAAGCAGCTGAAGCAGTTCTATCATAAATGTCTATTTTAAATTTTGTATTAATATTTTTTATATTTTAATATATAAATGACTTATAATAATTAATTAAGGGTAATATAGTAAAATCACGATTGAAGCTGTTGAAGCAGGCATGTTGTCCACAAGCTGCCTGCTTCACCAGCTTATTGACACTTATACATATATTGGTGGTGATAGGCCCGTGCTGAATAGGGGCCCAACATGCTAAGCTTCCATTTTTAAAATTATTATAAAAGCAGTAAACTAAATTGTTATTATTAAATAATTTTTAATAATTAAAATTTTTAATATTTTAATTTATAATATTTTTTATTTTATTCTATTTTAAGTGACATCGATATGATTTCGAGAGTTAAACAAATATCACGATTGAAGTAGCGAAACATACATGTCTTAAATGACTTATAATAACTAATTAGAAGGAATATACCAAAATTACAGTAAAAAAATACTTATAAAAATAATTTAAGTGAGCGTTATATAAGATGTCAAGTTAATTTAAAACATAAAGAGTTAATTAGTTATTTTATGTCCATTTTACTTTTTTTATTCAATTTATTAACTTTTTAATACTTAAATAATTTATAATTAGAGGTGATGTAATATATGGTTGAAGCAGCTTGAACAGACATGTTATAAATGTCTATTTTACTTATTTATTTATTAATTATTATTAATTTTCTAATACTTAAATGACATATAAGCATGTTGATCACCGAAACGAAAAGGTTGTTAAAAAAATTATAATTTAATTTCCTTGTTTATGTATTTTATGCTTCATTTTGATTGTACCTAATAAAAATTGATATTTTAATCACTCAGATCTACATTGTAACTATGTATTTAATTTTTTAGTTGAATCTAATTATTTAGATCTCAATAGGTGTACTACTTTCATATCTTTTTTTGACACAAATATTACTATTGCAAAGTACTTTATCCGATCATTTTTAATTTTTATTTTTTTAATCTATTTCATCCTTTTCATTAAATATTATTTATAATATAATACTTAAATGACTTATAATGGCTATTTAGAATTGATATAATAAAATTACTATAAAAATTACTTGTGAAATTATTTTAAGTGAACCCTGTATAAGTCGTCAAGTTAATTTAAAACATCAATGGTTAACTAATTAGAAGCGATATAATAAAATTACTATAAAATGTATTTGTGAATAAAAATTTAAGTGGACTCCATATAAGCCGTTCAGTTAATTTAAAATATCAAGTGTTAACTTATAATTTTGTGTCTATTTTATCTTTTTAATGAAATATTATTAATTTTGTAATGCTTAGATGATCAATAATAATTGATTACGTGTGATATAGTGAAATGATGATTGAAGTAGCTGAAGCAGGCATGTTATAAATGTCTATTTTATTTTTTAAATAAATATTATTAATTTTTTAATACGTAAATGACTTATAACAATTAATTAGGAATGATATAGTAAAATCACGATTGAAGCAGTTGAATCAAACATGTCATAAATATTTATTTTACGTTTTTCATTATATATTATTAATTTTCTAATACGTAAATGACTTATATAATTAATTAGGGATGATATAGTAAAATCACGATTGAAGCAGCTGAAACAGATATCTCATAAATATCTTTTTACCTTTTTTATTAAATAATATTAATTTTCTATTACATAAACGACTTATAATAATTAATTATCTAATACTTCAATGACTTATAATAACTATCTAGAAGTGATATAATAAAATAACTACAAAAGTTACTTGTGATTTTTTTTTTAAAAGTGAACCCCATATAAGTTGTCAAGATAATTTAAAACATCAACGACTAACTAATTAGAAGGGATATAATAAAATTACTATAAAAAGAACTTGTGAATTTTTTTTTTAAGTGGACTACATATAAGTCGTCAAATTAACTTAGAATTTTGTGTCTATTTTATCCCTTTTTTATGGAATATTATCAATTTCTTAATGCTTGAATGATCGATAATAATTAATTAGGGGTGATATAATAAAATCACAATTGAAACAATTGAAGCAGACATGTCATAAATGTTTACTATATTTTTTAATTAAATTTTATTAATTTTTTAATACGTAAATGACTTATAATAATTAATTAGGAATGATATAGTAAAATCACGGTTGAAGTAACTGAAACAAAGTATGTCATAAATATCTATTTACTTTTTTTAATCATGTATTATTAATTTTCTAATACGTAAATAACTTATAATAATTAATTAAGAATGATATAGAAAAATCACGAAAGCTGTTGAAGTAGTCCTGTCATATATATCTATTTTAAATTTTTTATTAATTGTTTTAAAATTTTTAATACATAAATGACTTATAATAATTTATTAGGGATAATATCGTAAAATCACGATTGAAGCTGCTGAAGCAGGCATGCCGTCCACAAGCTGCCTGCTTCAGCAGCTTATTACCTCTTATATATTATTAGGGATAATATAGTAAAATCACGATTGAAGCTGCTGAAGCAGACATGTCGTCCATAAGCTGCCTGCTTCAGCAGCTTATTGCCGCTTATATATTAGTAGTAGAAGTAGATATATATGCGCAAAATTTGTTGTCTTTAAGAGATCTTATACACATTGTATATATTTTTATGTGATATATATTTATATATATATTTATAATCTATATCTATCTATAATCTAGAAAATGGGGAAGAACGGAAAAAGGGAAATTTTTTATAATTTAATCATATTTAGTTTAAATTTTTATGGTGATACTCATTATACATAACGATAAAATTCACATATTTGCCCCAACTCAATCATCAAGGTGCCACATAAAATCATCAAATATAGAGACCTTTAAAATAGTTAGAGTGGTTTGTTTGATTATGTACAAGTATCGAAATGAAATTTTAAAGAGTAAAAGGATAAGAATGATAAAACGATAAAAGTATAAAGGATAGAACGATATATATATATATATATATATATATATATATATATATATATATATATATATATATATATATATATATGCACAAAATTTGATGTCTTTAAGAGATCTTATACACATTGTATATATTTTCATGTGATATATATCTATAATCTATAATCTATATCTATATCTATATCTATATCTATAATCTATAATTTATAATCTATATAATACATTAAAAGTGTGAAGAGCTTTAGAAATGTTGTTTGAACTTTTTGTCTTTCATTAAAATTCTTTATTTTAGATAAAATCGTCTTTTCACTATTTTTTCTAATATTTAAGAGTTGAAAATTAATTAAATATATTTATGATAAAATCTTTTTTTATTAGAAGTAATCAAAATTAATGACAACTAATAGTTTTTTCATTAGTTTAAGATTTCTAAGTCAATTAAATTTGATTTTAAGAAGATTTGAAAAATCTAAAAATAAATATAAAAGCGTTAGAATAAGAAAAATTTAAGAAGTACCGAATTTTAAAAAGTTTTAACTACGTAATAAGAATGAAATAAATGTTTTTGTAAAGATTTAATTTTAAAAATAGGGAAGGATTTTAAATGTAGATAAAAAAGAAAAATAATCGTACCACAAATATGATTCAACTTGATGCGTTTCTCTTAATCACTGGTAGTAAGGGAAAAAAGTATTGCATGACAAATACAAAAGCGATGATGTAAAAATATATATGTGCTTACACTAAAATATATGTTTATGTTTACATTATTATATTAAAGTGTGAAGAATCTTTGTATAGTGGTTTAAACTTTTAAACTTAATTAAAAATCTCCGCAATAAATAAAATCATTTAGTTTTAAATAATCAAACGTTATACATGCGAGACACGTGTAGTTAAACCTAAAATTCGAGCTACTTTTACCTACTAGTATGAAGTTTGGTTGGCATTATAATATTTTTAGGTCAAGTATGGTAGGCATTGATTTTTCATCCTCGAACGTTCTTTTTTTATAATAAAAGGGATGCATAGTTTTCTAAAGAGAAATTTTTACCGGTTGCTCTTTTTGAACATTTATTTATTTTCTTCGTTTATTTTTATTTGTCTATTTTTTATTTTAAGATATTTAATAATATTTGTCTAATTTATAAAATGAATGGATGATTTACGTATTTCTATCCATTTTACCTTTAACATTAAATACGATTCATTATCTAATGTATTTTTCAAATATTAAATTTACTATATTCAAAAGATAATATAAAAATATTAACCCTATCGTTTACTATTTCTTAACTGTACCAATGGGAAAGTGGACAAGTAAAAATGAATAAAAAATGTAATAAATATTTTTTGTTTTATTCTTTTTATAATTTTTGGATATCTAATAATACGATCTACCTTTTGAGCTAATTAAAAATATTATGAGAAAAATTATTTACACCGTTAAAGTTAATTTATCAGAATTCGTTAGTTTTCAATTGTGCCTATTTTTATTTTGTATAATTTTGATCTAGATAAATTCCATTAAAGTATAAAGTAACATAATAAGTGAAATTTGTATTTCCTATTGAAATGGTGGTAGTTACCAATATGGATTGTGATAAATTACAGAAACTTTTCCATTCTTAACTGAAAATTCGAATTCTAAATGTTGGTATACAAAAAAAAATCTTATTAGAAGCGTTGCCCAAAATGAAACTAAGAAACTCGAAAAGAAAATGGGTGGTAGTTTTTTCATGTTGTTTTCAGGGGATATTATTATTATAAGATAAATCCAAACCAAGATAAGACCCCCCACAATTTGGCATTGCATTTGGTCCCAACCTTTGAAAATGAAACGAGTGTATTAATCAGTCGTTGATAACTTTAAATAACAAATTGCCAAACAAGGAAAACATGGAAAGAGTTAATTAGTTAATCTGTCTCTTTTTAGTCATTCTCATGCTGCTTTTGGGTCAGTATGCTTTTCCTCTTTCCACTTCTCATAAAAGATATCCTTAGTGAAAAGCAATTCTCAACCAACATATGCGATTCATTCCCGCAAAGATTATAACACGCAAGAAGACTTTTTACTGCTTCGTGGAGAGAAAGGAGGCAGACTGCGGGAAGCACGAAGAGCTAAGCCACTAATGTCGCGGTGCAGGAATTTAAAATTTACGAGTTTAAGATTACAATATTTTTAAATTATCAAACAATAATAATATAGTCAGTATAATCTTATAAATGAAATCTGAGAAGGATATAATTTACACAAATATTATTCCTACCTTTGTAGTGTAGATCGACTATTTTCCATGGACCCTCACAGCTCAAAAGGAATGTTACGAAAATAGAATGGCAAAGATATGGTAATATACAAAGCAAATGCAGGGATAGATAGTAATACACATTGAAAACCAAGAATTACGAAATAACACTTATCAAAAGTAGTTTATCGCATTTTAAATTCATAATTTGTACCTATTAAGTAAATCTCTCAAAACAAATATAAAATTTTAGATTAAAACTATAGAATTCGATCCAACCCGTAACTTAAACTCCGGTTCCACCCTTGCTCCTTAGCGTTCAGTTGGATAAAGACAATTAAATATGAGTTACGTAACCTTTTGATATTTTCCATCTCATTGTTTCAATTCTAGATGAACAATTCCTCTTTTTGTGTACCAAATATTCTTTCCTACCTTTTTTATGCACTTAACTTTTGGCTAAGGGACTTGGATTCCCCTTTTATTTGTTCTTAGTGTTGATATTGGACAATTATTGCATCCAATAAGGGAAGGGAAGCATTGGAGTTGTAGGCACGTAATTTTGTTCCTCTCAAAAGTTAACTTTTACATATTTACCCTCATCATACCATGTACCTCAACCCCGTGTGATGATCCCTCCATTAAAAATCAAAATAACAATTTCTCAACAAAAAAATAACAATTTGGTAACAAGTTAACCCCTTTATCCAATAAAAAATGGACACCTCACCTACTGTTAGGGTTTTTGCCCTGGTTTTCTTACCAAACTTAAGTTTTATTTTTCTTAGAAGGAAAATAAAAGTAATACCATAATTACTTTTATGTTTCCTTAAAAAAATATAAAGCTTAAAGCTTTTTCATATTTGGCTAACCTCTGGAGGAAAGATTTTGGACATCTATAAATAGAAGATCCCTTCTCATACCATAACACAATAACATCCACAATGTAGTCGTTTAAGACTTTTGGTTAGGTGGAGATTTTCTCTCAATTAGTTTTCATGCTTTTTAAATATTATGTTTTATAGTATGTAGGCCAATTGGCCAAAATATATAATAATTTTATGCCTTTTATAGCATCCACAATGTAGTCGTTTAAGACTTTTGGTTAGGTGGAGATTTTCTCTCAATTAGTTTTCATGCTTTTTAAATATTATGTTTTATAGTATGTAGGCCAATTGGCCAAAATATATAATAATTTTATGCCTTTTATAGCATCCACAATGTAGTCATTTAAGACTTTTGATTAGGTGGAGATTTTCTCTCAATTAGTTTTCATGCTTTTTAAATATTATGTTTTATAGTATGTAGGCCAATTGGCCAAAATATATAATAATTTCATGCCTTTTATAGCATCCACAATGTAGTCGTTTAAGACTTTTGGTTAGGTGGAGATTTTTCTCTCAATTAGTTTTCATGCTTTTTAAATATTATGTTTTATAGTATGTAGGCCAATTGGCCAAAATATATAATAATTTTATGCCTTTTATAGCATCCACAATGTAGTCATTTAAGACTTTTGGTTAGGTGGAGATTTTTCTCTCAATTAGTTTTCATGCTTTTTAAATATTAGGTTTTATAATATGTAGGCCAATTGGCCAAAATATATAATAATTTTATGCCTTTTAATATTATTTTTCCTTGTCGTCTGAATTATCACCACGACAGTTTACAACTTTTAGCTTCCGCATAACGCCCTCTCGATTCTGAACCCAACTAGTGGTATCAGAGTCTACGGTTCAAAGGTCCAATGGTTTGGTGAAACGAAGTTGAGACAAATTCAAGGTGGTTCAAAATCAATTTGCAACCAATTTGATGATAATGAAGATATATGTTCAAGATACTATATGTGGATAAGAAGTTTCAAACAAATTTTCAACAATCCTACTGCTAATCCATCTTTAAAACCAAAATCAATTTTCATCCTTTCAACTCGTGCATTTACTTTTAACGCATGAGCTCCACTCTTAACCTGTGCTCACTTTCAATGTACAAGGCTCCACTTTCAACCCTATTTACTTATAACACATGGCTCCAATAATATCAACCCATACTTTTATTTTCAACGCATAAGGCTTTAAATTTTAACCCATACCGACTTTTAATCATGACAAGTAGCAGTGATGAAAATTATGTGAAGAACAAAGAACATGCACGCGAAGAATATGAATTAAATTATGTCAAGAAAATCAAGCCAAAAAAGGGGAGATTTGTTAGGGGTTTTGCCCTGATTTTCTTACCAAACTTAAGTTTTATTTTTCTTAGAAGGAAAATAAAATTAATGCCATAATTACTTTTACTTTTCCTAAAAAGGAAAATATAAAGCTTTTTCATATTTGGCTAACCTCTTTTTGGAGGAAAGGTTTTGGACATCTATAAATAGAAGATCCCCTTCTCATACCATAACACAATAGCATCCATAATGTAGTCGTTTAAAAGTTTTGGTTAGGTGGAGATTTTCTCTCAATTAGTTTTCATGCTTTTTAAATATTAGGTTTTATAATATGTAGGCCAATTGGCCAAAATATATAATAATTTTATGCTTTTTGATATTGTTTTTCTTTGTCGTCTGAATTATCACCACGATAGTTTGCAACTTTTAGCTTCCGCATGACGCCCTCTCGATTTTGAACCCAACACCTACCTCACCCACCTCCAACCCCCATACCCCATCCCCACTCACACTTTATTTTTTTTTATAATAGAAAAACGAATGGACTCCTGAATTCCATTTTTGAAATACAGACTCACCTCAATATATCCACAATAGATATACACATAACATAGAGAAGAAAGTGAGGAGAAACAATAAGATCAAGGGAGAAATTCCTCCATTGTAGTTAACAACACAAGCATATCGATACACACACTCACCGTTATTTACACATATTCAAAAACAGAGTTGAACGGAGAGAAAAATTTGGACAAACGAGAGAATAGAGGGAGTTTGAGTGAGATTTGAGCGAGAAAGGAAAGAAAAGGTGATAAAGGGAGAGAAAGCAGATGGAAAATGACATTTTCGGAGAGTTCTCCCAGGAAAACGCTATAGTTGTGCAAACCTGACCTATTTTTCTTTTGAGTTTTTCCATCGCCGAGCTCGTCGGAGCTCCGACAAAGTGAAAAACAGTGAACCAACTCCTGAAATCCACTGAAAAATGCCCCCATCACCTTTCTCATCCTTTCTGATCGAGCCACCACCGGAAATAATAAAAATCGGTGATTAAACAACCCAAAAATTGATCATTTGAGTTTATTTTGGTGAGATTTTATCGAAAATCGTGTACGGTCTCTTGGTTTTCATGAATTCTGTTTGAGTTAGCGAAAAGAAATAGTGAAGGCTATACCGATACCTAGGTTGGGTTTATTTGCGTTGAGATTCGGTCCAAGAATTCAATTGCAGTTCTAGTTGGAAGGAGCAATTACACTTGAAATCTTGAATTTAAGGTCCATTTCTCCTTTCGTTCTTTATTTTTATTTTGAATTTTATCATTGTTCTGGGTTTGAATGACTGGCGTGCTTAGCATGTTTGATTCTTTGTGCTGTGTATGTTGTTGATGCTTGATTTGAATTTTTGAGAAAACAAAAGGGGAAAGAATGAATTGATAATCGAAGAGTTGGTAAATTATAATTAGGGTGGGATTGAAAATTGATGAAAGTGAATATTGCCTTGTGTTGTTTAATTGGTTGGTTTGATTTGAAATGGACGTTTATTTCATAAAATTTAATAGTATTATATTTTAGGTCGAGCATCAATAGGCAAACGGTAGCTTGGGTAGGCAAAACTTAGGGATTGTGGATTGCTGAATGTTTGAATGTATTGAATGACTTTTATTTCATCGCATCTGAATCCATTGTACTCATTTGGCTAGGGAATGCCCCGAGATATACTGCTATATTGCTGAAAAATATCCAGAAGTATCATGTATGCGAATGAGGTTCGTGATCAAGGCCCGAGGCACCATGTGTAGCATAATTTAGGGTTAGTGTAGGTTTACATTTCAACACCTTTTTATTTCGGGTATGTAATAAAGTGGACTGGACACTATTTTTTTGATTTTTTGAACTGTTTGGTTGTTTATTTTTATTTTTTTTTTGTGTTTTTTGGTTTATACATTCCATAGTGTTATACTAGCCAATTACTCTACGAAGTGACCGTGGTTGAACCACGGGACCGAGGGATGCCTAACACCTTACCCTTGGTCAACAGAATTCCTTAACCATAATCTCTATTTGTGGATCAGTTTTATTAGAGTCAAACCGTTTTGAAAAAGAATTTCCAAAGGTGACTTGACACACCCGATTTATGCCAAGTGGTGACTCTGAGTTTAAACATAACAATCTTTTTTGAAGAAAAGTTTTTTTTTTTCACTTAATAATGAAATCCTTTTCAAACTTTAAATCATAATCTTGTGCCAGCTTTGGCGACTCTGCTGGAGATTTTTAGAATTCGAGCTTTATCATTAAGTTGTATCGACTTAGTTTGACACTATAGATGCATAGATGCCTTGTTTGTGTTATAGTGTGTTATTATTTTATCATTTTTGAATGACTACGTACTACGTGTTTACAGTTGTTCTCTTATGTGTTACCGCTTTCTATCCGACATCATGTGCATTACCCCGAGTCATTCTTTCGCAACAAATTCCATAGTACATGTGCGCACATGTCTTCTAGTAGAGTCACCCTTATTTTAGGAGGGGGAGCCATTGGGTGTATGGAGTAGGGGGAAAGTTGTCGCAACCACTATCGACCATACGCTCCCCGAACAGCCTTGTTAGTGGACACCAGCCTAGCTAGCCTTTAGGCCATGCTTATCTACATCATATTGAGACCTAGCGGGACCCACTTGGTCTTTTGTAGGAGACTCACCCCTAAAGCATTCCTACATGCTAATTGTTGCATCTTTGAGGGTAATAGGTTCATCTGATGGACTGATTTGAGGAAACCGTGTGTTTATATGCTAGGAAGAGTTTGAATAAAAAGAGGAAAAGGAAAAATTGAGTTGAAGAAAAGAGTTCATAGTTTGTAGGAGTTCTTTATGGCGTTTGTTTTCCATAATAAAAAAAATTCAAAAAGATTTTTTACCTAGGACACGTCATTTTCTCAAAAAATAAAAGATCAAAATAAATTTCCCTTTGTTTCGTTTAGCAAACATTCATAATTTGAAAATTTCAAAAAAGATTTTTTAATAGAAATTTTTTATAAAAGACAATTCAAAAAAGATGATAGAAGGTTTGCACATTTCATATAACGAAAATACCAAAAAGATTTTTCTTTCATAGTTGTTGGTGTTAGTATTATGTGAAGTGTCAAATTAAAAACCCCAAAAAGATTTTATTGACATTTTTCATCGTTTGTCTTTGGTCGTGTCTCTTAAGTCAAGGTTTAGTTTATTTTTTAATCCTAATTGTTCAATCTGGACGAACTACACACATCTAATTCTCCTCTCTCGAAAGTGAGATACGTAGGCAACCCTTCTAGGGTTCAGTGATCTTATTTAAAAAATTCAAAAAGATTTTCTTCACTCTTTATTTAGAGTAGGTTTTTCATATATGCCTTGAAAAGAAGAATACAAAAAGATTTTCTTTAAGTGTCTTAGGTTTCATTTTGGGATGAAATTCAAAATTGAAAATCCAAAAAGATTTTTTGTCAGTATCTTTTGGAAATAATGATAAAAGATAAAAAAGACTTTCTCTTCATTTTAGATTAGTTGTATGCACGTGTTGCTTCATTTGAAAAATACCAAAAGATTTGTTTTCTTTGATAATTTTAGGTTTCATTCAAAAGTAGTGTGTAAATATCTTTTGAAAAAAAGAGAAGAAGAATTCATTTGGTAATAAATTAGTTTAAGTCATGTATTTTTCCATATGAAAAATACAAAAAGATTTTTCTTGGTAATCACAGGTTTCATTTTGCACAGGGGAATTAAACCTGAAAAATTCAAAAAGATTTCTGCCAATTCTTTTGACACTTTGTTATTTTCTTTTCTTCTAAAGTTTTAAGAAAAAAGAAAAAAAGAGTTTGACTGGCCATTTTGTAGTCAAACTTCACGTGCTACACACACCTGATTCTTCTATCTCAGAAGTGAGATATGTAGGCGCCCTTTTTGGGTTCGGTGATCTTTTCAAACAGGAAAAAAAATAAAGAGGATTTGAAAAGTATTGAACTCTAATGCATTTGTTATCTCTTGTTCAGTTAGTTTAAGGTGGTTGGTTTGTGGCGTTTTTGCTGGTCCTCCATATTGCACCAAGTCATAGAGAAAGTTATGGCCAACAAGGATACCAAGGTTGTTGTCGCTAATCAAATAGGGAGTTTGGGGAATGAGAATTTAGGAGCTAATGAAGAGATTCAGAAATTAAGGCAACAAATGATAGAAACGCGTTGAGCTTGGGCAAACGGGTTGCCTCCTCCTCTAGTTCCCACTGATAATCTAGAATATCTGTCTAGCTTGCCCCCTGTGTTACATGTACAATTTTTCATTTTTGTTGATGCGCCGCAACATGCATCAGGGTCTACTTCGGGGCAATACTATCCAAACACTTCCAGTATTCATTTTCTCACTCCTCAACATAAAACTACCACATGCTCGGCTCCACCTACTATTTATGTTTTTGCAGCATCAATCCCATTTAAAGCTCCTA
Source organism: Capsicum baccatum var. pendulum (assembly GCA_030864225.1). Classification (NCBI taxonomy): domain Eukaryota; kingdom Viridiplantae; phylum Streptophyta; class Magnoliopsida; order Solanales; family Solanaceae; genus Capsicum; species Capsicum baccatum. The sequence goes on from CM061561.1 coordinate 36,941,730, forward strand.
TTTTTGATGTTTAGCCACTGGTTGTGCCTCTCTACTATACGAAAGAGCCTGTGTTGAATATTTCTGGTGATCAGCATTATGCTCCCGAGCACATATTTAAGTCGACTGATCCTTATGGCTACACTTAACCTATTGAATTTTCTCTTAACACTGAGAATCCTGTTGTGACAGAAGAACAGGAGCGCATGCCATAAAAATTGAAGAGTTTAGAACAAGCCATGAGAAACTTGCAGGAGCTCGGGATTACAAAAGTGTCTTGTATAAAGATCTGTGCATGTTTTCAGGTTTTAATCTCCTCTTGGTTTTAAAATGCCAAAGTTTGAGAAATATGACGATCATGGTGATGTAGTGGTACATTTGTGGCATTATTGTAACCGACTAAGGGGCGCTGGAGGGAAGAAAGAATTACTCATGGCTTATTTCGGTGAGAGTCTTTCAGGTCTAGCTTTGAAATGGTTTTTTGGCTAAGACAACAACAAGTGAAACAGTTGGGATGACCTAGCTAATGAATTTATGCAACAATTTCAATACAATGTGGAGTTGATTTCTGATGAGAAATTCCTAACTATTATAAAGAAGAAGAGTACTGAAAGTTTCAAGGAACATGTGATTAAATGGCATGAACAAGTTGCTACGGTGAAACCACCAATGAAATAAAGTAAGATAGTGGAGGTGTTTATTCAAGCGCAAGATAAAACATATTATCAACACTTGTTACCAGCATTAGGTATTCCATTTATTTAGGTCCTCAAAATGGGGGAGATGATAGAGCATGGAATTAAGACCAACCGCATTGTGAGTTTTGAAACATTGATAGCAACTACTCAAGCAATTCAAAAGGGTTCAGGAAGTGTTAGAGGGAAGAAGAATGATGAAAATACAGCTGCTATTGTACCTGGACAACGAGCACGTCCAAAAAAACCACGTCGCCGTTACCCACAGTCCCAAGCTCGAGTTCATACCCAAGCTCTATATAATCACTCTAAAATCCATTATATTCCATTCCACCACCTGCATATACATTATATAATGCCCAACCGTATGTCCAACCCCCATCTTAACCACAATGACATACACCAACTCCTCAGAGTCATCCTACAACTTCCCAAATATACCAAATCACTTCTAGGCTCGATTTTCAATTCAAGCCAAACGATGAAATGATGTAGAAGTTGAGGGATGTTTTTACACCAATTGGAGAATCGTATGCCAATTTATTCAAGAGATTGATATAGTGAGGCATGATCACTCCTCTCCTTAGGTACAATATTGACCCATATTTAAGAAATTTTGATCCTAATATACGATGTGCATATTATTCTGATGTTCAGGGTCATGGTATTAAAGATTATCGTGCATTGAAAAGAGAAATAGAAAAGATGATTCAAGATAAATCGATTATGGTGCAGAACATTGACAGTGGTGAAAACTCTAGCCATTCTGATGTGCAGATCAATGGCGAAGATGTCAGGATCAACAATTAAAAAGTCACTCCTCTCCTTACTAGAAAGTGATCTGGTAATTTGATTTGTTTTCTTTTCTGTTATCCTAAGTATTTCAGAGTTGTAGTTCGGGATCTATCTTATTTTGTCCCTTTATCATTTATGTCCAAATCTTTCTATCTTCCATTTTTGCTAAATGGAGTGTCCCCTTTTCCTTTTGTATTTAATATGTGTTGCTTGTTTGTTTTATTTACACAATATATTTTATGTTGGTTCTAGTGATATGACATGCTAGTGAAATTTTTAGCTAGATCTTAAAATCTAATTTAATTATAAAACATTAAATCGGATGGCTAAAGTTAGAAAAAAAAGGCATCTGAGAAATTGGTAAAGTGTTGAGATATTTCGTGATTATGTTAAAGCCATTTTTCAAAATTAAGTCAATTATTGTAAGAATCATAAGAACAACTTGGTCATCAATTTAAAAGCATATCTCAATGAGGTCAAATAGTGGATGCGCGATCCTATATCAAGAGGGACATAAAAAAATCAGTTCAGCGGAAGCATAGGTCATTCGATGTGAGGAATTTACAACAAAGGTGGAGTTGTATGATAGACAAACAAAGAAGTACTGAAACATAGAATTAATTAATATTAGGGTTGTCATAAATGATTTTCATCCCCCACTTTCATATTGCATGTCATGATCTTGCATTTTTAAGGATTGATATGGCGAAGGTAGTTCATTCTGCTATTCAAACATTATGTCATCCTTTGTTCACTCTGTTTGGGCTTTAATTCTATTTTCTTTCATACCCCTATTTCGGAATAAAGATAGAGTCAGGAAAGTTTAAAAGAAAAGTCTAGAATAAAAGATTAGAGTCAGAAAATTTTTAAACAAAAGATGAAAAAAGTGTGTCAAAAACAAAGAAAAGAGAGGAGTGTCAAGAAAAATAGAGTTAGAAAATGTCCCAAAGAGAAAAAGAGTCAAATAAATAAAAAAAATAGAAATAAGCAAAGAACAAGTTGTCAAAACTATGTGTGACTTGATTCTCCTCTGTCGGAGGTGAGATACGTAGGCAACCCTACTCTGGGTTCGGTCCAACCAAATGAATAATTTAGAATGGCCCAGTAAAAAGAAATTGAGGCATGAGATAATCTTCGTTGTTTGAGTCAATTCCAAAAGTTGTAAGTCCAACCCTACTCTAAGTATCATTTGAGCCTTATGTCATTCATTCTTTCTAACCTTATCCAAAAGCCAAGTTACAATCAAATAAAGACCTTTAGATCAATCTTTGAGAATGATAAGGCTAAGCATGGAATGCATATAATGATGCATTTTGGGAACTACTTGTCCTCCTCAACACAAGGAATTAGGAGAGAAATAAAAATGAGAGAGTCTTATCGGTAAAAATCCCCATGGGCACCGTAAGGTTATAGTAAGTTGAGAGAGATAAAAATGAGAGAGTCTTATCAGTGAAAACCCTCACGGGCACCATAAGACAATTTTGAGTTGAGAGAAATAAAAATAAGAGAGTCTCATTAGTGAAAAACCCTCACGGACACCATAGGGAAATAGTGAGTTGAGAGAAATAAAATAAGAAAGGCTTGTTGGCGAAAATCCTTCAAGGCATCACAAGTCGAATGAGGTCTCTAAATGCAATTAGCACAAGGAAGTAACTCAGTTTCAGGGTCATTAACTCAACCACAATTGGTGAAAAGTTTGAATAGAAAGATCAGATAGCTTTATCCAAAATGCATGTCATAATCATTAGAGCTAACTGTCATTTTCAGATAAGTTTTTCTTTTCTTTGTTTCAAATAAGGATATTCATTGTTTTTTATTTCTTCTCTATATTTTTACTTTTTGTCTTGTTGAGTCAGTTAACCAAATAAAAAATCATTGTCATTTTTTCGTGTCTTTGAATCAAGTCAATGTCAAAATAAGTGAGAAAAGATTTTAAAACTTGCTACCAAGTTCTTCAATTGCACAAAGCATGACAAAAAGCCAGCACATGGAAGAAACATGATTGTAAGTCATAACAAGGTGTGCAGAAAGCTGTTGTCAATAGAAAAATTTGTAGAATTCATGAAAATACCATGGTTTAAAGGTGATTATCTAAGAAACATAGCAAAGCAGAGATAATTTGTTTATTTTAGAGACACTCTTAATAATCTGAATTTAGGTAAATAGTGAAGCAAGACCATCATATGTCAATAGTTTGAAGCAAGATTAGAGGCAACAAGTGCAGGAGCGATTGCCTCGAAAGCTAAAGCCACAAACCAACCACCATATTTTTAGACTCACAAGTTTTCTTTATATGAAAAAGGAATACATGTTACCTTCAAATCAAAGATTTCAAAGCCTAAACATCATAGACCGTAATTTCTCACTTCTACAAATGCAAGAGATAATATTTCTGCACAGGTTTGGTAATCAGAACCATGGTAAAACTCATAATCTAATATCTATGGGAGACACACTTCCTTGTCCAGGAAATTCAGTTTCATTTATTAGGTGATGCACTTCTGAATTTGAACCTTCGGTCCTATAAGTCGCACTTTCTGGTTGAGTCCTTCCATCTAATCTTTAGGAGACACATTTCCTTATTTGGGTAATTCAAGTGACATTTATAAGGAGATGCACTTCCTTGATTGGGTAGTTAAAGTTTCACTTGTTAGGTGATCTATTTCCTAACTTAAGCCTTGACTCCTAGAAAATGAACTTTCTAGTCAAGTTATTCCACTTGTCCCTTAGGAGACACACTTCCTTGATGGGTGTTCAAGTTTTGCTTGTTAGGTGGTTCACTTCCTAACTTAAGCCTTGAATCCTAGAAAATTCACTTTCTAGTCGAGTCATTCCACTTGACCCTTAAGAAACTCACTTCCTTATTGGTATTTAAGTTTCACTTGTTAGGTGGCTCACTTCCTAACTTAAGCCTTGACTCCTAAGAAATGCACTTTCTAGTCGAGTCATTCTACTTGACCCTTAGGAGACACACTTCCTTGTTGGTATTCAAGTTTCACTTGTTAGGTGGTTCACTTCCTAACTTAAGCCTTGACTCCTAGAAAATGCACTTTCTAGTCGATCTATTTTACTTGACCCTTAGGAGACACACTTTTTTGTCTGGGTAGTTCAAGTTTCGCTTGTTAGGTGGCGTATTTTCTAACTCAACCTTGATTCCTAGAAGCTGCACTTTCTAGTCGAATCCTTCCATGTAACCCCTCAAAGACACACCTCCTTATCCTCAAGAGATGAATTCATTGATGAGAGTCTTGAGTCACCTTTGCATTATGTATTTTGCAAGTAATTATGATTGGGATTGACACCCACAAAAGGTTTCTGCTGATAAACTGGGGAAAAAAATTTAATTCATGTTATTGAAAACATCAATTTAGGACCCTCTTAAAAAATGGGACTTTATTTTTGAAAAAGTGAGATCTCTCTTTATCATAACCTTTGTTTGGGATAATTTTCGTTCTAGTTTTGATTTAGAAAGTTAGGAGCTCTCCTGAAGAACAGGGTGATGAAATTGCAAGTCAGGAGCCCGCCTAGAGAACATGATGATGAAATTTAAGGTCAGGAGCCCCCTGGAGAACAGGGTGATGAAATTGCAAGTCAGGAGCCAATTTAAAGAATAGGCTGATGAAATTGAAAGTCAGGAGCCCACTTGGAGAATAGAGTGATAAAATTGCAAGTCAGGAGCCCTCCTGAATAACAGGGTAATGAAATTGAAAGCCAGGACTCCACTTGAAGAACAGGGTAATGAAATTGAAAGTCAAGAGCCCTCCTAAAGAACAGGATAATGAAATTGAAAGTCGGGAGACCGCTCGAAGAATAGGGTGATAAGATTGAAAGTCAATAGACTAAGAAATAGCAAGTCAGGAGCCCGCCTGGAGAATAAGTTGAAGAAATTGTAAAGTCAACCAATGAAGTAAAGAAATAGCAAGTCAGGAGCCCGCCTGGAGAATAAGTTGAAGAAATTGTAAAGTCAACCAATGAAGTAAAGAAATTATAAGTCAGGAGCCCGCCTGCAGAATAGGGTTAAGATGTTCAAATTCATGGTGAAATTCAGAATACCACCCACAGAACATGGTTAATTTGTGAGTTCATCTCCAATATTAAATTTTGTATGGAGAAAGAATCTATTTTAATTTCAACCCAAAGAATATCAGATCTTTTGTCAATTTTGAAAGCATCAAAAACTCAAGTCAAGAGTCTAGAGAAGCTAAATAGATAGAACTTTTGTAATTTCCGTTATCTTTTAACTTGTAATTTTCCTTTTTGATATAATAACAGATCTGCGGACTGGAACCTCGATGGGACCACACTTGAATCTCCATCTTGGTATAGTCCTTTCTTTTTAACCCTTTAAGCCACATGTAAATTGACTTCCACATAACTTGAGATAGGTAGAATGCCCAAAATCAAGACTCGGTTGCCCTCTTTTCTTTCGTTTTCTTCTTTTCAATAATGGTCAGGACAAAATTCTATCTCGTTGTCTACTTTTTAGTCTGAAAACACTTTGTATTTACATCCAAAGAGGGGCATGACGTAGACACATAATTTTGTCCCTCCCAAAAGTCAACTTTTACACATTTAACCTCACCATATCATGTACCTTACACCCGTATGATGATCCCTCCACTAAAAATTAAAATAACAATTTCTCAACCAAAAAAATAACAATTTAACCTCTTTATCCAGCAAAAAATGGACACCTCACCTACCTCATCCCACCTCAACCCACATACCTCATCCCCACTCAAACTTTATTTCTTTTCCATAACAAAAAATAGATGGACTCCTGAATTCCATATTTTGAATACAGACTCACCTTAATACATTTATAATAGATATGCATACATAACGTAGAAAAGAAAGTAAGGAAAAACAATAAGAGCAAGGGGAAAATTGCTCTATTGTAGTCAACAACATATGCATACCGATACACACACACTCACCGTTATTTACACACATTTAAAAATAGAGTTGACCAAAAAAAAATTAGGATAGACGAGAGAATTGAGGGAGTTTGAGTGAGATTTGAGTGAGAAAGGAAAGAAAAGGTAAGAAAGGAAGAGAAAGCAGACTAAAATTGACTTTTTTGGTGAGTTCTTATCGAAAAACTGTAAGACCCCATAAAATCCTAATCGTTTGAGTCTTTTAAAGCATACCAAAAAAGGTCCCAGACTTAGAAAATTTCAGCGAAGTGTTAGGACTCAGTCATTTCTAAAGCCCTCAAACTTTGAGGGATTTATTTATGACCTTCCCGACCTTAGAAAGTTAATTTTTGAGTCTATTCATGATCGGGGAAGTCAATAGTACATCTCAAGTGAGTTTTGGAATTTTTGGACAAACATAAGGGCATATTTGAAATTCCAAAACAGTGGCTCGAGGCGATGAGCTCTCAGCGCCCTGCCCAGAGCGGCGCTCCAGATCCCGCGGTGCCCTGGCCAGTCCGGTCCGGATAAATTTTACAATTTTGTTTTGCATTTTTAAGGGTAAATGGGTTATTTTCCCTTCACCCAATAGCTACATAACACGGGATTAAATCCCTAAATAGCATAATTGCTCATCGTTTTCACAAAATCCTCTCAAGAACAAGCCCTAGCTTCATCAAGTTCAAGAATCAAGCCTTAAGAACTCCCCCCAATTTCCACGAAATTAACAATCAAGGTATGCTAGGTGTTCATCTATGGGTTTCTCTCACCCATGGAGTCGAAGAATCCATTTTTAAAATTACAAAATTATTGATTCATGATTTACATGCTTGAAATTAGATTGTATTCATGTTCATGACATTAATTGAGTTTCAATCAATGATTTAATTTTGGATTTCATGAAATTGAAATAGCAAGTATATTGAATTATGTAATTCCCATGTTATAATCCACGAATTAGAAAGTTTGGGTGTTGTAGTTACAATGTTTACATGTTTTCCATGAGTATATGCATTAAGTTATACTCTCCATGTGTTTGATGGAATGTCCATGTGAATTAAATTATGAAATCATGACATGCTAGCATATGTACAAATTTATGCCCTACAAGTGTTTGATAAAATGTCTCTATGAATGAATTATGAACAAATGGACTTTGTTATGCTTTTCGAGATCATGCTATGCTTTACTTTTCATACTATCAAGTCTTAGAGGTATATAATACCCGACAATCTAGCTGTTTACTTAGAATTTCAGTAGCTATAGAATAGTCAGTGATGTCACATATAGTAGTACTCAGTTAGTTACCGAACTCAGTGTGTTCAGTCAGTTAACAGAACTCAGTGAACTCAATCCAGTTCAGTCAGTTAGTACAATCTGTAATAGTTTAGTCCAGCCTAGTACAATTTAGAAATCTGTTCAGTGTCTATTCAGTTGGGAGTAGTATTCAGCACCGAGTGAACCCAAGGATGGGGACTTACCTGCCAGTAGAGGGTGTAATTCTTAGAAGTAGTCCTTGCATTCCAGAACTACATTGCCAGCATAGGTTGAGATATCAACCTACTAGTTGAGGGTGTATGGGGTGTCTTACCTTTCAGTTGAGGGTACCGTCGTTCTCATTCAGAGTACCTGCCGGATGAGGGTGACTCAAAAAGTAGTGTTTACCTATGGCACAGTACTGATACCTTTCAAACTGGGGTTACAGGTTGTACCCTAATCAGTTTAGAGATGGGCATGTCGGTTAGATGATTACCTCTTACAATTTCAGTTTCTGTCTCAGTATAGAACTCAGTTTAGTTCTACAGCACCAAGACTATCAGAAACAGTCATTTAGCTTAGTATAGAACTTAGTTTAGTTCTACAGCACCAGGACTGTCAGAAATAGTCACCCAACTCAGTATAGAACTTAGTTTAGTTTTACAGCATTAGGGCTATCAGAAACAGTCACCCAACTAACAGTAATATAGTTATTAATAAACTCAGATATCAATCATTCAGTTATCAGAACTCAGTTCCCAGTGCTAATATGATCTCAGTTACATTATATGTAGTTATGTGCATAATATTGCATAGTCAGTATTTATAGCATTTCATATATACATATACTCTCATTCAGTTATATTCATGTTACTCAACCAGTATTGTTCATGTATATGAACCCATGCATTCAGCCGTACCTCACTTAGCATACTAGTACATTCAAAGTACTGACGCATACCTTTCTTTTGCGCTATGATATCTTATATCATAGGTTTAGACGCATGGAATCCTGACTGTACTTAACAGCCTAGATTATTAGCAGCAGATTTAGTGGTGAGTCCTGATAGTTCGAGGACATAGTCATCATTTCAGTATTTCAGTTTATTTTTCAGTAGGCGGAGTTAGTTGGGGACTTGTTCTATCAACTCTATGTTCAGATAGTTAGAGGCTTTTCTGTCTAGATTATCTCAGACAGATGCTTAGCTTTCAGTATTTATTTACTGGTATTTGATTTTAGTTATGAACCTTATTGTAGTTCTAGCCTAATTTCCACATTATTATGGTATTATTACTCAGTTATTGCAGTAGGTACTAGTCATGAGTTAGCTTGTGGTCATTCGAGATTATGAGCATTGTGCGACATTTGGAGTGCAGACTCGAGATATTACAAACTTGGTATTAGAGACTAAGGTTCAACAGAGTCCTAGGGAGTCTGAAAGCTGCATCTAGTAGAGTCCTGTGCATGGGTGTATAGTGTGCCACACTTATGGACAAGAGGCTATGAGCCATTTTAGGAACAAGTTCCTTTCTTTCAGTATTAATATCGTGCGAGTGAGCATGAAATCAAGTTAAAATCATAGTCTAATTCTTTTCTTCCTTCCGTCTATAGAATATGCCTTCTAAAAGGACTGGGAATCAGCCAGTACCTCAGGCCGCCCAGCCAGTTCCCCTGGATGACCATGTTTCCTATGCAGAACTCAGAGCAGATTTCACCACCTAGGTCATTCTGTGGTAGACCAGAATGAATGTCCAGCTGCCATCCAGGCGAACCCAGTGGCCAATACCACTGCAACTAGAATTCGGGACTTCACCCGAATAAATCCTCCATCATTCATCGGGTTTAAGTCAGATGAGGACCTACAGGAATTCCTTGATTAGGTGAAGAAAGTCACAAACATTATGGGGGTGACTGCTAGTGAGGGTGCTGAGTTAGCTGTATATCAGTTACAGGATGTGTCTCACTCATGGTTTAAGTAGTGAAAGGCAGAGATGCCCATAGAATGGGAGGAGTTTGCTACTACTTTCCTTGATAGGTTCTTCCCACTGGAGTTGTGAAAAGCAAAGGTTTTGGAGTTTATTAATCTGAAATAGGACAACATGACAGTTGAAGAGTATTCCCTTTAGTTTACTCAGTTAGCCAGATATGCCCCTCATATGGTAGTAGATAACAAATATAAGATGAGTAAGTTTATGTCGGGTGTGTCTTACAGTGTGGTAGAGGAGTGTAGGATCGTAATGATAATTAAGATGATGGAGATATCTTGGCTCATAGTCCATGCTTAAAAGATAGAAGAGGCTTAGAATAAGGAGAAGAAGTGGGCAATTAAGAGGGCTAGAACAGGTAGCTTTAACTTCGCTCAGCCTAAGTCAAAGGGTGAAAATCATTCTCAGTTCCACCCATAATCCTCAGTTCCAACTCCGTCCTCAGCCAGTGCTCCAGTGCTAAAATTCAGAATGGCAATAAAGATAGGACACCAGGCCCTAAACCCCAGGGTAGTGTTAGCAGTGTCCGAATAAATCCTCTTTGCCATAAGTGTGGCAGAAATCATCAGTGTGTCTACAGAGCTGGAAGTGATGTGTGTTTCGGATGTGGTAAGCCAGGCCATAGAATCAGAGATTGTCCTTATTCAAGTTCTCTGGGTTAGTATAATTGTCCTTCTTCTTAGTCCGATCGCCCAAATCAGTATGGTGTCGCTTCCAGTGCCACCAGTAGGCAACGCCCAAACAAACTCTATGCACTTCAGTCCCAACAGGATCAGGAAAGTTCTCCTGATGTGGTCATAGGTACGTTACAAGTTTATCGTTTACATATTTATGCTTTGCTATATCTTGGAGATTTTTTGTCCTTTGTGACTCTTTATATAGCTGTTGACTTTGGAGTCAGTCCTGATATCCTAGTAGAGCCCTTCTCAGTCTCTACCCCAGCGGGTAAATCTATCATAGCCCAACGGGTATACAGGAATTGTTCGAATATGGTATCTCAAAAAGCCACTTCAGTAAACTTAGTAGAATTAGAGATGACATATTTTGATGTCATTCTCAACATGGATTAGCTTCATTCATGCTATCCTTCAGTTGACTACAGAAACAAAATAGTCTATTTTTAGTTTTCGAATGAACCTGTCCTTGAATAGAGGGATAGTACCTCAGCACTTAGGGGTCAACTTATTTCCTACCTAAGGTCGAGGAAAATGATATCCAAGGGGTGTGTCTACCATCTTGTTCGAGTTAAGGATTCTAGTTCCGAGACTCCTAGTCTTGAATCAGTCCCAGTAGCATGTGAATTTCTAGATGTGTTTCCCGAAGACCTTTCTAGAGTCCTCCCCGAGCGGGAAATTGACTTCAGAATATACCTTTTTTCAGATACTCATCCTATCTCTATCCCTTCATAAAGAATGGCTCTAGTAGAACTCAAGAAATTAAAAGAACAATTGAAGAATCTCCTAGATAAGGGATTCATTAGACCAAGTGTATCCCCTTGGGGTGCACCTGTTCTCTTCATGCATAAGAAAGATTATTCTCTCAAAATGTGTGTTGACTACTGTCAGTTGAACAAAGTCATGATCAAGAACAAATATTCACTTTCCAGAATTGATGACTTATTTGACCAACTTCAGGGTGCTAGTTACTTTTCTAAGATAGACCTCAGATCAGACTATCATCAACTCAGAGTCAGAGAATGTGATCTTCTAAAAATAACTTTCAGAACTCGGTATGATCACTTTGAATTCTTAGTCATGTCATTTGGTCTTACCAATGCCCCAACAGCCTTCATGGACTTGATGAACCGTGTGTTCAAGCAATATTTGGACATATTCATTATAGTCTTTATTGATGACATTTTTGTCTACCCTCGCAGTGAACATGATCATGTAGACCATCTCAAAATAGTATTACAAACTCCCAGAGCCCATCAGTTGTTTGCTAAATTCAGTAAGTGCAAATTTTGGCTAAGATCAGTAGCTTTCCTTTGTAATATAGTTTTTGGTGATGGCATTAGAGTTGATCCTCAAAAGACCGAAGTAGTAAAAAACTGGCCCAGGCCCATCTCTCTATCAGATATAGGAGTTTCTTGGGTTTGGCTGGCTATTACCGATGGTTTGTTAAAGGATTTTCATCTATTTCATCCCCTATGGCCGGATTGGCTCAGAAGAAAGTCAAGTTTCAGTGGTCAGATTCTTGTGAGAAGAGTTTTCAGGAGTTGATGAATCGACTCACTACAACCCAGTTTTGACTTTGCCAGATGTTTTAGATGGGTTTGTGGTATATTGTGATGCTTTCAGAGTTGTTTTGGGGTGTGTTTTGATGCAGAGAGGTAAGGTTATAGCCTATTCCTCTAGATAGCTTAATCCTTATAAGAAGAATTACTGTAATATCTCAAGTCTGTACCCCGGATTCTATATAGTGCTCATAATCCTGAGGGAATATAAGTTAACCCATGACTAGTTCCTGCTGTAATAACTAAATAACAATACTGTAAATGCAGAATTCAGGAAAAAATAGCCATAAGGTTCAAAACTGAAAATCAATTACTAAATACTAAAATCAATACTGTAAACTGAACCTCTATCTGAAAAATTACTCTAGTTTGAAAAGCCTCTAACTGTCTAAATAAGGAGTTGCTGGGACAAGTCCCCAACTAACTTCGACTACTAAAATAAACTAAGTACTAAAATACTGGAATAATAAATCTATCCTCGAACTTTAAGGACTAACTACTAAGTCTGCTGCTGATGGATCGGGCTGCTAGGTATAATCAGGAGACCGTGCGTCTGAACCTATGTTATAAGACACCATAGCACAGAAGAAAGGCATGTGCCAGTAGTTTGAATGTACTATTATGCTAAGTAAGGTATTCTAAGATGTATGGGTTCATATGCATAAACAATACTGACTGAATAACATGAGTATAACTAAATGAGAGTCCATACATGAATACGTAAACTGTAACTGAGGTCGTGATAACACTAGATACTAAGTTCTAAATTACTGATTTACTGATATCTAAGTTTACTGATACTGTATAACTGATAGTTAATGACTGTATCTGACAGACCTGATTCTGTGGAACTATTCTGAGTTCCATACTAAACTAAATGACTGTGTCTGATAGTCTTAATTTCTGTAGAACTAAACTGAGTTTTATTTTGAAGACTAAAACTGAAACTATGGGAGGTAATCATCTAACTGACATGTCTCTTTCTAAATAGATTGGTGTCTAACCTGTAACCCCAGTTAGAAGGGTGTCAGTATTGTGCCACGAGTAAAGACAACTATGAGTTAACCCTCTCTGACAGGAAGCTCTTTCATCAACCCTCGCTGGAAAGAAAACTCATATGAGATGTATTAACCCTAGTCTGGCAGGAAGATATCTCAACCTCTGCTGGCTATTTAGTTCTGTAATACAGAGATTGCTACTAAGGGTTAAACCCTCTGCTGGCAGGAATGCCCCCATCCCTGGGTTCGCTCGGTGCTTAATCCTACTCTCAACTGAATAAATACTGAACTGATTCCTTGTTCATACTAGGCTTGACTGAACTGTTATTGATTATACTGTCTAACTAAACTGAACTGAGTTCACTGAGTTCCATTGACTGATGGAATACTACTGAATTCTGCTAACTAACTGAATTTACTGAGGTCTGAACTGAATACTGAACTGGACTGATAATGAGTCAACTGAGTTTTTCTTATGTTTTGTAACTGACTGAGAGTACTACTTATCCTGACATGACTGAGATTATTCTGTAATTGACACTAGCTCTAGGTAAATAGCCAAATTGTCGAGTATTAAATACCCCAGGACTCGATATGACCTTGCATAGCATAGAAATGCACACTTGTTCATAATGCATCTATAGAGGCATTTTATCAAACACTTGAATGACATGAACTAGTATACATGCTAACATGATATAATCTCACTATTTAATTCACATGAACAACTCATCAAACACTTGGAAGGCATTGTATATGCACATAGTAATAATCAACACATGAGCATCAAAATTTTAAGGCTTTAACATGAATTCACATGGTACTACATACATAATAATTATTTTTATATAAATCTTGCACTTAATCATGGAATAGAAACCCAATCAACATTATAATCATGAATACACTTGAATTCAAATCATGGAAATCATGAAATCAATTTACTTAAAGTTTAAAAGAGTTTCTTGGACTCCAAGGGTGGAAGGGACCCTTGGATGAACACTTGACATACCTTGGTATTCAAATTTGCGAAGAATGATGGAGTGTTCTTGAAGGCAGAATCTTGAATTAGAGATCCTAGGATTTTCTTCTTGAGAAATTTTGAGAAAGATAAATGGATTTTGCCTCTAAAGGGGCTTAACCTCGTGTTTGGGGGCTGACATAAGGTGGGAAAAAACCCAATTACCCCTGAGACCATGGCTTTTTAATGGCTGAAAACTAATTTACCAACGCGTAGACCGATGCACCGCGTTATTGGCATCAACACGATAGCCAACACACCACATCGAGTCCGTATCGAGTCTGTGTTGGTTCATTGGAATTTACACTGGGAGCTGGGAAAAAATACTCATCAACGCGATGGGCGATGCAGTTCATCGAGATCACGTTGATCCATTGGTTTGAGCTTTCAAATATGTTTCAAACGAAGTTTGAAAAATCCAACACTTGTCCGAGAACACCTACTGACATTTCTGATCATGATTCAACCTAAAAATCATCACTTTAAGGTCATGAGGGTTGTGAAATAGAGCCGCCAACTTACGAAGGCTAAAATAACACTAAGTCTAAATACTTAGCTAGAATTTCTAAGTCTGGGATCCCTTAACAAGCTTTAAAGGACTGAGTTAAGCTTCGAATTTTGTGGAATCTTACAATATCTCCCCCTTGGTAACATTCATCCTCGAATGAGACTGACTGAGATGAGAATACTAATAGACTAAATTTAGATACTGGAAATGTACAACTGTAACATAATTTCATATTTGGCACTACTAATCTGCTGAATTTTCATACTGAATATGCATATCTAATGCATGAGTACATGGCTGGGATTACTAATAAGCTGAGTCTCTTATACTGAACATGCATATTTGATGCATGAATATCTGATTGAATGGACTCATGAATGTATGACTGGCTATGCAATGGTAACTGATACCAAGATTATAAAGAAAATCTGAGCATAAAACTGAGTAAGTTTAACGAGAATTATTACCTTGGGTTGAGTCTGAGTTTGCGCAGAAAAGGTGAGGGTACTTGGTTCGTATATATGCTTCTGCTTCCCAAGTAGCTCCCTCAACGGACTGATTTCTCCAAAGAACATTGACTAGAGAGACTTCTTTGTTCCTCAATTTGTGAATCTGATAGTCAACGATTTTGATTGGGACCTCTACGTAAGAGAGACTGTTATGAATATCTAGGCACTCAATGGGGACTACAACTACTGGGTCGCCTATACACTTCTTAAGCAAGGAGACATGGAACACTGGATATACTGAAGCTAAGTTGGAAGGTAACTCAAGCTCGTAAGCCACCTTTTTGAAATGGCTGAGAATTCAGTAAGGACCGAAATATCGAGGATTGAGCTTCACCTTGTTGCCAAACCTTTTCACTCCTTTCATAGGAGATATTTTCAAATACACATGATCACCAATCTCAAACTCAAGATCCTTTCTACGCACATCTGCGTATGATTTCTGTCAGCTCTGAGTTGTCTTAAGCCTTTCTTTGATCAGCTGAACCTTCTCTAAGGTGTCAAACACCAAGTCAGGCCTTAGCACTGCGGCCTAACCCACTTCAAACCAACTAATGGGAGATCTATATCTTCTTCCATAGAGCGCCCCAAACGGAGCCATCTGAATGCTGGAATAATAGTTGTTATATGTAAACTCAATCAAAGGTAAGTGGTCATCCCAACTACCTTTAAAGTCTATCGCACACACTCACAGCATATTCTCTAAAGTCTGAATGGTCCTTTCTGCTTGGCCATCTGTCTGAGGGTGAAAAGTTTACTAAGGTGGACTTAGACCAAGACCTTTTGGAAGGCTTTCCAGAAATGAGAAGTAAACTGGGTACCTCTATCTGAGATTATAGCTAACTGAACTCCGTATAATTTGACCAAATCCATGACATAGAGCTTGGCATATTCCTCATCTAAATAAGAGGTATGAACTAGTAGGAAATGAGCTGATTTGGTCATTCTGTCTACAATGAGCTATACTGAATCGTGCTGACATCGAGTGCAGGGTAACCCATCATAAAATCCATGTTTACCTCTTCCCACTTCCAAGTGGGAATACTGAACTCATACATAGACCCACTAGGTTTTAATGCTCAATCTTAACCTACTGACATGTAGAGCTTTTAGCTACAAACTTTGAAATGTCTCTCTTCATCCCACTCCACCAATAGATCTCCCGCAAATCATGGTACATCTTAGTGGCCCCTGAATAAATAAAGTAACATGCACCATACACTTCTGCAAGAATCCGCTGTCTCAGGTCATCTATACCTGGCACACATAGCCAGCCCTGACAACATAATACACCATCTCCTCCTTAGGAGAAAACCTCTATTTTCCAATCTCTGACTGATTCTTTCAACTTAACTAGGCTGGGATCCCTATCCTTCTTTTCCTTTACCTCAGAAACCAGAGATGATTCTGAACTACTCTGTGCCCGTACACTACCTTCTTTTGAATCGACTAAGCGGATACCTAGTCGGGCAAGCTGATGAACTTCCTGAGCTAACTTCTTCTTACCATTTTCCACATCAGCAACACTACCCATAGACATCCTACTAAGAGCATCAGCCACTATATTGGCTTTACCTGGATGATACAGGACACTCATGTTATAGTTCTTCAATAACTCCAACCACCTTCTCTGATGGAGGTTTAGGTATTTCTGAGAAAACATATACTGCAGGCTCTTATGGTCTATGAACACATCAATATGCACACCATACAAATAGTGCCTCCAAACCTTTATGGCAAATACTATTGCTGCTAACTTAAAATCATGAGTAGGATTATTATTTTCATGGGTCTTAAGATGTCTAGAGGCATAGGCTATAACCTTACCTCTCTGCATCAAAACACACCCCAAACCAACCTTGAAGGTATCACAATATACCATAAATCCATCTGAACTATCTGGTAGAGTCAAAACTGGGGCTGAGGTGAGAGTAGCATATGGGTACAAAATAGTTTAGAATTATCTCTGGTTTTTTAGGTAAAAGAAAAGCAGTACAGGGATCCAGTTTAGTTAAACTAAAAGAGTGAGTCAGAGACCAGAAAGTAGAGGTTTTCTCCCAAGGGGGAGATAGTGTGTTGTGTTGTCAGGGTAGACTTTGTGTGCCATATGTAGATGGCATGAGACAATTGATTTTTGCAGAAACGCATGGTGTGCGCTACTCGATTCACCCAGGGGATACCAAGATGTTCTAAGACTTGAGAGAAATCTATTGATGAATTAGGATGAAGAGAGATATTATAGAGTTTATAGCTAAGTGCTTGACATGTCAGCAGGTTAAGATCGAGCATCAGAAGCCTAGTGAATCTATGTAGGAGTTTAGTATTCCCACGTAGAAGTAGGAAGAGGTGAACATAGATTTTGTGATAAACTTGCCCCGTACTCGCTGTTAGCATGATTTGATTTGGGTCATTGTGGATAGGATGACAAAATTAGCTCAGTTCTTACCAGTTCACACCTTTTATTCAGCTGAGAAATATGCCAAGCTCTATGTTAGAGAGTTGGTAAAATTGCACGGAGTTTCATTGTCTATCATTTCAGACAGAGGTATGCAATTCACCTCTCATTTTTTGAAAGCATTCCAAAAGGGTCTTGGTACCCAAGTTCACCTAAGTACAACCTTCCACCCTCAGACAGATGGTCAAGAACAAAGGACCATTCAGACTTTAGAAGATATGCTAATATCGCGTGCTATTCACTTTAAGGGCAGTTGGGATAACCACTTGCCCTTGATTGAGTTTGTATATAATAACAGTTATCATTCTAACATTCAGATGGCTCCGTTTGAGGCGCTTTATGGAAGGAGATGTAGATTCCCATTAGTTGTTTTGAATTAGGTTAAGCCGCAGTGGTGGGGCCTGACTTAGTATTTGATACCTTAGAAAAAGTTCAGTTGATCAGGGAAAGGCTTAAGACAGCTCAGAGCCGACCAAAATTGTATGCAGATTTGTGGACCAAGTATCCTCACATCTTCTCTGCAAACTCAGACTCAGCTCAAGGTAATAGTTTTCCTTGAATTTACTTAGTTCCACGCTCAGATTTCCTTTATAAATCTGTATCGTTTTAGTTGAATAGCATTCTCATATCATGCACACCTTCATGAAACAACTCAGTCATGTGTCATGTCTTCAGAACTTAGTCACGCTTTAGTTATGCATGTTCAGTATGATAACTTAGTATATTAGTAGCTTCAATCAGGTAATCATGCTTCAGCTGTGCATGTTCAGTGTATAAATTCAGCCTATCAGTATTCTCAGCTTAGTCAGTCTCATTCGAGGATAAATGTTCCCAAGGGAAAAATATTGTAAGACCCCACAGAATCCTAATCGTTTGAGTCCTTTAAAGTATTCAAAAAGAGGTCCCAGACTTAGAAACTTTTAGCTAAGTGTTAGGACTTAGTCATTTCTAAAGCCCTCAAACTTTGAGGGATTTATTAACGACCTTAGAAAGTTAGTTTTTGAGCTAATTCATGATCGAGGAAGTCAATAGTACATCTCGGGTGAGTTTTGAAATTTTTGGATAAGTGTAAGGGCGTGTTTGAAACTCTAAAATAGTGGCTCAAGGCGATGAGCCCGTGGCACCCTGCCCAGAACGGCGCTCCAGATCTCGCGGCACCCTGCGCAGAGTGGTGCTCCAGATCTTGCGGTGCCCTGGCCAATCCGGTCCGGGTAAATTTTGCAGTTTTATTTTGCATTTTTAAAGGTAAATAGGTCATTTTACCTTCACCCAATATCTCCATAACATGGGATTAAAGCCCCAAATAGCATAATTGCTCATCGTTTTCACAAAATCCTCTCAAGAACAAGCCCTAGATTCATCAAGTTCAAGAATCAAGCCTTAAGAACTCCCCCCAATCTCCACGAAATTAACAATCAAAGTATGTTAGGTATTCATCTATGGGTTCCTTTCACCCATAGAGTCCAAGAATCTGTTTTTAAAACTACAAGATTATTGATTCATGATTTACATGCTTGAAATTGCATTGTATTCATGTTCATGACATTAATTGAGTTTCAATCCATGATTAATTCTGGATTTCATGAAATTGAAAAAGCATGTATATTGAATTGTGTAATTCCCATATTATAATCCTTGACTTAGAAAGTTTGGGTATTGTAGTTACAATGTTTACATGTTGTCCATGATTATATGCATTACGTTATGCTCCCCATGTGTTTGATGGAATGTCCATGTGAATTAAATGGTGAAATCATGACATGCTGGCATATGTACAAGTTTATACCCTAAAAGTGTTTGATAAAATATCTCTATGAATGAATTATGAAAAAATGGACCTTGTTATGCTTTTCAAGATCATGCTATGCTTTACTTTTCATGCTGTCGAGTTCTGGGGGTATCTAATACCCAAAAATCTAGCTTTTTACTTAGAATTTCAATAGCTACAGAATAGTCAGTGATGTCATGTACAGTAGTAATCAGTCAGTTACCGAACTCAGCATGTTCAGTCAATTAACAGAACTTAGTGAACTTAGTCCAGTTCAGTTAGTTAGCATGATCTGTAATAGTTCAATCCAGCCTAGTACAATTTAGAAATCAGTTCAGTATCTATTCAGTTGGGAGTAGGATTCAGCACCGAGTGAACCCAAGGATGAGGACTCACTTTTCTATTGAGGGTGTAATCCTTAGAAACAGTCCTTCCATTCCAAAACTACATAGCCAGCGTAGGTTGAGACATCAACCAGCCAGTTGAGGGTTGATGAGGTATCTTACCTGCCATTTGAGGGTATCACCATTCTTATTCAGAGCACCTGCCAGATGAGGGTGACTCAACAACTTGTCTTTACCTGTGGCCCGGTACTGAGACCTTTCTAATTGGGGTTACAGGTTGAACCCCAATTAGTTTAGAGAGAGGTATGTCGGTTAGATGATTACCTCTCACAGTTTTAGTTTCAGTCTCAGTATAGAACTCAGTTTAGTTCTATAGCACCAGGACTTTAGAAATAGTCACCTAGCTCAGTATAGAACTCAGTTCAGTTTTACAGCACCAGGACTGTTAGAAATAGTCACCCAGCTCAGTATAGAACTTAGTTCAGTTTTATAGTATCAGGACTATCAGAAATAGTCACCCAACTAACAGTAATACAGTTATTAGTGAACTCAGATATCAGTCATTCAGTTATCAGAAATCAGTACCAGTGTTAATATGATCTCAGTTATAGTATACATAGTAATGTGCATAGTATTGCATAATCAGTATTTATAGCAGTTTCATATATACATGTACTCTCATTCAGTTATATTCATATTACTCAGCCAGTATTGTTCATGCATATGAACCCATGCATTCAGCCGTACCTCACTTAGTATACCAGTACATTCAAAGTACTGACGCATAACTTTCTTTTGCGCTATGATGTCTTATATTATAGGTTCAGATCATGGGATCCTGACCATACTTAGCAGCCCAGATTATCAGTAGCAGATTTAGTGGTGAGTCCTCATAGTTCGAGAACATAGTCATCTTTTCAGTATTTTAGTTTATTTTTCAGTAGTCGAAGTTAGTTTGGGACTTGTTCCATCAACTCTATGTTCAGACAGTTAGAGGCTTTTAAGACTAGATTATCTCAGACAGATGCTCAGCTTTCAGTATTTATTTACCAGTATTTGATTTCAGTTATGAACCTTATGGTAGTTCCAGCCTAATTTCCACATTATTACAGTATTATTACTCAGTTATTGCAGCAGGTACCAATCATGGGTTAACTTGTGGTACTTTGGGATTATGAGCACCGTGTGACGTCTGGGTTGCAGACTCGGGGCGTTACAAAAACTCTATAGTCGTGCTAACCTGACTTATTTTTCTTTTGATGTTCGCCATCGCTGAGCTCGCCGGAGCTCCGGCGAAGTGAAAAATAGTTAACCAACTCCTAAAATCCACTGAAAATGCCACCATCCCTTTCCCCATTCATTCCGATCGAGTCACCACTGGAAACAACAAAAATCGGCGATCTAACAACCCAAAATCAATCATTTGAGTTTATTCCAACGAGATTCCACTGGAAATTGCATACAAATATCTTGGTTTTCGTGAATTCTAGTTGGGTTAGCGAAAAGAAATAGTGAAGGCTATACCGATACCGAGGTTGGGTTTATTCACATTGAGGTCCCATTCAAGAATTCAATCGGTGTTCTAGTCGGAAGGAGCAATTACACTTGAAATCTTGAATATAAGGTTCATTTCTCATCTCGTTCTTTATTTTTATCTTGAATTTTATCGTTGTTGTGGGTTTGAATGACTGACGTGCTTAACATGTTTGATTCTTTGTGGTGTGTATGTTATTGATGCTTGATTTGAGTTTTTGAGAAAACGAAAGGGGAAAGAATGAATTGACAACTGAAGAGTTGGTAAATTATAATTGGGGTGGGATTGAAAAATTGATAAAAATGAATATTGGCTTGTGTTGTTTAATTGGTTTGTTTGATTTGAAATAGACGTTTATTTTGTCGAATTTAATAGTATCATGTTTTAGGCCGAGCATCGATAGATAAACGGTAGCTTGGGTAGGCAAAACTTAGGGATTGTGGATTGTTGAATGTTCGATTCTGTTGAATGACTTTTATTTCATCGCATCTGAATCCCTTGTACTCATTTGGCCGGAGAATGGTCCGCGATACACTGTATTCATTTTGCCGAGGAATGCCCCGAAGTACCATGTATGCGAAGGAGGTTCGTGATCAAGGCTCGAGGCATCGGGTGGAGTATAGTTTAGGTTTACATTTTAGTACCTTTTTATTTCGGGTATATAATAAAGTGGACTAGATACTATTTTTTGAGTTTTTGAACTATTTGGTTGTTTATTTTCTTTTTTTGTGTGTTTTATTGGTTTATACATTTCATAGTGTCATACTAGACGATTTTTCTATGGAGCGACCGTGGTCGAACCACGGGACCGAGGGATGCCTAACACCTTCCCCTCGGTCAACAGAATTCCTTAACCGGAATATTTGTTCGTGGATCTGTTTTTTTAGAGTCAAACCGTTTTGAAAAAAGATTTCCAAAGGTGACTTGGCACACCCAATTTATGCCAACCGACGACTCTGAGTTTAAACGTAACAATCCTTTTCGAAGCAAAGTTTTTCTTTTTGTCACTTAATAATAAAACCCTTTTCAAACTTAAAATCATAATTTTTTTTGGTAAAAAAGGGGTGTGACAGGAGTAATTAATAAAATTATTGTCATGTGATTAAGAAGTTACAAATTCAGATCGTGGAAATAGTCTTTTGTAGAAATTCAAAGTAAAACTATATAAATAAACTCTTGTAGTTTGGTCCAGCCTCTTGTAGAAATGGAAGAAAAGATTGTGTATAATAAATTTTTGTAATTCCATTATTTTTTGAACTCTACTCATGACAAAAGTTTTAGTGCCTAGAAGTGTCATGTTTATTTGTTCTTTTTGCATCCAATAAGCATATCCAATAAACTAGCAATATATGCAAATATTTTACACCATCAGCTTGGTTTTGTCAAATTTGTACAGTACTGTTTGCCTTTTTTTTTTTTTTTTTTCTTTTCGGATCTGCAACTAATACTTAAAAAATTATTAATATAAACAGTCACCTCAGTCGCATTATTAAATGTGGTACTTCTGAGGATGATAAATTTAAGGATGCAATATAGAGAAATTACACACACAAAATTTCATTTAGTTACTATTCTTGTTGATATCGAAATCTTAGTGAATTTGAGATGTCCCTCTACAAGACTAGTCCTATTCACGTTCTTCAAATTTTAAGGTCCGTTAGGATTTTTTGGAGACAATTTATTCTAAATTTTAGCTCACATTGTATAAAAGGCAACGTGTTTTCTTAAAAAGACATCTCAAATATCACATAAATTTTTGAGATATTCACAAAGATATCATGACATCAAATATGTTTTTAATTTCTCAAAATTATTGTCCGATATTCTATTAATCAAATACATTATAAGGAGGTCCAAATCATTCTACATTCAAGAAATACAATAGAAGAATCTAATCAAAACATAATTTGTAGGATCATTAAATTTAGTTTCACTAGTAGTGTACCTTAAAGAATCTAATCATAGTTTTCAACGTCCTTTGGAGTTTTCAACGTCCTTTGGTTGAGAACAAGTTATTCCGAGATAATTCTCGAGATTAGCTATTTTGAGATTAGTTATCGCACCATATATATGAAATAACTTATCCCATTACTAAGGCATAAATGGTGGGACAAATAATTTTGACTAACTAATACCTCCAACCAAACATGAGATAAAATAATTCAACATTTTATCGTAAAACTATTATAAGTTATACTTCACACCAAATGACGCGTCAATTTTTAACTGATAAAATTAAATTTGTATGATTCCTTGGGGTGGAGATGTTGTGCAAAAAATAAACATTCAACTCTTTGGAATCTGAGAAGTCGTTGTTTCGTTAGGTTACTTGTATTACTTCGGTTTATTTTACTTGTTCTCTATTTTAAAAATAATTATTTTAATTTAACTGCTTAATATATAAATAGAAATAATTTTGTTATATTTTTCCCCTTCTTTCTTTAGTATCAAATAAATCAGATAAAAATAATAGTTAAATTTAAAATTTTAAAACATCATTAATAAAGTTAATGTGATAAAATACATTCCTAATTAATTTTTTTTTTAAGATATGCACCAATTCAACAAGGCAAAGTAAAATTAAATATCTATTAGTCATGTTTTTAAAATTCTTATGACAGGAATTTAGAAGCAAAGAGAACAACTTTTTGAAAAATCAGTAGATTGACTAATTGACTCAGTTGTTTAATCATCGAGCTTTGACCTCAAAACAAAGAAAGATTAGGTAGACCAGGAAACTTCCAAAGTTCTACTACAATTTACTTATTTATTTCTCCAAAGTAGCATATGTTTTTAGTTTTTCTTAATTGTTTGACGACATAATTTGTGAATTATAAACAACATTATAATTGTAAACATTTCAATTTCTACATAGAAATATCGCTATAAGATATTCATTATGAAGCATTTTTTCTTTTAATGAATTTTGTGCGACGTGAATCCTCCTGATTTATTATAATTGCTACCAACAAAAATCTCACACGTCTATAAAAGGCAGGAAGCAGAAGCCTCTAGAAAATAATAATGAGATATCAATATTATCGATTATATAAGCATCAGAAAAAGAAAATTCTTAACTTGTATATATATATATACATGCATGTTGATGACGTGAGGCACTTAATAATTAGTGAATCAACTCCATTAACTAATTTAATTCTCAAAACAGTTAATAGTAGTATTATTTTTGTCTTGATTAATTCCGTATTATTGTATTGAGGTCTATTTAAGTAATAACATCTTTGATTCCTAATTTTTTTTTTTGTTTTTGTGTTAAAGACATCTTTGATTCCCTCCAAGTAAAAGAGTGAAAATCTACCCCCACAACATTAATTTTCCAACTTCCGCAGGTGGCTGAATTAGTGTAGCACAGGTATATATCTCATAAGAGATATCACGGATCAAATCTCACCTGATTCTTTCTCAGCTGGCGGGGTTGGTGCAGCAAGTGTGGTAGCCAAAAGAGATGCTAGGGAATCTCCTACACCTAGTCTTTTCTCAATCGAGGTCATTGTATCAGGTTTATCTTATGTGATCAAGTTTATCCCAAAGGATATCGGCTTTCCCTGGAATCTCCCCCCCTCCCCCCCCCCCCTCGTGTGATACGCGAGCTCAGTGGTGGATCTACCTTTATCGAGGGGATTCATCCGAACCTTCTTCGGCGAAAAATTATGCTATAAATGCATGGTTAAAATTATTTTTTATGTATATATATTAGACATTGAATCCCCTTCGATTAGTTCGTTTGTTCCCTTATAAACCCCTTCGTGAATATCCTGGCTCCACCACTGCACAAGCTATTGCACAAGATCAAGTTTATCTCAAAGGATATCAGCTTTCACTGGAAACCCCTCCCCCCACCCCCTCCCCAAGAAAAAAACAAAAAGACTTATTTCCTATATATCTTCCTCTTCTTCCTTTTTTTTTTTTTTGTAAAACTTTAATTTTAGTAAGATGGTTTGATTATTAATTAGTTGATCCTTTTAAAAATGGACTAGAACGACACAACCAGGAGAAAAAGTCCGTGTGATATATTTAAAATGGAATATTTTAAAAAGATGACAACCACTTTGTTTAAAACTTTATCTTCATAAGACCATAGAGTGTCCCTATATTCTTCTTTTGAAATTTCTCCTCTATTTTCTCGACTCCTACCCACTTACTTTTCTTTTTTTGACAAACGAATTTATAATATAATTTATAGGACAAAATTGTCAAGTTTCTATTGAAAATAATATATGTGTCTCACCTTTAAAGTAGTGGTATGAATTGTGTATTTTTACCCTTTTTAGACCAGCTTTGAAGAAATATATTTGATATGTTGTTGTTGTTGTTATAGGGCAAAACTATATAAAAGAATTAATGAAGTATAATCAATATATATACATATATACATATACATATATATATATATATATATATATATATATATATATATATATATATATATATATATATATATATATATATATATATATATATATATATACATATATATATATAGATACACACACACACACACATATATATATATATGTATATTCCTTTCCATAGATCTATCACTGTATGTTGATTGATTTAGTACAGGCAATGTACCTAGAAGACCAGCAATACTATCAAACCTACTCAGTACTCCCTCAAATGGCTTGGCAACTTCTTCAACTTAACACTAATAGATCTTCAATGGAAGGCTTGATAATAAACAAGGATAATTTTCAGTGAATAATGATTGATTTTTTAGTATATCAGTTTTGTAAAACCTACTCAGTACTCCCTCTTTCCCACTGTTTCTTCATGTTTATCATTCTTATAGTTTATATTTTTCCCAGAATTTTTTGTTTAAAATATTTAAATGGTAAGAAATCATAGTGAACAAATTCTAATAAGGGTATATTATTAGAATATAACCTAGAAACGGATATCCTAAACTTTAGAGAAACAGACGAAATAATTACCATAACCTCCAACTATTATAAAAAGGCATTAATTAGTGAACAATCTAGGCTGATAGAAAATATACAAGAAGTAGAATTAGATATAACCTATACAAATAATAGATTGAAATATCAAACTAAGCTACGCAAAAAATACCTTAACTTAAACCACTTAGGATAAAACAAGATAGCTTCTTTAAAACGCCTTGATTACCTAGATCTTAGATTTCAACCAGAAAAGAAATATAGAGTATTAAAAGATAACTCCACTATAAGGTGTAATTTCAACCAGGGTGAACATATTTTACATTTAGAAGATAAACAATATAATACAATAATAGACTTTTTAATAAATTCAAGTGAAAAAATTCAGGAAAAAGATAATAGTATAATAAGAATTTTAGAAGAGATAGAAGTTACTCAGAATAAACATAAAAAGACACTAGATAAGATAGAACAAAATTTAGATTATTTAAAGTCACAAGAAATAGAAATAGACAGAAAAATCCAGTATTTAAATCACAAATTTAATTTAGAAAAAATACCTACAAAATTAGAAATTGAAAAGCTAATAAAAACCATAATAGAAAGACCTAAAGAATTGGAAGTAAAAACAACTCAATTAATATCTAAGCTTGTAGAACAAGTAGAAAATATAACAACAAAAATCAGAGACTTGCAAAAAATAACAAAAAGATTAGAAGAAATATCACTTTCATGAGTGAAGAAGATATAAATTATAGTAAAGCACTAGAAAAATCAAGAAGTTATCATTGCGAACTAGAAGGATTATCTAAGCATATACCTTCAAGTGTAACAGATAAAATTTTACTAAAACAAAATAATACCATAATAGAGTTATTATTAGACTTACACAAAAAGATAGACATTTTAATTAAAGACAAAGAAACTCAAAAACCTTTTCAGGAAGAACCAGAATTACCCGAACTACATAAGAAAATAGACATCTTAATAAAAAATAAAGAAGCCCAAGAGCCACCAAAAAATAACTTTGAAATAGAAGAACTTATTAACCAATTAAAACGAATTGAATTAATGGGCGTGCCAGGTATAGTCTTTTTCTATATCTGTTAAGCATTCTTGTCCTTCTGCATTAAGCAGAGTATAATTTCTAACTTCTTCTAGGTTTTCTTTTATATTTTTGTTTTCTTATAACAGGTTGCTGCTTTGGCATTGATTATTTTGGCAATCGTCGCAACATGGTTCTGGAAGCAATTTCGTTTTATGAGTGTTTAGTGTTCTATATACTGTTGATAATGTTACTGTTTGTACTGGTGTATAAGTTAAGTTTTTAAAGAGCATTATTCCATCTCTTGTTAAGAGACATCCTCCTTTATTCTGGATACAAAATCTTAGTCCGATAACAAAATCTGATCCTATGTTTAAATCTCTTGCTAATATTTTATTAACATTGTAAACTGGGTTATAGAATTTATTGCATGTATTTAAAAAACTCATTTGTGCTTTTTCTACGTAATAATTATAGATATTTTGTGATCCATCCATTTGAGTGGCTGTTATAGGTCTTTCAAGTACTTTTAGTAAATGTTCCGGTACTATTTATTTATTGATTAAACAGCTAGTACATCCGGGATCTACTAATGCTAGAGTTTCTATCTCTACATTTTTTATTTTAATTTTTACTAAAACTTTTATGGTAGAGAATTCTTTATCTTTGTTGCATATTAGACTAGTGTCATTATCTTCTAGATTCATAAGTTCTGCCTCTAATTTTTCTAAATGTATCGCTTCTTGTGTATCTGTCTCTTCTATGGCGATTTTGATTTTTCCTTTTTCTAGGATGGTTAATCTTTATTCTAAATCATTTACTCGGGTTTCTAAAGTAGACACCCTTAGATTTAGAATTTGATTATTTGTATATTTTTGTCTGTTATTTATTTTTGGGTCTACTTTTATTTTTAAAGTGTTTTCTATACAATTTATACATGCTTCTAAGTGACATTTTTTGCATTTAGCTCTATTGTCTTTACTTGGATACCAATTACATAAACGACATCTATTACTGTCTAAACCTTTGTTTCTTTGGAATTCATGTATACATTCTTGAGTAACATTCATTAAATTATTGATTACTAGATTGTTTAGGTCTAAATCCTCTATCTCTTGTCCTAGCTCATTAACTAAGTTATCTTCTTCTGATTTTGAGGAATCAGATTTTGGATTATCTTTTTCATTTATATCAATACTTATTATTGAGTATATACTTTCTGTATCTGACATGTATTCGTCTACATTTAATAAAGTTTCTTGGAAATCCTCTATTAGTTGAGAATTTCTAGTTCTATTATTATTTCTTTTAGGACATACATTAGCTAAATGGTCGATGCTTCCACAAGTATAGCATTCTAATTTTTTTTTATAATTTCTATCATTTCTATATTTCCTAACATGTCTATCTCTATTTAACCATGGTTTTTTAGCTTTTGATTTTCTTAAGAAGTATTGTTTACGACTATATGGTTTTTGATTATGTCTTTTCTTATATTTTCTATGTTGTTTCTAATCGTAATTCTGGGTTGTGTATATAACAGATTTGCAAAAATTCATTTCATTTCTTTTTAATTATTTTTGTATTTGTATGTTTGTACATTTTTCTGTTAGTATATCCATTATATGTTGTGTTCTATGTCCTATAGTCCATTTTAGAGTTGGGTTGGCTACTACACCGTCTCTTTTATACCATCTATCTTCTATTTCTCTTCCTAAGGCTCCAGGTAATTTATTGAATAACGTTTTGCCTAATTCTTCGTTAAAGGTATTTCCGCTGACGGTGCAATAATAAAAATAGTCTTGTAGGAATTTCTTTATATATACCCAATGTGAAATACTTAATTGTTCTAGTTTGATTAATGCTTCCTTTTATAGTGCTAATAATCCACTATTTGAATCTTTTTCAGTTAATAACATATGCATTTTGTTTGTGAAATTATAGGGGTTTGGTCCCATACTTGATAAAATCTAGAAATCATATGGACAAGTTTTCTTAAAACTTTCCCATGTGGCTTTTGCAGATTCTCCTAGGAAGGTTTCTAAATATTTATACATTGTTTCCGTATCTGTTTCTGTATAATGTCTTAAGCAATCTGCAGCTACTATTCCTTTCCATAGATCTATCACTGTATCCCACATTTGGGGATTGTGTGCTGCTATATTCAGAATTTTACCTTTACTACCTCCTTCTTGTAGTTTAATTGATTCTTCTATTGGCATTCTTTTACCTGCTGGTTTTATATTATCTCCTCTAAGTTCTGTATCTGGGTTTATCCTAATTGCTGGTCTTCTAGGTACATTGCCTGTACTATAGTCTATTGGTTGGGGATTAGGGTTTGTTTGTTGGAATGGGCTACCACTTGAAGAGCTAGTTGGTTCTAATTCTGCTAATTCTTTATAACTTATTGTGGAACTTAATACATAAATTGTGTCTTCATCTTTTCTTTCAAGGAATAATTTGTTATTTCTATATCATAAATTATCACTTCTTTCTAAACAGTTTTTAAAATGTTCTATACATTCTTCTATTTTCATTTCATCCTTTTGACATCCTTTACATTTAAAAGTTATATACTTATATTCTTCTGCTAAGTTTTCAGCTTTTTCTATGGTCATGTCTACTTCATATCCTTCTTGTAGGACTTCTATATTCATAAACTCGCTTTCTGTTTCTATATTACTCTCTATTTCGTCATCGTCTAAATTTCTTTTAGTTGTGTAATTATAATCTGTAAACCTGACTGAAGTTTCTCCTTTACTTGTAGTATATAATAGATGAGAGTCTGGTGTAAGAATTTTTGGTTTAGTAAATTTGTTTAGATTCCATTCTAAACCTGCATATATTTCTGGGTCTATTTTTATTGGTTTTATTAAACTTATGCCTTTATTTCCCATTATTTCAACTACATCATTTACTTTTAGTTTAAATTTAGTATTACTATTTAAAGTTAATTTTCCAATAAACCCTATGCACATTAATAAATTATTTCCACTATTCATTTCTTCGTACCCTTTAGTTTGGATTCCTATTTTAATGTTTTTTCAAATTCTTTTAAGTTCATTAGGAAATCTGGACTTATATAGAATATTCCTCCATTATTTGTCATATCTACTTCAGTTAATCCTATTATTGATTTTTTAATGTCTGACCATTGATCATCATATATTGTTATTAATACTTTGGATCCTAGATTTTTTCTGGTTAGACCTTTTATTCCTATAACAATTCAACCCATATGCATCAATATCATTTTATTATTTTTTATATGTCTTAAAGAATTAGCATTTACTAAATCTAGTATTTTAAAATCTTCTCCTATAGCTGATATTTGTTCTTCCCTATAATGTCTATATAGTTGATTGTCTGTAGAAAAAAATCCTGCGTTATATAATGTTTTAGAATTTAATAATTTTAATTGATGTTGTTGGAAAATTTGTAAATCTTTATTCACATCTATTATTTCGTTAAGTTCTTAGTTCTGCTCCATATTAGGTTGTCTTCTGCATATTCTGGATAATATATTATTATTTCCTATTCTATTCTCCGAAAAACTTATTCTTTGTCTTTCATTATTTTCGACGGTTCTCCTTCTATTTGATAGAAAGTCCATTTTTGTATGGCTTTCACTTAGCCAAAAAGTGAAGATGAAGGATGTTCTTCATCAAAAAATAAGTTAACAAGATCAAGTAATAAGATTTTATATAAGACTTTAATATCTAAAAGAAAAAATAAAACAATAGAGACTATAATCAAAATGACTTTAGACAGATTCCTTAGCAACCAGACACAAGATAAATATATGAAATGACAGCCAGACGGACAACCCACTAATTTAGACAGAACTGTTCCAGAGATAAATAATACAGATAATAATTCTGCAAGATTAGATGAAGATGATAGTATTGCACACTTCCAGGATGCTCAGGATCTATATGAAGACGATGACTCAGGAATGAGCTTCGACTCAATTGCCCTGCACAACTTGGATACATAGTGAAAACAATATAGAATTTGTATTATTAGATAGTGTAGTCAGGTGGTAATAATCATGGTATATTTGTTCTCTAACCATGGGATAATCATGGTATATACCATAAGGCTGCCGAGTGGTATATTTCAATATTATGATATTTCAAAAATAGTGGTATATTTCAATATTATGATATTTAAATATTTTAACACAAACATAAACAAAGATAATAAACATATTAGAGAAATACAACGTCAATATTATAGAGAATTTGCTTATAAACATCAATTTGTAAAAATTCAGAAACAATTTGTAGAAAGACTAGAGTTGTTAAACAGAGAAATAAGAAACCTAGAAACATATATTCTAAACTTTAGAGATACAGATGAAATAATTACCATAACCTCCAACTATTTTAAAAAGGCATTAATTAGTGAACAATCTATATCTTATTGGCATTTATTATCCTAATTGATACGATTTTCTATTAATACGTTCCTTAAGCCACTTTATTCCTGAAGTATTATTTTCTAAATCCCTTTCACAACCTTGTACTTCCCAATTTAATGCGCTTACTAAATCTTCACAAACTTGTCTAGATGTATTATAAAATTTATGTAATCTGTTTGCTTCTAATAACCTTTTCCGACTTTCTTCTAAATTATGTTTTCTAGCTATTATATTATTTCTTTTTCTGATTTCTCTATATAAATAGAAATAGCTACACCTTATGTCTTGGAAAGATCTATGTCTTTTCATACAAAGTTTATAAACTTTTGCGAGTTAATAGGTAATGTTCCCAAAACCTTCTCACTCTGATACCAAAAATAGTGGTATATTTCAATATTATGATATTTTAAAAACAGTGGTATATTTCAATATTATGATATTTAAATATTTTAACACAAACCTAAATAAAGATAATAAACAAGAATAATTTTCAGTGAATAATGATTGATTTTTTAGTATATCAGTTTTGGAAAACCTACTCAGTACTCTCTCTTTCCCACTGTTTCTTCATGTTTATCATTCTTATAGTTTATATTTTCCCCAAAGTTTTTTTTTTACCCTAGTCATCTCTTCCTCTTAATCTATGTGCTTAACATCTTACTTCTTTAACCACACCCCAAAAAATTTTTGTCTGGAAGCTAACACTCGTCCTTTGTCTATTTTGCAGACTTGTTGTACTATCAAGGCCAGAATTCCTAGGAATTTACAGGTTAATCCATCGTTGTTATTAAGAAATAAGAGGCTAACCATATACTAAGGGTAAGAATTTTACAGAGAATTTAATTTACATGATGTACAAAAAATATGTAGAATAACTTTACACATCTATATAAAAACATAAGTATAAATATTTTTTGTGGGGAAAATATATAAATAAGAACTTATTCTGAGTAACTTCTATCTCTTCTAAAATTCTTATTATACTATTATCTTTTTCTTGAATTTTTTTGCTTGAATTTATTAAAAACTCTATTATTGTATTATATTGTTTATCTTCTAAATGTAAAATATGTTCACCCTGGTTGAAATTACACCTTATAGTGGAGTTATCTTTTAATACTCTATATTTCTTTTCTGGTTGAAATCTAAGATCTAGTTAATCAAGGCGTTTTAAAGAAGCTATCTTGTTTTATCCTAAGTGGTTTAAGTTAAGGTTTTTTTTGCTTAGCTTAGTTTGATATTTCAATCTATTATTTGTATAGGTTATATCTAATTCTACTTCTTGTATATTTTCTATTAGCCTAGATTGTTCACTAATTAATGCCTTTTAATAATAGTTGGAGGTTATGGTAATTATTTCGTCTGTTTCTCTAAAGTTTAGAATATCTGTTTCTAGGTTTCTTATTTCTTTGTTTAACAACTCTAGTCTTTCTATAAATTGTTTCTGAATTTTTACAAGTTGATGTTTATAAGCAAATTCTCTATAATATTGACGTTGTATTTATCTAATACACTCAATATATCTTATTGACATTTATTATCCTAATTGATACGATTTTCTATTAATACGTTCCTTAAGCCACTTTATTCCTGAAGTATTGTTTCCTAAATCCCTTTCACAACCTTGTATTTTCCAATTTAATGCGCTTGCTAAATCTTCACAAACTTGTCTAGATGTATTATAAAATTTATGTAATCTGTTTGCTTCTAATAAACTTTTCCGACTTTTTTCTAAATTATGTTTTCTAGCTATTATATTATTTCTTTTTCTGATTTCTCTATATAAATAGAAATAGCTACACCTTATGTCTTGGAAAGATCTATGTCTTTTCATACAGAGTTTATAAACTTTTGCGAGTTAATAGGTAATGTTCCCAAAACCTTCTCACTCTGATACCAAAAATAGTGGTATATTTCAATATTATAATATTTCAAAAACAGTGGTATATTTCAATATTATGATATTTAAATATTTTAACACAAACATAAATAAAGATAATAAACAAGGATAATTTTCAGTGAATAATGATTGATTTTTTAGTATATTAGTTTTGTAAAACCTGCTCAGTACTCCCTCTTTCCCACTGTTTCTTCATGTTTATCATTCTTATAGTTTATATTTTCCCCAGAGTTTTTTTTACCCTGTTCATCTCTTCCTCTTAATCTATGTTCTTAACATCTTACTTCTTTAACCACACCCCGAAAAATTTTTGTGTGGCAGCTAACACTCGTCCTTTGTCTATTTTGCAGACTTGTTGGACTATCAAGGCTAGAATTCCTAGGAATTTACAGGTTAATCCATCGTTGTTATTAAGAAATTAAGAGGCTAACCATATACTAAAGATAAGAATTTTACTGAGAATTTAATTTACATGATGTACAAAAAATATGTAGAATAACTTTACACATGGATATAAGAACATAGGTATAAATATTTTTTGTGGGAAAAATATGTAAATAAAAACTTACATGAAGTAACTAGGAGAGAGGTTTCCCTTTGGGGAACCCCCTTAAGATCGAATAGAAAAGTTGGAGCTTTTATTTAAAACACACTGATGTACAATTTATACAAGAAGTACTGACTTGGATAGCTTTTTTGGGAGGAAGGGTTCACACATTTCAAGTATGTTGTCAAGTTGGTTGATTTCACTCTGCCTTCCTTCTACAAAATGTACACCTTTTATAGGCAAAAACTAGATAAAGTAGTGGTTCTAGAGATTACTACGTAGCCTAAACACATGTGGCCGACACTTAAAGATAAGAGATAAGAAAGAATCTTAATAATGCAAGCTGGGTACTCATTGGGCCCCATCGTCACATGCATTATTAATTTTTCTTCCAGACTTATTTTGACGCGTGCTTCAACAGTTTTTCTTTCTTTTGGAAAGTAGTGATAAAGGAAGCACTCTGACCCTGATTATTACAAGACATAAAGTGGGCATCCCCACCTGACTACACTATCTAATAATACAAATTCTATATTGTCTTCACTATGTATCCAAGTTGTGCAGGGCAATTGAGTCGAAGCTCATTCCTGAGTCATCGTCTTCATATGGATCCTGAGCATCCTGGAAGTATGCAATACTATCATCTTTGTCTAATCTTGCAGAATTATTATCTGTATTATTTATCTCTGGAATAGTTCTGTCTAAATTAGTGGGTTGTTCGTCTGGCTGTCCATTCATATGTTTATCTTGTATCTGGTTGCTAAAGAATCTGTCTAAAGTCTGTTTGATTATAGTCTCTATTGTTTCATTTTTTCTTTTAGATATTAAAGTCTTCTTTAAAATCTTATTACCTGATCTTGTTAACTTATTTTTTGGTGAAGAACATCCTTCATCTTCCCTTTTTGGCAAAGTGACAGCAATTAATGGGTTTGATTTGTCTTTATCGGTCACCGTTTGAACCAGACTAGCTATACCAACATTCGGTACAGTGGATTTCTGAGCATTCATTGGGAAATGCACACCCTTCTCATCCATTTTTTGAGTAGATGGAGAGCTCTGAGTCTGAGTCTGTATTTGTGCATTTGTCTTGTTTACATTTGTCTGCTAGTTGAGTCTCGCTTCTAATAATTGTATCTGCTTTATTAGTCTAGTGTTTTCCACGAGGAGTGATTCTTTCTGAGCATTTAGCTTCTTGAAATTCTCCGTCATTGAAAAACAATGGTTGCAGAAAATAATCTTTCCAATCTCTTTTTGCAAATTATACTGAGGTATTTGATCTGGGTTCTGTCTGAGTGATGGAGATATATAATAGTTTGGTCCTAAATATCCTCTAGCATGATTGGTGGCTTCGGTAAAATCATTAAAACCTTTAAAAAGAGGGGCTTTTAAACCTTGTATTGAATCTAACACTTCTAACCATGTTTGCAAAATTCCGTTAGTTTTTCCATGAATGACTACATAGTATTTAAACCTAGGCCTACTTTTTTCTGCCATGTATTGGCATAAAGAGTTCATGGATGCCATAAAATGATTAGGGTTTTGTCTATTGTAAGATATCCAAAGATTATCTACTAAACACCTTTGGGGTCTATCTAAAATGTAGTCTGGTCTTACTCTGAATGATATGTTGCTTTTAGGGTAAGCAATTAAGTTAAATGGTCCGAAGTGAATTCTTTCCATTGTTTCTAAAGATTCTAGTGGTCTAAAATTTAAATTACCTAACATTGTCTGTTGATATGAATCTGAAGACAAAGCTACACCCTTGCCTTTATCTGCAGGAGGTGGTTGTCCTGTTGGTCTCATGCTGAAAACAAATGAGTGAGATTAAACTAATTGATTTATTCCCAGTTGTAATCTACTTAACTGGTTTGCTAATTCGTTTTCTTTACCTTTTATATGTTCGAATACTATATTCTTATAAACAGATATGGTGTCTGTAAAATTTAGCCATCTTCTTCTACTACTAGTTTTGTCATTTATTTTTTGATGGAATTTAACTATAGATTCACAATCTGTTCTAACTAAAATTTCTTCTTTATTTAGAATATACAATTTGAAACTATTTAACCCGTATATTATAGCTAATACTTCTAGGTCTATAGCACTCATGTTTCCTTTTTCTTTATATGCCCCACTCTGATAACCACATATTTGTTCTTCATTTTTATTACTGTATTTATTAGGTCATGCTTTTAAGATAGCTCCCCATCCTAAATCACTTCCATCTGTTTGAATGATTAAATAATCTGATTCTAATGGAATTTTTAGGTATGGAATACTTTTAATTTTTTCTTTTATTTTTTTGGATTAATTTAATGTCTTCTATATTGAAATTTTTTTGCCCTTTACTACCTGTCTTTGCGTATAATGGTCCTGCTATTTTTCCTAAGTCTTGAATAAAATCTCTTGCATAATTTACTAATCCTAAAAATTTTTGTAAATCTTTTGTCTTTTCTAATTTATCTGGCATTTCTAATACCTTCTTTGCAATGTGTGGTTGGAGTTTTACCTTTCCATTTCCTAAAGTTATTCCTAGAAAATTAATATAAGTCTTACATAATTCCATTTTCTTTTTACTTATTATTATTCCATGTTTAACAAATAATCTGAAAATTATTTGTAAGTGTCCTAAATGTTCTTGTATATTTTGACTAAATACCAAAATATCATCTACATATACTAATATAAAATGTTTATATTCTCCAAATATATTATCCATCTTTCGTTGAAAAATGGGTGGAGCTGTCTTTAAACGAAACGGCATAACTAACCATTCAAAATGTCCACCTGGACATGTGAATGCCGTCCACTCTATGATGTCTGGGTGCATTTTCACTTGCCAGTAGCCTGACTTACAGTCAAATTTACTATATACCTTTTTATTTTGAATTCTATTAATTAACTCACTTTTATCTGGTAGTTTATATGCATCTGTTCTGGTGTTATCATTTAATCTTTTATAGTTAATTACCATACGAGCTTTACCTCTTATTTGTTCACTATGATTTCTTACCATAAAGTCTGCCGATCTATGTCTAGAGGTAGATCTTCTTATTAATTCTAATTATAAAAGTTCCTTTATTTGTATATCAAATTCTTTAGTATCTTCACTATTTGCTTCTATAGGTGCTGTTTTTATAGTGTATTCTGAATTAATTATATCTAATTTACACATTATCTCGTTAGCGTCCCAATAGGCTAACGGTCTTTCTCTTATTATTTCCATTTTATCTAGTATAGATATTATATTTTCTAAATCTTTTGGACTGTTTATTATTCCTATTTTATCCATTCCTTTTCTAAAATTATAAAACTGCGTTTCTATACTTATTAGGGTATAGTCTTTTTCTATACCTGTTAAGCATTCTTGTCCTTCTGCATTAAGCAGAGTATAATTTCTAACTTCTTCTAGGTTTTCTTTTATATTTTTGTTTTCTTTTAACAGGTTGCTGCTTTGGCATTGATTATTTTGGCAATCGTCGCAACATGGTTCTGGAAGCAATTTCATTTTATGAGTGTTTAGTGTTCTATATACTGTTGCCAATGTTACTGTTTGTACTGGTGTATAAGTTAAGTTTTTAAAGAGCATTATTACATCTCTTGTTAAGAGACATCCTCCTTTATTCTAGATACAAAATCTTAGTCCGATAACAAAATCTGATCCTATGTTTAAATCTCTTGCTAATATTTTATTAACATTGTAAACTGGGTTATAGAATTTATTGCATGTATTTAAAAAACTTATTTGTGCTTTTTCTACGTAATAATTATAGATATTTTGTGATCCATCCATTTGAGTGGCTGTTATAGGTCTTTCAAGTACTTTTAGTAAATGTTCCGGTAAAATTTCTTTATTGATTAAACAGCTAGTACATCCGGGATCTACTAATGCTAGAGTTTCTATCTCTACATTTTTTATTTTAATTTTTACTAAAACTTTTATGGTAGAGAATTCTTTATCTTTGTTGCATATTAGACTAGTGTCATTATCTTCTAGATTCATAAGTTCTGCCTCTAATTTTTCTAAATGTATCGCTTCTTGTGTATCTGTCTCTTCTATGGCGATTTTGGTTTTTCCTTTTTCTAGGATGGTTAGTCTTTGTTCTAAATCATTTACTCGGGTTTCTAAAGTAGACACCCTTAGATTTAGGATTTGATTATTTGTATATTTTTGTCTGTTATTTATTTTTGGTTCTACTTTTATTTTTAAAGTGTTTTCTATACAATTTATACATGCTTCTAAGTAACATTTTTTGCATTTAGCTCTATTGTCTTTACTTGGATACCAATTACATATACGACATCTATTACTGTCTAAACCTTTGTTTCTTTGGAATTCATGTATACATTCTTGAGTAACATTCATTAAATTATTGATTACTAGATTGTTTAGGTCTAAATCCTCTATCTCTTGTCCTAGCTCATTAACTAAGTTATCTTCTTCTGATTTTGAGGAATCAGATTTTGGATTATCTTTATCATTTATATCAATACTTATTATTGAGTATATACTTTCTGTATCTGACATGTATTAGTCTACATTTAATAAAGTTTCTTGGAAATCCTCTATTAGTTGAGAATTTCTAGTTCTATTATTATTTCTTTTAGGACATACATTAGCTAAATGGTCGATGCTTCCACAAGTATAGCATTCTAATTTGTTTTTATAATTTCTATCATTTCTATATTTCCTAACATGTCTATCTCTATTTAACCACGGTGTTTTAGCTTTTGATTTTCTTAAGAAGTATTGTTTACGACTATATGGTTTTTGATTATGTCTTTTCTTATATTTTCTATGTTGTTTCTGATCGTAATTCTGGGTTGTGTATATAACAGATTTGCAAAAATTCATTTCATTTCTTTTTAATTGTTTTTGTATTTGTATGTTTGTACATTTTTCTGTTAGTATATCCATTATATATTGTGCTCTATGTCCTATGGTCCATTTTAGAGTTGGGTTGGTTACTAACCAAAATTGATATACTAAAAAATCAATCATTATTCACTGAAAATTATCCTTGTTTATTATATTTGTTTATGTTTGTGTTAAAATATTTAAATATCATAATATTGAAATATACCACTGTTTTTGAAAAATCATAATATTGAAATATACCACTGTTTTTGGTATCAGAGCGAGAAGGTTTTGGGAACATTACCTATTAACTCGCAAAAGTTTACAAACTCTGTATAAAAAGACAGAGATCTTTCCAAGACATAAGGTGTAGCTATTTCTATTTATATAGAGAAATCAGAAAAAGAAATAATATAATAGCTAGAAAACATAATTTAGAAGAAAGTCGGAAAAAGTTATTAGAAGCAAACAAATTACATAAATTTTATAATACATCTAGAAAAGTTTGTGAAGATTTAGTAAGCGCATTAAATTGGGAAATACAAGGTTGTGAAAGGGATTTAGAAAATAATACTTCAGGAATAAAGTGGCTTAAGGAACGTATTAATAGAAAATCGTATCAATTAGGATAATAAATGGCAATAAGATATATTGAGTGTATTAGAAAAATACAACGTCAATATTATAGAGAATTTGCTTATAAACATCAACTTGTAAAAATTCAGAAACAATTTGTAGAAAGACTAGAGTTGTTAAACAGAGAAATAAGAAACCTAGAAACAGATATTCTAAACTTTAGAGAAACAGACGAAATAATTACCATAACCTCCAACTATTATAAAAAGGCATTAATTAGTGAACAATCTAGGCTGATAGAAAATATACAAGAAGTAGAATTAGATATAACCTATACAAATAATAGATTGAAATATCAAACTAAGCTAAGCAAAAAATACCTTAACTTAAACCACTTAGGATAAAACAAGATAGCTTCTTTAAAACGCCTTGATTAACTAGATCTTAGATTTCAACCAGAAAAGAAATATAGAGTATTAAAAGATAACTCCACTATAAGGTGTAATGTCAACCAGGGTGAACATATTTTACATTTAGAAGATAAACAATATAATACAGTAATAGACTTTTTAATAAATTCAAGCGAAAAAATTCAGGAAAAAGATAATAGTATAATAAGAATTTTAGAAGAGATAGAAGTTACTCAGAATAAATATAAAAAGACACTAGATAAGATAGAACAAAATTTAGATTATTTAAAGTCACAAGAAATAGAAATAGACAGAAAAATCCAGTATTTAAATCACAAATTTAATTTAGAAAAAATACCTACAAAATTAGAAATTGAAAAGCTAATAAAAACCATAATAGAAAGACCTAAAGAATTGGAAGTAAAAACAACTCAATTAATATCTAAGCTTTTAGAACAAGTAGAAAATATAACAACAGAAATCAGAGACTTGCAAAAAATAACAAAAAGATTAGAAGAAATATCACTTTCATGAGTGAAGAAGATATAAATTATAGTAAAGCACTAGAAAAATCAAGAAGTTATCATAGCGAACTAGAAGGATTATCTAAGCATATACCTTCAAGTGTAACAGATAAAATTTTACTAAAACAAAATAATACCATAATAGAGTTATTATTAGACTTACACAAAAAGATAGACATTTTAATTAAAGACAAAGAAACTCAAAAACCTTTTCAGAAAGAACCAGAATTACCCGAACTACATAAGAAAATAGACATCTTAATAAAAAATAAAGAAGCCCAAGAGCCACCAAAAAAATAACTTTGAAATAGAAGAACTTATTAACCAATTAAAACGAATTGAATTAACTCCTAAACAAGAAAGAAAAATATAATAAGAAAACCACAAAAATAGACTTTTTATCAAATAGACAGAGAACCGTCGAAAATAATGAAAGACAAGGAGAAGAAAGACAAAGAATAAGTTTTTCGGAGAATAGAATAGGAAATAATAATATATTATCCAGAATATGCAGAAGACAACCTAATATGGAGCAGAACCAAGAGCTTAACGAAATAATAGATGTGAATAAAGATTTACAAATTTTTCAACAACATCAATTAAAATTATTAAATCCTAAAACATTATATAACGCAGGATATTTTTCTACAGACAATCAACTATATAGATATTATAGGGAAGAACAAATATCAGCTATAGGAGAAGATTTTAAAATACTAGATTTAGTAAATGCTAATTCTTTAAGACATATAAAAAATAATAAAATGATATTGATGCATATGGATTTAATTGTTATAGGAATAAAAGGTCTAACTAGAAAAAATCTAGGATCCAAAGTATTAATAACAATATATGATGATCGATGGTCAGACATTAAAAAATCAATAATAGGATTAACTGAAGTAGATAGGACAAATAATGGAGGAATATTCTATATAAGTCCAGATTTCCTAATGAACTTAAAAGAATTTGGAAAAAACATTAAAATAGGAATCCAAACTAAAGGGTACGAAGAAATGAATAGTGGAAATAATTTATTAATGTGCATAGGGTTTATTGGAAAATTAACTTTAAATAGTAATACTAAATTTAAACTAAAAGTAAATGATGTAGTTGAAATAATGGGAAATAAAGGCATAGGTTTAATAAAACTAATAAAAATAGACCCAGAAATATATGCAGGTTTAGAATGGAATCTAAACAAATTTACCAAACCAAAAATTCTTACACCAGACTCTCATCTATTATATACTACAAGTAAAGGAGAAACTTCAGTCAGTTTTACAGATTATAATTACACACCTAAAAGAAATTTAGACGATGGCGAAATAGAGAGTAATATAGAAACAGAAAACGAGTTTATGAATATAGAAGTCCTACAAGAAGGATTGAAGTAGACATGGCCATAGAAAAAGCTGAAAACTTAGCAGAAGAATATAAGTATATAACTTTTAAATGTAAAGGATGTCAAAAGGATGAAATGAAAATAGAAGAATGTATAGAACATTTTAAAAACTGTTTAGAGAGAAGTGATAATTTAGGATATAGAAATAACAAATTATTCCTTGAAAGAAAAGATGAAGACACAATTTCTGTATTAAGTTCCACAATAAGTTATAAAGAACTAGCAGAATTAGAACCAACTAGCTCTTCAAGTGGTAGCCCATTCCAACAAACAATCCCTAATCCCCAACCAATAGACTATAGTACAGGCAATGTACCTAGAAGACCAGCAATTAGGATAAACCCAGATACAGAACTTAGAGGAGATAATATAAAACCAGCAGGTAAAAGAATGCCAATAGAAGAACTAATAAAACTACAAGAATGAGGTAGTAAAGGTAAAATTCTGAATATAGCAGCACACGATCCCCAAATGTGGGATACAGTGATAGATCTATGGAAAGGAATAGTAGTTGCAGATTGCTTAAGACATTATACAGAAACAGATACGGAAAAAATGTATAAATATTTAGAAACCTTCCTAGGAGAATCTGCAAAAGCCACATGGGAAAGTTTTAAGACAAATTGCCCATATGATTTCCAGATTTTATTAAGTATGGGACCAAACCCCTATAATTTCACAAACAAAATGCATATGTTATTAACTGAAAAAGATTCAAATAGTGGATTATTAGCACTACAAAAGGAAGCATTAATCAAACTAGAACAATTAAGTATTTCACATTGGGTATATATAAAGAAATTCCTACAATACTATTTTCATTATTGCACCGTCAGCGGAAATACCTTTAATGAAGAATTAGGCAAAAAGTTATTCAATAAATTACCATATTAGGTAGAGAAATAGAAGATAGATGGTATAAAAGAGACGGTGTAGTAGCCAACCCAACTCTGTATATAAGTTTATATATATATACACACACATATATATATATATATACACATATATACATATACATATATATGTGTGTGTGTGTATAAAGAAGGGTTATAGATGTGCCCATGTGGCACCTCTCTATGGTCTCCAATTATATTTACTATCTTTTTTCTCCTTTTTTTCTTAAACATTTTTCTATATTTTTTCCACTTTTTTTTAACTCTACTAATTTATGTAAATATGTTATGTTAGAAAACTAATTCTTTTTTTCTTAATTATGAAGAAAAATTCAAAAGTCTTTCATTTAGTTGTGTTTTCTCACGGTTGCATCCACTAGATTTCTAATTGTTTATTTTAAATAACCCTTTAATGGGTACTTTAAGTTTAGTCTCTTTTTTTAAATCTTTTGTTACCTATTATTATACCTATTTTAAAGATCTTTATTACTTATTATTATAATAGTTACTTACTTATAATCAATACTTGATACTGAGGGTTCGTGCTAACACGGACTCAATATAAATTATTTTTTTGTCTTAATTTATGTGGCACAAATAATTTAGATAATTAATCATATTTTTAATATATTTTTAGATATTTTAAGCTGTTAACTATTTTAATTTTTAGTACTTTTTTATGTAATTTTTAAATAATATATGTTACTCTGCTTGTTCAAACTTTTGGGACATTGATAGTCAATTATATTTGTGACATAGTAAAATTATTATAAAAAGTACCTATGATGTTCTTAAGCCTATTGATGCTAGCAACTTTTGTATTATTAGCAACTGCAAAGCAACTCTTCTCCTTGTTTAGACATTGACCATAAATATCTTCATACACTTTCAAAGTATTTAACATCATCTCAAGAGGTAGGTGGTTTATCTTTGGTCCATTGGTGTTCATATAGAAACCCTGGTATCCCCGTTTGTCATAAAGGTTGTTCAACATCTTAGAAAGAAGTTCAGCACTAATGATAAAAAGAGAAGGTGACACAGGATCACCTTGTCTCAAGCCTCTACTAGAATTGAAGAAGCCATGTCTTCTCCCATTGATAGTAACTAATATGAAGTTGAAGATAAGATGAATCCACCAATTAGAAAAGCCAAACTTTTTCAAATCCTTACACAGGAAGTCCCAAGAGACCCTGTCATAGGTTTTTGCCATGTCTAGCTTAATTACTACATTTCCCCCATAGCCGGTTTCTTAATATCATCGATAATTTCTTAGGTTAGAAGGATGTTCTCAGAGATTCCATGAAAGATCAAGAAAGTTAATTCTCTTGCAAGATTTAAAGCCTTAAGGTATTTTAGATGTTCATCCATGAGTCCCTTTCATCCATGAGGGCCAAGAACCTATTTTTATGTTTTAAATCATGAATTTGCATGTTTACAATGAGTTACTTTCGTAAAGCTTTTGGCATGATGATTACAAGTGTTGTTAGTTGGAAAGTAGCCCTTACACGTTTGAAGCATGAAATTCCATGTTAAATCCCCAATGTATGGTTTTAGTGTTATGAAAATATTATTCCCACATGTTTTAATCATTCCCAAGCTTAAGTTCATGAATTTCAAGTGTTTGCTGAAATGCCTAAGATATGAATTTGAACAATGACTACTTATTATATTGTTGAAGCTTTAGTATGTTTCTACTGTTGATGTTATCGAGTCCTAGGGGTTATGAATACCCAAAATCTTAGTTGTTTAATTAGTCTCAGTATTTTCAAAATGGTTTCGAATACATTTGAATATTATCAGTTCAGTCAGTTATCCGAGTTAGTTCAGTTGGGAGTAGGATTTAGCACCTAGTGAACCCATGAATGGGAGCTCACTTGCCTGTTGAGGGTGTGACCTTTAGTAGCAGTCCCTGTGTACCAAAACTACGTAGCCAGTGTAGGTTGAGATGTTAACCTGCCAGTTGAGGGTTGACATATATCTCACTAGAGCACCTGCCAGTAGAGGGTGACTCTATAGTCCTTCAGGATTTCACTTTTCTGGATCCACGCAGCCATGTGTCAGTACCTGTGGCACGATACTGACACCCTTCCAACTGAGGTCATAGGTTGGACCCCAATTAGCTCATATTAGGCATGTCGGTTAGATGATAGCTCCTACAGTCTTAGTCCAGTCTCAATTCAAAAGTCAGTTCGGGTTTGCTTGACCAAAACATTTAGTTTATCAGTTAAATCAATACTCAGATTTTAGTATTTCATTTTGCAGACCTATTTCAGTATCATGTTATATTCTTGGTCTTGCATTCTTAGAT
Source organism: Capsicum baccatum var. pendulum (assembly GCA_030864225.1). Lineage (NCBI taxonomy): Eukaryota > Viridiplantae > Streptophyta > Magnoliopsida > Solanales > Solanaceae > Capsicum > Capsicum baccatum. Next base: position 36,986,536 of record CM061561.1, read on the forward strand.
TTTATTGTTTTCAAGCATACTATGCATTAGTTACCTCATGTTATCCATTCAGTCAGTTATTATTCATGCACATGAGCCCATGCATATCAGCTTAACCTTATTTAGCATACCAGTACATTCAAAGTACTGACCGCATACTCGTTTCTTGTGCTATAATGTCTCATATCATAGTTTCTGATGCTAAGGTTCCCGACCACACTTAGACATTCTAGCACATCAGCAGTAGCAACAGTGGTGAGTCCTCATATTTCGAGGACCGATTATGTTTATTGCAGTATTTTGTTCCAGTTAGACAGTTGGAGTTAGTTGGGGCCTGTCCCATCAACTCTTATTCAGTCAGTTTTAGAGGCTTTCAGATATTTCAGACTGTCAGTAGTTGTCAGTCTTATCAGTCAGTTTTCAGCATTTTTGCTTATATTTCATATTTATGGATTTTTCAGTTGTATTATTTCCAGTATTTAAACCTTATGGCCTATTCAGTGGTTTTCACACTTGTTCATTATCAGTATATTATTTAGTGCTCACAACAGGTACTAGCTCATGGGTTAGCTTGTGGTCACTTGTGACCATAAGCACCGTGTGGCATCTAGGGTGTACTCCCCGGGCTTTACGAACTTGGTCTCAGAGCCTAAGGTTTTAAAGTGTCCTAGGGAGCCTGAAAGCCGTGTTGAGTAGAGTCTTGTGCATGGGTGTGAAGCGGGCCACACTTATGGACAAGAGGCTACAAGATGTTTTAGGAAGAGTTTTCTTTCTTTCAGTATTCATGTCGTGTGAATGATCATGGGCTCAATTTAGACTCTCTTACTAATTCAATCTTCTTTTGATTTATAGAACATGCTTTCTAAAAAGACTAACGGATGGAGAAATAGGAATCTGCCTACACCTCCGCCCGTTTAGGAAGATCTCCTAAATGAGCATGTCTCTCATGCCGAATTTGGAACTGTATTTAATACTTTATCTCACTCAGTAGCTGATCAGAATAATTAGCAGGCTGCTATCCCAGCTGCTCCAATGGCTAATACTGCTGCAACTAGAATTTGAGACTTTACCCGAATGGACCCTCTTTTATTTTTGGGATCCAAGTCTGATGAGGATCCGCAAGAGTTCATTAACATGGTTCAGAAGGTAACTGATATTATGGGTGTGGCTTCTAGTGAGAGTGCATAGTTGGGTGCTTACTAGTTGCACGATGTTGCTCACACCTGGTATAATTAGTAGAATGGAGATAGAGGTGCTGATGCAGGGCCTGTTGAATAGAAAGAAGTTTCTACAACCTTTTTTGATATGTTATTTCCCTTGGAGCTAAGGAAAGACAAGGTTAATGATTTTATCAATTTGAAATAGAGGAACATGAGTGTGAAAAAGTATTCTCTTAAGTTTACTCAGCTAGCCAAGTATACTTCTAATGTGGTGTCTGATGAAAGGTCTAGAAAGAGTAAGTTTGTCTCTGGTATAGCTGATAGCGTGGTAAAGGAGTGTAGGACCGCAATGTTGATTAGCTAATAGTCCATACTCAACAGATTGAGGAGCAAAAGTTTAAGGAAAGAGAGATGGAGAATAAGAGGGCTAGAACAGGTAGCTTCAGTTTTGGCTCAACTGAGGTCGGAGGGTGGTAACTGTCCTCAATTTTGTTAGAAATTTTCAACCCCAGCTCCTTCCCCAGCTAGTGCGTCAGCACTGAAGTTCAAAAATGATAATCGAGATAGAGTGCCAGGCCCTAAGCCACAAGAAAGTGTAAAAGTAGTCGTACAAATCCACTTTGCCAGAAATGTAGTAAAAACAATCAGGGTGTGTGTAAAGCTGGCAGTGATGTACGCTTTGGGTGTGGCGATCTAGGACACAGAGTCAGGGATTGCCCAAAGAGTGGTCAACAGAGTCAGTTCGATCGTCCCCCAGTTCTATCCAATCGCCCAACTTAGCAGGGGTGCTGCTTCCAGTACAACCAGTGGTCAGTGCCTAAACAAATTGTATGCCCTTTTGTCTTGACAGGATTAGGAAAATTCTCCTGATGTGGTTACTTGTATGTTACAGGTTTTTTATTTACATGTTTATGCTTTGTTTAATCCCGGAGCTTCACTTTTTTTTGTAACCCCCTATATCGCTGTTAATTTTGATGTTAGTCCTGATACTTTAGTAGAACCCTTCTTAGTGTCCACTCCAATAGGTGTCTCTATTGTAGTTAGGCAGGTATACAGGAACTGTTCGGCCATAATATCCCAAAAAGTCACTTCAATTAATCTTGTGGAGTTAGAGATAACTACTTTTGATGTCATTCTCAGCATGCATTGGCTCCACTCATGCTACGCTTCAGTTGATTTTAGAAATAGAGTTGTTCATATTTAGTTTCTGAATGAACTAGTCCTAGAATGGAGTGGTAATACTTCAGCACTCAAGGGTCAGATTGTTTTGTACTTTAGAGCGAGAAAATAATATCCAAGGGGTGTGTTTACCATCTTGTTCGAGTTAAAAACTCTAGTTCAGGGACTTCCAATCTCGAGTCTATTTCAGTAGTGAGGGAATTTCCAGATGTGCTTCCCGGAGATCTTCTTGGAGTTCCTCCCGAAGGCGAAAGTGAATTCGTAATAGACCTTCTTCTAGATGTCCAATGTATCTCTATTTCTTCCTACAGAATGGATGCAACTGAGCTTAGAGAGTTAAAAGAATAGTTGAAATATCTCTTAGACAAGTGATTCTTCAGGCCCAATGTTTTCCCATGGGGCACTCCAGTCTTTTTCGTGCGAAAGAAAGATGGTTCTATCAGAATGTGCATCGATTACCATCAACTAAACAAAGTCACCATCAAGAATAAGTACCTACTTCCTAAAATTGATGACTTGTTTGACCAACTTCAGGGTGTCACTTATTTCTCTATGATAGACCTCAGATTCGGCTATCATCAGCTAAGACTCAGGGAATGTGGCATTACAAAAACAACTTCGAATTTCTAATCATGTCCTTTGGACTAACAAATGCCCCAACATCTTTCATGGACTTGATGAACAAAGTGTTCAAGAAGTACTTGTACATGTTCATCATAGTCTTCATTGATGATAGTCTTGTCTATTTTCGTAATGAAAATGATCAGAATAGTATTACAGACTCTTAGAGCCCTTCGATTGTTTGCCGAATTCAGTAAGTGTGAGTTATGGCTAAGATCAGTAGATTTCCTTGGCCATATTATTTCCAGTGATGGCATTAAAGTTGACCCTTAAAAGACCGTAGCAGTGAGAAACTGGCCCAAACCTATTTGTCCATCAGATATCAGGAGTTTCTTGGGTTTGGTTGGATATTAAAGACGGTTTGATGAAAATTTCATTTATTGTGTCCCCATGTCTAGATTGACTCAGAAAAAAGTCAAGTTTCAGTAGTCAGATTCTTGTGAAAAGAGTTTTCAGGAGTTGAAGACTCGACTCACCTCATCCCCAGTTTCGACCTTGCCAGATGGCTCAAATGGGTTTGTTGTTTATTATGATGCTTCTAGAGTTGGTTAGAATTATTTAAGGACTATGATATGAGTGTTTTGTATCATCCGGTCAAGGCCAATATAGTGCAGATGCCCTTAGTAGAATTTTTATGAGTAGTGTGGCTCATGTTGAGAATCATAAGAAGAAGTTAGTTCAGGAGGTTCATCAGTTGGTTAGATTAGGCGTTCATTTGGTTGACTCAACTGAGGGCAGTGTATGGGCTTATAATAGTTTGAAATCTTCCTTGGTTGTTAAAGAAAAAGAAAAGCAAGATAGAGATCCTAGTCTAGTGAAGTTGAAAGAGCCAGCCAGAGATTAGAAAGTAGAGATTTTCTTCCAAGGGAGAGATAGTGTATTATGTTGCTAGGATAGATTGTGTGTTGTGTGTTTGAGATAGCTAATTCTTCTAGAAGCGCATGGTGCGCGTTACTCTATTCACCCAAAGAGCCACTAAGATGTACCATGATCCATGGGAAATTTATTGGTGGAGTGGTATGAAAAAGTATATTGCAGAGTTCGCAGCCAAGCATGATAATTTTCAGTAGGTTAAGGTTGAGCACTAAAGGTTTAGTGGCACTATGCAAGAGTTCAGCATCCCCACATGGAAGTGGGAAGAGGTAAACATGGATTTTATGATAGAGTTGCCTCGTTCACATCGCCAGCATGATTCGACTTGGGTTATTATGAACATAATGACCTTATCAACCCATTTCTTACTAGTCCATACTTCTTATTTAGCTGAGGATTATGCCAAGCTCTATATTTGAGAGTTGGTTAGGTTGCATGAAGTCCTGCTGTCCATCATTTCAGATAGAGGTACTCAGTTTACCTCTCACTTTTAGAAAGCTTTTTAGAAGGGTCTTGGTACCCAAGTTCATCTTAGTACAACCTTTCACCCTCGATAGATGGTCAGGCAGAGAGGACCAGTCAGACCCTAGAGGACATGTTGAGAGCTTGTGTTATCGACTTTAAGGACAGTTGTGATGTTCACTTGCCATTGATTTAGTTTGCTTACAATAACAATTATCATTCCAGTATTCAGATGGCTTTATTTGGGGCTTTTTATGGGAGAAGATGTAGATCTCCTATTGATTGGTTTGAGATAGGTAAGACCACATTAATAGGGCCAGATTTAATATTTGATGCAATGGAGAAAGTTTAGTTAATCATAAAGAGGCTTAAGACAGCGTAAGCCGACAAAAATCCTATGCAAATGTGAAAGAGGAGATCTCGAGTTTGTAGTTGGAGACTTGGTTTATTTGAAAATCTCTCCCATGAAGGGATTGAAGAGATTTGACAAGAAGGGGAAGCTTAGTACCTAATATGTTGCCCTTTACAGGATCTTGAGTTGCAATGGAAAGGTAGAGTATGAGCTTGAGTTGCTTGCAGATTTGGCATCAGTGCATCCAGTGTTCTATGTTTCTTTATTAAAGAAGTGTACTAACAATCCAGCTGTAGTAGTCCCTTTAAAAAGTACGAGCGTTCAAGACAAACTTTCTTACGAGGAAAGCCCAGTTGAAATCCTTGATCGTCAGGTTTGTAGACGGAGGAACACAAAAATTCCTTTGGTCAAAGTTCTTTGGTGAAATCAGTTTGTTGAGCGAGCCACTTAGGAAGCAGAAGCAAACATGCGTACCAAGTACCCTCATCTTTTCTTCACAAACTCCGACTCTGTTTAAGATAATAGTTTCCTTAGATTTTCTCTTTTCCATTCTTAGTTCTAGCTATATAATCATCTTCCTGTCATTGCATGCATTCACGAATTAGTTCATTCATGTATCATGTTTCAGACTCAGTCATGTAATCATGTTTTCAATTATGCAAGTTCAGTATGCGTATTTCTTTCCCTCAGTATCCTTAGCTTAATTAGTCTCATTCATGGACAAATGTTCCCAAGGGAGAGATATTGTAATGCCCCGTATTAGACTTAGCTCAGTTCAGCCTATAGTGCAAGTATAAGAGGCTTAGAACCTGAAAATTTAGCTAAGTGGTTGGGACTTAGTTTTATTTTTGGCCTCTTAAATTTGATAATTTTTAAAGTGACCTTCCCAACCCTGAGATGATGATTTCTAAGTTAATTCATGTTTAGGGGTGTAAAGAGCATGTCTCGGGGAAGTTTTGAATTTTTTAGATGAGGTTTGGGTCGTGTTTAGATTTTGAAAACAAGAAGTCATCGCGATAGCATCCCGACGCGGCCATTATAGCTTTGGATGGATCATCGCGTTGTGGTACCTCCATAATCTGTGTTTCAGTTGTGAATTTAAATCCCAGAAGGGCAGTCTTGTTATTTTCCACCGCCCCAAATCCGTGAAAACACGGGATTTATCATCAGTTAAGGCATTATATTCCCAATTTTCTTAATTCTTCTCTAAAATAAACCCTAACCTTTTCCCAAATTCACAAGTTCAATCATTATTTATTTATGAAAATTCAAGAATTCAAGCTTTACCACCCATGAACGATTAATAAAGTTAATTCTCTTGCAAGATTTAAAGCCTTAAGGTATGTTAGATGTTCATCCATGAGTCCCTTTCACCCATGGAGTTCAAGAACCTATTTTTATGTTTTAAATCATGAATTTACATGTTTACAATGAGTTATTTTCGTAAAACTTTTGGGAATTTCATTTATGCATGATGATTACAAGTGTTATTAGTTGGAAAGTAGCCCTTACACGTTTGAAGTGTGAAATTCCATGTTAAATCCCAAATGTATGCTTTTAGTGTTATGATTGTGTTATTCTTACATGTTTCACTTATTCCCATGCTTAAGTTCATGAATTTAAAGTGTTTGATGAAATGTCTAAGAGATGAATTTTGACAATGACTACTTATTATGTTGTTGAAGCTTTAGTATGTTTCTACTGTTGATGTTATCGAGTCCTAGGGGTTATGAATACCCAAAAACTTAGTTGTTTAGTTAGTCTCAGTATTTTCAAAATGGTTTTGGATATATTTAAGTATTATCAGTTCAGTTAGTTATCCGAGTCAGTTCAGTTGGGAGTAGGATTTAGCACTGAGTGAACCCAGTGATTGGGGCTCACCTGCCAGTTGAGGGTGTGACCATTAGTAGAAATCCCTGCTTTCCAGACTCATATCCAGCGTATGTTGAGATATTAGCCTTCCAGTTGAGGGTTGGCATATATCTCACTAGAGCACCTGCCAATAGAGGGTTACTGTTTAGTCCTTTGAGACTTTATTTTAGTGGATCCACGCGGCCATGTGTTAGCACCCGTGGCACGGTACTGACACCCTTCTAACTGGGGTCACAGGTTGGACCCCAATAATCTCATATTAGCGCATGTCAGTTAGATGATAGCTCCCACAGTCTCAGTCCAATCTCAGTTCGAAAGTCAGTTTAGGTTTGCTTGACTATAGCATTTAGTATATCAGTTAAATCAGTACTCAAATTCCAGTATTTCAGTTGACAGACCTATTTCAGTATCTTGTTATATGCTCGGTCACACATTCTCAGATTTTACAGCTTTCATACATACTATGCATCAGTTACCTCATGTTATTCATTCATCCAGTTATTATTCATACCGATGAGCCCATGCATATCAGCCTAACCTCATTTAGTATTCTAGTACATTCAAAGTACTGATCGCATACTCATTTCTTGTGCTATTATGTCTCATATCATAGGTTTGGATACTTAGGTTCTCGACCGCACTTAGATATTCCAGCCATCATCATCAGCAGCAGTGGTGAGTCCTCATATTTTGAGGATCTATTAAGTTTATTTCAGTGTTTATTCCAGTTAGATAGTTGTATTTAGTTGGGGTTTGTCTTATCAACTCTTATTCAGTCAGTTTTAGAGGTTTGTAGACATTTTAGACAGTCAGTAGTTGTCAGTCTTATCAGTCAGTTTCCAACGTTTTTGCTTATATTTTAGATTTGTGGATTTCAGTTGTATTGTTTCTAGTATTTAAAACTTATGGCATATTCAGTGATTTCCGCACTTGTTCATTATCAATATATTATTCAATGCTCGCAGTAGGTACCAGCTCATGGGTTAGCTTGTGGTCACTTATGACCGTAAGCACCGTGTGGCGTCCAGGTTGTACTCTCAGGGCATTACAAAATGCCTCTATAGCTCTATAAAGATCATATCAAATGATAAACCAAGAAGTTTGATTAAAAATACCACTCAGCCCATCAGGACCTGAGCACTATATTTGTCAATGAAAAAAATACACTCTTTAATCTCCTCCATGGTAGGAGTAGCGGCCAACATCTTGTTATTATCATTAGTGATGCATCTCTCAATACATTCAAGTGATTCAAAGTTCTTAGGATGGAGGTCTTGTGTAAGAATATTTTGATAATGTCTGATAGCAGCTTCAACAATATTGCCGTTTCTATCCAACCACTGATTTCGGTCATCCCTTATCTTAGAATAATCAACCTCCTTCTCTTTTCTTTTATAATATTATGAAATTAGGTTGTGTTGGCATCCCTTCCTTGAACCATTTTTTTCTAAACTTTTGTCTAAGAATACTATCTTGAATTTTGTGATATCTAGTGAAATTAACCTTGTTTCTAGATAGCTCACTTTTATTCTCTAGAGTGTTGTCTTTCAAACAGTTATCTTTAAGAGTTCTAATCTTAGACTCTAGTCTCTTTAGGACATCATATGTATCACCAAAGGTTTCCCTAGACCAATTGTTGAGGGCTTTACAAACTCTCTTGATTTTTTGGTAAAGGGTGTACATTGGGTTCCCATAGATATCTTCTTCCTAACTTTCTTGAACAGTAGTAATGTAGTCGGGGTGATTTATCCAAAAATTTGAATACTTGAAATATTTGATATAAGGGGTGGTGTGATTAGCCATTTTTACCAGTAGTGGGGTATGAACTGAGCTGGTTCTGGAGAGATGTGTCACAGAAGTGTTCGAAATATTGTCAAGCCAAGTTGAGTTTTAGATCAACCTGTAAAGTCTCCTCCATATTGTAGTAGGAGGGTCTCTATTATCACACCAAGCGTAGATTGAACCTATGAATCCTGCATCCTGAAGCCTGCACTCATTAAGGAATTCAATAAAATCAAGTCTCTTATTAAGTCTATAGCTTTTGCCTCCCCTTTTCTCCTCATTAGAGGTTATCACATTAAAGTCTACAATGGCTCCCCATACTCTATGAATATTGTTTGACATCTCTTTCGTATCATTCCATAATTTCTTTCTAAGTTCTTCAGTACATTTAGCATACACTATTGTTAGAAAAATGGGTAGATTATTGAGATAAATGGCTTTGATCAAAACATATTGTTCTTTATCTTGAATAATTGTGATGTCAACCTCAGCTTTCCACATTATCCAGATTTTATTGGAGCAGTTGTAGTAGCCTTGGTCCATTCTTTGTTTCCTTTATGTTTTATGATTTTGCTACTATCTACCATAATTTCTTGCAGACAAAGCAGAGGCATTTGAAATTGTTGTTGAATAGTCTGGAGTCTTTCAAAAGCTACTGTCGATGCAATGCCCCTTATATTTTATGAAAGTGTATCAATCATTAGATATATTATGGTGTAAGAAGGTTTTGGTTATCTTTGTTGTCCTCTAACATGATGTGATATTGAGCAAAAATCTTTCCATATACTGAGGGTCCGTGCTAGCATGGGCCCAATATAAATTATTTTTTTATCTCAATTTATGTAACACAAATAAAATTTAGATAATTAATTATATTTTAATATATTTTTAGATATATTAAGATGTTAACTATTTTAATTTTTAATACCTTTTTATGTAATTTTTAAATAATATATGTTACTCTCCTTGTTCAAAATTTTGGCATTATAGTCAATTATATTTTTAAATAATTTAAGTTTTAAATTATTGTGATTTATATAATTTTTCTTCTATTCTGCTAATTAGAAGTGACATAGTAAAACTATTATAAAAAGTACCTATGAAAAAAATTTAAGTGGACCCCACATAAGACTCCAAGTTAATTTAAAATATCAACAGTTAATTTATCATTTTAAATCTATTTTATTTTTTAATTGAATATTATTAATTTTCAATACTTAGATAACTTATAATAATTAATTATGGGTGATGTAGTAAAATCACGATTGAAACAGCTGTAGCAGTCATGTCATTATTATTTATTTTACTTTGTTTATTAAATATTATTATTTTCTAATACATAAATAAATTATAATAATTAATTAAGGGTGATATAGTAAAATTACGATTAAAGCAGCCGGAGCAGGCATGTCCACCATGAGCAGCTTGCTTCAGCTGCTTCATTATCACTTATTATATAGGAGAATTACTTTTAAAAAATACTTGTGAAAAAAATTTAAGAGGGTCTCATAAAAGTCGTCAAGTTAATTTAAAACATCAAGAGTTAATTTTCATTTTATGTCTTTACCTTTTTAATTAAATATTATTTTTTTTTTACTACTTAGATGACTTATAATAATTAATTAAGGGTGATACAGTAAAATTGCGATTAAAGCAGCTGAAGCAGGCATGTCATAAATGTTTATTTTATTTTTTCCTAATTCAACATTATTGATTTTCTAATATGTAAATGAGTTATAATTTTTAATTAGGAGTACAATAATTAATTAGGGGTGATATAATAAAATTACAGTTGAAGCAGCTGAAGCAAACATGTCATAAATGTCTATTTTATTCTTTATTAAATATTATATTAAATTTTTAATAAATAAATGACTTATAATAATTAATAAGGGGTGATATAGTAGAATTAACTGTCTGTAATTTATAATACATTTTATGTAATTTTTAAATAATACATGTTACTCTTCTTGTTCAAGTTTTTGTGTCATTGGTAAGCTTTTAATTATTGAGGTATGTAATATTCTTTTTCTATTCCAATTAAAGTGGCTCTTATATAATTTTGACAGTTCGATCAAATATATTATACCTTTAAAAAACTTTTAAGTTTTTAATTATCGTGATTTATAGTATTTTTTAACGTATTATTTGAAATTTTTTAAATATTTTAAGTTGTTAACTATTGTAAATTATAATACCTTTTTATGTAATTTTCAAATAATACATGTCACTTTCCTTGTCCAAACTTTTGCGGCATTGATAGTCAATAATATTTTTAACTATTTCAATTTAAATGAAACTGATATAATTTTGATAGTCAACTAAATAATTTTTCTTTTAAAATTTTAATTTCTTAATTATTATGATCTATAGTATTTTTTTTTACTTATTTCTTTGGAATATATAACAGATTATTTTTTTTTATATATTTTAAATAATTAAATATTGTAATTTATAATACTTTTATGTAACTTTAAAATAATATATGTTACTTTCCTTTCCAAACTTTTGTGGTGTTGATGGTCAATTATATTTTTAAAATAATTTAAATATTTAATTAATTCAATTTATAATACTTTTTATTCTATTTTAATTCAAGTGGCACTGATATGATTTCGAGAGTAAGCTTAGTATTTTATATCTTTTAAATTTTTTAAGTTATTAATTATTGTGATTTGAAGGAATTTTTTCATATTTATTGAAAATGTATAACAAATTTAAAAAATAAGAAATAGATTAAAATGAATGAAAAAATGAAGGCAATGGAAAGGACCAATGAAGTTGTGCCAAAGCAGGCAGATTGACCTTTAAATTTTTTAATTTGTTAATTATTTCCATTTATATTATTTTTACAAAATTACTATAAAAAATACATGTGGAGAAACAATCAAGCAGGCCTCATATAAGACATCAAGTTAATTTAGCATTAATTATTATTATTATTATTATTTTAATACTTAGATGACTTTATAATAATTCTTTAATATAAATTTTTTAATATATAGATGAGTTATAATAATTAATTAGGGGTGATATAGTAAAATTATAGTTGAAGCAGCTGAAAAGACATATCATAAATATTTTTTTATTAAATATTACTAATTTTTTAATATGTAAACGACATATAATATCTAATTAGGGTGATATAATAAAAGGGTGAAAATTATTTCTCCCCCTTAACTTTACTTTAAAAATCAAACTCCCCCTCAATTTTAAACAATAAGCATTCTCCACCCTTTTTCCTACTTATCTTTTTAAATACCTATTTTTCCCTTACACTATTAATCTTTAGTTTTCTTCACCTCTTTAAAATTATTATATTTTTTATTTTTAATATATATAGTAAACTTTTGAAAATTAAAAAAAAATATTTTCTAGACGAAAAAAAAGTGAGAAATATATATTAAGTATATAGGTTAATGATGTTCTAAATGAAATAAATAACCAGGATAAGAAAATTAATTTATTATTAATACTTAAAACTGTAATATCTATTTATACTAGGGAAAATAAGGATAAAAATAATGCTATAAACATATTCCAATGCATGTAATATAATAATATATAATAAAAATGGATATACATTTTATAATAAATTAATTCAAAAGTTTACTTATACTATAAATATATACTTCCTCAATTCACTTTTACTTGTCACTATTTTTCTTTTCGAGGTCAATCTGCTTGAACTTTGACCAACATTTTAAAGATGTATAGTTTATTATTTAAATTTAAAATTTAGATAATCAGAAACTATAGGAAAAATGCTATACGTTGCAATCCTTCTTCATATTAATAAAATGAAAAAATATATCTTAAAATATTGATCAAAATTTATGCAGGTTGACCTGGAAAAGCGAAAAAAGTAATAAGTAAAAAAAAATTAGAGAAAGTATATTAAAATCGATGTGCATATATATATATCACACTTAATGCATGTAAAATAAGAGATATGGTAGAAGGTACCCCTAAACTATACCTTAAGTTGTTATGACACACTTAAACTTTAAGAGTGATCTATTACCATCTAAACTCATTTTTGTTGATCTGACTATCAAGTATTAGAATGTTTTTGTATTTCTTTTGGCCAAGTCAGCACAAAATTAGTACAAAAAAAATTTAATACTTGACCGTTGCATGACTTGTGTCAACAAAAAGGAGTAAAAAATACAAAAAAATGAGTTTAAAAGGTAACAGGACCCCCGTAAAATTTACGTGTGTCATAATAACTTCGGGTATAGTTGGAGGGGAGGGGGAAAGGGGAGACGAAAATACTTGTGCGTTATCTCAATAAAATTACAATCATAAAAAACAACATTAGCTTTTGTGACAAATTCATTGAAAAAGTTATTCTACGTATAATGCTAAATAATTTAAATAAAAATATATAAATACTTGACTAAAATAAATAATGTAGCATGAGAAGATATTGTAAATGCTAAGGTTAAAATAGACATTATCAAAATAAAAAGGGAGAAGATGCTGATTATTCAAAGTAGAGAGTAGAGTTTGATTTTTAAAATAAACTCGAGGGGAGAAATAATTTTCACCCTATAATAAAATTACGGAGCAAACAACTCAATTGGTTGACAAGGAGGCAACGGAAAGCTCCTCTCAACTGCCTCGTATATATTCTATAATATTCTAAATTCTAAAATATATAGCACCAAAAAGTTCTCTTCAATTATTTTTATCCTCCATGTTATAATTAACAGATTTTATGCTATTTCCTTATCAATCGTATTTGTCATTTTTTTTTGCCACGTGAATGGTTCTTTTTGGATGCTTTGATTCTATATTTAAAAAAAATTATTTTCTTATCATAACATTATATGTTGATACATGGTGTGCCGAATGTAAAAATATGAATAAAGAAGTGTGTGGAAACAATTTTATATTGTTGGTAAGTTGCTGATATGTTATGTTCGGCGGATTAATATGAATTCGTATTATTATTATTATTATTATTATTATTATTATTATTATTATTATTATTATTATTATTATTATTATTATTATTATTATTATTATTATTATTATTATTATTATTATTATTATTATTATTATTATTATTATTATTATTATTATGTGTGTGTACTTTTTTCAATCGTATGCAGATTTTTCTCATTTGGTATTAAAATTTTTGGTGTCAATTATCGTGTGATTGTGATGACCTGGTGTCCATTGTTGTTCCAAGCTTCAAAAATAAAAATTTGACAGAAGCGTTGAAAGGTAAAGGACTTTCAAAGAAGCACAAGCATTCGTTGTGCTTGGTTTGGTTTGTACATAATATTCTTTGGGCGAGAGACATTAACAACAACATAAGCCTCAGTTTAATAAAGCTCTCCGAGGATCTTGAGGTGTTTAACAGCTATCCATGGGGGTATGAAAGCTTCAAAATGACTGTCAAATATTTGTTGACTTCGTTAGCGCCAAAGACAGTCAACTTATATGGCTTCCCATGGGCTTTCATGGTAAATATTTCTTTCTTCTATTATGATATCATGCATTTTTTTCATTCAATAATGACTTTGATTTATTGACATTATTTTATAGGCTTGGGCGTTTGAAGCTATTCCTTATTTGAGTTAACAAGTGAACTACCAGGAAGGAGTTTTCTGTCCAAGAATCTTGAGATAGTTGTCGTCCAAAACTCATAAAAATACAAAATTTCTTGATCTCTTCAACCCACTAAAGGATGCAGTAAGTATAATTATAATTAATTTTTTGTTTTAATTAATGTTTTTTTTGAATGATCTAATCATCATTCTAATATATGTAATGATTTATGTTAGAATGTGTATCCGTCACTAGTTCCAACTAATCGAGAGTTGAAGATGTCATTTTTTCTTACTTTACGATCTGCGCAAATTTTATTGGACCCTAAGGTCATCGACAGAATAAAAATGGAATTATTTGGAGCAACAACCATTACAAGAAAAACAATTTTAGAGGGTGGACTTGTTGTTGTTGATAGAGCTGTTGGTGGTGGTTGTGGTGCTGCTGTTGGTGCTAATGATGCTCCTCTTACAATATTTAAAGCCAACCATTATGAGTATGATCATATTGGTTATACATATTTTGCCTCTCCCAACGAATGTTCTGCATGCAAATGTCAAGACTGCAGGGCAAAACATGATGTAGTAATTAATGCTATTAATGCATTAACTGCTTCTGTAAAGGAATTGACATCTAAGAGGGGTCTTATTCCATCAAAGAGGATTTTATTTCCATTCGCTCCATTAGAGATTAGGGCTAAGAGGAGAAGGAGAGTGATTTCCAGGGCATTATCAGGAATCCAAAAAAGCGAAATTATAACTCCTCTATTTGCGTGTTGCACTGAGCAACGTATAATGTCCAAAGAAGAGAAGCACAAGCTGAAGAAGATGAATATATTATATGTCTTCCAACTGACAAAACAAACAAACACATATTTGTTTCAACAGATGACACATCTGCTGAAAATTATCAAACAGATATATACATCTGTTGCAATAGTTGACTAACCTGTTGCACCAGATACTTTATCTGGTGCAATATATGTCTCTTATATTTTAGCAAATTAAATAGCTCTTTGTACAACTTTTATTTGTACCAACAGATGACCTATCTGCTGCAATAGATGATTCATATATTTCAACAGATGGTTCATCCGTTGGAAATTATCACACAGGGTCTTCCTCATGTAGAAATTTGTCCCAACAGTTGATTCATTGTTGCAATAGAAATATAATATGTTTGGGACAATTTAAAATGGAAGGAAGACCTGTTTGATTTGCTAGAAGAGATGAGTTATCCTTTTTCGTTTTGTTGTATGTCCGTGATTAGCATTGACCAATTCTGGCTTTCCAGGTGGATGTAGAAGAAGCTAATACTGAACAGCATTGACAATATTCTATTCTTTTTATGGAAATACGGAGAACAGAAAGTGCAGAAACTGTACGCAAGCGACAATGAAGATCCACGAAGAGCTAAGCCGAATTCCATAGCACCAGATGAAGAACAACTTATTCATACTGAGTAGATCTTTATAGCTTGATCCTATCAAACCAATCCTTGCCAGTATACTTAAATTGTTGTTGATGTATTTGTTGAAATCTGTACCCATAACAATTTTTTTACATTTCATTTATTCGTTGACTTATTTCAGCTAATTTATGAAGGCTTGGATTTATTTTATTTTATGTATGAATTTTATTTATTCCTTAGATTTGAACTTATTAATTTAAAAGGAATACTAGATTCAAATATTGCAATAGATAATGTATCTGTTGCAACAGACGACACATCTATTGGAAAATTCGAACAGATTTAGACATATGTTGTAACAGGTAGGTGATCTATTGGAATTTATCAAACAGGTATTCCCATTATTGCAACAGATGGACTTTAGATAAAAACATCAAGATAATGCAACAGATGACACATCTATTGAAAAAAAAAGGAACAGATTTAGACATATGTTGCAACAGATGAACTTTATCTGTTGCAACAAACGACACAACTATTGGAACAATCGAACAGATTTATACATATGTTGCAACAACTAGGTTATCTGTTAGAATTTATCAAACATGTCTTTCCACTACTGCAACAGATGGACTTTAGATAAAAATATCGAGATAATGTAACAGATGACCAGCCTATTGCAACAGATAAACTATATATCAGAACAGGTAGGATAACTGTTACAATGGATCGAGAATCAGTTTCATTATAAAAATTCCACTTTTGTTGGACATAAAAAATTTCCACTACGTTTAAAAGGCTAAAGTGAATTGAAATAAAAAAAGCGCAACCCATCGACGGTGTTCAGTTCAAACACCTAAAATAAAATAGGCATCAAGTAGACATGTTCATTTTAAAGACATAAAATAAAATAAGCATGAAATGTGTTAGTGTCAGTTCTGACACATTTCACTGAATTGCCGTCGCTTAGCCCCCAACGGTCATTTCACCCCATTGTCTTATATATTCATCTTCCTCCTAAAATTTAACCCTAAATTCCCACATCTTCTTCTTCATCTCCATCTTCTTTTATCTATCCAAATTCTTTAAATTATTACTTTTATTTTTTCCAACTGACCTTGACAATGCCGAGCGCATCTTCCACTATTTTTTGTGATAAAGAATTTTGATATTGTAAGTGCGGTCATAAAGCTCTGTTAAAGACTTCTTGGACTCAACAAATTCGGGTCGTAGGTTTTTTACTTGTAAGATTTCAAAGGTAATATTTTTTTTATTTAATTAACTGATTAATTTTTGACTTGTAATTATTTTGTAATTGTGTTCTCTTTTTTATAGAAATTGGGTGGATGCGATTACTTTGATTGGTATGAAGAACGACACCCTTCATAAGCAAATTGTGTAATCTGGGGTTTGTTGAACAAAGTCAAGGCTTCTGAAGAGAAACAAAATCAAGCAAGAAGATACTACATTGTTGTCGTTATTGCTACTGGTTTGGTGTTGTTGGACACATGGATGTTAAAGCCTAATTCCTAAAATTTCCATGGTGGTATGTGTATTTTCTACTGGTTTGTTGTCGACAAGCACATGAATATTCAAGCGTAACTGTTGGAAAATATCAAAAAAATTTAGGCATATGTTGTAAAATTTAGGTCATCTGTGGAAATTATCAAACAGGTCTTTCTACTTTTGCAATAGATTAGACATAGATTATTAGACTATTCATAAAAATTATCAAACAGATCTTCCCACTGTTGCAATAGATTAGACTTAGATTATTAGATTATTCAAACAGGTCTTCCTACTGTTGCAACAGATTGACAATCTAATCTATTGCATTATAAAAAACTCAATTTTCATCAGAAAAAAATTATGGCCACTACATGTACATGTAATAAAGTGAAGGGTGACTTGAAATTAAAAATTTCTATTTCACAGGCTCTTCTATATACACAACCTTCAAGTATCCAGTTAGTACCCCATAAGCCCAGACCTTTTGCAGGTTTGCCATAACGTTGTTGCATAGAAAAGTTGTTGTCTCGGCCATTTCTGTGTTGGTCATCAAACATTCAATGTGTGCAAGAGCGTGCGAGCCGCTCGCTTTAGCGACATCATCTTTTGGAAGGATCATTCCCCTATTTCGACCTTCAAAATCCCATGATTTCTTCATCAACACTTCCTTTAGCAAATGATTCATCAGTTTACTCTCCCTCAACAAGATGGGCAACAACACCATCAGTGGCTCCACGAGGAGAAAAAGATCAAAATTGTCGACGGGAGGTACATTAGAGTCATAAACATTGATCTTTCCCTCCTCGAGTAGTATCTCAATAGCCCGATAATGCATGCCGTTCACGCTAATGACTGAAAGTATCCTTTTTACCTTGGTCCAGCTCTTACCGTGTTGATTTGTCCTGTCCCCTATAACATATCTTAACATTTCTTCTTCATCCAAGATCAACATAGGAACTAGGAAATCAAGTCCCACACCAAGGGCTAATGCCTCTCCATTAAGTTGATCGTACCTATTCTTGAGCTTGTTGCAGAAGTCGAGGTCTATTATCCTATTGGCAACATCATAAGCTTCCCAATAAGTTAATTGCCTTTTCCTCATGAGGTAGAGAATTATGTCAACATGCTGTAAAATAAGAAGTCAATTTTTAAAAAAGTTAATTTTTAAATAGGTTAGTAATTGTAAAGATACAATAGATGGTCCATCTGTTGTATAGGGTTCTCTGAATCAATAATCCAACGTAACTTATGCAACCGATGGATAATAAGTTGCAACAGAACCACAACCAGTTGCACCAGTATACCCAGTTGTTGTAACAGATGTGAAACCTGTTGCGTAGCTTCTTCTTCATGGGGTAGATTAGAAGGGCTCGGTTAGGAAAAGTAAACTTGCCTTGTCCTCGTATGACATACGCATATCATTCAAAGTCTGGAAGTCTTGGGGGGAAAAGGGAGGGCCGGGGTAATCTAGTGCACCTGGCTTGGCATTTCTTGGCCTGTCGCAGATCCCTCTTATTTTCGGCGCCAAGTTTCGTATATATGGACACCTTCTTGACTGGCCCCTGAACTTCAATAGCTTTTGGAGAGGGTGGAATTGCAATTTCTTTTGATTTCCGAGTAGAGAGTACATCTCTAATTGCTCTTTTCTTTCTCCTAACCAATGTTGTAGGAGTGTGTGGCTCCCTCACCTTCTTGGATGGTATGACACACCTCTTGGATATAAATTCCTGAATAGCCTTAGAGATAGCGTCTAACTTTTCAAAGGGTTTATCCTGTCTGTCCTTGTACTCATCGCATTCGCAATGAGAACACGAGGGTGAAGAGGGGTGAGAGGGACCTGTGTAAGGGCGAAAATGGGTGTTTTCAAACATATTTATTATTTGGTAGAAGCATCAACATGCCTTACACCAATACCAACAACTCTACCAAAAGAATTACCTGGATCTGCCTTAGTAAAAGTTTGGTCATGAAAAGCTTCAACATTAGGCTGACCTTGCCTAACTGCTCTTCTTATGGTTGTTGCTCCAGCCAATTCCTTCTTTATTAACTTCACCGTTGGTTCTACAATAGTATCAACATGACCAAGAGTAATATAAAAAGTCATCACTGACTCCTCCTCAATAGGCACAATCCATTGATGAACAACCTATAAAAAAGAAAAAGAAGACAGATGCATTTAAATTCTATAATATAATAATTTTCACAGTTGGGCTACATTTAAAAAAAAAGACCCATCTGTAGCATAGTTTGCAGTATATGGTTAAAATCAGTTTGAGTCTGGTTCAGAGAAACAAAGCAACAGATGGATAATCTGATTCAAAATATCAATCATCTATTGCAATATCTGCACAAGATGGGTAATCTTTTAAGGAACAGATCATCTGTACGTCGCAATAGATAAACGATATGTTATTAGATTAAATATCTATTGCATAATTTACAGCAGATGGTTAATTTTTTAGGAGTCAGGTTCAGAGAACCAAAGCCACAGATGGGTAATCTGATGCAAGATATACCCCATCGCAACAGATGTCCCATCTGGTGCATCAGATATAACATCTCATACACTAGATATAATATCTGATCAATATCTTTCTTATCTTTGAGTAGAATTATTTTACTTGAAGAAAACATACTACATAATCCGGAGGGTTAAAGAGATCAACCCCCTTAATATTGGTTTTGCTCTTTGCATTCAACCACCTAAACATCCTTGGATGAGAAACCTCATCCGGGTAATCCATTAACTGCTTTCGGAGGGGAGGAATGACTTCAAATGCCCAAGCCTAAAAAGTGTAAACAGGAAGCAAGCAAAAAAAATCATAATATCTGTATTCAATATAAATTAATGGATGATTAAAATTAGTGATTAATTTTACCATGAAAGACCAAGGAAAGCCGTATAATGTGGTCCTCTTTCTCTTTCTGACTCTCCAATTCCTCCTCTTTCTCACTTTCATTTTCTTCATCACCATCTACGGATCCTTGTCCCCCTCCCTCAACGTTTTTTTCACATCTCTCCTTAGCTTCACTTTTTCCTGACTGAGATTGTTCAGGAAGCTTCTCGGAATCCCTCTGTACTGTAGCCTTTTTATTAAGTGGTCAGACGTTGATCCACTTTCACTTTCTTTTCTTTTGGGAGACATATTTTACCTACAGACAAAGAAAAATAAAAATTACATTACAGTTGATGTATGCATAGATTTTAAAAAGTACATTATAAACACCACGAATATCGATACACCAACAGCCACCACCAAAAACACCACCAACCAATGCTAACAAAAAACAAACACCACGAATACCGACACCACCATAAACACCACCAATCAATGCCACAACCGGTGCCATCACAATGACCACAAACACCACCACCACCACCACCACCATCTAACTTTGCTACAACAGTCAATAGAACACTACGATGGAAACTAGGGATTTCTCGAGTTCTTCCTACGATTTTACCATCAAAACTCAAAATTGTAAACCCATTCTCGAAGATAATACAACTAAAAGTTTTATGTTTCATCATTAACTTAAAAAGCTCTTATTTTTTAGAAAAAAACAAATATAGAGCTCTTCTCGAACTCTGTTGCCTACGAAGACAAACAAAATAACTGATACAAGCAAGAATGATATTAAAAATAACACCTATATGGTCGGAAATGAGAAGAAAAACGATCTGTGTTAGAGGGTTGAGTAAATTTATTGAGTAGTTGTTGTCTGTACTGTATTGTTGAGTGAGAATGAGAGAGAAAGAGCCAGACCTTGAGATTTGAAATGATGAAACGTTTTGCATGGGTTGATTTGTATTTTAGAAAAGAATGACAAGTAGTTTTGAAAATATTAATTTGGTTTGAAAAGATATTAATTATTTTTAAAATCATAAAATATATGTATAATTTTTAAAATCATATAAAAATAATTGAAGTTGTAGTTGACCGAGTAATAGGAGGTGACCCTGTGAAAACTCACCCCTGGTCCTAGATTAATCAATTTAGGAGTCTAACATATGAACTCAATTGAAATTGTAAAAAACAAATGTTCATATTGAGTCAGATTTCTCATCTGTTGTAAATTATCAATCAGATTAGGTAACAACAAATTATGAATCTGATGTAAATTATCAAACAAATTAAGTCATCTGTTACGACAGATTACCCATCTGTTGTAAATTATCAAATGGATTGTCATATGTCACAATAGATTACCCATATATTATAAATTATCAAATAGACGCTGCCATCTGTTGTGGCTGACCCTATGAAAACTCACCCCTAGTCCTAGATTAATCGATAGTTTACCCTATGAGAACTCACCCCTAGTCCCAGATTATTCAATCAAGGTATTAGTACCCTAGTCCTAGAATAATCAATTAAGGTATTAGTCTAACATATGAGGTAGTGCGAATTGGTTCAGCTCAGAGTGATCGATCGTTGACTCTGGTTGGGAGAAACGCAGTACCGTTTCATCATGCCATTGACAAAAGACTCAATTAAAGTTGTAGTTGACCCTATAAGAACTCACATTCAATTAAGGTATTAGTCTAACATATGAACTCAATTGAATTATATATAAACAAATGCTCAACCTGTTGCAACATATGTCTTTTCTGTTGGATCAAATCAAACAGATTATGTAATCTATTGTAATATATTACATATCTGTTGTAAACTATCAAACAAATTAAGTCATATGTTGTAATAGATTACCCATCTATTGTAAATTATCAAATGGATTGAGTAATATGTTGCAATAGATTACCCATCTGTTATAAATTATCAAATAGGCGCTGTCATCTATTGTAGTAAACATTATGAGAACTCACCCCTAGTCCTAGATTAACGAATTAAGGTATTAGTGACATATGAGGTAGTAAGAATCGGTTCGGCTCAGAGTGATTGATCGACGACTCTTGTCGGGAGGAACGTAGTCCCATCTCATCATGCATTTGCCAAAAGACTCAATTGAAGTTGTAGTTGACCCTATGAGAACTTACCCCTAGTATCAGATTATTCAATTAAGGTATTAGTTAAACATATGAGGTATTAAGAATCGGTTCGTCTCAGAGTGATCGATCGATGACTCTTGTCGGGAGAAATGCAGTATCGTCTCATCATGCAATTGCCAAAAAACTCAATTGAAGTTGTAGTTGACCCTTTGTGCTCATTCATCCATCCCTAATTCCACCTAGATCAATGTAGGTACTATTATTAATCTTAGCATTAAGTTAATGAAAACATATTTCAACTTAGAGTGATCGATTGACTACTCGAGTCGGGATGAACGCAATACAAACACCATGCAAATGCAACGACTCAATTGGATTTGTAATTGACCTTGTGAGCTTATTAATTCATCCCTCGTTCTACCTAGATCGATGTAGGTACTATTATTAATCTTAACATTAAGTTAATGAGGAGCTCATTATTTTATCCCTAGTTAATCCTAAATCAATTGCAATGAAATCCGTTGCAACAAACAACTGAGCTATTGGAGAATTTCAAACAGATAACAATATCTGTTGCAACAGATGAAATTTCTTATTTAATTATCAAATAGACATTTGCATCTGTTATGACAGATGATTGAGGTATTGGAAATTTTCAAACAGATATTGATATCTGTTGTAATAGATGACGTTTCTGATTTAGTTATCAAATGATATTGCCATCTGTTGTCGCAGATGACTGAGCTATTGGGCTTTCTCAAACATATATCTAAATCTGTTGCAACAGATTACATATCTGTTTGAAAATCTTTTTATTTTCTTTTAATTTTAAAGCAAGCTACTGTCCGAGTAGATAAAGTAGTAGTACTACTAAAGGAGGTAAAAAATATTTCTTGAATAACTCAAAAATCTCATTGAATAGTCTTGTCCTGTCTTTTCAATGTCACTGATTTTCTTTCTCGTGCCCCTCAAATTATTAGTGAATATTAATTAATGAATGTTAAAACCCCTAATACTTTTTCCTTTTCATATTGACTTGGCACTCCTGATAACGCTCAATCTACAGCTCTCGTAGGAGTGTAAAGCGGTCGTTAGCAAATATAGAACCCAACCTGGGTTGGGTATCGATCCCACAGGGAATAGCTTGGTCAACAAGTAAGCAAAATTAATAGACTTTTGGTGCAAGTCTCGTAAGAAGGGGGGATTGTAATAAGTAGCCAAAGTAATGAAATAAAAGATGAAAATAATAAAGTAAAAAGAGAAAGATTGTCACGTTGGTTGTAAACAATGAGAATTGAAGCGTTGGGGTTATGTCCACCTTCTGAGGTATACGTCTCTATTGGCTATGAGTGTGTAGAGTCTTGACATGCAATTGCTTATAGAGAATTGTAGTCGATGGTAAATCCAAGCGTCTCTCGACCTAAACAAGGACTATTTCACTTTAACTCTCTCGAGCTTAAAGTGTGTCTAGCGATACAAATTCTCCAAGAGGTTAGTCCAGTTACGGCACTAGCTTTTTAATAGGAAAGGGTGTCCTACTACCTTGACATTATCTCTTTTCCAGACAAATAACCTTTCTCTCGAACAAGTTAAATGTTAGACTGGCGTTGGTCTATGCGTCTTCTTTTCTAGACAAGTAACCTTTCTCTCGAACAGGTTAGATGTTAGAATGGCGTGTTCTTGTGTTTGAACCGCAAAGGATGTAGATTTAAGATGAAGAGAATAATGATATAAGCAATATACGTGTCTTGAACTCACAAGCTCATAGCAATAGATAGTAACTCATTCGGCTTCCATAACCCCAACTAAGAGATTTAGTTACCCATGAATGCGAAGGATATCACGTTTTGCATGGTGGATGGCGTGAATAGTAGGTGTTTGGCGTGTGATTTTAGTGATTCCGTAGCAAGTAACGATTCTCTTGTTGTGGAATTTAAGAATAGAAGAATAGATTAGAAGTGTTTGTAGTGGAAGATGAGAGAGATGGAAGAAAATTAATAGTTTAAGAGTGAATTTCTTGAATGAAGGGAGGAGTTGCCTCCACTAAGGGAGGACTTGATTAAAATCTCTAGCATGATAGGGTATTTATAATACTCCTATCCTACTCCTACTATGCTAATGAAATAAATAACCAAATCCTACTAAACTAAGGAAATACTTAACCCATTTGTACTAGGTTAATGTAACATTCTCCTAATCCAAATAAACTAATGAAATACATAACCCAATTGTACTAGGTTAATGTATCATTGTCAAAATCCAGCTTTGTGTCTGTAAGTCCCCAAAGTCTTCAGAAATGCTGTTTTAGTCCTGGACAGATTTTCCATGCAGTCCCCAAAGTATTCAGAAATGCTGTTTTAGCCCGGGACAGATTTTCCATGCAGCAGATTTGGTCCTTTAGGCGTCCAGCTCCTTTCCACTTCGTTTGTGAGCTTTCTTTTGCGTCAAGTAAGCCATAAAATGCTGTATTTTGCATCATTTATACCTGAAACTTTCCTAATCATGTTTGTTAGCTCATTTACAGGAAAAAGGACTAAAAGTGCATGAAATAGATAATTAGTTCTCAAAACTAGGCTAAAATATGGGCAAAATATATTGATATAGGCGCGTAAATTCGCCTATCATCAACACCCCACACTTGAAGCTTTGTTCGTCCTCGAACAAAATATCATGTCCTTCTAAGCATCGACTTAAGGTTTTTACAGAAACAACACAAAATATTCTTCAAGACAAGCACAACAATTATCAACGAAGAGTAGCTTTCCGATTATAAGTAGAAACAATTTAACCTCAAGCATAGACTCGTGATGGTGATCAACTCGCATGCAAACGTTAAGGTGCATAGAATCATATACAACTATCCAAGACTCATCAACCATGTGTGTCTCACAATATAGTACCCATAATCACTCACAAATATAGCATATTTTTCAAACATGGGTATCAAAGTATCCTTGCACTCACTCTCACAAAGAATTCATATGTAGCAACTAATGACCATAGGCTTGCCCTTAATGTAGTACTCTACTAAATGTCGGAATGTTAAGATTAGGATCAAGTAGGTCTTTAGATGGTTGTAATGTAGGCTAAGGGACGGGTAGGACTATTTTGGCCAGAAATAGTGACTAAGTTCCTAAGCACTTTAATACATCACTTTGAGTCATTGAAACTTTTTTTTTCTTTCAACCTTTCTTTACTCTTTTATTCTACCACCCTTGTTCTCCTATTTTGTTTTTCAATTTTAAGCACAACTCACTTTTCAGCTTTCTTTTCCTTTTTCTTTTCACAAAATACCTCTTATGATAGCACTTTCTTCTTTTTCATAACGCATTCAAGCACCATTACAATTTAAAGCATCATACTCACCCAATTTCCTCTTATGTTGTCACATGACTTTTTCACTTTAAAGCACTTAGGAATTTGGATCAAATTACGGTCTTGAAAAAAAATGGATTAGGCTTACATACAAGGTTGTCAAAGAAATAGGCTAAAGGCTCAAAAGGGTTTAACTAGGATGATGTCCATGGGTAGGTAAAACTGAAGGTAAACATGTATAGGTTGCCAAAGAAATGCCTAAATCATATCCTAAACTTACATTCCTTATTTTCGCTTTGCATACATACGAGGCAAGTTCTAGCATCAGCCACATACATAGAATACACTATTATCTCACACACACAGGGCACATGGTCGACTTGATTGATAGTAATATAGACTCTCGACCCAACAAGTGAAGGAATTGAATCACACACTATCATATAATGAGTCACAACTAGAGCCTAAATGTCTCAATAGTCACATTGTAGCACATACTCTTGTTCTATTTTCATGCTGCCTATCAAAATAATTTCATGCGTAGCTAGAAAAAATTGTACTCCTAAAAACAAAAACAACAAAAAAAAATGTCAAACGAAAAAAATGGACTAAAACGAAGTAAAACAAGCAAGTAAAACAAGCAAACATACAAACATAGGTGCAAACAAAGAAGTATAGCATGCAGATTCTGCCACACCCCACACTTAGACTAGACACTGCCCTCAGTGGAAAATAAAGTCGAAGAACCTGATTAGTCGGACTCTTCCTCAATGTCGGGGGTCATACCCCCTTCGTCCGAATCATCGTAAGAGTCATCGTCAGAGTTCTCCTCAGCATCAGAATCAGGCAAGCGTCTATCATCATCAGTTGGCACGTCATCATCAAGAGGTTCCTCGAAATATACTCCCACTCCACACATCTCCCGGGCATGTCTGTTCATTGGGTAGTCGTGGTCCAGCTGTTGGAGCTCTTCAGCAGTTGGAATACGTCCACCACTCATCATAGTGAATCGTGTCATGCCATAGAGATGACGGAAGAAACTCTCGTCACGAGCGTGTCTCTCCGCAGTGGTAAGGTTGACTCCATGCGTTGTTTCAGCATCTTTGACCTTGGTGAGGTCAACCTTCTTTGGGGTATGTGGGAGTTTGTGGTCAGCTGGTTCCTCTTCTATATCCTCCTTCCGCAACATTGCTGTCAACAAATTGCCGAATGTGAAATGGGACCTGCTGTGGAGTCTGGCTTTCCTCATGGTAGATCGAATGATTGCCCCAAAGTTGATAGGGACATTCGTCATCAATGCATAAACCAAACACACTTTATCTCTCGATATCTTTGTGTATTGCGTCCCAGGAATAAGGCATGAGTTGACAATGCGCATCCAGATTCTTGCTTCCCTATTTAGTGGAGCATAGGGGAATGTGTTGTGACGGCCTGTTTCGTTATGTCTGCCCCATCTTGCCATTGATCTGCTTCCACAAAGCGTGTGTCTTATTGCTCTGTAAGGAGGCCTGCTGTACAGCTCTTTGTATGGTGCAGTGTCGATCGAAGGTAGGCCTAGAAACGAGTTGATCCAATCCGCTGTAAGCTGTAACACTTGGCCCCGAATTTTGACTTCGTTGCCTGTTGTGTTTGGCGACCAGTTGGCATAAAACTCTCTTGTCAAGTCAAGATTGCACTCTCCCATGTCACGGAAGATGAAATCCAGCTTCAAAGCCATAATCTTAGCCAACATTTGCGGCTCCTTCTTTGCTAAGGTCTCCTTGTTGATTAAGTCGACGTGCACATACTTCTTTTCTTTGTTGCTGCTGTACCATGCCTTGGCTTCTTCCTCAAGAACCCATTTGATTCCGAACATTCTGCGTGGTAGGTGTGCTGAAGATGATCCGCCTTGGTCTTTTCGGCTTCTCTTTTTGTCCTTGCGGGTTGTGGTAGCCTTCTCCTTGCCTTGCCTTGCTTTCGGTGCCATTGTACCTGAGACTAGAAATAATGTTAGATGCAGCACAATCGCACTTTATACAATCTACATGCAAGCACTAGGGGTACCACCCCACACTTAATCTTGTTAGCACAAATCAGTGAAGTGAAAGTGGTCGAGTACTCAGACTTCGTCGACATACGTTTTTGGATTGTATTCCGACAAGAAAATCAGCATTACATCACTTATGAGCAGCCACTTGGACGTCTTTCATGGTGCATATAGCGACACTACAACATAGGAGTTACCGCATGGAATTGCTATTCGTACAACAAACACTACCTCCTACGTCGATAGTCACTATAACCTTATCCCGATGGCCGGGATGGTTAATCATGCAAGCATCCAAACAACACTCTCAAGAAATATTCATAGCCACATATGTTCAGCAAGTATCATAACAATTCCATTGAAACAAAATTCAAGTCGGAAACAAGTCAAGAATTCCATACGTATCTATTCAATCACACGATTTTGCAACAATTATCCACACACATGAACATCACCACCAATCTCTCATGATTTAGCATTTTATAATAAGCATAGCAACGTAGTACTTACGATAAATAGATGAAGAATAAGAGAGCACTTACTTGCTTGAAGATTGTGGAGAAGTTTGTTGTGGATTGGAAGAACAAAGGAAGAAAAATTTGAGAGGATTTGGGATGATATGCGGCGCCTTTAGGGTTGATTCTAATGTGTTTGTGATAAAAAACCAAGTCCCCTTTATATAGGAGGAGTATGGGTTGGGTTATGACCCATTTACAATCGGATTTGGGGACAAAATCACCACATATGCGGCGCATATCCCTCGGCATATCACTTACATATGCGACGCATTGTCCATGGCATAATGGGACATATGCGCCGCATATCCTATGGCATATCTAGACATATGCGGCGCATATCCTATAGCATTTGGTCTCAGTATCTCAAATGCCATAGCATAGGCGGCGCATAGTCAAAAGCACACCTAGGAATAGGCGGCGCATTGTGTATAGCACACTAGATTCCGAGTCCTTAGGCTATAGAATAGGTTGTGCATCGTTCGTGGCCTATTTTTACCAAGGCCTAGCCTTCCTCGAAGCCTATTATGACGTGAGAAAGGCTCAATTCATCGCCTTATGCATCACCATTCCTAACTTACCGACTTTACCATACAATGCGACCAAATCGTCAATTGAAATCGATCTCCTCGTTGCATACTTCTTGCACCTATTTTTGCTTACAACCAAATGAAAACGATTAGTACGATGGGTTGCCTCCCATCTAGCGCCTTATTTATTGTCGTGGCTCGACATAGTTACCTCGAGTACTTAGACTTCGTCGAGGTAAGTGTTGGATCGTTTTCTGAAAGGATTTAGACGACAATGAGGCTTACCTGTGGTCACGCGATCTTTTTCGAGCTGGCTCATACGTTTCTCCAGAGAGTCACCAATTATATCATCAATAGTCCAACCCATAGCTCTCTTGTATCTCCTCAGAGCAGAGATGAGAGCTTCTACGTGCTGTTCACTTAAATCATCTGCTCTCTCCGGAAGTATAGTTCTACTTTCCAAGAACACATACTTTAGATAATCGGGAAGCTCTTGCGATTCTAGCATCGGTGGCTCGTCAAAGGGAGTATTCATTGTTGGTTGATTCTTGAGTTCACAATCCGGTTTCTTAGGAGTATAAGACTCTATTTCTGTTAGAGCACTCATAAGTTCTTCATAACCTTCATTATCTTCATGCTCAACTTTCAGTAGCACAGCAGACAATGGCTCAACAGTAGGTTGTTTCTCTATAGATAATGCTTTCGTATCCTCATAATGAACATCAGCTACAGATGACTCATTCATATCGCTGGGCTGCTTCATTGTTTTGCATATATCAAACCGTACCACTTCGTCAACCACTTGCTTGCCTTTTGCTGAAGTTTCCAGCACCTTACCACTTCTGGTAGTGATGGCCATGCATGACCCATCATTCCTTGGGTTTTGGACTGTATCGCTCGGTAAGGTGCCAGCCTTTCTTTGATTGAATGCTGCTGAAAGTTGGCTTAATTGCTGCTCTATTTGCTTGATAGAAGTGGAATGAGAATCAACTAATTGCTTCATGGAGGACAAATCATCAATCACCTCCTTAACTCCCGCGCTCGTTGCTTCCACTCCTTTCAATAACTTAGCCATCATGTCTTCCATACTCCCAGAATTAGATATGGTGGTATCACGTCTGCCAGGGGGAACGTACAAACCACTCTTTTCATTATTTTTCTTCCAACTACCTTGGTCTTTGCTTCCAGATTTATCATAATAGTTCCGACCTTGGTTTCCTTGGGCATTCCCACGAAAACCCCCCTGATTGTTCAAGTAGTTGGCCTCCTCTTTAGAATCAGATTCGTATCTTCCTGTTAGCGCTACAGCTTTCACTTTTTTGGTCTTCCCGGATAATAAGTGCTTTGTCAGAAGATCCAATTGTGTTTTCATGTGAGTCATGTCTTGGTCACGATCTTCTTGTCTTCGCCTCTGCTCTGCAGTCATGCCAAAAGATAAAGTGGGGCTTGCTACCTCAGAATCCCTGGTATGCCAAGCTCTACTTTGTTTCGTCATACGATCTAGCATGTTGCTTGCTTGACCAAAGGTGAGGTCCATAAAAGAACCTCCAGCTGCGTTGTCCACCACTGGTTTAGTTACTGAATTCAAGGCTCTATATAAGATCTCCATGAGGTGAACATTAGTCATGTGATGGTTTGGGCATCTCGCTAGCTTTGTCTTGAACCTCTCCCATGTTTCGTGAAGAGCTTCAGAGGGAAGCTGACGAAAGTTGCTGATTTCATCTCTCAATTGAGCCCTCTTGGATGGCGGAAAGAATCTTTCTAGGAAAGCGTCTCTCAATTGCCTCCAATTTGTAATAGAATCAGGAGTCAGCCCATTCAACCATAATGTTGCCTCCCCAGACAGAGACAATGGAAATAGACGTAATCGAATAGCATTCTGACCAACACCAGGATTGTCAAAAGACTTGCATGTAGAAATAAAGTTGATGAGATGCATATTCGGATCATCGCCTGCTAGTCCACCAAATAATCCCTTGAGTTGCAATAACTGAATCATGGTGCTAGTGATGTTGAACTTGGCTCCGGGCGCTAATGGTGGTGGAATTATAGCTCCAGTGGCTCCGGCACCATCAAGATCATCATCATCATCGTCGAAAGCTGGTTGCAAAGGTTGGCGATCACATCTATACCGAGCTTGTCGACCTCTTCGATTGGCAGGTGTTGCAATTTCAGCGCCATGCCTTGGGTTTATCAACTCGTCATCTCCTAAATCTTCATCGTCAGGATTTGTTGCTCGTCCAGGATTATCAATGTTTTGTTGTTGGACTTGAGCAGCGGCAAGAGCTGCTAATCTTGCTTGCTCGTGTTGAGCAGCCATCCTGTCGATTTCAGCTTGTGCTTCCATTCTTCTAATTCGTTGCGGTTCCGGATTGATTAGTAATAACGGTTGACCAGAACTTCTAGTATGGGGCATGCACTAAAAGAAAAACCTGCAATAAACAAAAACAAAAACTAAACGTAAAAGTACGAGAATCTTTGACCAAAGGGTCTAGTAATTATCACGAACTTGATTGACACTCGTATTCCCCGGCAACGGCGCCAATTTTTGATAACGCTCAATCTACAGCTCTCGTAGGAGTGTAAAGCGGTCGTTAGAAAATATAGAACCCAACCTGGGTTGGGTATCGATCCCACAGGGAATAGCTTGGTCAACAAGTAAGCAAAATTAATAGACTTTTGGTGCAAGTCTCGTAAGAAGGGGGGATTGTAATAAGTAGCCAAAGTAATGAAATAAAAGATGAAAATAATAAAGTAAAAAGAGAAAGATTGTCACGTTGGTTGTAAACAATGAGAATTGAAGCGTTGGGGTTATGTCCACCTTCTGAGGTATACGTCTCTATTGGCTATGAGTGTGTAGAGTCTTGACATGCAATTGCTTATAGAGAATTGTAGTCGATGGTAAATCCAAGCGTCTCTCGACCTAAACAAGGACTATTTCACTTTAACTCTCTCGAGCTTAAAGTGTGTCTAGCGATACAAATTCTCCAAGAGGTTAGTCCAGTTACGGCACTAGCTTTTTAATAGGAAAGGGTGTCCTACTACCTTGACATTATCTCTTTTCCAGACAAATAACCTTTCTCTCGAACAAGTTAAATGTTAGACTGGCGTTGGTCTATGCGTCTTCTTTTCTAGACAAGTAACCTTTCTCTCGAACAGGTTAGATGTTAGAATGGCGTGTTCTTGTGTTTGAACCGCAAAGGATGTAGATTTAAGATGAAGAGAATAATGATATAAGCAATATACGTGTCTTGAACTCACAAGCTCATAGCAATAGATAGTAACTCATTCGGCTTCCATAACCCCAACTAAGAGATTTAGTTACCCATGAATGCGAAGGATATCACGTTTTGCATGGTGGATGGCGTGAATAGTAGGTGTTTGGCGTGTGATTTTAGTGATTCCGTAGCAAGTAACGATTCTCTTGTTGTGGAATTTAAGAATAGAAGAATAGATTAGAAGTGTTTGTAGTGGAAGATGAGAGAGATGGAAGAAAATTAATAGTTTAAGAGTGAATTTCTTGAATGAAGGGAGGAGTTGCCTCCACTAAGGGAGGACTTGATTAAAATCTCTAGCATGATAGGGTATTTATAATACTCCTATCCTACTCCTACTATGCTAATGAAATAAATAACCAAATCCTACTAAACTAAGGAAATACTTAACCCATTTGTACTAGGTTAATGTAACATTCTCCTAATCCAAATAAACTAATGAAATACATAACCCAATTGTACTAGGTTAATGTATCATTGTCAAAATCCAGCTTTGTGTCTGTAAGTCCCCAAAGTCTTCAGAAATGCTGTTTTAGTCCTGGACAGATTTTCCATGCAGTCCCCAAAGTATTCAGAAATGCTGTTTTAGCCCGGGACAGATTTTCCATGCAACAGATTTGGTCCTTTAGGCGTCCAGCTCCTTTCCACTTCGTTTGTGAGCTTTCTTTTGCGTCAAGTAAGCCATAAAATGCTGTATTTTGCATCATTTATACCTGAAACTTTCCTAATCATGTTTGTTAGCTCATTTACAGGAAAAAGGACTAAAAGTGCATGAAATAGATAATTAGTTCTCAAAACTAGGCTAAAATATGGGCAAAATATATTGATATAGGCGCGTAAATTCGCCTATCATCAACTCCCATCAAGAAAATATTAATTAGGAGTTTATTTTACTACCAAATTAGCCTTATCAATTATGCTTTGTAAATATAACTTTGAATAAATACACTTTGTTTAGTCATTTAATATTAAGGGTAGTACATCTAGAAATTAGAATTATCTCATCTCTCCCCTCCTCTCCTTCATCCCTAAATCTCTCATCTTTTTTCTTTCTATCCTTTGTAGGGTTATCGCAACCTTTTTTTCTCTCCTCTTTCTAAAAAATTTTCGTTCGGATCTAAATCGATCGATATCCATATCTTATATTCCTCGACTGAAATTGCTGTTTTGAGCCTCTTTTGATATTGTATGATATGATTCACTATTGCTCTTTCATTCTCGCCTTCTTCTTGCAACTTTATTTACATCTTTCTGTTTATCTAATTACCATTTTCCCATATCATATTTATTTAAACAATTTGAAGAAACTTTTAATTGTTGAATAAACATACCGAGAATTTTTATTATAAGATACGAAAAAAAGTCATCTGTTGGGAGAAGTTTAAAAGCCTTGTTGGCAGTATCATTTTTTTTATGTATTTTGTTTGTTTCTTTGTTGTTGATGCTGTTATTGATGTTGTTGGTGGGGCTGACATTGTTGGAACTTATGGTGTGGTGTTATTGGTGGGTTTGAAATTGATGGAACTTATGGTGTGGTGTGGTTTAGACGGTGGGTGCTTCTGAGCTTAAAAATAGTGAAGTCCGAACAATCAACACAAGGAGTACGGGAAAAAAATAAAAAGTTTAAAGTGAATAAGAAGAGAAGAGTTGGTTACCAAAATTTAAAAAATATGTGCTGAGTGGGAATTGAACTCAAGACCAAAATAAATAAATAACCTTAAGCACCCATAAACAACAACTAGGCTAACCAAACAACTCTTACTAAGGGTGCTCACTGATTAGATTATATACATTTTTTCTTTATTTCCACATAAGTATATAAAGTTTGATATGAGTTCAGTCTGTGCTCGCGCACCCGAGGACTCCATGTGGGTCTGTCCCTTATTATTGATGGTGTTGGAACATAAGATGTATGCTTCTTTGTAGTTGATGATGTTGTTGGAACAAATGTTGTTGTTTTCTTTGTTATTGATATTTTTTATTTGTTGTTTATAGTTTATGCTATTGTTGATGTTGCAACAGATGGACCAACTGATGGAATAAATCAAACCACCAGTAAAGCTGCTATGTATTCCAATAGACTCCATATCTGTTGCATTAGACTCTATATCTGACGCAACAGACTCCACATCTGATGCAAACTATCCGGGGTTTATGTGTTGTGTGTGGTGTTACTTAAATAAAACTGGTGACTTTATTAATATGTAAATTAAAAAAAATGGATCTAAATACAACATTTTATCTTTTTGTTATATTTTCGAAAGAAACAGATCGGTAATCTGTTGCAAAATATATTCCACCTGTCAGATAACTTACAACATATGGATAATCTGTTGCAACATATGTATCTATCAATTTGCTTTCCCATCAGTTGTAGCATCTATTGCAACTTGCTAATCATCTGTTTATTCAATTTCATCGAGAGCAATAGATTTTTCTAAACATTTCTTAGCCAAACTCAATTTTTGCTCTTGAACTGCTTCTCTTTTTTTCTTTGCATCCTTCAAGATGGCCTCTAAATTCAATTTTTTCCCTCAATCCAATAGCAAAAATTTAGTTTGGTTGAAGGATGCAAAGAAAAAAAGAGAAGAATTCCAAGAGGAAAAATTGAATTTGGCCAAGAAGTGTTTAGAAAAATCGATTGCTCTTGATGAAATTGAATAAACAGATGACTAGCAAGTTGCAACAGACGCCATAGCTAAAGGAAAAGCAAACTGATATATCCATCTGTTGCAACATATTGTCCATATATTGTAAGTTATCTGACAGGTGAAATATATTTTGCAACAGATTACCAATCTTTATTTTTTGAAAATACAAAAAAAAGATAAAATGTTTTAGATCCATTTTTTACTTATTAATAAAGTCACCAGTATTATTTAAGTAATAAACACAACACATAAATTTCGGATAGTTTCAGCAATATTGCATTAAATCCTAGATAGTTTGCTAATTATATTTTATCCCAGAATTTTGAATTATGATACATATGTTAAGCAGTGATACATATAGCATATGTATCACTAGTAAATATGAATCCGAGATTTTATGTGATTTTTTAAAGCAATAAGGGATATTGTGTAATATGGTGTCTTAATTATGGGATTTGTGTAATTTTTCCTTTTAAGGGATATAAACAGTCGTGGTTTTTTGTTTGACTAAGTCCAGTCCCTTCCAATTCTCAATCATTTTATAAATAGGTCCCTCCGGCCTCCTCACTCACTCTCGTTCATTCTACTATACTTACAATACTAATATGTCAGATCCAGATTCGTACAAGAAGGTTCATATCGAGTCCTTGCAGGAATTTCAAAGGCAGTTTGATGAACTCTAGAGGAATTTGGCCAACTTCTGAGCAAGGCTGAGGAGGGCCCTGCTGTTGCCGGATGAAAATTGTCAGGTTAACAATAATAATAGTAATAATAATAATAATTAGGTTATGTTTTTTCTTTCTTTTAGTGTATGTATTTTCCTTTTTTATATCCGATCTACCTATAAGGGATTCAAAAAATCCATGTATATGTTTGGTTTAGTTTGGTCGATTTTGAATTTTTAATTCTTATTCAATATTTAATTATCATTCTATTTATTCCCTATTCAAAATATGTCGGCGGTTGGAGTTAGGGATGCGGTCATGATGAGAAATTCTCCTAAAAATGGTTCATTAATAAATAATAAGGAACTAAATGATATTATAATCGTAAAAGAAAGATTATTTAATTTAAAAAAAGTTACAACATTGGATTAATTTAATTAAGATATATATATGATGATATGATTTTTAAGAAAAAAATTAATGAATAGTCGTGACTGTGACTTTTGTCTAAACACATTCAACAAACAAACAAAAACAAAAAATGCTTCTTATGCATAGAATTTCTCATCTGTTGCACTTATGAATCAGTTAGAAGAAATAAAAAAAGCTCTTTACACAGATGGTCGATTTATAGCAATAGATGGTATATCTGTTGAAACAGATGGGTTATCTGATGCAACAGATATACAATCTGTTGCCATAACTCAATTAATAAAAATGGTTATTAAAAAAACGGAAAGATTAAGTCACCACCAACTTGATTTAATTAAGTCACTTCTTTTCACAGAAAAGAATAAGAAAATAAATGATAAACACAATTTAAACCGTAAAAAACTCAGCAGAAATATTCTTGTTTTTTAATCTTCTTTATTAATTTATATAATTAAAAATTCAAAAAATTTGGTGTCATGAAGATAATTTTTTTTTAAAAGATATATATATTATATGTTGCAACAGATATATTATCTGATGCAACAGTTGAACTATTTGTTGCAACGGATGAGATATCTGTTGTAATAGATGATTTATCTGATGCAACAGATA
The DNA here is from genome assembly GCA_030864225.1 of Capsicum baccatum var. pendulum. Classification (NCBI taxonomy): domain Eukaryota; kingdom Viridiplantae; phylum Streptophyta; class Magnoliopsida; order Solanales; family Solanaceae; genus Capsicum; species Capsicum baccatum. Next base: position 37,022,266 of record CM061561.1, read on the forward strand.
TATAATTTGTTGTGCAACTCAATGTAAAAAATAAACGGTTGCTGGAAAGAACTAATTATTTTAATAATTATAAAGCTAAACTTCAAGCTGAAAAGTCATGACCTATCATAATATTGATTAATTTAATTAAGTCATAACTTTTTATAGTAATCAAGAATGTCATTAATAAATGGAGGTGAACAGTTGTGCCTTTAAACCTGCTTTATTAATTTATGTAATTAAAAAGTCAGAAAATTTGGATGTCATGAAGATAATATATATTTTTTTTAAAAATATATATAATATCTGATGCAACATGTTATCTATTTATTGCAAATCATGATATATCTGTTGTAAAAGATGATTTATCTGATACAATAGATATATTATATGTTGTCCAAGTCGGTGTAAAAAAATGATTCCTGAAAAGAACTAATTATTAATAATAATAAAGCTGAAAAGTCATGACCTATCATAATATTGATTAATTTAATTAAGTCATAACTTTTTACAGTAATCAAGAATGTCATTAATAAATGAAGGTGAATAGTTGTGCCTTTAAATCTGCTTTATTAATTTATATAATTAAAAAGTTAGAAAATTTGGATGTCATGAAGATAATATATTTTTTTAAAAATATATATATATTATATGTTGCAACAGATATATTATCTGATGCAACAAGTTATCTATTTATAGCAAATCATGATATATATATGTTGTAACAGATGATTTATCTTATGCAACAGATATATTATATGTTGTCCAAAATAGTGTCAAAAAATGGTTCCTGGAAAGAACTAATTATTAATAATAATAAAGCTGAAAAGTCATGACTTATCATAATATTAATTAATTTAATTAAGTCATAACTTTTTACAGTAATCAAGAATGTCATTAATAAATGGAGGTGAACAGTTTGCCTAACTCATTCAAGTTTAATCCTCTATAAATAGGTCCCTCCTTACTCAATCGTTCGTTCTACTACACACTATTTATTCCTCGCTCTTGTTACACCTTCAACTACTTTCTCTTCAAGGACTTGATAGCTTTTTTCTGTCTCTGGTAAGTTTTTTTCTTGATTTTTGTGTAAATATACGTTGCATTACATTACATTACATTCGAATTCTTTCTTTTCCTTACTTTTATGTTTACGTGTGTGTTTTGTCAACTTATGCGTTTTTTAGATATGGCTGATCCTGTATGGGATGTCGCTGTTTTATGAGACGCCATGAGGGAATTGCAGAAGGAGGTTCATGACCAGCATTGGGAGTTGGCCGCCGTCAGAGTAAGAATGCTACGAGAGATCCGCAGGCTGTGGAGGGCGCTGCTGCTGCCCTTTGAAGATTGGCCGGCTGACCATACAAATAATAATGATGATAATAATAATTAAATTTTTTTTTCTGTTATCTATATATATTTTTTTGTTTGTTTTATAAAACATTATTTTTGATGCACTTGACTTTTTGTTTCTTATTTAATTTTCGTGTTGTCTATTTTTATTTCTTAATGAATGACATGTCTATAATTAAGGAATAATTTGATTCCAGTATCAATAGCAAGAACATATGAGTTATCTGTTAGGTTTTGTGTGTGACAGGAGCTGTATTTTGTTGTTCGAAACATATTAGTAATCTGATGAAACAGATTATTTATCTGTTGAAATAGATTACTAATCTGGTGCAACATAATACCCATCTATTTGATTAATAATCATATTACGGGCACCTAGAATTCTTAAACATGAATTCAACATGAGTCTACTGTTACAACAGAACATTTATCTGGTGCCGCAGATAATGGATCTGTTTAAATAGATTGCTCTTATATTCCATTCATGTTCACGTGCAAACTATTGTTGAAAAAATAATACACTAGAGTTACCTAGATTCAACTAAAAAGCATAATCTGACTTACCAAATTCTCCTCTCAAGTAAATTCCAAAGTTGAAAGTTATTTACAAAATAAAATTTGACATAAGAATTTGGTCAAAGAGCAACAGTTGGGGTAACAACAACAAAAACAACAATGGTCAACAAGAAGAATATAAAGTTGATAATAAAGTATACGATGATGATAATGAATTAGAAGATGATGAATAAAGCAGCAACAACAATGAACAACAAATATCGCGAAGAGAGATAAAATAACAACGGATGAGGAGAGAGAAAAAAATGTTTTTTTCCCCTTCGTTCCCCATTATATATTAACTAACATTTGAATCAAAGTGTAAATTTTAAAACTTGTGGGTTATTTTAAAAATTTTCAAACTTTCTTAAACCATAATGAAGTAATTGTCACCTCTACTCAATTATTAAGACTTGTGTCACCTACACCTCATTTTAAAACTCTTTTGTCACCTGTGGCCCAAACCCCCGAGTTAGTCATACAATCACTAATAGTATTTCAGAGAAAAATATTTCTCCAATTTTTGTTTAAATCTTATTTAAGTATTTAGTTTGTTATCTATAATCTATAATATATTAAAAGTGTGAAGCCCCTTAAAAGGTGAATTGAACTTTTTGCCCTTCATTAAAAATTTTCACAATAGACAAAACTGTCATTTACTAATTTTTATATTTAATAATTTAAAATCACTTAAAAATTAATGTAATAAATTAGTAGTTCTTTATTTAAATTAGGTAAGAAAACCTAATATTTTGGTATCCTTTTAATTTTGGTCACAATCAAAAAATCCGAACTGAACAAACCAAATTAAAGACAAAATAAATTAGAAGTCCTATTTAAGGTAAAAGTTGATTATTCAAATAATTATTTGTATAAATTGTAGAAATATTCATCAAAGGCAAAATAAATTTAAAGCCTTACTGCGGGTCTCATATATTTATAATAGTAAAGCAGTTTTAAACCTAGCCATTTTGTTTACTTTAAAAAAAAATCTTTGTTATAAAACAAGAAAGAATAAAGAAGAAGAGTAGAGAGAATAGAGAGAATGATTCTTATTTATTCTCTTGAGGAAGAGAGATCATCTTGATTGTCAATACAATGAACAAAACCCCTCTATTTATAGGGGAAATTTACTCCTAGTTTGAGTAAAAGACGGATGCTTCAAATCCTAATAGATATCAAAGTAGATCTTGATAAATATTGATAGACATTCACTATAATGTAAATACATTTATAACACTCCCCCCTTGAATGTCTAATTGGTAGATAATGTGCCTCGTTAAAACTTTACTAGAAAAAACCCAGTAGGAAAAAAAATCTAGTGAAGGAAAAAGAGTACACATCTCTAATAATACGCATTTTGGCTACCTCATTAAAAACCTCAAAGGGAAACCCAGTGGGACAAAACCTCGTAAGGTAAAAAGAGTACATCGCATATTAACTCCCCCTAATGAGAATATCCTTGACCTTTGCATCTTGATCTTGTGCAACATCTTCTTAAAAGTTGCAATTGGAGAAGATTTGGTGAATAAATTAGTCACATTGTCAGTTGAACGAATCTGTTGCACATTAATATCATTATTCTTTTGTAGCTCATGTATGTAGAAAAGCTTTGGCAAAATGTGCTTCGTTCTATCTCTATTTATGAATCTTCCCTTAAGATGTGCTATGTATGCTGAATTATCTCTGTATAAAATTGTGGGTAGATTGTCATATTTCACACCATATTTTTGTCAAATGAGATGTATCATGGACATCATCCATACACATTCTCGGTTTGCTTCATGAATAGCTATTATCTCAGCATGATTTGATGAAGTAGCTACGATAGATTGCTTTGTATATCTCCAAGATATGGTAGTACCACCACATATGAACACATAGCCTATTTGAGACCGAGCTTTATGCGGTTTAGATAAGTACCCATCATCAGCATGACCAATAAGACCGGGACTATAATTTTTAGAATAAAACAAGCTTATGTGTTTTATCCCATTGTGATGTCTCATAGTAGGAGCAGAAATATACCTTGCTAACAAATTGACTGAAAAGGCTATAGGACTTTTAGTATTTGCAAGGTACATGAGTGCATCAATTGCACTAAGATATGGTACTTCATAACCAATCCAATTCGATATATTTTGAATTTCAGCAAATAATCTATTGTTTTAAAAACTCTCCAAGAATTCCAATGATGTTCAAGCAATAAGCTTATACAATATAAGGATCATAAATAAGTTTCCCAGAAACTTTTATATACTTCAAGCAGTTTGAATCCTTAAAAGTTTTCACATAATTTTTGTCAAGTGAAAATATTCAACATTTCATGAGTGACATCTTCAAGTGCCTGGAATGCAAATTAAATAAGTTTTATGCTAACCAAAATGCATCCTTTCATGTCACTTGACAAATGTTTCTACGTCAGCATGCTTAAATAAACGTAGAATTCAGATTCTCGTAATCTTTCACAATATTGCCCCAATATTGTGTCAAAGAATTGATGATATATCATTTTGTATCGGTTCACAATGCGACAGAACATTTTGATATGTCATCACTTCATTATTTTCAGGCACATGAACCTTACATAAGGTTTCATGAAGTGTTATGTCATAGGCTCTTCAAGAGTTCATTGCTTTTTTATTATGATTATTTGCTCCTTATTTTTAAAGGACCATTTCATTTAGAACCGATTAGTCTAGCACGCTTCACGCATGCATAGACTTTGTCCTTTAGGAACACAAAATAAAAGCACTTGCGCTTAATATGATATGCTTTCGGAATTTGACTTGAATTATCTTTTGGATGAGGATCTGGTGATAATTCCTAACATATTTCATAGCGCTTATAATCTCCCCCTTATGTTAGAAAAACTAACATACATCCTCTATCTTCTTTGAGGAATCCATCTTTGTGCATCATGGTATATTCATTAATCGTATACCGCACATCAAAACTATTAGATGGAATAGTTGGTTCATGACCTTGAACCAATTGAAGGGGAAGAAATAATCATAATTTATTGGTCTAATTCATATAAGTGTTATTGTATGCAACATATCATATTTTAGACCAACACGTGAAGCTTTGTTCTCATTAGCGATGGTTTAGCTATTTATCGAAGGCATTCAATGTCAAACCATCATCATCAAGATAACTTTCTTGATTGAACAATCTGAAAATTATGTTCTTAACTCAATTTAATTAAGCAAACAACTTTATGAATGTCAAGCTGCAGGTTGACAATGAATGTACATGTGATCATCTTATTGATGCATCTTTTCAACATATCACATGATAGGTGAACGGGCCCTTATTCACCTTTTATAATTTTTAGATTTGAAGGGATCCAATCCCAATATTAGTTGGTCCAACCAACTTATCATGAGAAAAAATGACCTAAACAATTCTTGAAGAATCTTCTAGTTCTTCAATACATGCACATCTTCGAGATGTCACAATCGTTCATATCAATTTATGAAATTTTATTCTAGTAAACTCCAAGTTTGCCATGACATGTACTTTTTCTTTAGTAAATTTCAGATTTACTATTAATGAATAAATTTCAAATTTACTACTTCAGAAGTAGATTTCAAATTTGCATTAATAAGTTTCTCATTCCCCAGGAATGGAATATAATCGTGCGTTAGCCTATCAAATTATGATAGCTTATAACCTCTTTCAAGATTTTGCTACTTCGGAAGCAAATCGAGGCATACATATGATGCAGAGAATTTTTCTCTAGTATATCTTATAATCATATAAGCGTGTGAAAATATCGTCACTTTTGATGGTAATTATCATATTGTCCCTCCATGAGTATATTCGTGCATTTAATCACTTGTCTTCTTTCAGACATATTATGCATTGCTACCAAATACACCTCAAGAATGAAGTACATTGTCATATTTCAGACTTATCATATATTGCTACCACATTCACTTTATGGAATGAAGCATTTTCAATAGGTCGAATTTCATGACTTTTCATTGAACACCCATTATTTTGCCTTAGCCATCATAATATCATCAATATGGTGTATTGAGATTCAAACTCAACATCTTATCCATATAAATACGTCTTAGGCATGAATCGATGGGACTTGAACCCAACATATTATTATCCTTTTTGATAATATTATTTTTGAGGAATAAATTTAAAATATAAATGATTCCAAACCAATTATTTTTCCTCAAATCCAATAATAATTATATTAATAGTAGAAAAAGAAAGATAATATAAAGAATTACTAACCTTGAAATCCTTCAGATTTATAATCTTACCTTGTTTGGCAGAGTCTCGTTCTGATAACGTGTTATAAAACAAGAAAGAATAAAGAAGAAGAGTAGAGAGAATAGAGAGAGTGATTCTTATTTCTTCTCTTGAGGATGAGAGATAATCTTGATTGTTAATACAATGAATAAAACCCCTCTATTTATAGGAAAAATTTACTCCTAGTCTGAGTAAAAGAAGGATGCTTCAAATCCTAATAGATATCAAAGTAGATCTTGATAGACATTCACTATAATGTAAATACATTTATAACAATCTTGTAATTTTTTATAACTAAAAATAGATTGAATTTAGTTATTTATTTTATTTTTTAATGAAATAATTTATAATCTCATAAATATTATATTATTTAATTTTTTAGGTCAATTTAAACAATATATTTATATCTATAATCTATATATCTATATAATAATAATACTAACAACAACAACAACAACAACAACAACAACAACAACAACAACAACAACAACAACAACAACAACAACAACAACAACTATCCTTCAATACAAATTATCATAATAGACAAATTATCACAATAGACAAAACTATCCAATTTATTGGAACCCCATTTATAAAAGTGTCCTTTAATACAAATTATCACAATAGACAAAACTATCATTAACTAATTTTATAGTTAATAATTTAAAATCACTTAAAATTAAATATAATAAATTAGTAGTTCTTTATTTAAACAAAATAAGAAAACTTAAAATTTTGGTATCCTTTTAATTTTGGTTATAATAAAAAACATAATACTAAACACACAAATTAAATATGTACGAACTAGACAAATCAAATTAAGACAAAATAAATTAGAAATCCTATTTAAGGTGAAATTTGATTATTCAAACAATTATTTGAATAATTGTAGAAATCTTCATCCTAAAGACAAAACAAATTAAAAGTCCTATTTAAGGTGATTTAATTATTCAAACAAGTATCAAGATAGTTGTAGAAATCTTGATTATTTTTTTCTATATAATTTAATGATTACGTTCTTGACACTTCGAAATTGTTTTGATTTTCTTCGTTAACCTAATTGTGTGATTTTTATATGTGTTTTATGGTATTTTTAGATTTATCATTCGCTTTTGTATAAATTGGTTCATGTATTATTATTGTCATAATTTATGTTTGTTAGTTTGTCACCTAATTCAAAACAACGCTACGAGACTAAAAAATTTCAAGTAAGCTTCGAAACTTTATTGTATTTAGAAAATAAAATAAAATAAAATATTTTAATATTTTGATTCATAAGATGCACACGTTTACCTTCAGTTTAAATTCATTATTTTTAAGTGTTGCTTTGATTTATTTTTTTAAACCTAATTGTGTGACTTTTTGTGCATATTTGTGGTACTTTGAGATTTTATACTTAATATTTTTTAAATTGATTTATATTATTTAATTGTCATAATGTATGTTCATTAGATTGTGACCTTTAGAAGAATGCAACGAGACCAAAATTTTCAACTAAGATTCGAAGCTTTGTTGTGTTCAGAACATATAATAAAATTTGAATTTTTAATTTTTGTTATTATAATTGGTTAGGAATCATGATAAGAGTGTTTTACTTTTTGTCATTATATTGATAAATTATTAATATTAAAAATAACTAAATAAAGTGTGAAGGTCCTTAGAAAGAACTTTTTGTGAATCATTAAAAGACTCTACAATAAATAAAATTGGTATTTATTATTTTTCTCAATCTTTTATTTAATTTTTTAATTTCAATTTATGTTGTTATAATTAGTTAAGAGCCATAATAAAAGTGTTTTTTTTCTTTTGAATTATATTAATAGATTATTAATCTTGCTTATAAATTAATAAAGTTTGAAGGTCCTTAAAACAATAGATAAAATTGTTATTTACTATTTTTATTTAGTTTTTTATTTAATTATTTTATAATATTTCTCTTAAATATGTAGAAAGAATTGTGATAAAATAAAGACTCTTAAACCATGAAAGATTAAGAATTTGTAAAATATATTATACTAAAGGATAATTAATGTCAATATGCAGTAGTTGATGCAAAAAAATTTTTGGAGACACGTTAGACATAAAATAATTAAACTCATAAATAGAAATATAGAAAGACAAAATTAGAAGGTAGTTTCTAAGGGAAGACGATTTCTTTTTCACCTTTAAAGTTGAAACATTGTTGTCTAAGGGATGACTTTGTGGTACAATCAAACTTATGTACATTGTACAACATAAATATGATTATCTAGAATTATTTGGTTAATTAGATCTTAGTATTTTGCTATTTTGTTATTTTCTTTTTTTGTAATTATGTGTCTCACACTTTTTTTCTTTTTGAGTCGAGGGTCTATAGAAAACAATATCTCTACCTCACAATATATAAGGCAAAAACTACGTATATTCTATATTTATCAAACTTCATTTTAAAATTAAATTGGATGTGTTGTTCTTCTTTATTATGTTCAAATTAAATTCTATATATTTTCAACTTCCATTTTAAAATTAAATTGGATGTGTTGTTCTTCTTTATTATGTTTAAAGTAACGATATTTAATATAATATTTACTTTTATTTTACAAAATATATTTGTTTTGCATATTTTATTGATTAACATTACACATATATTCAACACATGTACACTTTTATATGTAACTTTTTTGTGTCGGTGTGATACATTTGTTGGTTGCTTAGAGAATTTTTTCTTTCTATATAATCTATAATCTATAATATATTAAAAGTGTGAAGACCTTTAGAAAAGTGATTCGAATTTTTTGCCCTCCATTAAAAGTCCCCTCTTTAGACAAAATCATCTTTTCACCTTTTTTATTATTTTTATGATATTAAATATTGACAATAATAAATATATTATAAATTAAATGGAGAAAGTTTTCTTATTATGGTAAGATTTCTTAATTACGTAAAAAAAATATATAAGCAAAAAGACATTTTGAATTACAATTGGTTTGATCCCATTAAAAAAAAGGCAAAAAACAATAGGCAAAGAACCTACACAAAATTTTGGCAAAAAAACCTCTTTTAACCTACATAAAATTTTGGCAAAAAACCTCTTTTAACTAAAATACATTTGGTCCAAAAATAAAAAATAGGCAAAAATACATGGTTAAGTCCAAATCAAATTAAACACTGATAACTGTTTTGTTAAATCTTTGCATAGTCTATTTAATAAGAGCTTTAATAACCAAACATACAAACTCTAATATGATTATTGGTCTAGAGAATCTCTAGCTTTAGGGACTTACATACTTTAGAGAATTTCTATCTTTTCTTTGTGTTTGTGCTGAAGTTGTTTACAGTTTTTTGAATTGATTAAATGTTATATTAATTTACTTGATCAAGTTTTGATTCTGCCCCTGATTTTTCTTTCTTATTTATATATGCAGGTCTTTGTTCATTCATAATAATTTCAGGTATTTATTCAAAAATTTTGGAACATAAAATAAATATATGAAAGGAATTAGTCGCATATATTTACATGTCCATAGAAATTCTAATTGATAGAATTTTTTTGCCTTTTAACGTTGTAGTCCTAATAATTTGGACTTTCAAATTGTTATGATTATTTACGTAGGATGTATATAGATTTTAGAGGTGGTGATTGGAGTTCCTTATTCAGAGAAGTTGGATCACACACGCTAGAACACATACGCTATCGTTGAAAGTGAAAGACTTGCCGAAAACTTTTGATTGAAGAGAGAAAGGTGTGGTTACTAAGGTGACGATGCAAGTGAGAATTGTACTGTTAGAATTGCTCTAATTTTTGCATGGCTATAAAGTTATACAATATATCGTGAAACTATCTGCTTAATTAATGAATTCTAGATTCCACATTAATGGAACCTTATAATGAGTTTTTAATAAGTCAATGAAAAGTCAAAGAAGTGCTCTATGTAAGATCCCGTTTCACCTAATTCTGATGCATTTGACAATGTGGTAAGTATCTCTCCCAACGGCCTTCACTAAATTGTCGAAGTTGATAACGTTATTGTGCATGTATTAAAGTTTTAAATTAGATTTGACTCTCTAACGTAACACAACCATTTGTATGCATGCTTGGTTGTATAGGTTGAAGCACACGACACTTGAAATAGTATGCTTATTATCTTTTTCGACTTTCTTATAATCGTTTCGGAGATTAGGCACCTCTCAATTTCTACTTTTCTTGTGGAATAATTTAATCCAACAGATGATAAATGACTCAAATTTACTATCTGTAGATTAAAATTGGTGATTTTATATTTTTTAATGTACCATAAAATTCTCAAAATTGAATTTACACTATATTCAATTTTTTTGAATGTAAATATGTTACCATGATTATAACCTCAACTTATAAGATGTTGTTTTATTCCTTTTTTTCTTTCTTTAGAAAATTTTCAAGACACGATGCAATTGGTAAGGAAAATTGCCGGAACAAATATACTTAGGGCGGATCTACAATGTTGGACGGAAACCCCCAAACGTTGCTGTAAATTCGATAAATATATTTAAAAATAAAATAAGTCAATAAAATATTATAGATGAAAACCCATAAACAAAAGTAGCGTTGGCTTGATGGCATGGAATGGACTTTTAAAATGCTTAGTTCCATGGCCATGAGATTGATGGCATGGAATGGACTCTTAAAATGCTTAGTTCCATGGCCATGGGATCGATCCTTACTCGGTGTTATATTTTTTTACTATATTATTATATATTATTTTATTTTATCGGGAACCCACAAATTTAAAATTCTAAATCCTCCTCTGAATAGACTTACAAAATTTAATAGCTAACTCAAGGCAACTACATCTCTTTTCAACAAGTGAAGAAGATAGACTATCCATAATAAGATGTACAAAAAAATCAATTCCATGAATAAAAAGACGTGTAAAATTGGCAGGAACTACAGCTAATTGGTTATTGAGAAATAATTTTTCTTTTTTCCAACAAAATATTCATTGCAAATTATCCTACACATTTGTCTTTTTGCAGGAACTCCCATCTCTCTCAAACTGCAACTAAATTTCCTCTTTTTGATAATATTAAATTGGATTGGGATGATAAATTATTTGCTATTGCTGGAGCGTTATGAAGAATTAAGGTCTTCGAATTTTCATCGATAAATTCATGCGTCATATGCTCTGATCAATTTTAAGAATTTTGAATTATCACGAAGTTGTTTCATTTGTGGGATATAGATGAAGCTTGTAGGAGAGGGTCTCCTTTTCTTTCCTATTCCTGTTCCTTTTAAGTACACTTTTTATCTTAAAATTTTATATTATTTTTTTTTTAAATTGTGCTAAATAACATAGTGTACACATAATAATTTATACATTTTAGTTTCATTTGAGTGTTTGCACTGTATATATTTAATTAACTGGGCTAAATATTTTTGAACAGAGAGAATTTTGGCTTGAATGTGAGAAGGCTTGCTTTGCAATGCCTTCTTGCTTCTTTATTTCTAGAATGATTTTTACAAACACTTTACATGTTTTAAAACCTTACGTAAAGGCTAAAAAGCTAAAAAACAAAAAAAACAATCAAAGAAAGACTTAAAAAGTCTTAAAGCCTATCTAGCCTACCCTAGGCCTATATGGCTAAAATTCAAACTCTATTCAATTTACATTAAATGCTACTAAGTTTTTAATGCTAACTTACGTAAACAACTTGTAAAATTTTACAATAAGTCTTCCATCTATTTTGTCATATCTGTTATATCTCCATTATTGCTCTGGTCTTATCTTTTCAGCTGGCGTCCTTATCTTCTTTTATTCTAACTGGACTGCTGGGACGTCATTATCTCCTCCATTACATTTTGAACATTTGTGGTCTGGATATTTGTGTCCAATAGTCTTGCAATATCTGGTCAATAATTCTTCTGAAATAAATTTTTCTCTGATAGCTCTGGCGATAGGTTCTGTTTCTGGTTTAAGCAACGTGATAATCCATTGCCTAATAGTTTCCATATCTGTTTCTCGTAACTCTTTTGAATTTGAATATATTAATACATGATTTCTTGAATAGTAGCTCCATATAGGATTTTGGTTGCAATATGTATTTGCTAGCTCTTGTAAAATTGTAGATAGTCCGATAATTCTTTTGTTCGCATAAAATTTTGGTATCTCGATTCTGGGTATCTCTGACTGTGAACTTATATCTTGTGGTATAATCATATCTTGTGTCATTCCTATCTTTACAACTTGTATAGGTTTCTTAACTTCATCAAATAATATCTCTACTGGTGCCGTGTAAATTTTTATAAAAAATAAAGTACCTTTGGTTATTCTTTTAAAAGTGATAAATGCTTCATATATCTCTGGTATAGTGGATATCTCAGTTCCGTCCGTGGTATATACAGTACTCAGTAATCCATATTCGTAGCAAGTTTTAACTAAGCTGGGTTTGGTTTTGGGTAAAGCAATTAGCTTATTATATCCGGTCAATCTCTGGGTTATATAGTTTGTAACTGGTTCTTGGATATTTGTAGCTTTGGGGTTGGTATTTAAAAAGGTTTGTACATTGTAGATATTTTCTATATATGTGCGGGCTGTGTAGTTGTATGTCTTTTTGTCTGGTTTAGACTATCTCGATATGTAGTAACTTGTAGGGGGTATAAGCATGGGGTCTTTTGATGTATTTGATGTATATGGTTTATCAAATAGTTTGTTTAGGTTCATATTTTTTCTAACTCCTCTGCTTGTACCTGCAGAAGTAGATTGATAAACGTTATGGGTTTTATGGAGTATCCCAACGTCTCCTTCTAGCTCTGGAATTTTACTGTCTTCCGATCGACATAGCTCTGCGCATTGCTGAGTTAGCTGATTCATAGCTATAGACTTCAGTTTATCTTCACTAGTCTTTAGCTTTAGCGTTTCTATCTCAGTACCCATCTTTACTATCTCAGTACCCATACTGTCCACTTTCAATGAAAGCGTAGTTAGGGCGTTGAGTATCTTTTCATGTATATTTTCTTCTATCATTTCAGTCTGTGTAGCTTTGTCTTGATATGTAATCTGTAATAACATTTTTGTTAGTACTGATTACTTCTATTATAAATGTAAAATTTAATATGTTTAAAACTAGTCTCCAAATCTCTATTGTTGTAACTGAATTTTGTATTTTCTTTGTTAGCCACCAGCGTACCTGTGTATTATCTGTTCGCACAATAAATTTGTTATATAAAATATATGGCTCAAAAGGTGTAACGCCTTAAAACCTGGTCTCAGGACATCACATAGTGCTCAAGACTATGAGTAGTCTTAAGCTAACTATGTATGCCTTTTACTAGGTCAGAATCTCATAATAAAGGAAACATAGACATAAAAAACATACTATATGAGGAAAACTGACTGAATATAATATCTAAAAATAATTCCCAAAACCTCCTGAATAATCTGCATCAAAACTCACTGTCTGACAAGCCTCTACTACTAATATCTAGAGAGTCGCTGGGTTAAATCCCCAACCGACTCGAACTATCTGAAAATACAAAATCATCTAAATTGATAGGCTAAAATCTGAATAACTAAGTCCCCAAACTATGATGACTTGGGATGTAGTTGGAGATGCTCGAAATCACTCTCGCTACTTAAACTAAGCACCTAAACCTACGTTATGATACAATGTAGCACATACACATATATGTGGAGCAATACTTTGAGGATGTGTTCAGTATATGGGGGTGGAATGTATATGTAAAAAATAATGTCATTCATAATCATAGTTTGTAAAATAATGCATGCTAAATGTAAATGACTTACATAAGCTGAAATATCTGAAATACTAAAATCTATAATCATGAATAACAAATCATACTTTGTAAATCTAGTGAGTCATAATACTTAGTAAGAAAAGATGTACTAGTGTTCTATCTGTAAATCATGTTGTCTAAGTGCAGAATAGACTCACTTCTATTTTCTAAAATCTGAAAGCTGAAATCTATAACTAATGCTTTTTTGTAAGGAAGTATCTGAGTAAAGTAGTGAGCCTTTACACTTTATTTTCTAAAAGTATTTTCTGTTATTCTCTTCTGTTATGATATAAGCTTTAAACTTTAGGGAGGTTCTTCTAATCGACATAAAACATGTGAGCTAACATGGAGTCCAACATCTCATTCCTCTAAGGGAAAAAACTCACAATGGGGAGAGGTCTCATACTCTTGCCAAGAAGTATAACCTAATCTAAGTGATCACATCTGTAATTGTCATCCATATAGAAATGGAAATAATCTGATAATCTGTACCTACATTGGCTATGTATTTCTATAAAAGATAGGGCATGCTAATCCCACACTTTCATCTTGGTGCTAAATACTACTCCCTTTTAATCTGTATGCTCATTCTATTGGAAATCCACTTTAAAAGCTAGCATAAGGGTTAATACAAAACCAATTATGCATTTATTTAATTCAAACTGTGAATAAAACTATTCTAATTTTTCCAAATCTATAGTAAATCTATAAGGTGGATTCCAAATCTTATCTGAGGATCAAGAGATCAAAGCTTTGCTGAAAATCTTTAAGTAATCTGATCACAGGATGCTTAAAGCACACCCTTTCTGAAAAAAATCAATATATAATCTTGGGCTTAATAACCCATGCACCAAGTTCATGTCAAAACATCATAAAGTTCATGCTTGATATTGAAAATAATGATAATTCAATTCAAAATCTGAAATTTTCTGCAATAGGCATAAAAATATGAAAATAGTCATGCAATTCAACTTCAAAATCTCTCAAAAACTCATAATCTTGCAATTAGAAATAATGGGTATGAACCCTAAGTCAAATCTCATGTAATTTCATAGGAAATCATGAAAATTTATAGTTAAAAGATAGTTTTGGACACAAGGATAAAAGAGGATCCTTTTTCATAAATTCCAGATACCTTAATTGATGATTAGATGAAGAAACTTTAATTTTTGATTCCTATTTGAGCTTTTAAAGATGGTCTCGTGATTATCTTGAATTGGGAACCCTTAATTTAGAGCTTTCTTGGAGAAACAATGGAGGAAATTGATTTATTGGAGAGTAAGTTTTTGAGATCTAGGGTTTTCTTTGTGAGAGAATAGATGAAAATAAGCATAAAGTGCTTAGAATAGGCTTAATTTCTTGTTTTTGGATGGATTGGGGCCTTGGAAATTGACCAAATAGCCCTTTTAAAATTTTTGTTGGAACTGAAAAAATCCCTACTTTGAATGCCACCGCAACACCCCACTATCGCGGTGGCTCACTGGATAAGGGACAACTGGAAAATTGAGCTCCAATGCAATGCGGTGAAATCGCCTCTGGTCATTGGAAAAGGGATGAGTCCTATTTTGGCCATCTTCACGATCTGTCACCATTGCTGTGAACCACTAAAATAGGACGACTGGGACCTTGAACTTCTCCGCAATGCGTTCCAATCGCGGAGGTTCACTGGAAATTTACAATTTCCAAATTAGCCCTCTTTGCGATGCATTGCTTACCCAAATGGGACACTGTTTTTCTAAAAATGCCATAACTTCTCAATCGAGTATTCGATGTAGGAGAATTTGGTATAGATGGAAAGAACATTCAATTTTTCACACAATGGAGGGTCTAAATATGGAAAATTCTACATGTAAGAAAAGTTACACATTTTTGAAGCTAACCTTTGACATTTTAGGAGCGAAATTAAGCTAGGAAAAGTATAGGGTATTACAATATTTCCCCCTTGAAAACATTCGTCCTTGAAAATGGCTAGTAAATCTTAAAATACTGAAGATTCTAAGGCTAAAAGCTATAATGCACAACTGAAATACATTGTATGTCTGAATCTAAAATATTCTGAGCTACTGAATTGATCAACGAGTGCCTGAATTTATATGAAAATAGCTATATGGCTGAATCTGAGACTAGAAATGAACTAAATGAAGGAAGACTATTACCTTCGCCTAAATCTGAGTTCGTGGTGAAGAGATGATGATACTTGGTACGTATGTATGCTTCTGCTTCCCAAGTATCACCCTCAATGGACTGATTTCGCCATGGAACTTTGACCAAGGGAACTTCTTTGTTCCTTAGTCTATGGATCTGATGATCAAGAATCTCTACTGGAACTTCTTTGTATGAGATGCTATTTATAATATCTGTACTTTCTAGAGGAACTACAACAGCTGAATCGTCCATGCACTTCTTTAACAAAGACACATGGAACACTGGATGAACTGAGGGTAAATCTGTGGGTAGCTCAAGCTCATACGCTACCTTTCCCACATGGCTCAAAATCTAGAAAAGACCTACATATTGGGGACTACGCTTCCCCTTTTTTCCAAATCTCTTCACCCCCTTCATGGGTGAAAATTTCAAATACACAAAGTCATCAACCTCAAAATCAAGTTCTATTCTTTTTACGTCTGTATAAGGTTTCTGAAGACTCTGGGCTGCTTTCAGTCTTTCCCTAATTAATTGAAATTTCTCCCTGGCATCAAATACCATGTCTAGCCCAATTAAAATTGCCTCACCCACTTCGAACCAACCAACTTGAGATCTACATCTTGCCCATAAAGAGCTTTAAATAGAGCCAACTAAATACTAGCATGGTAACTGTTATTATAAGCAAACTCAATCAACGAAAAGTGGTTATCCCAACTGCCTTTGAAATTAAGAATACAAGCTCTCAACATATACTCTAGATTCTGAATGGACTTTTCTGTATAACCATTTATCTGAGGATGAAAAGCTGAACTAAGATGAACTTAGGTACCAAGACCCTTCTGAAACGCTTTTCAAAAAGGAGAGGTAAACTGAGTACCTCTATCTGAGATGATATAAAAAGGAACTCCATGCAATCTGAGCAACTTTCTAATATACAACTTAGCATAATTTTCAGCTATGTAGGACGTGTGAACTGGTAAGAAATGCACTGACTTAGTCAATCTGTCTACTATCACCTAAATTGAATCATACTAACGATGCAAATGGGGTAATCCAGTCACAAAGTTCATATTTACCTCTTTCCACTTTCAAGTAGGGATACTAAACTCCTTCTAAGCGCCACCATATCTTTGGTGATCTACCTTAACCTGTTGACAAGTTTAACACTTGGCTACAAATTCTGTTATTTCTTCATGGCACTCCACCAATAGATTTCCTGCAAGTTGTGGTACATCTTGGTAGCACCTGGATGAATGGAATAATGCGCACCATGCACTTCCACCATAAGCAGCTTCCATAAATCATCAACACATGACACACACAATCTACTCTGGCACCATAACACACCATCTCCCTCTTGGGAGAAAACCTCTACCTTTTGGTCTTTAACTGACTCCTTAAGTTTGACCAAACTAGAATCCTTATCTTGCTTCTCTTTCACTTCCAAAACTAGAGAAGATTCAGAATTTCTCTAAACCTAAACATTTCCTTCAGCCGAGTCAACCAATCTAACACCCAATCTAGCTAACTGGTGAACTTCTCTAACTAACTCTCTTTTATCTTTCTCCATATGAGCAACACTGCCCATCTACAATCTACTAAGGGCGTCTGCCACTACACTGGCCTTGCCCGGATGATACAACATACTCATGTCATAATTTTTCAACAATTCCAACCACATTCACAATGATTTAACTCACTCTGAGTAAACACGTACTGCAAACTTTTATGATCTGTAAACACATCAACATGTATCTAATAAAGAGAGTGTCTCCAGATTTTCAAAGACAACACGACATTAGCTAACTCAAGATCATGGGGAGGGTAATTCTTTTCATAAGGCTTAAGTTGTCTAGAAGCATAGGCTATAACCTTACCTCTCTGCATCAACATATAACCCAAACCAACTCTAGAGGCATCACAATACACAATAATAATAGTCATGTAATTCAACTTCAAAATCTCTCAAAAACTCATAATCTTGCAATCAACAATAATGGGTATGAACCCTAATTCAAATCTCATGTAATTTCATAGAAAATTATGTAAATTTGTATTTAGAAGCTAGTTTTGGGCACAAGGATGAAAGAAGATCCTTGTTCATAAACCACACATGCCTTAATTGATGATTAGATGAAGAAACTTAAATTTTTTATTCCTATTTGAGCTTTTGAAGATGGCATCATGATGATTTTGAATTAGAAATAATAGAGGAAATTGATTCTTAGAGAGTAAGTTTTTGAACTTTTGGGTTTTCTTTAAGACAGAATGGATGAAAATAATCATAAAGTATTTAGAATAGGCTTAATTTTTTGTTTTTGGACGGATTAGGGGCTTGGGAATTGACCACATAGCCTTTTTAAAATTTTCATTGGAACTGGAAAAATCTCGACATTACATGCCACCACGATGCGCCATATCACGGTGGCTCACTGGATAAGGGACAACTGGGAAAATTGGGCTCCAACATAATGTGGTGAAATCGTGTTGGGTCATTGGAAAAAGGGATGAGTCCCATTTTTGCCATATCCATGATGAGCCACCATTGTGGTGAGCCACTAGAAAAGGAAAACTAGGACCTGGAACTTCTCCACGATGAGGGCCAATCATGGAGGTCCACTATAAATTGAC
The DNA here is from genome assembly GCA_030864225.1 of Capsicum baccatum var. pendulum. Lineage (NCBI taxonomy): Eukaryota > Viridiplantae > Streptophyta > Magnoliopsida > Solanales > Solanaceae > Capsicum > Capsicum baccatum. The sequence continues at coordinate 37,040,954 of CM061561.1, forward strand.
AATTGCCAAATTAGCCCTCTTGAGACGCATTGCTTTCCTAAATGGCACACTGCTTTACTAAAAATGCCATAACTTCACAACCGAGTATCAGATTTAGGCGAATTTTGTATCGATGGAAAGCTAATTCAATTTTCCACACAATGGAGTGTCTAAATATGAAAAATTCTATATGTAATAAAAGTTATCCATTTTTGAATCTAACCTTTGACATTCTAGGAGCGAAATTAAGCTAGGAAAAGTTCGGGGTATTACAAGACGCCATGGTCATTTGAAGATAATTTAGGATCTTTAAGTTATGGGAAGTGATACGATCCAAAATACTTTAAAACCATTTACAAGAAGCCAAGTGTGGGAGTTGCAAATTCTTCAAGGCTTATTTATGAGGATGGAACTACTTGAACATGTTTTAAGCCCCTCGAAAGGATTTCACATCATAATGAATAACTCCATTACAAAAGAGGGAAAAAATGACCCAGTGTTTAGAGGTGACGACTTGGATGATAAGCCATCACCTTGCTGACGGCTTCATTGATAAGCCATCACATAGTTGATGAATTGGGTTTGTAGTCGCGACTGTTGTTATGGTCAACAAGGTTGAAACTTCCAGGAAAAAACTTCGAATTAGGAGGGCGATCCTCCCGATGGTGATGACTTGGCTGATACGAGACCTTATTGATGACTTATTTGACAAACCACTACCTTGTCGATGAATTGTCATGTTGATTATTTCTAGGGGTGCTGACTTGGATGATAAGCCATCACCTGGTTGACGACTTAAGTGATGACTATGGTAAGTTGTCAACTGAAAATCATCACTTATGGTTATTATGGTAAATTCACATATGGGTCACTTTTGGTCCTTGTAATAGACTATGAATAGTTACCATTTAGGGTTACATCCTTAGTTTTTGTTGAATAATGAATGTATATTGCACTTGAGAGTGTGATTGGTGAACTTGTATTGAATGTTTGTTTTGAAATAGGGGTTTGAAGGTGTTGAATCCCTCTTTGTCCACATAAGAGAATTGGTGTTTGAATCTATTAGATTAAGGGGTTTTGAGTTTGATATACTCAATGGTTCTTAATTTCTTATAGTTTCTTATGTCAATCTTTCTATCCCATATTTTGTGTGGATTATATTTAGCTTCGTTAATTTGATTTTATATTTCGTATCTTGAGTCTTATCATTTGGTATCACAGTCGAGCTTAGGATTGTTCTCGTAATTCTAGTCTTGGGTTTGTTATCTTGAAAATCACAAAAAAAGTACTATTCATGTTTTGGTTATTTTTAGAATTTTGAGCTTTTAATTTTGTTTTGTTGTGTTTCTAGTGCTAGAATAGTGTTCTCTAGTACTATTTGAGTCATTATATAATATTTGAGATTGATCCAACAAGTATTGAGTAACCCACCATTGTTGAAGCTTAAGTTTGAAGAAATTTCAAGTAGGTCTCAAAATCTGAAATTATTGGGTGTGTTTGAGGCATTAAAACTATTAAGGTTTGTTCGAGAGCATGAAAAAAGCTTGGGCTAAGAATTTTATCGAATATAGATATTGTTTGATTGAAGGCCAAAATTTGAGTATTCTTCAAGATCTTCATACCTTATTGAAGAAGAAGCTACAAAATGAAGGTTTTTGATCCAAAAGAATTGGAGAAAAAAGAGTTGTACTTGTTTGTGCTAAGGAATATTCCAGAAAAGGTATAATTATTAGGAGAAGTGGTCCCAAGAAATCAAGTGATCAATTATTCTGCCTAAGGTTGACGTCAAGAGTGAAAGGCCATCAACTAAGTGATGACCTAGCAACCAAGTCATCACCTAAAGATAACCCAACCCTTATTCTGCCTAAGGTGGATGACTAGAGTGACAAGACATCAACTAAGTTATGACCCATCAACCAAGTCATCCCCTAAAGACAACCCAACTTATGGCCCATTAACTAAGTCGTCCCCTAAATACAACCTAACTCTTATTCTTCCTAAGGTTGACAACAAGAGTGACAAGTTGTCAACCAAGTGACGATTAACATCCTAGTCGTCAACCTAGTCATCAACTTGGACTGAATTTCAGTAATCTCGTTTTAAGATTCTTAGTTTCTTTTCTTAATTCTAAATTCTAATTATCAACAAGTAATCAATCTACTTAGTTGTGAATTAGTTCTTAGTTCATTTCTTTCTTCATGCTAATTCTGTGAGTGCTTTTCTAGTTTCTATTTTGTCGTAACTTCTTGGATCAAGTCTGTACGAGATTTTTTGTTGTCATTCAAAAAAGAATCCATTCCGGGCATGAGTAGAAATCAACACCTTAATTCTCATCAGAGTATAAACTAACATTCATCACTTGTGTATCCACATGTGAGGAAAACAAGGTGTGTACAACTGTGAGGTTGTTTCTCTAATGTTAATGTGCTTGTTGTTTTTATTAGTGTTTTTCTTCATAGGTACAACGGCTACAGAAGGTGAAACTTTTCAAACCATGGATAACCACTCAATAAATGCTATCTTAGTGGCCATTGAAACTCTCAATCGTAAAGTTTATTCTATGGACACTAAGATAAATTCACTTAACCTTAAGGTGGATTCTCTTGAAGGGTGTGTATCTCTCATTCATGGAAGAGTGGATATCATGGAAGGTCAACAAAACACATTCCTATCCACACCTCAACACTACTATGCTTTGACTAGTGGGCATGCTCCAAATTCTACGGTTAATATATCCTCGAAAAACCCTCACTAAATGACTAATCCACCAATACAAGCAAATGATTCCATTCTTCAAGCCACTACATATCCATAAAACAAAACCCCATTTGACCACTCCAATCTCAAATCAACCAAATACAACATGATGAATCTCAAACCCGAATACCCCAAACTCCACTAAACCAAATTTTCCCATTCCAAGTACTTCTTAACCAAAACCAACCCATCCAAATAGGTTGGGGATAAAGAAAACAACAATAAGAAAATTTTGGAACATTCGATGAAATTGACATATTGGTAGAGAAAATGAGGGGTAGATCTATGGATCAAAGAGGTTATTGAGGTCGAGGAAAAAGATTTGGTCCGACCTTATGGTAGAGAAAACTTGGGAAACTGACCCTAAGGTTATGATCATTGGAACCAACAAGGTAATAGGGATCTAGATGTACGTATTAATTCAATCAAGGTTAGTCTTTCCACTTTCAAAGGAGAAAGTTATCCCGAAGCTTATCTTTCATGGGATTTCTCTTGTGAAAAGATCTTTCAAGTTAATGATATCATCGAAGAGAAGAAGAGTTTTTATGCCATAGCCCATTTTAAAAGGTATGCCAATGCATGGCGGGCTATGTCAAAAGATTCAAATATTTATTGAATGAGGGTTAACCTCCTCCATGGGAGACATTGAAGATGTTCATAAGACAAACGTATTTGTTGGGGAGGTATAGGCATGGGCTTCTTGCCAAGCTGTACAACTTGAGGCAAGGTAGCAAGAGTGTTATGGCTTATTATGATAATTATAATAATTAATATTAAAGCTTGATCATCGAGGAGATAACATAAACCATGACATCATTTTCTTCAAGATTGGGTTGAACAAAGATATTTCCTCATGCATGGCTACCCACATGTTTGAAACTATACAAGAAATCTTCCAAGTGGCCTTGGAAATTGAGTGGGATATCAAAGAAAGGGTTACTTACCAAACCACAAGGTACGCATCAACCAATTCATGGGGTAAGAAAAAATAGATAGCTCAACCTTAACCAGGATGGAAAAAGAACAAAGACTATAAGTCTAATAACAAGAAGCCTGTAAAGAAGACCACTCCAAAGTACCCATCAAGGAATGAAGGTAATAAATATCCTTCCCCCAATCATAGGGGTTTTGAATACTTTAAATGCAAAGGGTGGGTACATAAGGCAAATAAATGTCCAAACTAGAGAAATATAATCATTAGGGAAGGAAATTTGTATTACCTTATAGAAGAGATGTGGTTAGAAGTAGAAGAGAATGATAGAAAATCCCAAGATGGAGAGAAAGTTGAGGAAGAGGTACAATAAGAAGGAGACGATGAAGATACTTGGCCTTAAGATGGAGAGTTTAAAGTGCCTAACTTTGTAGTAAGACGAGTAATGATTAGTAACGATTTAGATAACCCGAGTCAAAGGAAAAATCTATTCCATACTAAGTGTCTTATCAAGGAGAATGTATGTTCATTGATCATTAATAGTGGTAGTTGTGCCAATGTAGCTAGTGCCACCATGGTTAATTTCTAAAAGCTACCCAACACCAAGCATGATAGCCCATACAAACTTCGATTGTTAAATGAATATGGAGATTTGAACGTAACTTGGCAAGTTGTGATCCATTTCATAGTTGGGAATTACCAAGATGAGATGCTATATAGAGAAGATAAGATCATAAGAAATGAAGGTGAAGAAGTGGAGGAATTAAGAAAATTAAAGTTAAAGGAACAAATGGTTATGTTGTCTAGAAACAAAGATCTCCTCAAAGAGAATAATGACAAAATACCCATGCTTCTTCCAGCCCATGTTTTTAATACTAACCCCTCTACTTATTATATCCCCATCCTATCTCTCTTACTTTGAAGGATTATAAGGATGTGTTCCTGAAGGAACTTCCAAAAGGACTAACCCCACTTTAAGGAATCAAGCATCAAATAGACTTCATACTGGGCTCTCAATTGCCAAACAAACCGGTATATCCAAGTAAACTCACAGACACCAAGGAACTTTAAAAATAAGTTGAGGAACTCTTCCAAAAGAGGTACATCAAAGAAAGTATTAGTCCATATGTGGTCTCGGTGTTGTATGTTACAAAGAAAGATGGGACATAACACATATGTGTGATTAGCTAGCCATCAATAAAATAATGGTAAAGTATCCCCACCTAATTTCCCATTTGGATGGTATGCTTAATGAATTAAATGGTTCATGTGTGTTCTCTAAGATATATCTTAGAAGTGGGTACCACCAAATCTGGATGCAACTAGGTGATGAGTGGCAGACCACATTCAAGACCAAATTTGTCCTCTATGAATGGATGGTCATGCTTTTCGGTCTTTCAAACGCTCCTAGTACTTTTATACGGTTAATGATTCACGTGATGAAATTGTTTATTGGGAAATTTGTTGTGGTGTACTTAGATGAAGTCCTAGTTTATATCAATTCCCTTAAAGAACATGTTTTGTATTTACAAAGTATGTTTGAAGTGCTTAAAAAAGAAAAATTGTATACTAATCTTGAAAAATGCTCTTTTGGTGTGAGTGAAGTAGTGTTTTTGGGATTTTTTATGAGCTCAAGAAGAGTTGAGGTGGATGAATCTAAGATAGACTCCATTAAGAATTGGCCGATTCCAAATTCTATTGGAGAAGTAAGAAACTTCCATGGGTTGGCTAGTTCTGATAGGTGATTTATCATCATTGCCTCTCCATTGACTGATGTGATCCGTAAAGATAAACCTTTTAAATAGGGTGATGAGCAAGCCAATGCATTCGAAGTTTTGACGGCTATGCTTTGCTCTGACCCCTTGTTGTAATTTTCCAATTTTGATAAGATGTTTGAGATTGAATATGATGTAAGTAAGGTAGGAATAGATGGTTTCTTAATGCAAGATCATAAAATTATTGCCTATTTTATTAAAAATTTCAAGGGTGAAACTCAAAATTATTCCACCTATGATCTAGAGTTATACGCCTTGATTGGAGCCTTGGGTAATTGGAAACATTATTTGTGGCCCAAGGAGTTTGTGATTTGCACCGATCATGTATCCTTGAAACATCTCCAGGGCCAAGATAAACTTAATAAAGTCATTCCTAGTGGATTGCTTTCCTATAGACTTTCCCTTATATAACTTAATAGGAAAAGAGAATGGAAAATGTTGTAGCCAATGCATTGTCTAGGAAGCACATGCTTATCTCTATGTTATCTTCCAATTTTTCTCAAATATACCAAGATTGTGATACATGAGGTAGGGAAAGGTGGGAGAGAGGTAGTTATTCTATGCCCTATTCATAATTTGATGGTTTCTTTTACAAAGAAAGAAGGTTGTGTGTACCCTCTAGTTCACTGAGAGAATTACTTGTATGAGAGACACTTGATAGAGGTTTGATGGGTCACTTTGGAATTGATAAGACCCTTGGGATCCTATAGGAACAATTTTATTAGCCCAAAATGCATCAAGATCGTGCTAAAATTTATGGCCAATGCATGGATTGTAGAAGTGTGAAATCCCACCTTCTCCCTCAAGGATTACATAACCCACTACCCACCCCTCAATGTCAATGGCTTGACAGCTCTATAGATTTTGTTATGGGATTTCCTAGGACAAGGAAGGGTAGAGATTTCATTTTTATTGTGGAATCAAAGGTCACCTTCTCATCCTCCACAACAAGAATGGAAACATCTGTAGACTTCTCAGCTTTATTAGATTCAGTGAAAGAGTCACCCTAACTAGTTAAAGCTTGTTTGACTGAAAAATTAGCTGCATCTTGTCTTCTTGATTTTATAGGGACCTGGTCCCTATTTCTTCCTTTATTAACTCCACTATTGTAATAATTCTGATAGTCCATTATGTGCATTGGACAATCCTAAATAAAATGTTCAGGACTTTTATATATGTGACAAACTTTTATAGTGCTTCCCTTTTTGCTACTACTCCCACTTCTTTAAAATTGGCCACTCTGTCTTATAGCTCTAACTATTCTTTTTTTAAAATTGGCAACATTTGTGTCTTCTCATTAGAGTATGATTTAAATTCTTTTAGTGCCAGATAATTTCTCTTTTTACCTCCATCTTTTTATGCCCTTGTTGTTTTTCAGTTTATGAGTCTTCAGATTCCCAATGAGTTCCTCCATAGTGAGAGTTTTCAAGTTCCTAGCCTCACTGATAATTTCTACTTTGCTTTCCAAGATTTAGAAAGAACGCTAAGGATTTTTCTCACATATTTTTGTAATGGAATTACTTCTCCCAAGTAAAGCATCTTATTAGTGACAGAAGTAAACCTGGTAGACATCTTTTGAATAGTTTCTCCTTTTTTTATTGTGAAGGTTTCATATTGAGTGGTCAGCATATCGACTTTTGAATCCTTCACATCAGTGGTTCATTCATGAGCCATCTTCAAGCAGTCCCAAATTTCCTTAGCTATTTTGCATGCTGAAATTCTGTTGTATTCATCTAGTCCTATGCCACCGACAAGAAATTTCTTGACTTTATAATTTTTCTTAATTCTTTTCCTACCTTCATCATTAAAATCCCTCTTGCTTTTGATAACCCTTCTTGTCACTTATCCTTCTTTGACTTATCTAACTGAAACATGAGGACCATCAATAATTATATCCATCAGTTAACTATCCTCAGCCATAATAAAGTCAAACATCTTTGTTTTCCACTACCCATAGTACTTTCCATTAAATCTAGGTGCTCTAGTGGTATATTACCCTTATTTAAGGTTTGGTAGAGAAGCTATGATAACCAAGACACTCTATATGTGAACCTTTTAAAGTAATATTGCTCTGATAATAATTGTGGAACCCTGGGGGGTTGAACCAAGCAATGAAGGACCAAGTCCCTCAAAGTCAATCACATGAAATCAAACATTAAAGTGTAGGAAAACTAAAGGCAGTGCAAAAAATAAAAAACACACAAGATTTAACGTGGAAACCTCCTTACTTTAGGGAGGAAAAACATCGAATTTCCCTCAGAAGCACCAAAGAAATCTACTATAATAATCTTCTTGATTACAGGCTTAATTTCAGCCTAACTCTAGGCTCCTTTCTTTTGTAATAACTCTTCTACAAGATCATCTTAGAAACTCTACCAATGACCCTCTACACAAATTAACTATAATCAGTATCAAACTTAGGAAACTCTATCTAATCGCTCTCGAGTATAAACAAAACAAGACATTACTCTTATAGCATGAGTAATTCTTGTACAAATCAACACTTAAGAACACTCACTCACTCTTTAAGCATACTACAAAGATGGGAACATGAGCAATGGTTGTGCAATCTTGAAATGGAATTTTTATTGCCTCTCTTCACTCTTTAGATTCGAGAAAAAACTAATTGATGAAGAATCATCTTTTTCCTTTTATAGATGAGTGAAGATTAGTACTAAAATATCATTGGTCCAGGTGTCCTATTTTATACAAATAACACCTACAAGTTTGCTACATAAGAGGAAAAAACTGTGCATTCACGTGTGACAGATGTATTGTACCATGAACATCCAGCAACCTGTTCCCTTGTAGTTAGTTTTTCATTATCAAAAGTACATATAACAAATATGGGTTAATTTTATGAATGGTCACTCAATTTATATATATATATTACTGCACGTACATTGTTAAACTATTTGGCAAGGAAAAAGTCACATAACCTTACCTAAAGAATTTTAAATACTGACTCTTTGAAAAAATCAAAAAGTCACATAACTCTGCTACACACACTTCCTTGGATTTATTTCAAAATATAAATAACGTAACTCTGCTACACATACACTTCCTTGGATTTGTTTCAAAATATAAGTCAACAACACTAGTAATATCCCAACACAAATCTTATTTTTATCTCATAGAGGTAGATAGACTATTTTTTTATAGAACTCAATAATTTTCAAAATATTAGTCATATATTTAAATTTAATGAGTGTTCGATAATCTTCCTATATTTGTTCAATGTAAAATTATTTTCAAATTATTATAAAATTCTATAAATTAAAGGCAAAACAAGAGAATTAAATAAGAAATTTGTAGAGATAACTCTTCTTGTTTCAAGTATATTCAATAGGTCATATAGAAGACCCTATTTATACCAAAAGTTACACCATTACATAACTTGTTATAACAACTCAAAACTTGCCATGCCAACTCAAAATTGGTCATGACCATTAAATTTGTTGTGATCACGCAAAACTCGTTATGGCCATAAAATTTATTATAATCATCCAAAATGGTTATGTTCATCCACTCACTCAGACAATTGGATTTATAACATCCCCTTTAAATGTCCATTCATTGATAATGTGCCTCAATATAACCTTAGTAGAAAAAACCTAGTAGGAAAAGCCTAGTGAATAAAAAAGTGTTCACACATCTTTTAATGCGTGTTAAGTGTTGTCTCATTAAGAACCTTATAAAAAAAATTCGAGTGGGACAAACATTGGTTAATAAAAAGGATTACAACGCATATTTTATCCCCTCCCCAATGAAGACCGTGATTCAAATGGTTAAGTCAGCGCATCCCAATCTTGTGTCCCATCTTCTCAAAAGTGAAGTTGATAAGAATTTGGTCACTAAATCTTATGAATTATCACTTGAACAAATAAGTTTACTTCAATATCACTATTTCTTTTGGAGATATGTATAAAGAAAAATTTTGATGAGATGTGCTTCGTTCTTTCTCCTAATATGAAACCTCTTTTAAGTTAACTATGCATGCAACATTGTCTTCATACAAGATTGCAGTACCTTGATATTACACTCTAGCCCACATTTTTTTGATGAAATGTATTACCAATATCAACCATACATATTCTCTACTTTCCTTATCAATGCTATTATCAGCATGATTTGAAGTAGTAACAATAGACTAATTTGAAGATCACTACGATATAATAGTACCTCTCTGTCTGTAAAAACATAGTCTATTTGAGATCAAGATTTATTTTGATCAGATTAATAACCTGCATCTATATGACTAATAATATATACACTATCTTTATTAGTAAAAAACAAACTTATATCAATAGTCCCTTTTAAATATTGCAATATATACTTAACTCTATTTTATTGTCTCTGTGTAGGGATAGACTATGACCTACTAGTAAATTAACAGAAAATGCTATGCCAGGTCTCGTAGTATTAAAGAAATACATAAGTGCACTAATAACACTGAGATATTATACTTCAGGGCCAAAGATATCTTCATCCTCTTTTAGAGGTTAGACTGGGTCTTTACTCACTTCAAGTGATTGACCAATCATAGGAATACTTAAAGAATATGCTTTGTCCATGTAAAATTATTTCAAAACCTTCTCAGTATAGGTAGATTAGAGTATGAAGACCCACATTCTAAATGTTCAATTTGCAAACCAAGACAAGGTTTTGTCATTCGATGATCTTTCATCTCAAATTCTTTCTTTAGATGTTCGATTTCCTTTTGTATACTACTGGAGTTCCAATAAGATTTATGTCATAAACATAGCTAGTGAGTATAACAAACTCTGATGCTACTTTCTTAGTAAAAATATAAGAACAAATGACATCATTTATCTAGACTTCATTTATCAAGTACTCACTATAGAGATTATGCACATACACCCTGATTTTCTTAGACTATATAATGATCTTTGTAATCTGATTGAGTACTTTTTATGAGATTTTGAACAATATGCTTCAAAACATCCTTAATTTTTCTAGGACTTTCATATAAATTTCATTATTAAGTGAACCGTAATTCTAAGCTGTAACCACATTCAATAGATGACTTTCAAGATTTTCATGTACAAATAGATCAATGAAATATCAAAATGTTATTGTATCCATAAACTACTAAGAAATATTTTAAAAATATTAAACAAAAAAGTAACGAATAACGTCGTTCGTTCCAGAAAAGCAAAATTGTCCTATATCTAAGCTAAGAATTGGCCCATTCATACAATGTGTATAATATCTGAATCTAATGATCCTACATGTAAATAGGTTTTCAGATATTTGGACATTAATTCGAGCCTCGAGTAACTCGTATCTCATAGCCAAGTTGAAAGCTTTCGTACCGATTAGATTCTTGTATAGAATCTATGTATATCCAACTTCAAATGAGTATAAATTCTAGGTTATGAAGAGTTTTAGAGCTTAATAGCTACATAATGAAAGGTTTTTGAGTCTTATTTTTAACGCATCTAATTTTTCCTTAATTTGATTCTAGAGTAAGAAATTATGTGCCTTTTTATGTGCAAACTAGTAGAGATCCGCATTTTGAACGTGTCACAGAAGGAACATGAAAGAAAACCAAAATTTTGGGGTCAAAATTTTGAGGGTCTGTGATTTCATTGTGTCACGGACCTCCTCCTCCGCGATATTGGAGTGGCACTCCAGTGATGCTTCACAACATTACCGTGCCACACTAGTGGTCACGACGACGTTAAATTTCCATTTTTTCTTTAGTTCTTTAGTATAACTAGTCATTTTAATTCTAAATGATCGTATAATTGATACAAACATGTTTCCTCATTCCATAACACAAATTCATCGATTACTCTCTACTCAAACTCTTATGGAAGTGTTTTCTTTCAAAAAAATTCAAGTATTAAGGATCCAATTCAAGCTCTCCTTTAACAAATCATCAAGTTCAGGTATGCGGGTTTGAACAAGGATTTTCTTTCATTCTTATGCCCAAGAACTTCTTTTTCATAAGTGATTTTACAAATTTCATAAATAGGGATCATACCCTTTACATGATTTTAAACTTTATGCGTCTTTATAAATTGAATTGCTTATTATCAAAGGAATTTATGGTTTTATTATGCTTTTAATCATATGGTTGATCATAGGAATTGAATGTTAGAATTCTTAGAATTTTTATAATTGTATATGAATTTAGCATAATTTACTCAGTTTACATGAAACTCAGACTTATGCTCTCAGATTTAATATTAAATTTAGACTTATGATCTCAGATATAATATGAAATTCACATATGTACTTATGGATATGAAAAATAAAACAAAGTATATTTGATCCTCAGACTTATAAACTCATATACTTATCTTTATGGTGAATTTCATATATGTTATAAGTAATAATATGATTTTTGGAGTAGTATCTAGCCCCTAGGGGCAAGGATTAGGATATCCTAGTCCCAGAAACTATGTGCCATCGTAGGTATTATATTTTAGTTTGCCCCAACTGGTTCTATGAGTGATCACATCAAATCATGGTTCTTTATCCTGTCAATGTATTGAACACCCTCCCAATAAGGGTTACAAGTTGGGCTCCTTAATTCTCAAAGGTAATATGTTGGTTATGATAATCTCCCATAGAAATATTAATTTTTGAAATTAAATGTACTGACTCATTGACTTTACTAGATTAAGCTTTACTACTTATGCTTTATGACATTTTAGCTTTTAGTTTCAATCATGAAATATGGTGAGTTTGTATACACATGATATGCATGTTTTTATTATACTATATATACCAATTTTACTTATTAAATGTACCCCCATATACTCAGTACATTCTATAAGTTGACCATATACCCTATGCGCTCTACATCCTATCATGATATAGATTCTGGTGTTTGCCTTCAAACACACGATTAGCTATGAATGCCAATGCCTACTCCAGTCATATTTTGAGAACTTGATTATGCTTTTCTATTTTATTTCATTAGTCTATACTTTCATGATTTTGGGTTTGCTGGCGGTTTATCCCAGTGGCTCTTCAGTAAGTTAGAGGCTTGCTCAGACGTAGTAGTTTTGCAATTATTTCATATGTTTGAACTATTTTCATCTTATGCTGATAGGCTTTAGATTTGATACTACATTTTCATATTTTTGTAAATAAATACTAGATTTTGCTAATGCTTTTAATTGACTTGAAATGAATCAATGATGACAAACATCATTGGTAATATGTGGGTCTATTTGTAGTCCTAAGAACAATGTGATGTCTAGGGATAGTCATAGAGCAAGTCAAATTTGGTATCAGAGCCCACTGTTCAATGTCCTAGGGGTCTAAAAATTCATGTCTAGTAGAAGCTTATTTATGGATGTGTTGTGCACCACACTTCTTTCATACTCTAGATCGTGCAGTAAAGTTGTCCTCTTAGAAACTTTTAAGACCTTGCAAAATTCTCTCTTAGTCTGAGCCTTAGAGCGTGTTTAGTAAAGTGTTAATTCGGCCCAAAAAGGTTGAGAAGTGTCTTCCCAAGTGAGAAGTATTTTAAACCGTGTAGAATTTCTCTAATATCGACTTTTTTTATGTAGAGAAATGAATAATATTTCCATCGATACCAAATTAGCCCAAATCCGACACTCGGGCAAAGAGTTAGAGCTATTTTAGTGAGACAGTGTGCCACTTGGAACTTTAGCGCATTGCGGATCTAGCCAAAATGGAAATCATCAAAATCCAGTAAGGCTCTATGATTATGGCATGTCACGCCAAGGCTTAATTTCAGAATTGTCAATTTCCACTGCACCAACGCGATTCCACCGCATCGCGGTTCCTTTCTATTTTGCAACCAAGGTGGAAACGCGATTTCCACCCCATTGCGCTATCAAGTAGTTTCCCGATTGTCCAATTTCCAGTAAGCTGGCGCAATTATAGTACGTAACACCTACATGTAAAATTGAAATTTTTTAGTTTAATTCCAGAGGCGAAAAGGGTCATTTTTCTATCCCTTTATATGCTCCTTAACACGGGATTTGGCCTCATTTTAACCCAAAAATACTAGTTTTCTCTCAAAGTTATTCAAGAACAATAGCTAGGGTTTCTACAAAATTAAAACCCTTCCTTCTTCTTCTTCAAGAGAAATCAAGAAATTAACAATCTCTCCAAGAGCTTTCAAGAAAGAGCTTCTCTAAGGTATGCAGATGTTGATTCTTGGGTCCCTTTCATCCAAGAAGATCAAGAACCCTTTTATAAATTTTAATGCTTTTATATTTATGAGTTTTCATGATTCATGTGAGTTGAAATTGATGTTCATGCTATTATTTAGTTGAGATTCACTTTTATTTACAAGGTTTTCAAGCTTGACCCTAGTAAGTGAAATTCATGTGATGTTCATGATAAATCCTCTTAAAGTTGCTTGTTAAGTGATGTGTTCTTGTCAATTAGGTGTAGAAATTGTTGAATAAGCAAAGCATTCTCCCTATATGTTTGATAAGATGCTTATGTGAAGGAATTAGAGCCATTCTAGCATGTTGATTAGAAATCCCCAATTGTGTGCAAGCCCATGCATGCCTAGTTTTTGTTGAAAAACCTTAGTGAATGAATTGTGAAATGATAGCATGAAATTCCCCAATTATGTGCTCATTGATACATGCTAAGAATTTAATACATACTAAGTGTTTGATGCAAGATCTTGTTGAATGGAGTGTGAGCCAATAACATGACTCCCTATACTATCACATATTTATGATTCCCAAATACTTGAAGAGATGCTGTAGTGATTGTGATGGTGAATGAATGTCCATGGTATTGATAATTCAAGAATAGTTATGCTTTACTTTTATGTCATCAAGTCCTAGGGGTATTTATACCCGATAATTTAGCTGTAATCTAGAGCCTGTGTCAGTTTTCATAATAATCTCAGTCAAGCCACGATTCTCAGAACTTAGTAAGTTATAGAACTTTGTACTCTCAGATAGATAGAAAACATAAGTAATCTCAGTAATCTCCGTCGTCTTAGTATCGCTCGTAATCTAGCCTCAATTTTGTATTTAGCTCAGATCTAGTAGTATTCAAGTGTTCAGTTAAGTCATTAGTAGTATTCAAGTAATCTATCTCGAGATCAGTGTCGTTCAGTCAAATAACGAGATTCAGTAGTATTCCTTCAGATACGAAACCAAGTGAATTCGGCTTAACTCATTTAAATCATTCGAGAAACATGATCAGTGTTATATTCAGATTAGTTTGCGTTTAGTTAAGCATCATTTCAAAGTTTTTCAGTTAGAAGTAGGAGCTAGCACCGAGCAAGGGTAAGGATGGAGGCTAACTGTTAGAGAGGCGGAGTTGTTAGGAGCAATCTCTGAACTCCAGAACTACGTAGCCAGTGTAGGATGCAGGAGTCACCCATCAGGAAAGGCTGGTCACCTGTCAGATAGGCTTGACTATTATATTGCCTTAGGGTTGACTTCCTGCGAGGGTCACCAGTCAGATAGGCTTAACCAGAGAGGTCTTTATTCGTGGCACGGTATAGACACTATTCTAGCTAGGGTTATAGGTTGGATCCCTCCAGTTGAGATTCGGGGCATGTCGGTTAAGTGACTACTTCCCAAAATTGCAGTTTCAGTATCAATATTTAGAATAGGACTGTCAGATACAATCATCTATCTCAGTGAGGAACTCAAATAGTTCCATTGATTCATGGACCACCCATTAGATAGGCTTGGTCCCATATAAAGTTGTTCATTATAAGATCTCGAGATGACCCATCAGATAGGCTTGATCTCAGTCTCAGATTTAGTTGAGTATTTTTGTTATCAGATCTAGAGATCACCCATCAGATAGGCTTGATCTCAGTCTCAGATTCAGTTTAATAATCTCATTATTAGATCCAGAGATCACCCGCTAGATAGGCTTGATCTTAGTCTCTGATTTAGTTATCTCATTATCAGATCCAGAGATCACTTGCTAGATAGGCTTGATCTCAGTCTCAAATTCAGTTGAGTATTCTTTTTATCAGATTCTGAGATCTTTCGCTAGATAGGTTTGATCTCAAATATAATCTTTTCTTATCATTGATTGTAGATTTCAAAATAATCTATTAGAGAGGTTTAATCTCCGATGCAGTCAGTCAAGAGTAGAAAGCTCAAAATTCAGTCATTGATATGAGTAGATTCAGTTAATCAGTTCCAGTATCATTAGTTTTTGAGATCACTCACTAGATGAGACTGATCTCAACCCCAGTACTCAGTTATCAGTATCAGATGATTTAGTGTTTAGCATCTCAGGCATTAGTAGTGAGTTCATATGGCAGTAAAGTAGTATTCGAGTTTTAGTATTTTGAGTCACGATGATTTAAGTTATGGTTCATACATTCATGCATGTGTTAGCATTCAATACTCTCATGATTATTCTGTTAAGTAATTGTTCATGCATGAGCCCTTGAATTTAGCCTTACTTTATCTTCATACTCGGTACATTCCCATACTGATTCATTTGTGCTATGGTGTTTTATTTGATACCACATGTTTGGATGCATGAGATCTAGAGTACCCTTAGCAGCTCAGTCCCAGTCTGCAATAGTAGACATAGCAGTGAGTCCTCTTCAGTTGAGGATGATTCTTATTTTTATTATTATCGTATCAGACTTAGTTTATTTTTAGTAGACGGAGTTAGTTAGGGACATGTCCCTTCAACTCTATAGTTCAGATAGTTTAGAGGCTTTTTGGATAGATGTATCAGTGTTCAGTTTTCAATTTTGAGTATTTTTAGATGTTTTGAACCATATGGCCAATTTTTGCATTTATTAGCTATATTACGTAGTGTTCAGGTACAGATATCAGTAGAGGATTGGCTTGTGGTCCTTTGGGATCATGAGCACCGTGTGACGTTCTAGTTTCAGAAAATTGGGTCGTTACAAAACTCATATCCTTTTGTATGTTACTCCAAAATTCTCCAACTATGCCTTATTTTTGAGTTAGTTTACATAGTAAAGCTCAATTTCTATCAGAAACTTCAGTATTCACACAAAGGACTTGAGAGGAGCCCATCATTGTGTTTTAGTCCTTTAATTTTAAGTCTTGTGTCCTCATTCATATGAATTATGTTTTTAAGAGATAATATGATAGGTATTCAAATTCCTCTTTGACCCTTCGTTACAAAAAGAACCCATAAGAGGAGAGAGTATGTACCAAAATTATTCAATAGAGTTTTTATTTGAGGGATAGTGTAACTTAGGAAATTATGATCCATAAGTAGTAGAACAACCTTAGAGTTGGGAGTATGGATTTAGATGTATGGTGACATGAAAGGTGGGGAGAACGATTGGTTAAAAGTATATAGATAGATCTACATATATTTTTAAGTTAGGATTAAGGTAGTATGTCTTTTAGTGTTAACTAAGGGGTAGTGAGTATTATGTAGATTTCACGGTGGAAGGTAGAGAGGGAGTTATTAGTTAAGGTGACTTAGAGTATGCTTGAACTAGGAAAGAAGTTCTTGATGCCTTTTTATTGTGTTAGAAAATTATAGGTCATTAACGAAAGTATTACGTAATTAAGGATTGATAATCTAGGGTTTCCTTGGTAATCATGAAAAGGAAATTGGTTGATCCTTACAGAGTTATTAGTATGATTTAGACGTATGTATGGATAAGTAGTAATGATGTGTGAAAGGAGGATATGCTAGTCGACTGTAATTAGATAGACCATAAGATTAGGATCTATTGTTGCTATCATGAGGTTCTAGTGTACTAGAGTTTCTTGATGTTTTTATTTTGCAGTTGCTAAGCAAGAATAGTATATGACTTTGTGTTGTTAATTATTTATAGTACTAGATTCTAAGTTTAACAATGGATGATCATCAATATGAAAATAATGATTTCTTGGGATAGTGATGCTAGTTATATGGACGTGAGCTAGTAGGATTGAAATAATGAATGCAAGAATTTAAGTTCATTCATTCACAATTAAGTATGATGGTGTAGGTATGATGTATAGGTGTACCCAAGATAATATGTGGTAAGCTACCATGAATTCCATCACACAAGAGATGGATTTAGCCTAAGGCTGATGACCTTCATGATAGGGCGTCACAAATATGGTAAGCTACCACGAATGTTGTCACACCATTTCCATCCTAACATGCTAGAGTAAATTAGGAATAACTCTTCGCTCTGATATCAGATTTAGGCAAAATTGGTATCATTGGAAAGATAATTCAATTATGTATATGTTTATAGGTTATGAACTCAAAAATTCTAAGTATTATGAGAGATGTGCTCTTTTGAATCTGACTATGGAAATAACTTTCTTAAAAATTAGATCGGTGAGGAATGTTTTGATTCGTCTGATAGCTAGGAGTTATTTGAAGCCTTGATATACATCTAACCTACTCATAAAACTTTAAAAGAACCATGATATACTATGCATGATCTTGGTACATGGCTCTAATATTGGTTTGGATTTTTTAGGGTATTACAATATCTCTCCCTTGGAAACATTCATCCTCGAATGATGACTTCTTGAGATAGGAGAAAAGATAAATGATGCATACAATGATCATACTCAACTGGAACATGATTTAGTACTAAATTGAATTCTAAACTGAATATACCCCAACTGAACATGCATATCTGATGCATGTCTGATAAGATGAACTCATGAATACATGATAAGCTATGTACTGATACTTGATACCAATTTTCATACTGGAATTTTGAACATGTAACTAAATAAGCTTAAGGAAAATAATTACCTCGATCTAAGCCTGACTTAGTATAGAAAAGATGAGGGTACTTGTTTTGCATGTCTGCTTCTATTTCCTAAGTAGCTCCCTCCATGGACTGATTCTGCCAAAGAACCTTTACTAGAGGGACTTCTTTGTTCCTTAGCCTATGAGTTTAATAGTCGAGGATTTCGATGGGACTATCTTCATAAGATAGGCTATTTTGAATGTCAATGCTCTGAATAGGGACTCCAACTGCTGGGTCACCTATGCACTTATTGAGCAAAGAGACATGGAAGACTAGATAAACTGAGGCTAGATCTTAAGGTAATTCGAGCTCATAGGCTACCTTGCTGAAGCGACTAAGAATCTTTAAGGGACCGACATATCGGGGAGTGAGCTTTCCCTTCTTGCCAAATCTCTTCACTCCCTTCATGGTAGAGATATTGAGATAGACATAGTCATCGACCTCGAATTCGAGATCCTTTCTACGAACATCTGCATAAGACTTCTGTCGGCTCTGAGCAGCTCGAAGTCTTTCTCTAATCAACTGAACTTTCTCTAAGGCATCGAATACTAAGTCAGGCCCTATGACTGCGGTCTCACTAACTTCGAACCAACTGATTGGAGACCTACATCTCCTAACATAGAGAGCTTCAAATGGAGCCATCTGAATACTGGAGTGATAGCTATTGTTGTATACAAACTCAATCAAAGGCAAGTGGTCATCCCATATTCCTTCGAAATCAATTACACACGCCCTTAGCATATCTTTTAGAGTCTGAATGGTCCTTTCTGCTTGACCATCTGTCTGAGGATGAAATGTTGTACTGAGATGAACTTTGGTACCAAGACCCTTTTAGAACTTTTTCTAGAAGTGAGAGGTGAACTGGGTACCTCTTTTTGAGATGTTAGATAGTGGAACACTATGTAATCTAACAAACTCCATTATATAGAGTTTTCCATAATCTTCAGCTGAGTAAGAGGTACAAACTGAAAGGAAATGAGCAGACTTGGTCATTCTGTCTACAATGACCCAAACTGAATCATGCTGATGATGTGTTCTAGGTAAACCCATAACTAAGTCCATGTTTACTTCTTCCCACTTCCAAGTAGGAATAGTGAACTCCTGCATGGAACCACTACGTTTCTGATGCTCTATCTTAACCTGCTGACATGTAGAGCACTTAGCGACAAACTCTACAACATACCTCTTTATCCCACTCCACTAATAGATCTCCCACAAGTCGCGATACATTTTAGTAGCCCCTGGATGAATAGAGTATCTCGCACCATGTGATTCAGCAAGAATTTGCTGCCTCAATTTATCTACACTAGGAACACACAGACGACCCTTACAATTAAGAACACCATATCTCCCTTGGGAGAAAACCTTTACTTTCTGACTCTGAACCAACTCTTTTAGCTTGACAAGGCTAGGATCCCTATCTTGCTTCTCTTTTATCTCAGAAACTAGAGATGACTAGTAACTACTCTGAACACATACACTATCTTATGAAGAGTCGACTAAGCAAAAGGCTAGTCTGGCAAGCTGATGAATCTCCTGAGCTAATTTCTTCTTACTATCCTCAACATAGGAAACACTACCCATGGAAAGTCTACTGAGTGTGTTAGCCACTACATTGGCCTTGCCTGGATGATAAAGGACACTCATGTCATAATTCTTTAAGATCTCTAACCACCTTCTCTGACGAAGATTGAGATTTTTTGGGAAAAGACATACTGAAGGCTCTTATGATCTGTGAAGACGTCTACATGAACACCGTATAGATAATGCCTCCAAATATTTAAGGAAAAGAAAATAGCTCTAATTCAAGGATAATTCTTCTGATGTGGCTTTAACTGTTTGGAGGTGTAGGCTCTGACTCTACCCTGCTGCATGAGGACACAACCTAAACCTACTCTGGATGTATCACAATATACTATGAATCCATCGGAACCATCGACAATTGCTAAAACTAGAGCTGAGGTGAGTTTAGTTTTCAACTCTTGAAAACTCTTCTTGTAAGGTTCTGATCACTGAAACTTGACCTTCTTCTGAGTCAATTTGTACATAGGAGATGAAATAGAAGAAAATCCCTCGACAAACCATCGATAATAGCCAGCTAAACCCAAGAAACTCCTTATTTATGATGGAGAGATAGGGCGAGGCCAGTTTCTTACCACTTTAGTTTTCTGAGGATCTACTCTAATTCCATTACCAAAAATAATATGGCAAAGGAATACTACAGATCTTAGCCACAATTCTCACTTACTGAACATGGAAAACAACTAGTGATCCCTGAGAGTTTGAATAACAATTATGAGATGGTATGAATGATCACGCTCTGTGCAAGAATATCATTCAAGTTCAAGACTCTGGTTCATAGATCCCTAATCTTGAGTCAGTATCATTAGCATATGAATTTCTAGATATGTTTCCATAAGATCTTCCCAGGGTTCCTCCAAAAAGGAAAATTGACTTTGTAATTGACCTTCTTCTAGATACTCAGCCTATTAGTTGTTTGCTAAATTCAGCAAGTTCAAATTTTAGCTAAGGTCAGTAGCTTTCCTTGGTCATATTGTGTTCGGTGTTGGCATTAGAGTTGATCTTCAAAATACTAAAGTAGTAAGAAACTTGCACAGGCCCCTCTATTCATCAGATATTAGGAGTTTCTTAGGTTTGGCTGGCTATTACCGATGGTTTGTTAAAGGATTTTCATCCATTGCATCCCACATGTCCAGGTTGACTTAGAAGAAAGTCAAATTCCAGTGGTCAGATTCTTGTGAGAAGAGTTTTCAGGAGATAAAGACTTGGCTCACTACTGCCCAGTTTTGAATTTACCAGATGGTTCAGGCAGATTTTTGATGTATTTTGATGCTTCTAGAGTGGTTTTTGGGGTATGTTTTGATGCAAAGAGGTAAGGTTATAACCCATGCCTCTAGACAAATTAAGCCTCATGAAAAGAGTTACCCCACCCATGATAATGAGTTAGTAGTTTTTGTGTATGCCTTAAAGATTTGGAGGCACTATTTTATGGGCTACATATTGATGTGTTCATAGACCATAAAAGCCTGCAGTATGTATTTTCTCAGAAATACCTGAACCCTCGTCAGAGGAGGTGATTATATTTGTTGAAATACTATGACATGAGTGTTCTATATCTTTCGGGTAAGGCCAATATAGTGGTTGATGCTCTCAGTATGCTCTCAGTATGGGTAGTATTGGTCACATGGAGGATAGTAAGAAGAAGTTAGTTGAGGAAGTTCACCAGCTTTCCCGACTAGGTGTCTGCTTAATCGATTCAACAGAGGATAGTGTATGGGTGCAGAATAATTTAGAATTATCTCTTGTTTCCAAAGTAAAATAAAAGTAGGACTGAGATCCCAGTCTAGTTAAGCTGAAAGAGTCAGTTAGAGATCAAAAAGTAGAGGTTTTCTCCCAAGGGGGAGATTGTGTGTTGCGTTTCCATGGAAGATTATGTATTCCATTGTAGATGGCGTGAGATAGCAGATCCTTGCAAAAGAGCATGGTGCACACTACTCGATTCACCCAGGGGCCACCAAGATGTACTACAACTTATGGGAAGTTTATTGGTGGAGTAGTTTGAAGAGAGACATTACAAAGTTTGTAGATTTATGCTTGGCATGTCAGTAGGTTAAGATCGAGCATTAGAAGCCTAGTGGATCTATGCAGGAGTTTAGTATTTCCACGTGGAAGTGGGAGGAGGTGAACATAGATTTTGTGATAGGCTTGTCCCGTACTCGTTACCTACATGATTTGATTTGGGTCATTGTGGATAGGTTGACCAAATTAGCTCACTTCTTACCAGTTCATACCTCTTATTAAGTTGAGGATTATGCCAAGCCCTATGTTAGAGAGTTGGTCAGATTGCATAGAGTTTCATTATCCATCATCTCAGATAGAGGTACACAGTTCACCTCTTCATTTTAAAAAGGCTTCTAATAGGTTCTTTGTACCCAAGTTCACCTTAGTACAACCTTTCACCCTCAAATAGATGGTGAAGCAGAAAATACCATTCAAACTTTAAAAGATATGTTAAGAGCGTATACTATTGACTTTAAGGGTAGTTGGTATGACCACTTTCCCTTGATTGAATTCGCATATAATAACAGTTATTATTCCAGTATTCAGATGGCTCTGTTTGAGGTGCTTTATGAGAGGAGATGTAGATCTCCCATTGGTTGGTTTGAAGTAGGTGAAGCCATAGTGGTAGGGCCTGACTTGATTTTTGATACCTTAGAAAAAGTTCAATTGATCAGGGAAAGGCTTAAGATAGCTCAGAGCCAACAAAAATGGTATGCAGATTTGAAAAGATAGGATCTTGAGTTTGAGATTGGTGATTATGCGTATTTGAAAATCTCTCCTATAAAGGGGGTGAAGAGGTTTGGCAGGAAGGGGAAGCTCAGTCCCCGATATGTCTGTCCTCACCGAATTTTCAGCCATTTTGAAAAGATTGCTTATGAGCTTAAGTTTCCTTTACACTTAGCTTTAGTATATCCAATGTTTCAAGTCTCCTTTTTTAAGTAGTGCATAGGTAACTTAGAATTTGTAGTCCCTATAGAGGGTATAGATGTTCAGAATAGTTTCTCTTATGAGGAAGTTCCAGTTGAAATTCTCGATCATCAGATTTGCATACTGAGGAACAAAGAAGTTCCTCTAGTCAAAGTTCTTTTACGGAATCAGTCCGTTGTGGGAGCTACTTGGAAAGTTAAAGAAGATATGTGAATTAAGTATCCTCATGTAAGACCCTATAAAATCATAAGTCTAAAATTCAGCTCATTAAGTTTTACAAGCTCTAACACTTAGAATATTTTGCTAAGTTCTCAAGACCTAGTCTCATTTTTATACTTCCAAACTTTGGGGATTTATTTGGCGACCTTTCCAACCTCCATTTTTTGATTTTCAAGTTGCATTACGATCGGTCAAACTCTTAGTACTTCCCGGGTGAGTTTTGTAATTTTTATAGTAGTGTAAGGGAATGTTTGGTTGCCCGAACCAGTAGCTAAAGGCATTTGAGCCGCGGTGCCCTCTTATAGCCTTTGTACCCAATTTTTTCAGCATTTTAGGGTCAACTACAAACGATCATAACTTCTTGTATATAATGAACTGGGAGAACTTCTATATATCAATGAAAATATCTTTGATTCTTGTTTCTAATGCAATCAGTTTCATCCAATTTAGATATATAAATAAAAAGTTATGATCAATTTACTTCAGCCTATCAGACAGTCAATTAGGGATAGATTTGACCTTAATTGTTCCTTAGGGGTAATTTGGCCATCTTCCACCCCTATATATACCCCAAACACGGGATTAAGGCTTATTCGTAGCAAAATATACTCCTCTTCTCAAAATCCTCTCAAGAACTCAAGCTAGGGTTTCAATTTGAAGACCCAAATCCCATCAATTGAAGAACATAACTCCTCATTTATTTTCAACATCTAAAGAAGGGTTTCTCTCAAGATCATAACCTATAACATGAATCAAATCCTTCTTCAAGAATATATTATATTCAAGTTTTTCAAACTCAAGAGCCAATTCATTTTCTCTAAAAGGAACAAGAACTCTAGTCAAGAAATCAAGAACATGTCTAAGAATTTCTTCAAGAATCTTCCACCTACGGTATGCGTACTGTTCATCCACAGATTCCTTTCATTTGTAGGATTCCAAGAACTATGCTTTAAATACTATATTGTGATTGTCTTGTTGAGATATGATCATGTACATGTTGATGGTTGTTGTTTATGCTTCAAGATGTTAATTTGGGGTGATTCTCATGAAGTATGTGTCCTTATAGTTAAAACCCATGAAATTGGGTGGTTTAAGATGACTAAATTATTAAGAACACCTATGCCTTAAAGTGAGCATGCATGGTGTTCGATGAAATTCCTAGAATAGGCTAATCATGTTTTCATGATTTAAGAGTGCTCAATTAACAAGTCCTTACTCTATGTTTTATGATTTCATGTGAATTCCATGTTGTGTGAATAAAGTTCGAATCTTTACATATTGTTCATGATATCATGATATTTTGTGGATTCAATTGGTGGAATTGAGTTGAATTATGGTGTTATGGTGTATAAAATTGATCATTAGGCCTATGCTCTAAATAATGCATGCAAGGTGTTTGTTAAAATGCCTAAGTAAAGAAGAATTGAGCACTTTGACCTATTTGTGATCTAAATGATGATTCCATGCCATATCCATGTGCTTAAGTTGACTCCCATGCTAAAGCTAAGCCTACCATGTGTTTTATAATGTGCCTCAATGAATAAATGATGATCAAGTACCTAGTCTTCATGCTCTAAGATTTTGCCATGTCTCTTAAGTTATGCCATGTTTACTTGATCAAGATGATTTCTATGCTATTAATATGCTATGAATATATTGTTGGATTTTCATGATATTAGAATTGACCATGATGTTAGCTATATGAAAACGTTATGAAAACCACATGATTTATGAATTCCCCGTAGATGCTATATTATGGATTCTTAATGTTGGTCAAGTACTCTTGTATGTCAATTCATGTAAGTTTCCTTCCATCAAGTCCTGGGGGTATTCGTACCCGAAAAATATAGTTGTGTGCCTAGAGCCATGTCATGTTTTCACGATACTCTCAGTCAAGCCATGTTCAGTAGACTTTAGTCAGCTAATAGAGCTCAGTAGCATTTAGTCAGTTAACAGAATTCAGTAGTGTTCCGCTACTCATCGAAACTCAATAAATTCAGTCCATGTTTAGTTCAGTTAAACAGAACAATCAGTAACAATTCAGTTAATTCTAGTATAAACTAGGAAATCAGTTCAGTATAATCAGTTCAGTGTCATTCAGTTGGGAATAGGATTCAGCACCGAGCGAACCCAAGGATGGGAACTCACCTTTTATTAGAGGGTGTGATTCTTAGAATCAGTCCTTGCATTCCAGAACTATGCAGCCAGCATACGTTGAGACATCAATACCTATCAGTTGAGGGTAGATGAGGTGACTTAACCAATCAGATGAGGGTTCCCACCGTTCTCATTAGAGTACCTGCCAGATGAGGGTCATTCACAGCTTGTCCTTACCAGTGGCGCGGTATTGACCCCCTTCCAATCAGGGAAGAGATTGGACCCCAGCTTAACTATTATAGAGTATTTGGGGTATATCAATTAGATAGCTACTTTCCATAGTTTCAGTATCAATATCAGTAAAAGAACTCAGATAGTTCTTCAGGATATCAGGACTATCAGATACAGTCAACTCAGATACAGTACGGAACTCAGCTAGTTCTATCAGATTTAGGATTGTCAAATACAGTCATTCATACTATTAGGTATCAGAACTTATGTTATCATATATATCAGTTATCAGAATTCATTTATCATTCATGATATATTATCAGTGAATACATGTCATCAGTATTCATACTCAGTAGTCATGTTATGATGGGCTCAGTTTCAGGACTGTTATATACGGTCAATCAAATCAGTTCTTCATAATCATAACTATCAGAAACAGTCAACCCTTGATCAGTAATATAGTATTAGTCTCTCGATATTCAGTAATACAGTATCAATTCCTCACTTATTAGTGAATTATATATCAATATCAGTAAACTCAGTCATTTAGTATCTCAATATCAGTAAACTCAATCATTCAACATCTCAGTATCAGTAAACTCATGTTGTCAGTAGTCAGTATTACTTCAAGTTTAGTTGCAGTTACATATGTATGTATGTATTGTCACGTTCATATCAGCCAGCATTGTTCATGCATATAAAACCCTTTGTATTTAGCCTACCTCACTCGTATACTCAGTACATTCAGTCATACTGATGAATTTGTGCTATGGTGTTTTATTTGATGCTATAGGTATGGAGGCATGAGTTTCAAAGCAGCAGTAGTATTGCAGATTTCAACTGTCAGTGCTCTTCTTCATTTGAGGACAATATTATTATTACTTTATTACAGTATTTTAGATTAGTTTTTCAGTTCAAGGAGTTAGTTGGAGACATTTTCCTTCAACTCCTTATTCAGTTTAGTTAGAGGCTTTCAGACTAGATATCAGATTAGATGTTCAAACTTTAGTATTTATGTTTCTTTTTAGTATTGTTATACTATGTTTTTTAGATATGTATTAGTATTGAGCCTTATGGACTTACAGTTCATGTTTCCATATATTTTATGAGATATTATGCAGTTTATAGGTACAGATATCAGTCATGGGTTAGCTTGTGGTCCTTCGAGGTCATGAGAACCGCGTAGCATTTCAGTTCAGAAAATCGGGGCGTTACACCTCACCTCTTTCTGCAAACTCAGACTTTGCTCAAGGTAATAATTTTCCTTGAATTTAATTTATTCCATGCTCAGATTACCTTTATAACTCTGTATCGGTGTAGTTGCATATCATTTTTATATCATGTATACCTTAATAAAATAACTCAGTCACGTGTCATGTCTTCAGAATTCAGTCATGCTTCAGTTATGCATGTACAGTATGAAAACTCAATATATCAGTAGTTTCCATCATGAAATCATGATTTAGTTGTGTATGTTCAGTATGTAAACACAGTCTATCAATATTCTCAGCTAAGCCAGTCTCATTCGAGGATGAATGTTCCCAAGGGGGACTATTGTAAGACCCTGCAAAATTCTAAGCTTAACTAAGTCCTTTAACGTATGAAAAGAGGTCCAAGACTTAATAATTTCAGTTAAATGTTTATACTTAGAATTATTTTAACCTTCATATGTTGGCAATGCCATTTTATGATCCTTACGATTGTAAAATATCATTTTTTAGGTTTATTCATGATCAAGAATGTCAGTAGGTATTCTCAGGCGAGTTTTGGATTTGTTAAACATCATTTAAGGCACGTTTGGGAGTCAAAAATAGTGGACCAACCAGAACTTTTCCCCAGCCTTCAGTGCAAATTCTAGTAAGCCAATGCGACATCGATGCATCGCGTTGGCTATCGTGTCGACCATCAACATGCCATGTCACTCAGTATGTCACTAGGCACGATTTCGTCTATTATAATTATGCATCCAGAGGGGTAGTTAAGTCATTTTCCCACATCTATTCAGCCCTAAAAACACAAAATTAATTAATCCATGTGGAAAAATCACTCACTTTCTCTCAAATACTCTCAAGAACAAAAACCCTAGTGCATCCAATTTCAAGTTAAAACTTTAAGAACACACCATCAATCTTCACAAATTTATTTACCAAGGTATGTTAGGTGTTCATTCATGGGCTTCTTTGATCCGTGAAGTCGAAGAACCCTTTTTAAAACTACAAATTTATGATTTCAAGATTTATATGTTTGAATTAGATTGTGTTCATGTGTGAATTGATGTTTGGGGTTTAATTCCATGATTTATTACAAGTTTCAGGAAAACTAGATAATTTTGGGTTGATTTATGTGATCTTCATGTTGAACTCTTGAACTACAAGTTGTATGTAGTACCTATGATATTATTACATGTTTATTGCCATATGAAATAATCATGCCCCCCAAGTGTTTGATAAAATCTTCATGTGAGTTGAGTAGTGCAATCATATAATGTTAGCATGTATACAAGTTTATACCATGCAAGTTCTTGATAAAATGACTCAAAGGATGAATTATGTAAAGGGACTAGTTCTTATGCCTTCAAGATTATGCTACTTTTTACTATCTATGCTATCGAGTCCTGGGGGTATCTAATACCTAACAATCTAGCTGTTTCCCTAGATTTATAGCAGTTTCAGAATAGTCTCAGTGATATCACATACATAGTACTCAGTCAGTTACAAAACTCAGTATATTCAGCTAGTTAACTGAACTTAGTGAACTCAATCCAGTTCAGTCAGTTAACATGACCAGTAATAGTTCATTCAAGCCTAGTATAGTTTAGAAATTAGTTCTGTGTCTATTCAGTTGAGAGTAGGATTCAGCACCGAGTGAACCCAAGGATGAGGGCTCACCTGCCAGTAGAGGGTGTGATCTGATGATAGGCGAATTTACGCTCCTATATCAATATATTTTGCCCATATTTTAGCCTAGTTTTGAGAACAAATTATATATTTCATGCACCTTTAGTCCTTTTTCCTTTAATTGAGCTAACAAACATGATTAGAAATGTTTCAGGTATAAATGATGCAAAATACAGCATTTTATGGCTTACTTGACGCAAAAGAAAGCTCACGAACGAAGTGGAAAGGAGCTGGACGCCTAAAGGACCAAATCTGCTGCATGGAAAATCTGTCCCGGGCTAAAACAACAATTCTGAAGACTTTGGGGACATACAAACACAAAGCTGGATTTTTACCAAGATACATTAACTTAGTACAATTAGGTTATGTGTTTCACTATTCTATTTTGATTATGATATTGTAACCTTACCCTAGTACATTTGGGTCAAGGATTTCATTAGTATATTAGGATTTGGTTATTTATTTCATTAGCTTAGTAGGAGTAGGATAGGAGTATTATAAATACCCTATCATGTTAGAGATTTTTATGCATTCTTCAATCTTTTTATTCTTCACTTAATTCAACAATTAATTTTCTTCCATCTCTCTTATCTTCCACTACAAACACTTTTAATCTACTCTTCTAATCTTAAATTCCACAACAAGAGAATCGTTACTTTCTAGGGAATCACCATACCACACGCCTATCACCTACTTTTCACGCCATCAACCATGCAAGTCGTGATATCCTTCGCATTCATGGGTAACTAAACCTCTTAGTTGGGGTTATGGAAGTCGAATGAGTTACTATCTATAGCTGTGAGTTTGTGAGTTCAAGACAAGTATATTGCTTATATCATTATTCTCTTCATCTTAATCTACATTCTTTGCGGTTGCAAACGCAAGAATACGCCAGTCTAACATTTAACTTGTTCGCGAGAAAGGTTATTTGTCTGGAAAAGAGATAATGTCAAGGTAGTTGGACACCCTTTCCTATTAAAAAGCTAGTGCCCTAACTGGACTAACCTCTTGGAGAATTCGTACCGTTAGACACGCTTTAAGCTCGCGAGAGTTAAAGTGAAATAGTCCTTGTTTAGGTCGCGGGATGCTTGGATTTACCATCGACTACAATTCTCTATAAGCAAGTGCATGTCAAGACTCTACACACTCATAGCCAATAGAGACGTATACCTCAGAAGGTGGACATAACCCCAACGCCTCAATTCTCATTGTTTACAACCAACGTAACAATCTCTCTCTTTTTACTTTATTATTTTCTGTTTTTGTTTACATTACTTGCAAAACAAGAATCCCCCCTTTTACGAGACTTGCACCAAAAGTCTAGCAATTTTACTTACTTGTTGGCCAAGCTATTCCCTATGGGATCGACACCCAACCCAGGTTGGGTTCTATATTTGCTAACGACCGCTTTACACTCAAACGAGAGCTGTAGATTGAGCGTTATCAAAAATTGGTGCCGTTGCCGGGGAATACGAGTGTCAATCAAGTTCGTGATAATTACTAGACCCTTTGGTCAAAGATTCTCGTACTTTTACATTTAGTTTTTGTTTCTGTTTATTGCAGGTTTTTGTTTTAGTGCATGCCCCATACTGGAAGTTCTGGTCAACCGTTATTACCAATCAATCCGGAACCACAACGAATTAGAAGAATGGAAACACAAGCTGAAATCGACAGGATGGCTGCTCAACACGAGCAAGCAAGATTAGCTGCTCTTGCTGCTGCTCAAGTCCAACAACAAAACATTGATAATCCTGGGCGAGCAACAAATCCTGAAGATGAAGATTTAGGTGATGACGAGTTACTAAACCCTAGGCGTGATGCTGAAATTATAACACCTGCCAACCGAAGAGGTCGACAAGCTCGGTATAGGTATGATCGCCAACCTTTGCAACCAACTTTCGACGATGATGATGATGATCTTGATGGTGCCGGAGCCACTGGAGCTATAATTCCACCACCATTAGTGCCCGGAGCCAAGTTCAACATCACAAGCACCATGATTCAGTTATTGCAACTCAAGGGATTATTTGGTGGACTAGCAGGTGATGATCCGAATATGCATCTCATCAACTTTATTTCTACATGCAAGTCTTTTGACAATCCTGGGGTTGGTCAGAATGCTATTCGGTTACGACTATTTCCATTGTCTCTGTCTGGGGAGGCAACACTATGGTTGAATGGGTTGACTCCTGATTCAATTACAAATTGGAGGCAATTGAGAGACGCTTTCCTAGAAAGATTCTTTCCGCCATCCAAAAGGGCTCAATTGAGAGATGAAATCAGCAACTTTCGTCAGCTTCCTTCTGAAGCTCTTCATGAAACATGGGAGAGGTTCAAGACAAAGCTAGCGAGATGCCCAAATCATCATATGACTAATGTTCACCTAATGGAGATCTTGTATAGAGCCTTGAATTCAATAACTAAACCAGTGGTAGATAACGCAGCTGGAGGTTCTTTCATGGACCTCACCTTTGGTCAAGCAAGCAATATGCTAGATCGCATGACAAAGCAAAGCAGAGCTTGGCATACCAGGGATTCTGAGGTATCAAGCCTCACTTTATCTATTGGCATGTCTGCAGACCAAAGAAGAAGAGAAGAAGAACGTGATCAAGATATGGCGCACATGAAAACCCAAATGGATCTTGTTACAAAGCATCTATTAGGGAAGACTGAAAAAGTGAAAGTTATTGCGTCAAAAGAAAGAGATGAATCTGATTCGGAAGAGGAGGCCAACTACTTGAACAATCAGGGGGGTTTCCGAGGGAATACCCAAGGAAACCAAGGTCGGAACTATTATGATAAATCTGGAAGTAAAGACCAAGGTAGTTGGAAGAAAAATAATGAAAAAAGTGGTTTGTACGTTCCCCCTGGTAAACGTGATACCACCACATCTAATTCTATGGAAGACATGATGGCTAAGTTATTGAAAGGAGTGGAAGCAACGAGCGCGGGATTTAAGGAGGTAATTGACGATTTGGCCTCCATGAAGCAATTAGTTGATTTTCATTCCACTTCTATCAAGCAAATAGAGCAGCAATTGAGCCAACTTTCAGCAGCATTCAATCAAAGAAAGGCTGGCACCTTACCGAGCGATACTGTGCAAAACCCAAGGAATGATGGGTCATGCATGGCCATCACTACCAGAAGTGGTAAGGTGCTGGAAACTTCAGCAAAAGGCAAGCAAGTGGTTGAAATAGCAGCAGACATTGACGCCACACCTAGTGACGTTACAAGAGAAGAAGCCGCAACAAATACTTCAAACGTCAAGGATGTTTTACCTAGTGATGTGCAGCCTGAAAAAAATGATAAACGGAAGCAAGAGGAGAAGAAATCCATGGAGAGAACACTTCCATACCCACCACCACCTTTTCCATAAAGATTGAAGAAGCTGGCCGATGACACTAAGTTCAGCAAATTTATGACTATGTTGAAGCAGCTGACCATTAATGTCCCATTGGTAGAGGCACTTGAACAAATGCCTAGGTATGCGAAGTTTATGAAAGATCTTTTGACTAAGAAAAGGGCAGCAAGTTATGAGCTGAAAGATGACGTGCATCATTGTAGGGCAATTGCTACCCGATCGATAGTTCAGAAGAAGGCCGACCCCGGAGCTTTCACTATTCCTTGCACCGTCAGATCTTTGGACTTTGTTAAAGCATTGTGTGACTTAGGAGCCAGCATCAACTTGATGCCATTATCAATCTACAAGAAGTTGGGGTTAGGAGATCCTACACCAACTAATATGAGGCTTGTTATGGCGGATAAGTCGGTAAAACGACCGGTTGGTATTCTATGCGATGTCTTGGTGAAGGTTTCTTCATTTATCTTTCCAGCAGACTTTGTCATCTTGGATTGTGAAGAAGATTCAGAGGTTCCCATAATCTTGGGACGCCCCTTCCTTGCTACGGGAAGTGTGCTCATAGATTTGAGAGCTAATGAACTCTCATTCTGAATCAATGACGAAGTGGTTCGTTTTGATGTTTGCAAATCAATGAAGCAACCCAAAGATCTGAGTGTATTTTCTGTAGCTAATGTTGTCTTTGATGATGAGAAAGAGTTACTTGCCGAAGAGCAAATTCTTGATGACCCTTTGGAGGTTTCGCTCATGAAAGGAGAGAATGAGGATGCTGAAATTTCTGAAAAAGCTATTTGTGCTCTATCGGGATTAGGGACATATCGCTATACCCCCAAGAAGCTGGATCTTGATCTCAAGAATCGACCCACACCACCAGCTAAGCCATCTATTGAAGAACCACCCACGTTAGAATTGAAGGAGCTGCCAAGCCATTTGAAGTACGCATTCTTAGGAAGCGGAAACACTCTTCCAGTTATAGTGGCGGCCGATTTGGGTGAACAACAAGTTGCAGCTCTTATTGCAATCTTACGCAAGTATATTAGAGCTATTGGATGGACCATTGCGGATATCATTGGTATTCCACCTGGGATTTGCACACATAAAATTCAGCTTCAAGAAAAGTGCACACCCACCATTGAAAATCAAAGGCGACTAAACCCACCAATGCAAGAAGTGGTGAAGAAGGAGATTATCAAATGGTTAGATGCAGGAGTCGTGTATCCTATTTCGGATAGTACATGGGTAAGCCCAGTACAATGTGTTCCCAAGAAAGGAGGCATGGCTGTGGTCGCGAACGCAAAGAATGAACTTATTCCACTCAGGCCCGTTACTGGATGGAGAGTATGCATGGACTACCGCAAGCTGAATTCTTGGACGCTCAAGGATCACTTCCCCATGCCATTTATGGACCAAATGCTAGATCGATTAGTGGGGAAAGGATGGTTTTGCTTTTTGGATGGTTATTCAGGTTATAATCAGATTTGTATTGCTCCCGAAGATCAAGAGAAGACAACATTCACATGCCCATATGGTACGTTTTCCTTCAAACGCATGCCATTCGGGTTATGTAACGCACTAGCCACCTTTCAACGTTGTATAATGTCTATTTTCTCTGATATGGTAGAAGACACTTTGGAGGTATTTATGGACGACTTTTCAGTTGTTGGTGAGTCCTTTGAAGCATGTTTGGCAAACTTGAGCATGGCATTACAAAGATGTGTAGAGTTCAACCTTGTGCTGAATTGGGAGAAGTGCCACTTCATGGTAAAAGAAGGAATCGTTCTTGGGCACAAGATCTCTGAAAGAGGAATAGAGGTTGATCGCGCCAAAATAGAGGTAATAGAGAAGCTACCACCTCCAATTTCGGTGAAGGGAGTTCATAGTTTTCTTGGCCATGCTGGGTTTTATCGTAGATTCATCAAAGACTTCTCCAAAATTTCTAGTCCATTGTGCAAACTATTGGAGAAAGATGCGAAGTTTGACTTTAATGACGATTGCTTAAAGGCATTCGAATGCCTTAAAGGAAAACTCATTGAAGCCCCTATCATAGTAGCACCAGATTGGACGCTCCCGTTCGAAGTCATGTGTGATGCTAGTGGTGTAGCCGTTGGTGCTGTTCTTGGACAGAGAAAGGAGAAATTGTTTCATCCTATCTATTATGCAAGTAAGGTCCTAAATGAAGCCCAAAGGAACTACACTGTTACTGAACAAGAGCTCCTAGCGGTTGTGTATGCGTTTGAGAAGTTTTGTGCCTATCTATTGGGTACTAAGGTGATCGTTCATACAGACCATGCAGCTCTTAGGAATCTAATTACGAAGAAGGATGCAAAACCAAGGCTGATTCGATGGGTATTGCTGCTGCAAGAGTTTGATTTCGAAGTCAAAGATAGAAGAGGTTGCAAGAACCAAGTGGCTGATCACCTATCTAGACTTGAGAATGAATATATGGCGCAACCAGAAAATCAGATTGATGATGCATTCCCTGACGAGGAGATACTAGCCACAACAATGGAGAAATTACCATGGTATGCCAACTTTGCTAATTTCGTGGTGAGTAATGTGTTACCTTCCAATTTATCTTACCACCAAAGGAGGAAGTTTATGCATGACGTTCAGCACTACTATTGGGATGAGCCTTATTTGTTTTGAAGATGCGCGGATGGTATCATTCGACGATGTATATCCCATGAAGAAGTGCCTACTATATTGGAAGCATGCCACACTTCGCAAGTTGGAGGACATCATGCAGGGAATCGAACGGCAAGAAAAGTCTTGCAAAGTGGTTATTATTGGCCTACAATATTCAGAGATTCACACGACTATGTGAGAAGGTGTGACCAATGCCAACGTCAAGGTGCTATTTCAAAACACCATGAAATGCCCATGTCCAAAATTCTGGAGGTAGAACTCTTTGATGTGTGGGGTATTGATTTCATGGGTCCATTCGTGAATTCGTTTGGAACAAAGTACATCTTGGTTACTGTGGATTATGTGTCAAAATGGGTTGAAGCTGTAGCATTGGCCGACAACGAAGGAAAGCGTGTTGTAGCATTTTTAAAGAAGAATATCTTCTCTCGCTTTGGAGTACCTCGTACTATAATAAGTGATGGAGGATCTCACTTTTGGAACAAGCTATTCAAATCTGTATTGGCCAAGTATGGAGTCAAGCAACACAAGGTAGCTACGTCTTATCATCCCCAAACCAGTGGACAAGTTGAGATTTCCAACCGCGAGATCAAGCAAATCCTTGCCAAGATGGTTAATGCGAATAGGAAGGACTGGTCTCGAAAGCTAGATGATGCACTATGGGCGTATAGGACTGAATTCAAGACACCCATTGGCATGTCACCTTATCAGCTAGTTTATGGGAAGGCTTGTCATCTACCCATCGAGCTTGAATACAAGGCATTGTGGGCATTGAAGCACTTGAATCTGAATTGGGATGATGTGAAGAACCTGAGGTTGGAGCAGCTGAACGAACTAGATGAATTTCGTCTCCATGCATATGAAAGATCAGATTTATACAAGGAGCGGATGAAGAAGTATCATGATCAGCGGATTGTTCGACGAAACTTCCAAAAAGGTGACATGGTACTACTCTTTAACTCCAGACTCAAGCTCTTCCCAGGTAAGTTAAAATCAAAGTGGTCTGGTCCATTTAAAGTCATCCATGTCTACTCGTCTGGAGTAGTCGAATTGGAAGACAATGATGGTGTTGTCTTCAAAGTGAATGGCCAACG
Organism: Capsicum baccatum var. pendulum; assembly: GCA_030864225.1. Taxonomy (NCBI): domain Eukaryota; kingdom Viridiplantae; phylum Streptophyta; class Magnoliopsida; order Solanales; family Solanaceae; genus Capsicum; species Capsicum baccatum. The sequence goes on from CM061561.1 coordinate 37,076,147, forward strand.
TGTTAAGCCATATATCGGTCCTCTTGAATCGATGAATGCCATGGCCATCACTTATCTCGACGAAGTCTAAGTACTCGAGATTACTACGTCGAGCCACGACAATAAATAAGGCACTAGATGGGAGGCAACCCATCGTTTTATTGTTTTATTGTTTTATCGTTTTATTGTTTTATCGTTTTATCGTTTTGTCGTTTTAGTATTTTTTTTTCTTTTTGATAAATGAAAATCCAAAAATAAGAGTCGTGCCACGACCAAAACTAAGGCGCTTGGTGGGAGGCAACCCATCGTACTAATCGTGTTCATTTGTTTTGAGCAAATATAGGTGCAAGAAGTATGCGACGAGGAGATTGATCTCAATTGACGATTTGGACGCATTGTATGGTAAAATCAGTAAGTTAAGAATGGTGATGCATAAGGCCATGAATTGAACCTTTCTCACGTCAAAATAGGCTTCGAGGAAGGCTAGGCCTTGGTAAAAATAGGCCACGAACGATGCACAACCTATTCTATAGCCTAAGGACTCGGAAACTAGTGTGCTATACACTATGCGCCGCCTATTCCTAGGTATTCTTTTGACTATGCGCCGCCTATGCTATGGCATTTGGTCTCAGTATCTCATGTGCCATAGACTATGCGGCGCATATGTCTACAAATGCCATAGACTATGCGGCGCATATGTCCCATTATGCCATGGACAATGCGCCGCATATGTCATTGATATGCCGAGGGATATGCGCTGCATATGTGGTGTTTTTGTCCCCAAATCCGATTGTAAATGGGTCATAACCCGACCCATACTCTTCCTATATAAAGGGGACTTGGTTTTATAACACAACCACATTAGAAACAACCCTAAAGGCGCCGCATAACTCTCCAAATCCTCTCAAAATTTTCTTCTTTTGCTCTTCCAATTCACAACAACTTCTCCACAAGCTTCAAGCAAGTAAGTCCTCTCTTATTCTTCATCTATTTATCATAAGTACTACGTTGCTTTGCTTATTATAAATTGCTAAATCGTGTGAGATTGGTGGTAATGTTCATGTGTTTGGATTGTGTTGCAAAATCATGTGAGTGAACATATACGTAGGGAATTCTTGACTTGTTTTCGACTTGAATTTTGTTTCGAAAGCATTGTTATGATATTTGCTGAATATATATGGCTATGAATATTGCTTAAGAGTGTTGTTTGGATGCTTGCATAATAAACTATCCCGGCCATCGGGATAAGGTTATAGTACCTATCGACTTCGGAGGTTGTGCTTGTTGTAAGAATAACGATTCCATGTGGTAACCCCTATGTTGTAGTGTTGCTATATCCACCATGAAAGGAGTCCAATGGCTGCAAATAAGTGATGTAATGCTGATTTTCCTGTCGGAATACAATCCTAAAACGTATGTCGACGAAATCTGAGTACTCGACCACTTTCACTTCACTGATTTGTGCTAACAAGACTAAGTGTGGGGTGGTACCCCTAGTGCTTGCATATAGATTGTATCAAGTGAGATTGTGCTACAACTAACATTATTTCTAGGCTCAGGTACAATGGCACCTAAAGTGAGGCAAGGCAAGGAGAAGGCTACTACGTCCCAAAAGGGCAAAAAGAGAAGTCGAAAAGACCAAGGAGAATCATCCTCAGCACACCTACCACGCAGAATGTTCGGAATAAAGTGGGTTCTTGAGGAAGAAGCCAAAGCATGGTACAGAAGCAACAAAGAAAGGAAATATGTGCATGTCGACTTGATCAACAAGGAGACCTTAGCAAAGAAAGAGCCGCGTATGTTGGCAAAAATAATGGCTTTGAAGCTGGATTTCATCTTCCGCGACATGGGAGAGTGCAATCTTGACTTGACAAGAGAGTTTTATGCCAACTGGTCGCCAAACACAACAGGCAACGAAGTCAAAATTTGGGGCCAAGTGTTACAGCTCACAGCGGATTGGATCAACTCTTTTCTTGGCTTACCTTCGGTCGACACAGCACCATTCAAAGAGCTATACAGTAGGCCTCCTTATAGAGCGATACGACACACGCTTTATGGAAGTAGATCAATGGCAAGGTGGGGCAGACACAAAGAAACAGGCCGTCACAACACCTTCCCCTATGCTCCACTAAATAGGGAAGCAAGAATCTAGATGCGCATTGTCAACTCATGCCTTATTCCTGGGACTCAATACACCAAGATATCGAGAGATAGAGTGTGTTTGGTCTATGCTTTGATGACAAATGTCCCTATTAACTTTGGGGCAATCATTCGATCAACCATGAGGAAGGCCAGACTCCATAGAAGGTCCCATTTCACATTCGGCAATTTGTTGACAGCAATGTTGCGGAAGGAGGATGTCGAAGAGGAACCAGCTGACCACAAACTCCCACATAACCCAAAGAAGGTTTACCTCACCAAGGTCAAAGATGCTGAAACAACTCATGGAGTCAACCTTACTACTGCGGAGAGACATGCTCGTGATGAGAGTTTCTTCCGTCATCTCTATGGCATGACACGATTTACTATGATGAGTGGTGGACGTATTCCAACTGCTGAAGAGCTCCAACAGCTGGACCACGACTACCCAATGAATATGCATGCCCGGGAGATGTGTGGAGTGGGTGTATATTTTGAGGAACCTCTAGACGATGACGTGCCGACTGATGATGATCGACGCCTACCTGATTCTGATGATGAGGAGAACCCTGACGACGACTCTTGTGATGATTCTGACGAAGGAGGTATGACCCCCGACATTGATGAAGGGTTCGACTAACCAGGTTCTTCGACTTTATTTTCCACTGAGGGCAGTGTCCCGTCTAAGTGTGGGGTGGTAGAATATTGGATGCTATACTTCTTTGTTTGCACCTATGTTTGTATGTTTGCTTATTGTTTACTTTGTTTTTTTTTTGTTTGACATTTTTTGTTTTTTCAGGAGTAAATTTTTTTCTCTAGCTACACATGAAATTATTTTGATAGGCAGCATGAGATTATGACAAGAGTATGTGCTACAATTGTGACTATTGAGATGTTTAGACTCTAGTTGTGACTCATTATGTGATATTACGTGATTCAATCCCTTCAATTATTGGGTCGAGAGTCTATATTACTTCCAATCAAGTCGACCATGTGCCTTGTGTGTGTGAGCTAATAGTATCTTCTATGATTGTGGCTAATGCTAGAACTTGCCTGGTATGTATGCAAAGCGAAAATAAGGAGTGTAAGTTTAGGATATGATTAAGGCATTTCTTTGGCAACCTATATTTGTTTACCTTCAGTTTTACCTACCCGTGGACATCATCCTAGTTAAACCCTTTTGAGCCTTTAGCCTATTTCTCTGACCACCTTGTATGTAAGCCTAATCCATTTCTTTCAAAACCGTAATTTGATCCAAATTCCTAAGTGCTTTAAAGTGAAAAAGTCATTTGACAACATAAGAGGAAATTGGGTGAGAATAATGCTATAAATTGGAATGGTGCTTGAATGTGTTATGAAAAAGAAAGTGCTATCATAAGAGGTATGTTGTGAAAAGAAAAAGGAAAAGAAAGCTGAAAAGTGAGTTGTGCTTAAAATTGAAAAACAAAAGATGAGAACAAGGGTGGAAGAATAAAAGAAAGAAAGGTTGAAAGAAAAAAGTGTCAATGATACAAAGTGATGTATTAAAATGCTTAGGAACTTAGTCACTATTTCTGGCGAAAATAGTTGATCCTACCCGTCCCTTAGCCTACATTACAACCATCTAAAGACCTACTTGATCCTAATCTTAACATTCCGACATTTAGTAGAGTACTACATGAAGGGCAAGCTTATGGTCATTAGTTGCTACATATGAATTTTTTGTGAGAGCGAGTGCAAGGACATTTTGATACCCATGTTTGAAAAGTATGCTATACTTGTGAGTGATTATGGGTACTATATGGTGAGACACACATGGTTGATGAGTTTTGGATAGTTGTATATGATTCTATGCACTTTAACGTTTGCATGTGAGTTGATCACCATCACGAGTCTATGCTAGAGGTTAAATTGTTTCTACTTATAATCGGAAAGCTACTCTTTGTTGATAATTATTGTGCTTGTCTTGAAGAATGTTTTGTGTTGTTGCTGTAAAAACTTTAAGTCGTTGCTTAGAAGGACATGATATGTTGTTCGAGGACGAACAAAGCTTCAAGTGTGGGGTGTTGATGATAGGCGAATTCACGCGCCTATATCAATATATTTTGCCCATATTTTAGCCTAGTTTTGAGAACAAATTATATATTTCATGCACCTTTAGTCCTTTTTCCTTTAATTGAGCTAACAAACATCATTAGGAAAGTTTCAGGTATAAATGATGCAAAATACAGCATTTTATGGCTTACTTGACGCAAAAGAAAGCTCACGAACGAAGTGGAAAGGAGCTGGACGCCTAAAGGACCAAATCTGCTGCATGGAAAATCTGTCCTGGGCTAAAATAGCAATTCTGAAGACTTTGGGGAATTACAAACACAAAGCTGGATTTTTACCAAGATACATTAACTTAGTACAATTAGGTTATGTGTTTCACTATTCTATTTTGATTATGATATTGTAACCTTACCCTAGTACATTTGGGTCAAGGATTTCATTAGTATATTAGGATTTGGTTATTTATTTCATTAGCTTAGTAGGAGTAGGATAGGAGTATTATAAATACCCTATCATGTTAGAGATTTTTATGCATTCTTCAATCTTTTTATTCTTCACTTAATTCAACAATTAATTTTCTTCCATCTCTCTCATCTTCCACTACAAACACTTTTAATCTACTCTTCTAATCTTAAATTCCACAACAAGAGAATCGTTACTTGCTAGGGAATCACCATACCACACGCCTATCACCTACTTTTCACGCCATCAACCATGCAAGTCGTGATATCCTTCGCATTCATGGGTAACTAAACCTCTTAGTTGGGGTTATGGAAGCCGAATGAGTTACTATTTATAGCTGTGAGTTTGTGAGTTCAAGACAAGTATATTGCTTATATCATTATTCTCTTCATCTTAATCTACATTCTTTGCAGTTGCAAACGCAAGAATACGCCAGTCTAACATTTAACTTGTTCGCGAGAAAGGTTATTTGTCTGGAAAAGAGATAATGTCAAGGTAGTAGGACACCCTTTCCTATTAAAAAGCTAGTGCCGTAACTGGACTAACCTCTTGGAGAATTCGTACCGTTAGACACGCTTTAAGCTCGCGAGAGTTAAAGTGAAATAGTCCTTGTTTAGGTCGCGAGACGCTTGGATTTACCATCGACTACAATTCTCTATAAGCAAGTGCATGTCAAGACTCTACACACTCATAGCCAATAGAGACGTATACCTCAGAAGGTGGACATAACCCCAACGCCTCAATTCTCATTGTTTACAACCAACATAATAATCTCTCTCTTTTTACTTTATTATTTTCTGTTTTTGTTTACATTACTTGCAAAACAAGAATCCCCCCTTTTACGAGACTTGCACCAAAAGTCTAGCAATTTTACTTACTTGTTGGCCAAGCTATTCCCTGTGGGATCGACACCCAACCCAGGTTGGGTTCTATATTTGCTAACGACCGCTTTACACTGAAACGAGAGCTGTAGATTGAGCGTTATCATGATCCTTAAAAGCAGTCCTTGCATTCTAGAACTACATAGATAGCGTAGATTGAAACATTAAGCTTCCAGTTGAGAGTACCACCATTCTCATTCAGAGAACCTGCCATATAATGGTGACTCAGCAACTTGTCTTTACCCATGGCATGGTACTGGCACCCTTGCAACTAGGGTTAGAGGTTGGACCCTAAATTTATTTTGATAGGGGCATCTCAATTAGATAATTACCTCCCACAATTTTAGTTTCAGTCTTAGTATAAAACTCAGTTCAGCTCTACAGAATTAGGACTATTAGACATAGTCACCCAACTCAGTTTATAACTTACTTCAGTTTTATATAATTAGGGCTGTGAAAAATAGTCACCTAGTTAATAATAATACAGTTATCAGTAAACTCAGACATCAGACATTTAGTTATCAGAACTCAGTACCCAGTGTTAATATGATCTTAGTTATAGTATACATAGTTATGTGCTTAGTATTGTATAATCAACATTTACAGCAGTTTCAAATATACATGTACTTTCATTTAGTTATATTTATGTTACTCTGCCAGTTATTGTTTATGCATATGAACCCCTGCATTCAGCCTTACCTGATCTAGCATACCAGTTCATTCTATGTACAGATGCATACTTTCTCTTTAAGCTATGATGTCTCATATAATAAGTTCGGATGCTCAGGTTCCTGACCGCGCTAAGCTAGATTTAGTCAATAGTATTAGATTATAGTAGTGACTCCTCATCTATTGAGGATATTTTTATATTTTAGTATTTTAGTATATCAGTATGTTAGTATTCGGAGTTAGTTGGGGGATTTTCCCATCAACTCCACCTTCAGACAATTCAGTTAAAGGGTTTTTAGACTAGACAAGTTCAGACAGTGTTTAGTTTTCAGATATGATTGTCAGATGTTATTATTATCAGTATTCAAATTATGAACATTATGTCATTTCAGCCTATATTCTGCATTATTATAGTATTATTATTCAGTGCTCATAGCAGGTACTAGTCATGGGTTAGCTTGTGGTCCTTCGGGGTCGTAAGCACCATGTGGCATTCAAGATGCAGACTCGGGGCATTACAGTTTGACAATAGGAAATACAACCCAAAGTCTAAATTGTATTCTACATTTATCTCGAATACAATAAATTGAATAAAGATAGGAGAGAAACGGGCGACTCAAAACTCCAAGACCTCCCCCTGTCTTCGAAAGATCAACATTGTACAAACTCAATTTAGTAGTAACAACTAGTACTCGAGTCTACACCAAAAAGGTACAAAAGTGTAGTATGAGAACCAAAATAATGGGTACTCAATCGGCATCATCGACTGATTGAGCTATATCATGATATAAAGTAATTGAATATCTCTAAGTCAAGGTACTGAATCATCTTCGTCATCACTGTATATAATCAATAATCAAACTAGAACAGTACTATAATATATCCATTCTTCATGTGCCAACCATTATACATAAGAAGTAAATGATCCAAAACGTAAGCGTCCCTAATTTAATCATAATTGCAAAAACACCAAGATGATATACAAACAATAATTAATTATAAGTAAAAGAACCCACCTCGGTATCCCATACCACCGGGGGGTATACCCAAAAGACCATAAAGTAAAGAAACTCATCACGACGTCCCATACCACCAGAGAGTACACAAAAGAATCAAATCACCCAGTATATAATCATATAATCAACTCATGAATGTCCATGGTTTATGAATTTCACATAAGAGATCTTTTCCAAGTTTATGATCATCATCAATTACCACCATTGAATTAACAAATATCAAGTACTCACGATCATAAACAATAAGCCATTTAGACATCTAACTCATCAATATGATATATCTACTCATTTATAATAAACTAAATACTCTTTACCAAGTTACTAATTCACTAGTCATTAGGACTTTCATTTATTAGCCTAGCCAATTTTATATAGATTTCCCCATTTAAGAAATAGCAACTATTTATCATCCACTAGGTAGCCAACATTCACATCTATCCATGATCCACTACTAAACAATAGTCTATTTAACCAAAGTTCATTCCTAGTTATCATAGGTGCACTAGTCACCATGTAAGAAAAGGTTACATATTATCAAACACACTTATCTATCTATTAAACAATGCCTCTTACTAGTTAACACCATAAATCTCTAAGTCAACAATTAAGAAACCAATAACGTTACATATTAGTGATCAATATCACTAATCCTCAACAATGCTAAGTCTATTACCTTCATTATCTATTTAACAAACATAATTACTATTTACCACATTTTAACTAAACAAAGTTCACCAACTAGTATTCTAGGCTTCTAGCTATCAAGTAGCATAACCACTTTATATATACAACAAGTTATCACATAATCTATGTTTTAGGCGAAATTTCACAATTATTCCATTTATTCAAGCCAATTATATCCACTAGGTGAATCCTTACTTCTACACATGATTACAGTTACCAACTAGTCTTAACTTATTATATGAAATATTCTACTTCTATTCACTAGTTAGCATTAAAAATATCTAAGGTCAAATTACTCTTAGTATGAGTGAATAAGGTCACTCCCATCTAATTACAACAACTAGAGCATTCTCATACTATTTATAAATTAATAGGTCTAACTATCCAAGGTTCTAAGCTATAAGTCAATCACCACACTACACAAGTTCAATGGCCTAAGTAGTTAACCTAATACTAAATATACCATTTATCCTACCATTTCCTAAAACCCATCCTAATATCAACATGATATCAAAATCATACTATAGTAAAACTCAATCGAGAAAAAGTAAGTCTAACCTACCCTAAATCCAAATATAGCTCATGAACAAACAATCTTTGTTTTCCATTTCCCCAAAGATTCTTTAAGGATCCATGCTATAAAAAACATAATCTATGCATTATTATGAGAATAAAAAAACCCAAATTGTACCATTGTGCTTCGGGTTAAAAAAATAACCAAAACCCTTCAAGTGGGTCCCACATATAAAAATTGAGTTTTTGAGACCAATTTAATGTTCAAATACCATTAGCAATTTACAACCCTTAAGAAATTTATGCTAAACAACCATATTTGGGGCTAAATCAATCCTTAAGCCATTTGGATTTTGGTCAAAAATTCAAGAGATTAGAGTATGAAATAGAAGGATTCTTACCTCAAATCTGTTAATAATCATGAATATATATGTTAATCGAGCTTCTAATTCAGCCCCAAGACTCAATTTAAATTCAAGATATCATTCTAGGGCTTCTAGGTTTCAAAGAGGTGAAAAATTCCCAAAACTCGACCAAGGGGCCTCTTTTTACGCGACTAAAAGGTATTCGCGAGGTCAAAACTTTTTTTTGGCATCCCGGACACATTCGGACATCGTTATTTTCACAAAAGAACTATGTAACCCCACTAAATTTTACATTCTTGATTCATTAGTAAATTCATATCTTCCATGTGGGGTCATTTCGGCCACTTGTGGGTCCCACACTCATATCTTCTAATTTTTGGCTTTTCGACCAGTGGGTCGAAATAAGCTCGAGTGTAGGGCAATCCGAACCATGGGTTTACCTAGCCTAAAATTGATATTATAGAGCTACTGGTGCAATTAGAATTTTCATAAAATTATTTTACTAATTTTTTCACTCGACGAATATTTGGAATCAACAAAGAATTTTAAATGAGAAATTGGCCCTAAAAAAACAAACGAACTGCCCGGTGACCGAACTATCAATTCTAGAAAGTCATAAATGACCTGGGGTAGCTATTAAAAATCTCTAACAATGAAAATAAATTAGAATACCAAAAATGACCTAAAGGGTCATTACACACTTCACCAAGGTAGTGCAACTCATTTGTGATTGAAGTAAATCTTGTGTGAATCTCCTTAATGGTTTCACACTCCTTTATAGAGAAGGCTTCATATTGAATGGTAAACATATCCACCTTTTATTCCTTTACATCAATTGTTCCTTCATGAATTACTCTCAGGCAGACCCAAATCTGTTTAGCATAGTGTATTCATCTGGTCCTACCCATATACCGACAATTTCTTGGCCTTGAAGTTCTTTTCAATATTCTTATAATCTTCATCATTATATTCTTTCCTGGTTTTTACAAACTTTCTGGTTATGTGTCCTTCTTTCACTTTCCTTACTAGCATATGAGGACTATCAAGTATCACATCTATAAGCTCACTATCTTTAGCCATAATAAAATTTTACACCCTAGTTTTCCACCATTATAGAATTGCCCATTGAAATGGGATGGACTAGTAGTTGATTGTCCTTCTTCCACGTGGTGATGCCATGATCAAAATTTCACTTAAGGTGTAAACCTATTAGAGTGTCCTTGCTCTGATACGGATTGATGAATTGTGGGGTTACACTACTGCTAAGACACTAGGTCCCTGAAGAGAAATATATGACAATAAAGCAATAAATATATAGATATGCAGTAAATAAATCAACACAATAATTTTACTTGGAAACCCCTTGATCAAGGGTGGAAAAACCACTATAATCAAAGAAAATATTGATTGCAAACTCCATTAGAACTTAACTCTAAGTTCCTCTAATTTATAATAACTCTTTACAATTACATCTTGACAACTGTGTCAATTTCACTCTCAAGACTAGTTAACTCTAACCAATATAAATTGTCTCAAGAAACTCTACCTAAGAAACTCAAAAACAAAAAAAAAAAGCTTTACTCTTAATATTTGAGTAAATCAATGACAATACTTGACTCAAGAACACCTACATTATGAGAAGTTAGAGATTTAGAACTTCAGCTTAAAGAAAGTTTACGCTGCCACAATAGAATCCTTTAATTTGCAAAAATTATGGAAGAAAGAGTATCCTTGTATATTTATAGTAGTGCATAATTGAGTGATCTAATTTTGATTGAACCTACATAGTTGTTGCACTAACAGACTACACTATGTAGAGTGTGACATTTGTACCTGGGCCAATTAGGGAAGGGATCTTCAATGATCTAGAATTTTTGTGAGGAGCTCTATTCGAGAGGAAGTACTGGCTTTTTGAAATTTGACTCTTATATTTGAGAATATAGGGAGTTGGGCAGGTTGAATAGGAGGGGAAGTCCATTTAAATATAGTTACACCATAACCTTAAGAAAATAAGATTGGGTTTATGTGTGTAGATTATCCTTGGAAGTGTCTATTCAACCAAACCACCGGACACAACCGTAGATCGATCCATGGAAGTACTCTTCAACCAGTCAAGTACTGGTCCTCTGAGTATCATCTAGTCATGATCAAAATATGAGATAATAATCATCACCCCCTTATTCATTATCAAGTTCAGCACCAACTTCTTCGTACTCCTTTTTGAGGGCAATGAGGTCGTCATGGGCTTCACTGAGCTCACCTTCTTCTATAAACTTACCCACGTACCAGTGCACAAAATCATGCTTGGCGTACATCATATCAAACTTATGTTCAATGCATAATAAAACCTCTACAACACTAGTTGAGTTAGAAATCATACATACAACCTTTTTTACTTTGGCTAGCTCACCTCGAGGAACAATAGTTAGTGGTTGGTAGTTGATACCACACTTGAATCTAGTAGGGCACCGTTCAACAAATTAGATTGTACACTTGGTCATGATTGTGGCCACAACAACATTGATATCCTTTGGCACAACATCACAATGAAACATGAGGCAGCATGGCATGTACTTTCCATGGTGAGGGTTACCCTAATCCATCATAGAAGAGGGTTCAGAGTTTTTTTTATGATTTTTGTAATTGAAAGTTGCTCATTGTTAGCCTTCTCATCTAAAATAACTAGAGCATCAAAAGAAAGAATAAAATGTATTCGGGTAGGGCATAGGATTTGTCTAGAACTCATTCACATCAACAATTAGGGTTCAATCAAACCTCAAAAAAAGCAATTAGGGAACAAATGACTTGCATAGAAGGCAAATAAATTAATATATATGACTGGTGTAGTAGGTGTGGTACCCAAAAAAGATACTAGGTAATATCCTAGACCTAATCCCTTATCAATAGACCTCATCACATCAGGAACCACATCTCTCATATGATTTGCGAGCTATAGCACTAAATCAAGTTTATCCTAAAGGATAGAAACTTTCTCTAGAATTTCCCTCTCAATAAAAAAAACTCAATTTTTGTATCTCTCTGTCTTCATCCCCTTTTAAAAACTTTTATTTTGGTCATATGATTTAATTATTAATTACTCAATCTTTTTAAAAATGGACTAGAATGACACAACTAGGATAAAAGGTCTCCGGGAGATATTTAAAATGGAATATTGTAAAAAGATGACAACCACTTTGTTTAAAAATTTATCCTCATAAGACCATAGTGTTTAAGTGAATTATTTTTCATGTGCAAGTCCCTATCTTCATCTTTAGAAATCTCTCCTTTATTTTCTAAACTCGTACCCACTAGCTAATCTTTTTTGAAAAATGAATTTATGATATAATTTATAGGTAAAACTGTAGAGAATCTATTAAAAATTACATCTCTATCTCTTTTCTAAGGTAGTGGTATGGATTCCATATCCTTACCCTCTTCATACCCTGGTTTATAAAATATGCTAAATATGTTGTTGTAATAGGGGAAACTACATAAAAGAATTAATGCAGTATAATATTGTTATAAATTAACCTCTACAAACTAATGATCTATAGGGAGTTTTTGGTATTTATAAACTCAAAATATAGGTTAGTTTTGTGGATGGACACTCAATTTATATATATTTTACCACACATACGTTATTAAACAGTTTGGCTAGGAAAAATTCACATAAGTCTACCCAAAGAGTAATAAATACAAACTCTTTGAAAAAATAAAAAGTCACATAACTCTGCTACGCACACTTCCTCAGATTCCATTGGGATGAACACTTACCTTTGTTTAAGTTTTCCTATAACAAAAGTTATCACTCTAGTATTCAGATGGCTCTGTTTGAGGCTCTCTATGATAGAAGGTGTAGATAACCTATTGATTGGTTTAAAGTAAGTGAATATACCTTGATATGGCCAAATTTAGTTTATGAGTAAATGAAGAAAGTTCAGTTAATCCGAGAAAGGTTGAAGACAACCCAAAGTCGTCAGAAATCATATGCAGATATGAGAAAAAGAGATCTTGAGTTTGACATTGGTGAATTGGTTTATTTGACAATCACCCATGAAAGGGGTGAATAGGTTTGGTAAGAAGAGAAATATCAGTACCCGCTATGTTGGCCCATACAAGATTTTAAGCTATTTTGGAAAGATAGCTTATGAGTTAGAGTTGCCTGCAGATTTGGCATAAGTGTATCCCGCATTTTATGTCTCTTTGTTAATAACATGTATTGGTGACTCAACTTCTATTGTTTCTTTAGAGAGTAGTTTTATGGAGAAAGTGGTTCAATGAGGGAGCTAATTGGAAAGTAGAAGAACATATACAAACCAAGTACCCCCTATTTTTTTCATACAAATTTAGATTCAGCTTGAGGTAATGGTTTTTCTTAAATTAATTCTCCCATTTTCTATCTCAGCTATCCAACCATCCTAATGTCATAGCATGCATTCATGAATTTAGTTCAGTCCATGTTTCATGTTGCAAATTCGGTTACTTAATCGTGATTCAGCTCATAAGTATTTAGTACACGATCTCAGCTATCTTAGTATATATGCTTAAAAAATTTGTTCGGGGATGAATGATCCTAAGGTATAGATACTATAATACTCTGCAAAATCCTAGACACATTTCCAACTATTAGTCACTTGTTTAAAGAGGTCCCAAGGCATTTATTTCACAATAAGTACAAGTTACTTAGCCATTTTAAGACACCAAAGATTTCTAATATTTTATTTTTTCCCTTTCTAAGTTTGAAACATTGATTTTTGAGTTGAAATGTGTTTACGGATGTTAAAAGGGTCATCCAAAAGAGTTTTAAAATTTTTGGAAGAGGTTCGAGATGTTTTTAGATCTTAAAGGTAGAATGTCACCACGATTTAGGCATCTCATAGAGGTTGGACCTCCGTGAGACACGACATGTCATAGAGGTTAGCCTCCGTAATACACGTCATGTCACAGAGGCTAGTCTCTATAGTAGCCTCTATGCCACGGAGGTTGTATTTTCTTGCAACATTATTTAAAGCCCAGGGGGGATTTTTGGTCTTTTTCAGTCTCCTGAATCACCCAATTAAATGAATTATAACCTAAAAAGGGGGATTATTTACCCTATTTTCCATTGGTTAACCATTTGAAACCATTCCATATTCCTAAGAGCATAAAACTTTCAAGATTCTTCTCAAGAATTCAACTATTCAAGATCCTAATTCTAAGTTATCTTCAAGAATTCAAGAAACACAGATGTGTGGGGTATTCATCAATGGTTTCCTTTCACCTATTGAGTCCCAAAAAGTCACTTTCTATTCAATTATAAGCCTTTATCCTCTTTTTATGACATATAAATGTTAATTATGAATTTACTCAGTGTTCTCTTAGTAGTTTTGAATTCAGGCCATACCACTATGCTTCCCCGTGTGAATTTTGTATTTATATGATTTAAATTTCAATCACCTATATCATGTTTAGTTGCAACCATGTTAATTTAAAAATTCATTAATTAAACCATGTGAGCATGTTGTCGTCATAAATTTAATGTATTCCTATACTCAAAATATTGGATTTCCTCGCTAGGGATATATTCTATGTTTTGGTTCTATAAATCATGAATTTTCTTATAGTATTTTTAAATGATATCATTGTATTTAAAGTATTATTCATCTCTGAAGGGTTATGAACACCCAATACCTATCTATTTGTACATTTTTTTATTTTTAAGCCACAAGTCAGTCCGATCATGGTTTTATTATCATACTCAGTTGGTTATGATCATGTTGAGAATTGTCAGCTATGATGTCCAGTTGGCATTAATCAGTACTAGTGTTTATTCAGTTGGGAGTAGAATTTAGCACTGAGTGAACCTAGGGATGGGGGATCACCTACCATTCGAGGGTGTGACATTTAGTAGCAGTACGTAAGTTCTAAAACTATGTAGCCAATATAGATTTTAAGAGGTCTTCCTGCTAGTTGAGGGTTGACACTCTCTTAGAGGTACTGACAAGTAAAGGGTGACACCCTAGTCCTTCGAGACACCAATTTGTTGGATCCATATCATCAACCATGTGTTGGTACCTCTGGCACAGTACCAACACCCTTCTAACTAGGTTTATATGCTGGACCCCGATTAGCAAATATGGGGGCATGTTGGTTACATGATAGCTTCCATAGTTTTAGTTCAGTATCTAAATTATATATGATCAGGTTTGTATGTCCAAGTGTTCAGTTTATCATCTATTTAGTCTGTTAGTTTTATAGATTATTTTAGTACATATTTTATTTCATCTTACATTTATTTTATATGTTCATGCATTCATGTTCAGTATCTATATGAATTTTAGTTAGTCCCTATCCTGCATACCAATACATTTAAAGTACTGAACGTATACTCTCTTTTGTGCTATATTGATTTTACAATATAGGTTTGGATGCTCAGTTCCCTAATTGCCCTTATTCAGCTCAGTACCGCTCAACAACAGTTATGGTGAGTCCTCATCCATCGATGACAAGTATTTATAGTTATTTTCAGTAATTTCTTTATATTAGTTAGTTAGTGTTAGTGGGGTTTATCCTATCAACTCCTCATGTCTTATAGCCTTTCAAATATTTAGATATTCAAATATTCTGACATCATAATAGTAGACATCATGAGTGTTGCATCTAGTGAGAGTGCTGTCTTAGATGCTTATCAATTACAAAGAGTATCTCACACTCGGTTCAAGCAATGGAATAAAAATAAAGGTGTTGAGGTAGGACCTATAGAGTTGGAGGAGCTTGCCATGAATTTCTTAGAAAGGTTCTTCCCACTAGAGTCGAGGGAGTCTAAGGTTTAGTAGTTCAGCAATTTAAAGCAAGTTAGCATGAGTATGAAGGAGTACTCACTCAAGTTCACCTAGCTGGCGAGCTATGCTCCTACTATGTTAGCTGATTCTAGAGTCAGAATAGGTAAGTTTGTGTTTGGTTTGTCAGATAATGTAGTCAAGGAGTGTAGAACAACTATGTTGATTAAGGAGATGAACCTTTCTAGGCGGATGGTTAATGTTCAACAAATTGAGGAGGAGAAACTGAACGCGAAGGAAATAAAAAATAAGAGGACCAAAATTGATAGCTCCAACTTCTCATAACAAAGGTCTAATGGTGGTAATCGTTCTCAGTTTTCTTTAGAATTTTTCATATCCAACCCTATCTTTAGCCAATGTGATAGTGCATAAGTTCAGGAAATACAGTCGGGATAGAGTGTTAGGTTCTAAGTCCTATGGTAGCATAAAATATGGTCACACCAATCTTCTTGGCATGAAATATGGTAAGAACCATAGGGGTGAGTGCATGTCAAGCCATGATATGTGTTTTGGATGTGGCAGGCCGGGCCATAAGATCAGGGATTTCCTAGGGTTTGTTCAAAAGGGAAAGGATTTTTGTCCACAAGGCCAGTCCAACTTTTCATCAACTCCAGCTGGTCGCCCGAATAAGTAGGGAGACACCAGTGGGCAGTGTTAGAATTGACTTTTTTTTCTCCAGACTTGATAAAATAAGGAAAGTTTTCTTTGGTGTGCTCCAATTCTCTTTTTGAAAAAGAAAGATGGTTTCCTCTAAATGTGCATTACTACTGTCAGTTGAACAAAGTCATAATCAAGAATAGGTATCCTCTCCCTAGGATTGATGAATTATTCAACCAACTTTAGGATGCAAGTTATCAATCTAAAAGATAGTCATTGCTACTGGATGGCGAAATGGATTTTGGAATTTATTAATATTCTCTAAAAAAGGTACTGTTAATAATCCCGCTGGTACTGAAACCATTAAAAGAACCCCCAACAATTTAATGGGCACTGTATGATTTCTCTAAGATAGACCTCAGATCCAACTATCATCAACTTAGAGCTAGGAAATGTGATATCCGGAAGACAACCTTTAAAACTTGGTATGATCACTTTGAATTTTTAGTAATGTATTTTGGACTGAAGAATGCTCTTGAAACTTTTATGGACTTAATGAACAGGGTGTTCAAGTAGTACTTGGATATGTTCGTCATAGTCTTCATAGGTGATATCCTTATCTATTCCCATAGTAGATGTGATCCTACATACTATTTGAGGGTTGTAGCAGACACTTAAGGATCAACAATTATTTGTTATGCTCAGTAAGTGAAAATTATGGTTGAGATTAGTATCTTTCCTTGTTCATATCATTTCTAGTAAAGATATTCAATTTGATTCGCAAAAGGCCAAAATACTGAGAAACTGGCCTACACCCATATATCTATCTAACATAAGGAGTTTCTTGGGTTTAGCTGGTTATTATAGATAATTTATTAAAATATTTTCTTCTATTGTCTCTCTCATGTCTCGACTAACCCAAAAGAAAGTTAAATTTTAGTGGTTAGATTTCTGTGATAAGATTTTTCAAGAGTTGAAGACTCGACTCACTTCCATCCTAGTCTTGACTTTACCAGATGGCACAGATGGGTTTTAGGTTTATTATGATGCTTTTAGAGTTGTTCTTGGTTGTGTGTTAATGAAGTGAGGTAAGTTCATAGCCTATGCCTATAGAAAACTTAAATCCCATGAGAATAATTACCCGACCCATGACCTTGAGTTGGCAGCAGTTGTCTTTGACTTAAAGATTTAGAGGCATTACTTTTATAGGTTCATATTTATGTATTTATGGACCATAAGTGTTCATAGTATGTTCTATGATTATATGATTGTGTTGTATCACCCTAGAAAGGCTAAAGTAATAGCCAATGCCCTTGGTAGATTGTCAATGAAAAGCGTTGCTCATGTTGAGGATGATAAGAAAAAGTTAGTTTGTAAGGATCATCAGCTTGCTAGGTTAGGAATTTGATTAGTTGATTTAGAAAAAGGTATTATATGGGTTTAGAATGGTTCAAAATCTTAGTTGGTGGCTGAAGTGAAAGAAAAGAAAGATAGGTATCCTATTTTGGTCAAGTTGAAGGAGGCAGTTTGGGATAAAAAGTAGAGGTTTTCTCCCTAGGGGGAGATAGTATGTTTCGTTGTTATGGCTGGTTGTGTATTATGTGAGTTGATGATTTGAGACAACGAATATTTGCTGAAGTGTATGATGCACGATATTCAATTCACCTAAGGGCCACTAAGATGTACCGTGATTTGTGGGAAATCTATTAGTTGAGTGATATGTAGAAAGATATTGCAGAGTTCGTGGCTAAGTATTTGAATTGTCAGTAGGTTAAGGCTGAGAACCAAAGTTCTAGTGTTATGCATTAGGAGTTCAACATACCCGCTTTGAAGTGAGAGTTGCTAAACATGGATTGTGTGACAAGGTTACCTCGTATGCATCATCATCATGATTTGATTTGGGTCTTTGTTGATAGAATGACTAAGTCAGGCCATTTTTTGCCAGTTTATACTTCATATTAAGATGTGGATTATGTTAGACTATCTCAAGTAGTTGGTAAAGTTACATGGGGTTTTATTGACCATCATTTAAGATAGAGGTATCCAGTTTACCTTTCACTTTTGGAAGGCTTTTCAGAAGGGGCATGGTACCAAAGTTAATCTTTGTACAACTTTTCATTTTCATATACATGGTCAGGCAGAACAGAACATTCAAAAATTAAAAGACATGTTGAGGGATTGTGTTATTGACTTTAAGGATAGTTGAGATGACCATTTACCTTTGATTGAGTTTTCCTACAACAACAACTATCACTCCATTTGAGGCTCTTTATGAAAAGACATGTATATCTCCTATTGGTTGGTTTGAAGTAGGTGAAGCTGCCTATTATACCCCGTACGATCGTAAGCTTGGTTACATTGTAGTTACATTCTCAAGGGGTCCAAGGCTTGAAATTTTCACTAAGTGTTAAGGACTTATTCATTTTCAAGATCCCTAAACTTAAATTTTTTTTATTTTGGTCTTACTGACCCTGAGATGTTGGTTTTTAAGTTGATTCTACTTAGGGAGGTTAATAGTTCATCTCGAGGAGAGTTTCAAGATATTTAGATGAGGTTTGGGACATTTTTGGATAGCTGAAATAGAGAGCCAATGTGATAAGCCCATGATACATGGGTCTCTACCATGGTGACAAGGTTCGCGATGCATTGCTTTCTAACCTAGAGGAAATAACACGGCACATTGCTTTCTCCCCTAGAGAGAGATATGTGACATTTTGCTTATTCCCTCATAGCTTCCTGATTTAAGTTTCAAAGGGGTATTTGAGTTATTTCCCTCAACATAATTCATCCTTAGCATGATTTAGAGCTTCTATACAGGCATTATTTGCGTATTTCATACCAAATTACTCTTGAGAAACCCTTCTCTTTCCATAAGAACAAAACCCAAGTTTTTTCTTTAAGAATTCAAGAGTTTAAGATTTTAAGTTCCTAAAGCCATCAAGAAATCTTAAAGAAACTATCTTTTAAGGTATGCGGGTATTCATCAAAGGGCCCCTTTCATCTGTTGAGCCAAAAAACCCAATTTTTAACTTACAGGTATGAATCTTATCTTACTTTATGAAATTTATCCATGAATTTTATGCTAAATCGATTAAATTCTATGTCTTAGCCTTCATTTTAAATTCTCAAATTATGAACTTAGCCATGTAATCATGTTGTATTCTCATGTTTATAGCATTCCCATGTTCAAATTCATTCTTCTACCTTGTTTTAATGAAATTTTTCTACTAATCATTCAGTGTTGGCGGGTTATGAACACTCGATACCTATTTATTTTAGATAATTTCAGATTTTTAAGTAATAAGTCAGTTAAGCCATGAATTTTATCATTATACTCAGACATTTATGATCGTGATGAGCATTATTAAATATAATATTTAGTTGAAGTTAGTTCAGTCAGTGTACCAGTGTTTGTTTACTTGGGAGTAGGATTTAGCACCAAGTGAATACAGGGATGACAACTCCCCTATTAGTTTTGGTAGAGTCATTAATAATAGTCCCTAAATTCCAGAACTATGTAGCCAGCATAAGATTTGAGGGGTCACCCATCAGTTTAAGCTTAACTTCCTCTTAGGGGTCTCTCGTCAGTTTAGGATTGACACCCTGGTCCTTTAGGACAATAGATTAATAGGTCTACACAACCAGTGTTTGTACCCATGGCACGGTACTGACACCCTTCTAATGGGGTTATAGGTTGGACCCCAATTAGATCAAATTAGTGTATGTCAGTTATATGATACCTCCCATAGTTGCTGTCAATATTTTAGTGTAACTCAACTCAAATTTTCTTAACCAAGTGTATAGATTGTCACTTATTCAGTTATATCGATTTTAGACTTTTTAATTATATATTATCTCAATAACATATTTATATTTGGTCTCATATTCATTGTTATTACATGTTCATACAATCATGCTCAATTATTTTCTATATTCCAGTCAGTACTTCTCTCACATACAAGTACATTCTAAGTAAAAACCACATACTTTTCCTATATGCTATGTTGTCTAATAACATAGGTTCGGACGCTCAGTTTCCTGACCTTTCTTAGATAGCTCAACGTTATCCAGCAGCAGTAGTTATGAGTCCTTATCCATCGAGGACATGATATGCTTTTATAGTTATTTTAGTTTTCTATCATGATCATCCAGTCAGAGTTAGTTGGGGCTTATCCTATCAAATCCTCAAGATGTTTTAAGCCTTTCAGAAAATCAGTTAGATATTCAGTTAGTTCTTTTAGTTTTTATCAGTCATTTCAGGTAGACATTTTAGTTTCTAATATTTTAATCATATGTTTGAGACATGTCATTACTATGTATTTTAGTATTCAAATTTATAGTATCTTATCAGCTTATGTTCTACAAATGTGTTGTATTTCTATTTTACTTGGTGCTCACAGCAGGTACCAGCTCATAGGTTAGATTATGGTAACTTGTGTCTGTAATCACCATTGTCTTAACTAGAGGGTAGCCTCGGGTCATAAAAAAACTTAGTATCAGAGCCTAAGGTTTTAAAGTGTCCTAAGAGTCTAAAAGCCCTGTTAGGTAGAGTCTTGTGCATGGGTGTGAAGTATGCCACACTTATAGGCAAGAGGCTATGAGATATTTAGGAAAGTTTATCTTCTTCCATGTTTATGTCATGCAAAAGAGCATGAGCTCTATTTAATTCCTCTTTCAAACTAATCCTTTGTTCTATTTATAGATAATGCCTCCCAGAAAAAATAACAAAAGAAGGAACAAGGATCAGCTTGCACTACCACTTGTTCAAGAAGATCCCCTAAATGAGCATGTCTCTCACGCAGAATTCAGGGCTACTTTTACTACCCTATCCCCATTTTGTAGCTTCTCAGAAAAACCAATAGGTTGTTTTCCCAGCCAATCTAGTGGCAAATATGGCTGCAATTAGGATTCAAGATTCCCATGGATGAATCCTCCTCTATTTTTTGGATCTATGTCTAAGGAGGATCTATAGGAGTTTCTGCACATAGTGTAGAAAGTGACAGATATCATGGGAGTCACTTCGAGTGAGAGTGTAGAGTTTGATACATATCAGTTATAGGATAGATCTAACACCTGGTTTAACTAGTGGAGGGAGGAACGAGGTTTTGATGCAGGGCCAGTAGAGTGGGAGGAGTTTGCCATAATTTTTGTAGACAGGTTCTTTCCCCTAGAGTTAAGGAAAGTTAAGATTCAGGAGTTCATCAATTTGAAGTAGGGTAACATGAGTATGTAGGAGTACTATTATGGCATAAAATAGGTCTAGAATATGTAAGTCCATATATGATATAGCTGATATTGTGGTTAAGGCGGGTAGGACCGCGATATTGATTAAGAAGATAGACCTATCTTGACTCATAGTTCACGCTCAGCTGATTGAGGAAGAGAATCATAAAGAGAAGGAGAGAGAGAATAAGAGGGATCAAACAGGTATTTTTAACTTTTCTCAACCAAGGTTAAAAAGAGGTAACCATTCTCAATTATGTCAAAATTTTTTAGCTCTATCTCTATCTTTAGCTAGTGTGTCCTTGCCTAAGTTCAAGCAAGGTAGTTGGGATAAGGTGCCAGGATATAAGTCCAAGGGAAGTATGAACAGTGATCATACTAATCCACTTTGTAGGAAATGTGGTAGTAACCCACTAAGGTGAGTGTAGAGCAGGTAGTGATATATGTTTTATATGTGACAAGCCACGACACATGATCTGGGAGTGTTCAGTGGTTTCTCAGATGGGTAGAACTGATCGCTAGTAGGACCAGACTAATTCTTCAGCAGTGCCAGTAGGTTCCCCAACTCAGCAAGGTGCCACATCCAGTTCCATCAGTGGGTAACACCTGAATAGATTGTATGTTCTTTAGACTCGACATGATCAGGAAAGTTCTTCTGATGTGGTTACAGGTACGTTATACGTTCTCTATCTTTACTTTTATGTTTTATTATACCCCAGAGCTCCACTTCTTTTATGACCCCTTATATAGTCCTTTCTCAGTGTCTACCCCAGTGAGAAAACCTATTATAGCCAGATAGGTATACAAAAATTGTCCGATCAAAGTATCTCAAAAAATCTCTTCCATTGATCTTATGAAGTTAGAGGGACTGATTTTGATGTCATCCTCAGTATGGATTGGATTCACTTATGTAATGCCTTAGTTGACTGTAGAAATAGAGTTATTCAATTTTAGTTTCCTAATGAACCAATCATTGACTAGCGGGGTAGTACTTCAGTGCTTAGGGGTCAGATTGTTTCATTTCATAAAGCAAGAAAGATGATATCTAAGGGGTGTGTTTACTATCTTGTCATATTCAAAGACTCAAGTTCTAAGACTTCGAGTCTTGATTCGATTTCATAGTAAGGGAATTTCTAGATGTGTTCCCTGGAGATCTTCCCAAAATTCTTTCAAAAGAGAAATTGACTTCGGAATAGATCTCCTTAAATAAACCAAGCCTATCTCTATTCTACCTTATAGAATGGCTCCAGCTAAGCTTAAATTATTAAAGGAATGGTTAAAATATCTCTTAGATAAGGGTTTCATCAGGCATAGTATTTCCCCATAGGGTGCTCTAGTCTTATTCATTTGTAAAAAAGAAGGTTCTCTCAGAATGTGTATCAACTACCGCTAGTTAAATAAAGTTACAATCAAGAATAATTATCCACTTATAGAATAGATGACTTGCTCGACCAACTTCAAGGTACCAATAATTTCTTGAAGATTGACCTCAAATCCAGCTATCATCAGCTTAGAGTCAGACAATGTGATGTTTCAAAGACAACTTTTAGAGCTCTGTACAATCAATTTGGATTCCTAGTATGTCCTTTGGACTAACAACTTCCCCTATAGCTTTCATGGACTTGATGACCAAGGTTTTGAAGAAGTACTTGGACATGCTCGTCATAGTCTTATTTGCTGATATCCTTGTATATTCCCGTAATGAGAATGATCATGCAAATCAACCGAGGTTTTTGTTGCAGACCCTCAAAGATTATCAGTTATTTTCTAAGATCAGTATGTGTGAATTTTGGATAAGATCAATAGCTTTTCTTGTCCATATAGTTTCTGGTTATGGCATCCAAGTTGACCTTAAAAGATTAAGGCAATGAGAAATTGGTCCATACCCATCTGTCCATCAGATATGAGGAGTTTCTTGGGTTTGGATTTCTATTTCAGACGATTTATTAAAGGGTTTTCTTCAATAGCTTCCCCTATGTCTCAATTAACTCAGAAGAAAGTCATGTTTCAGTGGTCAGATTCATGCAAGAAAAGTTTTTTGGAGTTAAAGACTCAACTCACTTCAGCCCTAGTTTTGACTTTTCCAAATAGTTCAGGTGGATTTTTAGTTTACTATGTTTCTCATAGAGTTGTTCTTTCTTATGTTATGATATAGAGAGGAAAGGTCATAGCCTCAGCCTCCGTACATCTTAAACCTCATGAAAATAATTATCCTACCCATGATCTTGAGTTAGTAGATGTTGCTTTTACCTTGAAGATTTGGAGGCACTTTATTTATGGGGTTCATATTGTTGTGTTCATGAATTATAAAAGTTTACAGTACATGTTCACACAGAAAGATCTGAATCTTCATCAAATAAGGTACCTTGAGTTGTTAAAATATTATGATATGAGTATGTTGTATCATTCAGGCATAGCCAATGTAGTGGCGGATGCCCTTAGTTGACTGTCCATGGGTAGTGTTGCTCATGTTGAGGGAGATAAAATAATTTAGTCCATAAGTTTCATCAGTTTGATAGATTAGGTGTTCAGTTGGTTGATTCACCTGAAGGTAGTATATGGGTTTAGAATGGTTTGAAATCTTTATTGGTTTTCGAAGTGAAAGAAAAAAAGGATAGAGATCCCAGTTTGGTTAAGTTGTAGGAGGCAGTTAAAGATCAGAAAGTGGAGGTTTTCTCCTAAGGGGGAGATAGTATGCTTTTGTCAGGGAAGGTTATGTGTTTCATGTGTTGATGGTTTGAGACAAAGAATACTTGCAGAAGAGCCTGGTGCTCAACACACTATCCACCTAGGAGACACTAAGATGTGCCATGATTTCTGGGAAATCTATTGGTTGAGTGGTGTGAATAAGGATATTACAGAGTTTGTGGCTAAGTGTTCGAATTGTCAATAGATCAAAGTTGAGTGCCAAAGGCCTAGTGGTACATTTCAAGAGTTTAGCATCCCCCCTTGGAAGTGAGAGGTGGTGAACATGGATTTTGTGATAGGGTTGCCTCATATGCGTCATCAACATGATTCAATTTGGGTCGTTATAGATATAATAACCAAGTCAGCCCATTTCTCGCTAGTTCATACTTTGTTCTCAATTGAGGATTGTGCCAGGCTTTATCTTTGGGAGTTGATGAAATTTAATAGGGTTCCATTGTCCATTATTTTAGATAGAGTTATGTAGTTTACCTCTGTCACGACCCGAACTAGGGCCTGGTAGTGACGGAAATCCCAAACCATGAAGGCCCGGACGTCCTACTCTATCTGGTAGTCATGCACAACATTCATATAATAAAATAAAATATGCAATTTTGATCTAATAAGGAAACATGGTCATACTCTGGATTAAGTTTAACAATAAGGAATGAAATCAGAATTCACCTAAACAATATGTGGAATAGTCTGTGAAATCTCCACTACATGAAAATCTGACAACTATCTGAAAAATAGGACAAGGCCCCTAGTAGACCGAAAATATAATAGATCACATAATATAAAAGGACAGGCCTTCTGGAATAGAGAAGGCTCACCACTGCACAATCTAATCTACTGTCTAAAAACTCTATGGCTTAGCAGGACCTATGAACTGAACTTTAGACCCTGGGAGGTAGGGTTCAATACAAATGTACTGGTGTGCAAAGCAAATACAAAATAATAATTTGTATGCAAAATATATGAGAGCAATTTAAAATAATTCATAAACATATTATTTAGTAAGAAATCTCATGGGCATTTTCGAAAGACTCTGTAAAATCATCTGAACTCTGTGACACTTTTTGTTTTACTTCTATGCAAGGTGGTATACCCTACAGTTCTATAATTCCATGGGCTATATGGAATCTGCCATTAACTCAACAGCCAAGCCCCCAACCCAAGTGTACCGCAAAGGTCGGGGTCTCTGAATCTACTATGCCACACGATCGTCGCCAGCGTACAATAATAATCTGCTCGTATCTGCAAATACGACTTTTGGATAAGAATTACTTGAACTCAAGCCTTCTTTGGGTAAATAGCTAACCCTCTTTATGCCCATTTTTAACTCTTTAAAACATGCATTCTCTGAAAATATATTCTAATAACATTCTCTGAAGACATACTCTGAAAACATACTCTGTTATAGCATACATACTTATGGTATCATCATACCATTGACTTGAAAGTCACATCTCTGAGCCATTATTAGTATATTAGAATCTCTGTTTCCAAAATATAAATTTGGGACCACCATATCAAAAAATCAGTTCGAAGCATCCTTTCCTTAAATACTTATGTAAACACATGTATGCAATCTCATTGACAATATTTCAAATGATACAAGGTGGTCATGTCAAAATTCTTAATCTTAAGCAAATCTTTCTCACTTTAACGAAACATATTTATATCAAGAAACTCCCTCTTAAAATCTCTAAATCATGCTCAAAATACTATGGGATTTGAGTAAACTATTTTCAAGCCATAAATCATGCATATCAAATCATTCACAATAAGATCACAAATTTAAAGTCATCACAAGAGAGGGATTTCATAATTTATGCCCTCAAACAATCTTCAAATCTGAATTTTTTATACATATACATGTAAATCAATCTAAGGGGAAAGGCCTAATGGCCAAATCAACAATGCATTTGAACATTTATATTCCATAATAAAATCATGTATTTGAAAACCCTTTTCTAAAATCATGGTTGAAAATCTTTAAATAACATTCTAGTGTTTCCAAGCCCATGTAGTTTTTAGGATAAACCCCACGTACCTTAAATTATTAGATCTGAAAGATGGAACCTATATCTTGATAGATGAAACCCGGATCTTGATTTGTTTCTTGGAGATCTTGAACTTAAGGCTTGATTTTCTTGAATTTCTTGTTCTTGATGAAAACCCTAATTTGATCTTATTTTGAGAATGAAGAGGAAGTTTCTGATGTTGTAAAACAAATAATGAGTGATTAATAACACTTAAGGGGTGATTTAATACATGTGAAAGGTTTTTGGAGTGAGGGAAAGACCAAAATACCCCTATAAAATCACTTCCTAGTTGCTGGAATTCTCAACTGGCGACCAAGGTTGATAAGCCATCACATCTGTGATAGCCCATCAGCCCAGGTCATCATCTTGGATCTTAAATTGATGGGCCTCTGCCTAAGGATGATGACATATTATGACAAGTCATTAGATTTGTGACAAGCTGTCAGAATTATCGTCAATCAGTTGTCAGGCTGATATGCTGGAGTAAAATAGGCATAACGTTTTGCTCCGATATCAGATTTTTGAAAAATTAGGGGTGTTAGAAAGAGGACTCAAATACCTTTCATTTGTTCAAAGTTTTGACGCTAACTAAAACTTGCACGATAGGAAAGCTTTCAACTAGTCCTTGAGTTAAGGGACCTCTATGATCTCGACTCATGCCCAAATAGATTCACACACTACATAAATGATTAAAACACTATATTTGCATTGGATTTATAGATTTTGGAATATCTACGCGTAGAAATGACGGTTTTCATTCTTCCCCGAAATGCGAGATGTTACATTATCTCTCCCTTAGAATCATTTTTCCCTGAATGATGGGTAGGAACTTGTTGATACTTAAAGTTATGGAATAACGTGGACATGCTGTGACGTCTAATAAAGAATATGACTAATCTGAAATATTTAAACTTCTATCATGAAACTGAATTCTGAGCTGACTTCACTTTTCTTGCTTCAAGAAGCTAATTCGTGCTGAAAGTTTAGGATTCCCTTGTAATATTCATGATCCAATCATACATATTAAATTTGGAAGTGATAACTTATGCAAGTACTAATCATAAGACAACAAGACTTAGATAGTACAAGGTTATTACACTGTCAGAGCTAAAATATTTGGAAAAATTTGAAATTATGACTGAGTCATGAATAAATGGATGAATCTGAAACGTGATTCTTGGATTGAACTGAATTCTCAATATACATGGATGTAATAGATTATATCTTGGGATGGTCATACACATGAGACTTCGTATTTAGGACCAAGTAAAAAGGTGGAAAACCACAACAACTTGTTTGGCTGACTGTTAAATTAAATTTCTGGCTACTCAGACTAAACTATACTAGAAACTTATATGTATCTAGAGTACCTCTTCCACACCCTCTCTAAGGAAGTTACAGTACTATTAGGTAGCAAAGAATATTGAGCATGAGTTACACAATGCATCCAACTACGGAATCACAATAATGACATCACTCTATAGCATGGAATATAAACATATTGCTCATAAACTAGGATAGAATTACCAGGCCTTAGGAAATACAACTTCTTACTTTCAATCTTAGCACACTTCTCGAATATCCCTTAACTATACTATTCTCCTTAAATACCATATACATTCGATTCAACTTATAACTCCCATATGGGCATTTATAAATCTTTCTACTAATGTCTATAGTGGCTTAAACCATCTCACCGTGATCAAGCCTAACTCCAATTCACAAACTACAATATTCCACACTAAGATACTAGTCCAAACCATATGATTCAAACTTCTATATCATTTTAAAGTTCATCGTACGCATATTGTGCCTTATCACTTCAATGACTAACTCTGATCTCTTACTATGGATTCACTAGCTCATATTGCATTCCTCTACTTAAATCCCAATAGGCCATTCAAGCCTATCTTTATAACCATATATGAACTTCAACATAAACACCAATAAAGTCATACTTCACATATTCTCTAAACCACTATCAATATAACTCCCATGTGCTACCCCAAGAACATGCACACACCAATTTTCACTAACCATCACATGTATTCAAGACTTGGCCCCAGATCTTACTTCACACTTATGGTCTTATAAAAACAACCATACAATGATCTTCTATAAACAAGAAAACATTCACTTATCACCACTATCATTACATAAGGAGGAGTAACTAAAAGGTTAGAACAAAAGACTTTAAAGTATGGAGGGATACTATACGAAACTCGATACTTAACTGAGGCCTGAGGAACAATAAATCTACATCAAGGATTCATCACAGTGAATTGAATTGAGAGTATACTTGTGTATAAACTTAATCTCGCCAATTATTTGGCGTGTTGCATGAATTCTGTGAACTGAGCACACTATAAAGCGTGAGTACATGAGTCGTGAGTTGCATGACCTCAACTTGGAGTTCATAACTTATGGAATGTGATTTCGACTACTGAAGTGAACTAGAATTCCTTATTTAAGAATTGGAAGAGCACATGATTTTCTATCATATGCATGAACATGGTCCATGATCATGGAACTAAAACGTAAGGCTTGAGTAGGTATTAGGATAACTGAAAAATATTGAGATAAGAATAGGTTGAGTCTCACCCTACCTTTCTGATGTTCTATGTCATACTAACATCGCTACTAGAATATCAGAGCATGTTTTGGTTATTCATTCTATCATCTCCCCCTTAGCTTCAAGCCATCATCTTAAGTTTGATAGATCCCTTACTATACTCTAGGGTTTAGAAAAACGACCATAGACGCATATCATACAACTTAACCCGAAAGACGACACTTGAAAGTGGAAAACCCACTGTTAATACTACCTTTTGAGATACAATCTATCTTCTATAGCCACCAATAGTAATCATATAATACTTGAACACTTACCAAATTCGAATCTTCATGAGTATCCCCATAGTTGAAGTGCATACCCACTGGTGCTTCTACTCTTATTTCTATTAGTTCAACGTTCAAAACTCAAACTTAGATTCTAACACTTAACATGGATATCACCAAGCTTTTAATGAACCATACTTCTTTTGTAATAGACTACTAATATTACGACCCCAAACTTATAGCTCTCTACCATGAGGATCAAGATCATATCAAAAGGCTTATCACTAGAAGTCAAAACTCCTTAACTTAGCCATTTAGAACACCATGTACAATCTAGCTAGTCTTTATCCACCAAGCAACTCAATGGTACCATTAGACACACACAACATATAATAGCCTTAGAAGGAGAAAAAATACCGCAACCTCATATCACCTTGACTAATAAATCCTTCTCTACCTTCTACTAAAATAACACACAAGGATGTTTCACTTTATTACCAACTTAATCTCATGCAAAAACATTTGGGCTATACTTATATTCAACCAACACAAGAACAATAAGTTGAACAAAAAGTTACTAGTAAATTGAAATAGGCCTCACACACCTTCACTAGACTTTGATTTTGTGTTTCGAGCAAGACAATGAGATGAATGACAAGGAAATTATGCTAGTGAATCGAAAGAGCCCCACACGACTTCACTAGACTTCTAGTTTCAACAAAACAATGATAGCAAGATTACAAGAGATAGAAACTTGACACACAATAATCAATGATCTAAGAATACATATCTTACTCTATATAAATAAAAATCTGAGTCAAACACTTCCCCTACAGACTACGATGCAATCCATACATGCTACTAGCTACCGATTTAGTCTATCACTATAAAAGGGGTAAATCATCCTCAAACATCGGTTATTCAACTAAACTATTTATCTACACAAAAGTCACCCTCACTCAGACTTCATATCTCTAACTTCTTGAGCCAATATCACTACTAATAGGTCATGACAACAACACATTAACTCATACTACTATTTGGGTGGAAATATTGTTCCAACATTCTTCTACACATCATTCCCCTTTTTAGGCATGACATCTGCAACATAGATTTTGAAAAGGACTGAATACACTTAATAATACAGGCTAAAAATCATTATCTCAAAAGAATCAAAGTTCACACTAGAATCAATGCACTCTGAAGCACTAATGGACTCTTCTCAAGCCCTTACAAAGTTTTAAAATCTTATATGGCTCAATCAGAAAGGACCATACCATTTAGACTCTAAACGTCTGCACTTGAATCACCTTAATAATGAGAAATATCAGAAAACATCAAAGAAAAGAAAGAATTGGGATAACTTTAGTTTCATATGGGCGACACCATAGCATGAATTAAAGTATAAAAGGAGAATATTCTGACTCCATAGCATGAACTAGAACATGAATAAAGGGATAAATTCCAAAACACCTAGTAGCCTCTTGCTTATAAGTATGGAACACTACACACCAATAAATAAGACTCTACTCGATGTAATTTCGCAGACATCCTGGGACCATAAACCGTGCTTTGATACAAAGTTTTTCATGACTCGAACTAGGGTCTGGCCATGATGGACATCCCAAACCATGAAGGTCTGAACGTCTTACTCTATCTGGTAGTCATGCACAACATTCATATAATAAAAGAAAATGTGGAATTTTGATCTAATACGGAAACATGGTCATACATTAGATTAAGTTTAACAACAAGGAATGAAATTCAAAATCAACTAAACAACATCTGGATCTGCAAAATCACTACTACATGAAAATCTGACAACTATCTGAAAACTGGAATAAGACCCCCATTAGGCTGAAACTATAATAGATGACATAATCTAAAAGGATAGGCCTTCTCAAATAGAGAAGGCTCCCCACTACATAATCTGATCTGCTATCTAAAAACTTTATGTCTTTGCAGGACCTCTGAACTAAACTTTAGACCCTGGGAGGTAGGGGGTCAATACAAATGTACTGGTAACTAGAGCAAATCAAAAATAATAATTTGTATTCAACATATATGAGAGAAATTTAAAAATAGTTTGTACACATATCATATAGTAAGAAATATCATGGGCATCTTTGAAAGACTCTATAAAATCATCTGAACTCTGTGACATTCTTTATTTTACTTTTCCGCTAGGTGGTATACCCTACAATTCTGTAATTTCATGGGCTATATGGAATCTGCCATTAAATCAATAGCAAAGTCCCCAACCCAAGTGTTCCACAAGGGTCGGAGTCTCTAAATCTACTACGCCACACAACCATCGCCAGCGTATAATAATAATTTGCCCATATCGGCAAATATGGTTTTAGGCTAAGAGTTACTTGAACTCAAGCCTTCTTTGGGTAACCACCTAACCCTCTTTATGACCATTTTTAACTCTTTAAACAATCCATTCTCTGAAAATATATTCTGAAAACATTCTCTGAAGACATACTCTGAAAACATACTATGTTATGGCATACATACCTATGGTATCGTCATACCATTGACTTGCAAGTCACATCTTTGAGCCATTATTAGCATATTAGAATCTCTATATCCAAAACACAAATTTGGGACCACCATATCAATAAATTAATTCAAAGAACCCTTTCCTTAAATACTTAAGTAAACACATGTATGCAACTATCTTTGACAATATTTCAAATGATACAAGGTGGTCATGCCAAAATTCTTAATCCTATGCAAATCTTTCTCCTTTTGACAAAACACATTTATATCAAGAAACTCCCTCTCAAAATCTCTAAATCGTGCTCAAAATACTATGGTAATTGAGTAAACTATTTTCAAGCCATAAATCATGCATATCAAATCATATACAATAAGATCACAAATTTAAAGCACAAGATAGGGATTTCATAATTTATGCTCTTAAACAATCTTCAAATCAGAATTTTTCATACATATGCATACTCATGTAAATCAATTTAAGGGGAAAGGCCTGAGGGAAAAATCAACAATGTATTTGAACATTTATATTGCAAAATAAAATCATGTATTTCAAAACTCCTTTTTAAAATCATGATTGAAAATCTTTAAATCATGTTCTAGTGTTTCCAAGCCCATGTAGTTTTTAGGATAAACCCCACGTACCTTAAATTATAAGATCTGAAAGATGGAACCTAGATATTGATAGATGAAACTCGGATCTTGATTTGTTTCTTGGAGATCTTGAACTTAAGGCTTGATTTTCTTGAATTTCTTGTTCTTGGAGAAAACCTAAATTTTATCATATTTTAAGAGTGAAGAGGAAGTTTTTGATGTTGTAAAACTGATAATTATTGATTAATAACACTTAAGGGATGATTTAATTCATGTGAAAGGTTTTTGGAGTGAGGGAAAGACCAAAATACCTCTAGAAAATCACTTCCCAGTTGCTAAAATTCTCAACTGACGACCAAGGCAGATAAGCCGTCAGATCTGTGATAGCCCATCAGCCCAGGTCATCACCTAGGACCTAAAATTGATGGGTTTCTTCCTAAGGTTGATGACATATTCTGACAAGTTGTCAGATTTGTGATAAGCCACCAGAATTGTCGTCACTCAGTTGTAAGGATGATATGCTGGAGTAAAATGAGCATAAACTTTTATTTTGATATTGGATTTTGGAAAAAAATTGGCATTAGAAAGAGGACTCAAATAACTTCCATTTGATATATAGTAGGCCCCAGATTTCATCATACAAAAGGAGTTATGATCGATTGAAATTGATCCAAGTTTTGATGCTCACTAAAACTTGAACGATAGGAAAGCTTTCAACTAGTCCTTAAGTTAAAAGACCTCTATGATATCGAATCATGACCAACTAGATTCACACACTACATAAATGATTAACACACTATATTTCCATTGGATTTATGGCTTTTAGAACATCGAAGCGTAGAAATAATGGTTTTTATTCTAGCCTGAAATATGGGTTGTTACAACCTTGAACTTTTGGAAGTCATTTTAAAAGGGTCTTGGTACTCAGGTTTATCTCAGTATAACTTTTCATCCTCGGATAGATGGTCAAGCATAGAGTACCATTCAAACTTTATAGGACGTGTTGAGAACCTGTGTTATTGACTTTAAAGGCAGGTGGGATAACAACTTACCTTTGATTGAATTTTCTTATAACAACTGTTTTCACTCCAGTATTCAGATGACACCATTTGAGGTTCTCTATGAAAGGAGATGTAGGTTTCCTATTAGTTGGTTTGAAGAAGGTGAGGCTGGTTTGATAGGGCTAGATTCTATGTTTGAGGTGATGGAGAAGGTTTAGTTAATTTGGGAGAGGTTTAATACAGCTCAAGCCATCAAAAATCTTATGTAGATGTGAGAAGAAACTCAGTCCCTGCTATGTTATCCCATATAGAATCTTGAACTATTTTGGGAAGTTAGATTACGATCTTGATTTGCCTGCAAATTTGACATCTATACAACCAATGTTCCATGTTTCTTTGTTAAAGAAATGTATTAATGATTCAATTTCTATTGTTTCTTTAGGAAGTATGGATGTTAAGGATAGACGTTTCTACGAAGAAGTCCCAGTTGAGATCCTTGATTGTCAAATTCATAGGATAAGGAATAAAGAAGTTCCCTTGGTTAATGTTCTATAGTGGAATTAGTCTTTTGAGGGAACTACTTAGGAAGCAGAAGCAGATATGTAAAACAAGTACCTTTATCTTTTCTCTGCAAACTTAGATTCAACATGAGGTAACTATTTTCCTTAGATTAACTATTTTTCATTATTTATGTCATCTATATAACCAATCTCATGTCATTGCATGCATCTACAAAATTAGTTTAGTTCATATATTATCATTTAGACACAGTTATGTAATCATGTTTCAAGCCATGAATGTTCAGTATATGATCTTAAATTCCTTAGTGTTCTTAGTTTAAACAGTCTCATTCAAGGCCGAATGTTTCCAAGGGAGATAGTATAATAGTCCATACGACCATAAGCTCGGTTCAGTTGTAGTTGCATGCTCAAGGGGTCCAAGGATTGAAACTTTCACTAAGTGTTAAGAACTTAATCATTTTAAGAACCCTAATTTTCACAAATTTTTTTTGGTCTTCCTACCCTTGTGACATTAGTTTTTGATTTAATTCATGATTAGGTATGTTAATAGTATACCTCGAGAATGTTTTAGGATTTTTTGACAAGGTTTGGGATGTGTTTGGATGGTTGGAACCAAGAACCAACACGATTAGCCTGTGATGCGTTGGTCTTTCCCATGGTGCCAAGGTCCGCGGCACATTGCTTACTCCCCCGAAGTAAGTGACACATCGTGTTTCTTTTTCCTTTGGAGAGGGAGATGTAACACATTTGTTATTCCTACACAGCTTCGTGAGTTAAGTGCCCAAGGGGCATTTGACTCATTTCTCTCAACCCAATTCATCTTTAACACAATTTGGAACTTACATAGAGGCATTATTTGCCTCTTTCATTCATAATTACTCTTAAGAAACCCTCCTCTTTCTCCAAGAACAAAACCCAAGATCTTTCTTCAAGAATTCAAGAGTTCAGGCTTCCAAGTTCAAGAAACCCTCAAGAAATCTTCAAGAAACTATCTATTGTGCCATATGGGATTTTATCAATGGGTCCCTTTCACCCATTGATCCCTAAAACCCCATTTTTAACTTACAAGTATGAATCTTATCCTACTTTAAGAAATTGATCCATGAATTTTAGGCTAAATCGATTAAAATTCATCTCTACAAGTATTTCTAAGTGAATTACTCTATATCATGTTTTAATTGCAAGTTTACATGTCATAGTCCATTGATTTCATGTTAAATCCTCAAATTATGAACTTATCCATGTAGTCATGTTGTTTTCTCATGTTTAAGACAGTCCCATGTTCAAGTTCATTCTTCCCACTTGTTTTTGTGAAATATTTATGATTTGGGTCTTTGAATCATGACTTTGATATTACAGTTTTAAGTGTTAATATCACATTTTTATGATCATTCAGTGTTGGCGGGTATAAACACCCGATACCTATGTGTTTTACATGATTTCAGATTTTCTAGAAATAAGTCAGTTAAGCCATGAATTTTATCATTATACACAGACATTTATGATCATTATGAGCACTATTAGAAATAATGTTCAGTTTAAGTTAGTTTAGTTAATTTACCAATGTTTGTTCAGTTCGGAGTAGGATTTAGTACCAAGTGAATACAGGGATGGCGACTCCCTGATAATGCTCAACTCACTCCCATTTTTGAGGGGTAAGGCGGTTGTTGTCAATAACCTAAATAGCATTGGGTTTGAATCCTTTAGGAGCAAAATTCAAATTTTAAATCCTATGGGTGCTCTAATTACTAAAAAGGTACCTAAAGTGCAAACAAAAAAACATTTAAAATAAAAATAGGGGATTTTGGTTTAAAGTTTGTTTTGTTCAAGATTTGACAACACAAAACACTATAATAGCATTTTTTATTTAAAAACAAGTTTGGAGAGTAATCTTGGGATTATGCCTACCTAAAGGTAAAGAGTATGTAGGTTAATGATTGTTTAATATGAAACTTAGTTGTTTAGTAAAGGATAGGCTAGGTTGAAGGTCTTTTAGGTTAGTTATTCAACAAAGACACAAGGATTTCACCAATTGGTTCTTTCAAGCACCTAACAAGTGTGTAATTCATAGTCAACCAAGACCTCAATCGGGCATCCCTATTTCTAGGATGATTCCCTTGACTTGATTTACACTCTAATTACATTATTTATAATATTGCAAAAAGTAGTAAACCATAGGCTTAATTGTCCACCATTGCCTTATCCCCCTATAGACCTCTTTCATAGATGCTATGGGTTCAGATAACTTCACCATTATCCCCCTTTCAAGGATGATGAAGGGTTTTTAGAGTTTAGGGTTTTCACCTATCAAACCCATTTGGAGATTTGGGGTTTTACGCATAAATTCCAACAATTAAGCTCAAACAATGGTTGAATCCATACTCAATAACTAAAACTCATTCAAACACCACAATACCCACACGCAATTACACATTAGTTCCCAGACTAAATTACTTAGCTACTCATGAAGAAAGTAGAGAAAGATGTACCATAAGGATTATCTAAAGCATTCATTCTTCAGAAAACACTAAGAATTCAATCCTCTAAATTAGTTACAAACTTTCCCAAATAGGGTTCTTGTTAATTCAAACTTGTCTATATAGTAAGCAATCTCCAAATAAGAAAGGGTTTTTTCCTAAATACTGTTTGGGATTCATCCATGTAAATTTATAAAACTGCCTCAGGAAACGTTCCCTCTTAGATATGATCGCATGAGGATGTCCGTGATCACGACTAATATGACCGTAGTTGTGCTCTGCAACCGCATTCTCCTAACCATATTGACTGACCACGCTGAGGGCTGTGGCTTATGAATGTGGTAACTGAGGTTGATGACTACTCTACGTCTTCAGCTGAACTTCTCTACTTTTGTTTGATACTTTCTTAGCTCCAATCCACATCTTTTCATCTCACCAACTATACATCTGCAAAAATTGGATATTAGTGCATTAAATAACCATTATGTCTAATTAAGTTCTACAAAACATGGTAGTGCGCATAAAGGTTTAGTACAAATGAGTGGTAAAATCACCACTCATCACTTACCCGTCAGTTTAGGTAGAGTCATTAGTAGCCGTCCCTAAATTCCATAACTATGTAGCCACATAGGTTATGAGGGGTCACCAATCAGTTTAGGCTTGAATTCCTCTCAAAGGTCACCCATCAGTTAAGGCTTGATCCCTAGTCCTTTGGGATAAAAAATCAGTGGGTCCATACAACCAGTGTTTGTACTCGTGGCATGGTAATGACACCCTTCCAACTGGGGTTATAGGTTGGACCCCAATTAGTATATATTAGGGTATGTCGGTTACATAATACCTCCCACAGTTTTAGTTAGTATATCTCTGCTCAGTTTTGCTTGACCAAGTGTTCAGATTGTCAGTTATTTAGTTATATAGATTTCATTATTTCAGATTACAAATTATCTCAGTAATATATTTATACTTGGTCTTGTATTCTCATATACTACACGTTCATGAATTCATGCTCCATTATTTCCTATATTTCAGTCATTCCTTATCCCACATACAATATATTAAAAGAACTGACCACATAGTTTTCCTTTGCACTATGTTGTTATATAACATAGGTTTGGATTCTTATTTTCTCAACTTCTCTTAGATAGGTCAACATTATCCAGAAGTAGTAGTAGGGAGTCCTCATCCATCGAGGATATTAGATGTTTTTACAGTTATTTTAGTATTCCTTTATGCACAACTAGTCTGAGTTAGTTAAGGGTTTGTCCTATCAAATCCTCATGATGTTTAAAGGCTTACAGATAGTTATTTCTTTCAATTTTTATCAGTTGTTTGAAGCAGACAGTCTAGTTTTCATTATTTTTATCAGATATTTAAGACATGTCATTACTATGTATTTTAGTAGTCAAATTTATAGTATCTTATGAGCTTATCTTCAACACATGAATTGTATTACTATTTTACTCAGTGCTCGCAATAGGTACTAGCTCATGGGTTAGCTTGTGGTCACTTGTGGCCATAAGCACCGTTGTCTCGACTAATGGGTAACATCGAGTCATAACGTCACCATTATAGGGCCAGATTCAGTTTATGAGGTGATGGAGAAAGTTTAGTTAATCCAAGAAAGGCTGAACATAGCCCAAAGTCATCAGAAATATTATGTAGATATGAGGAGGAGAAATCTTGAGTTGATGTTGGTGACTTGGTTTATTTGAAAATTTTTTCCATGAAATGGGTGAAGAGGTTTGGTAAGAAGGGGAATCTCAATCCTCACTAATTCATCCCATACAAGATTTTGAACTATTTTGACAAGATAGCTTATGAGTTAGAGTTCCCGACAGATTTGGCATCAGTGTATCAAGAGTTTAATGTCCCTTTGATTAAGAAATATATTAGTGACTTAGCTTTTTGTGTTCCTTTAGAGAGGTGGATGTGAAAGATAGTCTCTCATTTGAAGAAGTCCTAGTTGAGATTCACGATCAACAGATTCGTAGGCTAAGAAATATAGAATTACCCTTGGTTAAGGTTTTTTGGAGAAATCAGTCCATTGAGGTTGATACTTAGGAAGAAGAAATAGACATGTGAACAAAGTACCCCTATCTTTTCTATAAAAAATTCAATTCATCTTGTGTTAATGTCTTCTCCTAAATTGATTCTCTTATTTTCTATCTTAGCTATCCAACCATCCTTATGTTATAGCATGCATTCATGAATTTAGTTCATTCCACATCTCAGGTTTCATATTCAGTTACTCAATCATGATTCAGCTAAATAGTATTCAGTACACGATCTCAGATTTCTCGGTATCTCAGCAAAAAAAATTTATTCGAGGATGAATGATCCCATAGGGGAGATATTGTAATACCCCACAAGATCCTAGGCACACTTCCAGTTATTAGTCGATTGTTAAAGGGTTCCACAACATTTATTTCACACTAAGTACAAGACACTTAGCCAATTTAAGACCCTAATATTTTGAATATTTTATTTTTTTTCTTCCTGACTTTGAAACATTGATTTTTGAGTTGAAATGTGTTTAGGGGTATTAAAAGGGTTATTTGAAATAATTTTAAAATTTTCAAAAAGGGTTTGGGGTGTTTTTGGACCACGAAGGCAGAACGCTTTCACGATTTGGGCATTTCATGGAGGATGGACCTTCACAATGCATAGCATGTCACGAAGGTTAGCCTCCATGATACACGATATGTCATGGGCACTAGTCTTCGAGATAGCCTTCATGCCACAGAGGTTGTATTTTCCTACAATATTATTTAAGGACCAAGGGGGCATTTTGGACTTTTCCCTCTATCCTATATCACCCAATTTATAAATTAAAACCTAAAAAGGCATTATTTACCCCATCCCCATCAGTTAACGATGTGAAACCATACCCTATTCCCATGAACACAAAAATTTCAAATTTTTTTCTCAAGAATTCAACCATTAAAGGTCCCAATTCCAAGTTCTCTTAAACATTTCAAGCAACTCAGGTATGTGGGGTATTCATCAGTCGGTTCCTTTTACCTATTAAGTCCCAAAAAATCCCTTGATTTTCAAGCATAAGCCTTTCATCCTGTTTTTATTAAATTTAAATGTTAATTATGAATTTACTCAAGTTATGCCAATATGTTTCCCATGTGAATTATGTTATTATATTCTTTAAATTTCAATCACCCATATCATGTTTAGTTGACACCATGCTAATTTACAAATTCATGAATTAAACTATGTGAGCATGTTCTCCTCATAAATTTAACATATTCTCATGATCAAAACCATGGATTTCATCAGTTAAGGATATATTTTCTATTTTGGGTCTCTAAATCATGAATTTTCTTACAATGTTGTTTAATGTTGTCATTATATTTAAAGTATTATTCAGTACTAGAGATTTATGAAAACATGATACCTATCTGTTTATACATGTTTCCATTTTAAAGAAACAAGTCAGTCAAATCATGGTTTTATTATCAGACTCAGTTAGTCATGATCATGTTTATAATTATCAGTTTCTTTAATCAGTACCAATGTCAGTTAGTTGGGATTAGAATTTAGCACCAAATGAGCACAGGGATGGGGGATCACCATCCAGTCGAGGGTGTGACCTTTAATAGCCGTCCCTAAGTTCCAAAATTATGTAGCCAGTGTAGGTTTCAAGAGGTCTTCCTATTAGTTAATGGTTGACACACTCTTAGGGGATCGTTTCAGTAGAGCGTGACACCTTAGTCCTTTGAGACACCAAATTGTTAGATCTACATCGTCAGCTATGTGTTGGTAAACTTGTCAAGGTACCAACACCCTTCCAACTAGTTTATAAGTTAGAGCCCGATTAGATTAGATTGAGGCATATTAGTTACATGATAGCTCCCACAGTTTTAGTTTAGTATCCAGATTATATCAGCTTAGGTTTGCATGACCAAATGTTCACTTTATCAGGTATTCCGTCATTCAGTTTTACATATTATTTTAGTAAATTTTTTACTTCGTATTGCATTCATTTTGCATGTTCATAAATTCTATGCATTTCAATTAATCCCTATCTCGCGTACCTATACTTTCAAAGTACTAACCACATACTCTTTTTGCCCTACAGATGCTTAGTTTCCCGATCGCCCTTAGTCAGCTCAGTACCACTCAAAAGCAGTTGTGCTGAGTTCTCATCAAAAGAGGATAAGTATTTAAAGTTATTTTTAGGATTTTCTTCATTTTAGTCAGTCGAGGTTAATTGGGTGCTTGTCCCAGCACTCCTCTTGTCTTAGAGGCTTTTAGATATTTAGATATTTAGATATTAAGACTTGTTTTCATTTTTATCAATAGTTTTAGACATATTAAGTACTATTTCAGTAATACATATTGACATTATTTGATCAGTTTATATTCTGTACATGATATTTTAGTAATATTTTATTCAGTGTCAACAGTAGGTACCAGTTCATGGGTTAGCTTGGGGTCACTTGTGACCTTAAGTACTGCATTATGACAGGGGGGTAGCCTCGGGTCGTGACTCCTAGTAGGAAAATCCTAGTAAATAAAAAAGAGTACACACATATTTTAATACACATTGAGTGTTCAAAAACTTATCAGGAAAATCCAATTGGGGCAAACCTTTGTTAAGAAAAAGAAGAACAATGCATAATTTACTCCCCTTGAGGAAGATCGTAATTCAAATGGTTAAGTCAACGAATCCCAATATTATGTACCACCTTCTTAACGGTGAAAAAGGTAAGAATTTGGTGACTAAATCTAATGAATTATCACTTGAACGAATTTATTGTACATCAATATCACCATTTCTTTTAGAGATATGTGTGAAGAACAATTTTGATGAGATGTGCTTCATTCTATCCCCTATTATGAAACCTCTTTTTTATTGAACTATGCATGCAACATTGTCTTCATATAGTATTGTGTCTACCTTAATATTAAACTCCAATACACATCTTTCTTTGATGAAATGGATCACCAATCTCAACTATACACATTCTCTACTTGCTTTATGAATGTTATTAGCTGTGTGATTTGAAGAAGTAGAAACAATAGACTACTTTGTAGATTTCCATGATATAAAAGTACGTCTAATGTAAATACTTAGCTTGTTTGAGATCGAGCTTTATTTCAATTAGATTAATAACCAATATTTGCATGGCCAATGATATATACACT
The DNA here is from genome assembly GCA_030864225.1 of Capsicum baccatum var. pendulum. Classification (NCBI taxonomy): domain Eukaryota; kingdom Viridiplantae; phylum Streptophyta; class Magnoliopsida; order Solanales; family Solanaceae; genus Capsicum; species Capsicum baccatum. The sequence goes on from CM061561.1 coordinate 37,117,353, forward strand.
ATTTTTGTTAGTACAAAACAAACTCATATTAATAGTCTCCTTTAAAAATTGTAGTGATACATAACTCTGTTTTAGTGTCTCTGTGTAGAGATGAACTATCATTGTAGAAAAATAACATAAAATGCTATGTTAGTCCTCATAAAATTAGCTATATACATAAGTACACCAATAATACTAAGATATGGTACTTCAGGGTAAAAGATCTCTTCATCCTCTTCTAGAGGTTAGAATGTGTCTTTATTCACTTCAAGTGATCGAACAATCATAGGAATACTTAAGGATGTGCTTTGTCCATGTAAAATTATTTCAAAACCTTCTCATTATAGAAATATAGGTGGATGAAAACCCATCTGCTAAAGGTTCAATTTGCAAACCTAGGAAAAGAGAAAGTTTTGTCTTACGAAGATCTTTCATCTCAAATTCTTACTTTAGATATTTGATTTTCTTTTGTATCCATGTTGGAGTTCCAATGTGATTTATGTCATCAACATTTACAGTGAGTATAAAAAACTCTAATGCTACTTTCCTATATAAATACAAGGACGAATGACATTATTTATCTTGTCTTCATTTATTAAGTACTCACTAAGGTGATTATACACAGACACTCAGATTTGCTTAGATAATGTAATGATATTTGTAATCTGATTAAGTACATTTCTGAGATTTTAAACTATATGCTTCAAAGCATCCTTAATTTTTCTAGGACTTTCATATAAATTTCGTTATCAATTTAACCATAATGATAAGTTGTAACCACATTCATTAAATGACTTTTATGATTTTCATGTACAACTATATCAATGACATATCAAAATGTCATTACATCCATATACTTCTAAAAAGATTTAAAAAAATATTAACCAAACATGGAACAGTCAACGATACTCAACAAAAGTGATGTTGTCCTATAACACCCTGAATCTTTGAGATAAGAATCCACCCGTTCACATAATGTGTATATACCTGAATATAATGATACCTAAATAAATAGGTATTAAAATCAATTCCCTGATGTGTGAAGATCTTTAGACATAAATTAGGTCCTCGGGTAACTCATAGCTTATAGCCAAGTTGAAAGCTTTCTTACCTATTGGATTATTGTATAGAATCTATCTATATCCAACATCAAATGAGGATAAATTCTAGGTTCTAAAGATTTTTAGAGCTAAATACCTACATAATGAAAGGTATTTGGGTCTTCTTTCTAACACATCTAGTTTTTCCTTAATTTGATTCTAGAGTAAGAAGTTATGTGCTTTTTTATGAGAGAACTAGTAGAGATCCACATTTTTTCCATGTCACAGAGAGAACACGAAAGAAAACTAAATTTTGGAGTCAAAACAATGAGGGTGAAAACCATAGTTTTGGAACCTTCGAAAAATTTCCTAGATTTCTAGTTTCTGGATATCATACGACTATGGGTTACAAGTCATATGATGGGGTACAATTTGTATGGTCTTGGTCGTATGCTATCCAATTTTGTTGGTGGGTTGGATTTGTTTCTAGAGTGGGTATGACTTGGGTGGTATGAGTCGTATGGTGGGTAACGGTCCATAAGGTTTGGTTATTTCTTCACTTAATCTGAAACTTAGTGACTTTACTTGATTCTAAGTACGAATGGCTTATCATGGTTCATTATATAGGGTCAAATTGGTATGGTACAACTCGTATGATAGACAATGTCAACTCCTTTTGATTATGTTGTGGGTAAGGTTTGTGAGTACCAATCATATGATTGGGTATGAATGGGAATTTAGAGTCCTGTGTTGCTCAGTATGGGGTTTAAGGTTCTGGTTAGGATGCGAGTGGTATGTACCACTAGTACCCAAAGTTATGGATTGTGTACAGTGTTGTACCCTCCTGACAAGATTTTTCGCAGTTTAAGTTAGGGGTAATCTGGATATTTCCCCTTATAACCCCTAAGGACCCCAAACTTATAACTCTTTTGGGACATCATTGACCCTAATATTCTAATCTTAAACACTTAGAAACTCTCTTAAAACACTCTAAAATTCTCTTAAGTATTTTGGGTTAAGGAAGGATAGGGTTTAATCCATAGGATCAATTTGGGCTTGCTAAGGTAATTTCTCTTCATCATCTTTTAATCTAACACAAGTTACTCCTACCTCATTGTTAGTTCCAACTAAAGTCATAATTTATGAATTGTTTTCATGGAATAAATATTATATGGTTTTCAGTTTTCAAATATATGTAGGGGGTTTTGGTTATAATGGTTGGTTATGGATTTCCCATGTCTTTTACTTATGGTTTTCATATTAATATGATGGTTTGAACAATTGGTTGCATGGAAATGACTAATTGGTAATTGGTTTCTGCTTTGGAGATGCTATACCCCTAACATGTTTTATAAAATGCCTATGTGAGTGCTTTTGGTTAAATGGTTGGATTTTCATGGAACAATTGCATGGTATAGCGTGGTAATGGAACCCTAAATGGTATAAATGGTTTAAATGGTTTTGTAATGGTTTAATATTAAGGTCTTGGTGGTTTTGGTTGGTCTAATTGAAAGCCTTGTGGGGTACAAGGGAATCCCCTTAGAAAAAATATTAATAAACAATATTGTGAGGGACTTAGGAATCCCCCAAGCAACTAAATAATGTAACTTATAGGTACATGGGAATCCAATATTGTTTAAAAAAGATGGCTAAGGACATTGCTTGTAAGCTATATATGGTATGATGATACCACTACCTATAGCCTTGGTTAATAATAAATGAAATGATGATTGGTTGTGTGGTAATGGTTTTAATTAGGCAATAATAGAGAGGTATGATATCTTACCGTGGAAGGTGTGCGTCCAATTGGTTGGATACTGGAAACTCATGTTTGCCAATATGAGAATTGGTCATGGTGACCATATATGACACTGAGAAGGTACACGAGTATCCTTTAAGTACACTTGTACATATGTATCATGGAGAGAGAAGGGTACTTGGGAATCCCCTACTCCTGTGGTATCTCTAGTTCATGCATCTATATGCACCGAGGCCCATTCAGGGGGTTACACTAGACCCATATAGTCCATGGGTAGTTTTAGAACGGTTAAGATACTAATGCCCAGGCCAATGGTTTTAAATACATACTAAACCTAGTTCTCTTTCCTGACGTAGTTATATATATATATATGTATGGATGTGAATGCATATGGTTGGTTTACTTGGTTTTAATAGTTAGCATTATTTAATAATTATCTTAAGTACTTGGTAGCATTCACCCACTAACCCATCTTCAGGCGGTTGTATCCCTATGCGATGTAGGAATCGATCATTCTATTCCTTTTGCATAGTGATCGAATTTAGAATCAACTATTAGATTAAAGTGGTAAGCTTCCATATTATTAAAGGCTCTATTTCATATCATGGACGTCTTTACTTACTTTGGTTACTTTATGGATATTGGTTTTGGCTATGTTTGGGGGCATGTGCTAATCAGATATTATTTTTCTTTTGGTTAGAGGTTTTATGGAACTACTATCGATTAGTATGGGCGGTGTCGGAATTAATGTTAGCCTTAGTGTTGGCATTGATATTGGGGTTGACACCCTTGGACGATATTATTGGTTATTCCATCCTACTATATTATGGACTTGTATTTTGTTATTGTTTTAGTTTTGGTTTATGGTAGTTATTAGTTGGTTCAGGACGGTTAGACTCTTTTGGGTTGGTCACGATCATAATCATATCTTGGAGTCTAAATTTTGACAATTATGTTATTTTATTGTATGTTTAGAATTTATTCGATTTAGGATATATATTTGGATGGTTGGGTTGGGTATCAGGGATGGTCCCCAATACTAGATAGACATGGATACCCATTACGATAAGGCCTCGAATCTGGTCGTGTTAAGTTTGTATTAGAGATTTAGGTTAATGGTAAATTGAGGAGTTCATAAAGTCATGTCTAGTAGAGTCTCTTTTAGGGAAGTGTAGTGCGCCACACTCATAAGGGAGAGGCTAGAAGACATTTAGGAACTGTTTCTCTTTCTTAGTATTCTATTTTCAAATTTGGAGTCTAAGGTCTTGGATTCTTCTGATTTTCATTTGCTTCTCATTTAGATCATGTCTCAATGATTTGAGCTTACAGAAACTCTTCTATCCCAACTAGGGACGATGTTGATGGGACACGCTCTTCTCAGGGAATCCATACTTGATCTAGGGGTCCAATTCCTAACTCTTTAAGAGTCCTATCGATTCCTTTTAGTTCTTCTCAAATAAATGTGATGAATGCAGAGTTTCGTCAGTCTATTCATATTATTACTCAATTGTTAACTTCTCAGGTATAGCGCAGTGCATTTGGTATTTCATCTTCTGAGGCCACAAGGGTTGGCCAGTTTATAAGGTTGATTTCTCTAACTTTTACCAGTGTTAAAGTAGAGGAGGATTCTCAGGGTTTATTAGATAAGATGGAAAATATCTTTAGGGTCATACAGGCCACGAATGTGGAAGGGGTAAATTTTGTTGCTTATCAGGAAAGGGGAGATGATATGATGTGTCAGCATTGTGGGAGACTTTCTCCAATGCTTTTATAGACCGCTTCTTTCCTCGTTTCTTTCCTCGAGAGTTGAGGGAAGTGAAAGCAGAGGAATTTATCAATCTAAAATAGAGGAAGATGTCTATTAAGGAGTATGTCTTGAAATTTCACTAGTTGTCTAGGTTTGCTCTGGAAATGGTGCCTATTATGAAAGCCAAGATGAGAAAGTTCACTTTAAAACTATCTCAGGATTTGATCCTTGAAAGAAAGACTGCCTTGCTGATCGAGGACATAGATATTTCTAGATTGGTTATTCATATATAACAGGTGGAGTATAAAAAGAGGAAACGGACTGAGATAGGGGGAAGAAAGGGTAAGAAGTTCAGGTTATCTGAACAAAGTGGTCAAAAAATAGTAAGAAAGGTGGGAAATGACCAAAGAAAAAGTGAGGGAGTTATGGTTCCTTTTCCACTGCTACTTTTTCCTTCCTGAAGTAGTCGAGTGATAGGCGTCTGTAGGGTGGTGATAAATTTAGGGCATATGATGTCCAATCTCAGGCTAGTAGAGCCCACTCGACTTCATCATGTCCTCATTGTAGGTTCTATGCTTAGTTACATTAGTGATTTTGTCATGAGGGAAGGGAAAGGTGTTTTAAATATGGTCAGCTAGGACATATAATCAGAAATTGTTCGGTTAGTAAGGTTGCTTCAGTAGCGAATAAGGGTCAGGTTTCCTCTTCATCTGCTCCTGTACCAAAGGGTGTTTCTTCTGTATCTGTTTCTTTTTATGGTACTAGTATAGGCCAGAATTGGTTATATACTCTCACTACTCTCCAGAAGTCCAAGGCGTCTCCAGATGTTATTACAAGTATGTTTAAACTCTTTTATTAGGATATTTTGCACCCATTTGTGGCTATTTATTCTAGTTTTGGTCCTAAGATTATTTAGATCTTTTTTATGTTTCTACCTGGATATGTGACTATGTGGTTGCTAAAAGAGTCTATAGGGGGTGTGTGGTATCTCTTGGTAGTAAGGATACTTTGGTGGCTTTTTATGAATTACATATGGTAGACTTTGATGTTATTCTAGGGATGGATTAGTGACACTCATGCTACATATCCTTAGATTGTCTAACCTGTAGGGTTGTTTTTAGGTTCCCTAGTGAATCAATTATTGAATGGAAGGGTGGTTCCCTATCTCCTAAGGGGAGGTTTATATTATATCTAAGTGCTCAGAGATTAATCTCCAAAAAATGTCTCTATCATTTGGTCTGAGTCAAAGATTCTAACTTGGAAGGTCCTTCTATGCATTCATTTCCAGTGGTGAATGAGTTTTCTAAGGTCTTTTTAGATGATCTTCCTGGTATTTCTCTGGATAGGGAGATTGAGTTTGGGATTTATTTGGTTCCAAATAGTGATCCAATATTTATTCCTCTTTATAGAATGGTTTCTACTTAGGTAAGGGAATTCAAGGAGCAACTTAAGGATCTTTTAGATAAGGGTGTCATCAATCCTAGTGTATACCCGTGGGGTGCAATGGTGTTATTCATGCATAAGAAGGATTTCTTACTGCAGATATGCATTGATTATAGGCAATTGAATAAGCTGACAATTAAGAACATGTATCCTCTTCCAATGATAGATGAAATGTTTGATCAGTTGCAGGGTGCCAAATTCTTTTTTAAGATAGATCTTCAGTCTGAGTATCATCAACTTAAGATTACGGAGGTGGATATCCCTAAGACGACTTTCATACCCGATATAGACACTTTAAGTTCTTGGTGATGTCATTTGGGTTGACCAATACCCCAACATTCATGGATTTGATGAAGATGGTATTCTATCAGTTTCTGGATCTTTTTTGTCATGTGTTCATTGCTGATATTCTAGTGTATTCTAAGAGTTAGGTGTATCATGCCAATCACATATGGTTTATGTAGCAGACCTTGAAAGAGCAGCATTTGTATGTGAAATTCTCTAAATATGAATTTTGGCTAAGCGCTGTAACTTTTTTGGGTCATATTATGTCTAGTGGAGGGATTATAGTGGATCCATAAAAGGTTGAGGTGGTTAAGAAGTGGCCTAGACCCATGACTCTAACTGATATTTAGAGCTTCTTGGGTTTGGCCGAGTATTATACAAGGTTAGTGGAATGTTTTTCGACTATAGTTTCCCCATTGACTAAGTTAACTCAGGAGAAAATAAAGTTCTCTTGGTCGTATTCTTATGAGGGTAGTTTTGAAAATTTGAAGGATAAGCTAACTTCAACTATAATTTTAACTTTGCCTAAAGGCAATGAGGACTTTGTGGTTTATTGTGATGCATCCCGGGTGGGACTTGGTTGGATTTTGATACAACATGGAAAGGCGATTTCCTATGCTTCTAAGTAGTTGAAGGTGCATGAGAGAAACTATACTACTCATAATTTGGAGCTTGTATCGGTGGTGTTTATATTGAAAATCTTGCGACATTATTTGTATAGAATGCATGTGTACATCTTTTTTTTATCATAAGAGTCTACAATAGGTGTAAACTAAAAAAAAGTCAATCTTAGGCAGAGGAGATGGCTGGAGCTCCTAAAAAATAATGATATGAGCCTTCACTATTATCCAGGTAAGGCTAATGTAGTTCTTGATTCTCTTAGCAGGTTATCCATGGGGAGTTTAGCTCATTTAGATAAGGAGAAGTCGGAATTAGTGAACGATATTCATCTCTTGAATAATCACGGAGTTCGTCTTTTAAACTCTGAAGATAGTGGTGCGTTTGTACAGGAAGTGGTTTGGTCATCTCTTGAAAGCAAATATTAGATCCTATCTTGATGAAGATCAAGAGTGAGGTAGGTGGGAAAAAGGTAACATTATTTGAGATTAGTGGTGAAGGTACCTTGTTGTACCAAGGGAGATTATGTGTTCCTTATATCGATGGTTTGCATGTAAGGATACTGGCTTAGGCGAATGAATTGAGCTATGTTGTACATCCCGATTCAATGAAATATATCATAATCTCAAGGAGATGTATTGGTGGAATGATATAAAGAGGGATGTAGCTGATTTTTTGGCCAAATGTATGGTGTGACAGCAGGTGAAAGTTGAGCACATTAGGCCTGGTGGTTTGTATTAGGAAATGGAATTACTGGAATAGAAATGGGAGGTATTCGATATGGATTTTGTTACCAGTCTTCCTCTGTCTTAGAATTAATTTAATTCAATTTAGGTCATTGTGGATAGGATGACAAAGATGACTCACTTCTTGCCAGTGAGAACTAACTTTTTGGTGGAGGATTATACAAGGTTGTATCTTCATGAGATTGTGAAACTGCATAGGGTACCTATTTTGATTATCTATGATCATGGTACACAGTTTTTATCTCACTTCTAGCGATCTTTTATGAAAGGGTTAGGTACTAAGGTTAGTCTAAGTACTGCTTTCCACCCGCAGATGGATGGTCAAGTAGAAAGGACTATTCATATGTAGAAGGATATGCTTTGTGCATGTGTAGTTGATTATGGTTGCAATTGAGATACGCATCTACCTCTGGTAGAGTTTGCTTACAATAATAGTTATCATTCTAGTATTGGAATGGCTTCTTTTAAGGCATTCTGTGGTAGGAGATGTAGATCTCCTATTGGGTGTTTTGGTCTTTGTGAGGCAAATATGTTTGTCCCAGATTTCGTTTATCAAGCTATGGAAAAGGTAAAGGTAATCTGGGATAGGCTTAAGGCACCCAAAGTCATCAAAATTCATATACGGATGTAAGGCGTAGAGACATGAAGTTTGAAGTTGGGGACAAGGTATTTGTAACACCCCAAATCTAGTACCCGGAACAATACATGTTGCTCATGACCTCGAAGGACCACAAGCTAACCCATGACTGATATCTGTACCTGAGCACGGTATAATATACTATAAAATACGTAATATAAGTTGTAAGGCCGTAAGGTTCAAAAATGATAAAACATAACATCTAAAAGTTCGGTATGTCAATACTAAAAATAAACTTAAATAAACTGTTTGAAAATGCTATAGTCTGAAAAGCATCTAAACTGCTTGAATGAGGAGTTGATGGGAGATATCCCCAACTAACTGCAACTGCTGAAATGATCTAAGTACTAAAAGAATTATAACACCCTAGAATAATAAGGACTCACTGCTAGATCTGGTTACTAGAATCTGGAATGCTACTGGCGCTCTAGATCTTGTTATTCTGAACCTATGGTATAGAATAAAACACCATAGCGCAAATGCATCAGTACAATTGGATGTACTGGTATGCAAATTAGGTAGGATAAATGCAAAAGGGTTCAAATGCATGAACAATGCTAACTAATTGTATAACATAAATATGAGAATACATGCATGAATACATAATGACTGTAACTCAGTTCCTGGTAACATGATTACTGAGTCTGAATGCTAATAACATGAGGTTACTGAGAACCAACATGACTGATAACTGAGTGACTATATCTGACAGTCCTGATACTAATGGAAGTAGCTGAGTTCCTTATTGAGCTGAGTAACTATATTTGACAGTCCTGAATCTGAAGAACTATCTGACTTCTTTTACTGAGACTGAGACTGAAACTGTAACTGCAAGATGTAGTCATCTAACTGATATTCCCCAAATATAGCAATATAGCTGAATTGGGGTGTAATCTTTAATCCCAATTGGAAGGGTGTCAATACCGCTCCACCGATAAGGACAAGCTGTGAGTGACCCTCAACTAGCAGGTACTCTAATGAGAATGGTGGAACCCTCAACTGGAAGGTTTGATGTCTCAACCTACGCTGGCTACGTAGTTCTGGAATGCAAGGATTGCTTCTAAGAATCACACCCTCCACTGGCAGGTGACTTCCCATCTTTGAGTTTGCTCGGTGCTGAATCCCACTCGCATCTGAATAGACATTGAACATGATATTTGAACTGAACTGGACTGAATTCATTGAGTTCCGTTTACTGATGGAATACTACTGAGATTTCTGAATTTCTGAGGTTTTTGAGATTACTGGAATCACTGAGTTTTCCTGAGTCATGAGACTAACTGAATTCTACCGAACATGGCTTGACTGAGGATATCGTGAAAACATGACATTGGCTCTAGGCATACAGGAAAATTGTTGGGTACAAGTACCCACAGGACTCGATAGAAGGAAACTGACAAGGCATGACATTCTTGAATACAGGACCAACATCAACAATTGATAATGCAATAAGTTAGGGATTTCATGAAGTACATGGTTATCATAATCTTGTACATGGTAGTAATGCATATAATCAATGTCATAATTTCTTTGTCTAACATCATAAGAATTCCAAAAACATCTATATTGCACATCAATAACATGGGAGTCATTTAAACATAAGGGTAAATCATACATTTATCATATGGGTCACATATGAGCTATAATACACAATTTCTTTCCTTTTAGGCATTTTATCAAACACCTTACATGCACAACTTACGACATAGGTGCAATCATCAACCTATGCATCATAAACATCTCAATTCATGGATTTCAACTTGTATGCTAATGTAGTTTCATGAAAAACACATAAATATTCTAATTTGGGAATCATACAACAAGATAAGCATGGTTACAAATAACCCACAACATAAACATCATGATTTATAATTTGAAATAGGGTTCTTGAGCTTTATGGATGAAACGAATCCATAAATCAACACTTGACATACATTATTTCTTGATTCTACGGAGATTAACGATGGAAATTTCTTGAAATTGAATCCCCAATTGAAAACCCTAACTTGTTCTTGAGAGTAATGAAGAGAAACCACTATAATTTTGTTGAAATAGGGTTGAATTATGTGTTTTAAACTTATATAGGGAGGGGAAATTGACCCTTTTTCCCTTGAGGACACGGTTATTTAATGACTAAAACTTGGTGCCGGCGTTATAAATGACACGATGTGATGTGTTGATGGATGCGGCGTGATACTCGATGCGTCACACCATGATTGCACCGAGCCTCAAAAGTTTTGGCTCTGGCAGCCTGCACAAATATTGACCAATGTAATTGGCGATATGGTGCACTATGATCGCATTGGTCCACTATTTTAGGACTCCGAACATGATCTCAATATGTTTCAAAAAATCCGAAACTTTTCCGAGAACACCTATTGACCTTCCCAATCACAAATTAATAAAAATACGGACCATTAAAGGATGTTAAGGTGGAAAAATAAGATTACCAACTTTTGAAGGCTAATAATAGGCTAAGTCTGGGAACCTAGATAGAATTTTCTAAGTCTTGGACCCCTTGACAAGCTCAAAGGACTGAATTGATCTTTAGGATTTTACGGGGTCTTACAGTATCTCTCCCTTGAGAACATTCATCCTCGAATGAGACCGACTAATAGGGAAGAAAAGATAAATTGACATACATACTGAACATGAACAACTGAAACATAATTCCATGACTGACATGACTTATATCTAAATACATCATACTGAGCATGCATATCTGATGCATGTGTAACTAATTCATGAATGCATGACTGAGTGTTCTAATGAACTGAGTTTCTCACAATAAGAATCCATTTCTGATTGATGATTATATTACTTAACTGATACATGAATGCATGAGTGAATATGCAATGGTAATTGAAACTAATTTTATAATTGAATTCTGATCATGAACTGTATACCAAGTTGTGGCTGAAATATAAACATAAAACTTAAGGCTTAAGGAGAACTGTCACCTTGGTCTGAGTCTGATTTAATGGAGAAGGGGTGAGGATACTTGGTATGCATTTACGCTTCTGTTTCTCAAGTAGCTCTCTCAACGGACTGATTATGCTAAAGAACTTTGACTAGAGGGACTTCTTTGTTCCTCAGTCTATGTGTCGATAGTCAAGGATTTTGACTAGAATCTCCTTATAAGAGAGTTTTTTCTGAAACTCTCTGCTCTAAATAGGGACTACAACTGTTTGGTCACCTATGCACTTCTTGATCAACGAGACATGGAAAATTGGATGAACTGAGGCTAGATTTGAAGGCAACTCGAGCTCATAAGCTACTTTGCCTAAGCGACTAAGAATTTTGAAGGAACCGACATATTGGGGACTGAGCTTTCCTTTCTTTCCAAATCTCTTCACTCTCTTCATGGGAAATATGTTTAGATAGACATAGTCACCAATCTCAAACTCGAGATCCTTTCTGCGCATATCTGCATAAGACTTTTGTTGCCTCTAAGCATCTCGGAGTCTTTCTCTGATCAACTAGACTTTTTCTAAGGCATCAAATACTAAGTCAAGCCCTATGACTAAGGCCTCACTTGAAACCAACCGACTGGAGATCTGAACCTCATACCATAGAGAGCTTCGAATGGATCCATCTGAATGCTGGAATGATAGTTGTTATTGTATGCAAACTCAATTAAAGGCAAATGGTAATCCCAACTATCCTTGAAATTAATTGCACACAGCCTTAGCATAACTTCTAAATACTGAATGTTCCTTTCAACTTGACCATCCTTCTGAGGATGGAAGGATGTACTGAGATGAACTTGGTTACTAAGACCCTTTCAGAACTCTTTCTAGAAATAAGAGGTGAACTGGGTACCTCTATTTGAGATAATAGACAATGTAACACCATGCAATCTGAACATCTCCCTAATTTAGAGTTTGGCATAATCTTTGGCTGAGTAAGAGGTATAGATCAGAAGGAAATGAGCTGATTTGGTCATCCTGTCTACGATGAACCAACCTGAATCATGCTGATGATTGGTACAAGGCAAACCCATTACAAATACCATGTTCACTTCTTCCCACTTCCAAGTAGGAATATTGAACTCCTACATGGACCCACTAGGCTTATGATGCTCTATCTTAACCAGCTGATATGTAGAGCACTTAGCCATAAACTCTATAATATCTTTCTTCATCCCACTCCACCAATAGATCTCCTGCAAGTTGCAGTACATCTTTGTGGCCCCCTGGATGAATAGAGTAGCATGCAATATGCGCTTCTATAAGAATTTGCTGCCTTAAGTCATCTACACTTGGAACACACAGACGACCTTTATAACGCAATACACCATCTCCCCCTTGGGATAAAACCTCTACTTTCTAGTCCTTGACAGACTCTTTTGACTTGACTAGACTAGGATCTCTATCTGGCTTTTCTTTCACCTCGGAAACTAGAGATGATTCTGAACTACTATGATCCCATATATCAACCTCTATTGTATCGACTAAGAAATACCTAGTATATTAAGATGATGAACTTCCTGAGCACTTCTTCTTAATATCCTCAATATGAGTAACACTACCTATAGACAGTCTGCTGAGAGTGTCGGCCACTACGTTGCCCTTGCCCGGATGATAAACGATACTCATATTGTAATCTTTCAAGAGCTCTAACCACTTTCTTTAACGAAGATTGAGATGTTTCTGATAAAATACATACTGAAGGCTTTTATGATCTGTGAACACATCCACATGAACTCCGTATAAGTAATGCCTCTAAAACTTTAAGGCAAAAACTATAGTTGCTAGCTCAAGATCATGAGTTACATAATTCTTCTCATGAGGCTTAAGTTGTCTGGAGTATATTCTATGAACTTACTATCCTATATGAGGAAATAGCCCAATCCTACTCTAGATTTATCACAATGCACTATGAACCCATTTGAACCATCTGGAAGAGCTAAGACTGGGGCTGAGGTGAGTCGAGTCTTCAATTATTGAAAAATCTTCTCATAAGGTTATGACCACTGAAACTTGACTTTTTTCTAAGTCAATCTAGACATAGCTGATGCAATAGAAGAAAACCTCTCAATGAACCATTTGTAATAGCCAAGCCAAACCCAAGAAACTCCTGATATCTAATGGAGAGATAGGTTCGAGCCTGTTTCTTACTTCTTTGGTATTTTGAGGATCAACTCTAATGCCATCACCGGAAATGATATGACCATGGAATGCTACTGACCTTAGCCAAAAGTCTCCTTTATTAAATTTGTAAAACAGCTGATGATCTCTTAGAGTCTTAAGTATGATTCTGAGATAGTCTGTATGATCATACTCAATGCCGGAATAGAAAAGAATATCATTTATGAAGACTATGATGAACATGTCTAAGTTCTGCTTGAACACTCGATTCATCAAGTCCATGAAGGTTGCTGGGGCATTAGTAAGACTAAAGGACATGACTAAGAATTCAAAGTGACCATACCGAGTACAAAAGGTTGTTTTCAGAATGTCATATTCTCTGACTCTGAGCTGATAATAGCTTGATCTGAGGTCCATCTTAGAGAAATAGATGGCCCCCTGAAGTTGGTCAAACAATTCATCAATACTGGGAAATGGATACTTGTTCTTGACCATGACTTTATTGAGCTGGTGGTAATTAATGCACATTCTAAGAGAACCGTCTTTCTTTCGCACGAATAAGACTAGTGCACCCTAAAGGGAAACTTTGGGTCTGATAAATTCTTTATCTAAGAGATCCTCCAACTGCTCTTTCAATTTTGTGAGTTCTATTGGTGTCATTCTGTATGGTAGAATAGAAATAGGATGAGTATCTGGAAGAAGATAAATGCCAAAGTCTATTTCCTTTTTGAGAGGAATTTTGGAAGATCTTTACGAAAGACATCTAAATATTCATTCACAACTGGGACTGATTCAAGGCTGGAAGATTTGAAAATAGATTCTTTAACATGAATAAGATGATACACATATCCCTTTGATATAATTTTCCATGCCCGAAAGTAGGAAACATGATGACCTCTAAAGGCTGAAGTATTACCCCTCCACTCTAGGACGGTTTTATTTGGAAATTAAAAGTGGACTATTCTATTTCTGCAGTCAATTATGCATAGCAGGAATGAATCCAATCCATGCCGATAATGACATTAAAATCAACCATCTCTAATTCGACTAAGTCTACTAAAGTGACTTTCTGAGGTATCATAATAGTGCAGTTCCTGTATACCCGCTGAGCTATGATAGTTTTACCCACTGGGGTAGAGACTAAGAAGGGATCTACTAGAATTTTTGGGCTGACTCCAAAATTAACTGCTACATAAGAAGTAATGAAAGACAAGGAAACTCCTTGATTTAGCAAAGCGTAAAAATGCAAGTAAAAGTTCTATAACATACCAGTAACCACATCAGGAGAGTTTTCCTGATATTACTGGGACTGGAGAGCATAAATTTCATTTAGGCGCTGCCCACAAGTAGCACTAGAAGTGGCACCCTACTGATTTGGGCGACCAGACTGAGCTGAGGAACGATTCTACTGACTCTGGGAACCTATCTGAGGACAATCTCTGAACCTGTGGCCTGCTTGCCACATCCAAAATAAATGTCGCTTCCAGCTTTGCAAATACCCTGATGATATTTACCACAAGTCTAACAAAGAGGATTAGTTCGGGTATTGCTAATACTGCCCTGAGACTTAGAGCCTGGCGCCCTATCTCTGTTACTATCCATGAACTCAGGAGCTAGAGCACTGGTTGAGGAAGGAGATGGAACTGATGACTTAGAACAAAATTGAGAATGGTTTCCTCTCCCAGACTTAGGCTGAGCAAAGTTTAAACTACCTGTAATTGCTCTCTTATTCTACTTCTCTCTCATCTTAATCTTTTGCTCTTCTATCTACTGAGCATGGGTCATAAACTTGGATACATTCATGTCACTATTCAATATCACAGACCTGCACTCATTGACTACACTATCATTTACCCCAGAAATAAACTTACTCATCTTGGCCCTGCTATCTGCAACCACATGAGAAGCATATCTGGCTAATAGAGTAAACTTAAGAGAATACTATTTCACCATCATGTTACCCTATCTGAGGTTGATATATTCTAACATCTTTTATTCTCTCAGTTCTAGGGGAAAGAATCTATCTAAGAATGCGGTGACAAACTCCTCCCACTCTATGGATCCTGCATCAATTGACCTCTGAGACTTCCACTATTTAAACCAAGTGTAAGAAATATCCTGCAACTGATATGCAGCTAGCTCATCACTCTTACTAGAATTAACCCCCATGATGTCTATAACATTTTGAACCTGGTCAATGAATTCTTGAGGGTCCTCATCTAACTTAGACCAAAAAAAGGATGGAGGATTCATTCGGGTGATGCCCTGAATCCTGGTTGCTGTTGAATTGGCCACTGGGTTAGTTGGAACGACAACTGGTCATTCATTCTAAATAGCAATTGACTAAGCAAAAGTTGTTTATGCAGCTCTAAACTCTGCAGGAGAGACACGTTCTCCCAAAGGATGTTTAGGCTGAGGGGTTGACTGATTTCTCATTTTCTTTTTGGGAGGCATGTTCCTTGAATAGAAGAGAAAAGTATTATACTAAGAGATTAACTTGAGATTATTCTTACTGGCAAGACATGAATACTGACAGAAGGGAAACTATTCCCAAAACATCTTACATCCTTGTGTACATAAATGTGACGCACAACACACCCATGTACAACACTCTACTAGATGCAGCTTTCAGAATTCTTAGGAGACTATTGAAACTTAGGCTCTGATACCAAGTTTGTAACACCCTAAATCTGGAACCCTGAATGCTACATGGTGCTCATGACCCTGAAGGACCACAACATAACACATGACTGATATTTGTACCTGAGCACTGTATAATATACTGTAAAATATGGAATATAAGTCGTAAGGCCATAAGGTTCAAAATTGATAAAACATAACTCTGAAAGTGTGGTATGTAAATACCAAAACAAAACTAAAATAAAATGTTTAAACATGCTATAGTATAAAAAGTCTCTAAACTGTCTGAATGAGGAGTTCATGGGACATGTCCCCAACTAAATCTAACTGCTGTAATGAACTAAGTACTGAAAGAATAAACTAATCGAATAATAACACCCTCAAATAATGAGGAATCACTGCTAAATCTGGTTACTGGAATCTGGAATGCAACTGACACTCTAGATCTCGTGCTTCTAAACCTATGGTATAGAATAAAACACGATAGCACAAATACGTCAGTACGATTAAATATACTGGTATGCAAGTGAGGTAGGTTGAATACAAAATAGTTCAAATGCATGAATAATTATAAATGACTGTATAACATGAATGTGAGAATATATACATGAATACATAATAACAGTAACTGAGTTCATGGTAACATGATTACTGAGTTTGAAAGCTAATAACATGAGGTTACTGAGAACCAATATGACTGATAACTGAGTGACTATATCTGATAGTCCTGATACTGATGGACCTAGCTGAGCTCCATACTGAGCTGAGCGACTATATCTGATAGTCTTGAATCTGAAGAACTATTTGAGTTTTTTTACTGAAATTGAGAGTAAAACTATAACTATGAAAAGTAGTCATCTAACCGACATGCCCCAAATAAAGTAATATAGCTAAATAAGGGTTTAATCTGTAACACCAATTAGAAGGGTATCAATACCGCACCACCGGTAAGGACAAGTTTTGAGTGACCCTCTACTTCCAGGAAATCCACCTCATTAACCCTCAACTGGTAGGTTAAATGTCTCAACCTATGCTGGCTATGAGTTCTAGAATACAAGGATTACTCTAAGAATCACATCCTCGACTAGCAGGTAAGTTGCCATTGTTGAGTTTGCCCAGTACTGAATCCTACTCCTATCTGAATAAACACTGAACATGATTATTTGAACTAAACTAACTGAGTTCATTAAGTTCTGTTGACTGACGGAATACTTCTGAGATTACTGAATTTCTGAGGTTTTTGAGATTACTGGAATCATTGAGTTTTCTTGAGTCATTAGACTAGATAAATTCTATTGAACATGTCTTGACTGAGAAGGAAACTAAATTGTTGGCATTGGCTCTAGGCACACAGCTAAATTTTTTGGGTACAAGTACCCCAGGACTCGATAGAAGGAAACTGACATGGCATAACATTCTTGAATACATGACCAACATTAACAATCCATAAAGTAATAAGTTGGGGATTTCATAATGTACATAGTTATCATAATCTTCTACATAGTAGGAATGCATATAATCAATGTTATAATTTCATACTGTAACATCATGGGCATTCCAACAAACATCTACATTGCACATCAATAGAATAGTAGTCATTTAAACATAAGGGTAAATCATGCATTTATCATATGGGTCACAAATGAGCTATAATACACTATTTCTATCCTCTAAGGCATTTTATCAAACACCTTACATGCAAAACTAAGGTCATAGGTGCAATCATCAACTTACATATCATAAACATCCCAATTCATGAATTTCAACTTCCATGCTAACATAGTTTAATGAAAAACACATAAAGATTCTAATTTGGAAATCATACTACAAGATAAACAAGATTACAAACAACCCACAACATAAACATCATGATATATAAGTTGAAATAGGGTTCTTGATCTTTATGGATGAAAGAAATCCATAAATCAACACTTGACATACCTTAGTTCTTGATTCTACCGAGATTAACGTGGAAATTTCTTGAAATTAAATCCCCAATTAAAAACCCTAACTTGTTCTTAAGGGCAATGGAGAGAAACCACAATAATTTGAGTGAAATAGGGCTGAATTGCATGTTTTAGACTTATATAGGGAGGGGAAATTAACCCTTTTCTCCTTGAGGAGGCGGTCATTTAATGACTAAAACTGGGTGTCGATGCTCTAAGAAACATAACCCATGATGGCTTCTAGGCGATACTCGATGCGTCACTTTATGATCACATTGAGACTAAGAAGTTTTAGCTCTGGTAGCCTACAAAAATGTTGACCAATGCGATTGGCGATGCGGCTCACCAAGATCGCGTTGGTCTACTATTTTTGGACTCCAAACATGATCTAAACGTGTTTCAAAAAATCTAAAACTTGTTCAGGAACACCTATTGACCTTCCTGATGATGAATTAATAAAAATACTGACCATTAAAGGATGTTAAGGTTGCAAAATAAGATTTCCAACTTTTGAAGGACAATAATAGGCTAAGTCTGGGAACCTAGTTAGAATTTTCTATGTGTGGGACCCCTTGACAAGCTTAAAGTATTGAATTGAGCTTTAGGATTTTACGGGGTCTTACAGTATTCCTAAAGGTGTCTTTCATGAAAGAAGTGATATGGTTTGGTAAAAAGGGGAAGCCCAGTCTCGATATGTTGGTCCTTATGTGGTTTTGTAGAGGGTTGGTAATGTGGCGTATTAATTAGAGTTGCCTTCTAGTTTGATCTTCATTCATCCAATATTTCATATATCCATGTTAATAAAGTGTACAGGTGATTTTTTGTTGAATGCTCCCTTGGAAGAAGTGGGTATCTCAAATTCTTTCTATTATGAAAATAACTCGATAGAGATCTTGGATTGAAAGGTTCGTCAATTATGGACTAGGAATGTGGCCTGAGATAAGGTTCCATGGTGGAACCGCATGGTGGAAGTGGCTAATTGATCCAAGTATCTAAATTTGTTTTCTACTCTTGATATTCATGCAGAAGGTATATGTTCTTAGTCACATCTTTATTTTATGAGTTTGTTATAGGAAAGTTTGATTTTCTTGCATCTTTGTTTTCTATCTTAAAGGTAAGAGTAGAGAAATCTAAGGGTGTAAATCATGTTTATCCTACCTTGTTTGTCATTCGGGGATGAATGGTCCTAGTGGGGGGGACTGAAATACCCTGGGTTTAGGAACCTTAGAAAATTTTACTGGATTTTTGGTTTTTGTACATCATATTACTAGCGGGTATAAGTCTTATGATGGGGTACGATTGGTAGGGTGTTGGTCATATGCAAACCAGTGTTAGTTGGTGGGTTGGATTGGTTTTTGGAGTGGCTACGACTTAGGTGGTACGAGTCCTATAGTGGGTGATGATTCGTATGGTTTGTTTTTTCCTTTACTTATTCTAAAACTTAGTGATTTAATTTGTATCTAAGTATGAGTGGCTCACCATGGGTCGTGATATAGGGTATGAATGGGATAGACCAATTCATATGATGGATAGTATCAACTACTTTTGATTTTGTTGTGGGTACAGTTTGTGGGTACCAATCATATAATTAGGTATGAATGGGACTTTGGATTCATGTGTTGGTCAGTGTAGGGGTTAAGGTTCTAGTAGGATAGGAGAGGTGGGTACCACTCGTACCCATGGGTATGGATTGTGTGGAGTGGTTATACCCTCCTTACAAGATTTTATGCAGTTTAAGTTAGGGGTAATCTAGATATTTTCCTTTATAACACCTTGGGACCCCATGACTTATAATTCTTTTGGGACATCATTTACCCTAATATTTTAATCTTAAATACTTAGAAATGCTCTTAAATTCTCTTAAGGCTTTTGGGTTAAGAAAGGCTAGGGTTTCATCCATAGGATTAATTTGGGGCTTGCTAAGGTGATTTCTATCCATCATCTTCTTATTGATGGCATGTTACTCCTCCCTTATTGTTAGTTCCAACTAAAGGCATATTTTATGAATTGTTTTCATGGCATAGATATTATATGGTTTTTTATTTTCAAATATATGTTGGGGTTTTTGGTTATAATGGTTGATTATGGTTCTCCCATGTCTTTTACTTGTGATTTCATATTAATATGGTGGTTTAAAAAATTGGTTACGTGGGAATGGTTAATTGGTAATTGGTTTTGTATTTGGAAACACTATGCCCCCAATATGTTTGATAAAATGCCTATGTGAATGCTTTTGGTTAAATGGTTGGATTTTTATGCAACTATTGCATGGTATAACTTGGTAATGGAAGCGGAAATGTTCTAAATGGTTTAAATGGTTTTGGAATGGTTAAATGGTAAGGTCTTGGTGGTTATGGTTAGTCTAATTGAATGCCTTGTGGGGTGGAAGGGAATCCCCCAAGCGAACATATCAATAAAAAATATTGTGGGGTACATAGGAATCCCCCAAGAAACTAAATAATGTAACCTATGGGTACATGGGAATCCCTTATGGTTTAAAAAAGATGGCTAAGGACATTGGTTGCAAACTATAGTTGGTATGACGATACCACTACTTATAGACTTGGTTAAAAATAAATGGAATGGTGGTTTGGTTGTGTGGTAATAGATTTAATTAGTCAATAATGGCGGGGTGTGGTAGCTAGCCGTGGAAAATATGAGTCCAATGGATAGACACTACAAACTCATATTTGCCGACATGAGAACTGGTCATAGTGACCATTTATGATACTTAGAAGGTACACAGGAATCCTCTAAGTATACTTGAACATATGTATTATAGAGAGCGAAGTGTGCTTGGGAATCCCCTACTCCTGTGGTATCTCTGGTTCATATGGATAAATACATCGATGCCTGTTCAGGGGGTTACACTGGACCCATATAGCCTGTGGGTGGTTTTAGAAAGGTTAAGCTACACATGCCCAGGCTAATAGTTTTAAATGCATAGTTGTGAATGCATAAGGTTGGTTTTATTTATTTTAATGGTTGGAATTTTTTATCCCTATCCTAAGTTCTTGCTAGTGTTCACCTGCTAACCCATCTTCGGATGGTTATATCCCCATGAGATGCAGGAACCGGCCAGTTTACTCCACCTTCTTAGTGATCGGATTTTGGATCATCTATTAGATTGCAGTAGTGATCTTTCATATTTTTAAAGGCTCCATTTCATATCATGGATGTCTTTACATACTTTGGTTACTTTATTAATGTTGGTTTTAGCTATGGTTAGGGGCATATCCCAATAAAATATTATTTTTCTTTCGGTTATTGGCTTTTTTGAACTACTATGGGTTGGTATGTAGGGTCTCGGTATTGGTGTTACCCTTAATATTTGCATTGGTATTGAGGCTGACACCCTTGGACGGAATTGTTGGTTGTTCCATCCTACTGTGTTATGGACTTGTGTTTGGTTATTGTTTCGGTTTGGGTTTATGGTATGGTTATTGGTTCATCAGGATGGTTGGACTTTTTTGGGTCGGTCATGATCATAGACCTATCCTAGATTCTTGATTTTAATAATTACTCTATCTTGTTATATGTTCAGAATTTATCAGACTCGGGATATGCGTTTGGATGGTTGGGTTGGGTTTTGGGGGTCATCCCTGGTCCTGGATGGACTTGGGATGCCCATTATGACAAGGACCTAGGTCGGTTCATGTTAGAGGGTCTGTGATTTCATCGTGCTACGGAACTCCTCCTCTACGATATTTGAGATCAACTTTAGTGGTGCTTCACTATTTTAGTGTCCCACACCAATGGTCATGGTGACGTCAAAATTCAATTTTTCTTCTTCAGTTTTTTAGGATAACTACTCATTTTAATTCTAGAAGACCCCATAACTGATACAAAAACAATTTTACTCATTCCATAACATAAATTCATTGATTACTCTCTTTTCAAACTCTCAAGAACTATCATGCAAGGGTTTTCTTTCAAAAAAAATCATGTTGTAAGGCTCCAATTCAAGATCTCCTTTAACCAATCTTCAAGTTCAGGTATGTGGAATTTGAACAAGGATTTCCTTTACATAATACCCCGAGAATTCCAACCAATATTAGAACCATGCTTCAAGCTCATAAGAAATAAATTATAGTGCCTATGTAGTTTTATGATCGAGTTTAATATGTATTAAGGCCACAAATACATCCTACCTATTAGACGAATCAAAATATCCCTTACCAATTGAGTTCTTAAAGAGGATGTGTAACACCCTGAGATCCCATCCCGAGATGTCACACGGTGCTTATGACCCTGAAGGAACATAAGCTAAACCTTTATTGATATGTGTATCTGTACACTGCATAATATCTAAAATAAATGTGGAAACTAGTCATAAGGTTCAACACATCTATGAATACTCATAAAACAGAAAACTGAATACTATTTCATCCGTCTAAAAAGTCTCTCAACAATCTGAACTGCAAAGTTGATAGGACAAGTCCCCAACTAACTCCATCAACTGAAAATAAACAAAGACTGAAGCAATAATAGTAAACAGAAATTCTTCCTCAAAAGAGGAGGACTCACTACTACTGCTGCTGACTGGGACTGACTGCTGAAGATACTCTGGATCCTGTGCCTCTGAACCTATGGTGTCAAATAAAACACCATGGCACAAATGTGTCAGTACGGGAATGTACCGAGTATGTAGACGAGGTAAGCTAATGCAAGGGCTCATGTATGCACAATATCTAAACTAAATAATCATGAAGATGCCGCATGAGAACACATATATGAATGCACAAACCATGAACACAATCATCGCAACTTTAGATACTAAAACTCAGATACCACTTTATTGCAGACTGAACTCACTACTGACATTGAGATACTGAATCACTGACTCATATGATACTGATAAGTGAGAGTCTGGATGTACTTACATCAAGGAATGAATTTTGAGCTTACTACTTTCGACTGACAGAATTAGAGATCAACTTTTCTAACAAATTATTTCAAAAGTGATTATCAATGATAAGAAGTATGACCATGTCCGAATCTGACAACAAAAATACTCAATAGAAGCTGAGATGGAGATCAAGCCTATCTGATAGGAGATCTCTAGATATGACAATAAGAATACTCAACATGGTCTGAGACTGAGATCAAGCCTTTCTAACAGGAGATCTCTAGCTATCATAGTAAGAATCTGTATATGATACCAAGCCTATTTGATGGGATGGTCCATGAATCAATGGAACTATCTGAGTTCCTCAGTGAGATAGACAACTGTATCACACAGTCCTGATTTCTAAAGATTGATACTGAAACTGCAATTGAGGGAAGTAGTTACTTAACCGACATACCCCAACCTACCATAGGTGGGGTCTAACTTATAACCCCAGCTGAAAGGGTGTCAATACCGTGCCACGGGTAAAGACCTCTCTGGTCAAGCCTCTCTGACGGGTGACCTTCGTATGAAGTTGTCCTGAGGAAATATAATAGTCAAATATTTTTTACGGTGACAGCCTCTACTAACGGGGACTCATGTATCCTATGTTGGCTACGCAGTTCTACAGTTCAGGGGTTGCTCCTAATAACTCGACCTCTCTAACGGGGAGCCGCCATCCCTTCCCTAACTCGATGCTAGTTCTTACTCCCAACTGAAAGACTCTAAACTGAAATCTTAATTGAACACAACTGAACTAAATCTGATACTGATCATGTTTCTCAAAAGATCTGACTAAGTTACGTTGAGATTACTTAGTTCTATATCTGACGAAAAAGGTATCAAATTATGGTATCTGACTAACGATACAGATCTTGAATAGGTTACTCAGATCGCTTCTAAGATTGGAATTAAATCACTTGAATACTATTAGATTTGACCTGATTATAGGACTGAGGCTAGATTACTAGCGATATAGAGATTATTGAGATAACTGACATTACCGAGCTTTCTTAAGTTATGCACTTGTCTGAGGATTCAGAGTTCTATAGTTCACTGAGTTCTGAGAATCATGGCTTGACTGGAATTATCGAGAAATTGGCACAGGCTCTAGAAAACAACTCTATTGTTGCGTATAAATACCCCCAGGACTCGATAACATCAAATTAAAGCATAATCATTCTTGACTATTCATCACCACAATCATCCATTCATCATCACAAGCATTCGTTCATCATCACAAGCATTTGTTTATCATCACAATCATTAAAGATCTCATAGTCATTAAGACATCACCTCAAGAACTTAAGGATCACAAACATCTATTCATCATCACAATCACCAAGTGGTCACTTTAAGCATCTCTGAATCACAATCATATAATAACGTAGGGGAAACATGCTACTAGATCGTACTCCATTCAATAAGGTTTTACCTCAACTATTTCATACCTAAATCAGTCTTGACATGTGTTTGGATATCACATGGGTTGGGGAAACTTCATACTATCATGTCATAACTTACTTTCTAACCACTTGGAATGTATTAAAAACTTAGCATATATCAAGAGAACATAATTAGAAAATTTACTACTATCACATCTCCACTTATTTACTATGGTCCTTCAATAAATGCTAGACATGCACGGGTTCACACTTATTTGGGGATTTCCTACTACCATGGAATGATTCATTCACTTGGGTATTTTATCAAACACTAGGCTTGCATAAACTAACTCACAATTTTGGGTTGCATCTTCAACATGCTAAAATGGCCCTTATGCTTTACCTAAGATCTTTATCGAACCTAGGGGGAACATGCTTCGCTTATTCCACCATTTCTACACCCATTTGACATGAACACATCATATAAAAAGCAACATAAGGAACATTCATCAAAAATATCACATGGACTCCACCTACTAGGGTCAAGGCTCATGAATCTTGTAAACAAACATGAATCAAAACTCAACAACACATGTAACATCAATTTCAACTCATACAAATCATTAGCAACTCAAAAATATAAAACTCTTTGAGTTTTGGAAAGGGTTCTTGATCTTCTTGGATGAAAAGGACCCAAGAATCAACATCTACATACCTTAATCTTTGAAATTGGATGAATTCTAATGCTTGAGACTCTATCTGCACTTGTAATAAATAATTCTCGAATCCCACACTATGAGAAACTTGATTCTTGAATAAATCTTGAAGAATTATGGATTAGGGTTCTTGAATAGAAACCCTAGATATTTTCTCTTAAAAGAATTGGAAGAGTACATGAAGGAATTAGGGTTTGGATGGGGTTCCTCATATTTATAGAGACCTCTAAAAGGTGAAAAAATACCAAAATACCCTTGCAAAATGTCCTTAAATTTCTAAAAAAAATAGCTAATGATATCCGTGACAAGCTGTCAAGTTGGTGATAAGTCATCACGAAATGTCGTCATAAAAGGTTAAAATTTTAAGTTTTTATTTAAGGTTGACGAAATTGGTGATAGGCCATCACAGATGTGATGGATTGTCACAAAATGTCATCAACAGAGGTATAAATCTTCCTAGGGATGACGACATTGGTGATAGTTCATCACGCTCGTGACAACTTATCACGAATGTCGTCACTCTGTTTCTCAGCCTGACATGCTGGAGTAAAATAGGCATAACTCTTTGCTCCAATATTGGTTTTTGACAAAATTTGTATATTTAGAAACATAATTCAATAATATTTCATTTGATATATAGTAGGTACTATAATTCCCATATATACAAAGAGTTATGATCGATTAAAGTTGACCAAAGTTTTGACACTCACTAAAACTTGAACGATAGGAAAGCTTTCAACTCGTCCTTGAGTTAGGGGACCTATATGATATTAGTTCATTCTCAAATAGATTCCTACACAATTCAAAGTATTTCATACTTGGGAAGATATTTTTGAAACATTTAGACTCAGATTTTTTGCTTTACCAAATACGCTCTGTGGCTCAAATAGGAAGAGAATATAACGAGGGATTGCAGGATGTTGATATAGTCAACTTCAAATTAGTATATCTTTTATTTCACTAAGAATTTTTGAGTTCATGATCCATCAACAGATATATAATTGAATTAGCTTCTCAACGATACCAATTTTGCTTTAATCCAATATCGAGATAAAAAGTCATTTCCGTTTTACCAGAGACTACAAGAAAGTATAGAATTTGAAACAAATTTTTGCCAACAAGAAAAATATTATTGTGAAATTTAACAATTGGAAACAACTTAACTTTATTATTGGCATAGAATGAAACTTTTAACAACTAACTTTTTCTTCTTGCCAAATCTTTTAATCTCGTTGCCAAATATCATGGGTTAACAAAAATAATTTAAAATACAAATATTCTTGAAATAATATATTTTTATTGTTGCTAAAAGTATTTTTGGTTCTTTGTAAAATATTTAATTTCTCACAGTTTTATTTATTTTTGGCTAGTAAAAATAAAATAACTAGTCTCTCTCAAATTTTAGCAAAAGTAGAAGCGAGAAAAATTTCCCTCATTTTTTACCTTTTTACTCAATCTCCCTTCCTTACGTTCATTCAGTTTAGGTTTTCTCTTTTACTTGTCCTTCAGAATTCCATCAGCGTGGCAGTTAGAGCTTTGAATGACTTGTCTTCCCACAAAAGAAATTATGGCTTCAATTGGTAAGTTTCTTTCGTTCTAATTTCAATTGCTTCTAAAAGATAGCTTTCAATTAAATTTTTATACCATCCATTCAAATTTGTAGTAATAAGTCGAACCCTGTGGGAAAATAATTCTTTCATGCCTTTTAATTTTGTATCTATTTTTCAGTTGTTGTTGTCATTTTTTTTTTTGGTTCTGTATGTGATTAATTATTTTCTTGTTAATCCTAGTAATTTTCTTTGTGGACTATAATGTTTGGCTAGAGATGAATGATATGTTTATTCATATGGTGAAGAACTTGAGAATTCATATTTCTATATTAGCTATGGGAACTATAGTTGAGTATGAGATAAAAGTTTCTATTCTTGAAATTATAGTGTTGGGATATGGGTATGGGGGAGAGGGGGTTGGGGGTATAGATCAGGACCCTTGCTGGATCTATTTATTTTTTTGTTTTAGTTTTGGTTATTGATAATGTTAAAAGTGCCTTGAGGCGGTGTTCTATCGGGTGTAGCCTCTTTACCTTACCTCTAAGGTTCAGGTAAGGTCTGTGTATATTCTATCCTCGCTAGTTGAGAAATTACATCGGTATGTTATTGTTGTTACTTTAATATTAAAAGTATAATTTTCATTGTTGTCATCCTCAAGGATGATTGAGAGGGAGACACTTAAAGAACAATGCCCACATACATTTCTAGGATATCTGATGAAGGGTCATCAGGGGATGAGTCATCAAAGTTGAATTCTTTTAGAGAACATTGTGAGAAGATCATTTTGATATCATGCGGCACTATTTGTTTTTCTTTGAAAGCTTAGGATAGAGGGGCTAAATTCAAGGATGATGTTTGGTCATGGCTTGGTGGTTTTGAGAATTCCGATGTTAATGTCTCTGTTATTTATGGTGTTATGCCTCTTTAAGGTTATTGAGCTGCTATGCCTATTGATAACAGAAATGCTAACCTTCCCCGATCTCCTTTTTTGTTGCTGGAGTTAGCTTGGTAATTTTCTCACATTTATTAATTTATCTATGTTGCATTCAGATTTTAGTGATTTAAAGAAATTCACGTTGGTTTCATGATGCCTCCGAAGGGTATGATATTCTTTAAGTACATTGCATTTAGTAATTTTGTGTTCCTTTTCATTTTTTCTCTACTTATTGAAATTATATCCATATGAAGTACCAATTGGTTTATATTGAATTCTATTATGATGGATGCCTGAATAAAGTGAAATATGTAATCGGTTCAAAATTGTGTATGCCGGTTTGGATTGGGTTGAGGCTTACTTAATTGATTCCACTTTTTTGTTAAGAATCAAAAGTTATACCACAAGGGTTCAAGTTTATTTTATGTTTTTTTTATGAAGATTATGACATTCTACATGTTTATTGTACTCATTGAGTTCATTTATTTTTGTTTTCACTTGCTTGAATTCTATTTGTGAACTTTGAAAATTGTTAGCCACCAATGTAAACTTTCCTTTCTTTTTTTTTTTTATATCTCAACGTTTTATTTTGAAAATTTGTTTTGGTAGTCACTATATCATATACAAAATAGAGAGTTTTTTTAGCCAAGTTTTTCCTTAAGAATTACTATTATGATTTATCACTCTCTCTTCAATATTCAGCCAAAAACTTAAAATTCGTAATAACAATGACTGCCAGATTAGAGTGAACATGTAGGAGATTAATATATCAGCTAGTTTGGGATTGAGGGTTGTTGATTGATTCCATTTTCTTAGTTAAAATCATCATAGATTAAGCAATTTTTTAAGTATTATTCCCTGGGCAAATCGTAGTCCCTTCTACTTAAATTATCTATGTTTAGTACATGAGTCAAGTAAAATGAAATGCATGAGTAGCACCTGAATGACAAATCAAACATTATTATCATTGATAGATTTTTATTTCTTTTACCAGGTTCTTAATCCAAACAACACCTTTGCGCCAACTGTAGATTTCAATTATTGCTACTTTGAGACTGATGCTCCAAAATGTATTCTTCTTCATCTTAACGTTGGTTATTCTTCTTTAAGATTGATGTACTTTTTATTGAGACGGAATTGAAATATTAAGTCAAGAAAAAAAAGAGATTATGTACAACTAGTTAATGTTGTTGATACTTTATTATGCTTTTCCTTTAACATTTTGGAATAAAATAATAATAATAATAATAATAATAATAATAATAATAATATTAATAATAAAGAGAGTACAGTAATAGGCCTAGACTAGATTGTAAAATTCACTATACGCAGTAGTGGTCTTCATTTGGAGGAGGTTGGGGATGTGGTATTGTTTTCACTTGGATTGTCTTTTTTTGTTTTTGTTTTTGAGAATGCTAAGGTTATATAAATAATTGAGGGTCTATTGAAAACAACCTCTCTATATGCATAAGGTAAGGATAAAGTTTGTGTACACTTTATCCTTAGCTTCCCATACCCCACACTTGTAGAAATTTATTATGTTGTATTGTATTAGAAACACTCAAATCTTGTATAGAAAGTATTTGTACATAGGAGAAAAGAAAGTAAAAGAGAATAAAGGAATAGCTAATATGATTTTATAACTATATGCACTATTTATAGTCAGTAGTTAACTCTCTTTTTATTTCTCATGATGCATAGTCTGATATAATGATTTCTTGGTTTTAGCTTGGTTATAATGTTATTGTTAAATAATTCATTAGCATCTAATTTTTTTTCTATTTTAATCTGCATGTGTGCTTTATAGCTTCTTTTTATTAAAATGCAATTTTATTATCTTCTTTTGTAGGATGAACACGAGTTGACCTATATCATGATTGGCAAGACACTCCATTATTTAACAAACAAGTTATTCAAAGAAGATTTGCTATTTGGCTACTATTATATTATAGTTTATGAGCTTGTATTTCTTAATGTTTTTTTTTATTAAGTAGCAACATATTTTTTCACAAGTATTTAGTTTTTAGATTTAAGGAATTATTTTGTACATCAATTTTTTGTGCTAGTACTATGGACTAACCTTTGTAAGTATATTCATACATACATTCATGAATTTTAGGAGTGAATTATGTATGTAGCAATTATTCAGAAGTTGTATAATAGAATATTGTTTATACATAATCTTAAATAATAACATTGTCAGAAAAAAATAGTGTTATGGTCATAAATAATAATAATTACTACAAAATTATTTAAAACAAATTACTAATTACTCACCTTTCCTGCCATTGTTTTGCAACAACTAATGTCGTTGGAAAAAATTTAATTTCTTTGCAACAATAATTTTGGTTTCTAAATATTTGCATAAGCCACAATTATGTTACCTTTTACCAATGAAATATGATTTGTGGAAACAATATATTTTGTTGCATTAACTCAACCTTTAGCAACAATATAAAATGTTGTTGCTTAAACTTTTCGCATAGGCTGTTATTGCAACAACATGCAATAATTTTTTTCAATGCTAAAAGTACTTTTAGAAGTAATATTCAATAGATGGCAACAAAAAAAATTTATTGGCAAATACCTTCTTTCTTGTAGCAGAGTTGTACGACTACCGAGGTGCGACAGGAAAGATGATGGGCCATCAAGCCAGTGACGAACTGTCAACCAAGTCGTAGCTTAGGTATTGAGCCCATTTTCTAGACAAAAAATGATGGTTTGAGTGACGTTCAGTCACCAGAGTGACGGTCAGTCACCAGAGTGACGATCCGTCACCCCGACCATCAACCACGTCTGTTCGGCGATTTAAACAGGTTTTTAATGAGATTTTTGGGTCTTTGTCCATCCTTTTAAACCACTAATTCCATCAAATTGAATAACATAACTCCTCATTCATCTATAATATCAAAATTAGGGTTTCTTTCAAGATCATTCCCCAAGAACAATATTCATACCCTTCTTCAAGAAAACTCAAGAATCAAAGCATCACCATTCAAGAACCATCAAGAAAAGTTACTCTCTTTCAAGACTCATGTTTTTGAGGTATGTTAGAGATTCATCTATGGGTCCTTTTCACTCACGAAATCCAAGAACCCAATTTATAATTCAAATTTATGATTTTTACATGATTATTATGATTTTTAACCATGAATTCTCATGAATTTAGATTATATACCATGGTTACATATGATTGCTGTTGTTATTAAACCCCACATGTTTAAATGGTGTTGTTCATTGATTTATGTCTTAATTGGAGTTCTTATTATTAAAATCATGCTATTACTACAAGATTTAAAACTAATCTCATGCTTAGCTTAAACCTTGCATTGCAAGTGTTAGATGAAATGCCTACAAGAAAGAGTTTTGAATAAATGCTTGCATATCATGTCCTCAAAGTTATAGTATGATCTTGCAATTATTGCTATAGAGTCTGAATATCCGATATTTAGATACTTACCTAGTTTTCATTATCTACAAAATGGTTTCAGAATACTTAGGAGAATTATCAGTTTGACCATTTATTACATTTAGTTAAACTTAGTTCATGCTAATAATCAGTGTCATTTAGCAGGGAGTAACACTTAGCACCGAGCGAGCGTAGGGATGGTGTCTCCCCTATCAGTTAGCATGAGGCACTATTAGAACTCCCTAGGTTCCAAACCTATGGCGCCACTGTAGATTTTGAGGAGTTCCCAGTCAGTTAGGCACCAACTAGGTTACAGGTTGTACCCTGATAGTATATTAGGACATATCAGTTATAGCTAGCTCCCACAGTCTTAGTCCAATATTTAGCTCACTAATTTAGTTTCAGTTTTGCTTGACCATAGCATATAGATATCAACTACTTATTTATCAGTACTCAGTATTTCAGTTTTCAACTATATTCAGAGCATGTT
The DNA here is from genome assembly GCA_030864225.1 of Capsicum baccatum var. pendulum. NCBI lineage: Eukaryota > Viridiplantae > Streptophyta > Magnoliopsida > Solanales > Solanaceae > Capsicum > Capsicum baccatum. The sequence goes on from CM061561.1 coordinate 37,148,655, forward strand.
TTATGCTTGGTCATGCATTCTTAGTCCTTATAGATTTTATACATTCTTACATTGTACCTCATGTTATACATTCAGTCGGTTACAACGCATCCACATAAAACCATGCACATAAGCCTAACCTCATTTCTCATACCAGTACATACAAAGTACTAATCGCATACTCATTTGTTACACTCTGATATCTTATATCATAGGTTTGGATGCTTAGGTTCCTAACCGTACTTAGTCAAATTAGCCTATCACCTGTAGTCAATAGTGGTGAGTCCTCATACTTCGAGGGAGATTTATCTAACATTAAGTATATCCGTAGTTTATTTATTTAGTTAGTCAAAGTTAGTTAGGGTCTTGTCCCATCAACTCCACAGTTAGTCCGTTTAGAGGCTTTCAGACTAGTAAGTACAGTTAGTCAGCCTTCAGTTTTTCAGTTGTTATTGTCAGCCGTTTCATCAGTATTTTCAGTATTGTTTTACAAACACTATCAGAATTATGATTTTAAACCTTATGGCACTTTTAGTTAAATTTTTCACATACTCTTTTGTTATAAGTTTTGTTCAGTGCTTATAGCAGTTACCAGTATCATGGGTTAGCTTGTGGTCACTTGTGACCATAAACACTGTGTGGCCCCCAAGGGGTGATCTTGAGGCATTACAAATTTGGTATCAATGCTAGGTTTTAATATGTCCTACGTAGTCTAAAAGACGCGTTGAGTAGAGTCTTACGCATAGGTGTGAAGCGCAAAACATTAATGGACAACAGGCTACAAGATATTTATGGAAAAGTTTCCCTTATTTCATTGTTTATGTCATGCGAAAGAGCATGAGTGCAACCTAAACTCTTCATCTAATTAATTTTCCTTCCGTTTATAGAACATGCCTCCCAGAAAGACTAATGGAAGAAGAAACAAAAATCAGCCAGCACCTTCTCCTGTTAAGGAAGATCCCCTGAATGAACATTTTTTGCATACCAAGTTCATAGATGCATTCACTACCTGGCTCAATCTGTAGCAGCTTAGAAAATTCATCCAACTATAGTCCCATCCAACCCAGTGTCCAATACTGTTGCAACTAGGATTCAAGACTTCACCCAAATGAATCCTTCTTTAATTTTGGAATCCATGTCTGATGAGGATCCATAGGAATTCCTCGATATGGTTCAGATGGTAACAGAAATTATGGGAGTGACTTCTAGTGAGATTGATGAATTGGCTACTTACCAGTTGCAGAATGTAGCTCACACCTATTTTAAGCAGTAGAGAGAGGATAGAGGCATAGATGTAGGGCCTATAGAGAAGGAAGAGTTTGTTATAGCCTTCTTAGATAGATTCTTACCTTTAGAGATAAGTGAAGCTAAGGTGTTAGAGTTTATTTATTTGAAGTAGGGAAACATGAGTGTGAAAGAGTATTCCCTTAAGTTTACACAGCTAGCCAAGTATGCTCCTTATGTGGTGGCTGATAATAGGCCTAAGATAAACAAGTTCATGTCTGGTATATCTGATAATGTGTTCATGGAGTGTACAACCGCAATGTTGATCAAAGATATGGACTTGTCTAGGTTAATGGTTCATTCTTAACATATTGAAGGGGAGAAGGCTAAGGAGAGATAAAGGGAGAAAATGAGGTCTAGAATAGGTAGCTTTAATTTTGCTCAACCGAGATCAGAAGGTAGTAATCATCCTCAGTTTTACTAGAAATTTTTAGTTTTAGCTCCATCCTTAGCTAGTGCACCTGTTTCAAAGTTTAGAAAACATAATCGGGATAGGGCACCAGGCTCTAAGTCCTAGGGCAGTGTAAGCAGTGCCCGCACTAATCCTCTCTGCCTGAAGTGTAGAAGAAATTATCAAGGTATGTGCAGGGCTGTAGTGATGTGTGTTTTGGAAGTGGAAAGCTAGGTCACAGGTTGAAAGAATGTCCGACAGGTATGTGGAAAGGTAGGAATAATCGTTAACAGGGTCAGGGTAACTCTTCAGCAGCATCCACAGGTCGCCCAAATCATCAGGGCACCACTTTAAGTGCCACCTGTGGGCAATGCCCAAATAGACTTTACGTACTCTAGTCCCGACATGATTAGTAAAGTTCTTCTGATGAGGTTATTGGTATATTATAGGTATTTTATTTACATGTATATGCTTTATTAGACCCTGGAGCTTCTCTTTCTTTTGTAATCTCTTATATAGCTGTCAACTTCGAAGTCAGTCCTGAAATCTCGACAGAGCCTTTTTCAGTTTCAGCCCCAATAGGTTATCTATTGTAGACAAGCAAGTATACAGGAACTTTCTGGTCATAATATTTTAGAACGTCACTTTATTTGATCTTATGAAGTTAGCGATGACGGATTTTGATGTTATTCTAGACATGGATTGGCTCCACTCATGTTATGCTTCAGTTGATTGTAGAAATAAAGTAGTTCCTTTTTACCTTCCAAATAAACCAGTACTTGAATGGAGGTGTAGTAGCGCTTAGGGGGTCAGCTTATTTTGTATCTTAGAGTGAGAAAAATGATATCCAAGGGTGTATTTATCATCTTGTTTGAGTCAAAGACTCTAATTCAGATACTCCTAATCTTGAGTCAGTTTCAGTAGTAAGAGAATTTCTAGATGTGATCCCTAAGGATATTTCTGGAGTTTCTCCCAAAAGGGAAATTGACATCGGAATAGACCTTCTTCTTTATACCTAGCCTATCTATATTCCACCATACAGAATGGCTCCAACAAAACTCAAACAGCTGAAAGAACAGTTGAAATATCTCCTAGACAAGGGATTCATCAGGCCCAGCATTTCCCCATAGGATGCACCAGTTCTTTTCATACGTAAGAAAGATGGTTCTCTTTGAATGTGTATCGACTACCATCAGTTGAACAAAGTCATAATAAAGAATAAATGCCCACTTCCTCTAATCGATGACTTGTTTGACCAACTTTAGGGTGCTAGACATCAGATCCGGCTATCATCAACTCAGAGTCAAAGAATGTGAAATTCTGAAAACATCTTTCAAAACTCGGTATGGTCACTTTGAGTTTCTAGTTATGTCCTTCGGTCTAACCAATGCTGCCATAACCTTTATGGACTGATGAATCGAGTGTTCAAGCAGTATTTGGACATGTTCGTCATAGTATTCACCGATGATATTCTTGTCCACTCTCGTAATAAAAATGATCATGTAGACCACCTCAAAATTGTATTGCAGACTCTTAGAGCTCATCAATTATTTGCCAAGTTCAGTAAGTGTGAGTTTTGGATAAGGTTAGTAGCTTTCCTTAGCCATATTATTTTTGGTAATGGCATTAGAGTTGACCCTCAAAATACTGAGGTTGTAAGAAACTGGTCTAGACCCATCTCTCTATCAGATATCAAGAGTTTCTTGGGTTTGGCTAAATATTACTGACGGTTTATTGAAGGGTTTTTATCTATTGATTCCCCCATGTCCAGATTGACTCAAAAGAAAGTTAAGTTTCAGTGGTCAGATTCTTGCGAGAAGCTTTTTTAGGAGTTGAAGACTCGACTCACCTCAACCCCAGTTTTGACTTTGCCTAATGGTACAGAGGGTTTTTCATGTACTTTGATGCTTCAAGAGTTGGATTCGGTTGTGTTTTGATGCAGATGGGTATGGTCATAGCCTATGCTACTAGATAGCTTAAGCCCCATGAATAGAATTACCCTACCTATGATCTTGAGTTAGCATTTGTTATGTTTGCCTTACAGATTTGGAGGCACTATTTGGATGGGGTGTATGTTGATGTGTTCACAGATCACAAAAGACTGCAGTATGTATTTTTGAAGAAAGATTTGAATCTCCATCAGCGAAGCTGGTTAGAGCTGTTGAAAGTCTATGATATGAGTGTTTCGTACTACTTGAGCAAGGACAATGTAGTGGAAGATTCCCTAAGTATATTATCTATGGGTAGTGTTGCTCATGTTGATCATGATAAGAAAAAGTTAGTCAGAGAAGTTTATCATCTTTCCAGATTAGGGGTTCATTTGGTTGATTCAGTTGAGGGTAGTGTATGGGTCCAAAATAGTTTAGAATATTTTTTGGTTTTTGAAGTGAAAGAAAAACAAGATATGGATCCCAGTTTGGTTAAGTTGAAAGATTCAGTCAGAGATCAGAAAGTAGAGGTTTTATCCCAAGGGGAGATGGTGTATTGCGTTTCTCGGGTAGACTGTTTGTGCCATGTGTAGATGATTTGAGACAACAAATTCTTACAGAAGCGCATGGTGCACATTACTCTATTCATCTAGGGGCCACAAAGATGTACCAGAATATGCAAAAAATTTATTGGTGGAGTTGTATCAGAAGATATATTACAAAGTTCATAGCAAAGTGTTACTCTTGTCAACAGGTTAAGATTGAACATCAAAAGCCTAGTGGGTATATGCAGGAGTTTGGTATTCACACTTGGAAGTGGGAGGAAGTGAACATGGATTTTGTGACAGGTTTGCCTTGAACTCGTCGTCAACATTATTCAATTTGTGTCATTGTGGACATAATGACCAAATCTGCTAATTTCTTACCAGTCCATACTTCTTATTCATTTGAGGATAATGCCAAGCTTTATATTAGGGAGTTGTTTAGGTTGCACGGTGTTCCACTATCTATCATCTCAGATTGAGGTACACAGTTTACCACTTACTTTTGGAAAGATTTTCAGAAGGGTCCTTGCACCTTAGTTTGCCTCAGTACAGCCTTTTACCCTTATAAAGATGGTCAGGAAGATAGGACCATTCATACCCTTGAGGATATGTTGAGAGTATGTGTAATTGATTTTAAGGGTAGTTGGGATGATCACTTAACTTTGATTGAGTTTGCATATAATAACAACTATCATTCCAGTATTTAGATGGCTCTATTTGAGTATCTATATGGGAAGATATGTAAATATCCAATTGGTTGGTTTGAGGTAGGTGAGACAGCTTCAGAAGGACCTGACTTGGTATTTGATGCTTTAGAGAAAGTTTAATTGATCAGTGAGAGGCTTAAGGCAACCCAAAGCCAACAAAAATTGTACACAGATGTGAGGAGAAAGGATCTTGAGTTTGAGATTGGTGATTTTGTATATCTAAATATCTCTCCCATGAAGGTTGTAAAAAGATTTGGTAAGAAGGGGAAGCTTTGTCCCCGATATGTTGGCCCTTACAAAATTATAAGCCATTTTAAAAATATGGCTTATAAGCTTCAGTTTCCTGCAGACTTAGCATCAGTGCACCCAGTATTCCATATATCTTTGTTGAAGAAGTGTATTGGTGACCCAGTTGTAGTTGTCCCTTTAGAAAGCATAGATGTTCAGAACACTCTTTCTTACAAAGAAATTCCAGTCAAGATCCTTGATCGCCATATTTGTAGACTAAGGATGAAAGAAGTTTCCTTGGTCAAAGTTCTTTGGCCAAGTACCCTTATCATTTCTCAACAAACATAGACTCAGCTTAAGGTAACAATTTTCCCTAGAATTTCTCTTTTCCATGCTTAGTTCCAGCTACATATCATTGTTATGTCATTCATGCATTCACGAATCTAGTTCAGTCATGTGTGATGATTCACACTCAGTCATGTAATCATATTTTCAATATGTATTTTCAGCATGTAACCTCAATTCCTCAGTGTTCTCAGTTTAACCAACCTCATTCGTGGACGAATGTTTCCAAGGAGGAGATATCGTAATACCCCGAGAATCCCAAACAATATTAAAACAATGATTCAGGATAATGAGAAATAAGTGATAGTCCCTTTGTATTTTTATGATCAAGTTTGATGTGTATTAACGTCTCAAATTTGTCCTAGCTATTAGATGAATCAAAATATCCCTTACCGATTGAGTTCTTGAGAAGGATATTATTATAGTCAACATCAAATGAGTATATCTTCCATTTTATTAAATAATTTTATATCTCATGACCCATAAGCAGGTAGATATTTTAATTATCTTTCCAATGATATCAATTTGGCCTTAATCCGATATTGGGGTAAAATGTTATGCCTGATTTACCAGAGAGCTATTCGACTGTCGAGGTGCGACGGGAAAGCAAATGGACTATCAAGAAAGTGATTGAACGTCAACCAAGTCTCTGCAACTTAGGTAGTGAGACAATTTTTTAGCCATAAAATAATTTTTTGAGTGATGGTGAATCACCAGAGTGACGGTCCGTCACCCCGATTGTCAACCACATCCGTTCGGCGATTTAACGACATTTTTAATGAGATATTTGGGTCTTTTTCTACCCTTTTGAACCCCAAATTCCATAAAATTAAAGAACATAACTCTTCATTCATCCTTAACATAAAAATTAGGGTTTCTTTCAAGATCATTCCCCAAGAACAAGACTGAAACCCTTCTTCAAGAAAACTCAAGAATCAAAGCGTTACCATTCAAGAAACTGCAAGAAAAGTAACTCTCTTTCAAGATTCAAGCTTTTGAGGTATGTTAGATTTTTATCCATGGGTCCTTTTCACCCATGTAGTTCAAGAACCTAATTTCAAATTCAAAGTTATAATTTTTACATGATTATTATAATTTTTAACCATGAATTCCCATGAATTTTGATTCTCTACCATAGTTACACGTAATTGTTGTTGTAATTAAACCCCACATATTTGAATGGTTTTTCTTTGTTTATTTAATCCTTAATTGACATTTTTATTACTGAATTCATGCTATTACTACAAGTTTTAAAACTAATCCCATGATTAGCTTAAACCTTGCATTGCAAGTGTTTAATGAAATGCCTACAAGAATGAGTTTTGAATAAATGCTTGCATATAATGTCCTTAAAGTTTTAGTATGATCTTGCTATTATTGATATCGAGTATTGGGGGTTTGAATACCAAAAATTAAGATGCTTACCTAGTTTTCAGTAGCTAGAGAATGGTTTCAGAATAGTTAGGAGCATTATTAGTTCGACCATTTATTACATTCAGTTAAACTATGTTTAGTCTAATAATCAGTGTAATTTAGTTGGGAGTAACACATAGGACTGAGTGATCATAGGGATGGTATCACCCCCGTTAGTTAGGAATGATGAACTAGTAGCACACCCTATGTTCCAGACCTACGGTGCCACCATCAATTTTGAGGGTCCCCCGTCAGTTAGGAATGACATCCTCGTCCCTCGGGACTTTAGATTAGTGGATCCACACAGCCAGTGTTAGTACCTGTGGAATAGTATTGGCACCCTTCAAACTGAGGTTACAGGTTATACCCTGATAGTATATTACGGCATTTAGGTTATAGATAGCTCCCACGGTCTTAGTGCAACATTCAGCTCAGTAATTCAGTTTCAGTTTTGCTTGACCATAGCATACAAATATTAGTTACTCATTTATTATTACTTAGTATTTGAATTTTCTGACTACATTCAGAACATGTTTTATGCTTGGTCCTACATTCTCTGTCTTTATAGGTTTCATGCATTCTTACTCTGTAACTAATGTTATGCATTCAGTCGATTAGTACGCATGCACATGAAACAATACATATAAGCCTAACCTCATTTAGCATACCAGTACATTTAAATTACCAATCATATACTCATTTCTTGTGCTATGTTGTCTTATATAATTGGTTCGGACACTCAGGCTCCTGATTGTACTTTGACATATCAGCCTATCAACAGCAGTCAATAGTGGCGAGTCATCTTCCATCAAGGACGAGTTATCTTAAATTTAGTATATCAGTAGTTCAATTATTTAGTAAATCGGAGTTAGTTGGGGGCTTGTCCCAATAACTCTATAGTCAACCGGTTAGAGGCTTTCAGACTAGTACTGTTAGTCTTCAGTTTTTCAATTGTTATTGTCATCCATTTTATCAGTATTTTCAGTATTGTTTTACTGACACTATTCGAATTATGATTAAAACCTTATGACATTTTTCAGTTAAATTCCACAAATACTTTTTTGTTATCTGTTTTGTTCAGTGCTCACAGCAGTTACCAGTATCATGGGTTAGCTTGTGGCCACTTGTGACTGTAAGCACTGTGTGGCGCCCAAAGTGTACTCTCGGGGTGTTACACTTTCATTCTTGTGACCAAAAACTTCTTTTCTGTAAGGGATTTTATGAATTTGCTAAATAGGGTTCATATCCACTATACTTGATTTTAAACTATTATGCTTCCTTATAAATTGAATTGCATATTATCACAAGAGTTTATGGTTTACTTTTGTTTTAAATTGTATGGTTGATCTTAGGAATTGAATTTTAGAATTCTTAGTATTCTAGTAAATGTATATGAATTTAGCATGATTTACTCAGTTGAAAGCGCCCAAGAACACACACAAGTGTACGTGGTCTTATCAAGTACTATAGTGGCTCCAAGGAAGCCCAAGTATCGATCTCTCAGAGACTTGTGTTCGCCACCAATCTAATTTTGGTCTAACTAATTGATAAAAAATAAACAAAAACAGAGTTTGTAATTTTATAAATTAAAAATAAAATAAATAATGCATCAAATAAAATACTTGGGACAATCAATGGAAGAAAACCCAGGGTTAAAGCACTTCGAACAATCATATTGAATTTCATTCGTCAACTTGCTTATCATGGTTGTTGATTCATAGGGTTAATTGCATGATCATGGTTTCCCAACCTCTAATCTTTTACCTAATATGGACATTACAACTGTATCGTTGAGCGGGGATGCAATAATCCAATTAAGTTGATTAAAACTATCATCCTACATTTGAATCAAGGCATCTAAATACATCCCTGTCCTAGATGCTAAGTTCAATTCTTTATTTTATAAAAGAATGAAAACCCAAACTTTGTTTATTCCCATGTTCTATCTCTCTATTCCATCTCCCGATATCAAAAGGTCGACAATATATGTATTTTATGGGTTATTAATCGACAAAATAATTAAAACAAGAATAAACAAACAACTAAATATGATAAGCAGAATTAATCGAAATTAATCCAAAACAATCGTAATCGTGTTCTTGGCTTTAACCCTGGAAAGAGGTTTTAGCCTTGAATAGAAATATTCATCATCCAATTCCTAGGAATGATTATACATACCATAAAAAAACTAAATTAAAGAATAATAAAACCTAAAAAGAAGTTGTGGTAGCCTCCAATGATGTCCCAAGTGATTTAGGGTGTTCCAAGAGGTTTCAAGATGTTTAAAACGTTTTTTAGGACGTTATATTTATAGTAGACAAGTTATAAACCAAGTTGAATTAGGTTTACATGCCGTTTTAATTTAGTTGGGCGAAATTTTCCCAATTTTGGTGCTCCCCCATCGCGTTGACATGCTAATTCACAATTGTCAAAAAATCTGTCAAATTCCAGTAGCTAGTCGCGATTTCAACATGTCACGGAGCCTACATAAACCCTATTATATTTTACACGCGCCTATGGTATAAAATTAGGGAATATTTTAAATCTATTTATGTTTTTAACTCATCTATTGGTCACTTCTACACTCTACGTGCGCTTAATAAATTTCAGGGGTCAAAAATGTGTCCAACTTGCGTCTTGTGCTTTCGTTGAGCATTCCGAGCCTTATTGAGCTGTTTACACTTGATTTGAAGCTTTTATATCCTTCATATATCATCATAATATGTTAAAAAATCATCATAAAGCATAAAACACTACAATATAGAGCTCAAAACAATACGACATCCAAGACGGTGAACTCAAAACACGAGCTTAAGCATAGGCTAATTTCACTTTGATCTTTAGCTCATTGTTCTCACTCTTTTTTTTATCCAATTGAACCTTGAAGATTATGACTAATCTTTTTAACATATAAATACATAATAAAAACCTTATTAACTCATTAAAACATATTATAACCCAACACAGTAGACTAGAAAAACACTTATCTCAAGCTAGTTACACTAGTTTTCTCGGTTGAACTCTAATTGCTCAAATTGAATCAAAACTTATGTGGAAACATCATTAAACATTGTAAAAAAGAACTTAGACACTTAGATGCAGATTTATGTCATTATAAACACATATAGCATAAGAATCTTCCTCAAAACAAGGCTAAAAAGGCTAAAATAGCAAGGCTAGAATGCATAAATTCACTCAACATCACCACCCCACATTTAAAGCCTTGTTCGTCCTCGAATAATTATTAACTATAGACATAATGGGCTGAATAGACTCCACACTCCTACTACATGCAAGAAATTCAAGATAGTACAATAATGACTACATGGAATGCAAGTTTCTACACTAAGCATGTTATGCACAATTGAAAGCTCAAGAATCCTACTTCCAAAACATCCTAGACTCAAGAATGGACTCCAAAAGTAGCAAACTCATGCACATAATTCAGTTAAAGACATCTTATAAATCATCCATATTCATTAGACATGTGTCCCTCACAACAAGAGACTTACCCACAAACACTCACAATAATGCAATTCATAACGATGGGTACAAGAATCAAATTATACCCACTCTCACAAGGAATTCCCAAGTTACACATAATGAACCATAGGCTTTCCCTTAGTGTAATGCTCCACTAATAGTTGAATATAAAGCTTGGGATCAATTAGGTCTTTTCCGGGTTGTAATGTAGGCTAAGTGACGGGTAGGAACTATTTTGGCCCAGAATAGTGACTCACCTCTCTGAGTGCATTAATACACTACATTAAACATTTAAAATCAATCTCCTACAACAAAATTTATGCTATTTTTTTATCCACCCATATCTTTTTCCCCATCTCTTTTAAGCATTTTCACAGGCACCCGGTGGGTGTATAGTTTACTACCACATGAATCATTTTTTTTTATTTTTTTTTTCACAATCATGGCAATATTTTTAGTATAAATTATATCACAATCATCCATCACACATCAATTATACACCAATAACTATTACCCTGGGGCATCAATTTCACCTTTTTCTTCAATTTTTTCAAACTCCTTACTAAATTTTTTTTTTCAATTAAAGCACATAGAAGATTTTTGGATCAAATTATGGTCAATCAAATAGGGGAATTAGGCTACATATGAGGCTACTATAGAAAAAGCTAAAGACTCAATAGGGATTAACTAGGATAATGCACAAAGGGTAGGATAAATAGAAGGTATAAACTAAGTCTATCAAAGAAATGCCTATATCATCTCCTAAACCCACACTCTTTATTTCGCTTTACACACACACCGGGAAAGGTCTAGACATCACATGCAATAAGGAATATACAAAATACCTTACATGCACATGGAACATGTTCAACTCAATAGGATAATCATAGACTCTCAATCAAACAATAGCATGAATTCAATTTTAAGCCACAAGTACAAGAGTCATAAACATGAGCATAAGAGTCAAAAATAGCAATTCACACACTTCAACATGATTTTACAAACAAACTCACTTGCATCATGTAAAAAAAATGGAACCAACAAGAATATCTAACTTATTCCTAACCTAATTTTTTTTTAAATGGAGTTAAAATTTAGGAATTTCCCCACCCCACACTTAAAAATCTACTTTGTCCCCAAAGTGAATTTAAAGGTAAGAATAGAAATACTCCTTGAGGCCTCTAGGCCTAGCTAGTAGCATCTTCACATGAATGAGATCCATGGAACCCAACACTTAATCTTTGACATGCTTCAAGCTCAAGCTCACGGTACTCAGACTTTCGAACAACCTGTGACTCAACCAAAAATAAAAATTCTGTGAAATAAAAAAAACTAAAAACTGAAAATAAAACATACCTTAGCTTGGGTTGCCTCCCAAGAAGCTCCTAATTGAGAGTCGCGTCACGACCTATATCAACTTTTTTCTCCACCTTGAGGATATGAATTTCACCCCCAACTTAACATCCATCTTCTTGCCTCGCTCATAGGGAGGTGGTATAAAAATTAAGAATTCGAGTAATGGATTGATCATGGTAAACTACTCGGTCTTAAAGTGAGGTGTGCTTTTATGTTTTTTTTCTAGTGTAAAATCAAGAATATAGGATTTTTGTTCCTCATCTTCACACTCTTTTACTATTTCAGATGATTCCACAGAAAAGATATCATCTAAACATAATGTAGAAAAGTGCTTTGAATGAGGCCCAACCAATACTACTTCAAAATTTACACTATCCTCAACACCTTCACTTTTATTCTCCTTCTTAATATCAGCTTCAATATAAAGATGACAATCAAGTGACTGCGATTCTTAAGTTTTTTCCGCAAGTTGGCTAATGTCCTCTTCATATTCTTCTTCCCTTAGCCACTGTAGACATGGTGGCAGTGGTAACTCTTTAAAACTTTCAACAATTTCAGTTTTCAAGTACTCAGACTTTCTTGAATTATCAATAACTTTCTCTACAACTGGTTGGATATACTTTTGATCTACATCCTCCCTATGGTTATTCAAATCTGCCAACAACTGTGTTTGAGACACTAGAAGTTATTTCAGCATCTCTTCCAAATGGCTCGTTCGAGTTGTGGCCTGCATGTTTAGTTGTTGCTACTGAAACTGTTGTTGGTTGGTCTGTGATTGAATTTGTTACTGAGTTTACCCCATTCAATTGCAGTAGTTTATATAATTTTGCAATTGATCATAGCCCACAAACATTACTGAATCGGGATTTCTAGCACACATATCTTCTAAATGATCACTTTGACCACAAACCAAACACCAACTTGCATCTCGCTCCACGGATAAAAATTCATCATCACTCAAAAATCATCTATCCAAGAATGACATCTGAAGTAGATTGTGAGAAAAATCGAAATAAAAGAAAATAAAAAGACACTAAACAAAAGCTATGCACAACTCAATATAAAAAAGACTAAAAATAAGATAGTTGCCTAATAACAAGTCCACAAACTCAATATAGAAAAAACTAAAAATAAGATAGTTGCCTAATAACAAGTCCCCGACAATGGCGCCAAAAACTTGACAGCGCCTAAGCACATACGTAAGTGTACATGGTCTTATCAAGTAATATAGTGGCTTCAATGAAGCCCAAGTATCGATCTCTCAGGTACTTGTGTTCGCCACCTATCTAATTTTAGTCTAAATAATTGAGAAAAAATAAACAAAAAGAGAGTTTATAATTTTGTAAATTAAAAATAAAATAAATAATGCATAAAATAAAATACTTGGGACAATCAATGAAAGAAAACCCAGGGTTAAAGCATTTCGATCAATCATACTATGTGATTGAATTTCATTCGTCAACTTGCTTATCGTGATTGTTAATTCGTAGGGTTAATTGCATGATCATGGTTTCCCAACCTTTAATCTTTCACCTAATATGAACATTATAACTACATCGTTGAGTGGGGATGCAATAATTCAATTAAGTTAATTAAAGCTATCATCCTACATTTGAATCAAGTAAGGCATCTAAATACATCCATGTCCTAGACGGTAAGTTCAATTCTTTATTTTATAAAAGAATAAAAAACCAAACATTGTTTATTCCCATGTTCTATCTCCCTATTCCCTCTTCTGAGATCAAAAGGTCGATAATATATGTATTTTATGGGTGATCAATCCACAAAATAATTAAAATAAGAATAAACAAATAACAAAATATGATAAGAAAAATTAATCGAAATTAATCCAAAACAATCGTAATCATATTCTTGGCTTTAACCCCGAAAAGATATTTTAGCCTTGAATGGAAATATTCATCATCCAATCCTTTGGAATGATAATACAAATCATAAAAAAAACACTAAATTAAAGAATAATAAAACCTAAAAAGAAGTTGTCGTAGCCTCCAATGATGTCACAAGTGATCTAGGGTGATCCAAAAGGTCCTAAGATGTTTAAAATATTTTTTAGGACGTTATATTTATAGTAGACAAGTTATAAACCAAGTTCGATCAGGTTTACACGCTGTTTTTCTTCATCTTGGAAAAATTTTCCCAATGTTGGTGCTTCCCGCATCACGCTGACATGCTAATTTACAATTGTCAAAAACTCTGTCAAATTCCAGTAGCTAGTCGCAATTTCAACGCGTCACGGCGCCTCCCTAAACATCATTATAAGCTACACTCACCTATGGATAGAAAAGTTGGGACTCTTTTAAATCTATTTTTGTTTTGAACTCATCCATTGGATCTCCTGCACTCGACACACGCTCAATAAATTACAAGGGTCAAAATTGCATCCAGCTTGCGTCTTGTGCTTTCGTTGAGCATTCCGAGCCTTCTTGAGTTGTTTACACTTAATTTAAATCTTGTATATAATTCATATATGATAATAATATATTAAACAATCATCTTAAAGCATCAAACACCACAATTTAGAGCTCAAAAAAACACAACATCTAAGACGGTGAACTCAAAACACGAGCTTAAGCATAGGCTAATTTCACTTTGATCTTTAGCTCATTGTTCTGGCTCTTGTTTTGATCCAATTAAACCTTTAAGATTATAAATAAGTTGTTTCACATATAAATACATAATAAAAACCTTAATAACTCATTAAAACACATTGTAACCCGACATAATAGACTAGAAAAATACCTAGCTCAAGCTAGTTACACTAGTTTTTTCGGTTTAACTGTAATTGCTCAAATTGAATCAAAACTTATGTGGAAACATTATTAAACATTGTAAACATGCACTTGGACACTTAGATGCATATTTATATCATTATAAACACATATAGCATAAGAATCATCCTCAAAATAAGGCTAAAAGGGATAAAGTAGCAAGGCTACATTGCATAAATTCACCTAACATCATCATTTTACATTAAATTCAGACTAATGATATCAAATTTAATATGAAATTCATATATGTACTTATCGATATGAAAAAAAATAGAAGCATATTTGATCCTCAGACTTATAAACTCATACACTCTCTTTATGGTGAATTTCATATTTGTTATGACAAATAATATGATTTTGGGAGTAGTATTTAGCACCGAGGGATGAGGATTTAGCATATCCTAGTCCCATAAACTATATGTCACCTTAGGCATGATATTATATTTTGGACCAAGTGATTCTACGAGTGATCACGCCAAATCATGGTTCTTTACCCTAGCAAGGTATTGAACACCCTCCCAATAAGATTTGCAAGTTAGGCTCTTTAATGCTCAAAAAGAGTATATCGGTTAAGAAAATCTCCCACAGAAAGATGAACTTTTAGAGATCAATTGTAATGACTCATTGACTTTACAAGATTAAGCTTTAGTCCACTTTATGACATTTTAGCTTTCCGTTTCACTCATGAAATATGCTGAGTTTGTATAGACTTGGTATGAATGTTTTTATTTTATGATATATACTGGTTTTACTTATTACATTCACCCCCATATACTCCATAAATTCCATAATGTGACCATATACCCTATGTGCTCTACATTCTATCATGATATTGGTTCTAGTATTCACATTCAAACTCACGATTAGTTATGATTATCAGTGCCTACTCCAGTCCAGCTGGTTAGCCCTTATGTTCTAAGAACTTAATTATGCTTTTATATTTTATTTTGTTAGTCTATACTTTCAGAATTTCGGTCCAACTGGTGGCCTATACCAATGGCTCATCTATATGTTTGGGGCTTGCTTAGACGTAGAAGTTTTGCAGTTATTTCTCATGTTGGAACTATTTTGAGCTTTTATTGATAGACTTCAGATTTGATACTACGTTCTCATATTTTTTAAATACATACTATATTTTGCTCATGCGTTTAAGTAACTTGAATATGACTCAATGGTGTACAGATACCACGTGTTAACTTTGCGGATACTTGTAGTCCTAAGCACCATGTGATATCCAAGTGTAGTCTCAGGGCAGAACAAATTTGGTATTAGAGCCACAGTTCGAGTTCCCTAGGGAGTCTAAAAAGTCGTGTCTTGTAGAATCTTATTTATGGATGTGTTGTGCACCACACTTATAATTAGGAGGATACAAGGCATTTAAGAAATATTTTTCTTCTTTCATACTCCACATTGTGCAGTAAAGTTGTCCTCTTATAAACTTATGTTGATTCGTGTGTTACTCCAAAATCCTTCAACTATTCCTTATTTTTGAGTTAATTATATAGTAAATCTCAATTACTACTAATATAATGATCTTAGAATTAACTATAAGAAACTTCATTAATAGCACAAAAGACTTGAGAGGAGTCCATCAGTGCGTTTTAGTCCTTCAATTTGAAAGCTTATTTCTTCGTCCGTATGAATCATGTTGGTAAGACATAATATGATATGTATTCAGATTTATCTTTAACTCTTCATTACAGATAGCACCCATGATAGGAGAGAGTATGTACATAAATTATTGAATAGAGTTTTCATTCGAGGGATTGTTTAACTTAGGAAATTATGATCCATAAGTAATAGAACAAACTCAGAGTTGGGAGCATGTATTTATAAGTGTGGTGACAAGAAAGGTGGGGATAACAATTTGTTAGAAGTACATAGAAGGATCTATGTATGCTATTAAGTTAGGATTGAGGTCTTGTGTCTTTGGGTGCTAACTAAGGGGTAGTGAGTATGGTGTAGATTTCACAGTGCAGAGAAAGAGTTAGTAGTTAAGGTTACTTAGAGTACGCTTGAACTAGGAAAGAAAATCTTGATGCCTTTTTATTGTGTTAGAAAAATATAGGCCATTAATGAAAGTATTACTTCATTAAGGATTGATAACCTAGGCTTACCTTGTGATCATGAAAAGAAAATTGGTTGATGCTTATAGAACTATGAATATAATTTAGACGTATGGATGAATAATTCGTAGTGATATGTGAAAGGAGGATATGCGAATGGACTATAATTAGATATACCATAAGATTAGAATCTGTTATTCTTATCATGAGGTTCTAGTGGACTAGAGTTTCTTGATGTTTTTTGTTGCAGTTGCCAAGCAAGAATAGTATGTGAAGTTGTGTTGTTAATAATGTCTAGTACTAGACATTAAGTTTGAACAGTGGATGATCATCAATATGAAAATAAGGATTACTTAGGATAGTAATGCTAGTTATATGGAAGTGAGCTAGCAATATTTAAATAATACATGCAAGAATTTAAGTTCATTCATTTGCAATTATGTATGATGGTGTAGGTATGATGTAAAGGTGTACCCAAGATAAGATATGGCTGCATGATTTTCTAAGATTAGTAATATAGGTACCCGTGTGATGTGAAAATTAAAAATTAATTTTACGATTATTCATTAAAAGATATTAACTTATTCACATAAAATCAATAAAATTTTATTGTATAAAATTGGCATATTTCAAAGTCAATGAAACATTTAAAATAATAGTTAATTGTGAAATTACAACTAATACTTAATAACAAATCACAATTACAATTGTTTTACATGTTTTGATATAAAAAGAACAGTATCAGTATTTTCTTTAATTATATTCCACTGACTAATTTAAAAAAATAATAATAAAATGTAAAATATTAGATAATTATTAATTTTATTGTAGGACTTTTAACTTTATATTTTTAATCAATTAAAAGTTATAATTATATCCCGTATCTTTATTTTCATTTTCTTAATCTATTAATTCAACTTCATCTACTAACTACACTTTTTAAAAAAAATGTTATCTTTCAATTTCATTTTACATACTAAAAATACTTAACTTTGTCAATCACAAAACTTGTAATTCTAAATTTTAGACTTCACAACTTCAATTCATTCAAAGTTTGTTCTATTATTGTAATGTTTTTCCGTATTTGATTTCATCATTAATATGCTTGAATATTTTATTTATACTTATTACTATATCTTCAATATTAATTTAGTTAAAAAAAATTATGCTACTCTCAAAATCACCCATCCCACCAAATTTCACACTCATCCCTCACCTCTACCCCATCACCCACCACCCAATTTTATTTGATTTTAACTTTTTGAATTTATATAAATTTTTCCTCACCCACACAACTCCAACCCCCCTCCCCCAACAAAAAATAAATTTATTTTATTTTCATAAGAACTTTTTTCTTTACACTACCTACTGCTAATCCCTACATCCATCCTTATTCCTATACCACACATCCTCCCCCAACCCCAATTCTCAGAATTTTTTATTATATTTTTTGAATTTTTTTTGAAATTATTTTCTTACCCCCACACCCTACCGTAAACCCCCAATAAATTAATATTTTTAATTTTTTCTTAGATTTTTTTCTATCCCTACACCGAAACGCCACCTACATCCACTGTTCCGCCTACCCCTCACCCACCTAGCCTAGCTCTCTCTCACACCACAACCATCTCACCCCATCCCCACCTCTACAATTCTGTACCCTCATCCTTCCCCATCACAATACTCATCACAATATCTTTACTCATTTATGTTTTTTATTAATAATATTTCAAACGTGTTAAATCATTTTATTTTAAAAGTAAAGGTTCAACTATTCATTTAATATTTATGAGATATTTGTACACATCATCTATTGAAACTTTAAATTTCTTAGTTACATCTATATTAAAAGATAAATATAATGCTGATAGTAAACAACAACAACAACATAATAGCAACAACAAAAATATTGAACTTTTAACATAAACTAGGGAATTAATCTACGCTTCGCGTGATTATTAAAATCTTATTAATTTAAATTAAAGATAGAACACTTATGTTCTCTTCACAGATATATAGTTTTAAAAAAAGAAAATATCTTTTTAGTAATATATTAAGACTTTCACTTATGAAAAAAATATTATCAACTTTCTTTTATTTTGAGAAAAATATTACGAAAAAAGACTACATATCGTTTGAGTTCACTTTTACATAATTTTTGAAAGTCACTATTTGTTTTATAAATATTATAGTATTTTAATTTCTCATAGTGGGCGTACACTGGATATGTTGTTTAATTTCTCATATGATTAATATATTGACTTTTTCCCTATATATAATATGTTGTATGCAGTTATCAAACATGTATATTTCATTGCTAAAAACTTGAAGCTTATATGTTCAAATTCACATCGAATACATAATTGGATCATATAAAATAGGATGAAAGGAATGACGTGATATTTTTATGTACCTACTATTGAATTTCTTAGTATGTTTACTAGTTACATCCTTAGGTATTTCATTAACCACAAAATACTCCTTAAATTTACGAAAACATTATATTACAAAAGATCAACATTCTTTTTTTTCTCACTTGCTATTCCTTAAGTTAAATATTTTCAGCACAATTCCTTTTCAGACATAATAAAACAAGACAGAAACATTACTATTCTTTGTTCTTAAGCTGAAAATTATCATATTTAATAAAGGTAAGATTATTTTTAAAATATTAAAAAAAAAGACTCCTATTTTAATTTTTTTTATTTTCTTGCTCGGTCTCCAGTGGATGTCACTCCCAATAAAATTTCTTCTTAGCAATCATAACAGTTCAAACTTGAGACCTCTGGTTAAGAGTGGAGAGGACTCACATAAATATTATAGTACCATGTCCTTATCACCAAGTAAATAATGGTTATAGATATTTTAGTTTATGATAAATATATCACTTTATGGATATCAACAATATATAGTTAATTAAGGTTGAGTTTATCATTGCATAGTTTATAGATTTATCATGCCTCAAAGTTTCACACCGTATGAATCTCTTCTGATTTGTATGAACAATAAATCAAAAACCTGCGATTGGAATTATTACCTAAATGACTATCAGAAATTTAAAATGTTACATGCAAAAACACTATAAAAAAAATTGACATCAATTACGTACCCATGTGTAACTAACATAAAGTTCTTTAACATAATAGTTTTTAATATTGAGATCCACATATTTTGTCAAGTCAAAACATATATAATTTGAAAAATTCCATTATTTATCCAAATTTATTGAAAAAATTATCTCAATTTAACCTCTTAAAACATGTGGTGAGTTAAACCATGTATGAGGGTAAAATGGGTATATTTGCAAGTATATTATAATACCACAGGTTTTGAACTCTGAAAATTCCATGCGTGTTGAGCATATTGTCCATGCTATGACCAGGATCCTATGAGTATAGTCACTTTATATGAGTCGTGCAGTGCCTATCGTAGGCAAACTAGTTGGAATTACCTATGTTTCTTTATTAAGTATGACTAGGATCCTACCAGTAGTAAGTTTTGGTCACAAAGCATAGGGTGGGACTCGTGACCAAATTAGTGAAGTGGCCCGGAGTCACCGCCTAGACTATGAGCCGTTGTGACAACTTGTGGCTAGGGACCATGAGTCATTACGAGACCTATAGCAACTGGAGGTTATTTTTTTTGCACGTTTTTCATTTAGGATAAATTGGTCTTTTTCCTTTATTTTCACTATTTACATGACTTAAAACCTTTCCTTATCCCTATTTCCACCCAATTAACATAATCATAAACAACTTTTCTCTCTCAAATTCCCCCAATCAAGAACAAGGCTAGGGTTTCTGGAGATTGATTATCTACGTCTTAAAGTGTAATTTATTCTCCAAATACTTGGAATTTTTAGGCATGTATCTCTTTTCTAAACTTATATTTTATCAGGGCATGTAATGGTTTGATATTCATGTGGTTTTAATATTTGATTTTGAAATTTGGGTTGAGGATTTTAGATGTTTATTGTTTAATTAATGTTCCCATGATTTATATGCATTTGTTTATGCTTTATTGATAGATTTACTCATTCGGTGCATGGGCATGGTAAGTAAAATAGGGGTTGTTGATTCCTCCAAATTTATTAATAATAGAACGGGATCATGGACTCCCCCAAACTTATTGATTTTTAAAATGAAATTGGTAATAACCTCAACCCAACTTATGAAATTGGCTTTGAAACATGGCTATGTGCATAATAACCACTTTTAAAATCATTGCATTGAATAATAAGTCTAATTGAATGTAAATGCTTTTGAAAGTCCTTAGTGGCCATGATTTGATTTTAAATTGGAGTTTGGAGGACGTGGATTCCCCTAAGTCTATAGATAATTGGAATGTCATGATTCTATAAGTTTGCAAGCATATAGGTATGACGATACCAACTGTGAATGCCTTAATTAATGGTTATTGGTTAAATGGATGGTTATATGCAAATGTTTTAATTTAGATTAATGGAGATGTGTAGCTCAACGTGAAAAGTGGAGGTCTCTAAGGGACAGATACTGGAAACCACATTTTCCAGCATGCGGGTCTTCATAATCGTGTGCATAGTTCACACTTCATATATGTTTATATATTCTTTGGATTTGTGTAGGGTAGTGGATTCATTGGCCTTTCCTTAGACTTTCCTGGTTTGTGTGGCTAATACGCACTGGGGCCCTTTCAGTGGTGGAAGCCGGACCCACATAGCCCATAGGTTTTTTAGGATGATTGGAACAACACTGTCTAGGGTATGATTTTTAAACCGCATGCTAAACTTTATTCCTTACCCCAACATCTTATATTTATGTATGTATGTATATATGTATGTGAACATGTATAATGGGTTTGGACTTGATTTTGAAATAACATTATTTTATCCCTATCCTGAGTTACATGTTAGCACTCACCACGCTAACCGTCGTAGGATGCTACATTGTTTCATAATGTAGGGTATAAGATACTTCTTTTACCCCTGTACAGCGTTAGGCAGTCCGGTTCATTTATTAGTTTGCGGTAAAGTTGTGAGCTTCTATCTTTTAAAAAGCTGAAGTTGGTTTTCGGTCATTCCATTGATTTCTTTCCATACTTAAGAATTGAATATTTCACATGAACATTATCATTGACATTGACACTATTATGGTCGGGGGCACGTACCGAATCAGTTTGATATTTGGATTGGTTTAGAAGTGTAATACCCCGCACTTTCTTAACTCAGTTCAACTCTTAGTGTACAAGAGTTTCTATGTAGAATTTTCAATACACTTAGATTTTTCCAGATTTAGACCCACCAGATGGTAGAAAATTTCATTAGCTTTCCAAAGATATTAATTTTACCCAAAATTGATATCCGGGTGAGAAGTTGTGACACTTTTGGTGAAATAGTATGTCAAATTGAGCAGCACCGCATCGCGGTGATAGGCCAAATGGCATTCATCAGTTTTCAGTAAATCACCATGATAGTACCGCATCGCAGTAAAGTTTCAGTTCTCAATTGGCATTTTCTAGTGTCACCGCGATAAGCGACGCGTTGCGCTAGAGTGCCATTTTGCAGTTGTAACTTTCCAGTGAGTCTCCGTGATACCTCCGCATCATGCCAAAGTGCATTTTTTCACTCGTCCTTAGACTACACTAGCCGACAAGATCTAGTGGCTCACCGCAATGGCACTGCATCGCGGTGATGGCCGAAATTAGGATTTTTAGTGATGAAAATTCAATTCTTTCCAGGGGTATTTGGGTATTTTTCCATGACCATAATCTTCCCCAAACATGAGATTAATTCTCTAATAGCCTAATTACTCATTATTTTATTCAAATTCCCTCAAATCAAGATCATTCTCTCTAAAATAGCAAACCCTGACCTTCAAGAATCAAGCTCAATTCTCAAGGAATCCACCAAGAAACCTCAAGAACTCAACTATTCAGGTATGTTAGGTGTTCATCCTTAGGTTTCATTCAACCCTTGGAGTTCAAGAACCCTTTCTCAAGTTTTAAATTATGAATTATGTTATTAAATTGAATTGTGTTCATGTATGTGATGACTTTATGGGTTTTAAACCAAGAAGAATATGAATTTCAAGTAAATAAACTAGTATGTGTGTTGATTTATGTATTCCTCATGTCATAACTCATGATTTGTGAAATGAATGTTGTAACCATGACAATTCCATGTTATTTTCCTCATGTTCAAGAACCATGCTCCCCAAATGTTTGATAAAATGTCCAGGTGAATTGAATAGTGTAATCATGACATGTTATCATGTGTTTTCATTCATGTGCAAGTTCATAACCTCCAAGTATTTGACAAAATGTCTCAATGAATGAATTGTGAACAATTGACTATTTCTATGCTTTAAAGATTAGTTATGTTTAATTATTGATGCTATCGAGTCCTGGGGGTAATTATTACCCGAAATCTATTTGTTTACTTGGTCACAGTAGTTATAGAACTAGTCCCAGTAAAGGTCAAGAACGGTATTACCCAGTCAGTAATAGAACTCAGTAAACTCATCCCAGTTCAGTCAGCCTTCACGATTAGTGTGAGTTTAGTTAAGTCATTCCAGTAATGATCAGTTCCAGTGTCCCTTAAGTTAGGAGTAGGATTCATCACCGAGTGAACCTAGATATGTGTGCACACCTGCCAATTGAGGATGTGACCCTTAGTACCAATCTCTACGTTTAAGAACTACGTAGACAGCATAGGTTGAGATGTTAATTTTATAGTTGAGGGTTGACACATATCTCTTTGGGGAACCTGCTATTAGAAGGTGACCCTTAGTCCTTTAAGACAACACTTTAGTGGATCCACACAGCTAGATGTTAGTACCCGTGGCATGATACTGACACCCTTCCAACTAGGGTCAGAGATTAGACCCCAAATTAGTTTACATCGGGGTATATCGGTTAAATGATCACTCCTACAATTTAAGTTTCAGTCTCAAACTTCAATATAGAACTCAGTCCAATTCTACAGAACCATGGCTAACCATTTATCAGATTTCTTAGTTATTAGTTATTTAGCCATCAGAACTCAACATTCAATTTCAGTATGACCTCAGATACATTATATATATACACACACACACACACAGAGAGTATTGCATACTCAATTTTTATAGTAGTTTCAGTTTCTCTATGTACTCTTATTCATTTACTCTATATTATTCAGTCAGTTACTGTTCATGCATATGAGTCCATGCATACTATCCCTACCTCACTTAGCATACTAGTAGATTCCATGTACTAATCGCATACTCTCTTTTGTGATATGATTTCCTATACCATAGGTTCAGATGCACGGGTTCCTAATTAACTTAGCAGCTCAGGATATCAGTAGTAAATTTAGTAGTGATTCCTCATCCATTGAGGATATTATTTTTACTTCAGTATTTCAGCAAATTTAGCATGTTCAGTAGTCAGAGTTAGTTTAGAACTTGTCCCATCAACTCGACATTTAGATAGCTAAAGGCTTTTGGACTAGATGACTTCAGACATATGTTCAGTTTTATTATCTGTATCAATATTTGTTTTCAGTTATGAACCTTATTGTATTTTCAACCTAACTTTGCATATATTTTCAGTATTATTATTTAGTGCTCACAACACGTACTAGCTCATAGGTTAGCTTGTATTCGTCCCTTAGGACTGTAAGCACCATGTGATGCCCAAGATGTACTCTTGGGGCGTTACAAGAACCTTTTGTGGACATGTGTGGGTTGGGTGGTGGTGTTGACTCTTTGAGCTTATTTTGAGTTACATTAACTGTTTTATCTTTATTCTCTGCTTGTCTTCCACTTTTTATTATTTGAATTATATTTGATTTAGACAGGCTATGGGGGTGATCTCCGTCCCTCTGTGGACTTGAGATACCCATCACGGGTAGGCCTGGGGAAGGGTCATGACATATATGAAATATGAGTACATATGCTGCATAGAGAATGAGAAGTAAATTACTCATTGCCTGATTATTTAGCACCCAATTATAGTTACTTAAGAACATTTATAATCTAATATGAAAGAAATATTTTACATTAAAAACCATTTTAAATTCAATAGCTGAGATAAAGAAGTACCGAATATAATAGAAAGAAATGTAAATAGATGTGAAAAAATAAAAAAATCATAACTTTGAAGAGTGTCACCTCACCTTCCTCTTTCTCTTTAATTGAGCAATCAATGTGGACATAAATTTATTGATAGAGTTATTTTAATTTTATACAAATATTTTTAGGGAAATATAAGGAAAAAAGATAAAAAAAAATAATTTTTTAAAAATAATGTCTTGAACATGATAATCAAATAACATGATAAATATAGGCAGAAAATGATAGATTAATATATACTATAATAAATAAGTAATTGTAGGAGGAGGAAAGTTTTAAACGTTAGTTCATATCTTAAAGTATCTAATAAATAACAAAAAATGATGAAAGAAATATTGATTAATTAACCGTTAACCAAAAAAAAACTCACAAAGAAGGTGAATTATTAATATTGAAGTTATTTAGCATGGTCTATATATTCTTCTCTTGTAAGTTTATTATTATTATTATTATTATTATTATTATTATTAATATTACCGAAGAATTTTATGAAATATGTGCATTACATAATAAAATTATCTATTTTGTGCCCTGGTTTATGTCTGCATATTTGTCTTTCTTTGTGAAAAGCATTGAAATATCTTATCAAAATTCTGATGGAACAATTATTCAGGAAATTTACCCTCTTCAATCTTCCTTTGTATTACCTAATAATACTGGAATGACTTTCTCTGGTTTTCAAAAATTCATTGATAATGATGTTGGAAAATCACTATTTCTCAAATAAATAATCTTATTTCTCAGAATAACTATTTGAGTTTGTATGTTAATATTCTAGGAGAATATATTTCTTCTCTTGATAAAAAATTTGATAAATTAACTAAAATGGTTAAAAGGCTTAAAGATAATATGAAGTCATCTGATATTGCTTCTACATCAGAAAGCAAGGCAGGCGATTTAATATTTATCTAGACCTTGTATTCAAAGACCTCTTGATATTGAAGGATTTGAAAAACCATCTCATATAGAAGAATTGGAAAAATTGTTTGACAAAATATTCTCACATTTGAATATTAAACCCCTTGATTTGTCTGATGATTTTGTCAACAATCTAGAGTCTAATTTTTCTAATACCCTCTAATCTACTCTAAATGTGGAAAATGCAATTTCTTCTGAGCTCAATAAGCTCAGAGTAATGATTAGAAAACAATCAAGGAAAAAATATGCTAATATTCCCCGTATGACTGCAACTTATTATCCACGACCAACTCCTTAAGATGTTCTGATAGAGGAAAGGGACTGGAACCAGACTAATACGTCTTATAATAGTGATGTAATATTTGAATGGAACATCGATGGATGGTCTGATAGGCAAATCTCAATTCTTTTTCATCGTATGTTAGTGTATTCTACTATAGCAAAAGCCACGACATCTGCCAAAAATCATTCAAGACGAAATGATGAAACTATTTGTAAAATGATAGCTGCTGGTTTTACTGGCCAACTTCGTGGCTAGTGGGACAACTTTTTAACCATAGAAAAAAAAATGTCATTTTTACTGCAAGGAATAATACTCATGGCGAAGATAACCTGGGTAGACCTTTACTTGCGAGTAGAGAAGATGTTGTATATACCCTTATGCTTTCTATTATAGAACATTTTGGAGATAGATTTACTAGCCAATATGAAAACATTAGGACACTCCTAAATGGTCTTAGATGTAGAACCCTAGGGGAATCTAGGTGGTATAAGGACACCTTTCTAAGTAGGGTTATGGATTTACCCGAAAGTAAGTATGAACATTAAAAAACAAAGTTCATAATGGTCTTCCCCCTCTCTTTGCCGAAAGTGTGAGAAAAATACTTAAAGGATCTTATGGTGAAATAAAATTTGCAGAACAGACTTATGGTCAGCTTATAGCATCCTGTACTCGGGAAGGCTTCAACTTATATAATGAGTTGAAATTGGCTAGACAAATTAAGATTGACAAGCTTAGAGAAAAATCCCAATTAGGATATTTTTGTGAGCAATTTGGTATGGATAAATCAATTTCTTCCGAGTCATGGAAAAGCCAAAGATATTTTAAGTATGATCAACCTTATATAGAGAAACACTCTAGACATAGAACCAAGGAAGAGAGTGAAACTAGAAAAAACTATCATAAATCTACCAGATTTATGAAGAATAAATTCAAAAGAGATTTAGCAAAAATCAAGTGCTATAGATGCAATCAATATGGTCATATAACTCCTAATTGTAAACTTCAAAAATTAAGTCTTTAGGACTCTTTGATGAGATGCATGATCAAGTCTATGGTTTGTTATATACTTCCGATTTCAAATTTGATTATAATTGTGATTTTGAATCTGAAAATGATATTGAATTGCCTTGTTCTGATAGTAAGCAGGAGTATCTTGATAAATGTACTGATTGCAATAATGATAAATGCAATTGTGATGAAATAATGTATGAATTGCAATCACAATTTGAAGATTTAGACTTAAATGTTCGAACTCTTTCAACTGATAATGTTCTTGAATTATTAAAAGAAATTTCTGATGAAAAGGTTCATGAAAAATTTATTAATCTTGCTGTTAAAAAATCTACTAATAGTACTGCCAGTACTTCTAAAATTAATATTAAAAATACTGATGATGATTATTACATGTCTTATTCTTTATCTGAAGTAAATAAAAGACTTGCCTTGAGTAAAACCCCAGGAAGGGATACAACTTTTGATGATTTAAAAATAGAAGTTGAAAAAAAAAATTATCTCTTTAAAACAAAGTCAAATGATCTCCGATCATAGGATTTTGAAAATTGAAAAAGGTATTTCTGATTTTTCCCAAAAACCTATTTCCTCTGAAGGAAAAGAAAAGGAAGTTGTTGAAAATACTGAAAATTCTGAGATGAATAAAATTATTCAAAAAATTAATTTAAAAAATAATTATTTTCTGGGTATGATGCAACTAGTTACTACTCATATATGGTATATAAATTGCACTATTCTAGTTAATAAAGAATTTTTTATCACTAATATAGCTATGATCGATAGTGGTGCTGACGTTAGTTACATTCAGGAAGGATTAATTCCGACCAGATATTTTGAAAAAACTACTCATATAATTAAATCTGCATCTAGGCATAGTCTTGATATTAATTATAAATTACCTAATACCCATATTTATCAAAACAAGATTTGCATCCCGCATTTTTTTTCTTGGTAAAAAATGCTATCTTTTCTTTTATCTTCCTATCATTTTAGGAACCCCTTTTATAAATGTTATATATCCTTACACTCGTATTGATGCAAGTGGTTTTAAAGCTACTTATAAAAATCGGGAGATTTGTTATCCTTTTGTTAATGATCCAATGATAAGAGATATAAATGCTTTAATTGGTATGAAGCAAAGACATGTAAATTTCTTACAATTAGAAATGATGAGTATAAACATTCATGATACAATGACTTTGGTAAAGGTTCAAGAAAAAATGAAAATAATATCTAAACAAATGATTGTTGATATTTGTGCTGACCACCCCAATGCTTTCTGGCATATGTGTGCTAACCACCCCAATACTTGCTGATATATGTTTCTCTTCCTTATGAAGATGATTTCAGTGAAGTTAAAATCCCATCTAAATCTCGACCTTGCCAAATAATATAGAATAAGTTGAATTATGTAAAAAGGAGATTGACAATCTCTTACAAAAAGGTCTTATAAAACATTCCAAATCCCCTTGGTCTTGTACTTCTTTCTATGTGAATAATGCTACTAAAAAAGAACGAGGTATGCCAAGACTTGTTATTAACTATAAACCTCTGAATAAAGTTTTGAAATTGATTAGGTACCCAATACCTAATAAAAAAGACTTGCTTTCTAGATTATATGATGCCAATATATTTTCTAAATTTGACTTAAAGTCTGGATATTGGCAAATTCAGATTGATAAAGATCACACTTATCGAACTGCTTTTAATGTCCCTTTTTGACAATATGAATGGAATGTCATGCCATTTGGTTTGAAAAATGCTCTTCTGAATTTCAGAAAATTATGAATGATATATTTAATCCTCATATAGATTTTATAATTGTCTATATTGATGATATTCTAGTATTATCAAAAACTCTAGAAATACATTTCAAACATCTAAATATGTTTAAGCAAATTGTACTTTAAAATGGTTTGGTTATTTCTAAACAAAAAATGAGTTTGTTCCAGACAAATATTTGATTTTCAGGACATAATATTCGTCAATGTATAATTGAACCCATACAAAGAACTATGAATTTTGCTAAAAAATTCCCTGAAATTATTACTGACAAAACACAACTGCAAAGATTTCTTGAAAGTCTTAACTATATTTCTCCTTTTTATAAAAATCTGTCTAGGGATTTAGCCCCTTTGTGTGATAGGTTGAAAAAGGATTATAAAAAGCCTTGACTCAAGTCCACACTGATTTAGTAAAATTAATTTTAAAATGAGTTGAAAATCTTCCCTGTTTAACTCTAGCTAATCCTGCTTGGTTAAAAATAATTGAGACTGATGCTTCAAATATTGGTTATGGAGAAATACTTAAACAAGTTAATCCCCATACTAAAATTAAATGCTTAGGCAGATTTCACTCTGAAAAATGAACTGAAAGTCAGAAAAAATATGCCACTGTGCCCCATGAAATGTTAACTATTGTTAAATGTGTTTTAAAATTTCAAGATGATTTATATAATCAAAAGTTTATAATTAGAACTGATGCTCAATCTGTTAAATACATGTTTGATAAAGATTTTAAACATGATGCTTCTAAATTAATATTTACAAGGTGGAAAGCCGAGTTAGCTCCTTTTATTTTGAGATGTACTACAAGAAAGGAAATGAAAATTCTTTACCAGATTTTCTCTCTAGAGAATATTTAAATAATCCATAAATTTGTACACTTACTACCTCTCTGAAAAAACTGTTATTACAATTATCAAAAGTATTCCTTTAAATGAAGATATTCATTTTATTATCTTAGAAAAATTCATTCGTAAAATAATTGAAGAAGACTTAAATCTTCCTAATCTTAAAGATATTTGAGATGAAATTGACTGGGATTATTTTGATACATCATTTGAAGCATATTAAACTATTTTATGCAGTATGAGCAATGATCCACCTTGGCAAATGGTCAGTGGAAGAGGAACAAGCGGCATAACCCAAAATCAAAACTCTAGAGGAAGAGGAAGAAATTCTTCCTCAACATCATCCTCATATGCTTCAAGCTCATCTAATTTCCCAGTATTGCATCGAGGAAATATGAGTTTGATTAATATAAAAATTCAGCATATTGCAGAATCATCTTCAAAAATTCCGCATATAAGCCCTTCAATTCATCTGGATGATATTCTAGAAGATCATCCTTTATACGAACAAATATAATTTTATATATCTACTAAGCAAGCTGATCCATTTGCAACAGTTGCTAAGGAAAACACTATCGATAGGCAAAATTATGAAAAGCTTGACGAAAGAGAACTGATACTCCTAGTAGAAAATTCATAACTATGCAAACAGAATGATCCATGAAGATTGCTCCAAAAACATTTATTGACTAACCTTTATTTTGCAGGTGAGTCTTTAAAACAAGAGCTTATTATGAATCCATTTTAATCTGTACTGGATCTGCTAAAATTAAACATCACCAATTAAGTGAAACGACTGAATATGTTCACGGATATTCCAAAATGGTGATTAAAAAGCTCATTTCCATTGAAGATTGGGGCACGACCTCTATGACTAAAAAACCATGTCTATGAAAGATTCAAAGGTTTCTTTTACCTATTGGGACTATATCAAGAAATTCACTCAAACTTTTTATTACAATAATATAAAACACAAGCACACATGGTTCTTGAAGATCTATGCTAAAAATTTTGAAAATCAAATTCCAAACTGGTTCATCCAATGGTGGACATGTCATGGCCCTACGGTAAAAAATTTGCCAGCAGAATATCTTCATTTATATAAAAAATGGGTTAAAGTATCCCCATTTTTAAATGAATTATATCATTCTGATCAGGTTTGTAATTTAGACAAAATCGATCAAATGTATTTTTTATTGAATTCTCCATTCCATGGATACACAAATGGAGTGTCGAATTTGGCTACACTAAAGAAAAAATACCCGGATTGTATATGGTATTGTACACCAATTTTTGGGACAAGATGACAAGAAAAGATTCGCTCACAAAGATTCCTTATGGGAAAGAATTGCTAGAATCCATTCAAAAAACTCTGGTTAATCATGAGACTACTCCACAAAAGAATATTGTGGAAGATAAAAATTTAAATTATATTTCTAGGAGAATCTCTGTCCATGAGGGCGATAAAATGGAGATTATTGACAAATATTTAGAGGAAGTCAGAAAAAATCTTATAAAAATAGTCGAACAATGTTCAGACACATCCATGTAAAGCCTCACCAGTGAAGAAGCTGTTGAATCTGGAGAAATTCAAGAATCTCAAACGCTTTCTCCGAAAAATATCCTTAATGCTAAATAAATGAAAAAAGTTGAGGCATTCCTCTATCAGTCAAAAAGAATAGATAAGGACAAAATATGATGACCCACCTAAATTATTGAAAAAACTATGCACAGGGTCCTATAAAATACTGTGCAAAGATTCTCTTTTTCTATTATAAATAGATGTCTCATCTCTGTTAGGAGAGGCAGAAGTTTTTAATTTCCTTCTTTTATTCTTCTCTCTATCTCTCTCTTCTCTCAACTCTGTAATATACTTAGCAAATAAATAAAAAGGCACTAGCCGCAGTTTGAAGTTTGAATACTATTCAGGCCTTGCACTTCAACCATTTTTAAGGTATTTATTCTTTCTTCTTTTGTTGTGCTTTTAATACAACTTGTACCCTCTTCCATCCGTGACTATGTCTGGCTAAGAGGCCTCTTCTACCTATGTTGAAGATCTAACCTCATTTACGTGGTAACTATGAAAGATCCAGACTCTATCAAAATGTGAAAGAATTTTTCTATAGTTTCTTGACTTGGTTCCAAAATGATAGTACAGTAGAGTTTAATAAACTTATGTTGACTTTGTCTCACTGACTACGTCTAGTAAGTTTTGTCTCTTTAGCCCATTATACTGATGAAGAAAGGATGACTTTTTTTTACAATTAGAACTTCTAGAAACATGGGTTTAACATAAGTCTATTGAATCTCTGACAGACCCCTTGTTTGGGTAAAAGGTTTCATACAGTTGTTAAGCTATTTGAAATTCTTTTATATTTTGATCAGTGCTTTGGTTCGATTTTCCGACTATGGCTTAATCCGGTATTGTTATATAGGTTTGGCTTGTTAAATAGATCTGGCAGGCTCAGTGGATTACCCCAGCCTATTGAGATCTTGTAAAATGGTATCATAGATATTTTTCAATTCATCAGGACTATATGTTTCAAAAAACCATGTCCTAAAGGTTTTTCAATTTTCACCAAAAAATTCTTTTCTAATATAGTTTCTTGCCTGTGAACCAGGACTAAAATCAATAAGTTGTAGCATCATGATTAAATAGAATTAATATCAAACTCTATTTCTGAGGGAGTAGGGTTTTCATTATCAAAATCTTGCACTATATTTTTTTAGGATTGATTTTAATTTTTTCTACATTTTTAGGTAGAGCATGCGAATCTGCAGTATTTAGAGTATGCAAGGGTGCAGCACGACTCCTAGACGGACCATAAACTGGTTCGACTGGGGAAATATGTTGCATAGCAAGCAGCATTCAAGGTATAGAAAAGGAATTTCTACTGTAAACAGTAGAATTATCGTCAAATTGTAAATAAATTCTTCCGTCAGTATTTTGAGTTACATGGGTTAACTCTTTATTTATCACATCCTCTGCAAGTTGTTTTGGAGAAATGACTGAATTTAAAATCCCAGATTTCGGGAAATTAAGCTCATCCTATTTGATAGGTCTTCTCATAGTGACTCTGGATTTTGTAAAATTTGTCTCAGTTAGAATGGTATAATCAAAAGCATTATCCACTAATTTACATCGAGGATTCATTGTAGATAATAAGCGGTAATAAATATGATAGGATAAATATATAAGTTCAAATTCGGACGCATAATTATAACCATGACTTTTACATTTAAAGTTAAAGCATCAAGAATATTTTGATCATTCAAAGACAATAAATATGGTTGAGTATAGAAATAAACAGGGTCATATACAAGAATGGACTCAATAGATCCCATCAGAGACTGTCTAAAATTTAAATTTCTATCATTGCGTAGTGCAGCTAGAAATGTCTCTGGAAGTCCTTTTAAAGTTAAGGGTTTAAAAGCAATTTGTACTAAGCCAGTATGCATAAAATTATAATGATTTGTAAACATATCAATATCATTTTGATTAAGCAGTTTAATAGTTTGTTCATCAGTATTTAAAACAATAGATTGTTCGGTGATTTTTATTATTTATTTATATTTGAATTTATCAAAAAAGCCATAATCATAAATAGTTTTTATGTTATTTTTTGGAATTGTCCATTTATTTAAGAGATCAGTATTTTGAGGTAAGTCTACCTCTTCTAGTTTAGTACTTTTGGTACTAACTTCTCCCATATCCATATTTATAAAATTCTTATACCTATGCTAAATATTTCACACTCTTACATAATTACTATGAAAGTTTCTAGGCTCTGATACCATTTACAGGATCTCAACAGGCTGGGGTAAGTCGCTCAGCCTGCCGAACCTATATAACAAGCCAGACCTATATAACAATACCAGGAAAGTTTTAAACGTTAGTTCATATGTTAAAGTATCTAATAAATAATAAAAAATGAGGAAAGAAATATTGATTAATTAACCATTAACAAAAAAAAAACTCACAAAGAAGGTGAAATATTAATATTGAAGTTATTTAGCATAGTATAAGTATTCTTCTCTTGTAAGTTTTATTAAAAAAACTAAATACAACACATTTAACTTAGTTAACAATAGATAACTAGGAGCGTTAAAGATCTTTTCTTATTTTAATTTTTAATATAGTACATGAATGAAATAAATGTGAGTAAAGGGGAAAAAGGGAGAAAGAATAATATTTTTTTCATATTGATCACTAAAGGAATTCATCCTTTTTGGCTTTTTTCACTATTTTTCTTATTTTCATTAATTTTCCCTTCTCTTGAGTTTTTTTTCATTTTATAATCAAAAACTCGATTTTTACATTTAAAATTTTTAATCGAGCATTTTTTTATCTTAAAGATTGAAAAAAAAATTGTCATGCCGTGAGGCTTTTGTCAGGTCATTTTGACAATTGATTATTTATATAAATGAATTCTTTTGGCAAAAATAGAAAAATACACACACACACACATATATATATATGTATGTAGATATATACATACATATTTTTATTGCTTATTTTAGTATTTTTAATTAATTATTTTGTCAAATGCAAGAAATGTACCCTTCAAGATCAAGACTTTATTACAAAATTTTATACTATGTCATGGGCAACAGGAAATATCTTCAAACTATACCCTTCAACTTATATATATATATAGAGAGAGAGAGAGATACATACATATATACTTTATTAAACTAATTAATTTGATAATCTCTTTTGATGAATCTTCCAAGACCATTTAATTTCATTCTTTATCTTGATAAACTTGTATCAAATTAAATTTGTTCTCTTTGATAAATTTTACACCGTCATCAAACTTTTTTCTTCATCTTGATGAACTTGTGTTTGACTATTATTACACAAGAAGAAATTTGAAATAATATTTATATGATCTTCATCAAATGATGATTACTGTGTTGTGACATGAAAAAGATGTAAAGGAAAAAAAAGGATAAAAAATACTATTAAAGAAGAAGAAGCAGAAAATGCAAATGAGTGTTAAATAACTCCATAGAGATGATTGATATTTATAGATTGATTAATCCATAAAAGTTTAGAATGAAGTTGAGAAGATATGTCATTTAAGTGTAGAATGCAAATAGATGGAAGTTTTTTTTTTATAACTCATGAGATATTATTAGATATAGTAAATATGATATAGTATATCTTTTAATTAATAAATAAATTGATTAGTGAAAGAATTGAACAAAAAAATTTTAAAAATAAAGAGAAAAAAGATAAATTGAAATGAAGGGCATGGAGAGGTGTCACATCACCTCCTCTATGAACTTCTTGTATATTATATATACATTTTCATGATACATTCCAAATACATGGCATGCTTCTCACTTTTTTGAATTCACTAAATTTTACCAAATTCCACATAACAAATATTATTAGGTAATTTCAATTGTAACATTTCATTGAACATATTGTCTTCATGAATATTTTTGAACTCATGCCATACCTCCATTTAAGATCTCCAAATTTTTCAATTTGACCAATTGAACCTACTACTTTCCTGAACAACAAAATCAAATTCATTTATTAATAATTTTTTATGTAGTTGCTTAATGAAGTTAACATATTTTCACAACTGCGCATGACAAGTATACATTGATCATTTATATTTTAGGACAAGATCAATCTCGTGTCGGTAAAATACAGTTTTGGGCAATGAGTTATCTAAACTTGTGCATTTTCGGGTAGCCATCTAACTCTCTTAGAGTATATTTTTAGCCTTTTAAAACATGCATCCTTCTTAAAACATGGTCTGAAGTCTGTAAAGTTTGTAGTCTAGTCTGGTCTAAGTCTGTCACGACATTTATTGGAATTTGTATCGTCATACCGAGAATTGTAAGTCAGATAATCCATATCATATCATGTCATGTCAATCCATAGATTCTTTAGTCAAAACATGTTATGTGAACACCAAAATATTTAAACATCATAAGAGAATCCTTATTTTAAAACATATGAGACTTGTGCAAAACACTCTCTTTCCAATACTTTAACATAGTGTGGCCATCTGTTTCATCAATCACATGAAAATTCTTTATTAGGATAGAAGAGCATTTATAAATTAATAAAACAATCCCTAATTGGATCATAAAGCAAAGAAAATAGACAATTGATAGTAAAACATTTAAACTCAAGCTTTTAACCATCCGTACAAACAACCCATAAATTGTTAATATAATGGATTTCATAACAAGAGAGGGGATTTCGTAAATCAGGCTCTCATATACATTCTCAAAACTTATGATATATATATACACACACATTAAAACAATTCAAGTTTAGGGAACAACCCCATAGTTTATACAAGATTTCATCATAAAATGGGGTTTACAATGCATGCCCTTCAATAATTTCAAAACTCATTCCACATACATAATTACATACCTTTAAAGCTTGTTTAAAAATAAATTTATTCCTATGAGATTTAGGATAGTCCCACATACCTTGACAACGATGAAAACGTTGGGAAAATGGACCCCTTGTAGCTTAAATTCTTAAACCTAGGTAGTTTCTTCTCTCTTGCTTATGGAATGGTAATTAGGGATTTAGTACGGGGAAGTAAAATTTCTAAGACTTTAATTTCATCCATAAAGGATTGGGAAAGATCGGGGAGGGTGAAAAGACCTCTTTTCGCTTAAAATAACTTAAAATAAAGCAACTTTTGATGCACAAGAGAGGCCCCGTGACGCGGACCCATCGCAAACCTTGGGTTTTGCGGTGCGAACTAAGGAAAACATCAAGGTTTGTGATGCAACTACAAAGAAAACCTGAGGCAGTAGCCATTAGAGATCTCTCCATGGTGCAGAGCCTTTGCGAAGGGTCCCTTTACGAAACCAACCGATTTTCAACCCCTAAATGCACCCCCAATGCAACCCACAACAACTAGACATGGTTTTTCATTGATACAGGGGGGTACTAACGCTTATTCTTATGCATTATTTGAGCGTTACAACATATGGGGTGTTACATCAATATTTGTGTTATAATTCCAAATAGTATCTCCAACATAATCTCTATCATTTATCTTCCTAAAAATTCAAAACACCATTTATGTAGCGATTAATCACCTATTTAGTAATGAAGGAAGTATTATTATTATTATTATTATTATTATTATTATTATTATTATTATTATTATTATTATTATTATTATTAATAATAATAATACCAATACGCTATTATTATTACTAGTTAAACTGCACGTGTCTCGCACATGTAACGTTTGATTATTTAAAATTAAATTATTTTTTCTAGACGGAGATTTTTAATGAAGTGTAAAAAGTTATCACTTTTTAAAATTCCTTCATACGTTAATATAATAATTTAAATATAAACATATATTTTAATGTAAGTAGATATATATTTTACCACCATAAGTTTCAAGTGGTTGGTGTATCATCATTTTTCCATTATTCATGCATTACCTCTTTCCCTTACTATCGGAGGCTAAGATAAATGTATCACTTTGAACCACAATTGTGGTACAATATTTTTGATATATATATATATATATATATATATATATATATATATATATATATATATATATATAAAATCTCTCTTTATTTTTAAAGTCAAATGTTAACAAAATCATTGATTATATTCTTATTATATATATATAAATCTCTCTTTATTTTTAAAGTCAAATGTTAACAAAATCATTGATTATATTCTTATTATGTACTTACAAGTTTTAAAAGTTTGGTATTTCCTAAATTTTCTTATTCTAATGCTTTTATATTTATTTCTATATTTTTTAAATCTTCTTAAAATCAAATTAGTTGATTTATAAGTCTTAAACTAATGAAGAAGTATTAGTTTTCATTAATTTCGTTGACTTCTAATAAGAAAATATTTTACCATAAATATATTTAATTAATGTTCAACTCTTAATTATTGAAAGAATTTTTAATGAAGGAAAAAAAGTCCAAACAATATTTCTAATACCCTTCACACTATCAATATATTATAGAATAAGTGTCACATGTCTTTAGATAGTGTCCTTGAGTTGCTAAGTGTGAATAAGGCTAGTTATATGGTATATAATTCTCTTATTAGATAAATAAAGGAGTTATAGATAAATGATGTTATGTCTTTTGGTGTGATTTTAATTTTCATACTTTTGGAAAAAATATAAATTTAGAGGTAGATATTAGTAAACTATGAAGAAAAGGGAAGATTGTGTGTTTAGAGAGATAGGTATGTTTGTCGAGAAGAGTGTAAGTATATGATGATGATTATTAAAGCTAGAGAAAGTTAAAGGTGGCATCTATGAAAGTAATATCCAAGAACGAAGTTATTTTCCAAATTTAGTTTATCCGGGTGAGTTGAGTGTTCATGCATAGACTATTAGAGTAAAGAAATTATGGCTTAGTCTTGAGGATATGTAGTTGGCCCATTGGCTTAGAATGTCATATTTTATCTAAGGAAGAGATGATAGGGTGAAGAAACAAATAAAGTCTTGTGAATTAGAAGGTGATGTATGTTAATAAGAGTCATGATCAGATAGCATCCATTCTTACTCTAGCGTATTCCTTAGATTTCAGTCATTATGGCACCTTATTCATGTCTTACGTTGTAGACCCATTCCTGTGACCATTACTTATATACTTCACACATATTCATGTTTATTTTCAGATCCTAGTAAAATAAGTAATAACTTCATTCAATAATCCTAGCCATCCCCTATGAATCAATGAATTTTAGTCCTACGTTAAGTAATTTATGATTTATACGAACTTATATTTTGTAGTATGCTCATTTCCTTGAACTCATGATACTCCCTTAATGACTAGTGAAATTCACATTATGTTATGTATGTCCTCATTTTATATTTTTTTAGCGAATCAATGCCTATGATACTCTATTCCTCATTCCACAATCAAGTGTTAAAGTTATGTACAGTATTCTTTTATGCTTGAGGTTATCATGTTCTAAAACTTCAGTGACCATCCTTATGTTAAGATAGTGGTGATAAAAATGGATGAACAATGGTTTAGATAGAAGAGAGTAGATGTTCTTTAGTAGGGTAAATATATGTGTGCTTGTTTCATCTAAGGTTATAAGTGTGAAGGGAGATTAAGGCAATGTTTTGATATATGTAATAGTCAGTTGAGAATTTTTTGTATGCTTTTTTGGAGATAATTCATGAAATAGTTATTGATGAAAGTATTAGATAATATGAAAAAAAATTATATAGGTTGGTTGCCTAGAAGTTTATATGTGGTTATAATGATAGGATTGAATATTATGTTGGTATACAAGTGGATGAATATATTATGCACTAGTAAATTCCTGATTAGATCTCGGAGTTTGTGTTGAAGTGGTAAGCAGTATTATTTTGAATCCCAAAACTTAAACTAGTATTATTTTTTCATGTGTAGTACCTTGTAACTCCGAGTTAAGCTTGAACATGGTAAGAGTATGTAACCAACTCATACTTTGGTAAGAGTAATCACATGTACCCATGTAGGGATTATAAGTTACATCAAATGAAGTGTAGTGTTTAAGAATAAAAGTGTAATAGAGAAGTTTGTTTGAGAAATGTTGCTAAGCTTGAAAGTTAACAGTTGCTTAGTCTAAAGCATACTAATCTAATTTTTGCTTCTGTTATATATACATATATTCCATGTTATACAGTTATAGACATA
This sequence comes from Capsicum baccatum var. pendulum, assembly GCA_030864225.1. Taxonomy (NCBI): domain Eukaryota; kingdom Viridiplantae; phylum Streptophyta; class Magnoliopsida; order Solanales; family Solanaceae; genus Capsicum; species Capsicum baccatum. Next base: position 37,187,775 of record CM061561.1, read on the forward strand.
ATCTAATACTGTCTCTATTATATGAACCTATATCAACATATTATACATATAACCATATTGTGATTCCTTATTCGAACTCCATACTAAGATTGTGCCCAAGAATTCTTTCCCTCAATTGTTTTTAGAAAATATAGTAAGGAGTGTCTGAGGAAACTCATATTCCCTTCTTAGTACCACTTGGAAATTATATCGCATTAGCTATCACTTCACATTTCTATATGTACGATCATGTCGTGAATGCTTCAATTGAGTTCTAAACTATCAGCATGAGTCAACACCTTATAGTCCATCAAATCAGCTTAAAAATCAATTTCATTTTAGGGATTTTATCGTTTCAACTAAACTATATTTTCATTAGAATACATTATGGCTTAGTACCTTTATTTTTTCACTATTAACAATAATTCAAGAGGCGTAATAGATTTCCCTCCTAGCATTGCACTTTTTTAATTTCATGCATACATCGTTCCATGTGATTCCTATGTAAGTGTTTTTGATTCATATGTATTAGCTAAGTTAGTACTCTGTCAAAAGGTAATTCCAGTTATGAAATATGATCAAGTTTATACATTTAGTTTCATGTGAGTAACTACATTATTTTAACTGCAATATCAATCTCCATTCAAGTAGGAATGATTCCAAAGGGGAGATATTGTAAAACACTGAATCACTAAGCTAAGAACCAATCTGTTCATTAAATGTGTATGTACCTGAATCTAATGATATCTATTTTTACATAGGTGTTAATATCAATTGTTTGGTGTGTGACTAACTTTAGACATAAATTAAAGTCTCTAGTAACTTGCAACTCATAGCAAACTTGGAAGTTTTCTTACCGATTGGATTCTTGTATAGAATCTATTTATAGCGAACTTCAAATGAGAATAACTCCTAGGTTTTGGAGAGTTTCGGAGCTTAAGACCCATCAAATTAAAAATATTTGAGTCTTCTTTCTAAAGCATCTAATTTTTTCTTAATCTGATACTAGAGTAAAAAGGTTATATGGCTTTTTATGAGGGAACCAATAGAGGTCTGTATTTTGAATGTATCACCGAGACAACACAAAAGAAAATTGAATTTTAGTATCAAAAGGGGAGGGTCCAATATTCAACATGTCACAAACCTCCTCCTTCAAGATATTGAAGAGCCACTGTAAGACCCTACAAAATCAAAAGCTTAATTTAGTCCGTTAAAGCTAGAAAAGGGATCCCAGACTTAGAAATTTCAGCTAAGTGTTTTCAATTAGAATTTATTTAGCCTTTATGAGTTGGCGATCCTATTTTATGATCTAACCTTAAAATATCAAATTCTAGGTTGGTTTATGATCAGGAATGTCAATAGGTGTTCTCGAGTGAGTTTTTGTATTTTCAAACATCATTTGAGACACGTTTATCGATAAATATTTTTCTCAGCTCCCAGTGCCAAATTCCAGTGAGCCGATGCAAACTCGACGCATTGCGCTAGCCATCGCGTAGACCCCATCGACACGATGCATCGGTCTACGCATTACTTGACACATTTTTTAGTAATTAAAAAGCCACAATCTCAGGAGTAATTGGGTCATTTTCCTACCTTATTCATCCCCAAAAATACAAAATTAAGTCATTCCTAGGGAAAAATTCATTAATTCATCACAAATTGCTCTCAAGAACAAACCCTAGGGCATTTGATTTCAAATTTAAGACTCAAGAACACACTATTAATCTTCATTAATTCAAGTACCAAGGTACGTGAAGTGTTCCTCCTAGGATTTCCTTGCACCCTTAGAGTTCAAGAAACTCTTTTAAAGTATAAGTTAGATGATTTTGTGAATTACGTGCTGGATTTTGAATGTATTCTTGATTTTGATGTTAATTGGATTTCTAATCCATGGGTTATTAGAAGTTTAATGTGAAATTATTTATCATGTGTGTAGTATCATCTGAATTCATGTTGAACCCTTTAAATTGTAATTTGAGATTTGAAATTATGATGCCTACATGTTGTTTAGTATCATGTGCATAGATTATATTTTCCCAAGTGCGTGATATATTGTTCATGTGAACTAAAAGGAAAAAATCATGTAATGCTAGCTTATGTGTAAGTTTAAATCTTACAAGTGTTTGATAAAATGTCTCTATAAAAGAGTTATGAATAAGTGCACATGGTTATGCTTTTCAAGTTTAGGTTGTGTTTTACTTTTCATGCTATCGAGTCCTGGGGTATTCAATGCCCAAAAATCTAGTTGTTTGCCTAGAGCTACAGTAGTTATAGAACGGTCTCAGTAGTGTCACGAATAGTAGCACTCAGTAATCAGTCATAGTTTTAGTTCAATATTTAATTTATACCTCAAGTAAACCCAGTAAGTTAACAGAACTCGTTAGTATTCTGTCAGTCAATGAAACCCAGTGAACTTCATTCAGTTAGATAGAATGATCAGTAATAGTTCAGTCAACCCTAGAACAGTCTAGAAATCAGTTCAGTAGCTATTCAAATGGGAGTAGGATTCAGCACCAAGTGAGTGCAGGGATGACGGCTTCCCCGTTAGAGAGGCAGAGTCATTAGTAGCAGTCCCTATACTTTAGAACTACGTAGCTAGCATAGGATATGAGAAATCACCCATCATTTTAGGCTTGAATTTCTCACAGGGGTCACCTATCAGTTCAGGCTTGACAACCTTTGTCATTGGGGACAATTCAATACACTAGTTTAGTAGATCCACACAACTAGTGTCAGTACCCATGGCATGATATTGACATCCTTCCATCGGGGGTTATACGTTGGACCCCGATCTATTCATAGAGGGACATGTCAGTTAGATGAATACCTCCCATAGTTTCAATTTTTTTTTCAGTATTAATCCAGAACGTAGTTCAATTCTACAGATTTAGAACTGTCAGACACAGTTATCCAACTCAGTGTAGAACTTAGATCAGTTCTTCAAAATTAGGACTATTAGAAATAGTCATTAATTTATCAATAATGCAGTAACAATAAACTCAGATACCAGTTAATCAGTATTCAAAACTCAGTATCAAGTGTTATCATGACCTCAGATACAGCTTATGTATTCATGCATGTACTCTCATTCAGTTATGTTCACATTACTCAGCCAGTTTTTGTTCATGCATATGAACCTATGCATATCAGCCTACCTCATTTAGCATACCAGTACATTCAAAGTACTGACGCATACTTTTATTTTGTGCTATGATGTCTTATATCATTGGTTCAGATATACGGGCTCCTGAACGTACTTAGTAGCCCAGCCTATCAGCGGCAGACTTAAGGGTGAGTCATCATTGTTCAAGGACAAAGTTATTATTTTAGCTTATTAGTAGTTTAGTAGTCGGGTTTAGTTGGGGGCTTGTCCCATCAACTCCATATCCAGACAATTACAGGCTTTCAAACTAGAGTACTTCAGATAGATATTTTAGTTTTTCAGTATTCATTTATTAGTATTTGTTTTCAATTATGAACCTTATGGCGACTTCATCCTAACTTTCGCATTTATTTCAGATATATTACAACTACAGTGTTACTATTATTCAGTGGTCAGAGAAAGTACCAGTCATGGGTTAGCTGGTGGTCCTTTGGGGTTTCTAGCATCGTGTAGCATTCGGGGTAAAGACTCGGGGTGTTACAAACTTGGTATCAGATCCTAAGGTTCAATGGAGTCCTAGGGAGTCTGAAAACTGCATCAAGTAGAGTCTTGTACATGGGTGTGTAGTGCACCATGCTTACGGACAGGAGGCTATGAGATGTCTTAGGAAAAATTTCTCTTCTTTCAGTATTCATGTCGTGAGAGTGAACATGAACTCAAGTCACACTCTCAGTCTAATATTTTTCTTCCTTTAATTTATAGAATATGCCTCCCAAGAAGAATGAAAGAAGAACAAGAAATCAGCTATCCTCTCAGCCCATTCAAGAAGATCCTTTGAATGAGTATGTCTCCTACACAGAATTCAGAGCTATATTTACCACTCTATCCAATTCAGTAGCAGCCCAAAATAAATGCCTAGCTGCCGTTCTGGACAACCCAGTGGCCAATACTACTGCAGCTAGAATTTGGGACTTGACCCAAATGAACCTTTTATTATTTACTAGGTCTAAGTCAGATGAGGACCCATAGGAATTCCTTGATTAGGTGCATAAAGTTACAAATATTATGGGGGTGATGGATAGTGAGAGTGATGATTTGGATACATATTAGTTGCAGGATGTAGCTCACTCATGGTTCAAGTAGTAAAAGGCAAAGAGGGCCACATATGCAGGTCCTATAGAATGGATGGAGTTTGCCACTACTTTCCTTGATAGGTTCTTCCCACTAAATTTGAAGAAAGCTAAGGTTTTAGAGTTTATAAATCTAAAGTAGGGAAACATGATAGTATAAGAGTATTCTCTCAAGTTTACTCGGTTAGCTAGATACGCCCCTCACGTGGTAGTAGATAGCAGATCTAAGATGAGTTAGTTTGTTTTGGTTGTTTCTAATAGTTTGGTCAAGAAGTGTAGGACCGCAATACTAATTAAGTATATGGACATATCCAGGCTCATGGTCCATGATCAGCAATTAGAAGAGGTTAAGAATAAAAAGAAGGAAAGGGAGAATAAGAGAGCTAAATAAGTAGCTTCAACTTCACTCAACCTAGGTCAAAAGGTGGTAACTATCCTCAGTTTCATGAAAGGTCTTCATCCCCAGCACCCTCTTCAGCTAGTGACTCAGTACCCAAATTCAGAAATAATAATAAGGATAGGGCACCAAGCTCTAAGTCCCGAGGTAGTGTTAATAGTGCCCGTACAAATCCTCTATGTTAAGAATATGGCAGACACTATCAGGGTAAGTATAGAGCTGGTAGTGAAGTATGATTTGAGTGTGGCATGCTAGGCCATCAAATTTGGTAGTGTCAGGTAGTTTCTCAGAAAGGTAGGGAGTTGTGCCAACAGGGCCAGTCCCATTAGTCGTCAGTTCCAGTCGGTCGTCCAACTCAGCAGGGTGTTGCTTCCATTACTACCAGTGGTCAGCATCTAACCAGATTATACACGCTTCAGTCCCGATAGGATCACAAAAGCTTTCCTGATGTGGTCACTTATATATTATAATGTTATCATTTATATGTTTATTCTTTGCTAGATCCAGGAGTTTTTAGTACTTTGTGATTCGTTATATAGTTGTTGACTTCGAAGTCAGTCCCAAAATCTTAACAGAACCTTTTGCAATGTCTACCCCAGTGGATAAATCTATCATACCCCGTTGGGTATACAGGAACTGTCCGATTATCGTATCTTAGAAAGTTACTTCAGCAGACTTTGTAAAATTAGAGATGATAGATTTTGATGTCATTCGTAGAATGGACTCTCTCCATTCATGCTATGCCTCAGTTGACTATAGAAACAGAATTTTCCAATTTTAATTTCCAAATGAACCTATCCTAGAGTGGAAGGGTAGTACTTCAGCACTTAGGGGTCAGCTTGTTTCTTACCTTAGGGTGAGAATAATGATATCTAAGGGATGTATCTATCATCTTGTTCAAGTTTAGGACTCTAGTTCAGATACCCTTAATCTTGAATCAGTGTCAGTAGGATGTGAATTCCTAGAAGTGTTTCCCAAAGATCTTCCCAGAGTTTCTCTCGAAAGGGAAATTGACTTCAAAATCAACCTTCTTCTATATACTCAGTCCATCTCTTGCCATGCAGAATGGATCTAGTAGAACTCAAAGAGTTAAAAGAACCACTGAAAGATCTTCTAAATAAGGGATTCATCAGACCTAGAGTATCCCTGTGAGGTGCACCAATTTTATTCGTGCATAAAAAGACATTCTCTCAGAATGTGCATTGACTACCATCAGCTAAATAAAGTCATGGTCAAGAACAAGTATCCACTTCATAGAATCGATAACTTGTTTTACCAACTTTAGGGTGCCAATTACTTTTATAAGATAGACCTCAGATTAGGCTACCATCAGGTAAGAGTCAGAGAATGTAACATTCTGAAGATAACCTTCAAAACTCAGTATGGTCACTTTAAATTCTTAGTCATGTCATTTAGTCTTACCAATGCCCCAGCAGCTTTCATGGACTTGATGAACCATGTGTTCAAGTAGTACTTGGACATGTTCGTTATAGTCTTCATAAATGACATTCTTGTCTACTCCCGCAGTGATCATGATCATTCATACCATCTCAGAATAGTATTATAGACTCTCAGAAACCATAAGTTATTTGCTAAATTTAGTAAGTGTGACTTTTGGCTAAGGTCAGTAGCTTTCCTCGACCATATTATTTCTGGTGATGGAATTAGAATTGATCCCCAAAAGACCAAAGAAGTGAGAAACTAGGCTAGACCATCTCTCCATCAGATATCAAGAGCTTCTTAGGCTTGGTTGGCTATTATAGATGGTTTGTTGAGGGATTTTCATATATTGCATCCCCTATGTCTAGATTAACTCTAAAGAAAGTCAAATTCTAGTTTTTAGATTCTTGTGAGAAGAGTTTTCAGGAGTTGAAGACTTGACTCACTACAACCCCAGTTTTAACTTTACTAAATGGTTCAGATGGATTTTTGGTATATTGTGATTCTTCTAGAGTTGGTTTAGGGTGTGTTTAGATGTAGAGAGGTAAGGTCATAGCTTATGTCTCTATACTAATTAAGCCCTATGAAAAGAACTATCCTACTCATAATCTTGAGTTAGCAATTGTAGTATTTGCCATAAAGATTTGGAGGAACTATTTGTATGGAGTGCACGTTGATGTGTTCACTGACTATAAGAGACTGCAGTATCTTTTCTCTCAGAATTACCTAAACCTCCATCAGAGAAGATGGTTAGAGTTTTTGAAAGACTGGAACATGAGTGTTCTGTATCATTTGAGAAAGGCCAACATAGTGGATGATGCTCTCAGTGGGATGTCTATAGGTAGTTTTGATCACGTGGAAGAGGATAAGAAGAAGTTAGTTCAGGAAGATTATCAGTATGATCAACTCGGTGTTTGCATAGTCGATTTAGCAAAAGGTAATGTATGGTGTAGAGTAGATCAAAATAATCTCTGGTTTCTGAGGTGAAGGAAAAGTAGAATAGGGATCCCAGTCTAGTGAAGTTGAAAGAATCAGTTAGAGATAAGAAGATAGGGGTTTTCTCCCAAGGGGAGATGGTGTATTGCATTGTCAGGGTTAGTTATGTATGCTAGGTGTAGATTGCTTCAGACAGCGGATTCTCGCAGAAGCGCATGGTTCCTGCTACTTGATTTATCCAGGGGCCACTAAGATATACCACGACTTGTGGGAAGTCTATTGGTGGAGTGGAATAAAAAGAGACATTGCAGATTTTGTAGCTAAGTGCTCAATATGTCATTAGGTTAAGATTGAGAACCAGAAGCCTAGTGGGTCCATGCAGGAGTTCAGTATTCCCATAGGGAAATGGGAAGTAGTGAACATGGACTTTGTGATGGGTTTGCCTCGTAGTCTTCGTCAGCATGATTCCATATGGGTTATAGTAGACAGGATGATGAATTTAGCTCATTTCTTACTAGTCTATACCTCTTATCCAGCCAAGGATTATTTCAAGATCTATGTTAGAGAGTAGGTCAGATTGAACGGAGTTCCATTATCCATCATTTCAGATAGAGGTATATAGTTTACCTCTCATTTCTGGAGATCCTTCCAAAATTGTCTTGGTACCCAAGTTCACCTCACCACAACCTTCTATCCCTAGAAAAATGAGAAATCAAAAAGGACTATTCAGACTTTGGAAGATATGCCAAGGACGTGCTCCATTGACTTTAAGGATAGTTGGGATGACCACTTACCATTGATTGAGTTTGTGTATAATAATAGTTACCATTCCAGCATTTAGATCACTCCATTTTAGGCGCTCTATGAGAGGAGATGTAGATCTCCCATTGGTTGGTTTAAAGTAGGTAAGTCCATAGTGGTTGGGCCTGACATAGTATTTGATACCTTAGAAAAAGTTCTGTTGATCAGGGAAAGGCTTAAGATAGCTCAGCGCTGACACAAATCATATACCGATGTGTGCAGAAAGGCCTTGATTTTGAGATTGGGGATTATGTGTATTTTAAAATATCTCCTATGAAAGGAGTGAAAATATTTGGCAAGAAGGCGAAGCTCAGTCCTCGATATATCGGTCCTTACCGAATTCTCAACTATTTTGGAAAGGGAGCCTATGAGCTTGAGTTGCCTCCATATCTATCTTTAGTCCATCCAGTGTTTTATGTATTCTTGCTAAAGAAATTCATAGGTGACCTAGCAGTTGTAGTCCCTATAGAGGGTATAGATGTTTAGAACAATCTCTCTTATAAAGAGGTTCCAAACGAAATCCTTGATTATTAGATTCAGAGACAGATGAACTAAGAAGTCCCTCTAGTAAAAGTTCTTTGGTTGAATTGGTTCATTGAGGAAGATACTTGGGAAGGAGAAGTAGATATGCGGACCAAGTATCCTCAGCTGTTCTTTGCAAACTCAGACTTAGCTCAAGGTAACATCTTTCCTTGAACTTGCTCAGTTCTATGTTCAGATCTCCCTTATGAATTTGATATTAGTCCAGTTGTATAGAATTCTCATATCATGCATATCTTCATGAAATTGCTCAGTTATGTGTCACATCTCCAGCATTCATTCATGCTTAAGTCACGCATGTTCACTATGAAAATTCAGTATATCAGTAGTTTCAGTCATAAAATCATGTTTCAGTTATGCATGCTCAATAAACAAGTTCAGTCTATCAGTATTCTCATCTTAAATAGTCTCATGCGAGGATGAATGTTCCCAAGGGGGGGATATTGTAATACCCTGCAAAATCCTAAGCTTAATTCGGTCCGTTAATGCTAGAAAAGGGGTCCCGGACTTAGAAATTTCAGCTAAGTGTTTGCACTAAGAATTTATTTAGCCTTCAGAAGTTGACGATCCTATTTTACGATCCTTACGACCTTAAAATATCAAATTCTAGGTTGGTTCATGATCAAGAATGTCAATAGGAGTTCTCGAACGAGTTTTGGAATTTTTGAACAGCATTTGAGGCACGTTTGAAACTCTGAAATAGTTGATCGACACGATCTCGATGCATCGTGTCACCTATCAAGTCAATAAATATTTTCCTCAAATCCCAATGCCAAATTCTAATGAGCTGAAACGAACTCGATGCATCGCGTTGGCCATCGTGTTGACCCTATTGAAGCGGTATATTGGTCTGTGTGTCGCTGGAAACATTTTTAAGTAATTAAAAAGTCCCATCCTCAACGGTAATTGAGTCATTTTCCCACCTTATCCATCCCCAAAAACACAAAAATAAGCCATTCCTAGAGCAAAATTCATTCATTACAAATTTCTCTCAAAAACAAACCCTAGGGCCTTTGATTTCAAATTCAAGACTCAAGAACTCATTATCAACCTTAATTCATTAAAGTACCAAGGTATGTGAAGTGTTCATCCAAGGGTTTCCTTCCACCGTTGGAGTTGATAAAAACTATTTTAAACTTTAAGTTAGATGATTTTGTGAATTCCATGTTGGATTTTGAATGTATTCTTAATTTTGATGTTAATTCGATTTATAATCCATGGGTTATTACAAGTTTCATGTGAAATTATTTATCATGTGTGTAGTATCATGTGAATTATTGTTGAACCCTTGAAATTATAAATTGGGATTTGAAATTTTGATGCCTAAATATTGTTTAGTATCATGTTCATAGATTATGTTTCCCCAAGTGCTTGATACATTGATCATGTGAACTAAAAGGGAAAATTCAGGTCAAGATAGCTTATGTGTAAATTTTTATCTTACAAGTGTTTCATAAAATGTCTATGAATGGGTTAGGAACAAGTGCACATTATTATACTTTTTAAGTTTATGTTACGCTTTACTTTTCATGCTATCGAGTCCTGGGGGTATTCAATACCCGAAAATCTATTTGTTTACCTAGAGCTACAATAGTTATAGAATGGTATTAGTAGTGTCATGAACAGTAGCACTCAATAATCAGTCACAGTTTCAGTTCAGTATTTCGTTAAGACCTTAAGTAAAACCAGTCAGTTAATAGAACTTAGTAGTATTTCGTCAGTCAATGAAACCTAATGAACTCAATTCAGTTAGAAATCATGATCAGTAATAGTACAGTTAAGCCTAGTACAATCTAGAAATCAGTTTAGTATCTATTCAATTGGGAGTAGGATTCAACACCGAGCGAGTGCAGGGATGAAGGCTTTCACATCAAATAGGTAGAGTCGTTTGTAGCAGTCCCTTACTCCTTAACTACGTAGATAGCGTAGGATATGAGAAGTCACCCATTAGTTTAGGCGTGACTTTCTTATAGGGGTTAGCTGTCAGTTCAGGCTTGACACCCTTAGTCCTTCGGGATAATACAGTATACCAGTTTAGTGGATCCACACAGCTAGTGCCAGTACCCATGGTATGGTACTAACACCCTTTCAACGGGTTACAGGTTGTACCCTAATCCATTCATAAAGGGACATATGGGTTAGATGACTATGTCCCACAGATTTATTTCAGTGTCAGTCTTAGTACAAAACTCAGTTTAGTTCTACAGATTCAGGACTGTCATGCACAGTAATCCAGCTCAATGTAGAACTCACATCCGTTCTTTAGAATTAAGACTATCAGAAATAGTCAATCAATTAGTAGTAATACTGTATCAGTAAATACAGATATTAGTTAATTTGTATTAATAACTCAATATCCAGTGTTATCATGACCTCAGTTATAGTTTATGTATTCATGGATGCACTCTTATTTAGTTATGTTCATGTTACTCAAACATTTATTGTTCATGCATATGAACCCATGAATATCAACTTACTTTACTTAGCATACCAGTACATTCAAAGTAATGATGCATACTTTTATTTTGTTCTATGATGTCTTATATTATAGGTTCAGATGAACGGGATCCTGACCGTACTTAGCAGCCTAGCCTATCAGCAACAGACTTGGGGGTGAGTCCTCATAGTTTGAGGACAAAGTTATTATTTCAGTTTATTAGTAGTTCAGTAGTCAGGGTTAGTTGGGGTCTTGTCCCATCAACTCCATATTCAGACAGTTAGAGGCTTTCAGAATAGAGTACTTCAGACAGATATTTCAGTTTTTCAGTATTCATTTATTAGTATTTGTTTTTAGTTATGAACCTTATGGCAACTTCAGCCTAAATTTCGTATTTATTTAAGAGATATTACTATTATATTGTTACTATTATTTAGTTCTCATAGAAGGTACTAGTCATGGGTTAGCTAGTGGTCCTTTGGGGTTGCTAGCACCATGTTGAGTCCAGGGTACAGAATTGGAGCATTACAGCCATGTCAGTGGTGCTCCATAATTTCACTGCTCCATGGTAGTGTAAACAACGATGTTAAAATTCTATTTTTTCTTTACTTTTTCGAGGATAAATAATCATTTTTATTCTAATTGACCCTACAAATGATACAAAAACATTTTCCTCATTCCATAACACAAATTCATTAGTCACTCTCCTTTCAAACTCTCTTGAACTCTGATGCAAGTGTTTTCTTTCTTAAAAAGTAAAGTTCCATGGGCTTCAATTCAATCTAACATTTAACAAATCATCAAGTTTAGATATGTGGGGTTTGAACAAGAGTTTTATTTCATCCTTATTCCCAATAACTCTATTTTTCATAAGTGATTTACAAATTTGATAATTATTGTTCATACCCACTTTACAAAATTTTAAACTATAATGCTCCTTTATGAACTGAATTGCCTATTATCACCAAAATTCATGGTTACTTATGTTTTAGTCATATGGTTGATCTTACGAATTGAATTTAGAATTCTTAGAATTCTAGTAAATGTATATGAATTTTGCATGATTTACTCAAATTACAAGAAATTCATGTTGGGTTCAAGATTAAAAGTGTGAATAGAAAATGGAGGGAAAAAATTGAGATCAAACTCAAAATGGAAAGTGTACTCAAAAATGAAAAAGTCTACTAATTCTCCCACATTATTGGGAGAATGAAACTTTCAAGTGTTTATATTAAGAAACACTTACTCCACATGGTATGTGAGACAAGAATCAAGAGGTGCCTCGCGCCGTCGTCGTCGTCTCTTGCTCGACTCGGCGTTGTCTTCGTCAAATGATCGATCGATAAGATTAATATTTTTTGATAAAATATATTTCAAACTTGGGAAGACACCGTATCTGAAATACCAAAGGAAAAAATGCACTATTTTGAATGGACAAACATGACTATTCAGAAAGGATACACATTTCCAATGAACCATTCCCTCCTTTCCAAAGAGGCACTTGATGGCTATATAAACCTGTATTTTTTCACAAGTTTGTAGTGAAAATTTCTACATTACAAATATTTCTTGTTCTAAAAAATAGTATGTATGATCATCTCCCAATGAGTGGGTTCGAAGAAAATCCGATCGTTTGACGTACCATTATTATTGGATTGTTAAGCCATTTTATCCTGGGAGAAAAATTTTGCAACCTCGAGTACTTGAGGGGAATTATTTCATTAAGGAAACTCTGTGAATTTGGAGGACTTGTGATCTTGTGTTGAAGGTGTTGGAAAACTTCATAAGTGTTCTTGATTTATTCTTAAACTTGTGTTGAAGTAGTTTTGCCAAAATACAGATTTTGTGTACCCAAATCAACAATCTGAAGGAAATAAATTTGAAATAAAAATTTTTTGCTTGTTTGGTGAAATTTTCTTTTCGCTAAAACTTTTTTTCACAATCTATTTTGTTTGGTTTCTATAGATTAAAACTTTATGCTTTCTACTCCTTTTGAACTTAACAAGTGATTTGAAGAAATAAAATCATCATCACAAGTTAAAGGTCATTCGGTTAACAATTTGAAGACATAAAAACCTCATCGTTAAACTAGAAACAAGCAGTATTTATAAGTTGCACGAACTTGTAATAAACATAATTTATACTAAAGTTGAGTGTCTTTTGTGATAGGAAAAATGACTACAGAAGGTCATGGTGATGGTGTGACAAGTGTGGCAGCAACTAATGTTTCCACAACTAGTCGCACAAATGCGCCACCAGCTATGGCACTAGCGGAAAAGCCCAAAAAATTTTATAGAGTTGATTTAAGGAGATGGCAACAAAAGATTTCTTCTATTTAACAACCTTATATCTTGAAAGGTTTATTTCAAAAGATGCTCTAGAAATGCCTGAAGTAACTTCAGACCATAAGCAATTCATTATAACAGAGGTGTGGAAGTAATCTAATTTCCTATGTAGAAATTACATCCTAAGTGGCCTCCAAGATGACTTGTATAACGTCTATAGCGTAATGAAGACATCTAAAGAATTGTGGAGTGCATTGGATAAGAAATACAAGACTGAGGATACGGGAACCAAGAAGTTCTATGTTTCACTATTCCTACAGTACAAAATAATTGACAACAAAATTGTTATTTCTCAAGTACAGGAGTTGTAAGTTATCATCCATGATCTCCTTGTAGAAGGTATAAATTTATTGAATACCTTATTTGATCATGTTAAATATTCATAATATTCACATAAACTTTGTTGTCAGTTTGGTTGTAAATGAGAAATTTCAAGTAGATGCGATAATTGAGAAGTTTTCACCTTTGTGGAAGGACTTCAAGAATTACTTGAAACATGAACAAAAGAAGATGACAGTCAAAGACATAATTGTGAGGTTGCGCATTGAGAAAGACAATAAAGCAACAAAGAGGTGGTCTAAAGGAAATTTTGTAATATATAGAGCTAATATTGTAGAAGACGATCCCAACAACAAAAAGAAGTTGAAGAAAGTTGGAAAACAAAGCAATCAACCTAACAAAAAATTCAATGAAAAATTCTTTAACTGTGGAAAGATTGTCCATAAGTCTATAGATTGTCGTTCCCTAAAGAAATACAAAAAGAAGGATCAAGCAAATATGGTTGAATCACATAACAAAATGGACTATCTATGTGTCATGCTTTCGGAATGTAACTTGATGGAAAATCCTCGAGAATGGTGGATGGATTCTAGTGCCACATGTAACATTTGTGAAAATAAAGAGTTGTTTGTGTTATTTTCTCCAGCTCAAGGCAAAGAGAAGATCTATATGGCAAACTCCGCAACTGTAAAAGTTGAAGGAGCAGGAAAAGCCTATCATAAAAGGACATCAGATAAAGTGTTGACTCTTAACAATGTCCTGTATGTACCGAATTTAAGGAAGAACTTAATTTCTGTATCACTTCTTGATAAAAATAGATTCAAATATGTATTTCTTTCTGAAAAAGTTGTACTTAGTAAAGAAGAAGTGTACATAAGAACAGGTTACCTCACTGAGGGCCTATTTAAAATGAATGTAATGAATGTTGAAATCAATAAGGTTCTATTTCTTCTTACTTGATTAGTTTAATGATTTGTGGCATAAATTATTAGGACAAGTTAACTACAAAATGTTGTGGAAAGTGAGTAACTTAGAAGCTTTGCAAAACTTTGAGTGCAATAAATCAAAATGTCAAACGTGTGTGGAATCAAAGTATGCTAAGCATTTGTATAAGTCCGTTGAAAGGAATTCCAATCCCTTATACTTAATCCACACTGACATTTGTGATATGAAGTCAACACCATCTCGTAGTGGGAAAAAGTATTTAATAACTTTTATTGACGATTGCACTAGGTACTGTTATGCCTATTTGGTAAATAGTAAGGATGAAGCAATAGATGCATTTAGAAAAAATAAAACAAAAGTAAAAAGATCAAAATGATAAGAAGTGATATGGGTGGAAAATATGAATCTTCCTTTGTGGAAATATGTGTAGAGAATGGAACTGTCCATCAAAATACGGCCCTGTATTCACCTTGCTGAAAGGAAAAATCAAACCTTAGAGAAAATAATGAATTCCTTACTAATAAGTTCAGGTTTACCGCAAAACTTATTGTGGGAAGCTATCCTAATAGCTAATTGAATACTTAATAGAGTGCCCCACAGTATGACACTATCAACTCCATATGAAAATTGGAAAGGAAGGAAACCCAACTTGAAATATTTCAAAGTGTGAGGGTGTCTAGCGAAGTTCTAAGTTCCTATGCCTAAAATGGTAAAGATAGGACCTAAGATGGTGGACTATGTATTCATAGGGTATACTGAAGTAGTAAAGCATGTCAGTTTTTGGTTCATAAATTTGAATATCCAGATATCAATGAAAATACGGTAATTGACTCAGACAATGCTAAATTCTTTGAATACATGTATCTGTATAAAATTAGACATGAACGGTCTAGTTGGGGGTCTAAATGACCCCGAGATGAACCAAGTGAGGATGTACATAATGATGAAAATCCAAGACAGAGTACACGTCAAAGAACGTCAACTTCATTTGGATTGAATTTTGTATCATTTCTCATAGAAAATAAGCCTCAAATATTTAAAAAAGTGATGTTATCATTAGGCTCATCCTTTTTTAAAGAGGCATTCAATAGTAGATTGATTCAATCTTAAGCAACCATATATGGGAATTGGTTGATCTTCCTCCAGGAAATAAACCTTTATGTTCTAAATGGATCTTCAAAACAAAAATAAAAGCGGATGGTACTATTGACAAATACAAGGCAAGACTTGTAGTAAAAGGCTTGAAATAGAAAAAAAGCCTTGATTACTTGATACGTACTCGACATTAAAAAGGATACATTAAATTGGATGTTAATTTCCTTGGCGGCAGTATATGATCTTGAAATCCATCAAATGAATGTGAAAACAACATTCCTAAATAGAGAATAGGAGGAAGAAATTTACATGGAACAACCCGAGGGTTTTGTGGTTCTTGGTAAAGAAAAAAAGGTATGCAAACTGATTAAGTCACTCTATGGACTAAAACAAGCACCAAAATAGTGGAATGCAAAGTTTGACCAAACCATGTTGGAAAATAGGTTCAAGATAAATAAATCTGATAAATGTGCTTACATTAAAGACACTCCAAATCACCAAGTCATTATTTGTTTGTATGTGGATAATGTGTTGATCATCAGTAGAGACATTTCTGACATAAATGCTATGAAATGAGTGCTCGAGAGAAAGTTTGATATTAAATACCTTGGAGTTGCGGATATGATCTTAGGAATAATAATTCATAGAAATCCACAAGGGCTACCATTATCACAGTCTCATTACATTGAAAAGGTACTTGACAAATTCAAGTATTTGAAATTTAGTATTGCCAAGACTCCATTGGACATAAGTTTTGCACTTTAAAAGAATAAAGATGAAAGTGACTCACATTGGTGTACGCAAGAGTATTGGGATGTTTAATGTATATAATGAATTATACACGACCAGACATAGAATGTGCTATTAGTAAGTCGATTCAGTACAAGAGTAATCCTAATAAAACTCATTGGATGGCAATGAAAAGAGTTTTGGGGTATCTTAATATACTAAATACTATGCTTTGCATTATAATAAATATCCTGTTGTACTTGAAGAATATAGTAATGTAAATTGGATCATCAGATTGAATGAAATAAAATCCATGAGTTGATATGTATTTACTATAAGTGGAGGAGCAGTCTCTTGGAAATTATCCAAATAGACATGCATTGCTTGCTCTACAATACAATCAAAATTTATCGCATTAGCTAAAGCCGGTGAAAAAGAAAAATGGCTCAAAAATATCATGGAAGATATTCCTTATTGGACCAAACCATTGGCACCAGTATGTATAAACTGTGATAGTCAAGCAACAATAGGTAAGACAGGGAGCATAATGTACAACAGTAAATATCATCACATAAAACGGAAACATAATATCGTTAGATAACTTCTCTCTAGTGTAATTATTATTGTTGACTATGTAAAGTCAAAGGATAATATGTCGGATCTATTTTAAAAAGGCCTATCTAGAGAAGGAGTTGAGAGGACATCCAAGGGAATAGGTTTATGGCCTAGGACAAGTCAACATGCCGGTAACTCTACCTAGCAGTCTGGAGATCCCAAGAGCTAGGCTTAAGGAGATCAAACAAAGTTTTCTCATTCAACATTGTTAATATACCCAATCCATTCTCATGATGTAGACAATGTTTAGCAAACAAGGATAAGGCTTATGCTGTGAAGTCTTTTAATGATTATCTAAATTTTAGATATTTGACCAAACAGTTTAATCTATAAGATTGAACGTTTCAAAATCACCTATGTGAGGCTGATGTGAAATTCGTTCAAGGAGAATGTTATTAAAGGCCTATTCTCTAAGCTCTCATGAGACCAGGACTTGTTCATGGCTGAAATGAACAAAACTATGAGAACCATAAACGGTAAAAGGTTAGTTATGTGAAATGTTTTCTAGATGTACATTAAAGATCCACGGTTCAAATATATCAAATCTACCGATTGATCGAGTGCATTCGATGCATGTTCACTATGGAAATTTCAAAGGGAAACCCACTTATCCAAATGCAACCAGTCTTTGCTTGATCTTCACATACTTGTTCGTAAATTTTTATAAAAAATTATCCATTCCCCATTCATGTGGGGGGTTGTTATGTTCAAGATTAAAAGTGTGAATGAAAAATGGAGGGAACTGAGTGGAGGGAAAAATTGAGATAACACTCAAAATGGAAAGTGTACTAAAAAATGGAAAAGTCTACTAATTATCCCGCATTGGTGGGAGAATGAAACTTTTAAGTGTTTATATTAAGAAATTCTTAATCCACATGGTTAGTGAGGGAATAATCAAGAGATGCTTCGCATCGTCGCTTTCGTCGCTCTCTTGGCTCTGTTCGACTTCAGATTTGGATTTGGATTTGGATTTAGATTTGTCAAATAATCTATCGATGATATTAATCTTTTTTTGGAAAAATTTATTTCAAACTTGGGAAGAAATCCTGTCAGAAAAAACAAATGAAAAGACACAATAATTTTTACTGGTTTTGATCCTCCATAAACGTGCAGGCTTCTGCATACAGAAACAATGCTGAAAGCTGCTTAGAAGAGACACAACTCTTTGAGTAAAAGACACACTTTTTCAAAAAAAAGTTATGACTATTTGAATAGTTGTGGCTATTCGAAAAAGACACACTATTTCAAATAGACAGACATGACTATTCTAAAATGTCGCAATATTTTTTTTAATGCATGTAAAAGTGATGGAAAAAAAATAATATATTTTACATACCTACCAAGTTTATCAACTTTTGGAAAATGATAAAAATAAAGATACCTCTATTGTCACTCCAAAAAATGCTCCCTAATGAACTGGACAATCAGTGGGTTTCTACCAATAAAGAAAAAGTAATATCTAAATAGGAAATTTTTAAATCGAGGATTCAACTTTCCAATGAACCATTGCCTCCTTTTTTAAGAGGCACTTAATAGATATATAAACCTGCATTTTTTCACAAGTTTGTAACAAAAATTTCAGCATTACAAACACTTCTTGTTCTAAAAACTCTGTGTGATCATCTCCCGTTGAGTGAGTTCAAAGAGAATCTGATCGTTTGAGGTACCACTACTGTCGATTTGTTTAGCCATTTTATCCTTGAAGGAAAATTCTACAACCTCTGGTACTTGACAGAAATTATTTCCTTAAGAACACTCCGTGAATTCAGAGGATTTGGTTTTTTTCAATTCATCTATTTTTCTTTGAAAAAAACTGAAAACACACTTCCTTGAAAGATCATTTTTATCTAGTGTTGAAGGTGTTGGAAAACTTCATAAGTGTTCTTGATTTATTCTTGAACTTGTGTTGAAGTAGTTATGCCAAAATACAGATTTTGTGTAGCCGAAACAACAATTTAGACTTATGATCTCAGATTTAATAAGAAATTCACACATGTACTTGTGGATATGAAAATTAACAGAAACACATTTGATCTGTAGATTTATAAACTCGTATTCTTTTATTTATGGTGAATTTCATATATGTTGTGAGCAGAAATATGATTTTGGTAGTACTATCCAACCCCAAGGAGTGAGGTTTTAGTTTAGCCTAGTCCCAAAAACCACGTCTCATCATAGGAATGTATTATATTTTCCCCCAAAAATAATGCCTATGTGTGATCACACCAAATCATGATTCTTTATCCTGGCAAGGTATTGAACACCCTCCCAACAAAGGTTAAAAGTTGTGCTCCACAATGCTCAAATGGAGCATGTCGGTTAAGAGAATCTCCCATAAATATACTAATTTTAGAAATTAAGAGTAACGATTCACTGACTTTACTAGATTATGCTTTACTACTTATACTTTATGACATTTTATCTTTTAGTTTCAGTCATGAAATATGGTAATCTATAAACATTTGGAATGCATTTTTTATGGTACGATATAAACCAGTTTTACTTATTGCATTCACTCCCATATAATTAGTACATTCCATAAGTACTGACCACATACTCTATATGCTATACCTTCAGACTCACGATTAGTTGTGATTGTCAGTGCCTACTCCCCTCCAATTGGTAAGTCCTCATGTAACGAGGACTTAGTTATGTTCTCCTCTTTTATTTTATTCCTTAATAAATAATTTCTAATTATTTTCTACAAAGACGATGGATATCGTCGCTTTTATTAAAAAATAAGAGATTAATTTTATAAAAATGATATTTTCCGTCATTTTTCTAACATTTTTAATTCATTAATAAATAAAAAAATTATATTTTAAAAAATAAAATTATATATATAATTTTACAAAAAACTGATGGACAAGGTCACTTTTGTTCGTCTCTCTTTTGGTCAATTTTTTAGTCAGCAGATTATTAGGGCAACTCTCTTATTTTCCCTCCTCTCCTCTTTTTTCCTTTATTTTTCTTCTTTCTTTCTCTTTCTTCTCTCCTTCACAATTTTTCTCCTTCTCTACTTCTCCTCTGTCGGTCACCGCTCCTACTACTACTATTGTCGCTGGCGCTGCTAGTCGATGTCGTTGTTGGTAAGCTCCCTCCTTCAACTTTCAAATAAATATTACCTTAACCGAAATTAATATTACCTTTAAAAAGCAAATGTAAAGTTCAAATCTCTTTTGTATTATGACTTTTATTTGATCTAGAAGTCCGGTTATGTAGAATGTTGTTTCGATGATATTCATTGATAAGAAAATTTGAAAGGATTGTGATGGCTATATAGTATCCAAATTTTGTAACATTTGAAAGGATTGTGATAGCTATATCGTATCCAAATTTTTGAACGATTATTATTTCATAAGTAAGAATATAAACAAGATTGTAGTTCTACATCTATCAATTTCATGTCAAAACAAGAAAATTGTAAAGCTTATAGATCCCCTTTTATATGTTTCAAAAGCTAAACTATTTATGAAAAAAAATATAAAATATATAATTTTAAGTTATAATAAATATATTTATAAATCTATTTATCAGCTTAGTTATCCGCACCCCCCTACAAATGGTATCAGAGCACAGTAATTTAAAAGATACGGAAGTGATATACGTGTTAGACAAATTAGTTAAGTTAGATTTAAATTTAGTTAAGATTAGATTTAGTTATTTATTAAATTAATTATGAGAAGACCATTTTAAAATAGAGAAGCTTTCAGAAAAATTAAAGAATCTTTAGCTAGTAATTATTCAGAAGATATAAGTCTAAATAAAATAAAAGAAAATCCACAAAGATTAACCTATTTAATTACATTAATATCTAGTATTAAAGCAAAATTAATAATCCATTTAAAATCTAGAAGAATGAGACATATACCACCACATTATGATAAAATTAGATTTAGATATCCACCAAAATATTATAAACACAATTTAAATGAATAAAGAGCAAAAATACAAAGAATTAAAACAATTTATCTCTGAAAAACGTAAGGAATTAAAAATAAGAAAAGAAAGATTACATTATAATATATTTGCCGGAGTTAGTAAAAATTCAATAAATATACAAAAAGATGAAATATCAAAATTAGAATCTCAAATAGATAGTTTAGAATATATATGTCAACACGAACTATTCACAATAAAATGAATAAAGAAGAATTTATAATAGATGAAAAAATATACGAAAATCACGAAGGTACAAAAATAAAGATAGTATTTTCTAATTTAGGAAGAAGATATAAGAAAATAGGAGAACATTTATATTTAATGTTAGAAAAAGAAGAATTAAAATTAGAAGATAAATTAACAGCAATGGTAAGAATAGAAAAAGAAAATGAAGAAATAGATAGAAAAAAGGAAATAGAAAAAATTAAACAACAAACTACGGAAGAAATACGAAAAATAGAAGAAACTAAAAATAGTAGAATTGCTGAATTAGAAAAAGAACTACAAATGTTAAAAGATTTATACGAACAAAGACAAAAAGAAAAAGAAGAGAAAGATAAAGAACAAAAATTAATAAACGAGATAAATCTATTTAAAGAAAAATTAGAAATAAATAATATAGAGGTAGAAGAAACAGATAATTATGATTCAGAAGATAGTGAAACATATACGGAAATATTAACAAATATAAAAAATTTAGAAATTAACGAAAAACAAGAAATAATTAATGAAGAAAATTTGGTAAATAATAATACAGAAATAAATACTCTTGACAAAAAAGAAGATGAAAATCTAACACCCAAAACAACAGAAATAAGAAAACCTATATATTACAAAAATAAATTTAAAAGATATAATGAATATGACAAATGGACACCAAAACAAATAGTTAATAAAAATTATAACTTTTTAGATCTAGACTGTGTAATAGATACAGAAAAAATAATACAATTATGGATAGGATATATGACAAAACAATTATTAGATAATAATATAAACATAACAGATGCACCAGAATACATAGAAAAAACACTAATAGGATCAGTAAAATTATGGTTTACAAATTTAACTGAAAATAGTAAGAAAGTATTAAGAGCTAATAAACCTATGGAAGGAGCAGCATCAACAACAACTAAATTAACACCTATAGAATTATTGAAAAAATATGAAACAGCTATAAAAGATGAATTTGGTGGTATGACAACATTAGAAGAAGAACAAGATGAAGAAAAAGATACAAATAGGAATTTAATGATAAAATTAACATTATGTAATATGTGTTATATAGATGAATATACTTGCGCATTTAAAGAATATTATTATAAAGGAACATATAGCATAGAAGAAAGTAAAGAAATAAGAAAATTATATTTTAATAAATTACCCGAACCATTTAGTTCAAAAATAATAAAAAGTTGGGAAGAAGCAAAAATAGTAGATACATTAGGAGCTAGAATAAAATTTTTACAACAATGGTATAGAAAGTTATGTGAAAAATATAGAGAAGAATTAAAAATGGAAAAAACATTAATAAGAAATTTAGCATGTTGCAAAAATAAAATAGCACCCCAATTTGGATGCGAAGAAAGATATTATAAGAAAAGAAAAAGACATAAAAAATATAAGAAATATAAAAAATCAAAATATAAATATAAGAAACCAAGAAAAAGATATTATGTAAAAAATTACAAAAATAAAAGACCATATAGGAAGAAAAAATCTATAAAAGAATGTACTTGTTATAATTGTGGAAAGTTAGGACATTTAGCTAGAGATTGTAAATTACCTAAAAATCCAAAAAATAAACAAATATCCGAAATAAAAATAGAAAATACAGAATATATGCAAATAGATTATATAGATTATGAACTAGAAAGTGAAGTTAGTATATATGAAATTTCAGAAAACGACACAGATACTGAAATAGATAGTGAGATAGATGAATCAAATGACTGAAGAAGATATAAAAATAATAACAAAGGAAGAATATTTAAATGATGAAGGAACAGAACAAAAGATAATATTTGACAGTAATATATTTGATGAAATAAAAAAGAAAAGAGTTAGATTTAAGTGTAGAAAAAATATTTAAAATACCAACAATAAAAAATATTTTTAGTAGGAAAAAAGATGAATATTATGCAGTATGCCAAAAAGAACATGTAATAGACTGTAGATATGCAAAAGGAAAAGCTAGTATACCACTAGTAACAAAAAGGATAATTAATAAAGAAATAAATGATATAAAAAGTAAAGGAGATCCAATAAAATACGTACACCTTGGAGGTACAGAAATATTAATAAAAGCATGTTTTAGAGAAGGAATAGATACACCGATAGAATTATATTTAGCAGATGATAGAATTATAAAACCTATAGAAAAAAGCATAATAACTGCCGTAAAAGAAAATTTAATATACCAAAAATTTAAATTTATAATAAGTGCAAATTATTCAGTAGCAGTAACAGATAGAAATATAGATAAATCATTAGTATTATATTGGAAGATATCAGGAATAGAATTAACCCCAGGAAGTAAAATATTTACAGCGAATTGTAAAAATTTATATGTATTAACAACAAAACATAAAATAACAGGGAAAAATAAGATTAATAAAATACAAATAGATAGCCTATTTGAGCAAATTGTAAAAACAATAGATTATACTGACTATAGCTATAGAGACATATATATAGAAGAAAATTTAGATAGTAAATGATAGAATAAGTACAACAAAAAGAATAGCTAATGAAAAACCAGAGTCATCGAGCTCATCAAAAAGAATGAGTTATGAAACAAATTCAATAAGTAATTTAAACCAATATTACATAACAGGAAAAATAAATGAAAAGGAACATTTAATACTATTAAACACAGGACAAGAAGAAAATTATATAGCAAAATATCTAGTAAAAAATGAAGAAATAAAAAATGATAATGATATATGCCCAGATCTACCGAGAAGTTTAATAAATAATAAAGATATAGCAGAAAAAGAAATAATAATAATAGGAGGAATTAGAAAAATAAAAATAGAATTTGAGGTAAAAGAGGAAATGCAAAAAGCAGATATAATATTAGGAATAAAATGGTTAGAACAAGTAAAACCATATAATATAGAACATACACAATTAGCCATAACATATAATAGGGAAAGATTATTTCTAAGAAGAGCCTTAACATAAAATGAAAATATATGTATTAATGAAGATAGTAGTGGAAGGATATTACAGCAGATATTATACGCCTATGATAGATACAGGAGCAGAAGCTAATTTATGTAGATATAATTACTTGCCAGAAAGTAAATGGGATAAATTAAAAATACCAATAGTAGTTAAAGGATTTAATAATGAAGGAAGTTTAATTACTTATAAAGCTAGGAATGTAAAAGCACAAATATGGGATAAGATATTGACAATAGAAGAAATTTATAATTATGAATTAACATCAAAAGATATACTTTTAGGGATGCCATTTTTAGATAAATTATACCCACATATAATAACTAGAAACGATTGGTGGTTCACAACACCATGTAAACAAAAAGTAAGAGCAAAAAGAGTTAATAATAAAATAAGAAAGAAAACTGATTGGATAAAAGGAAGTGAAAAAATTACACAAAAGTTAGAAAATATAAAAAACGCTGAAGATACAATAGAATTAGTAGTATTCTCGATAAATAAAACAGAAATAACTATATTTTCAATAAATAAGATAGAAATAGTTAAGAAAAAATTAGAACAATTATATAGCGAAGATCCGTTAAAAGGATGGGAAAAACATAAAACTACCATAAAAATTGAATTAATAGATAAAAACAGTATAATAACCCAAAAACCATTAACATATAATTTTGACGATTTAAAAGAATTTAAAATGCATATAGATGAATTATTAGAAAAACAATATATACAAAAAAGTAATAGTAAACATAATAGTCCAGCATTTATAGTAAATAAGCATAGTGAACAAAAAAGAGGAAAAAGTAGAATGGTTATTGATTATAGAAATTTAAATGCAAAAAATATAACATATAATTATCCGATACCAAATAAGATACTAAAAATAAGACAAATCCAAGGATATAATTATTTTAGTAAATTTGATTGTAAATCAGGATTTTACCACCTAAAGTTAGAAGAAGAATCTAAAGAATTAACCGCATTTACGGTACCACAAGGATTTTACGAATGGAATGTATTACCATTTGGATATAAAAATGCACCAGGTAGATATCAACATTTTATGGATAATTATTTTAAACAATTACCTAATTGCATAGTATACATAGATGATATATTATTATATACAAAGACTAAAGAAGAACATATAAAATTATTAGAACAATTTACAGATATAATAGAAAATTCAGGAATAAGTCTAAGTGAAAAGAAAACCGAAATTATGAAAAACCAGATAGAATTTTTAGGAATACAAATAGATAAAAGTGGAGTAAAAATGCAACAACATATAGTACAAAAAATAATAAATTCGAAAGAAGAATTAGATACAAAAAAGAAATTACAATCATTTTTAGGATTAGTAAACCAAGTAAGAGAATATATTCCAAAATTAGCAGAGAACCTAAAACCACTACAGAAAAAATTAAAAAAGGATATAGAATATAATTATAATGAAGAAGATAAAAAACAAGTTCAAAAAATAAAATTACTTTGCAAGGATTTACCAAAATTACAATTTCCGGATGAAAATAAAAAATTTACATATATAGTAGAAGCAGATGCCAGTGAATATAGTTACGGAGGAGTACTTAAATATAGATATGAAGCAGAAAAAATAGAACACCATTGTAGATACTACTCAGGTACGTTCAACGAGACAAAAATAAAATGGGAAATAAATAGGAAAGAATTATGTTCATTATATAAATGTTTATTAGCATTTGAGCCATATATTGTATATAACAAATTTATTGTGCGAACAGATAATACACAGGTACGCTGGTGGCTAACAAAGAAAATACAAAATTCAGTTACAACAAAAGAGATTCGGAGACTAGTTCTAAACATATTAAATTTTACATTTATAATAGAAGTAATCAGTACTAACAAAAATGTTATTGCAGATTACATATCAAGACAAAGCTACGCAAACTGAAATGATAGAAGAAAATATACATGAAAAGATACTCAATGCCCTGACTATGCTTTCATTGAAAGTAGACAGTATGGGTACTGAGATAGAAAAGCTAAAGCTAAAGACTAGTGAAGATAATCTGAAGTCTATAGCTATGAATCAGCTAACTCAGCAATGTGCAGAGCTATGTCGATCGGAAGACAATAAAATTCCAGAGCTAGAAGGAGATGTTGGGATACTCCATAAAACCCATAACGTTTATCAATCTACTTCTGCAGGTACAAGCAAAGGAGTTAGAAAAAATATGAACTTAAATAAGCTATTTGACAAGCCATATACACCAAATATACCAAAAGACCCTATGTTTACACCCCCACAAGTTACCACATATCGAGAAAGCCTAAACCAAGACAAAAAGACATATAATTACATAACCCGCACACATATAGAAAATATCTACAACGTACAAACTTTCTTAAATAGCAACCCAAAAGCTACAAATATCCAAGAACCAGATACGAACTATATAACCCAGAAATTAACCGGATACAACAAGCTAATTGCCTTACCAAAAACTAAACCAAGCCTAGTTAAAACTTGCTACGAATATGGATTAC
Source organism: Capsicum baccatum var. pendulum (assembly GCA_030864225.1). Classification (NCBI taxonomy): domain Eukaryota; kingdom Viridiplantae; phylum Streptophyta; class Magnoliopsida; order Solanales; family Solanaceae; genus Capsicum; species Capsicum baccatum. Next base: position 37,214,206 of record CM061561.1, read on the forward strand.
TTAGTACCGTATATACCACGGATGGAACTGAGATATCCACTATACCCGAGATATATGAAGCATTTACCACATTTAAGAGAATAACCAAAGGTACTTTATTTTTTATAAAAATCTACACGGCACCAGCAGAGATATTATTTGACGAAGTTAAGAAACCTATACAAGTTGTAAAAATAGGGATGACAAGAGATATGATTATACCGCAAGATATCGGTACACAGCCAGAGATACCCAAAATCGAGATACCAAAATTTTATGCGAATAAAAGAGTTATCGAACTATCTACGATTTTACAAGAACTAGCAAATACATATTGTAATCAAAATCCAATATGGAGTTATTATTCAAGAAACCATGTATTGATATATTCAAATTCAAAAGAACTACGAGAAACAGATATGGAAACAATTAGGCAATGGATTATGACGTTGCTTAAACCAGAGACAGAACCTATCGCCAGAGCTATTAAAGAAAAATTTATTTTAGAAGAATTATTGACCAGATATTGCAAAACTATTGGACACAAATATCCAGACCACAGATGTTCAAAATGTAATGGAGGAGATAATTACGTCCCAGCAGTGCAGCTAGAATAAAAGAAGATAAGAACGCCAGCTGGAAAGATAACACCAGAACAATAATGGAGATACAACAGATACGACAAACGGAAGACAAGATATGTGACATATTTGTATAAATCTTTAATCTTTTTACGTAAAAGATAAGATGAGTAGTTATTAGATTGGTAGCATTTAATGTAGCATTTAATGTAAATTTGAATTATTGACTTTATAGGGTTAGGTAGACATATAGGGTAGAAGACTTTTTAGACTTTTCTTTGTTTTATCTTTAGCCATTAAGGCTTTTTTAACTTCTTGTAGAAATAAGAAAAACGTGTACACAAATGTACACAAATATGTATCATTCTCTATAAATAAAAGCTCAGAAGGCATTGCAAAGGCAAGCCTTCGAACATTCAGCAAAAATACCCTCTCCATTCCGATTCAAAAATATTTAGCCCAGTTAATTAAATATATACACCGCAATGGAAAAAGCTATGGAACAACAAACCTCAGAAATATCAAAGCTACCGGAACAGGTATATCTATTTACGATTATGAATAGCTAAATTCATAATTCCCGACAATCATGATATAATAAAATAAATTCATATTAGTTACTTTATAGTAGAATTATTCGAAAAATAATATGTTAAGAAGTTTATTAGCAAAGTGGAAACGGAGAAAAATCCCAAGGAACTATGTCATCCTAAAGGTGAAACCAATGAGGCAAGAAGCCGTGGCGGGGAGTAACCAAAGTCGAGGCGCTGTTTAAGGGAGAATATCCGAATTACCATGCTAGTAGTGACCGAAGAACATGTTATTTAAGAATAATCTAGTATATAGTAATCTGAGATGACTATATTTTATTATGTATATGATTGCAGGGAATATTTTGAAAAAAACAATTTTATGATAATGAATGATAATATATCTGATGTCATGGCAGATAAATTTAAGATACTTATTTTGTATGCACTTAGAGATATAGATATTGCAGATATAAGAAAAGTTATATTAGAAAAAGCATATGGACAAAATTATACGGATAGGACAAATTATATACCACACATACCTAACTACTCTTATAAATATTTATTATGTTAAAATTACGTAGGACTTTTAAAGATACGCAAAAAATACAGTTACTAGAAAAACAGATAAAAATAAATATAGACAAATACATAAAAAAAATATATATAAAATCTCTTAATAAAAATATGTAAAAACTACTAAGTCTAAAACAAATAGCTAGAAAATATCAATTATAAAAAAAAATAGCCCATTTAGACTACCTTAGAGTTTTAATCTTATATATACTTAAAGATATAGAAATAATAGATATTAAGAAAATGATATTAGAAGAAGTAATAAACTACGAAATAGAAATGATAAATGCTACAACACAAATATACGAAGACATTTACCCAGAAGGATATTATTCAGACCAAGATTGTGGATGTTAGAATATATTAGAAAAACTAGAGAAAACCAAGATAATCTAAATAACGAAGTTAATTATAGAAATCATATTAGAAAAATAATGGAAGATCTAAAAGAAAAGTTAATATGGATAGAAAAAAACCTTAGAAAATTTAGAAAAAAGTACATGTAACAGTTTATATAATATAAAAAACTCACTACGAGAAGAACAACACAAAATAATAAATGACATAGAAAATCTAGAATTAGATATACACTATAGTACAGAAAAAATAAGTTATTACACAGAAATTTGTAACTCAGCAGTTACTACAGGATAAAATAATAAGCTAAAAATTAATGAATACCTCTTACAAAAAGAATAATTTATTAAAACAAAATCTAAGAAATAACCACGCACAAAAAAGAATAGATTCATCAGTTATAATAAATCTATTTATAAATCTATTTATCAGCTTAGTTATCCGCACCCCCTACAAATGGTATCAGAGCTCAGTAATTTAAAAGATACGGAAATGAAAATCTAGTAAAAAATGAAGAAATAAAAAATGATAATGATATATGCCCAGATCTACCGAGAAGTTTAATAAATAATAAAGATATAGCAGAAAAAGAAATAATAATAAGAGGAATTAGAAAAATAAAAATAGAATTTGAGGTAAAAGAGGAAATGCAAAAAGCAGATATAATATTAGGAATAAAATGGTTAGAACAAGTAAAACCATATAATATAGAACATACACAATTAGCCATAACATATAATAGGGAAAGATTATTTCTAAGAAGAGCCTTAACATAAAATGAAAATATATGTATTAATGAAGATAGTAGTGGAAGGATATTACAGTAGATATTATACGCCTATGATAGATACAGTAGCAGAAGCTAATTTATGTAGATATAATTGCTTACCAGAAAGTAAATGGGATAAATTAAAAATACCAATAGTAGTTAGATAAATGGGATAAATTAAAAATACCAATAGTATTAGTTATCCGCACCCCCCTACAAATGGTATCAGAGCTCAGTAATTTAAAAGATACGGAAGTGATATACGTGTTAGATAAATTAGTTAAGTTAGATTTAAATTTAGTTAAGATTAGATTTAGTTATTTATTAAATTAATTATGAGAAGACCATTTAAAAATAGAGAAGCTTTTAGAAAAATTAAAGATAATTTAGTTAGTAATTATTCAGAATATATAAGTCTAAATAAAACAAAAGAAAATCCACAAAGATTAGCCTATTTAATTACATTAATATCTTGTATTGAAGCAAAATTAATAATCCATTTAAAATCTAGAAGAATGAGACATATACCACCTAATTATGATAAAATTAGATTTAGATATCCACCAAAATATTATAAACACAATTTAAATGAATAAAGAGCAAAAATACAAAGAATTAAAATAATTTATCTCTGAAAAACGTAAAGAATTAAAAATAAGAAAAGAAAGATTACATTATAATATATTTGCCGGAGTTAGTAAAAATTCAATAAATATACAAAAAGATGAAATATCAAAATTAGAATCTCAAATAGATAGTTTAGAATATATATGTCAACACGAACTATTCACAATAAAATGAATAAAGAAGAATTTATAATAGATGAAAAAATATACGAAAATCACGAAGGTACAAAAATAAAAATAGTATTTTCTAATCTAGGAAGAAGATATAAGAAAATAAGAGAACATTTATATTTAATGTTAGAAAAAGAAGAATTAAAATTAGAAGATAATTTAACAGCAATGGTAAGAATAGAAAAAGAAAATGAAGAAATAGATAGAAAAAAAGAAATAGAAAAAATTAAACAATAAACTACGGAAGAAATACGAAAAACAGAAGAAACTAAAAATAGTAGAATTGCTGAATTAGAAAAAGAACTACAAATGTTAAAAGATTTATACGAACAAAGACAAAAAGAAAAAGAAGAGAAAGATAAAGAACAAAAATTAATAAACGAGATAAATCTATTTAAAGAAAAATTAGAAATAAATAATATAGAGGTAGAAGAAACAGATAATTATGATTCAGAAGATAGTGAAACATATACGAAAATATTAACAAATATAAAAGATTTAGAAATTAACGTAAAACAAGAAATAATTAATGAAGAAAATTTGGAAAATAATAATACAGAAATAAATACTCTTGACAAAAAAGAAGATGAAAATCTAATACCCAAAACAACAGAAATAAGAAAACCTATATATTACAAAAATAAATTTAAAAGATATAATGAATATGACAAATGGACACCAAAACAAATAGTTAATAAAAATTATAACTTTTTAGATCGAATCTTATTTTTCCCTGTTATTTTATGTTTTGTTGTTAATACATATAAATTTTTACATCTCGCTGTAAATATTTTACTTCCTGGGGTTAATTCTATTCCTGATATCTTCCAATATAATACTAATGAGTTATCTATATTTCTATCTGTTACTGCTACTGAATAATTTGCACTTATTATAAATTTAAATTTTTGGTATATCAAATTTCCTTTCACGGCAGTTATTATGCTTTTTCCTATAGGTTTTATAATTCTATCATCTGCTAAATATAATTCTATCTGTGTATCTATTCCTTCTCTAAAACATGCTTTTATTAATATTTCTGTACCTCCAAGGTGTACGTATTTTATTGGATCTCCTTTACTTTTTATATCATTTATTTCTTTATTAATTATTCTTTTTGTTACTAGTGGTATACTAGCTTTTCCTTTTGCATATCTACAGTCTATTACATGTTCTTTTTGGCATACTACATAATATTCATCTTTTTTCCTACTAAAAATATTTTTTATTGTTGGTATTTTAAATATTTTTTCTACACTTAAATCTAACTCTTTTCCTTTTATTTCATCAAATATATTACTGTCAAATATTATATTTTGTTCTGTTCCTTCATCATTTAAATATTCTTCCTTTGTTATTATTTTTATATCTTCTTCAGTCATTTGATTCATCTATCTCACTATCTATTTCAGTATCTGTGTCGTTTTCTGAAATTTCATATATACTATCTTCACTTTCTAGTTCATAATCTATATAATCTATTTTCATATATTCTGTATTTTCTATTTTTATTTCGGATATTTGTTTATTTTTTGGATTTTTAGGTAATTTACAATCTCTAGCTAAATGTCCTAACTTTCCACAATTATAACAAGTACATTCTTTTATAGATTTTTTCTTTCTATATGGTCTTTTATTTTTGTAATTTTTAACATAATATCTTTTTCTTGGTTTCTTATATTTATATTTTGATTTTTTATATTTCTTATATTTCTTATGTCTTTTTCTTTTCTTATAATATCTTTCTTCGCATCCAAATTGGGGTGCTATTTTATTTTTGCAACATGCTAAATTTCTTATTAATGTTTTCTTTTCTTATAATATCTTTCTTCGCATCCAAATTGGGGTGCTATTTTATTTTTGCAACATGCTAAATTTCTTATTAATCTTTTTTCCATTTTTAATTTTTCTCTATATTTTTCACATAACTTTTTATACCATTGTTGTAAAAATTTTATTCTAGATCCTAATGTATCTACTATTTTTGCTTCTTCCCAACTTTTTATTATTTTTGAACTAAATGGTTCGGGTAATTTATTAAAATATAATTTTCTTATTTCTTTACTTTCTTCTATACTATATGCTCCTTTATAATAATATTCTTTAAATGCGCAAGTATATTCATCTATATAACACATATTACATATTGTTAATTTTATCATTAAATTCCTATTTGTATCTTTTTCTTCATCTTGTTCTTCTTCTAATGTTGTCATACTACCAAATTCATCTTTTATAGCTGTTTCATATTTTTTAAATAATTCTATAGGTGTTAATTTAGTTGTTGTTGATGCTGCTCCTTCCATAGGTTTATTAGCTCTTAATACTTTCTTACTATTTTCAGTTAAATTTGTAAACCATAATTTTACTGATCCTATTAGTGTTTTTTCCATTTTTTCTAGTGCATCTGTTATGTTTATATTATTATCTAATAATTGTTTTGTCATATATCCTATCCTACCATTTGTAGGGGGGTGCAGATTTGTAAGCTGATAAATAGATTCATGATACAATTTGTAGGGGGTGCGGATTTGTAAGCTGATAAATAGATTTATTATAGCTGATGAATCTATTCTTTTTTGTGCGTGGTTATTTCTTAGATTTTATTTTAATAAGTTATTCTTTTTGTAAGAGGTATTCATTAATTTTTAGCTTATTATTTTATCCTGTAGTAACTGCTGAGTTACAAATTTCTGTGTAATAACTTATTCTTTCTGTACTGTAGTGTATATCTAATTCTAGATTTTCTATGTCATTTATTATTTTGTGTTGTTCTTCTCGTAGTGAGTTTTTTATATTATATAAACTGTTACATGTACTTTTTTCTAAATTTTCTAAGGTTTTTTCTATCCATATTAACTTTTCTTTTAGATCTTCCATTATTTTTCTAATATGATTTCTATAATTAACTTCGTTATTTAGATTATCTTGGTTTTCTCTAGTTTTTCTAATATATTCTAACATCCACAATCTTGGTCTGAATAATATCCTTCTGGGTAAATATCTTCGTATATTTGTGCTGTAGCATTTATCATTTCTATTTCGTAGTTTATTACTTCTTCTAATATCATTTTCTTAATATCTATTATTTCTATATCTTTAAGTATATATAAGATTAAAACTCTAAGGTAGTCTAAATGGGCTATTTTTTTTTTATAATTGATATTTTATAGCTATTTGTTTTAGACTTAGTAGTTTTTGCATATTTTTATTAAGAGATTTTATATATTTTTTATTTTCCATGTATTTGTCTATATTTATTTTTATCTGTTTTTCTAGTAACTGTATTTTTTGCGTATCTTTAAAAATCCTACGTAATTTCAACATAATAAATATTTATAAGAGTAGTTAGGTATGTGTGGTATATAATTTGTCCTATCCGTATAATTTTGTCCATATGCTTTTTCTAATATAACTTTTCTTATATCTGCAATATCTATATCTCTAAGTGCATACAAAATAAGTATCTTAAATTTATCTACCATGACATCAGATATATTATCATTCATTATCATAAAATTGCTTTTTTCAAAATATTCCCTGCAATCATATACATAATAAAATATAGTCATCTCAGATTACTATATACTAGATTATTCTTAAATAACATGTTCTTCGGTCACTACTAGCATGGTAATTCGGATATTCTCCCTTAAACAGCGCCTCGACTTTGGTTACTCCCCGCCACGGCTTCTTGCCTCATTGGTTTCACCTTTAGGATGACATAGTTCCTTGGGATTTTTCTCCGTTTCCACTTTGCTAATAAACTTCTTAACATATTATTTTTCGAATAATTCTACTATAAAGTAACTAATATGAATTTATTTTATTATATCATGATTGTCGGGAATTATGAATTTAGCTATTCATAATCGTAAATAGATATACCTGTTCCGGTAGCTTTGATATTTCTGAGGTTTGTTGTTCCATAGCTTTTTCCATTGCGGTGTATATATTTAATTAACTGGGCTAAATATTTTTGAATCGGAATGGAGAGAGTATTTTTTGCTGAATGTTCGAAGGCTTGCCTTTGCAATGCCTTCTGAGCTTTTATTTATAGAGAATGATACATATTTGTGTACATTTGTGTACACGTTTTTCTTATTTCTACAAGAAGTTAAAAAAGCCTTAATGGCTAAAGATAAAACAAAGAAAAGTCTAAAAAGTCTTCTACCCTATATGCCTACCTAACCCAATAAAGTCAACAATTCAAATTTTACATTAAATGCTACTTTAAATGCTACCAATCTAATAACTACTCATCTTATCTTTTACGTAAAAAGATTAAAGATTTATACAAATATGTCAAATATCTTGTCTTCCGTTTGTCGTATCTGTTGTATCTCCATTATTGTTCTGGTCTTATCTTTCCAGTTGTCGTTCTTATCTTCTTTTATTCTAGCTGCACTGCTGGGACGTCATTATCTCCTCCATTATATTTTGAATATCTGTGGTCTGGATATTTGTGTCCAATAGTTTTGCAATATCTGGTCAATAATTCTTCTGAAATAAATTTTTCTTTAATAGCTCTGGCGATAGGTTCTGTCTCTGGTTTAAGCAACGTCATAATCCATTGCCTAATTGTTTCCATATCTGTTTCTCGTAGTTCTTTTGAATTTGAATATATCAATACATGGTTTCTTGAATAATAACTCCATATAGGATTTTGATTACAATATGTATTTGCTAGTTCTTGTAAAATCGTAGATAGTCCGATAACTCTTTTATTCGCATAAAATTTTGGTATCTCGATTCTGGGTATCTCTGGCTGTGTATCGATATCTTGCGGTATAATCATATCTCTTGTCATCCCTATTTTTACAACTTGTATATGTTTCTTAACTTCGTCAAATAATATCTCTGCTGGTGCCGTGTAGATTTTTATAAAAAATAAAGTACCTTTGGTTATTCTCTTAAATGTGGTAAATGCTTCATATATCTCGGGTATAGTGGATATCTCAGTTCCGTCCGTGGTATATACGGTACTAAGTAATCCATATTCGTAGCAAGTTTTAACTAGGCTTGGTTTAGTTTTTGGTAAGACAATTAGCTTGTTGTATCCGGTTAATTTCTGGGTTATATAGTTCGTATCTGGTTCTTGGATATCTGTAGCTTTTGGGTTGCTATTTAAGAAAGTTTGTACGTTATAGATATTTTCTATATATGTGCGGGTTATATAATTGTATGTCTTTTTGTCTTGGTTTAGGCTTTCTCGATATGTGGTAACTTGTGGGGGTGTAAACATAGGGTCTTTTGGTATATTTGGTGTATATGGCTTGTCAAATAGCTTATTTAAGTTCATATTTTTTCTAACTCCTTTGCTTGTACCTGCAGAAGTAGATTGATAAACGTTATGGGTTTTATGGAGTATCCCAACATCTCCTTCTAGCTCTGGAATTTTATTGTCTTCCGATCGACATAGCTCTGCACATTGCTGAGTTAGCTGATTCATAGCTATAGACTTCAGATTATCTTCACTAGTCTTTAGCTTTAGCTTTTCTATCTCAGTACCCATACTGTCTACTTTCAATGAAAGCATAGTCAGGGCGTTGAGTATCTTTTCATGTATATTTTCTTCTATCATTTCAGTTTGCGTAGCTTTGTCTTGATATGTAATCTGCAATAACATTTTTGTTAGTACTAATTACTTCTATTATAAATGTAAAATTTAATATGTTTAGAACTAGTCTCCGAATCTCTTTTGTTGTAACTGAATTTTGTATTTTCTTTGTTAGCCACCAGCGTACCTGTGTATTATCTGTTCGCACAATAAACTTGTTATATACAATATATGGCTGAAATGCTAACAAACATTTATATAATGAACATAATTCTTTCCTATTTATTTCCCATTTTATTTCTGTCTCGTTGAACGTACCTGAGTAGTATCTACAATGGTGTTCTATTTTTTCTGCTTCATATCTATATTTAAGTACTCCTCCGTAACTATATTCACTGGCATCTGCTTCTACTATGTATGTAAATTTTCTATTTTCATCCGGGAATTGTAATTTTGGTAAAGTAATTTTATTTTTTGAACTTGTTTTTTTATCTTCTTCATTATAATTATATTCTATATCCTTTTTTAATTTTTTCTGTAGGGGTTTTAGGTTCTCTGCTAATTTTGGAATATATTCTCTTACTTGGTTTACTAATCCTAAAAATGATTGTAATTTCTTTTTTGTATCTAATTCTTCTTTTGAATTTATTATTTTTTGTACTATATGTTGTTGCATTTTTACTCCACTTTTATCTATTTGTATTCCTAAAAATTCTATCTGGTTTTTCATAATTTCGGCTTTCTTTTCACTTAGACTTATTCCTGAATTTTCTATTATATCTGTAAATTGTTCTAATAATTTTATATGTTCTTCTTTAGTCTTTGTATATAATAATATATCATCTATGTATACTATGCAATTAGGTAATTGTTTAAAATAATTATCCATAAAATGTTGATATCTACCTGGTGCATTTTTATATCCAAATGGTAATACATTCCATTCGTAAAATCCTTGTGGTACCGTAAATGCGGTTAATTCTTTAGATTCTTCTTCTAACTTTAGGTGGTAAAATCCTGATTTACAATCAAATTTACTAAAATAATTATATCCTTGGATTTGTCTTATTTTTAGTATCTTATTTGGTATCGGATAATTATATGTTATAGTTTTTGTATTTAAATTTCTATAATCAATAACCATTCTACTTTTTCCTCTTTTTTGTTCACTATGCTTATTTACTATAAATGCTGGACTATTATGTTTGCTATTACTTTTTTGTATATATTGTTTTTCTAATAATTCATCTATATGCATTTTAAATTCTTTTAAATCATCAAAATTATATGTTAATGGTTTTTGGGTTATTATACTGTTTTTATCTATTAATTCAATTTTTATGGTAGTTTTATGTTTTTTCCCATCCTTTTAATGGATCTTCGCTATATAATTGTTCTAATTTTTTCTTAACTATTTCTATCTTATTTATTGAAAATATAGTTATTTCTGTTTTATTTATCGAAAATACTACTAATTCTATTGTATCTTCAGCGTTTTTTATATTTTCTAACTTTTGTGTAATTTTTTCACTTCCTTTTATCCAATCAGTTTTCTTTTTTATTTTATTATTAACTCTTTTTGCTCTTACTTTTTGTTTACATGGTGTTGTGAACCACCAATCGTTTCTAGTTATTATATGTGGGTATAATTTATCTAAAAATGGCATCCCTAAAAGTATATCTTTTGATGTTAGTTCATAATTATAAATTTCTTCTATTGTCAATATCTTATCCCATATTTGTGCTTTTACATTCCTAGCTTAATAAGTAATTAAGCTTCCTTCATTATTAAATCCTTTAACTACTATTGGTATTTTTAATTTATCCCATTTACTTTCTGGTAAGCAATTATATCTACATAAATTAGCTTCTGCTCCTGTATCTATCATAGGCGTATAATATCTGCTGTAATATCCTTCCACTACTATCTTCATTAATACATGTATTTTCATTTTATGTTAAGGCTCTTCTTAGAAATAATCTTTCCCTATTATATGTTATGGCTAATTGTGTATGTTCTATATTATATGGTTTTACTTGTTCTAACCATTTTATTCCTAATATTATATCTGCTTTTTGCATTTCCTCTTTTACCTCAAATTCTATTTTTATTTTTCTAATTACTCCTATTATTATTTCTTTTTCTGCTATATCTTTATTATTTATTAAACTTCTCGGTAGATCTGGGCATATATCATTATCATTTTTTATTTCTTCATTTTTTACTAGATATTTTGCTATATAATTTTCTTCTTGTCCTGTGTTTAATAGTATTAAATGTTCTTTTTCATTTATTTTTCCTGTTATGTAATATTGGTTTAAATTACATATTGAATTTGTTTCATAACTCATTCTTTTTGATGAGCTCGATGACTCTGGTTTTTCATTAGCTATTCTTTTCGTTGTACTTATTCTATCATTTACTATTTCTAAATTTTCTTCTATATCTATGTCTCTATAGCTATAGTCATTATAATCTATTGTTTTTACAATTTGTTCAAATGGGCTATCTATTTGTATTTTATTAATCTTATTTTTCCCTGTTATTTTATGTTTTGTTGTTAATACATATAAATTTTTACATCTCGCTGTAAATATTTTATTTCCTGGGGTTAATTCTATTCCTGATATCTTCCAATATAATACTAATGATTTATCTATATTTCTATCTGTTACTGCTACTGAATAATTTGCACTTATTATAAATTTAAATTTTTGGTATATTAAATTTTCTTTTACGGCAGTTATTATGCTTTTTTCTATAGGTTTTATAATTCTATCCTCTGCTAAATATAATTCTATTGGTGTATCTATTCCTTCTCTAAAACATGCTTTTATTAATATTTCTGTACCTCCAAGGTGTACGTATTTTATTGGATCTCCTTTACTTTTTATATCATTTATTTCTTTATTAATTATTCTTTTTGTTACTAGTGGTATACTAGCTTTTCCTTTTGCATATCTACAGTCTATTACATGTTCTTTTTGGCATACTACATAATATTCATCTTTTTTCCTACTAAAAATATTTTTTATTGTTGGTATTTTAAATATTTTTTCTACACTTAAATCTAACTCTTTTCCTTTTATTTCATCAAATATATTACTGTCAAATATTATATTTTGTTCTGTTCCTTCATCATTTAAATATTCTTCCTTTGTTATTATTTTTATATCTTCTTCAGTCATTTGATTCATCTATCTCACTATCTATTTCAATATCTGTGTCGTTTTCTGAAATTTCATATATACTAACTTCACTTTCTAATTCATAATCTATATAGTCTATTTGCATATATTCTGTATTTTCTATTTTTATTTCGGATATTTGTTTATTTTTTGGATTTTTAGGTAATTTACAATCTCTAGCTAAATGTCCTAACTTTCCACAATTATAACAAGTACATTCTTTTATAGATTTTTTCTTTCTATATGGTCTTTTATTTTTGTAATTTTTTACGTAATATCTTTTTCTTGGTTTCTTATATTTATATTTTGATTTTTTATATTTCTTATATTTCTTATGTCTTTTTCTTTTCTTATAATATGTTTCTTCGCATCCAAATTGAGGTGCTATTTTATTTTTGCAACATGCTAAATTTCTTATTAATGTTTTTTTCCATTTTTAATTCTTCTCTATATTTTTCACATAACTTTCTATACCATTGTTGTAAAAATTTTATTCTAGCTCCTAATGTATCTACTATTTTTGCTTCTTCCCAGCTTTTTATTATTTTTGAACTAAATGGTTCGGGTAATTTATTAAAATATAATTTTCTTATTTCTTTACTTTCTTCTATACTATATGCTCCTTTATAATAATATTCTTTAAATGCGCAAGTATATTCATCTATATAACACATATTACATATTGTTAATTTTATCATTAAATTCCTATTTGTATCTTTTTCTTCATCTTGTTCTTCTTCTAATGTTGTCATACTACCAAATTCATCTTTTATAGCTGTTTCATATTTTTTAAATAATTCTATAGGTGTTAATTTAGTTGTTGTTGATGCTGCTCCTTCCATAGGTTTATTAGCTCTTAATACTTTCTTACTATTTTCAGTTAAATTTGTAAACCATAATTTTACTGATCCTATTAGTGTTTTTTCCATTTTTTCTAGTGCATCTGTTATGTTTATATTATTATCTAATAATTGTTTTGTCATATATCCTATCCATAATTGTATTGTTTTTTCTGTATCTATTACACAGTCTAGATCTAAAAAGTTATAATTTTTATTAACTATTTGTTTTGGTGTCCATTTGTCATAATCATTATATCTTTTAAATTTATTTTTATAATATATAAGTTTTCTTATTTCTTTTGTTTTGGGTGTTAGATTTTCATCTTCTTTTTTGTCAAGAGTATTTATGTCTGTATTATTATTTTCCAAGTTTTCTTCATTAATTCTTTCTTGTTTTGTGTTAATTTCTAAATCTTTTATATTTGTTAATATTTCCGTATATGTTTCACTATCTTCTGAATCATAATTATCCGTTTCTTCTATCTCTATATTATTTATTTCTAATTTTTCTTTAAATTGATTTATCTCGTTTATTAATTTTTGTTCTTTATCTTTTTCTTCTTTTTTCTTTTTGTCTTTGTTCGTATAAATCTTTTAACATTTGTAGTTCTTTTTCTAATTCAGCAATTCTACTATTTTTAGTTTCTTCTATTTTTCGTATTTATTCCGTAGTTTGTTGTTTAATTTTTTCTATTTCCTTTTTTCTATCGATTTCTTCATTTTCTTTTTCTATTCTTACCATTGCTGTTAATTTATCTTCTAATTTTAATTCTTCTTTTTCTAACATTAAATATAAATGTTCTCCTATTTTTCTTATATGTTCTTCCTAGATTAGAAAATACTATTTTTATTTTTGTACTTTCGTGATTTTCGTATATTTTTTCATCTATTATAAATTCTTCTTTATTCATTTTATTGTGAATAGTTCGTGTTGATATATATATTCTAAACTATCTATTTGAGATTCTAATTTTGATATTTCATCTTTTTGTATATTTATTGAATTTTTACTAACTCCGGCAAATATATTATAATGTAATCTTTCTTTTCTTATTTTTAATTCTTTTCATTTTTCAGAGATAAATTGTTTTAATTCTTTGTATTTTTGCTCTTTATTCATTTAAATTGTGTTTATAATTTTTTGGTGGATATCTAAATCTAATTTTATCATAATGTGGTGGTATATGTCTCATTCTTCTAGATTTTAAATGGATTATTAATTTTGCTTCAATACTAGATATTAATGTAATTAAATAAGCTAATCTTTGTGGATTTTCTTTTGTTTTATTTAAACTTATATATTCTGAATAATTACTAACTAAATTATCTTTAATTTTTCTAAAAGCTTCTCTATTTTTAAATGGTCTTCTCATAATTAATTTAATAAATAACTAAATCTAATTTTAACTAAATTTAAATCTAACTTAACTAATTTGTCTAACACGTATATCACTTCCGTATCTTTTAAATTATTGTGCTCTGATACGTATATCACTTCCGTATCTTTTAAATTACTGTGCTCTGATACTAAAAAAAATTGAGGCAGTTGCCTAAAGCCTCCACTTATGGAGGACCCCATTTTTTATCATTTATTATTTTAGTAATGTAAAAAAAAATTATAAAAAGTTCTTTTTAAATAGGTGGACAGCTAAAAAATTAGGATTAGATAAGAAAATAAAAAACATAAAAATAAGAGATTTTGTTACAGCTAAGTAGTTTATTATTCAATTGACATTTCTTTTTATTTTTCCCATAAAAAATGTTTCCTTTCTTTTTTATCTTTTAATTACCTTTTTTCCCCACTTTCTCACCTTTTCTTTTACTCACGTTCAATCCTCTCTCTTTCTTCTATTCTTGGTTATTTTCTTTTTTCAAATTCAAAGACTCGAAAAGTTAACATCAAAATCTATTTATTGTTGATAATATTTTTGCTTTATTGATAATTTCACTTCGATGAGAACATAGTTCATGTTTTAAATTTGAAAAATACATTTTGAAGCGGATAAACGATATTTGGGATCATCGATCAAGCCTTTTATTTCTTGAATCGGATAATATCATTCTAACTTTTTATATTATTTTTATATTTTATATTTGATATTTTTTTTGTTTGATAGTACCCATTGTGTTTAAACTATTTAATTTGTTAAAATTTAATATGTCAAAAGGCTAGAAAAATAGATTTTAGATAAAGCGTATATAACTTTTGTTGTTTTTGAATTTAAGGTCTCCCATTCAACTTTGGCCATAGGCCACGTGCTTAAGCCGCCCTGTGCTACATCTATCAATTTCATGTTATAAAATGAAAATGGTAAAGCTTATAGATCGTCTTTTATATGTTTCAAAAGGTAAACTATTTACAAAAATATATAAAATCTCTATTGGATATAATTTTAACGTTAAAAAACACTTCCAAATATAAATCTGCTTGAAATTCTATATACCAATGAAATTTTTTATTAATGATTGATGTTCCAAAGATGTATGACTTCAATATCGAAAAAAAATTCTTTAATCATCTGATCCTTTAAATATATGAACTGTTATGGTGTTTACTTGTTCTTTAGAAGAAAGACAACTACTTACTTTGCTACTAAAATATTATTTGCAAATCAAGAACATTTTAGGACAATAAATTTTGTTTAATTCTAATATTATCCTTCTAATAATATTTTAGATATATTTTAAAACGTGGCTACGGTATTGAATTGAAACTTCTCCTTTTCTTTCTCTTCAAGTCTAAGCAAATAAAGGTAAGTTGATTTCCCTCTACTTTGTTATATTTCACCATGGCTTATAAATTTACATTGTAGTATTGAGTTTATGTGAATATCACTTAGGTATAGTCTTGTTTAAATTATAAGGTATGAAAGGGACATGTAACTGATGTTCCGGTTTTTAATGAAATATTTTACATCTTTTTTTTTTAGGAAAATTGTATGTTTTCAAGCAACTGATGTTGTATTTAACACTGGATTTTAGTGTTTTCAGGTTAAGGAGTTAACCAAAGAAGAAACTTGGAAAAGGAACAGAAAAAGGCCTCCGACGGGCAAACCGGTGGACTGTCAGAAAAGCAACGGACTGCTTGGGTGACCGTCACACCAAAACAGAAAGAAGAAATTGAGTGGCCTCTACGACGATCCAAGTGGTGTACCATCACGCATACGACGAAACGCTAATTGGGCCGTCAACCTGAAACAGAAACTGGAAATCTCAAGGATCAACTGATGGCCCGTTGAACCAGCGACGGACCACAGAGTGGGCCATCAAATCTTATCCAGAACATAGCATTCTGAGCCTCTCAATGAAGGTTCACTCGATGGACCATCTGTCTACCGACGGGCCATCGATAAGACCATCAACTTTGATGCGGCTTTTTCTGAGTTTAAATTTTAAATACTCTGCACTTTGAAATAAATAACTACCCAGTTTAGATTTTATTTAGGTGTCTTTATCATATTTTAAAACTCTGAACATTATTGTGAGCAGTATTCTCTGAGAAACAGCTAGAATTGTGGATCTAAACATATTATTCATATATTTTTTTTGAAGATTCAAGAGCAAATCTCTGATTCCTTGTAAGTATTTCCTGAATCTATTTATGAGAAATACAATGACTCCACCTTGTTCTTTTATGAAAATATGTGGCAAAGCTCCCATAACTAGGGTTATGGGAGCCTTGATGTGAAAAATTGATCGAGGTTGTGAAAACATTTGATTTCCATGATTAACTAAAGTTGTATAAACCCTTCTCCACAATAATGACCTTTGTTGATTACAAACTTGAAGGGTGAGCTGAAGAACATCATTTGTTCGAAAATAAAAGTGTTTGTTGGGAAAAGAAGAGGTTTACGTGGAACCTAAAGGCTTTAACCTTTGGGTTAAGGGTTAATGCCTTAACGGGATCAACTTATATGAGAGAATAATTTAATACGTTAACATAATATTTAAGTTCGAGAGAATTAAAGGATAATATTGTCATTTAGGTTGAGAAAAAAATTGGTAAATTGTAGGATTAAATAACTCTTGCAATTTTAGTGATTAATTGGAAACTCAAAATAGTTCACAACCCTAGCTTCTTAAACATCTTGGAAACCATAACTATAGTTTGTCTATTTCCATTGAATTACTATTGGCAATAACAATCATTGTCTGGAACACTTTCTATTACAAATAACGAGATAAAATTTACAAACCTAAACCTTTTTTTTTTATCAGAAACTTTGATCAACAGTCTTGTAATAACCATAATAGTCTGTATTTTCGAGCTAGAAATCCGAACCATCGTTCCTACGTGTATAAGATCTAATTCCATGGTTCATGTGTCATGATTTTTCTCCTAGTATATGAAGTGATTATGAGGTCAAAAATATTCATAGAAATTGCTTAAAGCAAAGTTGAGCTAAGAATCCTTCATTTGTACAAAGTTGGATATTCGATTCTATAAGGGTCATCTTTGAATGAGTATAAATTTTTATATAAGCAGAATATGGAGGATTAAGGCCTATCAAATTGTAGATAATTGAATTATCTTTCCAACGATACCAATTTTACCTAAATCCGCTAACCGAGTGAAAAGTTATGTCATTTTTTATGTAAGGCAGTAAGGGGTCGTGATAGCCCCAAGACGCGAGGGTTGCTTGACCCAAATAGGGGTCGTGTCACAAGGGCTGCCTAATCCAATTAGAGGTTGTGGTGTGGGGGCTATTCCCCCACAGTTTTAGCTTCTTATGGGTCAAGGGTCACTTTGGTCCTTTCCCCTTGACCCCTAATATCCAAAACACCAAATTTCAGTCACTAAACAACACTTTTTCCCCAAAAAAATTCATATTCTTATCAAAGTGATATCATCCTTCCTCTTCCCAAGAACAAAAAAAAACTATCTCTTAAGCCAAGATTTCAAGAAAATGGACCAACAATCGAGTTCCATCTTTCAAATCTTATAATCTAAGGTATGTGGATTTTTTTAAAAACTACATGGGCATGGTGAAATTGTTTTAATGATGAAATTATTCCAATAATATTTAAAAATTGAGAAATCATGAATTTACAAAAGGGCATTGAAATTTCAACTACAGTTATGCATTACGGATCTTTCTTGATAATAATGTTTTAGTCTTGAGGCCTTTCCCATGAATTTGATTTGTATTCGTATACAAGTATGTAAGTAATTGAATTGAAGGTTGAATTGAGAGCATGAACATATAAAATCCCTCTCTTGCTATGTATACAAGTATGTTTAATATTGTTTGAGACTTATCTTTTGTTATGAACTGAAGAGAGGGAGTTTTCTTGTTTAGATAAATGAGAAGTGATGATTTTAAAAGATTTGCATGGCTTGTTATAAAATACTTGACCACCACATGTTTTTTGAAATGTTGAAAAGAGAGAGGCTTTGCACCATTTGACACATATTTTGAAGTATGAATTCTCTTGAACTATTTGAATGACATGGTGATCAAAACTTTATGGTTTAAATAAAGAGACTGTAGCATGATATTTTATGGCTTAGAGATATGACTTACAAGTCTTGGTATGATGATACCAAACAGATTATACCATAACAGATTAAGAACAGACTAAAATATAGATTTTACTCATATTTTTAAAATTTGATTCTAGAAAGATGCATGTTTAGAATATACTAAAGATGGGCTTAAAGAAATTTAGGTGGTTACCTGAATAAAGTATGAGTTAAAAGACTCAATGCTAGAAATCGTGATTTGTCGACATGGGGTTATGGTACCATTCTTTGTGATCTTGTGTACCTTGATTCATGTCATCCCAAATTGGGACAATAGTTAGGAGCCTTGCTTTGTGATCTTGTGCACAACCATGACATGTTAATTTTATTGGGGATCATGAAACCATGTTGTGTGGTCTTGCATGTCTCCCCTTATAGATACTCCTTCCAGCAAACTTGGATTGGAGGCTTGGCCGCCGAGTCAAGGGCGGATTTCATATAACTCATGGAATTACAGATTATAGGGTGTATCATCTAGCTCAGAAGTAAGATAAAGAGTGAGTTATGGATTTTCAGAATCATTGTTCAAAGTCTTTTAAATGTGCCCATGTGTTTTTCATATATCATATATATAAATTGTTTACAAATTACTCTCACTTATGTTATATATAAATACATTATTTTGGATTGCTCTGCGTACCAGTACATCTGTATTGACCCTCTATATTTTAGGGTCTGAGTCACAGTTAAGAGGTTTCGCTAAGCTGTAGATTTATAAGACAGAAGTATGCAGTCGGTGAGCCTTCTTTATTCTGAAAGGACTATTTTTAGAACATTGTTATGTCATTTTAGTTTTAGGTCTGATTGGGGGCCTTGTCCCAGTTTTAGACAAGTTGTTACATTCTGATGTATTAGAGATTTCGCAGACAGAAGTAGATATTGTCTAGATACTTATAGATTTCATTCAGTATTGTTAAATTGAATTCAGAAAAAGACCATGATTCCGTTTGTTTACTTTCTGCATTTCTTTTATTGTATGTGAATGGTGTTCATGATTGCCAGATAGAAAAGAGGCGCCCAGGCCTTCATGGTTCGGGATGCTCATCGCGGCCAAGGCCTCGACTCGGGTTACGACACCAACCTATTTGGGTTATATATTTTACAACGGTAGCTTACTCTCTCGCAAGAAAGGTATAATTTGGGCGTATCAAATTTTGGCGCCGTTGCTGAGGAATACGATTGTCAATTAAGTTTGTGTTTCTTAATTGACCTTTGGTCAATTTTTCCAAAATTTACTTTTATTCATTGTTTTTGTTACTTGTAGGGTAATTATTATTTATTCTAAATAAACGGAGATCGGGTGCACCATTATTACCAATACATCTGGAACCTTAGTTGATCGGTAGAATGGCGGACCAATAGAAAGCTGATAGCTTAGTTGTCTTAGATAATACTCAATTAAATCAATAAAATACAGATAACCTAGGTCGGATCCCAAATATAGATGATGAGAAACTAGGAGATGATGATTTATTAGGATCGGGTAAGACGTGTAGAGGATGTAGCAGCACCAGTGAATAAGAATGCAAATAGAAATCGTCCTTTCAAAGTGAGACCAAAGCACCAAGCTGTGAAATTTGATCTTAATGATGATGAGGATGGGATGGATTGATCAGGTGCAACCGAAGCTATTATCCCTCCACCTCTGGCACCCGGAGCTAAATTTAATATCATAAGAATAACGTTTCATCTGCTCCATCTATAGGGATTATTCAGTGGTCTTCCAGGAGATAATCCTAACATGCATTTTGTGAACTTTATCACCATTTACAAATCTTTTGATAACCCAGGAGTGGGTCAAAATTCTATCTTCCTACGTCTATTCCTATTGTCTTTGTTTGGGGAGCCAATGCTATGGCTCCTAGAAAGGTTCTATCCACCTTCTAAGAGGGTACAATTGAAGGATGAGATCAGTAATTTCAGGCAGCTGCTGACTAAAGCTCTTCATGAGACTTGGGAAAGATTTAAGAAAAAGTTAATGCAGTGTTCGAATCATAAAATGACTAATATACATCTGATTGAGACTCTCTATAGGGCTCTAAACTCAGTCACTAAACCAATTATGGATAATGCAGCCAGCGGAGCATTTGTGAATCTCACTTTCCTAGAAGCCTCTGAGATGCTCGATAGGATGACTAAACATAGTAGATCTCAGCATACCAGGAATTTTATGGTAGCAAGACCTACTGTATCTATTGGTATGACTGCAGAGCAGCGCGTAAAAAAGGAGGAGCGTGATCAGGATATGGCACATTTGAAGACGCAGATGGATTTGCTGACTAAGCATCTGTTATCTGGAAAAACTAAAAAAATTAAAGTTGTAGGGTCCCAAGGCAAAGCCAATTTAGATTCTGAGGAATTGTCAAACTATCTAACAATTAAGGGGGTTTCCGATGCAATGGCCAAGGAAATCAAGGTCGGAACTATTACGACAAAGAAGGATAGGGATTAAGGGAGTTAGAAGAAAAAAATGACAGAAATGGACTGTATGTGCCTCCTGGAAGTTGGGATAATGCTGCAACAATCTCAGGCAAAATTTCCATGGAGGACATGATATAGAAGTTTCTAAAGGGAGTTGAGGCAACAAATTCGGGGGTGACTACTATGAAAAGTGACTTATCTTTCATGATTCGGTTGGTAAATTCATACATAACTTCTATTAAATAGTTAGAAAAGTAGATGAGCCAACTTTTGGCAGTATTGAATCAGAGGAAAAGCGGTACATTACTGAGTGATACAGTTTAGAATCCATGTAATAACGGATCTTGCATGGAAGTCACCACTTAGAGTGGTAAGGTATTACCGGGCCCTTCTGTGGGCAAAACTATGATCGAAGATGTAATTAAAGAAGATGTTGAAGCTGGATGGTAGTGACATTCTTTCTAACTATCAGCAGGTTGATGAGTTAGAAAAAGACAAAAGAAAGAAGAAAGAAGCAGTGGTTACCACTCCCCCAAAACTACTACCTCCTTTCCCTCATAGATTAAAGAAGAAAGAGGATGATACAAGGTTTAGCAAATTCATGGCTATGCTGAAGCAGCTGATTGTGAATATGCCTTTAGTAGAGGCATTAGAGAATATACCTGGGTATGCTAAGTTCATGAAAGACCTGGTGATGAATAAAAGAGCAGTGAGTTACGAACTGGTAGATAATCTTCATCACAGTGGTGCTATTTTAACAAGGTCTTTGGTGCAAAATTAAGAAGACCCAGGAGCATTCACGATTCCTTGTACTATTAGGTCGCTTGATTTTGTTAAATCCTTGTGTGATCTGGGAGGGAGTATTAACCTGATGTTGCTTGCTATTTATAAGAAACTGGGTTTGAGAGATCCTATACCCATAAATATACGACTAGTGATGGCGGACAGGTCCATAAAACAACCAGTTGGTATTTTGTATGATGTACTGGTGAAGGTGGCCAGCTTTAAATGTCCTACAGATTTCATTATTATGGATTGTGAGGTGGATTTCGAGGTTCCCATCATCTTGGGTTAGCCTTTTTTCGCAACCGGGAGTGTGCTTATCGATTTTCAAGCTAATGAGCTCTTATTCAGGATTAATGATGAAGTGGTTCAATTTGATGTATGCCAATCTATGAATTATCACAAGGAAATGAGTGTGTTCTCTATTGTGGATGTTTATTAGGAGGATGAGCGAGAAGTGCCAATAGAAGAAAAATTCATTGTCGACTCTTTGGCTGCTGTCTTGATGAATTTTGATAGCGAAGGCATTAAAGAGTATAAGGAGACTGTGTGTACTTTTACTAGAATGGGATCATATTATTATTCTCCCAAAAAGCTGGATCTAGATCTTAAAAATCGCCCAACACCACCAGTAAAGCCATCCATTGAAGAGCCATTGGTGTTGGATTTGAAAAAATTGTCAGGCTATTCATGATATCATTTCTAGGCAGCGAAAACACTTTACCTGTGATTATTGCAGCATATCTAGGTGAGCAGCAAGTGGAAGCACTTGTATCTGTACTTTGGAGTTACAAATAAGCGATAGGCTAGACTATTACAGATATTATTGGTATTCCTCTAGGTATTTGTACTCACAAAATCCATCTTGAGAAAAATTGCACACCAACCATTGAGCATCAATGTTGTCTTAACCCACCTATGTAAGAGGTGGTTAAGAAGGAGATCATCAAATGGCTTAACGTAAGATTTGTATATCCCATTTTTTATAGTAAGTGGGTAACCCTTATTCAATGCATGCCCAAGAAAGGGGGCATGATTGTTGTAGCAAAATACAAAAATGAGTTGATTCCACTCAGACCTATGACTGGGTGGAGAGTTTGTATGGACTATCGCAAGCTTAACTCTTGGAATTTGAAGGACCACTTCCCAATGTCTTTTATGGATTAGATGCTTGATCGATTGGCCGAAAGAGGTTGGTATTATTTCTTAGATGGGTATTTGGTTTATAACCAAATTTCTATAGCCCATAGGATCAGTAGAGAATGATATTTCCATACCTGTATGGTACTTTTGCTTTCAAGAAGATGCCATTTGGTTTGTGTAAAGCACCCACTACCTTTCAAAGGTGCATGATGTCTATCTTTTCTGACATGGTTGAAGACATCTTAGAGGTTTTTATGGATGATTTCTCAGTAGTAGGTGACTCTTTTGAGATTTGTTTGGTGAATCAGAGTAGAGCTTTGCAATGATGCGAGGAATTCAATCTTGTACTTAATTGGGAGATATGCCACTTCATTGTGAAGGAGGGCATTGTCCTTTGTCATAAAATTTTAGCTAAAGGGATTGAGGATTACTGAGCTAAGGTCGAGGTTATTGAGAAGCTGCCACCTCCCATTTTAGTAAAGGGGGTGCATAGTTTCTTTGGTTATGCAGGCTTCTATCAGCGATTCATAAAAGACTTCTCAAAAATTGCAAACCCACTTTGCAAACTTTTGGAGAAAGAGACCAAGTTTATATTTGATAAAGATTTCTTGAAGGAATTCGAATGCCTAAAAGGGAAATTGGTTGATGCTTCTATTATTGTTACCCTAGATTGGTCAAAGTCGTTTGAGATTATGTGAGATGCAAGCGGAGTGACGCTTGGGCTGTACTTGGTCAGAAGAGGGAGAAGCTATTTCATCCTATTTAATATGCCTCAAATGAACTAAACTATCACTAAATAGGAACTTCTTTCAGTTGTCTATGCTTTTGAAAAGTTTCGAACTTATTTGCTAGGAACCAAGATAGTGGTCCACATAGATCATGCCGCCTTGAGGTATATTATGGATAAGAAATATGTGAAGCCGAGATTAATTAGATGGGTATTGCTTCTCCAAGAATTCGACTTCAAAGTCAAAGATAGGAAGGGATGTGAGAACCAAGTTATGGACCACGTGACTAGACTCGAGGGAAGTGAAGCACTCAAGGATGAGCTAGAAATTAATGATGCATTTCCAAATAAAGAAATCTTGGTTGTTGTGTTGAAAAGAGTGTTGTGGTATGCATACTTCGCAAACTACATGGTGAGCAAAGTTATTCCGAAGAATCTTTTTTTCCATCAAAGAAAGAAGTTTCTTTATGATATGACCATTACTTTTGGGATGAGCCATACTTTTTTCATTTTTGTACAGATAATATTATAATGAGGTGTGTCCTAGAAATGGACATGTTAAACATTTTTTAAGCTTGCCATACCTCTCCGATTTTAGGTCACCATACAAGTGACCAGACTGCTAGGAAAGTGTTGCAAAGTGGCTATTATTATGCCGACTTTATTCAATGATTCTTATGAGTTTGTACGGAGATGCGACCAATGCCAACGACAAGGGTCAATCTCAAAGCACCTGAGATGCCTTTGACCAAAATGATGAAAGTGGAGTTGTTTGACGTCTGGGGCATCGACTTCATGGGATCATTCGTGAGCTCATATAGTATAAAATATATTTTAGTTAATGTTGATTATGTATCAAAATTGGTTGAGTCCATTGCATTAGCACATAATGAATGAAAGAGAGTTGTTTGTTCCTTAAAAGGAATATTTTCTCTCAATTTGGGGTGCCTCTCACAATCATAAGCGGCGGTTTATATCACTTTTGCAATCGAGTATTTCAAGATGCCTTAGCAAAGTATGGTGTTAAGAAACATAAGGTAGCAACTCCATACCACCCACAAACCAGTAGGCAAGTAGAGATTTTGAATAGTGAGATCAAAGCTATTCTTGCTAAAACGGTGCATGCAAGTAGAAAAGATTGGTCTAGGAAGTTTGATGATGCCTTATAGTCATATAGAACGGATTTTAAGATAAATATCGGCATGTCACTATACCAATAGATTTATGGAAAGGCATGTCACTTACTGATTAAATTGGAGCATATGGCGTTGTGGGCACTTAGGAGGCTAAACTTTAGTTGGAATGAGGTAGCAGAGTTAAGATTGGGATAGCTGAATGAGATGGATGAGTTTTGTCTCGGTGAATATGAATAAGAAGATCTTTATAAAGAGAAGATGAAAAAGTACCATGACCATAGGATTCCAAAGCAAGACTTTGAGAATAGTGATTGGGTACTTCTCTTCAGCTCAAGATTGAAGCTATTTCAAGGTAAACTTAAGTCCAATTGGTCTGTCCCATTCAAAGTTAACCAAGTCTACTCATCTAGAGTAGTTGAACTTGAAATTGAAGATGGAATTATATTCAAAGTTAATGGGCAATGAGTGAATCTGTATATTGGACCAATGGACTCGATAAAGTGTATATCTACTATCTATCTCAATGAAGTCTGAGTAATAAAAATAGTTAAGTTGTGTCGTGATATTAAATTAGGCGCTAATGGGAGGCAACCCACAAAATGTTGTTGTATTCGTAGTTAGACTTTATTTGTTGTTATTTTGCAATCTGATGCATTTGTGAAGTATGCAAGGATGAAAATATGGAAAGAAAGGAGTCTACAGTTAAAAAGAGGATTGATGGGAAGATCGATGGACCGTCAGGAACACAACAGACAGTCACTTGAACCATCATAGCTATGTAAAAAAATTGTACATTCTGGATAATGCTTGACGGTCTAATAGGTAGACCGTCGCTGCCTCAATGGACCATTGCTTCCTTCATCGCACTAAAGCCGAAATCCTGAGATACTGAAATATACTGACGAACAGGTTGATGGACCATCGCATCACTGATGTACCGTCGATTGAGCCATCGCAATAATGCATAATTCCCTAGTCTCTAGTAAGATACAATGACCAACCAGATGGACCATCGGACACCCGACGGACCATCAAGCGGGTCGTCGATGCAACCCTAAGTAGGGTTGGGTTGGGCTGATCTTAAATGTTATTTAAGCCGTATAAAATTAACCCAACTATTTTTTATCTGATAAGACAAAGTGGTTATGTACGTTGATGTCTTTTCAAATACTAAAACTGCCTAACTCCCTCTAAATTCAAAGAATCTAGAATCAATTATTCCAAAAGACTCTTCCTCTTCTCTTTTCTGTCCTATTTAAATAGTACTTTCCCCTCTTCATTTCATCACAACCAAAACAGCAATCACTGACAAAAGTCTTAAGTTATTTTTATTTTCTAAAGTTGCAAGTGAGTAGAGTGAAGTTACTGCACCATCAAGCTATGATCACAACTTTATTTATCTTTATTGAATTGCTTATTATCGAATGAATAAGTTGTTACTCTTTCTTGCTTATGCTTGGTTTTAATTGTGATCTCAAAAGTCGAATCATCTCATATACTCTGTTCTGAGTGAAGTCTGAGTAACCTATGTGTTTGAAGTAGAAAAGGTTGATCTTTAATGTAAAATTGGCATTATTTCTGTGCTAAAATTGATATTGTATATGAAGTGCTCGACAAAATATCAAAGTGGGATCTGAAACTGAAGAGGGAGTTGTGAAGCCCAACTTGGTAGATCGTCAGACTTGCGACAGACCGTCGGGTAGACTGTTGCAAAATCCCCAAAAAATGTTATTCACTGGATAAGGTGTGACAAACCACTCAATGGACCGTTAGTTTGATCATCGCAAGACTCTGACAAATCAGTCCATACTAGTTAAGGTTGACGGCCAGTCTAGAGGACCGTCGCAATATCGATGGACCATCGGGATGACCATCAAGCCATATTTTCAACTATTTTCTATCTATCTAACTTGCCAACTGATTCCTTGTATCTTTTTGAGCTATTATGGCAGGTAAACTCCCATTGACTAGAGGTAGGGGCAGAGCACGAGGAAGAAGTGAGCGGCTAGAAGTAAGGAGGCACCGGACTTCAACACCCATCAAAGAGACTGGACAATCCCTACACTCTTCCAATCTAAGGAGGAGAGTGAAAGCAGCACCAACAGTACCAGTTTGATCCTAGATGAAGATGGGGTAAATACATCCAACCCCAATCCTGTTGAATCAAAAAATGGCTCGATTAAAATGGGTACCATTAAAGTAAATGTAATTAAAAACAAGTAAATAAGGGAAGAACTTAATTGGCAACTCGAGGGATCAAAAGATAAATTCGTTGATGGATTGAAGCTGACAGCAAGTAAGGCAACCAAAAGGCCATTCGCTGAAGTGTACCAGATAGTAACAAAAGAGTTTTATAAATACCCCAAGCTGGAGCATCGCTTTAATGAGTATGAATTATCTTGGATAAGCAAGCCACCCAAATTATATCAGCCGAATTTGGTAAGGGAGTTCTTTGCTAATTATTTGGTGTTGGTAGAAAAGGATTGTCCAAAAGTCTTGAAAATCTCAGATTTACACAATATGAATTCAGTCCCACTCTGAGGGGTCAACATTGATATATCGGCTCAAACAATCAATAGGATGTTGTTTGGGCCTGAATATGAAGCTCCACCTGTTGTGCCTGATCTTGAGTTTCAGCAAACATGCACATCAACTCAGATTGGTTGGGCTGCTTACTGATGAGGGTAAACCCTCATGGGCAATCAACCCATGTGAATGCATTGCTAAGTATATCCTTAGCTTCCGAGCTAAGTTTTTATGGGCTATCATATGACTGAGGTTGATGCTGACAGGGGGGATGCAAATTTGAATAGTCACATGGTTGTACTGGTGGACAGTTTAATTGTAATACTGAAGATTGATTTTGTCTAGATAATTGCTGACAAAATGTTTGTGAGGGCGCATAAGGTGGAAAGTGCACTACCATTCCCTTGTTTGATCATGGAGTTATACAGGCAGGCGAATGTGTCCGTAATTTGAGGTGTTGATAACGAGGTTCGAGTGACACATATCTAGGACATTGAGAAGTCCAACAATGACTCAAAGTTTGAAATACAGGTCACTAAGCCTCCATCCTATCAGATGCAATCTACATTAGCCCCGGATACTTCAGAAATTCCCTCAGGTATGTCGTTTCCCATCACTACTTATATGACAATTGATTATGTACCACCAAGTACATCTGTAGGGTTAGGGTATGCTCCACCAATGGGTGGGGTATCTTATGTAGAATATAGGTTGATGCAGGAGAATTTCTCCAAGTCAGTAAAGTTGTAGAAGAAATTTTAGAAATAATTGGACATATAGGATTCATAATTCAAACCTTTTGTTGATCAAATTGTGGTAGAAGTAATCCATTCATTCCAAAACATTATGATGAGGCTGGATCCTATGGAAGTATGTATTAACAAGAGGTTGGATGAAATATTCATTCCTGATCTGGCCAAGTTCATGATAGAGTTTAAACAGGCACAGGCTGACACAGAAGAATTGACGAGCAGGCAATCTCCGCAGCCAATTTTTGACCCAGCCCTGGTGATGAGTGATGATTTTGAAGGAATCATTGATTTGATAGGAAATATATTGGAAGACAAAGAAAAGAAGCAAGTTCATGAAAGTACGGAAAAGAAAGTTTCCAGGAGAAGAAAAAG
Organism: Capsicum baccatum var. pendulum; assembly: GCA_030864225.1. Lineage (NCBI taxonomy): Eukaryota > Viridiplantae > Streptophyta > Magnoliopsida > Solanales > Solanaceae > Capsicum > Capsicum baccatum. The sequence goes on from CM061561.1 coordinate 37,242,773, forward strand.
AGAAGTAATAAAACTAGAAGAAATAGAGTAATATGATATAAAGAAAGCTTCAAAAGGGTCGAGGAGAGATAAAGAGAGAAGAAGGAAGAAGTTAAAAGATGAAGCTGCTAGTGTATCTACTAGTTTCACCCCATCTTGAGGGGCTAGTTAATTACCAGTTCAGAATTTGATCCCTCCAATTTTAGAGGATGACTTTATGAGTACCCCCTCCACTGCGGGGGTTAACGTTGTAGCAGGTGAGGAAGTTGGAGACTTACCACATTTCATAGATGCCTCAGATGAATAAGGGGCATTACAAGTATTTCCCCTCCTCTGTACTATTTTTTTATACATTGAGGACAAAGTATATATTTTCTGTGGGGGGTGTACTTGTACTATGGGAGTTTTTATTGCCGATATTCTTTTCCTCTCGTATGCTACCAGTAGAATCGGCACTTCTAGGATTGCATTTTTTTTATTTTCTTAGGTTGTGATGTAAGCATCTGTTTGATAAAGATTATTTATAAAAGTGTATTTTATTTTAGCATCTTGTTGTGATATGGATGATGAATGATTTTGTCATAAGTCTATGAACATATTTGTGTGACTTTTTACTTCTATATTTTAGCATATGTGATCAACCTTTAGTGAATCTGTAATTGGCATTAACATGTAAGATATGCATGATATGTGATGGAAATCTTAAGAGCAGTAGAATAGTTTGACTCAGTTGTCTGTATGTGCAAGTATTTGTGTTATTTCATGCTGAGTGTAGTACTAAAACTTGCCTGGTTCATTGATGTTGTTTTGTGGTTGATGAAATAAGAAATGATAGCTGGCTGCCTTGTACTTTTAGTCCACTTAACCAAAATAATAAACCCCAGCAAAGATATTTTTCCATTTTTGAACCCTTCTTTGAGCTTGTATTAATTTTTCCTCATCTCCAATAACTCTACTTAACTCTCTTTAGGTTGTTAACACCTAACTCAGGCCCTAGTCTATTGGACATTGTGTACCTAAACTTAAGTAAAACACCTAAGTTAAGGGTGGCTATTGTCAAGAAATTAGTTGTCTAATGGAAAGTTGGTTTAAAGTATTTGGCCCTTGTCTATTCAATACATTATGTACCTTCACTGACTGCATCAACATAAGTTGAGGGTGTTTGATACTTATATATATATATATATATAAGAGAAAAAGAGGGGTATTATGGTAAAGTATGAATGGATGAGAGAAAGGTAAGCGATTTAGTAAAGTAGTGGCCTTGGTAGGTAGAATTTAAGTGCAACGAGATTTAAATCCTAGTGTTGAGTCACTTTTCCAAAAATCCTTCCATATCTAACCCAAAACCTCATTACAAGACTAGAAAACATATACTTAATCTTGGAAAATCAACTACAAGGGGGCGTTAGATAATAAGGGCAAGCCTATGAGTATGTGTACTATGCTTGTAACTTCTTTGATGAGTGTGAGAGTTTTGATTTGTATCCACAAACTATAATGAGTGGTGAATTTTATTGAATGTGAGGGAAACTTGAGTTACACTTAGTTTGTTGATCTCTATAGGATATAATATCCATGTTTGTGTGTGCTAAATTATAATCAATGCCAGTTGTAGATCTTGATGTATAGGGTGAAGACATATGAATGGTTGTGCGGAATCTGACTCAATAGTTGATTTCCTGTCATTGTGGTATTCATGGATGTAATTTGTTGATGAGTTGCTTGAGGACAAGCAATTATCTTAAGTTGAGGGTGTTGATGTTTTGATTTTTAACAGAATATTTTACATCTATTTCTTAGGAAAATTGTACATTTTCAAGCAACTGATATTGTATTTAACACTGCATTTTAGTGTTTTCATGTTAAGGAGTTAACCAAAGAAGAAACTAGAAAAAACAGCAGAAAAAGGCCTCCGACGGGCAAACTGATGGACCATCAGACAAGCGACGGACAACAAGGGTGACCGTCAGATTAAAACAGAAAGAAAAAATTGAGTGGACTCTGCGATTGTCCAAGTGATGGACCATCACGTATATGATGGACCAGTAATTAGGCCGTCAGCCTGAAACAGAAACTGGAAATCTTGAGGATCAAGTGACGGCCTGTGTGATGGGTTGCCGGACTAGCAATGGATTACTGAGTGGGTTTTCAACCCTTATCCAGAACATGGCATTCTGAGCCTCTCAACGACGGTTCACTCGACAAACTATCAGTCTACTGATGTGCCATCGATATGACCGTCAACTTGGACACAGCTTTTTCTGAGTTTAACTTTTAAATACTCTACACTTGGGAACATATAAATACCCAGTTTAGGTTTTACTTAGGTATCTTTTTTATATTTTCCAACTTTGAACATTATTGTAAGCAGTATTCTTTGAAAAACAGCTAGAATTGTGGATCTAAACATATTATTCATTTTTTCTTTTGAAGATTCAGAAACAAATCTTTGATTCCTTGTAAGTATTTTCTAAATCTATTTTTTAGAAATACAATGACTCCTCCTTGTTCTTCTAGGGAAATGTGTGGAATTTAGAGGCTTTAACCTTTGGGTTAAGGGTCGATGCCTTAACGGGATCAACCCACATGAGATACTAATTGAATAAGTTAACATATTCTTTAAGTTCGAGAGAATTAAATTATAATCTACTCATTTAGGTTGAGAAACAAATGGGTAAATTGTAGGATTCAACAACTCTTGCTATTGTAGTGATTAATTGGAAATTCAAAATAGTTCACAACCCTAGTAGATTGAATATCTTGGTAACCATAACTTTAGTTTGTCTATTCCCATTGAATTACTATTTGCAATAAGAATCATTGTCTGGAACACTTTCTGTTACAAATAACGAGATAAAATTTACAAACTTGAACCTCCCTTTTTATCGGAACCTTTGATCAACAGTCTAGTAACAACTACAATACTTAGTGAACACAGTATTCCCTATGGGATTCGACCCCAACCTAGTTGGGTTATATATTTGACAACGATCACTTACTCTCTTGCAAGAGAGGTGTAATTTGGACGTATCAATGACACCTCTATTTATTTGTTTGAATTGTTTGACTTATACTATCATTAAATAATTGTAATACTTTTTTGACTTGTGAATTAGTGAATAATTGAAATTTTAAAATTTTAAAAATTTTGTTGTGATTATTTGGTGTGAGTGGGACAAGCAAAACCTTTACTTATTTAATTATCTTAATTGTACTGGAATTAAACTAGTAAAATTGTGACTTGAAGTAGTAAGAAGTGACTTTGTATTGACTTGGAATTAGGGAAGTAGTGACTTAAAATTGTGAAGTGTTTAGTGAATTGAAATGTTAGATAGTGACTTAAAATTGTGTACTAGTGATTTAAAAAATGTGAAGTGTTTAGTAAATTAAAGTCGTGAACTATTGACTTAGAAATGTTAACTAGTGACTTTAAATTGAGAAATAGTAACTTCAAATGTGAAATTGTGTAAGTATTGACTTAAAAAATATGAATTATTTAGTGAATTGAAGTTGTGAACTAATGACTTGGAAATGTTAACTAGTGACTTAAAATTGTAAACAAGTGCCTTAAAAAATGTGAAGTATTTAGTGAATTAAAGTTGTGAACTACTGACTTAAAAATGTTAACTAGTGACTTAAAATGGTAAACTAATGACTTAAAAAAAGTGAAGTAAGTGATTATCAAATTAAAGTTGTGAACTATTGACTTGAAAATATTAATCAGTGACTTAAAATTGTAAACCAGTGACATATTGTGAAGTGTTTAGTGAATAAAAATTGTGAACTAGTGACTTAAAATTTTTAAGTAATGATTTGAGAATATTAAGTAGTAACTTTAAATAGTAAAGTGTGTAGTGAATTGAAGTTGTGGACTAGTTAGTGAATAGTGATTGTGAAAAATATTAAGAAATGACTTGAAAATGTAAAGGAGTGATCGAATTAAAAAATGTGTGAAGTGTTTGGTGAATTAAAGTGGTGAACTAGTGACTTAGAAATGTTAACTAATTACTTAAAATATTTAAGTAATGAATTGAGAATGTTAAGAAGTGACTTGAAAAGGTTAAGTAGTAACTTGAAAAATATGAAGCAGGGACTTGAAAATGTGAAGTAATAGTGACTAAAAATTATGAAGTAGTTACTTAAAATAGCTAAGTAATAACTTTAATGAATTTTTCTAATTTATAATTGAATATCTATATTTTGTAAAGGCATCATTATATATGAATGTATGATAAGAATTATGGAATTGATGGGGGTATAAAACCCCAAGATTTGATGATGTTAGAGATTCATTAATTTAGTTTATTGTTTTTATCCTGTAGTAACTGCTGAGTTACAGATTTCTATATAATAATTTATTCTTTTTGTATTGTAGTGTATATCTAATTCTAGATTTTCTATGTCATTTATTATCTTGTGTTGTTCTTCTCGTAATGAGTATTTTATGTTATATAAACTGTTACATGTGCTTTTTTCTAAATTTTCTAAGGTTTTTTCTATCCAAATTAACTTTTCTTTTAGATCTTCCATTATTTTCCTAATATGGTTTCTATAATTAATTTCGTTATTTAGATTATCTTGATTTTCTCTAGTTTTTCTAATATATTCTAACATCCACAATCTTGGTCTGAATAATATCCTTCTGGGTATATGTTTTCGTATATTTGTTGTGTAGCATTTATCATTTCTATTTCATAGTTTATTACTTCTTCTAATATTATTTTCTTAATATCTATTATTTTTATATCTTTAAGTATATATAATATTAAAATTCTAAGGTAGTCTAAATGAGCTATTTTCTAAAATTGATATTTTGTATTTGTTTGTTTTATCCTTAGTAGTTTTTGCATATGTTTATTAAGAGATTTTATATATTTTTTATTTTCCATGTAGTTAACTATATTTATTTTTATCTGTTTTTCTAGTAATTGTATATTTCGCATATCTTTTTCCAAAAGCTTCTCGTAAAGAGTAGTCAGGTATATGTGGTATATAATTTATTCTATCCGTATAATTTTTTCCAAATGCTATTTCTAATATAACTTTTCTTATATCTGCAACATCTATATCTTTAAGTGCATACAAAATAAGTATCTTAAATTTATCTACCATCTCATCAGATATATTATCATTCATTATCATAAAATTGTTTTTTTCAAAATATTCCCTGCAACCATGTATATAATAAAATATAGTCATCTCAGATTACTATATACTAGATTATTCTTAAATAACATGTTCTTCGGTCACTACTAGCATGGTAATCCGGATACTTTTCCCTTAAACAGCGCCTCGACTTTGGTTACTCCCCGTCACAGCTTCTTGCCTCATTGGTTTCACCTTTAGGATGGCATAGTTCCTTAGGATTTTTCTTCGTTTTCACTTTGCTAATAAACTTCTTAACATATTATTTTTCGAATAATTCTACTATAAAGTAACTAATATGAATTTATTTTATCATATCATGATTGTCGGGAATTATGAATTTAGCTATTCATAATAGTAAATAGATATACCTGTTCCGGTAGCTTTGATATTTCTGAGGTTTGTTGTTCCATAACTTTTTCCATTGAAGTGTATGTATTTTATTAACTAGGCAAAAGTATTTTTGATGGAGAGAATTTTGGCTGAATGTAGGAAAGCTTGCCTCTGCAATGCTTCCTGAGCTCTTTATTTATAGAATGAGAAATGTACAGAAAGTTTTTTACATTCGTATAAAAAAACTAAAAAACTAAGTCTACCTAACTAAAGACTTTTCAATCTTTACATTTACTTTTTATTTAATCCTAACTACTTTTAGCTTTCTAAAGACTAAAGTCTTACATTATATTAAATGCTTATTAACTTTACGTAAACTTTGTACAAAATAAGTCTTCCGTCTATCTGTCATATCTGCAAATAAGTCTTCTGTCTATTTTGTCATATCTGCTGTATCTCCATTATTGTTCTGATCTTATCTTTCCAGATGTCGTCCTTATCTTCTTTTATTCTAACTGCACTGCTGGGATGTCATTATCTCCTCCATTACATTTTGAACATCTGTGGTCTGGGTATTTGTGTCCAATAGTTTTGCAATATCTGGTCAATAATTCTTATGAAATAAATTTTTCTTTAATAGCTCTGGCGATAGGTTCTGTTTCTGGTTTAAGCAACATCATAATCCATTGCCTAATAGTCTCCATATCTGTTTCTCGTAGCTCTTTTGAATTTGAATATATCAATACATGGTTTCTTGAATAATAACTCCATATAGGATTTTGATTACAATATGTATTTGCTAGTTCTTGTAAAATCGTAGATAGTCCGATAACTCTTTTATTCGCATAAAATTTTGGTATCTCGATTTTGGGTATCTCTGGCTGTGTACCGATATCTTGCGGTATAATCATATCTCTTGTCATCCCTATTTTTACAACTTGTATGGGTTTCTTAACTTCGTCAACTAATATCTCTGCTGGTGCCGTGTAGATTTTTATAAAAAATAAAGTACCTTTGGTTATTCTCTTAAATGTGGTAAATGCTTCATATATCTCGGGTATAGTGGATATCTCAGTTCCATCCGTGGTATATACGGTACTAAGTAATCCATATTCGTAGCAGGTTTTAACTAGGCTTGGTTTAGTTTTTGGTAAGGCAATTAGCTTGTTGTATCCGGTTAATTTCTGGGTTATATAGTTCGTATCTGGTTCTTGGATATTTGTAGCATTGGGGTTGATATTTAAGAAAGTTTGTACGTTATAGATATTTTCTATATATGTGCGGGTTATATAATTGTATGTCTTTTTGTCTTGGTTTAGGCTTTCTCGATATGTGGTAACTTGTGGGGGTGTAAACATAGGGTCTTTTGGTATATTTGGTGTATATGGCTTGTCAAATAGCTTATTTAAGTTCATATTTTTTCTAACTCCTTTGCTTGTACCTGCAGAAGTAGATTGATAAGCGTTATGGGTTTTATGGAGTATCCCAACATCTCCTTCTAGCTCTGGAATTTTATTGTCTTCCGATCGACATAGCTCTGCGCATTGCTGAGTTAGCTGATTCATAGCTATAGACTTCAGTTTATCTTCACTAGTCTTTAGCTTTAGCGTTTCTATCTCAGTCCCCATCTTTACTATCTCAGTACCCATACTGTCCACTTTCAATGAAAGAGTAGTCAGGGCGTTGAGTATCTTTTCATGTATATTTTCTTCTATCATTTCAGTTTAACTTAATGAAAGTTCTGTGATACTCAAAAATGTAAACAAAAAGATGATTGTTCATCAATCTTATGCCATATTATTTTTTTCAATGTGATATCATAGTATTTTCCTAGTCAACTTAGTTTGGATTCTTGATATCACATTAAAAAAAATGTTATGGCACAAGATTGAAGAACAATCATTTTGTTCTTTATAATTTTGAGTATTCTAGAACTTTCATTTAGTTCATAAAATGTTAAGTAGCACATTTTTATAAATTACTAGCATCTAGGAATTTTCAACATTTTTTAAAAGAAATATTTTATTACTTTATACAATATGTTGTTTTACAGAAAAGCTAACTATGTTTTTCATATTTTCTACTACAAGATGGATAATCAACAGAATTTTGATTGTGATGAAGATGAAATAATAGTTAAAATTTTCCTATCGTATATCGCGTTTCTGGAACCAAATGATGATGCTTCAGAGACAAGCTTTCGAAAAATTTCTTGAATAGAAATTTTTGCCTATTGAGGCACATATAAAAATATTTTGATGGATTCTTAAATAATATTTTAATCTTAATTGTGTTATGAAAGAAACAGAAGAATTCTTCTCTAGAACTAAAAGATCTTGATCGTATCACAATATCAATATTAAAATAAATGAATATTTAAATATATCATATCGATAAAAAAATATATATATACACACACAATGGTAATAACAATAAAATTTTAAACATTCTCTAAAAAAAGAGACAGACACTGACGCTTTTTCTAAAAGAAAAATAATATTTACAAAAACCAACGTTGTCTGTTGTTTTGAAAATATAACGGACTTTTTTACGACGGAAGTGACTGTGTCGCTTTTTCATCGATTTTGATCCAAAAAATGATGTTGTTCACCATATTTGGCTGATTTTTTTGGCCATTTTATAGTAGTGATAACGGTTGAATATGTTTCTTCATAATCGACACTAAATCTTTGAGAGAATCCTTGTGCAACAAGGTGTACCTTGTATCTTAGAATTTATTTTTCTCATTTATTTTTGCACAAAGACCCATATATGGCCAACTAATTTTACACCATCAGGGGTTTGGACTACAGGTCTAAATGCTTCACATTTAGCAAGTGAGTTCAATTCTAATTGAATTGCCCCTTAATATTTTGGCATGTTATATCTTTGTTGATATTTTTTGACAGATTGAGGTTCAAGGTCATCATTGTCTTGCAATTGCTAAGTGCTACATTATATGTAAAAACATTACCTAACATAATTTTTTATCGGCCTAAATTTATCCCATCGCCTGTAGACTCATTGAAAGTTTGTTATACACTTGAATCTAGGGTTCACTGACTTCTACATGAATATCAAGATTAATCATAATTTGAATTTCTTCATGATATTCTTTTACAGTGTCACTTTTGTCATTTTTCATATTTTTTCTGGAATCTTCATCCTTGAAATCCGATGGTATACTATGCTACAGGTGTGTTTGAGATTCAAATGCTATGATACTAGTATGTGGTTCTTTTGTGGTATCAATTTGGATAAACACGTTCATTATGGGGATATGTGCTAGTGTGCACGACCTGAAGTTTAATTACTTTTACTTAAAAAATTTTTATGTATGAAACAAGTTGTCTAACGTCTTCCAACAAGCAGTAAAAGCAAAAAGTAAAAATACAATATTTTTTACGTGAAAAACACCCATCTCAAAAAAAATGTAAAAAGCCACGACTTTTAGGTAATTTGTTCATCTTAAACTTTCTTGGTCTAGCTAGGTAATTTGACCGTCTTAAACTTTGTGAAGGCATTAGATCCCTTGGAGAAAGACTGGAGAAAGACCGCTTTTGCTGGACATATCTAGAAGTATTCATTTTAACTCTAAGTCATCCCTGATATTCCTCCTTCATGTGACCATCCCTGCCACAATGAGTGCACAGAGGATTATTAGATTTAAATTTTGCAACAGAGGTATGATTGCCTTGGTACTTAAGAGAGTGATTGTTGTATTGATACTCAAGACCTCTGCCATTATTGATCCCCTAGATGGTTAGATTTGCAAGAATCTATAAAGTAGTGGTCCATTTTAGGAAATTGTTAAGATCTTCTCTTATGCAGAACAGGTCCCTTTCTAATTCTTCATTCTTATGAAGTGCAGTCATAAAAAGCTTTTGGGAATTCTTCAACTTTTCTTCAAGATCAATTTGAAACTTTATATCTTCATTTTTTCCTTTCCCATCAAACTCAACTATCTTCTTCAATTGATCCATCAAATGTTTTCAGATTTTAGTTTTAAGGATTGTTCTCCTACTTTAGACAACTGAATGGTTAAGTCTAATTTTTCATGCTCTAGATTTTCTACCTTCTCTTCAAGTAAATCCTTGTCAGCAGTAAGCTCACACACAAAATCAAGAAAGACATTTGAAAGTTTCTTTATGTTCTTAAAGGAATAATCATTCAAGTTATACTTAATATCAAATAGAGTTACCTCATTCTCTTCTTCATCATATGATTTTTCCATGAGAGAAAAAAGAGAGTTGTAGGAGATTTCACTATCTTCTTTAGCTAACATAGACATATCTTTACTCTTTTCTGATCCATCAGATTCACTTGAGGTATCTCCCTAGACAACTAGAGCTTACTTCATTCATAATGAGCAACAACTTTTCTTCTTGACTTTTCTGGAACTTAGTTCTTCTGTTTTCCTTTATCACCTGTTGAATTTAAGTACTCTGGATAATCCATTATGTGTTGAGGATAATCTGTGATAAAATGTCCAAATTTTTCATATTTGAGACAGACTTCAAGAGTGCCCCCTTTTCTGTTGATGCTTCTTTTTTTTTTAATTGACCACTTTTTTTCATAGCCTTGACAATCTTGTTAGCTAAGTAGGCAACATCAGTATCTTTATCACTAGACTTAGACTCTAAGGCTTTTAAGGCTAGTGACTTTTCTCTTTTAACCTCCTTTTCTTGACCCTGTTGTTTCTTCAATTCATGTGTTTTCAAGTTTTCAATTAATTCATTCATGGTTAGTGTCTTTATATTTCTAACCTCACAAATAACATCAACTTTACTTTACCATGACTAAGTAAAAACTCCAACAATTTTCCTTGCTTGTTTATACAAGGGAATCACTTCACTAAGACAGTGCAACTTATTTGTGATTAAAGCAAATCTTATGTGCATCTCCTGAATGGTTTCACCCTCCTTCATAGAGAAGTCTTCATATTGAGTGGTCAATATATCAACCTTGTATTCCTTTACATAAGTTGTTTTTTCATGAGCTTTTCTCATGTAGTCCAAAATCTCTTTGGCATTTTCACAAGCTGAGATACGATTGTATTTGTCTGGTCCTACCCACATACCAGTAATTTCTTTGGTTGTAAAGTTCTTTTCAATTTTATTACAATCTTTATCGTTATATTCTTTCCTAGTCTTAACAACCATTCTAGTTATGTGTTATTCATTCACTTCCCTTATTGGCACATGAGGACCATCAAGTATTACATCTATTAGTTCACTATATTCATCCATAATGAAATCATACATCCTAGTTTTCCACTATGTATAGTATTGCCTATTGAAACAGGGTAGACTAGTGGTTGATTATCTTTCCTCCACATTGGGAGGTGCTGCCATGATCAAGAATTCACTTTAGGTATGAACCTTTTAGAGTGTCCTTACTTTGATAAGAATTTATGAAATATGGGGGTACATTATGACTAAGTCAATAGGTACCTAAAGTGAAATATATGATGATAATGCAGTAAACATTCAGATATACAGTAAATTAATCAACACAATAATTTTATGTGGAAACCCTTTGCTCAAGGGTTGAAAACCCTTGACTTGTAGTCACAGGCTCTCAAAATACTCTATAAACAAAAAAAATATTGATTACAAACTATATTATAACTTAACTCTAAGTTACTCTAATTTGTAATAACTCTATTACAATTACCTCTTGACAACTCTGTCAATTTCACTCTCAAGACTGGTTAACTCTGACCAAAACTAACTTAGATAACTCTACCTAAGAAACTCAAAAGCAAAAATAAAGCTTTACTCTTAATCTTTGAGTAAATCAATTACAGTACTTGGCTCAAGAACACCTATACTATGAGCAGTGAGAGTTTTAGAACTTGAGCTTAGAGAGAGTTTTTATCGATATATAGAATTCTTTAATTTGCCAAAACTATGGAGGAAAGAGTAACTCTGAGATTTTATAGTAGTGTAGAATTAAGTGATCTAATTTTTATTTAGACTAGGTGTCCATTCTGGTATGTTGTGCATCTGCACAACTGTTGCACTAATAGAAACAATTGTGCAGAGTGTGACAATTGTGTCTGGGCCAAGTTAGCGGGGGAATTGATCCTATGAGTATCATCTAGTCATAATTAAGACATGAGAGAATAATCATCACCCTCTTATTCATTATCAAGTTCATCACCAACCTCCTCATAATCCTTTCTAAGGGTAGTGAGGTCCTCATGGGATTTATTTTGCTCACCTTATTCCATACCCTTACCCACACCAGTGCACAAAATCATGCTTGGCATACATTAGATCAAACTTATGTTCAGTGCATGAAAAGACCTCAGCAACACTAGTTGAGCTAGAAATCATACATACATCTCTTTGTACCTTGGCAAGGTCACCTCTAGGAATAATAGTTGGTGGTTGGTAGTTGATACCACACTTGAATCCAGTAGGGCACTAGTTAACAAATTGGATTGTACACTTGGTCTTGATTATGGCCATAACAGCGTAAACATCCTTTGTCACAACATCACTATGAAATATGAGGCCACAGACCATGTACTTTTCATGAAAAGGGTCCCACTTAACTATCATAAATGAAGGTTTAGAGGTGTTATTTAAGATTTCTATAACTAAATGTTGCTCATAATTAGCCTTCTCAATTGAAATGACTTGAGCATCAGAAGAAATCATAAAATGTATTCTGGGATAAGGCACAAGATTCATCTGGAAATCATTCACATCAATCATCAGGGCTCCATCAAACCTCAAAAAAGTATTTAGAGAAGAAATAACTTGCATAGAAAGCATAGAAATTACTATCTATGACTGGTGCAGAAGGTATGGTACCAAAAAGATATGATAGGGAATCTCCTAGACCTAATATCTTCTCAATCGAAATCATCACATCAGGAACCATATCGTATGTGTGGTTCATGAGTCATTACACTAAATCAAGTTTATCCCAAATGATAGTGACTTTCTCTGGAATATGCACCCTCAATAAAAAGACTCAATTCCTATACATCCCTCTTTTATTTCATTTTTAAAAACTTTAATTTTTGTGATATGATTTAATTATTCTCTTGCATACCAATACATTTCATGTATTAACAATCATCGAGCAACTATATTATCTCATAATGTAGGTTCAGAGGCTTGGTCCATCACATTAGTAGAATATTTGGATATGTCAAAGTTGGTGAGCCATCCATCTTCCAAAAGGTATTTTATTTTTATGTTTACTTATTTCAGTTTATGATCGAGTCAGGGGCCTTGACCAAGCCTAGACAATTAGTCATTGGTAGATGTTTCGTAGATGAGATTTGATTATTGTATTATCACAACTTTATTGACATAATTTGATTACATGTTTTCCTTGAATTTCATTATATATTTCACACTTCTTTTTCAGATGAACTATGCTTATGATAGTATGCTAAGAGGTCTCTTAGGCCTTCGTGGTTTGGGTGCTCGTTGGGGCCAAGGCCTTGGCCTAGTTGTGAAAATCTTGGTATCAGAGCATGATTCATGGTCCAAGGGTGTCTACAAAGTCATATTTTATACAGTCTTTCTTATAGATGTGTTGTGAAGGACACTTATAATTAGGAGGATACCTGTAAAACCCCAAATTTTTTTCTAGCTTAAATTCATTCCTAGAATGTTAAGGGATGTCTTCTAAACTGATTAATATTTGTTTCATATATAATTTTCTAGATTTCAACTTTTCATTGTGTGGAAAATTCAACAAGCTCCCATCGATACAAAATTTGCCCAAATTCGAGGCTCGGTGAAGAAGTTAGAGCATTTCTAAGTTGATAGTGTGCCAACGGGGCATTCATCGCATTATGGTGAAAGACAATTTCATAATTGTCACTTTCCAGTGGACAACCGCAATGTTGGCACATTACGGTGAGGTCTATTTTCCCAATTGTCGAATTCCAGTAGCCCAACGCAATAATGGCACATTGCACCGAAGGCCAAAATGGCATTTCTATAGGGCACCGTGATGGTGATATGTTGCGTTGAAGTTCCAGGTCCCAATTGTCAAAATCCTATAGGACAAAGTGATAGCTCCGCATCGTAGAGACCCCTAATTCCTTCTAAATACAAGATTTAAGGCTATTACAAGAATCTTATGATATATTTCTCAAAATCTTTCTCAACCCAAACCCTAAGCTTTAACAGTTAACCTTAAGAATCACAAGATTCCACCATCTTTTTTTTTTAAAATTAATTCAAGATTCAAGATTCCCAACACAAGAATTCCAAGAACCATCATTCAAGAGCACAAATAGAGTCTCAAAAGTAAACTTGTTCATCTATTTAATCATCCAAGGTACGTGGGGTTTGAGAAAGGACAAATCTTTCATTCTTGTGCCCAAAAACTTGAATTTTATTAACAATTACATGATTTGCAAGTTGGGGTTTATACCCAAAGTATCTTATTTTAAGTTTATGAAGTTATAAGTGATTTAATCCTTGAATTGCATGTTTATCCCACCTATTTATGCTTAAATTGAGGATTTATATCATGAATTTCACATCCCAATTGTGAATTGATATTTTCAAGTGTTTCCAAGATAATTGTTGAAAAGTAAGCTTCATTATGAAATTGTGATCATTTAAGTACATATACTTTAAACCCAAATATAAATTTTGACATTTCATGGAGAGTATATTATTAGCATACTTTAACAAGTAAGAATTTTGGTTTTTTAAAAAGGTCAATCTTACGGTCTTAAGCTAAGATAGGAATCCACATTATATATGACTTAAACCAAAGAGAAGTATAATTGGTTTTTATGATAAACTCTTGTGTTGTTTCAAGGTATATTTCCTAAAGCTTTTGAGCAACTAGTATGGGAGTAGTATTTAGCACTGAGTTGAGTATGATTTCAAGGTCTCATACCCTAGAACTATGTACCACTGTAGGTTTATGATTTTTCCATTGTGGGATAAGATAGGGGTTACTTAAGTTAAGGTTCTATTCCGATGGAAAGAGTAGAACTGCTCTCCCCAATATGGACAAGATATGGTTTATGTCAGTTAGAAGAAACTCCTCGAGTTCCAAAGTCCCTAAGTCCCAAAAGTTCCAAAATTTCTAAAAGAAAAGAATTATAGAAAAGGTTTCAGAAAACTAAGTGTAGAGGATCATAAGTTTTTACTTAGATTAACTTCTACAAAAAGTTATTAGATTTAGATTTTATATTTTTATGTGAGCTGTCGCTACACTTAGACGGTATGACTTAAAGAGAATGTTTAAGTACAACTTTTAGAACTAAACGTATGGCTTACTAGAGCTTATAAAGTTTGAATTGATATGCATGGTTTATATTTAAGTATTTTAGACATTCCATATTATGTCATCTATTCATGTTTAACATGCATTATTTTTCACTTATAAAGTATGATGATGTTTTACTTATGCATTGCACCCCCATATACTCAGTACATCCTCAAAATAATAATCCATATATACGTCTATGTGCTGAATTATCTTATAATATAGGTTCAGGTGCTTAGTATCAACAACATGAGTAGTTCGAGCATCTCTATCTATGCTCCTACAGTTGGTGAGTCTGCATAATTTGAGGGCCTACTTCTTCATATTTCCATCTTTCATATAGTATTTGAGTTATCATTTTTAGTTTAGTCTGAGTCAGCTGGGGGTCTATCCCAATGGCTCTCTAGTTCATTAGTAGTAGAGACTTATCGGACTATTAGTTGATTTATAGACTTTCTGTATTTGTTATTCAGACAGTGTTTATAGTTTATTTAGCTCAGTTTTTGGTATTATACAGTATTATTTCTTGACTAGATTATCTTTAAGTAAGGTTTAGATCTAATAGCAGGCTCAAAGTGTTAGCTTAGGTCTACTCATAGCCTTGAGCACCATGTGACGTTTGTGAGATTAGATTTCGGTGCGTTACAGTACTGGGCATTGAGGAGATGTTTCTCATTCTTTTATACTTTAGATTATGTGATAGTGTTTCCATATAAAATTTATCCAAATCCCTTTCTTGTTCTAATTTTATTGGTTATGTTAAATTGTTGAGGCTATATAAGTGCAAGATCTTAGATTCCTAATAAAGTGGCCCTTTTTGATTGAGTCATCAAGAATTTATGAAATAGCACAAGAACTTAAGAACAGTCCGTGAGTGCATCAAAGTGTATTGATTCAAGTGTATAACTCTATCTATATCAATCATGCATTTGAGACTAAGGTTAGAAGTATATTTTGACCCTTCCTAAAGCTTTATTGCAGATGTCATGCTTAAAGTTAATAATATGTATCACAATATTAGAACAATATTTCTACTCGAGATGTAAATAAGATAAGGTGTTATAGACAATGCATAGTAAGAGGATCCCAGAGTTAGTGATATGAAGCCATAAGTTTAGAAGTCAGAGTGAAGGTAAATTTTGAGTTAAAAAGGTAGTTTTAGTAGTATAACCCTTTAGTGAATGGTGGTATACCCTTTTATGGTGATTGGCTATACATTGTAGAAAGATTTGTATATTTGATGATAGTTAGTAAATGAAGTGATTCATTGTGATAATTTGGCATTTATGTGAAATAGGTAAGGAGCAGATGATGGATAGTAGTTGTTGTAGTGAAATCATTTATAGGTTGTGAATGAAAGGATAGAGTGGCTAGTAATTTATGATTTTGACTTTTTCGGTAAAATCTGAGAAAGTGGGACTCAATGAGATTTATAGAATTTTTAAAGTAGTTTAAATGTATGCATAGATAAGTAGATATATGTATGACCCCGCAAAATTCTAAGCTTAATTCAGTCCTTTAGGCTTGTCAAGGTGTCCCAGACTTAGAATATTTTAGCTAAGTACTGAAACTTAGTGTCATTTTATACTACGAAGGTTGTAAATCTTATTTCATGACCATTACATCCATTAAATGTTGATGTTTAGGTTGATTCTTGATCAGGAATGTCCGTAGGTGTTTTCGGACAAGTTTTAGATTTTTTGGACTTTGTTTGAAGCCCCTTTGGAACCCTAAAACAGTGGATCAATGCAATCTTGGTGCGCCGCATTGACTATTGTATTGATTAAAATTTTTCCAAGCTACCAGTATCATATTCTAGTGAATCGATGCGAACATGGTGCGACACGTTGGCTATCGCGTCGAAGCCATCAACGCGCCATGTCCCTTGGGTTATCTTGTGGTCCCTTGGGATTATAAGCACCGTGTAGTGTTCGGGGTACAGACTCGGAGTGTTACAATATAATATGAGGAAGGAGGATGTTCTAATTGATAGTAATGGTCAAGTTTATAAGGTTAAAATTGTTTACTATTATTATGTGATTTTATCCCTCGAGACTCTTTTGTTCGCTAGTAGTTATAAACTAGTATAATATGTGAGAAGAGGTGTAGTAAATTTTAAGGTGTAGTAATGACGTTGTGAAGTGTATGTGCTTGTAGACCGTAGTTAAGTAAAATAAGAAATTTAGGTTGATTTTTCAATTTGATAGACTAGTATAGTTTGTGGTATGCTTCATAGGTGGTACATGATTGGTGCTAGGCACTAGGCTTGAACTTTAGATATAGATTATTGTGATAAGAATGTTAACTCAAGAATAACAATTCAAAATCTAAAGGAGTGAATTAGTAGACTTGATATGATGTGTTAAATACACTAGGTTTATAACTTATGAAAAGTTTGAGTGGTTAATTGTGGTATATGTGAGGACTAGTGTTGAAGAAATGAATTTGTAACACCCCGAGTGTTTGGGGAGTATAAATTGAGCTTAAAAAAGCTTAAATGATCCCTTGATCGAGTATAGAATGCCCCAAGATGGGTTTTAACACATTAGGAAAGGCTTGGACATGGAAAATAGGTCGGTTGTTGTGAGGTGGATAATTTATGATGTCCCCACACTGCGAGGGGGCCTACAATGTCTCACTGTGTCACCTCCATGCTAGGCATCGCAACGTGAAGGGAGAGCCTCGCGATGGGCCCTACACTATGATGTTGGGCCTCTGTATTGCAATCCGTACCATGATAGCTCTCTTCTTTATCAATGGGTCAATGTTTTTGAATGTTTTCAAGGGTACTTAGGTCTTTTCACACCTTATAAACGGCCCCACCCTCACTTAACCAAATTCTAATCCTTAAAACATTCGTAGTCACTTGAAAGGGGTTATTTTTTTCTTCAAAATTCATCTGGAGAGTTTTAAGGTAGGGATTCAAGCTTGGTGGGTAGATGAAGTTAAGAGTATTACCCCCTTGATGGAATGCCTTAGGAAAAAGTTAGTACCTTTCTATATAGTTTATCAGGGCGAGTCTAGCATTCATGTGTATAGTGATACTGTAACACCTCAGAAAATGGGTCTCGGAGCATCATACGGTGCTTGAGGCTACGAGTAGCCCCAAGCTAACCCTTTGAGCCATTTTCATTCAGTTCAACACAAATCAACGGGGTTTCCATAAATAACCCACAAGTATCAACAGAGTAATCATCATCCAAGAATAAAAGAATTTCAGAAAGATAACAAAATACGACTTATTAGTCAACTCCCAACATCTATACTAGTTTGACAAGCCTCTATGAATATCAATAAAACAAGCGAGCCATTGAGACATGCCCCAACTGACTCATACTCAGTTATCAAATGCAAAAAAATCTGTGAAACCAACATAAGACATCACATCCTCGGAACATGAGGACTCACCATAACAGAGGATGTAGAACAACGTGCCCAAAGAATCACTGTCGAACCAGGAACTGAGCACCTAAACCTACATTCTGAGAAAATGCAGCCCATATCCGAAGATGTGGGTCAGTACCATAGAAAGGAACCGAGTATATAGGGGTGTATGCAGTTGTATAAACATCATCATCATAAATATTTATAAGAAATATGCAGGATGTGTGAAAGACTCACATAGCCTGAAGAGAATCATCATAATCATGAGAGGATGAAATAAGTACAATAGCACATGTGAGTCATCATATAATTTGTCAATCACTTTCAGTTCATCAAGAATATCAATTCTCATTATGTAAATATCATTTAAATCTTTCGAAAGAATAAACTTCTCAATTCCACTTTCTAATCACTTCACCATTCACCATAGACACAAGGAAACACACACACACTGGGAGATCCTATAACCGACATAAACCATGTGAGCTATATGGAGTCCATAGTACAACCCACGTTGGGGAGAGCCGTCCTATCCTTGCCATCAGAGTAGGACTATCGATATCAAATCCACACAAACTAGTGATCACTATATAAATCAGCTTCACCCTCACTCCTATGAGGGAACGTAGTTCTAGGGAAGTAAGGTCGCTTTATACCTCCCACTCGATGCTAAAGATTTCTCCAGACTTAGCTCAGATCATTTCAAACACAATCCACAACAAAACAATTTCAATAATATATAAATATACATCGGGAGCCATCATGCTTCCCATCTATCAAAATGAACCACATTGTGCATTTCTTTCACACTTGAGTTCAAAACAACTCCATTAAGACCAAAAGGTCAAATCATTCAAAATATATCAAATATTCAACATCAACATGCTTATAACACACACTTTCTAAAAAACACAATTTCCAATGGGGATTCACGACCCAAATATCAAATCATGATAATAGCATTCAAGATTCATGCTTTATATCTCCACACATGTAAATTCATCTTTCAAAATCATAAACATCAAGATTTCATAATAATCATCATAAGATATGGGTTCATGCTTCAAATTCGTAAAAATCATATAAAAATCATGCCTTTGTAAAGAAAATTACTTTTGGGCAAAAGAACGAAAGAGAGTTCTTGTTGAAAAACCCCACATACCTTGAATGATGAACTTTAGATCGATACTCATTTTTGAGATGTTAATCGTGCCTTTGAATGATGGTTCTTGGAGTTCTTGAACTAGGAACTTGGAATCTTGAATAAATTTGCAGAATTAATGGTGAACTTGGGAGGTTCTTGAAGTTGGATGTAGGAGCTTAGGATTTTCTTTTTGAGGGAATTTGATGAAATATAACATATAATTCTTCTAATAGGCTTTAATATAGGGGTTGGATGGATTTTGGGTAAGGGGGAATGACCAAAACGCCCCTAAAAATTAAATAATTCTCGAATCTGTCATTTGGTGGACTGTTTTTATAGTCTGAAGTATATCAACCATAATATCTTACTCCGATAGACAACCTGAATGAAACCAATTTCATTGGAAAGAGGGCTCGCAGAGATTTCCGTTGATATATAGTAGATCACCCAGATCATTATGTAGAAGGAGTTATGATCATTTAAAGTTGGAGGAAAAATACGCCAGGCCTCAGTACTTTTTCCTGCATGTTTTACTGTTCACTACTATTCATGGTTTGATCGGAATGTTCATAACTCGTCACTCGGGTGTCCGTTTTGGATGATCCACATATCGTTGGAAATCTTATTTGATACTCTACGCAATGGTGTGTCATAATCTAAGACATTCCATATGAAAAATTTATAATTCATTCTAGAAGATAGAACCCAACACGTTTACGCACAAAATATCAACAAAAAATTTCCCGGGGTATTACTTCATCCCCCCTTGGAAACATTCATCCTCGAATGACGCTAGACATGCCAAGATTAGTAGGCAATAGAGCATACAACTGAAACCATTCGTTAGACTCATCACCACATCATTTCTCACTCCAAATGCAATATAGAATGCATAAATTCAAGAAACTATAGCTCAACACATAATAAATGACAGCTGAACTGCTGCAAATTTTATTAAAAGTGCATGATTTAGGAAAGAACGGTACCTTCGGCTTGATTGGAGTTTGTGGAAAATAGGTGCGGGTACTTGGATCACATATCTGCCACAGCTTCCCAAGTTGCACCCTCAACAGATTGGTTTCGCCACAACACCTTGACCAAGGGAACTTCTTTGTTCCTTAGTCTTCGGACACTGAAATCAAGAATCTCAGCAGGAATCTCATCAAAAGAAATGTTTTCTCGAATGTCAGCACTCACAGAGAAATCCACTACCACAGCATCTCTAATATGCTTTCTAAGCATAGAGACATGGAATATTGGATGAACAAAGCACAACTCGGAAGACAACTCAACCTCATAAGCTACCTTACCAACATGGCTAAGAATTTGTAAGGACCAACATAACGGGGACTAAGCTTCCTTTTCTTTTCGAATCTCTTCATCCCCTTCATGGGTGAAATTTTCAGATACACTAGGTCACCAACTTCGAACTAAGGTGTCTCCTTATAACATCCGCATATGATTTCTGACGAATCTGTGCAGTTTTCAACCTTTCTCTAATCAACTTAACTTTTTCCATAACTTCAAATACCGAAACAGGACCACACACAGCTGCTTCACCCATCTCGAACCAACCTATGGGTGATCTACACTTCCTCTCATATAAGGCTTCAAACGGAGCCATGCCAATACTAGAGTGGAAACTGTTATTGTAAGCAAACTCTATCAATGGTAAGTGATTATCCCAACTTCCCTTAAAGTCAAGTGTACAAACTCTCAACATATCTTCTAAGGTCTGGATGGTCCGCTCAGCCTGACCATCGGTCTGCGGATGAAAAGCAGAACTCAAAAGAACTTAGGTACCAAGACCCTTTTGAAAAACTTTCCAAAATTACGAAGTAAACTGAGTACCCCTATCCGAAATGATAGACAAGGGAACTCCATGCAGTCTGACTAGCTCTTGGATATACAATCTAGCATAATCCTTAGCAGTATATGAAGTATGAACAGGCAAGAAATAAGCAGACTTAGTCAACCTATCAACCATAACCCAAATGGAATCATGATGGCGTCGGGAAGGAGGTAAACTAATCACGAAGTCTATATTTATCTCTTCCCACTTCTAGGTGGGAATACTAAAATCTTGGATCGTTCAACCTTAACCTGTTGGGATGTTACACGCTGAGCTACGAATGCTGCTATATCTTTCTTCATGCCACTCCACCAATAGATTTCCCACAAGTCTCGGTACATCTTGGTGGCACCAGGATGAATAGAATATCGCGCCCCGTGTGCTTCAGACATAATCCTCTATCTCAGATCATCAACATTCGGGACACACAATCTACCCTGCAATCTCAACACATCATCTTGCCCTTGGGAGAAAACCTCTACTTTTTGGTCCTTGACTGACTCCTTTAGTCTGACCAAACTAGCATCTAAGTATTGCTTTTCCTTCACTTCTGAAACCAAGGAGGATTCAGAACTACTCTTAACCCCTACACTACCTTTAGCAGAGTCAAACAACCTAACCCCCAATCTAGACAAACGATGTACATCACGAGCCAACTCTTTCTTACCTTCTACCACATGCGAAACACTACCCATGGACACTCTACTTAGGGCATCCGCCACAACATTGGCCTTTCCCGAATGGTACAACACACTCATATCATAGTCCTTTAATAATTCTAACCATCGTCTCTGCCTAAGATTTAATTCTCTCTGGGTAAACACAGACTACAGACTCTTATGATCAGTGAAAACATAAACATGGACACCATACAAATAGTGTCTCTAAATTTTCAAAGCAAACACAACAGCATCCAACTCAAGGTCATGGGTGGTGTAATTTTTCTCATGGGATTTCAACTGTCTAGAAGCATAAGCTATCACATTAACCCTCTGCATCAATACTCAATCCAACCCAACTCTTAAAGCATCATAGTACACCACAAAACCATCAACACCATCAAGCAAAGTCAAAACAGGGGCTGAAGTGAGTCGAGTCTTCAACTCCTGAAAACTCTTCTCACAAGATTCGAATCATAAGACCTTCACTTTCTTTTGGGTCAACCGAGTCATAGGAGACTTTATAGAGGAGAAACCCTCGACAAAACGGTGGTAATAACTAGATAAACCCAAGAAACTTCGGATATCAGTCGGATAAATAGGTCTAGGCCAATTTCTAACAGCTTTGTTCTTTTGGGGATCAACTTTAATACCCTCGAAAGAAATGATATGACCCAGAAAAACAACTGACCTTAGCCAAAAATCACACTTACTGAACTTGGCAAACAACTTGTGATCTCTAAGGGTTTGCAAGACAGTTCAGAGATGATAAGAATAGTCATCCTCACTACGGGAGTACACCAGTATATCATCGATGAACACTATGACAAACATATCCAGATATGGTCTGAACACTCGATTCATGAGGTCCATGAAAGCTGTTGGGGCACTAGTTAACCGTAAAAACATAACAAGAAACTCAAAATGGCCATAACGAGCTCGGAAAATGATTTTTGGGATGTCACACTCCCTAACTTTGAGTTGATGATAGCCGGAACGAAGGTCTATCTTTGAGAAATAACTTGCACCTTGCAATTGGTCAAACAAATCATCTATTCTCGAAAGAAGGTACTTATTTTTTATGGTGACTTTATTTAGTTGGAGGTAATCAATGAACATACACAAAGATTCATCTTTTTTTCTCACAAACAACACAGGATAACCCTAAGGAGAAACATTGGGCCTTATGAAACCCTTATCTAATACATCTTTAAGTTGTTCTTTCAACTCCTTAAGTTCTGCAGGGGCCATACAGTAAGGAGGAATAGAAATGGGCTGAATATCGAGAAAAAGATCAATCCCAAACTCTATCTCTCTATCAGGAGGTATCCCTGGGAGATCATCCAAAAAGACATTAGAAAACTCATTGACGACGTTAACAGACTGGAGAGTTGGAGTCTCAGACTTAGTGTCTTTGACTCTAACCAAATGACAAATGTACCCCTTGGAAATAAGCTTTCTAGCTTTGAGGTAAGAGATAAAATGACTCTTGGGTGATACAGAATTCCTAGACCACTCAAATATGGATGCACCCGGAAACTAAAACTTAACCACTCGGGTTTGACAATCAATAGAGGCATTAGAAGAATACATCCAGTCCATACCCAGAATCACATCAAAATCTACCATGCCTAACTCAATCAGATCATCCAACAAGACTCTATGAAGAACGGTAATAGGACACTTTTTTATACACTTTCTGGGCAACAATCGAATCACCTACTAGGGTAGAAACTAGGATAGGCTCAGGAATAATCTCAGGACTCATTTCAAATTCATAGCAATCAAAGGTGTAACATATGAGAAACTGGATCTAGGATCCAACAAAGCATACACATCAAACTGAAATATACAAAGCATACCAGTAACAACATTGCGAGAGTCCTCCTATTCCTTGTAGGATGGTAAAGCATAGAATCTATTCTAGCACTGCCCGCCAGCATTGCTAGAAGAGGCGCCCTTAGCTGGGGCTAGGCAAGTCGCTTGAACTGGAGCACTAATAGTCTGAGTCTGGATTCTGAGGGCGATAGTCACGATGCCCTTGTCTATCCTGTGGACAATCTCTAACTTTGTGACCCATGTCACCACACCAGAAACAACCCCTCTTCTCACCCCAACACTCACCTGAATGAGCCCTACCACACTTAGGACACAGGGGATGATTTATGTTACTACCAGCACTGTACTGGGAGCTGGATTCATATGACCTTCTACCTTGCTCCTGCCTAAATCTAGGCACGGGATCACTAGCATATGATGGTGCTGGCATAGATGACCGATCTTGATACTGAGGGTGACTCCCTCTCTACGATCTAGTCTGACCCTTTCCGTGCTGCTTGAACCTAGCTCTCTTATTCTCTCTCATTCTATCTCTCTCCTTAATCTTGTCTGACTTAATATGTTGGGCATGATTTATCAGCCTAGAAAGATTCATCTTACTATTCAGCATAGCATACCTACACTCCTTAACCATATAACTAGACACTCCAGTCACAAACTTACTCATACTAGCCCAATTATCAGCCACTAAGTTAGGAGCATACTTGGCCAACTGATTGAACTTTAGACAGTACTCCCTAACAGTCATAGAGCCCTATTGTAGGTTTATAAACTCTTCCACCTTTGCCTCCCTCATCTCTAAAGGGAAAATATTATCCAGGAATACATCCTGGAACTCTTGCCAGGTTGTAGGGACAGCTCCCTGACCTCTACCTTTCCCCCAAGCCACAACCTAGTCATAAGCAAGGTCTTTCAAACTATACACAGCCAACTCCATACTATGTTCCTCCGTTACATGCATCACCTGAGTAATCTTCCGCACCTCCTCTAAAAACAACCGCGGATCCTCATCAGACTTAGAGCCATAGAATTTTGGCGGATTCATCCACATGAAGTCATGGATCCTGGCAGCAGCTGAATCACCTCCCTACTACTGTGGAGCCGGGGCCGGGTTGGCCTGAATATTTGTAGTAACAGCTTGGGCCAGTGCTTGAAAGGCTGCCCAAAATTCAGTATGAGACACATTTTCATTCAATGGGTCAGTGGGTTGAGGTTTCTGACCATCATTATTTCTTCTCGCTCGACATGGAGGCATATTTCTTAAACAGGAGAGCATGAATCAATAGCAGAGAGAGATACTTTAAGAACGATAGACTTCTGAAAGAAAGAAGCACACTTATTCCTAAAACGTCTTGTAGTCTCTTGCTCATAGATGTGGTGCGCTACACACCAATGATCAAGACTCTACTTAATGCGGCTTTTCAGACTCCCTAGGATACCTTAAAACCTTAGGCTCTGATACCAAGTTTGTAACACCCCAGAACATGGGTCCCGGAGCATCACACGATGCTCCGAAAAATGAGGGAATTTGATGAAATATAATATATAATGCTTTTAATAGGCTTTAATATAGGGTTTGGATGGATTTTGGGTGAGGGAGAATGACCAAAATGCCCCTAAAAATCAAATAATTCTTTAATCTGTCCTTTGGTGGAGTATTTTGATAGTCTGAAGTAGATCAACCATAATGTTTTACTCCGGTAGACAAATTGGATGAAACCAATTTCATTAGAAAGAGGACTCGCAAAGCTTTCCATTGATATATACTATATCACCTAGATCATTATGTACAAGGAGTTATGATCTCTTAAAGTTGGATCAAAAATACGCCAGGCCTAAGTACTTTTTCCTGCACGTTTTACTGTTCACTACTATTCACAGTTCGATTGAAATGTTCATAACTCATCGCTTGGGTGTCTGTTTTTGATGATACATATATTGTTGGAAAGCTTATTCGATACTCTACGCAATGGTGGGTCATAATCTAAGACATTCTGCACAAAACATTTATAATTCATTCTAGAAGATAGAACCCAACACATTTACGCACAAAATTTCAACAAAACATTTCCTGGGGTATTACAGATACCCCCCATTGTACTGAGTGTTGTGCTTATAGATTTAATGATAGTACATGTATGCAATCAATTCTAAGATTGTGACTTTATTCTAAGGGGTAAATGAAGAACTAAAGTAGGTTTTGAATTTTCTCATGGTTGCAAGTTTCAGGAAATCAGTCACGGTAAATAGATTCCTATTCTAGAAAAATCCTCCCACTTCAATTTAAGAGGACATTATACCAATATGTTATGTATTCAAGTCATGCCTATGCCTAAAGTTCGAGTTTTCTATGCAATTTATATCCATTTCCAAGCTCCAAACTAGAAGCAATAATGTATCTTAGCAATCCAAGCTTCCAAGTATTCAAGCTCTATGCTATGATGCTCATGATCTATAAATCCATGTCTCACTTTATACTTAGTTCTAAGAAACTATACTTTGTGTATGTTACCAATATTTTTATGCCATGTCTATCCCTAAAGTGAAACTATCTATGCAAACTTATGATCATTCTCAGTTCTTACAAATGAGAAAAAATAGCTTCAAGAAGCAATCCCTATACTATTCCTTGAATTTATGAGTCCTTTGTTTATGTTATACAACTCATGACATAGGCATTCATGTATCTCACCGTGCCCTATCCTAAAAACTCATGTTATGTTAATGTTTATGACTGAACATCTCTCTATCTATGATTTGGGCATTTGGTATATGAATAATTTCATGCCTATTATATCGTATCTTACATCAAAGTCCCCACTTTGAGTAGAGCACCAAATATAGGTTATAATTAAATAGTGTCAGTCTTATATTTTATGCCTGTATTCTAGTCCCTTAATGGCCCTCTTTATGTCAGAATGATAGTGGTTATAAAAGCATAGTAATAGTTTAGATACGAGAGTATATTTCTTACTGTGAGAATTTTTGTGTGACTACTCGAGATAAAGTTATAGATGAGGAGGGAAGAGTGATATGAACTTTTTTTATATAAAATATTTAGGAAGGGGATATGTGGCAAAAATCTTTGTGAAAGTGATTAAACTTGCTGGTTTTTTTATGGGGAGATCCACAAAGTATGGGTAGTAAATATAGGTTTAAATGTTATGATCAATAGATAAATAAACCCTTATGCTATATGGTTATTACTCCTTGATTAAGGCCAGTGGTTTGTTTGATTATAATGACAAGATGGAGTAGTGTTCTTGAAGTGAATTAGAGTATAGAGTCCCATAGCTCAAGCTAGCACCTTTTAACTCCAGGTTAGGCTTCTATGTAAAAGCACTATATAGTGTGACTTAGGCTCTTATATTTAGGTGTGTTGTGGGGGAATAGTTGGAAATGATGAAGTGTGTTATTTACTATAGAGAGCATAGTTGAGTAGTGTCACTAAATTGAAGATCTATTCATCGTATCATGAAAGGTGAAAATTACCTCTATTCCTATGTCCCACAATAATCTTATTTCATGTTTAGTATCAATATAAACGAGGACCTATGATCACCAAATAAACTCATGCCTTATGTTGTGATGATTGTGATCCATAGAACTCATGTGCAAGGTCATCTATATGTTAATTTTCATTATCTCATTCCTCATGCTCACATATATCACTTAGTGATGTCTTGGAGCTCTTCTTTATTCCTATGTATGTTTTTTTAGGGGAAATTTATATAGTGAAAATACATCCTTTATTTAGTACTTTTATAGCTTCAACAGTTCCTATCCATCATTCGAGGATGAATGATACCAAGGGGGAGATAATGTAACACCCCACACATTTGAGATAAAGTTTGAACCATCATTTCTACGTATATAAATCCGAACCCAATCTAATACCCCATATTATACTTACCTTAGTTCAGCTCTTAGTTGCATACATAAAAGGCTTAAATCCTAAAAATTTCACTAAGTGTTAGGGACTTACTCATATTTTTGGTCTCTTAACTTCAAGGATTTTCAAATTGGTCTTCCCAACACTGAGATGTTGGTGTTTGAGTTAATTCATGTTCAGGGGTGTAAGAAGTATGTCTCGGGGAAGTTTTGGAGTTTTTGTAAAAGGATTGGGACGTGTTTGGATTTTGATTCCAGAACCTCACCACGATAGCATCGCGTTGCACTAGTTACAGCGATGAGTCACTCATCGTGTCACAACACCCCCTCAATCCACATTCCAATTGCGAATTTAAATGTCTAAGGGGTAGTTACATCTTTTCACCTTAATCCAATTCATAAATCCATGACTTAAAGTTTCAGTTAGGGCATTATTTTCCCATA
The DNA here is from genome assembly GCA_030864225.1 of Capsicum baccatum var. pendulum. Classification (NCBI taxonomy): domain Eukaryota; kingdom Viridiplantae; phylum Streptophyta; class Magnoliopsida; order Solanales; family Solanaceae; genus Capsicum; species Capsicum baccatum. The sequence continues at coordinate 37,270,707 of CM061561.1, forward strand.
TTCTCCAATATCCTCTCAAAGAAACCCTAATCCTCCCCCAAGTTCATCAAAATCAATTACTTCCTCTTCAAGAATACCAAGAAATCAAGTTCCCTAAATCCAAGAACTTTCAAGAAAAGCATCAAGATTATGTTTCTCTTTAAAACTTAAGGATTTAATGTATGTGTGATGTTTATTGTAACACCCCGTATTCAAGTACGTGTATTGGCGTACTCAAGTACATGTATTGGTCTTATTTATATGGACTTAATTTTTTTTATTTATACCGGAATATACCCGTCGATGGTTCCATGCGAAGGTTATTGAATAAGCTTACCAATGATATAAATATTTCCAGAAATGGATAGTTTTCGGATATAATCGAGCACGTTCAAAACTATAAAATGGTGGCCATGATATTTGGGAATAGTACATGTGCAGGAAAATTTCCTGCACACAAACTACTGAGGTCAGATGAATTTTTGAGTCAAATTTTAATGATCATAAATTCCTTAATATAATGAAATGGAAGAGCTGCAACCTATAAAAAGAAAGATCTTTGAGTCTTCTTTCCAATGCAATTGGTTTCATCCAAATCCAACGTCTGAGTAAGGATTTATACTTGTTTTACTTCAGCCTATCAAAATAGATTTTTAGGGTCAACTACAAATGATCATAACTCCTTGTACAGGATGAACTGGGTGGCCTAATTTACATGAAATGAAAGAACTTTGAATTATCCTTCCAAATATACCAATTTCACCCAAATCCAATATCGTATCAAAGAGTTATGGTCGATCTACTTTAGCTTATCAAAACAGTCTACCAAAGGACAGATTTGACATTATTTAAATTTTAAAGGCATTTTGGTCATTTCCTATTATATTATGGACGGGAATATTTGTATATATACATGTATATAAATTCAAAAACTTATTTTCATCATCAATCATTGAGGAAGAACAAACCCTAGCCAAATTTGACCTTTAAATTACTTTTGATTCAACCGTAGAAATTCCAAAGTAATCCGATAACTGCATTTATCATCTCCAAAGCATCGAACGGCACCTATTATTTGTGCAAACAGGATTGAATAATCAAGAGGTGAATTCTAAGGCCTGAATATTGTTTACCTCTGTTCTTTTCCATATGTATACGTGTGATAGAGGATTATATGTATTGGTTGTTATTGAAAGGTGATGGAAATAGGGTTATGGACTATTCTGCATGGTTTGGTTGTATTGAATTGTGGAAGGTGGATATGGTAATTGAGTTATGGAAGGTGGATATGTTATTAAGTTATGGAAGGTGGATATGGTGATATACTATTGAATTGATGATTATTTATTTCTGTGGCTCAATTTGGTTTAATGGATTAGTTGGAAGGATAAATGAATCCAAACTTGATATTGGAGGATGTTGTATGAATATGCATGGCATTAGAATGTAATTGGAGTATAAGAGGGTTAAAGTTACACCCTTTATGGTGTAACTAAGGCTTACTACTTAACCACTAGTTTGGTGAATTCAGATAATTGAATTGTAACGTTTGGTTGCTAATACTAGATTGCTATATATGTTCATTGTAGATAAGTAATCCGAAAAGACGGGAAGTCTATTTGGGACTAGTATTGAAGGTTGAAAATCAGGTATGTAAAGCGTACTCTATACCATATCTTTGGCATTAAAGTTAACAATTGTTATATTAAGAAAGTTTCCAAAGTTATTCTGTAACATGTGATCCATAATGGTTTTGTATGATGTCCTATGTTACCAATGAACTTGTTTCCACCCTACAAGATGTCAAGACATTCCAATACTTACTTGTCTTCCAAATCTTACATGTTTATTGCACTAATGAATTTCAGAAGCTATCCGATTACTCAAACAAGATGCATGTGCTATTAATAACTCCAAAATGTTTCATTGATATACCAATAAGTTCCTACTTCATTGTTATGGCATTGATGACTCCAAAACACTTCATTGATGTGCCAATGAGTTCTTACTTCATTGTTATTGCATTGATGATCTATTTATATGTCTCTTATTGATGTATCATTGTTTCAAAATATCAAAAATATGGTGGCGACTAAAATAACAATCTCAAAGATTAATTGAACTAAGTGATGGAAGTTCTCTCTTATTGGGTGGTATCCCAAGGTCATAATCCTTTCATGGGTCGATACCTATTTTTGTGTTTATGGGTGGTATCCTAGGGGCATAAGCCTATGATGGGTTGATCCTAGATTATATGTAATGGAGGCTATCTAATGGCCACAATACAGTACAGTAATGATTACAAAGATGATAAGAACGAAGGTAAAGTGATTGAATAAATACAATGTACAGGTTGTCACAAGTTTTAGTAAGTGTGGTCCACTTCTATTATGATTTATTCACTTGTTTTTAATTTCTATTGAGCTCCTATATCATATGTGATTATCTACAGCTTTACATACTCAGCACATATTTCATACTGATGTCCCCCACAGGGGACCTGCATTTCATGTTGCAGGCACAGGTACCTCAGCTCATACACCACATAAGTAGGAGCCAGGATATCCAGCTACTTTTGGTGAGCTCCAGTTTACTTCGGGGCTTTCTGTGTCATATCCAGTCAATTTTGGTATTGTATAGAAGTTAGTTATATGGCGGGGTGTGTCTTGACCTTAGTTAAACTCTGTGTCTTGTCTAGAGGCTTTTTAGATCTAATGTACAGTGAAGGTGGTGTTTTGTTAATCGACGTGATGGCTCCAATGTCCAAGTATTATATATACATATATATGTGTGCTCGAGCTTATACAGGTGATTATTTCCTTCTATATGCGACATGATATTGTCCGAATTTTGAGTTGTCATAGAGGTATACATGGGAAGTATAAGGTTATGAGTTGATTCTCCCGGGCATCCTCAATTATGGATGCCAGTCCACCCCAATAGGATTTGAGGTGTGACAATAGTGGTATCAGAGAAGTTCATTCTAGTGAGTCTACAAAGTCGTGTCTATGTAGAGTCTTATTTATCGGTGTGTCGTGTACCGCATCTATAAATAGGAGGATATGGACATTTAGGAATTGTTTCTTTTTTCTTCATGTCTTAGATCATGCGATAGAGCCTATATTGTATATGAAGTCATAGTTGAACACTGAATCCGTTTGATTCTCTTATTATAGTAATGATATCGGTTACCAGAAGCATGAATATCGGTAAACAAGTAGATGTGGTTGACGGAGAGGGGAATAGTAAGTCACCCACTATACCAGCTAATCAAAGTAAGGCTCTAGATGAGCATGCATCAGAAACTTCTTCCACTCTTGAAGAAATAAGGGGGAGGAGAACTATATACCCAGAGCCACCTATTAATGTTGCTGATCAAGATCTTAGAAAAGCTGTGCAACTTTTGACTCATATAGTTGTTGGGAAAGATCAAGGGCAAGCCATTTCTACCACAAGTTCTAGTGGTACAGATAGGGCGACTAGCCTTCGAACACAGGATTTTCTTAAGATGGATCCTCCCACTTTTACTGGATCAGATCTTAATGAGGACCCACATGACTTTATTGATCAAATTCAAAGGGCGTTAGATGTATTGCATGTAATGGGTAGAGATGCAGTGGAGTTAGCGTCGTATAAATTAAAAGGAGAGGCTATATATTGGTACGAGGACTGGAAATGATCTAGGGGTATTGATGCACCCCTAGCTACTTGGAAAGAGTTCAAAGAGGCATTTCTTGATTATTATCTTCCATTTGAGATTTGTCAGGCCTGTGCAGATCAGTTTTTAAATCTTCATCAGGGGAATATGAGTGTGAGAGAGTACAGTCTCAAATTTAATTCCTTGTCGAGATATGCTCCTAATGTTGTAGCTACTATGGATGAAAGAGTTCATCAATATATGGATAGGCTGGATCCATATGTAGTTAGAGATTGTACTATTGCCGCTTTGAACAAAGATACGGACATAGCGAGGATCCAAGCTTTTGCATAAAAAATAGAAGATTAAAGGCAGAAGAGAAGAACACAAGAATTAGAAAGAGGATATTCTAAGAGGGTCAGATCTACAGGGCAGTTCATGGCATCCCAAGGAGGGTTCAGACCACATCTGCTAGACCACCTAGGCCATTATCTTCTTATTCTACAGCTAGTACCCCACCACAGTTCCAAAGGTCTAGAGGAAATCAATTTAGGCACAGAAGTGAGAGTCAGAGTTCGCGGACAGTGGGGTACCAAGGGCAAGGGAATATGAGACAATCGAGACCTTCTCGAGAGCCATGCAATAAAATGTAGAAGGTATCATTTGGGCGCATATTAGCTGGGGACCAATGTTTTCTTTTGATGTGGTATATCAGGGCATATGATGAGAGAATGACCACAAAGGGTCATAGGGGGTATGGCATGACCTACGAGGTCATTTGTTGCATCATCATCATCGATGCCTTATTCAGGAAGGGGTGCACAACCAATGGGTCGTGTTAGAGATGATAGAGGAGCCACGAGTTCTAGCAGTACTCAAAATCATATGTATGCTCTAGCGGATTGATAGAATTTAGAGGCTTCCCCAGATGTGGCTACGGGTACGTTGTCTATCTTTTCATTCAATGTATATACCTTAATTGATCTTGGTTCTACATTATCTTATGTTACTCCATTGGTTGCTGGAAAGTTTGAAAGAATACCCGAACTATTAGTTAAGACATTTGAAGTGTCCACACCGGTTGGGGAATCTATTATAGCTAGAAGGGTTTACCTAAACTGCATAGTAACTATCTGTGGTCATGATATGATGGCTGATCTCATGGAGTTAGAAATGGTAGATTTAGATGTTACAATGGTTATGGACTGGTTGGCGTGTTGTTATGCCACAATTGATTACTGCACGAAAAGGGTATATTTCCATTTTCCAAATGAATCAGTCCTTGAATGGAAAGGTGAAATTAGCGCGCCAAGAGGTAGATTTATTTCTTATTTTAAGGCAAGAAGAATAATTTCCAAGGGATACATATATCATTTAGTTAGAGTAAGGGAGATAGAAGAGGATCCACCAACTCTTCACGTTGTTCTGGTGGTAAATGATTTTTCTGATGTATTTTCTAAAGATCTTCCATGTTTTCCTCTTGAACGAGAAGTAGAGTTTGTTATTGATGTAATACCAGGCACCCAACCAATCTCCATTCCTCCGTATAGAATGGTCCCTACAGAATTACGAGAATTGAAAGAGCAAGCGAAAGATTTGCTATAGAAGGGATTCATAAGGCCTAGTATGTCCCCCTGGGGAGCACCAGTGTTATTTGTGCACAAAAAAGATGGCTCGCTGAGGATGTGTATTGATTATCGGCAATTGAAAAAGGTGACTATTAAGAATAAATATCCTCTCCCGAGAATTGATGATTTATTTGATCAGTTATAGAACGCTAAGTGCTTTTCTAAGACTGATTTGAGGTCAGGTTACCACCAAGTAAGGCTCAAAGAGAAGGATATACCCAAGACAGCTTTCCGAACACAGTATGGTCATTATGAGTTTCTAGTTATGTCATTTGGGGTAACAAATGCACCCGCAGCTTTTATGGATCTGATGAATAGGGTGTGTAAGCCATTCCTGGATGTATTTGTGATAGATTTTATATATGATATTCTAGTTTATTCTAGATCAGAAGAGGATCATGCCAATCACTTACGACAGGTATTGCAGACTCTTCATAATTGTAAGATTTATGCAAAGTTCTCTAAATGTGAGTTTTGGTTAATGTCGGTGGCATTTTTGGGTCATATTGTATCTAGTAAAGGGATAAAGGTTGATGCTCAAAAGATAGAAGCTGTGAAGAACTGGCCAAGGCCCATAACGCCTATGGAGATTCATAGTTTTCTCGGGTTCGCTGGTTATTATAGAAGGTTTGTTGAAGGCTTTTATTTCATTTCAGCACCCTTAACCAAGCTAACCCATAAAGCATCCAAATTCCAATGGAATGATGCCTATGAGAAGAGTTTTCAAGATTTAAAGAACAAGTTGATTTCTACACCCGTGTTGGTACTTCAAAAGGCACCGAAGGGTATAAAGTGTATTGTGATGCTTCTAGAATTGGTTTAGGATGTGTATTGATGCAGCATGGTAAGGTAATAGCATATGCTTCTAGACAATTGCGTCCACATGAGAAAAATTATCCCACACACGATCTTGAGCAGGCAATAGTTATTTTTTCTTTAAAGATATGGTGCCACTACTTATATGGGGTTCATGTTGATATATATACTGAATATAAGATCTTGCAATATATTTTTAATCAGAAGGATCTAAATTTAAGGCAGCGGAGATGGCTTGAACTATTAAAGGACTACGATGTTGATATCTTGTACCATCCAGGGAAAGAAAATATGGTAGCTGATGCGTTAAGTCGTAAGGCTATGATGGATCCTATAAAAAGGTAAGGGATGATTAAAGATCTTCACCAGTTAGCTAGTTTAGGAGTTCGCCTTCTTGAAACTCCAGATAAAGAGCTTATCGTACATAATGCTGTAGAATCTTCATTAGTAGCTGAAGTGAAAGAGAAGCAATATGCAGATCCTATTTTATTACAGCTTAAGGAGAACGTTTAGAGTGATGCAACCAAGGCATTTGAGCTTACGCGAGAAAGAGTACTTCAGTCCCAAAACCGACTGTGTGTGCCGGATGTACACGGGCTAAGAAAGAAGATTATGACAGAGGCACATTGTTCAAGGTATTCCATTAATCTAGGAACAACCAAAATATATCAAGAATTGAAAGATATGTATTGGTGGAATGACATGAAGAAGAGCATTGCAGAATTTGTAGTTGAATGAACAAATTGTCAAAGAGTTAAAGTTGAGCACCAAAAACCCGGAGGTTATATGCAATGCATTGATCTTCCAACCTGGAAGTGGGACATGATCAACATGGATTTTGTTATTGGTTTGCCTCTTACATCCCAGAAGTTCGATTCTATATGGGTGATTATTGATAGGCTTACCAAATCTGCATATTTCCTACCAGTTAGGACCACTTACACAGTTGAAGAGTATACGAAGTTGTACATTAAAGAGATAGTCCGATTACATGGAGTACCAATTTCTATTATATCAGATCGGGGAACCCAATTTACCAAAAACTTTTGAAAGTCTTTTCAGAGGTGTTTGGGAACACAAGTGAAGTTGAGTACAACTTTTCACCCTCAAATAGATAGACAAGCAGAACGTACCATCCAAACACTTGAAGATATGCTATGAGCTTGTGTAATAGATTTTAAGGGCAACTAGGATGATCATTTACCTCTGATTGAGTTTGCCTACAATAATAGCTATCATTCAAGTATCAAAATGGCACCATATGAAGCTTTATATGGAAGGAAGTGTAGATCACTAATAGGATGGTTCGAAATGGGTGAAACATTTTTGTTCGGACCAGATCTTGTTATCAAGACATAGAGAAGGTTAAAGTAATTCAGCAACGACTAAAAACAGCCCAAAGTCAACACAAGTCATATGCGGATAGTAGAAGGAGAGGGCTAGAGTTTTTTATAGGTGATTGGGTATTTTTAAAGGTATCACCAATGAAAGGGGTAATGAGATTTGACAAGAAATAGAAGTTGAGTACACGTTATATAGGCCCTTATAGGATCACTCGAAGGTTTGGACAAGTTGCATATGAATTAGAGCTACCCCAAGAGCTCTCATCAGTACATCCAGTATTTCATGTGTCAATGCTTCAAAAGTGTATCGGAGATCCATCACATATTACTTCTACTGAGGATATGCAAGTTGCGTAAGATCTTACCTATGAGGAAATGCCTATTGCTATTCTAGATCGCCAAGTTAAGAAGATGAGAAATAAAGAGATAGCATATGTGAAAGTACGTTGGAGAAATCGTCAAAGGGAAGAGATTACACAGGAAGCTGAGGAAGCAATGAAATCTAAGTACCCTCATTTGTTAAAAGATGAAGAGAAAGTTCAAGAAACGGAATTAGAACATTAACAAGTAAGATTTTTTTATATATGCATAGTATTTATCTGATGATGTGAATATTAATAATGGACTTGAACTTGTTTCGGTTGAATAACTATGCTAACATTCGAGGACGAATATCATAAAGGGAAAGGATGTAACACCCCATACTCAAGTACGTGTATTGGCGTATTCAAGTACGTGTATTGGTCTTATTTATATGAAATTAATTTTTTTAATTTTATTTATACCGGAATTTGCCCGTCGATAGTTACATGCGAAGATTATTGAATAATATTTCCAAGGATATAAAGATTTTCAAAAAAGAATAGGTTTCAGATATAATCGAGCGCGTTTGAAACTATAAAATGGTGGTGGGGATATTTGGGAATAGTAAATGTGTAGGAAAATTTCCTGCACACAAACTACTGAGGCCAGCCGAGTTTTTGGATCAACTTTGAATGATCATAACTCCCATAATATAGTGAAATGGGAGAGCTAGGAAAATCAAAAGAAAGATATTTGAGTCTTATTTCTAATGCAATTCGTTTCATCCAAATCCAACTTCTGAGTAAGGAGTTATACTCGTTTTACTTCAGCCTATCAAAACAAATTTTTAGGGTCAACTTCAAACGATCATAACTCCTTGTACAGGATGAACTGGGTGGCCTACTTTATATGAAATGAAATCCCTTTGAATTATCCTTCCAAAGATACCAATTTCACCCAAATCCGATATCAAAGCAAAGAGTTATGGTCGATCTACTTTAGCTTATCAAAACAGTCCACCAAAGGACAAATTTGACATTATTTAAGTTTTAAAGGCATGTTGGTCATTTCCAATTATATTATGGACGGGAATATGTGTATATATACATTTATATGAGTTCAAAAACTTGTTTTCATCATCAATCATTGAGGAAGAACAAACCCTATCCAAATTTTACCTTTAAATTACTTTTGATTCAACCATAGAAATTTCAAAGTAATCTGATAACTGCGTTTGTCTTCTCGAGAGCTTCGAACAACACCTATTACTTGTGAAAATAGGATTTCATAATCAAGAGGTGAATTCTATGGTATGAATATTATTTTCCTTTGTTCTTTTCCATATGTATATGTATGATAGAGGATTATATGTATTGGTTGTTATTGAAAGGTGATGGAAATAGGGTTATGGACTATTCTGCAGGTTTGGTTGTATTGAATTATGGAAGGTGGATATGATAATTGAGTTATGGAAGGTGGATATGATAATTGAGTTATGGAAGGTGGATATGGTAATTGAGTTATGTAAGGTGGATATGGTGATATACTATTGAATTGATGATTATTTATATCTATGGCTCAATTTGGTTTAATGGATTGGTTGGAAGGATAAATGAATCCAAAATTGATATTGGAGGATGTTGTATGAATATACATGGCATGTGAATGTAATTAGAGTATAAGAGGGTTAAAGTGACACCCTTTATGGTGTAGTTAAGGCTTACTACTTAACCACTAGTTTGGTGAATTCAAATAATTGAAATGTGACGTTTGGTTGCTAATACAAGATTGCTATAGATGTTTATTGTAGATAAGTAATCCAAAAATATGGGAAGTCCATTTGGGACTAGTATTGAAGGTTGACATCCAGGTATGTAAAGCATACTCTATACCGTATCTTTGGCACGAAAGTGAACAATTGTTCTATTAAGAAAGTTTCCAAAGTTATTCAGTAACATGTGATTCATAATGGTTTTGTATGATGTCCTACGTTACTAATGAACTTGTTTCCACCTTACAAGATGTCAAGACATTCCAATACTTACTTGTCTTCCAAATCTTACATGTTTATTGCACTAATGAATGTCAGAAGATATCTAGTTACTCAAACAAGATCCATGTGCTATTAATGACTCCAAAACATTTCATTGATATACCAATAAGTTCCTACTTCATTGTTATGGCATTAATGATTCCAAAAAACTTCATTGATGTGCCAATGAGTTCTTACTTCATTGTTATCACATTGATGGTCTATTTATGTTTCTCTTATTGATGTTTCATTGTTTCAAAGTATCAAAAATGTGGTGGCGACTGAAATAACAATCTCAAAGATTAATTGAACTAAGTGATGGAAGTTCTCTCTTATCGGGTGGTATCCCAGGGGCATAAGCCTATCATGGGTCGATCCCTATTTATGTGTTTATGGTTGGTATCCCAGGGGTATAAGCCTATCATGGGTTGATCCCAGTTGATATGTACTGGAGGCAGCCTAATGGTCATAGTACAAAATAGTAATGATTACAAAAATGTTAAGAACAACGGTAAAGTGATTGAATAAATACAATGTACAGGTTTTCACAAGTTCTAGTAAATGTGGTCCACTCCTATTACAATTTATTCACTTGTTTCTGATTTCTATTGAGCTCCTATATAATATGTGATTATCTATAGCTTTACATACTCAGTACATATTTCGTACTGAAGTCCCCCATAGAGGACCTGAAGTCCCCCATAGAGGACCTGCATTTCATGCTGTAGGCACAGGTACCTCAACTCATACACCACACAAGTAGGATCCAGGATATCCAACTGTTTTTGGTGAGCTCTAATTTGCTTCGTGGATTTTTGTGTCATATCCAGTTACTTTTGGTATTGTATAGAAGTTAGTTATATGGTGGGGTATGTCCTGACCTTAGTTAAACTCTGTGTATTGTCTAGAGGCTTTGTAGACCTAATGTACAGTCAAGGTGGTATTTTGTTAATAGACGTGATGGCTCCAATGGCCAAGTATTGTATATACATATATATGTGTGCTCGATCTTATATAGGTGATTATTTACTTTTATATGCGACATAATACTGTTCGAATTTTGGGTTGTCATAGAGGTATGCATAGGAAGTATAAGATTATGAGCTGGTTCTACCGAGCCTCCTCAGTTATGGGTGCCAGTCCGCCCCAATAGGATTTGAGGCGTGACATTCATCCATGATTTCCTTTCACCATGGAGTCCAAGAATCCCTTCAAATTTCAAATTATGAGTTTTCTATGTTTTAAATGAATTATCTCCATGAATTACTTGTTATTTTGATTTCAATTTAAAATTACAATTGTTTTCAAGTGGAATGGATTATAGTATGTTTTGGATTTTGAAGTTCCCATGTTGTGTTCATGAAATTCATGATGAGGTTGAATAAAGTTCCCATCCTATGCTACCCCATCATGTTTAAAAGCATCCCCATGTTAAAGTCTTAATCTCTATGTGTTTAATGAAATGCAAAAAAGAGAAGGATTTTGTAGAGTAATTCTCTATTATTGTATTTTGAAGCTTTTACATGCCTTTATTGTTATTTTTATTTAGTGTTGGAGGGTAATAAACACCCGATACATAGCTGTTTACATAATTTCAGTAGTTCAGAATGATTTTAGATATACCATGAGCATTACAATTTAGTCAGTTATTATGATTAGTTGGTTGTTCGGTTAAGCTTAGTTCAGACCAGTAATCAGTGTCAGTTTAGGAGTAGGATTCAGCATCGAGTGATTGCAAGGATGGTAGTTTCCCCATCAATTAGGTAGATTCATTAGTAGTGGTCCCTGTATTTAAGAACTATGTAACCAGCGTAGGAAATTAGGAGTCACTCGTCAGTTTACGCATGATTTCTTCTAAGGAGTGACCCATCATTTTAGGCTTGACTTTCTCTAAAAGGTCACCCGTCAGTTAAGGCTTGACACCTGGTCCTTTGAGATATTATATTAATGGATCCACATAGCCATGCGTTAGTACTCATGGCACAGTACTGACACCCTTCTAACTGGGCTTACAGGTTAGACCCCAATTAGCTCAGATTGGGGCATGTCGATTAGATGATACCTCCCATAGTCTTAGTTTAGTATTCAGTACAGAATTCCGTCCAGGATTGCTTGACCATAGCATACAGACTCTTAGTTATTCAATTATTAGATTTCAGTAATTCAGTTTACAGTTATTTCAAAAACATTATATGCTTGGTCTTGCATTCTCAGTATTTTAGTTTTTATACATGCATACTTAGTTATCTCATACTATTCAGCCAGTCCTTATTTCATGCATATTTAACCCATGCATTATAGCCTAACCTCATCTGATATACCAGTAAATTCAAAGTACTGACCACATAATTCTTCGTGCTATGATGTCTTATATCATAGGTTCAGGAGCTTAGTTTCATGACCGCTCTTAGATAGTTCAACATTACAATAGCAGCAACAGTGGTGAGTCTTCATCTTTTGAGGACAATTTTATCTTTTATTCAGTTATTTTAGTATCCCTCTATTTCAGTTAGTTAGAGTTAGTTGGTGGTTTGTCCCATTTTCTCTACAGTCAGTTAGTTAGAGGCTTTTCTCATATTCAGAAAGTAAGTTAGTTATTAGTGTTATCAGTCAAATTTTAGTATTTTGTAGATGTTTTTAGACTTGCATCTTTAGTTATATTTTTAGTATCTAAAACCTCACAGAATTATCTATTGATTATCTGCATATGTGTTTTGTCGCTATTATACTCAGTGCTCACAACAGGTACTAGCTCATGGCTTAGCTTGTGGTCGCTTCTGACCGTAAGCACTATTGTCGCAACTAGGGGGTAGCCTTGGGTCATGATAAAACTTGGTATCAGCACCTAAGGTTTTACAGTATACTAGGGAGCCTAAAAAGACGCATTGAGTAGAGTTTTGTGCATGGGTGTGAAACGTGCCACATTTATGGATAAGAGGCTACAAGACATTTTAGGAAAATTTTCTCTTCTTTCAGTTTTCATGTCATGTGAAGGAGCATAAAATCTATTTAAAACTCTCTTTCTGACTCATCCTTTATTTTGTTTACAGATAATGCCTCCCAAAAGAAACAACGAAAAAGGGAATGCAATGCATCTCTCACATCTGCCTGTTCAAGAAGATCCCCTAAATAAGTATCTCTCTCATACCAAATTCAGAGCTACTTTTACTACCTTATCTTATTTAGTAGTTGTTCAGAACTATAGGTTGGTTATTTTCTTAGGCTTAGGGTTCATGCTTAGTAGATTGAGGAGTAGAAGTGTAGGGAGAAAGGGAGAGAGAATAAAAAGGCTAGAACAAGTAGTTTTAAGTCAAGTTCAGAGAGTGGTAACCGTTCTCAGTTCTACCAAAAATTCTCATTCCCATCTCTTTTTTCATCTATTGTGGCAGTTCTAACATTTAGGAATGGCAAACGGGATAGAGCGCTAGGCTTTATCCCAAAAATAGCATGAACAGTAGTCGTACTAATTTGCTCTATGGGAGGTGTGATAGAAATCATCGGAGTATGTGTAGGGATGATAGTAGTATGTGTTACGGATATGGCAAGCCAAGCCACAAAGTTAGAGAATGCCCACAGGTGGGTCAACATAGTAAACACAGTCGTTCCCAAGTTTCAGCCAGTCGTCTAACTTAGTAGGGTGCCACAGGTGGGTCAGCATAGCTATCAATTTTGATCTCAATCTAGAAATGTTAGTAAAGCCTTTCTCAGTGTCTACCCTAATGGGTAAGTCTATCATAGCCAGATGGGTATACGGAAATTGCTCGGTTATAGTATTCCAAAAAATCACTTTAGTGGCTTATAGAAATAGAGTTATTTGGGTTCAGTTTCCTAATAAACCAGTCATTGAATGGAGGGATAGTACCTCAGTGCTTGCGGGTTAGATGTGTTTTCAGATCCTTTCTCAAAATCGTATGACAGCTTATGATCTAGAGTTAGAAGAATGAATCCAGAAGTTTAGCAGTAGTCAAGTGGGGATAGTTTTAGCTGAATAAGTAGATTTTGTATCCATTGGGAGAATTGTATGATAGCTGAACCACAAGGCTTGAAATAGTGATGCAAGAATATAGAGAAAATGTTCTATTTCCACCTTGAAATATACGTAAAAAGGCTAAGACACATCCGAATTTTAGGATGGTCCTATTACTCCCTAGACTAATTAAAACCATTTTTTTTACTACCTTAGTGCCTCCTTGTAACATATGTGGCACAACACACTAAAGGGTCCATATAGGCACATATGTGTTCCACGATTGTGCCATGTAGGAACTATGGTTGTCAAAAATATGATTTTAATTAGTCCAAGGGGTAATAGGACTCTCCTAAAGTTCGGGTGTGTCTCATCCTTTTTGTGTATAGTTCAAGTTGGAAATAGAGAATTTTCCCAAGAATTTATGATTATTGATGTGAAATTTAGTATGATAATGTGGGTGTGATTTAGAGATGTGATAATAGTATGCTATGAAGGAAGTTAGTGTGGTTTATTAAAAGTTTGAGAATATCCATGTTACGTGTTATAATCTATATTTGAATCTTGGATGGTTGATCTAATAGTAAGGAGAATTGAAATTTTAGATGGTGTGAAATCATGGTATAGTGTTACTTATTAAGATTCTAAGTTAGTCAGTATTTAAGTTGTTATGTGATGATTATTGGGGCTGTAGAAAGTTAAGATTTGTATCTCAAAAGAAAGTATTAGTAGCGGGTTTTGCACTTTCAAGTGTAGTCTTTCAGGGTGAATTTGTTACTTATAAGAATTGTCATATTCTAAACTTTAGAATAAAGTTGTTGCAATTTAATTTTGAGTTTATGAAAATGGTCCCGCAGACTTGGAGTGATGGTTTATAGCTAAGGGGGGAGATGATAGAACAAGCTACCAAGTTAGGCTCTCATATTTTAGTAATGCTCGTATGTTGTTCTACAACAGTAAGGGAGGATGATTCCCCAACCCATCTTTATCTTGTTGCAAATTTTTCTATTTTTAGTCATTACGATATCTACTTAGGCCTTACATGTCAGCTCCATGATCATAGTTCATGTTCATGCACTCTGTATAGAATGCACTCTGTATAGAGTCAAGTATGTTTCAAATCCCTAGTATAAGGAGTTTTATTTTTCTCAGTTGTACGAATCATATTCCATGAAATTTATGGACTCCAAACTCAGGTCATGCAGCTCATGACTCATGTACTCGCGCTTTACAGCATATTCAGTTCCAGTACCCATGCTACTCTCTCAATGGTCAGCAAAATTAAGATTATGTCATGTATATCCTCAGTTTTATCTCTGTAATGAATCCAGGTCATGGATACTCTATTTCTTAGGCCTCAGTTAAGCATCCAAGTTATGCATAGTATTCTTTTATGCTTCAGGTCCTCATGCTCTAACCTTTCAGTGACCCATCCATATGAAATGGTAGTGGTGATGAATGGTTGTTCAGATTATAGAAAGTAAATGCTTCATGTTGGAGAATGATTTTTGTATGCTTGTTTGATCTTAGTTTATAAGTGTGGAGTAATGTTGAGGCCATGTTTTGATATATGTCATGGCTAGTTGGAATTTTGTGTGTGATTACCTTAAGAATAGCTTATGGGAGTTTTTAATGATAGAAGTATTAGAGAGTACGGAAAAGATTCTTTAATGGGTTGTTTTCCTAAAAGATCATGTGTGGTTATGTGATAGTCTTGAATTTCATGTTGGTGTATATAAGTGGATGGGTGCATCATGCTTTTGTGCATTCCTAGTAAGAGGTTGAATCTAGTTTTTGAAGTGGTAAGAAGAGTTATTCTTGAGATGAAAATTTATGAAACACTGGGTGTATTGAATTCATGATTCCAGCTAGTATTACAATGCTATAGGTGAACTTTATAGATTCAAATAGGCTTGAACGTAGTGAGAGAATACTATTCATCCCAGACTTCAGTAGATAGAGTTTTTAGTGCCTATATGAAGATTATAAGTCGCCTTAAGTAAAGTGCAGCATTGAAGGGGAGTGTAGTTGAGAGAGTATTTGGGAAGAATGTAGTTTGAAAGTAGCAGTTGCATGGACTACGGCATAACAATTCTACCCCCAGCTTATGTTTTGTAGGTCTATGTTTCATGTCACGGAATTATAGCCATATTAGGATTCCTTGAACAGATGACCATACCTAATATTCTCTACTCTTTAATGTTATTAGAACTTCTTAGAAAGACAGTTAAAGAAATGTTCCAGTTGAGTATAAGCTTTCAGTATGAGTTAGTCCATAAAGCCAACAATTCAGTCTAGCAGTCAGGCAGACAAGTTCCTATAGTTTTCCATCTTTCTATCTATTCATACTATCTGAAGTCTCATGAATATGGCTAATTAAAAAGGCAAAATGTTTGCATCCAGGTAATTTGCAAATTTAGCACAGTTTGTGCATCATGCGTCAATTTTAGATTCCAGATATTCAGTCATGATTTAGTTTGTAAGTGTCCTGTGCATTATCTCAGTCTTTACTTAGTATTTCAGCCAAGTCAGTATCATTTGGGGGATACAACTATCCCAAGGGGGAGATGTTGTAATACCCTCGAGTTTTCATGTACTAAATCTCTAAACTTTTCTTCACAAAACAAGAGCTAGACTAAAGTAATAGGTACTCATAAGTTGAATCTCTCATTTTTTATCTCATCCTTATAACCATTACCATGTTATTGCACATATTCACAAAATTGGTTCAGTCATGTATCATATTTTAGACTCAGTCATGAAACCATGTTTCCAGTCAAGCATGTTCAGTATGTGAGTTTAGTTTCCCCAGTATTCTTAGCTTAATCAGTCTCATTCAAGGATAAATCTTCCCAAGGGGCAAATATTGTAATACTCCGTATTATACTTAGCTTAGTTCAGCTCCTAGTTGCATGCATAAAAGGCTTAAAGAGTAAAAATTTCACTGAGTATTGGGGACTTAGTCATATTTTTGGCCTCTTAAATTCAAGAATTTTAAATTGTTCTTCCCGGCCCTGATATGTTGGTTTTTATGTTAATTCATGTTCAGAGGTGTAATGAGCGTGTCTCAGGGAAGTTTTGGATTTTTGGGATGAGGATTGAGTCGTATTTGGATTTTGATTCTTGAACCTCACCACGATATCATTGTATCACATTGGTTATAGAAATGATACACCTATCGTGTTGCGACACTACCTTATTCATATTTCAGTTGTGAATTTAAATGTCTGAGGGGTAGTTACGTCTTTTCCCCTTAATCTGATTCGTAAAACCACGACTTGAAGCTTCAGTTAGGGTATTATTTACCCATATTTTCCAATATCATCCCAAAGAAAACCTAATCCTCTCCCAAGTTCATCAAAATCAATTACTTCCTCTTAAAAAAAACTACGAAATAAAATTTCCCAAATCCAAGAACTTTTAAGAAAAGCATCAATATTGTGTTTTTCTTTCAATCTTAAGGATTTATGTAATGTGCGATGTTCATTCATGGTTTCCTTTCATCATAGAGTCCAAGAATCCATTGCAATGTTAAATTGTGATTTTATCCATGTTTTAAATGAACTATCTCCATGAAGTACTTGTTATTTTGATTTCAAGTTAAAATTACAATTATTTTCAAGTGGAATGGAATATAGTATGTTTTGGATGTTGAAGTTCTTATGTCATGTTCATGCGATTCAGGATAAACCCTCAATTTATGGTTTTTTTTTCATGTAATCATGCTACCTCATCATGTTTAAAAGCATTCCCATTTTAAAGTCTTAATCTCCATGTGTTTGATGAAATACCAAAGAGAAAGATTTTGTAGAATGATTCCCGTTATAGTATTTTGAAGCTTTGACATGCCATTATTGTTATTTGCATTCAGTATTGCAGGGTTATGAACACCCCATACTTAGCTTTGTACATAATTTCAGTAGTTTAGAATGATTTTAGATATACCATGAGAAATACCATTCAGTCAGTTATTATGATCAGTTAGTTGTTCAGTTAAGCTTTGTTCAATCCAGTAATAAGTATCAGTTTAGTTGTGAGCATGATTTAGCACCGAGCAAATTCAGGGATGGCGAATTCCCTGTCAGTTTGGTAGAGTCATTAGTAGTTGTCCCTGTATTCAAGAACTACGTAGATAGCGTAGGATATAAGAAGTCACCATTAATTAAGGCTTGATTTCTTCTGAGGAGTAACCCACCAGTTTGGGCTTGACTTTCTCTCAGGGGTCCCCGTCAGTTGAGGTTTAACACCCCGATCCTTTGGGACATCAGATTGGTGGATCCACACAGCTATGCATTAGTACCCGTGGCACGATACTGACATCCTTTCAATAGGGGTTACAGGTTGGACCCCGATTAGCTCATATTAGGGCATGTCAGCAATATGATAACTCCCATAGTCTTAGTTTGGTATTCAGTACAGAATTCAGTTTCAGGATTGCTTGACCATAGCATATCTCAGTTATCCAATTATCATATTTAAGCAATTCAATGTATAGATTATTTCAGAAACATTATATGCTTGGTCTTGAATTCTTAGTATTTTAATTTTCATACATGCATACTCAATTATCTCATGCTATTCATCCAGCCATTACTTCATGCACAATTAATCCATGCATTACAATGTAACCTCATCTCATATACCAGTACGTTCAAAGTACTGATCATATACTTTCTTCGCGCTATGATATCTTATATCATAGGTTCGAATGCATAATTTCCTGACTGCGCTTAGATAGTTCAACATTATGGCAGCAACAGCAGTGGTGAATCCTCATCTTTCGAGTACAAGTTTATCATCTTTCGAGTACAAGTTTATCTTTCATTCAATTATTTTAGTATCCCTCTATTTTAGTTTATTGGAGTTAGTTGGGGGTTTTTCCTATCAACTCCATAGTCAGTTAGTTAGAGGTTTTCATACAGTCAGTTAGTTATCAGTGTTATGAGTTGGATTTTAGTATTTTTGCAGATATTTTTAGACTTGCAGCTTCAATTACATTTTCAGTATTAAAATAGTATGACACTATCAGTTTATTTTCTGCATATGTGTTTTGTGGCTATTATACTTAGTGCTTATAGTAGGTACCAGCTCATGGGTTAGATTATGGTCACCTATGACTGCAAGCACCATTGTCGCACTAGGGGGTACCTCGAGTCATGACACCCAAATATTTCTATTTATATATAAATGTGAATAACAATTATTTAGTGTGGGAACTTCTTTGGAGATGAATATAAGTCATAAAAATCTCCTAACTCAAAGTTAAGTTAAGCACTTTCCTACCAGTTGAGTTTTAGCTGATGTTTATACTTAGGTTAACTTTCAACGACCATTACTCATAGAATATAATGAGTTATGTGGTCTACTATATATCCAATTAAATACCTTTGATTCCTCTTTGTAACTGAACTAACTTCTCATCAATGTGATTTCGGAGTAAAAGGTTATAAGCATTTTAGTGAGGCACTATCCAGTTTGCACGATGGCCCGTGGAGGAAAGGCTTTTGTTGTGCGATTGGTGTCACGGGGCACAGCTAGAGCCATGCAATTGGGACCGCGGTGTGACCCTCCTTTCCTAGACATTAAAATATGTTTTGACCTTATTAAATCAAGGGCAAAATAGTTATTTCACCCCCATAACTAAACAAATCTATTTTTATAACCCTTAAGTCGTCCTAAATTAGTAGAATTAACAAAAATCCTCATTCTCTTACTCCTAAGAACATCAAGGGAAATTTCCTAATTCCAAGGCTTATGGTTTCCAATCTCGAGGTTATTCTTCAATTTTCCTCCATCAAAAGGTATGTAGAACTATCCTAGCTCTCATGGGCGTAAGTATGATATTTTATTAAGCTTTAAAGCGTATATGAATATATATAATATGGATTTTGAAATTATTTGAAGATGCATTATAACCCCTATTTCAAAAAGAAATTTTGTATTTACTATAGGGTTTTTCCATGAACTTGAGGTGTATTTATGTGCATATATGTTATGGTTTTTATGAATTGATTTAAGAGCTTGATTTATAAATCCTATCTCTTGATGAAATCTACTTGCCTTAATAGGTTGTGGGTTATTCAAATGGATTATTAAAAGCTTGAGTTTAAATGTTTTACTATTATTTATGGATTGACATTGTGTTATAATCCAGTGAGAGGGTTTTTGTTGTTTTTAAATACTCTTGTATTCTAATAAAAACTTTTATGTGATTTATGAAAAAGATGACCACCCTATGTTAAATTCTTAAAAGGAGAATGTTTTTGAATAAGTTTCCATGTGCTTTTGTAATGAGAACTCTCATGTGGTATACAGATATTTTGGTGGTCATTAACATGCTTTGAAAGAAAGGCCTATGTTTATGATATGATATGATATGATATGGTTGGTAAGTCTAGTTATGACCATACTTAATATGGAATGCCCTTAACATGAAAGAAATGAATGTTTACAAGCATGAAATATGATTTTAAAAGGATAAAATTAGGCTTAAAGAGAGTTTGATGGTTACCCATATAAAAGATAAGTTGAAAGACTCATCATTGGAAATTCTATTTTGTCGATGTGGGATTATGGTACCCTACTTTGCGATCTTGTGTACCATTTTTTGATGCTATACCAACTAGATTTTGGTGCCCTTCTTTGTAGTCTTGTGCACCATTATTTCATGTTGACTTAATTAGGAATTATGGTACCCTTATTTATGATCTTATGTACCCCATTACAGAGACTCTGATCTTTGTGACAAACTTGTATTAGGGGCTTGGCCGACGAGTAAATAGAAGATTTCGTATTGCCTGTGGATTTTAGAAATATAGGGTGTATCATCTAGCTTGAAATTAAATCAAAGAGTTGAGTCAATGTTTTTCCAAGAATGTTTTGAAGCTTTTTAATTATGCCCATATATTTTGAACTCTATAATGTTAAATTATTTTCACAAGATCTTGATTATTTTACATGAAATACAAGTATTTTTTTATTAGTATGCATACCAATACATTTCAAGTATTGACCATCCTTGAGCGGCTATATTGTCTCATAATGTAGGTTCTGAGGCTCGATCCCATGGTCCATCACATCAGTAGAACATTTGAATATGTCAGACTTGGTAAGCCATCCATCTTCTAGAAGGCATTTGATTCATATGTTTATTTATTTTAGTTTATAGTTCAGCCGGGGGCCTTGTCCCGGCCTAGACAGTTAGTCATTAATAGAGGCTTCATAGATAAGATATGATTATTGTATTATCACAACTTTATTGACATAGCTTGATTATAAGTTTTCCTTGAATTTTATTATATTTTTCGCACTTCTATTTCATATGAATTATGCTTATAGTAGTATACTAAGAGGACTCTCGGTCCTTCGTGGTTCTGGATGCCCGTTATGGCCAGGGCCTCAGCTCGGATTATGATACTGAATCTTTAAGCTAAGAACCAAACCATTCATAGAATATGTATAGACATGAATCTAATGATCTTTAATTGTGCATAGGCATTAAGATCAATTTCTTGGTGAAGATCAATTTCTTGGTGTGTTGATAGCTTTAGATATGAATTAAGGTCTCGAGTAACTCGCAACTCATAGCCAAGTTCAAAGCTTTTATACTAATTGGATTCTTGTATAGAATCTATTTATAGCCAATTTCAAATGAGAATAACTCATAGATTTTAAAGAGTTTTGGAGCTCAAGACCTACCAAATGAAAGATATTTGACTCTTTTTTCTAAAGCGTCTAATTTTGTCATAATCTGATGTCAAAGTAAAATGTTATCTGGAATTTTGTGAGCAAACTAGTAGAGGTCTACATTTTGAATGTATCACAGAGGTCTACATTTTGAATGTGTCACATCTGAGGTCTACATTTTGAATGTGTCACAGAGGCAACATCTGTCAAAAAAGTGAAGTTCCGCTATCCAACATGTCACAAACCTTCTCCTCCATGATATTGGAGTGCCACGCCAGTGGTGCTCCACAATTTCACCGCGCCATAGTAGTGGACACAACGATGTTAAAATTTTATTTTTTCTTTACTCTTACAAGGATAACTAGTCATTTTAATTCTAAATGTCCCTATAACTGATCAAAAATATTTTTCCTCATTCCATAACACAAATTCATCGATTACCCTCTTCTCAAACAATTGAGAACTCTGATGCAAGGGGTTTTTTTCCAAAAAAAGTCAAGTTTTAAGGGCTCCAATTCAAGCTCACCTTTAACAAATCATGAATTTCAAATATGTTGGGTTTGAAAAAGAGATTTTATTTCATCCTTATGCCCAAGAACTTTGTTTTTCATAAGTGATTTGACAAATTTAATGAATATGGTTCATACCCACTTTACATGATTTTAAACTATAATGCTCCTTTATGAATTGAATTGCATATTATCACCAGAATACATGGTTTACTTGTATTTTTAATCGAATGGTTGATCTTATGAATTGAGTTTTAGCATTCTAATAATTTTAGTAAATGTATATGAATTCAACATGATTTACTTAGTTACATATGTTTAATATGAAATTCATATATGTACTTATGGATATGGAAAAAAATAGAAGCATATTTGATCAATAGATTTATAAACTCATATGGTTAGATTTATAGTGAATTTCCTACATGTTATGAGAAGTAATATAATTTTGGTAGTAGTATCTAGCCTCGAGGGGAGAGGGTTTAGCGTATCCTAGTCCTAGAAACCATATGCCGCCATTGTTATGTATTATATTGTAACGACCTAAAAATTTGATACAATATGTGAAATATATGTTTCTATGTGAAATAACTATTTTAGTCTTCCCCATAGTTACATTCTGGTATTTTGGGTGTGTGGGGTGATTGGCATAGTTTCTGATGCATTTTGATGCCTTTTGTGCGATATTGTGGTATTTGGTGGCTTCGAGAGCCTTATTATGACCTGTACGGTTATCTTTTGATCTGTGCAATGAATGGTTGAACGAACTATGCCAACAACTCTGACATATCGATTTTAGGCTAGGTCAAACTTTGTTTCAGGTCTTGATGCACCCGAGTTCATTTCAACCTGTTGGTCGGAAAGTTGAAAAATTAGAAATATAGGTATGGGATCTATATTTGATCAAAACAACCTCAAATAAAAAATCCAACTTTTCCATCATGTCCAGAACATCGATTTTAGGGTGGTAACATATTTGGTTGGATTTTATGGCTTTTAAATACTATTTCGACCCTCGGTTTGGAAATTGTGTTGTTGGGCTTTTTGGGTCAACTCTATGAAAATGATAGTTTTTTGAAAATTGGATATTGCCATTGAGTTTGTAGAATCGAATTAGTATGGTTACATAGTTCGGTTGTATATATAGGACTCCGAATAAATTTTGGACACCCCATCGAAGTCAATTTTTTGACTTAAAAATCTGGTGCACCAAGTTGTTGGTGCAACCAGGCAAATAAAGGGTAAATCTCATTAGAGGAACTCGGTTAATTTCTTAGTTACCTGATAATCTGGTACAAGTATATAGCCCTATTTTACCCGATTTTTGATCATTTTCATCTTGCCTCATGAGAGTTAAATCCTAAAATAGTGTGAGACCTTAAAAGTGAAGTTTGTGGGTATTTGAAAAGGTAGATTAGCATCTATTTCTTACTCTAATTCTTGATTAAATTTTCAAAACTCCAAAATCTTAGGGTTGATTTTAAACCTCAATTTCACTCCTTTCATTTGAATAACATTTATAATCCTATAATTACTAGTTTTTTATCAATCTCGTCTTTAAACAACTTGGAATTTTGATTTTAACATGAATTTCAAAGATTTTACTTAGTAAAGCTCAAAAATGATTTTTCTTTGATTTGAACCTCGTTTTTACTTGATTTGACTTGAATTTTCAGTTGTAGATTTCTAAAAATATGGAAAACACAATTTTTAAGTAAAGTTATGATTTTGCCCTTCTTTTTTGAAAACTCATTTTGGGGGTCCATTTTGACACCAAACCTAAAGAAGGAAATTTAGGTATCGTTGACATTATTTTGACGAGTAGATTCTATATTTCTTGATTTTAGTTAATTTCAAGATTGTTTGTAAGAATTAAGGTCATAGGTTGGAAGAGTAGTGGACCAATTTCGGCATTCGAGGTATGTTATGGCTTAACGCTTCAGACTGGGTCGAGTATTAAAATTGTATACCAAAATGTATGTTAAGGGTGGGAACTAATCATGAATAGTGGCTATCTATGTGTTGTGTCTGTGTGGGGTCCTATATGAGGTATAACTATTAACTTTGGGACATTATGTTATAGGTGTGACCGTGTGGGGTTCTTTGTGATTATTGATAGCCTTATAATCATGTGAATAACTATATCCTATTGATGAAAAGGTGTGTTGTAGTGTCATTTGTTCTTTAAGATGTATTCATACTTTTTGGTATATGGGAAAAAGTGGAAACTCAAGAATGACTGGAATTAATGAGTGGATAATAGCTCATGTGGTTGTGGAAATTGTATCATATGGTTAGTTGTAAAAAATACATCATGTTGTTGGTTGTGGAAATACTCATTGAGATATGTATATATGGGTTGTATATGAGTTCACGAACCCCCCATGGATCCAACATAAGAAATTTGTAGCTCTGTAGGAGATATGATATATGGATTGCATATGGGTTGATGAACCCCCATGGGTCCTATATCAAGAAGTTTTGGCTCTGTAGGCGTATATGGATATTATGCGATGGTCTCATGCATCATCATCATCATCATTATCATCATTATCGCCATCATTATCATTAAACTGAAAACTAAAATAATAAAGTAATCATCATGTCCTCTAAGGATGAGGACTCACTGCTAACTCTGACTGCTGAACTAGAATGCTACTGATGCTCTAGAGCTCGTGCTTCTAGACCTATGGTATAAGACACCATTAAACAAATATGTCAGTACTTTCAATAAACTGGTATGCAAGTGAGGTAGGATAAATGGAAGAGGATTCATATGCATGAACAATCCTAATTGACTGACTAATATGAGCATGAGAATACATGCATGCATACGTAACTATAACTAAGATTGTGATTGGACTGAATACTCAGTTCTGACTACTGAGTCTACTGACAATATAGATATACTGATATATGAGTTTACTAATACTAGGTTACTGAATAACTAAGTCTACTGATATTTACATCTGAGTCGTTGATAAGTGAGAAACTGATACTGTATTACTAAATACTGAGGGACTAACACTATGTTACTGATTTATGAATAATTGTTTGTGACAGTTCTGATTCTAAAAAACTGGTCTGGTTGACTATATTTGACTGTCCTGAAGCTGAATGTTGATAACATAAGCTCTGATAATGATATACCTAATAACATAAGTGACTGTATCTGACAGTCTTGAATCTGACGGAACTAGCTGAGTTCCATACTGTATTTGAGTTGACTGTATCTGACAGTCCTAAATCTGAAGAAATATCTCAGTTCTTTTAATGAGACTATGATAGGGTCTGAAACTGTGGGAGGTAATCATCTAACTGGCATGCCCCAAAATTGAACTAGTGGGGTCCAACCTGTAACCTCAACTGAAAGGGTGCCAATAATGTGCCACGGGTAAAGACCTGTTGTGAGTATTCCCTCCATGAAACTTCCGTCAAACCCTCCTAGTATGTAACCCAAATGAGATGTATATATATAGATATCCCTAAACACGTAGGGTGCATCTCAACATATGTGGTCTACATAGTTTTGGAACCCAAGGATTGCTACTAAGGGTCAAACCCCTGCTGATAGGAATACCGCCATCCTTGAGTTTGCTCGGTGCTGAATCCTACACCCAAATGAACAGACACTAAACTGATTAACTGAATTGAACTAACACTAATGGTATCATTTAGCAGAGATAAACTGAGTTTACTGAGTTCCATTGACTAACGGAATGCTATAGAGATCTGATAACTGACTGAGAGTACTGAAGTTACTGAGATTTACCGAGAATACTGAGGTTACCATGCTTATGGAATATTGAGATCATTGAGATTACTGAACTACTGAGATTACTGAGATATCTGAGACTTCTGGGTTTTCCTGAGTCACATGATTGACTAAGTCCTATAGATCATGGCTTGACTGAGAGTATCGTGAAAACTAACACTAGCTCTAGGCACACAACTAAATTGTCGGGTATAAATACCCCCAGGACTCGATAACACAAAAGTAAAATATAACAATTCTTGAATAATCATAACCATGGACATTCATTCACCATCATAATAACTAAAGCATCTCTTCAAGCATTTAAAAAAATATAAACATGTGATAATATAGGAAGATATGTTATTTGCTCATACTTCATTCAACAAGGTCTTGCATCAAACACTTAGCATGCATTAAAGAACACATAATTGGAAAATTTCATGCTATCATGTCACAATTCATTCACTAAGGCTTTTCAACAAATACTTGGCATGCATGAGCTTACACGCAACTGGGAATTTCTAGTCAACATGCTATAATGGCTCTAATTGCTTCACATAAGCTTTTTGTCAAATATATGGGGAGTGTGTTTTTATTATTCAGTAATTTCTACACTTAATTGACATAAACACATCACTTAACAAGCAACTTGAAGAGGGTTTATCATGAATATGAAATGCTAGGGCCAAAGCTTGAAACCTTGTAAACAAATCATGAATTAAAACTCAATACTAACATGAACTTCAATTTCAATTCGCATGAATTATGAAAACTTATAAACATAAGATCTTTAAATTTAGAAAAAGGATTCTTAAACTTCTTTGGTGTAAGGGACCCAAGAATCAACATCTGCATACCTTAGGAAATTCTTTCTTGAAGTCTCTTGGAGAGATTCTTGATTTCTTAAGGAATGGTTTGAATCTTGTTCTTGGATTTTTAATATTGTATTAAATCCTAAATTTAATGTTATGGATGAATAAGGAGTTATGTTCTTTGATTTGACGTGATTGGATATTATATAGGGTGGAAAAAGACCCAAAGATCCCTTTAAAATGATGTTTCAGCGCTGTTTTGGACAAAACTGACGGTCTGAGTGACGGACTATCACTCTAGTGACTAACTATCACTCCAACCATCATTTTTGGTCCATAAAATGGCCTTAATACTTCATTTACGATAGCCAAAGCGATGGTCCATCGCTGACTTGATGGTCCGTCAACTTGCCCGTCGCTCCTGGGCAGCTCCGACAGCTCTCAGTAAAACGACCATAATTTTTTACTCCGATTCTAGATTTTGGAAAAATTGGTATCATTGGAAATATAATTCAATTATATATTTGTTGGTGAGTTATGATCTAAAAAATTCTTTGTATAATGGGATATATGCTCATTTGAAGTTGACTATAGCAATGTCCTTCTCAAGAATTCAATCGGGAAGGGATGTTTTGATTCGTCTAATAGTTAAGATGTATTTAAGGAATTAATATACATCATAATTGATCATAATACTACCAAATCACTAAAATTTATTTCTCATGAGCTTGAATCATGGTTCTACTATCGGTTGGGATTCTCAGGGTATTACAATATCTCCCTATTGGGAACATTCATCATCAAATAAGACTGCTAGAGAGAAGGGAAGAACATAAACTAATGTACATTCTGAACATGAATGATTGGAACATGATCTCATGGATGACATGACTGATAATTGAACATATCATACTGAACATGCATGTTTGATACATAACTGATAAGTTGAATTCGTGCATATCTGATGCATGGATAATTGACTCATGAATGCATGACTGAATATGTAAGAGCACTTAGTACCAAGTTTGTAATGGAGATCTGAGCATGAACTGAATACCAAGTTTGTAATAGTAATTTATACATGGAACTGAGTAAGTTTAAGAAAACTGTTACGTAAACTGAAAAGTACTAATGAACACATGCTTATGCTAGAGGTATGTATGAACTGGAGCCTGAGAACATGACTTAAAATGAGACATGACACATAAACTGAATTTTGTGAACTGACTGGGCCCCTAAATACATAGCTCACAACTGAGATTTGAACTTGAGTGTCAACTTATGAGTATCCCCTACTCCAAACTGAATTCATTATGTGAAAAGATAAAAAAACTGTTACGTTAAGAAAGCTTGGGGATTATAGCATATCTCTCTCTTGGGACACTAGGACCCTCTAGGAATACTGACTTAGCTAAGATACTTAGGGAAACTGAGGCAATCACAAGGCATCTAGGAACTGAATTATGACTGATTATCTACACATACTGGAATTATAACTAGAATCGGAAGGCTTGACTTTCTGACCCCAAAGTTTAACTGCTATGCAAGGTTTCAAAAGAAAAGAAACTCATGAATCTGAAGAATCGTGAACATGTAAATAAAAAATTGGTAACATACCAGTAACTATGTCAGGAGGGCTTTCCTGATTCTGCAGGGACCAAAGTGTATATAGTATTTTTAGGCGTTGCCCACTGACAGGGATGGAATTAGCACCCTGCTATTTCGAGTGACTAGACTGAGTTGAAGGATGACCATGATAACTTTGAGGACCGAGTTTAGGAAAATATTGGACTTTGTGACCTACTTCGCCACATCCAAAACACACATTAGTGATGGCTCTACACACCCTCTTATGATACTTACCACACTCTTTGCAAAATGGATGAGTAAAAATCCTGCTCTTACTACCCTGAGCCTTGGAGCCTGGTGTACTAGCTGAAGAGTGAACTAGGGCTAAACATTTCTAAAACAGTTGAAAATGATTACCACCCTGTGACCCATGCGGAGAAAAATTATAACTACCTATTCTGGCTCTCTTATTTTCTCTCTCCTTCTTCTTAAGCTTCTGCTCTTTGATCTGTTGGGCATAGACCATAAGCCTATATATGTCTATGTCACTAAGAAACATCGCAGTCCTGCACTGTTTAACAACTTTACCTGATACCCCTAACATAAAATTACTCATTCTAAATCTGTTATCTGTTATTACATGGGGAGCATCCCTGGATAACTGAGTGAACTTAAAGGAGTATTATTTTATGCTCATTTTACCTTGTCTGGGATTGATGAACTCTAACACTTTAGCCTTCTTCTGCTCTATGGAAAAAATTCTATCTAAGAAAGTCGTAGCAAACTCTTCCCACTCTATGGGCTCTGTATTTGTATCCCTGTCTACCTTCCACTGCTTATACCACGTATGGGCTATGTCTTATAGCTGATAAGTGGCTAACTCTATACTCTCACCAAAAGTTACTCCCATGATGTCTGTGACTTTGGCCACTAGGTTGGCTGGAATAGCTGTTGGCCATTCATTTTGAGCTACGACTGAACTGGCTAGAGTAGTAAATGCAGTCCTGAATTCTGTATGAGAGACATGCTTATCCAGAGAATTTGGCTGGATGGGCTGATGCACTGACTGATTTTTGGTTTCCCTTTCGTTAGTCCTTTTGGGAGGCATGTTCTATAAACAAAAGAAAGAAGCAGATTCGAAT
This sequence comes from Capsicum baccatum var. pendulum, assembly GCA_030864225.1. Classification (NCBI taxonomy): domain Eukaryota; kingdom Viridiplantae; phylum Streptophyta; class Magnoliopsida; order Solanales; family Solanaceae; genus Capsicum; species Capsicum baccatum. Next base: position 37,299,887 of record CM061561.1, read on the forward strand.
AAGAGTTCAACTGGAGCTCATGCTCACTAGCATGACATGAATACTGAAAAAAGGGAAACTGTTCCTAAAATATCTCATAGCCTCCTGCACATAAGTGTGGTGCACAACACACCCATGTACAAGACTCTACTAGATGTGGCTTTTCATACTTTCTAGGACACTGTTGAACCTTAGTCTCTGTTACAAAGTTGGTAAAGCCCCAAATCTGTTACCTGGAATGCTACACGGTGCTCCTGACACAGAAGGACCACAAGATAACCCATGACTGATATCTATACCAGTACACTACATAATATGCCATATAGATGCGAAAACATGTATTGAAAGGCCATAAAATTCAAAACTGAATAAACATAAATAAAATATAGTAGAACAATACGAAAATAACTGAATTAACTACCTAAACATGTTGTAGTTAGAAAGCCTCTAAAACTAACTATCTGAATAAGGATTTGATGGAACAGGTCCCCAACTAACTCCAACTACTGAAATAAACTGAAAACTAAAATAATAAAGTAATCATCATGTCCTCGAAGGATGAGGACTCACTACTGACTCTAACTGCTGAACTGGGATGCTACTGATTCTCTGGAGCTCGTGCTTCTAGACCTATCGTATAAGAGACCATTGCGCAAATGCATCAGTATTTTGAAAATACTAGTATGCAAGTAAGGTAGGCTGAATGCAAGGGGGTTCATATGCATGAACAAGACTAACTGACTGACTAACGTGAACGTCAGAATACATACATGCACATATAATTGTAACTGAGATCGTGATAGGACTGAATACTGAGTTCTGACTACTGATTCTACTAACAACATGGATTTACTGATATCTGAGTTTACTAATACTAGGTACTGAATAATTAAGTCTATTGATATTGGCATCTTAGTCGCTGATAAGTGAGAAACTGATACTGTATTACTAAATACTGAGGGAATGATACTATGTTACTGATACATGAATAACCATTTCTGACAATTCAGATTATATAGAATTGGTCTGGTTAACTGTATCTGACAGTCCTGAAGCTGAATATTAATAACATGAGTTCTAATAACTGATATAAATGATAACAGGAGTGATTGTATCTAACAGTCCTAAATCTAAGGAAACTAGCTAAGTTCCATACTGTATCTGAGTTGACTATATCTGACAGTCCTGAATCTAAAGAACTATAAGAGTTCTTTTAATGAGAATGTGACTGAGTCTGGAACTGTGGGAGGTAATCATCTAACTGATAAGCCCCAAAACTAAACTGGTGAGGTCAAGCCTGTAACCCCAGCTGGAAAGGTGCCAATACCGTGCCACGGGTAAAGATCTGTTGTGAGTATAACCTCTCTAATAAGGAGCTCTTCCGTCAACCCCTCCTAGTAGGTAACCCAAATGAGATATATATATATATATATAGACCTAAACATGTAGGGTGCATCTCAACCTACATTGGCTATGTAGTTCTGGAAGGCAAGGATTACTACTAAGGGTCAAACCCCTGCTGATAGGAATGCCCCCATCCTTGAGTTCGCTCGGTGCTGAATCCTCATCCCAACTGAATAGACACTGAATTGATTAACTAAACTAAATTGATTAACTGAACTAAAATGATACTAATGGTATTTTTTAGTGGAGCTAAACTAAGTTTACTGAGTTCGGTTGACTGACGGAATGCTACTGAGATCTGAGAACTAACTGATAGTACTGAAGTTACTAAGATTTACTAGGAATAGTGAGGTTACCAAGCTTACGGAATACTGAGATCACTGAGATTACTAAACTAGTAAGATTACTGAGATTTTTGACACTTCTGGGTTTTCCTGAGTCACATGACTGACTGAGTCCTATGGATCATGGCTTGACTGAGAGTATCATGAAAACTAACACTGGCTCTAGGCACACAGCTAAATTTTTGAGTATAAATACCCCTAGTACTAGATGACATAAAAGTAAAACATAAAAATTCATGAATAATCATAACCATGGACATTCATTCATCATCACAATCACTAAAGCATCTCTTCAAGCATTTAGAAAACCATAAACATATGGTAATATAGGGAGACATGCTATTGGCTCAAACTCTATTCAACAAGGTTTTGCATCAAAAACATAGTATGCATTAAAGAACACATAATTGGGGAATTTCATGCTATCATGTCAAAATTCATTCACTAAGGCTTTTCAACAAATACTTGGCATGCATGATCTTACACACAATTGGTGATTTCTAGTCAACATGTTATAATGGATCTAATTCCTTCACATAAGCTTTTGGTCAAACATATGGGGAGCGTGTTTTGCTTATTCAACAATTTCTACACTCAATTGACATAAACACATCACTTAAAAAGAAACTTGAAGAGGGTTTATCATGAATATCTCATGCTAGGGCCAAAGCTTGAAACCTTGTAAACAAATCATGAATTAAAACACAATACTAACATGAACTTCAATTTCAATTCACATGAATCATGAAAATTCATAAACATAAGATCTTTGAATTTAGAAAAAGGATTCTTGAACTTATTTGGTGGAAGGGACCTAAGAATCAACATCTGCATACCTTAGGAAACTCTTTCTTGAAGGCTCTTGGAGAGATTTTTTATTTCTTGAGGAAGGGTTTGAGTCTTATTCTTGGATTTTAATCTTGAAAGAAACCCTAATTTTGATGTTATGAATGAATGAGGACTTATGTTTTTTGATTCGACACGATTGGGTGTTAAATAGGGTGGGAAAAGACTCAAAAATCACTTTAAAATGACGTTTCAGCGCTGTTTCGGACAAAACTGATTGTCAGAAACGTCATTCCAACCGTTATTTTTGGACAAGAAAATGGCCTTACTACTTCAGTTGTGATGGCCAGAGCGATGGGACCATCTCTGACTTGACGTCCGTCATCTTGCCCATCACTCCTGGGCAGCTCGGATAGCTCTCAGTAAAACAGCTATAAGTTTTTACTCTGATGCCGGACTTTGGCAATATTGGTATCCTTGGAAAGCTAATTCAATTATATATCTATTGGTGGGTCATGAGCTAAAAAATACTCATTTGAACTTGACTATGGTAATGTCTATCTGATGAATTCAATCGGTAAGGGATGTTTTGATTCGTCTAATAGCTAGGACGTATTTAAGGCATTAATATACATCAAACTTAATCTTTAAACTACCCAATCACTAAGATTTATTTCTCATAAGCTTGAATCATGGTTCTACTATCAGTTGGGATTCTTGGGGTATTATAATTGTCTTCGCTGTGTGATTGATCTACTCTTATTTCAATTGTGAGAAGTAGGGGTTCTACCAGAGATGTGAGGAGAAGAGATAGTCGATCTTGTGGTAGGTTTCATGGGCTACTTAGTCAATTGATGGTCATGGATAGTGTTATTCTATACCATCCAGGCCTGAGGCAAAGGATTCAGACGCTATGATCATAGGTCTTATCCATGTATTTTTTAGATTTACGTCTGTATTATTTGATCCTGGATCAAATTTCTCCTATGTGTCTGTTGTCACACCCCTTTTTTTCGCTCGAGAGCTCGAGTCGAAGGGTTTTATCAATTAAAGTGACGATATTGAATAGGGATTAAATTATTTACAGAGTCGCCACTTGGAATTGAGTTTTGGTGTTCCAAGTCACCCTTTTTTTATCCCTAATCAAAAGGAAATGACTCTTATTAGGTCTGCGAAAACAGAAAATGGGTAAGGAATTCTGTTGATCGAGGGAAAGGTGTGAGGCACCCCTCGAATCCCGTGGTTCTAGCACGGTCGCTTTTATTGACTTATCTTGACTTAAATTATTTTAATAAATTGTGTTAAGGCCTAAATTTGCTCATTTTTATTATACCAAAACTATTTAAAATTCTTGTATTAAATAAACTAATGAAAATTAATTTTAGAAAAAAAAATATTTGTCGAGGTGCATTATTGCATCTTTGAATTTTTAAACGTCTCAGAAAGATGCGTACGTCGCATTCTTAATTGAGATTAATATTTTGAATATGCCTAAAAATTTACTTAACGTTAAAACTTTGGGTTGTCACTTATAAACTCAAAACAGTTTTATTTATATAAAAGATTTCTTAATTTTAACAATAGCCTTATGAAAAATTCGTTTAAGCAATTATTTAATTTAACAAATAATTTTATAAATTTTATTAATGACCATAAAAATGATGATTAAATAAGAAGGAAATAATATATAAAATTAGTTATATTATGCAAGTCTTATAATACTATACGTTTAGGAATTAAATACTAAAACATTTTTTTTATCTTTTCAACTACCCATTTTAGTTCCGTAGGTTTTTTTTTTTTTTAGCATACGAAATATATATAGAAATGTTGTGCATGCATATGCACGTGCAGGTTATTTTTGTTTTTTAACCCTTTTTTTTTTTTTTTTTATCTTTTTGCATGCATGTTTAGGTCCATATGTTAGGATCCTTTGCAGCTTTCTTTGATTTCTTACTCTCACTAGCCTTCTTCCTTACTCCAAGCTTGGTATCACCTTTACCCTTCGATTTAGCTCCTCTCATGACGAAACCTTCTAGAGAGAGTATATAAAAAAACAAAGCGATATTATTATTCCTCTTTGTGGATTTGGTGTGTGTGTGTGTGTTTGGCTTGTTCCGTGTTTTTTTTTTTTTTACAAAAATTTATTTTTATTCCTATATCTCTCACTTAAATTTACACTATTAAATTACTAAACTAATTCATGTTTTAAAGCCTTTGTTCGAACCATATCAAAGTATGCCCAACATTGACTATTTTTAACACTGAATCAACAAAATAATAAAAGCACGTATAAACTTGATCAACCAGATTAATTTAAATTTACTAGTAAATATTTATTTAAAAATCTAATAAGTAAAGTATATGTAAGCCTAAAAAATGTTCAATATTATAGCATGTATTGTCAATTTCTTGTTTAAGAATTTTCGCATCTTCGTACAAATATATAAGACTTCAACAACTTAATTGTATAACTTGAAATAACAAAATATAAATAGTATATGAAATTATTTAAACAACTTTATTCATGATTTGACTCTCAATGCAGCTTATAAAATAATTGTACTAGATCGAACGAGAACCTGTATGATAGAATAACAAAAGTAGAAACAAGGATGTCTTCACTGGAAACTCAACGGAGATCTGAAACGCGATTCGCCACTCTTGCTTTTCTTTATTTTCTTTTTGGATTTTTACTCTATTTTCTCTTTGATTTATCTATTTTTTTTTTTGATCAATGCACCTAATCTCTCCCTGTTTTTTTTCTTCTCTAATAGTGTTCCGTTCTTAATGTTCGTGATGTTGGTTTCCTTCTTTTTTCAGTCTATGTTCTCCTCTCTATATATTTTTTGGAATAGTGTTCCCCTCTTCTGTGTTGTGTGGGTATATTTTTTTTTTAGTTGTTGCCTTCCTCTATATCCGTGTGTATTCTTGTCATATATATATTGTGCATGTGTGCATGTGTAGTGTTGTGCTGTTATGGGTGTGTTTATGTGGGGACGTGGGGAGGTTTTTTAGGGAAATGGGGAATGTGGGAGGGGGGGGGGGTTAGGGTAGGTTTTAAGATTTCCTTTTTTTTTTTTAATTTTTGTATTATATATATATATTTTTTTTTATTTTAAAAAAAAGGAATAAAATAAAAAAAATATTCTAAAATTAACTTCATTTAATTATTTTAAACATAAAGTAATAGTCAAAATAATATATGATTAAATATAAATATAAATATTTAATATCAATAAACAAGTTAAAATTTAGGGAGGATCAAAAATCACGTGTCTACATCTGTGTATTATACTTTGGGTTTTGATTTTGTTAGTGAGCCTCTTACTATGCCGATTCATGTATCTACCCCGATAGGTGCTTGACACATCCCGACACGAGGCCTAGTTTTAATGGGCATACCAAGTCCATCTAGGATTGAGGACAACCCCCGATCCCTAACCCAACCATACAAATGCATCTCTTGAGTCATATGAATTTCGAACATATAATAAGATGGTGTAATTTTCCTAATCCAAACTCTAGGATAGATCTATAACCATAACTAACCCAAACAAGTACAACTGCCCGAAACCAACCAATAACCATAGCATAAACCAAAACCAAAAAAATTGCCACACACAAGTCCATAACATAGTAGGATGGAACAACCAACTGATAACGCTCAATCTACAGCTCTCGTAGGAGTGTAAAGCGGTCGTTAGCAAATATAGAACCCAACCTGGGTTGGGTATCGATCCCACAGGGAATAGCTTGGTCAACAAGTAAACAAAATTAATAGACTTTTGGTGCAAGTCTCGTAAGAAGGGGGGATTGTAATAAGTAACCAAAGTAATGAAATAAAAGCTGAAAATAATAAAGTAAAAAGAGAAAGATTGTCACGTTGGTTGTAAACAATGAGAATTGAAGCGTTGGGGTTATGTTCACCTTCTGAGGTATACGTCTCTATTGGCTATGAGTGTGTAGAGTCTTGACATGGAATTGCTTATAGAGAATTGTAGTCGATGGTAAATCCAAGCGTCTCTCGACCTAAACAAGGACTATTTCACTTTAACTCTCTCGAGCTTAAAGTGTGTCTAGCGGTACGAATTCTCCAAGAGGTTAGTCCAGTTACGGCACTAGCTTTTTAATAGGAAAGGGTGTCCTACTACCTTGACATTATCTCTTTTCCAGACAAATAACCTTTCTCTCGACCAAGTTAAATGTTAGACTGGCGTTAGTCTATGCGTCTTCTTTTCTAGACAAGTAACCTTTCTCTCGAACAGGTTAGATGTTAGAATGGCGTCTTCATGTGTTTGAAACCGCAAAGATTGTAGATTTAAGATGAAGAGAATAATGATATAAGCAATATACGTGTCTTGAACTCACAAGCTCATAGCAATAGATAGTAACTCATTCGGCTTCCATAACCCCAACTAAGAGATTTAGTTACCCATGAATGCGAAGGATATCACGTTTTGCATGGTGGATGGCGTGTAAAAGAGGTGTTAGGCGTGTGGTTTTGGTGATTCCGTAGCAAGTAACAATTCTCTTGTTGTGGAATTTAAGAGTAGAAGAATGAAGAATTAAGAATGTATTGTAGGAAGATGTCTTAATTGTAAGGAGATGAATGAATTGTAAGAATGTGTCTCTAAATCTCTAGCATGATAGGGTATTTATAATACTCCTATCCTACTCCTACTAAGCTAATGAAATAAATAACCAAATCCTAATATACTAATGAAATCCTTGACCCAAATGTACTAGGGTAAGGTTACAAAATTATAATCCAAATAGAATAATAAAACACATAACCTAATTGCACTAGGTTAATGTATTATGGCAAAAATCCAGCTTTGTGTCTGTAAGTCCCCAAAGTCTTCAGAATTGCTGTTTTAGCCCGGGACAGATTTTCCATGCAGCAGATTTAGTCCTTTAGGCGTCCAGCTCCTTTCCACTTCGTTCGTGAGCTTTATTTTGCGTCAAGTAAGCCATAAATTGCTGTATTTTGCATCATTTATACCTGAAACTTTCCTAATCATGTTCGTTAGCTCATTTACAGAAAAAAGGACTAAAAGTGCATGAAATATATAATTTGTTCTCAAAACTAGGCTAAAATATGGGCAAAATATATTGATATAGGCGCGTAAATTCGCCTATCATCAACACCCCACACTTAGAGCTTTGTTCGTCCTCGAACAACATATCATGTCCTTCTAATATCAACTTAGGGTTTTTACAGCCACAACACAAAACATTCTTCAAGACAAGCACAACAATTAGCAACAAAGAGTAGCTTTCCGATTATAAGTAGAAACAATTTAACCTCAAGCATAGACTCGTGATGGTGATCAACTCGCATGCAAACGTTAAGGTGCATAGAATCATGTACAACTATCCAAGACTCATCAACCATGTGTGTCTCACAATATAGTACCCATAATCACTCACAAGTATAGCATATTTTTTTCAAACATGGGTATCAAAGTATCCTTGCACTCACTCTCACAAAGAATTCATATGTAGCAACTAATGACCATAAGCTTGCCTTTAATGTAGTACTCTACTAAATGTCGGAATGTTAAGATTAGGATCAAGTAGGTCTTTAGATGGTTGTAATGTAGGCTAAGGGACGGGTAGGACTATTTTGGCCAGAAATAGTGACTAAGTTCCTAAGCACTTTAATACATCACATTGTATCATTGACACTTTGTTCTTTCAACCTTTCTTTATTTTATTCTTCCACCCTTGTTCTCATCTTTAGTTTTTCAATTTTAAGCACAACTCACTTTTCAGCTTTCTTTTCCTTTTTTTTTTCACAACATACCTCTTATGATAGCACTACATTCAAGCACCATTACAATTTAAAGCCTAATACTCAACCAATTTCCTCTTATGTTGTCACATGACTTTTTCACTTTAAAGCACTTAGGAATTTGGATCAAATTATGGTCTTAAAAAAATAGATTAGGCTTACATACAAGGTTGTCAAAGAAATAGGCTAAAGGCTCAAAAGGGTTTAACTAGGATGATTTACATGGGTAGGAAAAACTGAAGGTAAACTTGTATAGGTTGCCAAAGAAATGCCTAAATCATATCCTAAACTTACATTCCTTGTTTTCGCTTTGCATACATACCAGGCAAGTTCTAGCATCAGCCACACACATAGAATATACTATTACCTCACACACACAAGGCACATGGTCGACTTGATTGGTAGTAATATAGACTCTCGACCCAACAAGTGAAGGAATTGAATCACATACTATCACATAATGAGTCACAACTAGAGCCTAAATGTCTCAATAGTCACATTGTAGCACATACTCTTGTTCTATTTTCATGCTGCCTATCAAAATAATTTCATGCGTAGCTAGAAAAAATTTTACTCCTAAAAACTAAAAATAAAAAAAACAGTAAAACAAGCAAACATACAAACATAGGTGCAAACAAAGAAGTATAGCATGCAGATTCTGCCACCCCACACTTAGACTAGACACTGCCCTCAGTGGAAAATAAAGTCGAAGAACCTGATTAATCGGACTCCTCCTCAATGTCGGGGGTCATACCCCCTTCGTCAGAATCATCACAAGAGTCATCGTCAGAGTTCTCCTCAGCATCAGAATCAGGCAATCGTCTATCATCATCAGTTGGCACGTCATTATCAAGAGGTTCCTCAAAATATACGCCCACTCCACACATCTCCCGGGCATGCCTATTCATTGGGTAGTCGTGGTCCAGCTGTTGGAGCTCTTCAGCAGTTGGAATACGTCCACCACTCATCATAGTGAATCTCGTCATGCCATAGAGATGACGGAAGAAACTCTCGTCACGAGCATGTCTCTCCGCAGTGGTAAGGTTGACTCCATGCGTTGTTTCAGCATCTTTGACCTTGCTGAGGTCAACCTTCTTTGGGTTATGTGGGAGTTTGTGGTCAGCTGGTTCCTCTTCAATATCCTCCTTCCGCAACATTGCTGTCAACAAATTGCCGAATGTGAAATGGGACCTTCGGTGGAGTCTGGCTTTTCTCATGGTAGATCGAATGATTGCCCCAAAGTTGATAGGGACATTCGTCATCAACGCATAAACCAAACACACTCTATCTCTCGATATCTTGGTGTATTGCGTCCCAGGAATAAGGCATGAGTTGACAATGCGCATCCAGATTCTTGCTTCCCTATTTAGTGGAGCATAGGGGAATGTGTTGTGACGGCCTATTTCCTTATGTCTGCCCCATCTTGCCATTGATCTGCTTCCACAAAGCATGTGTCTTATTGCTCTGTAAGGAGGCCTGCTGTACAGCTCTTTGTATGGTGCAGTGTCGACCGAAGGTAGGCCTAGAAACGAGTTGATCCAATCCGCTGTAAGCTGTAACACTTGGCCCCGAATTTTGACTTCGTTGCCTGTTGTGTTTGGCGACCAGTTGGCATAAAACTCTCTTGTCAAGTCAAGATTGCACTCTCCCATGTCACGGAAGATGAAATCCAGCTTCAAAGCCATAATTTTAGCCAACATTTGCGGCTCCTTCTTTGCAAAGGTCTCCTTGTTGATTAAGTCGACGTGCACATATTTCTTTTCTTTATTGCTGCTGTAGCATGCCTTGGCTTCTTCCTCAAGAACCCATTTGATTCCGAACATTCTGCGTGGTAGGTGTGCTGAAGATGATTCTCCTTGGTCTTTTCGGCTTCTCTTTTTATCCTTTCGGGTCGTGGTAGCCTTCTCCTTGCCTTGCTTTGCTTTGGGTGCCATTGTACCTGAGACTAGAGATAATGTTAGTTGCAGCACAATCTCACTTTATACAATCTACATGCAAGGACTAGGGGTACCACCCCACACTTAATCTTGTTAGCACAAATTAGTGAAGTGAAAGTGGTCGAGTACTCAGACTTCGTCGACATACGTCTTAGGATTGTATTCCGACAAGAAAATCAGCATTACATCACTTATGTGCAGCCATTTGGGCGACTTTCATGGTGCATATAGCAACACTACAACATAGGGGTTACCACATGGAATTGTTATTCGAACAACAAACACCACCTCCTAAGTCGATAGTCACTATAACCTTATCCCGATGGCTGGGATGGTTAATCATGCAAGCATTCAAACCACACTCTCAAGTAATATTCATAGTCACATATGTTCAGCAAGTATCATAACAATGCCATTGAAACAAAATTCAAGTCGGAAACAAGTCAAGAATTCCATACGTATACATTCAATCACACGATTTTGCAACAATTATCCAATTATATGAACATCACCACCAATTTCTTATGATTTAGCAAATTATAATAAGCATAGCAACGTAGTACTTACGATAAATAGATGAAGAATAAGAGAGCACTTACTTGCTTTGAAGATTGTGGAGAAGTTGTTGTGGATTGGAAGAACAAAGGAAGAAAAATTTGAGAGGATTTGGGATGATATGCGGCGCCTTTAGGGTTGCTTCTAATGTGTTTGTGACATAAAAACAAGTCCCCTTTATATAGGAGGAGTATGGGTCGGGTTATGACCCATTTACAATCGGATTTGGGGACAAAATCACAACATATGCGGCCATATCCCTCGGCATATCACTTACATATGCGGCGCATTGTCCATGGCATAATGGGACATATGCGCCGCATATCCTATGGCATTTCTAGACATATGCGCCGCATAGTCTATGGCATTTGGTCTCAGTATCTCAAATGCCATAGCATAGGCGGCGCATAGTCAAAAGCACACCTAGGAATAGGCGGCGCATTGTGTATAGCACACTAGATTTCGAGTCTTTAGGCTATAGAATAGGTTGTGCATCGTTCGTGGCCTATTTATACCAAGGCCTAGCCTTCCTCGAAGCCTATTATGACGTGAGAAAGGCTCAATTCATAGCCTTATGCATCACCATTCCTAACTTACCGACTTTACCATACAATGCGACCAAATCGTCAATTGAAATCAATCTCCTCGTTGCATACTTCTTGCACCTATATTTGCTCAAAACACAATGAAAACGATTAGTACGATGGGTTGCCTCCCACCAAGCGCTTTAGTTTTGGTCGTGGCACGACTCTTATTTTTGGATTTTCATTTATCAAAAAGAAAAAAAACTAAAACGACGAAACGATAAAACGATAAAACGATAAAACGATAAAACGATAAAACAATAAAACGATAAAACGATGGGTTGCCTCCCATATAGCGCCTTTTTTATTGTCGTGGCTCGACGTAGTAACCTCGAGTACTTAGACTTCGTCGAGATAAGTGATGGCCATGTCATTTATCGAGTCAAGAGGACCGATATATGGTTTAACACGTTGGCCATTCACTTTGAAGATAACACCCTTATTATTTTCCAATTCGACTACTCCAGACGAGTAGACTTGGGTGACTTTAAATGGACCAGACCACTTTGATTTTAACTTACCTGGGAAGAGCTTGAGTCTGGAGTTAAAGAGTAATACCATGTCACCTTTTTGGAAGTTTCGTCGAACAATCCGCTGATCATGATACTTCTTCATCCGCTCCTTGTATAAATCTGATCTTTCATATGCATGGAGACGGAATTCATCTAGTTCGTTCAGCTGCTCCAACCTCAGGTTCTTCACATCATCCCAATTCAGATTCAAGTGCTTTAATGCCCACAATGCCTTGTATTCAAGCTCGATGGGTAGATGACAAGCCTTCCCATAAACTAGCTGATAAGGTGACATGCCAATAGGTGTCTTGAATGCAGTCCTATACGCCCATAGTGCATCATCTAGCTTTCGAGACCAATCCTTCCGATTCGCATTGACCGTCTTGGCAAGGATTTGCTTGATCTCACGATTGGAAACCTCTACTTGTCCACTAGTTTGAGGATGATAAGGCGTAGCTACCTTGTGTTGTTTGACTCCATACTTGGCCAATACAGTTTTGAATAGCTTGTTGCAAAAGTGAGATCCTCCATCACTTATGATAGTACGAGGTACTCCAAAGCGAGAGAAGATATTCTTCTTTAAAAACGCTACAACACGCTTTCCTTCGTTATCGGCCAATGCTACAGCTTCAACCCATTTCGACACATAATCCACAGCAACCAAGATGTATTTCATTCCAAACGAATTCACGAATGGTCCCATGAAATCAATACCCCACACATCAAAGAGTTCTACCTCCAGAATTTTGGACATGGGCATTTCATGGTGTTTTGAAATAGCACCTTGACGTTGGCATTGGTCACACCTTCTCACATAGTCGTGTGCATCTCTGAATATTGTAGGCCAATAATAACCACTTTGCAAGACTTTCCTTGCCGTTCGATTCCCTGCATGATGTCCCCCAACTTGCGAAGTGTGGCATGCTTCCAATATAGTAGGCACTTCTCCATGGGATATACATCGTCGAATGATACCATCCGCGCATCTTCGAAACAAATAAGGCTCATCCCAATAGTAGTGCTGAACGTCATGCATAAACTTCCTCCTCTGGTGGTAAGATAAATTGGAAGGTAGCACATTACTCACCACGAAATTTGCAAAGTCGGCATACCATGGTAAGTTCTCCATTGTTGTCGCTAGTATCTCCTCGTCAGGGAATGCATCGTCAATCTGATTTTCTGGTTGCGCCATATACTCATTCTCAAGTCTAGATAGGTGATCAGCCACTTGGTTCTCGCAACCTCTTCTATCTTTGACTTCGAAATCAAACTCTTGTAGCAGCAATACCCATCTAATCAACCTTGGTTTTGCATCCTTCTTTGTTATTAGATATCTAAGAGCTACATGGTCTGTATGAATGATCACCTTAGTACCCAATAGATAGGCACGAAACTTCTCGAATGCATATACAACTGCTAGGAGCTCTTGTTCAGTAACAGTGTAGTTCCTTTGGGCTTCATTAAGGACCTTACTCGCATAGTAGATAGGATGAAATAACTTCTCCTTTCTCTGTCCAAGAACAGCACCAACGGCTACACCACCAGCATCACACATGATTTCAAACGGGAGCGTCCAATCTGGTGCTACCATGATAGGGGCTTCAATGAGTTTTTCTTTAAGGCATTCGAATGCCTTCAAGCAATCATCATTAAAGTCAAACTTCGCATCTTTCTCCAATAGCTTGCACAATGGACTTGAAATTTTGGAGAAGTCTTTGATGAATCTACGATAAAACCCAGCATGGCCAAGAAAACTACGAACTCCCTTCACCGAAATTGGAGGTGGTAGCTTTTCAATTACCTCTATTTTGGCGCGATCAACCTCTATTCCTCTTTCGGAGATCTTGTGCCCAAGAACAATTCCTTCTTTTACCATGAAGTGGCACTTCTCCCAATTCAGCACAAGGTTGAACTCTACACATCTTTGTAATGCCATGCTCAAGTTCACCAAACATGCGTCAAAGGACTCACCAACAACTGAAAAGTCGTCCATAAATACCTCCAAAGTGTCTTCTACCATATCAGAGAAAATAGACATCATACAACGTTGAAAGGTGGCTGGTGCGTTACATAACCCGAATGGCATACGTTTGAAGGCAAACGTACCATATGGGCATGTAAACGTTATCTTCTCTTGGTCTTCTGGTGCAATAAAAATCTGATTATAACCTGAATAACCATCAAGAAAGCAAAACCATCCTTTCCCCGCTAATCGATCTAGCATTTGGTCCATAAATGGCATGGGGAAGTGATCCTTGAGAGTCCAAGAATTCAGCTTGCGGTAGTCCATGCATACTCTCTATCCAGTAACGGGCCTGAGTGGAATAAGCTCATTCTTTGCATTAGCAACCACCGTCATACCTCCTTTCTTGGGGACACATTGTACTGGGCTTACCCATGTACTGTCAGAAATAGGATACACGACTCCTGCGTCTAACCACTTGATAATCTCATTCTTCACCACCTCTTGCATTGGTGGGTTTAGACGTCTTTGATGTTCAATGGTTGGTGTGCACTTTTCTTGAAGCTGAATTTTATGTGTGCAAATCCCAGGTGGAATACCAATGATATCCGCAATGGTCCATCCAATAGCTCTAATATACTTGCGTAAGATTACAATAAGAGCTGCAACTTGTTGCTCACCTAAATCGGCTGCCACTATGACTGGAAGAGTGTTTCCGCATCCTAAGAATGCGTACTTCAAATGGCTTGGCAGCTCCTTCAATTCTAACGTGGGTGGTTCTTCAATAGATGGCTTAGCTGGTGGTGTGGGTCGATTCTTGAGATCAAGATCCAGCTTCTTGGGAGTATAGCGATATGCTCCTAATCCCAATAGAGCACAAATATCATCTTCAGAAATTTCAGCATCATCATCCTCTTCTGCCATGAGCAAAACCTCCAAAGGATCATCAAGAATTTGCTCTTCAGCAAGTAAGTCATCCTCATCATCAACGACAACATCAGCCACAGAAAATACACTTAGATCTTTAGGTTGCTTCATTGATTTTCAAACATCAAAGCGCACCACTTCATCATTTATTCGGAATGAAAGCTCATTAGCTCTCAAATCTATGAGCACACTTCCCGTAGCAAGGAAGGGGCGTCCCAAGATTATGGGAACCTCTGAATCTGCTTCACAATCTAAGATGACAAAGTCTGCCGGAAAAATAAATGAAGACACCTTCACCAAGACATCGCATAGAATACCAACTGGTCGTTTTACCGACCTATCCACCATAACAAGCCTCATATTAGTTGGTGTAGGATCTCCTAACCCCAACTTCTTGTAGATTGATAATGGCATCAAGTTGATGCTGGCTCCTAAGTCACACAATGCTTTAGCAAAGTCCAAAGATCCGACGGTGCAAGGAATAGTGAAAGCTCCGGGGTCAGCCTTCTTCTGAACTATGGATCGGGTAGCGATTGCACTACAATGATGCACATCATCTTTCAGCTCATAGCTTGCTGCCCTCTTCTTAGTCAAAAGATCTTTCATAAACTTCGCATACCCAGGCATTTGTTCAAGTGCCTCTACCAATGGGACATTAATAGTCAGCTACTTCAACATGGTCATAAATTTGCTGAACTTAGTGTCATCGGCCACCTTCTTCAATCTTTGTGGAAAAGGTGGTGGTGGGTATGGAAGTGTTCTCTCCATGGCTTTCTTCTCCTCTTGCTTCCGTTTATTTTTTTCAGGCTGCACGTCACTAGGTAAAACGTCCTTGACGTTGGAAGTAGATATTGCGGCGTCTTCTCTAGTGGCGTCACTAGGTGTGGCGTCCATGTCTGCTGTTCCGTCAACTACTTGCTTGCCTGTTGCTGAAGTTTCCAGCACCTTACCACTCCTCGTGGTGATGGCCATACATGACCCATCATTCCTTGGGTTTTGGACTGTATCGCTCGGTAAGGTACCAGCCTTTCTTTGATTGAATGCTGCTGAAAGTTGGCTTAATTGCTGCTCTATTTGCTTGATAGAAGTGGAATGAGAATCAACTAATTGCTTCATGGAGGCCAAATCATCAATCACCTCCTTAACTCCCGCGCTCGTCGCTTCCACTCCTTTCAATAACTTAGCCATCATGTCTTCCATAGAATTAGATGTGGTGGTGTCACGTCTACCAGGGGGAACGTACAAACCACTATTTTCATTATTTTTCTTCCAACTACCTTGGTCTTTACCTCCAGATTTATCATAATAGTTCCGACCTTGGTTTCCTTGGGCATTCCCACGGAAACCCCCCTGATTGTTCAAGTAGTTGGCCTCCTCTTCCGAATCAGATTCGTCTCTTCCTTTTGATGCAATAGCTTTCACTTTTTCAGTCTTCCCTAATAGATGCTTTGTAAGAAGGTCCATTTGGGTTTTCATGTGCGCCATATCTTGATCACGTTCTTCTTCTCTTCTTCTTTGGTCTGAAGACATGCCAATAGATAAAGTGGGGCTTGCTACCTCAGAATCCCTGGTATGCCAAGCTCTACTTTGTTTCGTCATACGATCTAGCATGTTGCTTGCTTGACCAAAGGTGAGGTCCATAAAAGAACCTCCAGCTGCGTTGTCCACCACTGGTTTAGTTACTGAATTCAAGGCTCTATACAAGATCTCCATGAGGTGAACATTAGTCATGTGATGGTTTGGGCATCTCGCTAGCTTTGTCTTGAACCTCTCCCATGTTTCGTGAAGAGCTTCAGAGGGAAGCTGACGAAAGTTGCTGATTTCATCTCTCAATTGAGCCCTCTTGGATGGCGGAAAGAATCTTTCTAGGAAAGTGTCTCTCAATTGCCTCCAATTTGTAATAGAATCAGGAGTCAGCCCATTCAACCATAATGTTGCCTCCCCAGACAGAGACAATGGAAATAGACGTAATCGAATAGCATTCTGACCAACACCAGGATTGTCAAAAGACTTGCATGTAGAAATAAAGTTGATGAGATGCATATTCGGATCATCGCCTGCTAGTCCAC
This sequence comes from Capsicum baccatum var. pendulum, assembly GCA_030864225.1. Lineage (NCBI taxonomy): Eukaryota > Viridiplantae > Streptophyta > Magnoliopsida > Solanales > Solanaceae > Capsicum > Capsicum baccatum. The sequence continues at coordinate 37,316,744 of CM061561.1, forward strand.
CAAATAATCCCTTGAGTTGCAATAACTGAATCATGGTGCTTGTGATATTGAATTTGGCTCCGGGCGCTAATGGTGGTGGAATTATGGCTCCAGTGGCTCCGGCACCATCAAGATCATCATCATCATCGTCGAAAGCTGGTTGCAAAGGTTGACGATCATATCTGTACCGAGCTTGTCGACCTCTTCGATTGGCAGGTGTTGCAATTTCAGCGCCATGCCTTGGGTTTATCAACTCGTCATCTCCTAAATCTTCATCGTCAGGATTTGTTGCTCGTCCAGGATTATCAATGTTTTGTTGTTGGACTTGAGCAGCGGCAAGAGCAGCTAGTCTTGCTTGCTCGTGTTGAGCAGCCATCCTGTCGATTTCAGCTTGTGCTTCCATTCTTCTAATTCGTTGCGGTTCAGGATTGATTGGTAATAACGGTTGACCAGAACTTCTAGTATGGGGCATGCACTAAAAGAAAAACCTGCAATAAACAAAAACAAAAACTAAACGTGAAAGTATGAGAATCTTTGACCAAAGGGTCTAGTAATTATCACGAACTTGATTGACACTCGTATTCCCCGGCAACGGCGCCAATTTTTGATAACGCTCAATCTACAGCTCTCGTTGGAGTGTAAAGCGGTCGTTAGCAAATATAGAACCCAACCTGGGTTGGGTATCGATCCCACAGGGAATAGCTTGGTCAACAAGTAAGCAAAATTAATAGACTTTTGGTGCAAGTCTCGTAAGAAGGGGGGATTGTAATAAGTAACCAAAGTAATGAAATAAAAGCTGAAAATAATAAAGTAAAAAGAGAAAGATTGTCACGTTGGTTGTAAACAATGAGAATTGAAGCGTTGGGGTTATGTTCACCTTCTGAGGTATACGTCTCTATTGGCTATGAGTGTGTAGAGTCTTGACATGCAATTGCTTATAGAGAATTGTAGTCGATGGTAAATCCAAGCGTCTCTCGACCTAAACAAGGACTATTTCACTTTAACTCTCTCGATCTTAAAGTGTGTCTAGCGGTACGAATTCTCCAAGAGGTTAGTCCAGTTACGGCACTAGCTTTTTAATAGGAAAGGGTGTCCTACTACCTTGACATTATCTCTTTTCCAGACAAATAACCTTTCTCTCGACCAAGTTAAATGTTAGACTGGCGTTAGTCTATGCGTCTTCTTTTCTAGACAAGTAACCTTTCTCTCGAACAGGTTAGATGTTAGAATGGCGTGTTCATGTGTTTGAAACCGCAAAGATTGTAGATTTAAGATGAAGAGAATAATGATATAAGCAATATACGTGTCTTGAACTCACAAGCTCATAGCAATAGATAGTAACTCATTCGGCTTCCATAACCCCAACTAAGAGATTTAGTTACCCATGAATGCGAAGGATATCACGTTTTGCATGGTGGATGGCGTGTAAAAGAGGTGTTAGGCGTGTGGTTTTGGTGATTCCGTAGCAAGTAACAATTCTCTTGTTGTGGAATTTAAGAGTAGAAGAATGAAGAATTAAGAATGTATTGTAGGAAGATGTCTTAATTGTAAGGAGATGAATGAATTGTAAGAATGTGTCTCTAAATCTCTAGCATGATAGGGTATTTATAATACTCCTATCCTACTCCTACTAAGCTAATGAAATAAATAACCAAATCCTAATATACTAATGAAATCCTTGACCCAAATGTACTAGGGTAAGGTTACAAAATTATAATCCAAATAGAATAATAAAACACATAACCTAATTGCACTAGGTTAATGTATTATGGCAAAAATCCAGCTTTGTGTCTGTAAGTCCCCAAAGTCTTCAGAATTGCTATTTTAGCCCGGGACAGATTTTCCATGCAGCAGATTTAGTCATTTAGGCGTCGAGCTCCTTTCCACTTCGTTCGTGAGCTTTCTTTTGCGTCAAGTAAGCCATAAATTACTGTATTTTGCATCATTTATACCTGAAACTTTCCTAATCATGTTCGTTAGCTCATTTACAGAAAAAAGGACTAAAAGTGCATGAAATATATAATTTGTTCTCAAAACTAGGCTAAAATATGGGCAAAATATATTGATATAGGCGCGTAAATTCGCCTATCATCACCAACAATCCATCCAAGGGTGTCAAACCCAATACCAATGACAATACTAAGGCTGACATCAATACCGACACCGCCCATACCAACCCATAGTAGTTCTACAAAACCTCTAACTGAAAGATAAACAATATTTGGTTGGTACATACCCCCAACCATAGCCAAAATCCATATCCATAAAATAACTAAAGTTTATAAAAATATCCAAGATATGAAATGGAGCCTTCCAAAATATTGAAGCTCACCACTTCAATCCAATAGCTGATCCTGAATCCAATCCCTAAGCAGGAGGAGTAGAATGGAAAGTTCCTGCATTGTGTGGGGATACATCCGCCCAAAAATGGGTTAGAGGGTGAACGCTTGGAAGCACTCAAGAAAAGTATAAAATAATGGCAACCATTAAAATCAAGTAAAACAACCATACATATATATTAAAACAGGATGGGAAAGGAAATCAGCTTTAGCATGCATTTAAAACCATTAACCTGGGTATATGTAGCTTAAATTTCCTAGAACACCCACGAGCTATATGGGTCCAGTGTAACCCCCTGAACGGACCCCGATGCACATAGCCACACGAACAAGAGATACCACATAAGTAGTGGATTCCTAAGTACCCTTCGCTCTCCATGATACATATATACAAATGTACTTGAAGGATTCTTGTGTACCTCCTAAGTGTCATATATGGTTGCCATAGCCAACCTTCATGTCAGCAAACATGAGTTTCCAGTGTCTTTCTATTGGATTCACACCTTCTATGGTTAGCTATCACACCCCGCCATAATTGTCCACTTAAAACCATTACCATGAAACCAAACTACCATTTCGTTTATTATTAACCAAGGCTATAAGTAGTGGTATCATCATACCGACTATAGCTTTTAAGAAATGTCCTTATCCATCCTATTAAAACCATAAGCGATTCCAATATACCCATAGGTTACATTATTTAGTTGCTTGGGGGATGCCCATGTACCCCACAATATTGTTTATTGATATGCTTGCTCGGGGGATTCCCTTGTACCCCATAAGGCTTTTAATTAGACTAACCATATCCACCAAGACCTTACCATTTAACAATTTCAAACTCATTTATACTATTTAGGGTTCCATTATCAAGTTATACCATGCAATAGTTCCATGAAAATCCAACCATTTAACCAAAAGCATTCTTATAGGCATTTTATCAAACTTGTTAGGAGCATAGTGTTTCCAAAGCCAAAATCAATTACCAATTAACTAGTCCCAAGCAACCAATTGTTTAAAACACCATAATAATATGAAAACCATAAGTAAAAGATGTGGAAAAACCATAGCCAACCATTATAACAAAAACCCCGAACATATACTTGAAAACCCAAACCATACAATATCATGCCATGAAAAAATTCATAAAATATGCCTTTAGTTGGAACTAAAAATGAGGGAGGAGTAACTTGCCACGGATTAAAAGATAATGAGATAAATCACCTTAGCAAGCCCCAAATTGATCCTATGGATGAAACCCTAGCCTTCCTTAACCCAAGAGCCTTGAGAAAGTTTTAAAATGTTGAGTTTCGTAGTGTTTAAGATTAGAATAATAGGGTAAATAATGTTTCAATAGAGTTATAAGTCATGGGGTCCCAAAGGGTTAATGGGAAATGTCCAGATTACTCCCAACTTAAACTATATAAAATCCCATCGGGAAGGTATGACTGCTCCACATAATTTGTACCCTAGGGTACAATTGGTACCCACCAGTCATATCCTAATTAAAACCTCAACCCCCCACACTGACCAACACATGACTCAAAAGACCCATTTGTACCCAGTCATACTATTGGTACCCACAAATCGTACCCACAACAAAATTAAGAGAAGTTGACACTGTCCATCATAAGAGTTGTACTACACCATTCGTACCCTATCTTACAACCCATGGTAAGCCACTCGTACTCAGATCTAAGTTAAGTCACAAAGTTTTAAATTAATTGAAGGAAAAACCAAACCATACGAACCGTCACCCACCATATGAGTCATACCACCCAAGTCGTACATACTCCAGAAACTAATCCAACCCACTAACCAACACTGGTTAGCATACAACTAAGATTAAACCAACTGTACCGCATCATACGACTTGTACCCTTAGTTGTATGATGTCCAGAAACCAGAAATCCAGGAAATTTTTCTAGGGTTCAAAAACCTAGGGTGTTTCAGTCTCCCCCACTAGGACTATCATTCTCGAATGATGGACAAGGTAGGATAAACATAATTTACACCCTTATATGCCTCTACTTTTACCTTTAAGGCAGAAAATAGAGATGCAACGAGATCAACCTTTTCATTAAAAACCTCAAAAAATAAAGATGTGATCAAGAACACATACCTTCCGCATAAATACCCAGAATAGAAAACAAATGCGGATACTTGGACTTCATTCCCTCTTTCATTTCCCATATAGCCTCTTCCACCTTATGCTTCCACCATAGAACCTTAACCGAGATCATATCCTTCATTCGTAACTAATGAACCTACCAATCCAAGATCTCTACTGAGATCTCTTCATAAGAGAAAGAATACCTAATCTTGGAAGATCTCTACCTGAACAAGCAAGTCATCAATCTTTAGAAAAGGATACCTATTCTTAACCATCACCTTATTCAATAGCCTATATTCAATGCATATCTGAAATGAACCATCCTTCTTATGCTCGAGTAACACTGGTGTACCCCACAAGAATACACTAGGATGGATGAAAATATTATCCAAAATATCCTTAAGTTGCTTCTTTAGTTCCCTCAATAGAGTCGGAACCATTCTATAAAGAGGAATTGATATTGGATGAGTGTCCAAAAAAAAAATCAATCCCAAACTCAATCTCCCAATCCAGAGGAAAAATAGGAAGATCATCTAGAAAGACCTCAAGAAACTCATTCACCACCAAAATCGAATGCAAAGAAGGACCTTCCAAATCAGAATCTTTAATCTGGACCAAATGATAGAGACACCATTTGGAGATTAAACTTGGAGATCTAAGATATGATATAAACCTCCCCTTAGGAGCTAGAGAATCACTATTTTATTCAATAACTGGTTCACCGAGGAACCTAAAGACAACCCTGTAGGTCCGACAATCTAAGGATACATAGCACGAGTGTAAACAATCCATCCCTAGAATAGAATAAAAGTCCAGCATACCTAATTCATACTAATCCACCAAAGTCTCCTTACTACCGACAGATACCACACAGACCCTATAGACTCTTTTAGCAAACACAGAGTCACCTATCGGGGTAGAAAGAGAAAAAAGATCTGAAATAACCTCGAGACTAGAACCAAAATAAATATCCACAATGGGGTCACATAAGAGAGAGAAGACCCCAGATCAAGAAAACAAAACATGTCCTGAAAAATGAGTTTCAACATACCCGTAACAATATCCGAAGATACCTCATACTCCTGACGAGTAGTGAGAGCATATGATCGATTCCTACACATACTGATACCAGAAGCAACAATAGATATAGAAGTATCACCCTTTGGTGTGAGAGCAGATGAAGAGGCAACCAGAGTCTTATTAGCTCCCAAAGAAACCTTACTAACCAAACAATTTTTGAGTATATAGCCTGGATGACCATATTTGAAACACTTGTCCTTACCTCATCACAAAATATCTGATGTAACTAACCACAGAACCTGTAAGGAGGACACAAAGAAGCCGATAGTGCCCCACTTGCCTGATATTGGGGCGCCGATGCCCTAATATTATCACCACTTTATTGATGGCTATCACCCAACTACTTCGAGTAGAGAGCACTAGCTGTAGAGAAAGAGCCAAAACTCCCCCATTTCTTCTTTAGCCACTTCCTACCATCCTTACCACTTTGTTGACCATCCTATTTAGAGAACCTAAACTTCTTACTTTGTCTTTCCATTATTTTAAACTATTTTGTCTTTTCATCCTCCGCCTGTTGCATATGAACGACCAACCTAGAAATATCCATGTCCTTGATCAGCAAGGCAGTCTTTCTTTCAAGGATCAAATCCTAAGAAAGTACTAAAGCAACTTTCTCATCCTGGCCCTCATTTCAAGCACTAATTCTGGAGCATACCCAAACAACAGCTGAAATTTCAAGGAATACTCCTTAACCAACATTTTTCCCTATTTTAGATTAACAAATTCCTCCGCCTTCTCTTCCTTTAACTCTTGAGGAAAGAAGTGGTCTAGAAAAGTATTGGAGAAAGTATCACATAATAATGAATCCTCAACATTATCTTCCCTTTCCTAATTATATTCCTAATACCATTGGTATGCCACATCCTTTAGCTGATAAGCAGAAAAACTCACCCCTTCGACATTCGAAGCCTATATCACCCTGAAGATCTTTTTCATCACATTCAGAAAACCCTAAGGATTTTCCTCCACCTAACCCCAGTAAAAGTTGGAGGATTTAACATCATAAATCAGCCAACCCTTGTGACATCAGAAGATGAAATAATAGATACACTATGCTTAGCCTGAGAAGCTACCAACTGAGAAATTATATGAATTGACTGATAAAACTCCATATTTGTCACATTCATCTGAGGAGGACTAGAAAGAATTGGTGGGACTCTAGAAACATCAGGAATTGGACCCGTACACCGAGTATAGATCCCTTGAGAAGAGTGTGTCCTATGTACATTGTCCCCTGTTAGGAAAAAAGAGTTTTTGTGAGCTTCAGATTGTCGAGGCATGATCTGCAAGAGAAACAAATAGAAATCAGAAAAACCCAAGACCTTAGACTCCAAGATTGAAAATAGAATACTAATAAAGAGATATAGTTAATAAATGTATTATAGCCTCTCCCTTATGAGTGTGGCATACCACACATCCCTAAAAGAGACTCTACTAGACACATCTTTATGGACTGTTTTATTGGACATGAACCTAAAGCTTTGATACCAACTTGACATGACCCAACTCAAGGCCTTGTCATAATGGGCATCCCAAGTCCATCTGGGACCGGGGATCGCTCTCGATACCCAACCTAACAATCCAAATACATATCTTGAGTCAGATAAATTACAAGCATATAACAAGATAGCAAATTGTCCAAATCCAGACGCTGTGATAGGTCTAGAACTATGACCGGCCAAAATGAGTCCAACCATCCCAAACTAACTAATAACCATACCATAAACCAAAACTGAAATAATAAACAAACAAAAGTCCATAACATAGTAGGATGGAACAACCAATAATACTGTCTAAGAGTGTCAGCCTCAATACCAATGCCAATACTAAGGATGACACCAATACTGACACCGCCCATACCAACCCATAATAGTTTCATAAAGCCTATAACCGAAAGAAAAACAATATCTAATTGGGATATGCCCCCAACCATAGCCAAAACCATTATCCAGAAAATAACTAAAGTATACAAAAATATCCATGATATGAAATGGAGCCTTTTAGAATATAGAAGCTCACCACTCCAATTCAATAGTTGATATTGAATCTGATCACTCAGCAGGAAGAGTAAAATTATTGGTTCCTTCATCGTATGGGGATACAGCCGCCAGAAGATGGGTTAGCGGGTGAATGCTAGCAAGCACTCAGGATAAGGATAAAATAATACCAACTATTAAAACACGGTAAACCAACTATATGTATTCACAACCATACACATACATATAACCATGCCGAGAAAGAGAATAAGTTTAGCATGCATTTACAACCATTAACCTGGGTATGTGAATCTTAATCATTCTAGAACCACCAATAGGCTATATTGGTATAGTGTAACCCCCTGAACGGGCCTTGATGCATACAATCGCACAAACCAGAGATACCACAGGAGTAGGATATTACCAAGTACTCTTCACTCTTTATGATATATATATACAAGTGTACTTAAAGAATTCTCATGTACCTTCTAAGTATCATAGATAGTCACCATGACCAACCCTCAAGTTAGTAAACATGAGTTTCTAGTGTCCCTCTATTGGACTCACACCTTCCATGGTTAGATATCACACCCCACCATTATTTCCAATTTAAAACCATTAACATGCAACCAAACCACCATTTCATTTATTATTAACCAAGGCTATAAGTAGTGGTATCATCATACTGACTATAGCTTACAAGCAATGTCCTTAACCATCTTTTTTAAACCATAAGGGATTTCTATGTACCAATAGGTTACATTATTTAGTTGCTTACGGGATTCCCATATACCCCAAAAGATTATTTATTGATATGTTCTCTTGAGGGATTCCACTATACCCCCACTAGGATTTTAATTAAACCAACCATAACTACCAAGACCTTACTATTTAACCATTCCAAAACTATTTATACCATTTACGGTTCCATTATCAAGTCACACCATGCAATAGTTCCATAAAAACCCAACCATTTAACCAAAAGCATTCACATAAGCATTTTATCAAATATATTGGGGGCATAGTATTTCCAAAGCCAAAACCAATTTCCAATTAGCCATTCCCATGCAACCAATTGTTCAAAACACCATAATAATATGAAAACCAAAATTAAAAGACAAAATAAAACCATAACTAACCAATATAACCAAGAAAATAAACATATATTTGAAAACCCAAAACCATAAAATATCCATGCCATGAAAATAATTCATAAAATATGCCTTTAGTTTCAACTAACATTGAGGGAGGAGTAACTTGCCTTATATTAGAAAATGAAGGACATAAATCACCATAGCAAGCCCCAAATTAATCCTATGGATAAAACCCTAGCCTTCCTTAACCCAAAAGCATTAAGAGGGTCTAAGAGTGTCTTAAGAAAGTTGCTAAGTATTTAAGATTGGAATGATAGGGTAAACAATAACCTAAGAGAGTTATAATTTGTGGGATACCAAGGGGTTATAAGGGGAAATGTCCAAATTATCCCCAACTTAAACTGCATGAAATCTCATCAGGAGAGCATGACCACTTTACAAGATTATATCCCAACTAGAACCTCAACCCCCACACTGACCAACACATAACTCTAAAGTCTCATTTGTACCCAATCATACGGTTGGTACCCACAAACCGTACTCATAACAGAATTAAGAGAAGTTGACACTATCCATCATACGAGTTAGACTATACCATTCATACCCTATCTCATGACCCATAGTGAGCCACTCATTCTCAGATCCAAGTTAAGTCACTAAGTTTTAGATTAAGTAATGGGAAAACCAAACCATATGAATCATCACCCCCAATACAACTCGTACCACCCAAGTCATACCCACTCTAAAAACTAATCCAACCTACCAACCAATACTAGTTAACATACGACCAAGACCATACCAATCGTACCCTATCATATGACTTGTACCCACTAATTGTATGATGTCTAGAACCTAGAAATACTGGAAATTTTTCTAAGGTTACAAAACCCAGGGTGTTTCAGTGATTCTTTAGTGGTGGATCATGTATACTAATCTTGGTTTGTAACTTTATCTACTCGTGAGACTTGGGTAGATTTAATTATGTTAGATATGGTTGACTTTGACGTTATATTGGGCATGGATTATTTTTCTTCCTATCATGATGTCTTAGATTATTTTACTAAGACTGTGACTTTTGATTCACCAGGTGTGCCATGGATAGCTTAGAAGGGTGCACTTAATTTAGAAATCAAGAGGGTCATATCTTATGTTTAGGATCTTTGATAGGTTAAGAGAGGATAGTTATCTTATTATTCTTATATTCATGATGCTAGTGTTGTTTCACCTCCTTTCTTAGATTATATTTGTGATTTCTATGAGTTTATAGTGTGTTGCCTATGAATTTACCTAGTATGACTTTGGATCATGATATTGAGTTTGCTATTAATGTTGTTATAGCACCAAGCCTATTTTTATTCCTCCTTAAAGTATGTCCCTAGCCGAGTTGAAGGAATTGAAGGATTAGTTGCAAGAGTTGTTGGATAAGGCATTTATTCAACCAAGTGTATCACCTTGGGGTGCACCTGTATTTCTTGTGAAGAAGAAGGATGGGCCAATGCATATGTGTATTGATTATCGGTATTTAAACAAGGTGACAGTTAAGAATAAGTATCTCCTTGCTTGCATTAATAATTTATTTGATCAACTTCAGGGTGTTGCGGTGTTTTTAATAATTGATTTGAGATCTGATTATCATAATTTGAGAATTAGAGCTTTGTATATTCTAAAGATATCTTTTTGGACTTGATATGGTTATTATGAGTTCTTGGTCATGTCCTTTAGGTTGACCAATGCCCCTGCCTCATTCAAGGAGGTGATGACCTAAATATTTTGACCATATCTCGACTCCTTTGTTATTTTTTTATAGATGATATCTTAGTTTATTCCAAGAGTGAGGTTGATCATAAGAAGCATTAATGGATTGTTCTTTAGATATTGAGGGATGAGAAATTGTATGTTAAGTTCTCCAAGTGTGAGTTTTTGTTGAAGTATATTTCTTTCTTGGGTAATGTGGTGACCAAAAAAACTATTAAGATTGATCCAACCAAGGTTGCAGCGGTTTGTAATTGGGTTAGATCTACTTTGTCCATGGAGATTCAAAGTTTTGTTGGTTTGGCTGTTATTATCAGTATTTTATTTAGGTTTTTCATCTATTATAGCTCCATTGACCAAGTTGACCCAGAAAAAGATTTCTTTTAAATGGTCTGATGCCTGTGAGGTAAGCTTTCAAAAGTTTAAAGATTTGTCTACTCTTGACCTTACCTAAAAAGGGTATGGCTTTTACTATCTTTATGATGCTTTATTTGTTGGGTTAGGCCCTATGTTGATGTATGAAGCTAAGGTTATTGTGTATGTTTCTCATCAATTGAAGACCCATGAGAGGAATTATCCTACCCATAATTTGAAGTTTTGCGCGATTGCTTTTGTTTTGAAGTTGTGGAGGCACTACTTCTGTGAAGTCTGTTGTAAGATTTTCTTGAATCATAGGATACTACAGTATTTCTTTATCCAGTGAGATCTGAATTTGAGGTAGCATCATTGACTTGTATTACTCAGGGACTATGACTTGACTATTCTTTAATTTTTAGGAATGGCTAATGTAGTTGTAGATGCCTTAAGCCATAAATTGACTAGCATGGGTTTCTTAGTGCATCTTTTGACCCAGTATAGGCCTTTGGCCTTAGAGCTTTAGTCCTTAGCTAACCAGATGGTTAGGCTTGATATTTCTACCCCTGGGTATGTTTTGGCCTTCGTGGAGACTAGGTTTTCTTTCATAGAGCAAATTCAAGGTTACCAGTTTCATGATGAATATTTGAGGTCTATTCGAGATAATATGTTGAGTAGAGAGTCCAAGGAAGCCTCACTTAATTTTGATGGTGTTTTGAGGATTGGTGGTCGAGTTTGTATATTGAGAGTAGGTAATTGGATTAGATTAATTTTAGAGGAGGCCTATTGTTCGAGGTATTCTATCTATCCAAGAGTAACTAAGATATATTGTGACTTAATATATTATAACTGGTGGGGTGGTATGGGAAAGGATATGGCTTGCCTTTGTTGCTAGCAGGTGAAGGTCGAGCATATAAGACCAGCTGAATTGCTTCAGTGGCTACCCATTCCTGAGTGGAAATGGCAAAGGATCACTATAGACTTTGTGTCTGGTTTGCCTCATTCTTTGCATAGTTTTGATAGAGTTTGGGTCATCATGGATCTATTAACCAAGTTGGCATATTTATTTTCGGTCAAGGTTTTCTTCAATACTAAGAGGTTGGCTCTTATCTACATTTATGAGACTGTGCATCTGCATGGTGTGCCCATATCTATCATCTCAGATAGTGGTTATGTATTTACCTCCCACTTTTAGAAGACTTTTTAAGATATGTTGGGCACTCGGGTTGATCTTAGCACAGTACTTTACCCCCATACTTATGGATAGCCAGAGAGGATTATCCAGGTTTTAGAGGGTATGCTCCATGCATGTGTGATGGATTTGGGGGCTAGTGGGAGCAGCATTTGGCTTTAAAAGAGTTCGCATGTAATAATAGTTACTATTCAAGTATCGATATAGCTCTTTTAAGGCATTGTATAGTAGGTGTTGTCGCCCTCCTGTTGGTTGGTTTGATGTTTCAAAGGTTAGGCCACGAGGTACGAACTTGCTTCGTGAGTCCTTGGATAGAATTTGGGTCATTCAGGATAGACTTTGAGTATCTCAGAGTAGGAAAAAGTGTTATACTGATTGTAGACTTTGTGCCTTGAGATTTGGTGTGGGTGATAGTGTTTACTGTCGAGTTTCACCCATGAAGGGTGTGATTAGGTTTAATAGGAGTGTCAAGCTTAGTCTCAAGGTATATGGTCAATTTAAGATTCTTTGGGCCATTGGTGATGTGGCCTATGAGTTGGATTTTCCCCTAGATTTGTTGGTTGGTCATCCAGTTTATCATGTTTTAATGCTCCGCCATTACATTCTTGATGAATCTTATATCAAATTTTAGTAGTCGGTTCAATTAGATGTGCGGTTGTCTTTCATTAAGGAGTCGATCTCCATTTTCGCTAGGGATGTTAAACAGTTGCATTCTAGAGTTATCCCTATGGTTAAGGTTCAATAGTGACATCGATCTGTAGATGTGTAAGACCCCACAAGAATCTTATCTTATTTCAGTCATATGTTGCTTACTAAAGGGGTTCAAGATTTAGAAATTTAGCTAAGTGTTAAAGAAGTAGCCTTATTTTGTCCCCTTAACTTCGTTAAATTTTATTTCGATCTTCCCAGTCTTAGATTGACTTTTTTAAATTGATACATGATCATGGTTGTATATAGGTCACTCGGTGAGTTTTAGAATTTTCAACCATCATTTAAGGCATGCTTGGATGACCAAAATAGTAAGCCACCCCAATCAGGCCGGGTTGCATTATCTATTGCATCGTCAATATCAACGTAGACGCGCTGGTCAATGCATCAGCTTGATAAATGTGGCGCATCGCCTGTCGCATCACTGGGAACATTTTTGTTTATTAAATTACGAGTTTGTGGAGGCAAAGGAGTCATTTTCCACCCATCTTAACCCACATAACACGAAATTAAGCCTTCCACAAGAAAAATTCACTCATCCTTTCATAAAATTCTCTCAAGAGCAAACCCTAGTTCACCAGTTCTAAGATTAAGTTCCAATAAATCACCAACAAGTCTCATGAATTCAACTACTCAGGTATGTTAGATGTTCATCCTTGGGTCGTCCCTTCCACCCTTGGAGTCTAAGAACCTCTTTTAAGTTCAAGTTATGAATTTCACATAATTTATATTGAATTATGTCCATGTCTGTGTTGTTATTTGAGTTTCAAGTTAAGAAAATATGAGTTTCATGTAAAATAAATCAGTAGGTATATTGCTTGATGTAGGTCTCATGTCAAACCCTTAAATTGTGAATTGATTATGGTAGTCATAATGCATTAACATGTTGTTCATTCCCATGCACAAGATTATGCCTCCCAAGTATTTGACAAAATGTCTAAGTGAATGAATTTTGCATCGTGTTCTATTGTTATGTGTTTAAAGTTGTGGCATGGTCCTATTGTCAATGACATAGATTCCTAAGGGTTGTGATACCCAAAATTTTGTTGTTTACTTTATTTTTAGTAGTTTCAAAAGGGTACCAATAGTACCATTAGCAGTATTTCTCAATCAGTTAACATGGTCAATGTGAGTTCAGTCCAGCTTAGCCTAGTCAAGTGATCAGTATCATAATTAGTTGTTGGCTAAGTTTAACTCAGTAATCAGTGTCTCTTAGATAGGAGTAGGATTTAGCACTGGAGGCATTCCTACCAGTTTAAGATCTAACCCATAGTAGCAATCCTTGAGTTACAAAATTATATAGCCAGCGTAGGTTGATATATCTTCCTGCCAAATAAGGGTGGACATATCTCGTATGAGTTTCTTACTAGGGAGGTTTGACAAAATGTCTCCCTGTCAGTTAGGGTGACTCACAGCCAATGTTAGTACTCGTGGCATGGTACTAATACCCTTCCAATTAGGGTTACAGGTTGGACCCCAATTAGTCCATATTAGGGTATATCAGTTAGATGATAGCTCCCACAGTCTCAGTATTCAGTATTCATTATAGAACTCAGTTCAGTTCTACACGATCATGACTTATAGTTATCAATTATTGAGTTATCAAAAATTCAGTAATTCAGTTTTAGTCTAAACTTCTAGTTATCAGTATTCAATTACCAGAACTCAATACTTCAATTTAAGTCTAATTCAAACAGATGATATATGTTTGGCATTGTATGTTCAGTACTTTCAGCAGTCCCAGTCTTGCATATACTCTCATCCAGCTACTTCATGATATTTAGTTATTATTACTCATGCACATAGACCCATTTATATTAGCCTAACCTCACCTAGCGTACCAGTATATTCAAAGTACTGATGTATACTCTCCTTACACTATAATGTATCATATCATAGGTTCGGATGCTCGAGTTCCTGGCCGTACTTAGCCAGATCATTCGATCAGCCACAGCTACTATAGTAAGTACTCATTTATTGAGTACATGATACTTAGTCATTGCATTACTTACGGTATTTCAGTTATTTCAGATAGTAGTTGGAGTTAGTTGGGGCCTGTCCCACCAACTCTTTTATTTCAGATGTTAAGAGGCTTTCAGAAAATTTCAGTTAGCAGTTATTCCACAGATGTACTCAGTATTGTTTTCAGTATTATGGACCTTATAGCATTTTCAACTTTACTTCCGCAAATGTTTTACGATTATTATTCAGTGCTCACAGTAGGTACCAGTCATGGGTTAGTTTGTGTTCCTTCCGAATCATAAGCACCGTGTGACACCCCGGGTGTACTCTCTGGATGTTAGAAATTTGGTATCAGAGCCTAAGGTTATAAAGTTTCCTAGGGAGTCTGTAAGGCACGTCAAATAGAGTCTTGTACATGGATGTGTAGCACGCCACACTTATGAACAAGAGGCTATAAGACTTTTTTAAGAAAAGTTTCCCTTCTTTTAGTGTTTATATCATGCGACTGGGAATGAGCTCAAGCTAAAATTCTTGTCTAATTCAACTCTTCCTTCCATTTACAGAATATGCCTCTTAGAAAGACTAAAGGAAAAAGAAACAAGAATTAGCCCGTACCTCCGCCCGTTTGGGAAGATTCCCTAAATGAGCAGGTTTCTCATGCAGAGTTCAGAGTTCCATTCATTTGCCTAACTCACTCTATAGCAGCTCAAAATGTTCGACCAGCTACTACCCATCCCTTCCCGTAGCTAATACAGCTACATCAAGAATTTAAGACTTCACCAGAATTAATCCCCCTCGGTTTTTAGGACCCAGTTCTAATGAGAATCCACAGGAGTTCCTTGATATGGTTCAAAAGATGACTGGTATTATGGGTGTTATGTCTAGTGAGAGTGTAGAGTTGGCTTCTGTAATACCCCAAAAAATCTAAACCAATACTAGAGTCATGTTTCAATCTCACGCATCATACATCATGGTTCTTTAGTAGACTTATGAGTTAGTTTGATGTAAATTAAGGTCTCAAATAACTCCTAGCCATTAGACGAATCAAAATAATCCTTACTGGTTGAGTTTTCAATAACAATTTTTCTTTAGTTAACTTCAAACAAGCATATCTTTTGCTCTACTCGGAATTCTCCAGCTCAAGACTTACCAAATGATAGGAAATTGAATTATCTTTCCAACGATAATAATTTTGCCCAAATTTGATACTCAGGTAAGAAGTTATGGCACTTTTAGTGAAAGTAGTAGCTTAATACGAGCAGCGCCACATCGCGGTGACCCCAAGAATGGCATTCATCATTTTCCAGTATGTCACTGTGATAAGCATTGTGTCGCATCGAGGGGATGTTTTGAAATTGTCACTTTCTAGTGAGGCTCCACGATTGGCATCGCATCGCGCCAGAGTGCTAGTTCGAACTCGTCAATTTACAGAGACGCAATGCAATTCCATCATGTCACATCAAAGTGCATTTTTGCACTTATCCGTGGAATACACTCTCAGCCAAATTCTAGTGGCTCACCGTGATGGCACTGCATCGTGGCGATGGCCAAAATTGAGGTTTTAAGTGACGAAAATTTAATTCTTTTCAGGGGTAGTTGGGTCTTTTTTCATGAAGCTAATCAGTCCAAATCATGACATTAATGCCCTAATAACCTAATTACTCATTATTTTATTCCAATTCCTTCAAATTGAGAATATTCTCTCTCAAATAGTAAACCTTAGCCTTCAAGAATTAATTTCAATTGTCAAGAAACTTCAAGAATTCAACTACTCAGGTATGGTTGGTGTTCATCCTTGAGTTTTCTTCCACTCTTGGAGCTCAAGGACCCCTTTGCAAGATTTAAATTATGATTTATATTCTTAAGTTGAATTGTGTTCACAAGTGTTGATTTATGTACTCTGCATGTCATAACACATGCATTGTGAATTGAATGTGGTAATCATGATAATCCCATGTTCTTTTTCTCATGTTTAAGAACCATACTCCTCAAGTGTTTGACAAAATACCTGTGTGAATGATTTGTGCATGACATCCTAATTGCAATGTTTTGAGCTTTTGATATAGTTCCTTTAATAATGCCATCGAGTCCTAGGGGTATTGTATACCAGAAATTAGCTACTTACTTAGTTTCTAGTTGTACTAGAATGATCCCGTAGTATTTTGAATAGTCACATTCAGTCAGTTAACAGAATCAACATGATTTTGGTCAAGCTTAGTACAGTCTAGTGATCAGTGTAAGTTTAATTAGAAGTTGGATTCAGGACCGAGTGAACACAGGAATGGGGGCATTCCTGCCAGTATAGGGTTTGACCCTTAGTAGCAATCCCTGAGTTATAGAACTACGTAGCCAGCATAGGGTAAGTCGTCCTCCTACCCGACTAGGGTTGATGCAATTACATATATATCTCATAATTATTCCTGCCATATTAAGGTTGACACAGCATTGTTAGTAGCCTGTAGCAAGGTGGTAACACCCGTCCAATCGGGGTTATAGGTTGGACCCTAATCAGTTTACATCTGGGTATGTTGGTTAAAAAAACACTCCCAGAACTACAGTTTTAGTCTCAGTATTTAGTGAAGAACTTTGTCAACTCTATTGAACCATGGATCTTATCTATCAGCGACTCAGCCATCAGAATTCGGTACTTAGATTTAGTATAATCTTAGATACATAATGTATGCCTATATGCACAGTATTGTATGTTCAGTATGTTTAGTAGTTAGAGTTTTGGATATACTCTCATCCAGTTACTTCATGATGTTAATTTAGTTAGTTATCATCTCATGCATAAGAACCCATGCATATCAGCTTAACCTCACCTAGCATACCGGTATATTCAAAGTACTAACACAAACTCTCTTTTTGTGCTATGATATCTCATATCATAGGTTCGGATGCTCGAGTTCCTAACTGTCTTTATCCAGATCAGTCAATCAGTTATAGCTACAGTAGTTAGTTATCATCCATTGAGGACGCGATATTTATTTAGCCGTTATGTTATTTTAGTATTTTAGTTATTCTAGACAGGAGTAATGAGTTAGTTATGGCCTGTCCCATCAACTCTTTTATCTTAGATATTTTAGAGGCTTTTCAGACATTACCAGTTAGCAGTTATTCTACTGATGTACTCAGTATTGATTTAATTTTATTAACCTTATGGCATTATCAGTTTTATTTCCGCATATGTTTGATGAATAATATCCAGTACTCACAGTAGGTACCAGTCACGGGTTAGATTGTAGTCCTTCAGGGTCGTAAGCATCTTGTGATGCCTAGGGTGTAGTCTTAGGGTGTTACAGGTTCTTACCAGCTACAGGATATAGCTCACACCTGGTTTAAGAAGTAGAAAGGGGATAGAGGCACAAATGTAGGGCCTATAGAATAGGAGGAGTTTGCCACAACCTTTCTAGATAGATTTTTTTCCTTTGGAGTTAAGGAAAGATAAGGTGCTGGAGTTTATAAATCTGAACTAGGGAAAAATGAATGTGAAAGAATATTCCCTCAAATTTACCCAGCTATCTAGGTATGCTCTTCACGTGGTGGTGGATAGCAGGTCTAAAATGAGCAAGTTCATGTCTAGTACATCTAATAGTGTAGTCAAGGAGTTTAGAACTACCATGTTGACTAACGATATAGACATATCTAGGCTTATGGTCTATGCTTATCAAATTAAGGAATAAAAACTTAGAGAGAGAGGGGGAGAATAAGAGGGCTAGAATAGGTAGCTTTAATATTTCTCAACCAAAGTTAGAGGGTGGTAACCATTCTCAGTTTTGTTAGAAGTTTTTAGCCTTAGATCCTTTTTTAGCTAGTGTGCCAGTACTAAAGTTTAGGAATGACAGACATGATAGGGTGCCAGGTTCCAAAACCTAGGGTAGTGTGAGCAGCAGTCGTACTCATCTGCTTTGTGAAGAGTGTGGTATGAATCATAAGGGTGTGTTTAAAGTGGGAAGTGATGTGTATTTTGGATATAGCAAGTTAGTCCAAAGAGTTGGAGAATGTTCTAAGGCTGGTCTGTAGAGTTACCACAGTCATCCACTAGTTCCATTCGATCGCCCGACTCAGTAGGGCGCCACTTCCAGGGCCACCAGTGGTCAACGTCATAACAGACATTATGCACTCTAGTCCTGACATGATCAGGAAAGTTCTCCTAATGCGGTTACTGGTACATTACAAGCCTTTCATATTTTTTGTGTGTTTTACTAGGCCACAGAGCTTCACTTTCTCTTGTAACCCCACCCCCTACCACCTCATATAGCTATCAACTTTGGTGTCATATCCAAAATATTAGCAGGGCCCCAATCAGTATCTACCTCAGTGGGTAAATAGATCATAGACAAGTGGGTACACAAAAATTTTCCAATTACAGTATCCCAGCAAACCACTTCAGTTGATTTCATAAATAAAACCATTTAGTTTTAGTATTTCGATGAACCAGTCATTGAATGAAAGGGTAGTACCTCCTCAGTACTTAGGAGTCATACGTGTTTTTAGATTCCTTCTCATAATCCTATGATAGAATATGATCTACAATTTGAAGCATGAAATTAGGAGTTTAGAAACATTAGTAGAGTTGGGGTGGTGTTATCTGAATTTGAGCAGATTATATATTTCATAGGACTAGCCATGTGAAAGGTGAATCAGTATGCTTGAAGTAGTGTATACAAGAATATAAGTTTGTTGATTTGAAACATGTATTGTGGATGTGATAATTGTAGGCTATGATGAAAGTAGTACAGTTATTAAAGATTTAGGGATATCCATGTTATGTGTTACAATCTAAGTTAGAATCTTCAAAGGTTGAGCTAATAGAGAGAGGAGTTAAAAATTCAAAGTTAGTCAATCTTAAGTTGTTACATGATGATTATTGGGGCTATAGAGGTATAAGAGTGGTATCTAAAAGAAGTCACTAGCAACAAGTTTTATATTATCACGTGTAGTCTTTCAAGGTGAGTTTATCAATTTACGCGTATTACTATGTAATACCCCAAAAAATTGAAACCAATATTAGTTCCATATTTCAATCTCATGCATAGTACATCATGGTTCTTTTATAGTTTTATGAGAAAGTTAGATGTATATTAAGTCTTCAAATAACTCCCAGCTATCAGATGAATCAAAACATTCCTTACCGATTGAATTCTTGGGAAGGATATTGCTATAGTTAACTTCAAATGAGCATATCTCTCATTATACTACAAATTATTGATCTCATTACCTACCGAAATATAGTTAATTGAATTATCTTTCCAACGATACCAATTTAGCTTAAATCCAATATCGGAGCAAAAAGTTATACCCATTTTACTCCAGCATGTCAGCCTTGAAACTAAGTAACGACATTTCTGATGACTTATCACATTTCTGACGAAATTTTTGATGAATTATCAGCCATGTTATCAGGCTTATATAGAAACCCAAAAATTTTAGCTCCCAGGTGACGACCTGGGATAATGGGTTATCACAGATCTAACGGCTTATCAGCCCATGTCGTCAGCTAATAATTTCAGCAATTGAGGGGTAATTTTGTGGGGGTATTTTGGTATTTTTTTTCTCACTCTAAACACAGTATTAAAACCCTGAGAAGGCTATTATCCCATTATTTTCTCATTCTCCTGAAGAACAAGAACATTCTCTCCCAAAGGGGTGAAACCCTAGTCAAGAAAAATCAAGAACAAGCCTAAGGATTTCTTCAAGAACCTTCAAGAAATATTAGATCTCTTTCAAGATCAAGATTTAAGGTATGCGTAGCGTTTATCCATGGATCCCTTTCATCCATAGAGCTCAAGAATCAATTTTTAAAATCATAAATTGTGATTATTTTATTGTGGTATGATTATGTTCATGTTGATGGTTGTTATTTGGTATCTTGATGTATTTTCATGAAGTATGTGAGCATGTTAGTTGAAATCCATGAATTTGGGTGGCTTAATATTGTTAAATTGATAAGTATACCTATGTCCAAAGTTGTGCATGTAAGGTGGTTGATAAAATGCCTAGAATGATAGAAATCATGTATTATAGCTTAGGGATGAACTATATGATAAATTCATCCTAGTCTATTATGTTCAAAAGATTCACATGTTGTTGTTGTGCAATATATGTGTTAATGGAATGTACATGATGATTGGAGAATGGATTCATAATGTGACTATATGCATTCCATGTTATGTAAAAGATTATGATTATGAAGTATAACATGAGTTATCCCCCAATTATTACAATATGAACTAAATGACACATGTTTGCCATTCCCTTATGTTTAAATGGTTTTCATGCTATCGTTATGAAAAGTATCTGTTGTCAGAATGCCCATGATATTAGAACATGAGGTTTATGATTTGATTTCAAGCATTCCCATTCATGTTAGATATTATGATGACCATGTACCTCATGAAATCCCTCAGTCATGTATTATGGATTGTTATTGATGGCCATGTATTCAAGAAAGTCATGTTGTGTCAGTTTCCTTCTATCGAGTTCTAGGGGTACTTGTACTCGAAAAATATAGTTGTGTGCCTAGAGCCATGTCATGTTTTCATGATACTCTCAGTCAAGCCATGATCTATAGTATTCAAGCGGTGTGGGCTACCATTGCTGGACATTTTCTGATTGTAGGTGACGTGCCCTTAGTATGTATTTTGTGTACTTTATTTTATACTTTTCTCGATTGACTTATGATACCTACTGAGTACAAGTATACTGTACTCACTCCTATTGTACCATTCAGGTGCAGATCCAGGTTCGGGTGCGTCACGTTACTTGATTCGGGAAATATCTGGAGCTTTTGAGGTAGAGGTTGATGTTTCTGGCATCCAAATGTCTTTACAACCTTTCCTATATACTATATCTCTACTTTCATTTCTAGAGAAAGTTTATGTTGTATTTGGATATCTTATGTACTTCATCGGTTTCTGGTTGCATTAAATATGTTCTTATACTGTTGACACCTAGTTTTGGGAGTTTTGTTGTATTGTTATGTTTTTTCCCACATTTATTGTACTTGTATGGTTTGGAATCATTCTAGAAGTCTTATCTTGGAATTATATTGGTCTTTTCCCTCTTTTTGTATTGTTTAGGGTGATAATCTTACTTGTCAAGGCTTGTCGTGACAAGTGCCATCATGACTCTTTGATTTTTGGGTCGTGGCATATATATTTCACCTAGAACCATGCCTATGAGTGATCACACCAAATCATGTTTCTTTATTCTAACAAGGTATTGAACACCCTCCCAACAAAGGTTACAAGTTGGGCTCCACAATGCTCAAATAAAGTATGTCAGTTAAGAGAATCTCCCACAAAAATATTAATTTTAGAAACTAAGTGTAACTATTCACTAACTTTACTAGATCATTCTTTACTACTCATACTATATTTGGTACACATGTTTTTATTTTATAATATAAACCATTTTTACTTATTGCATATGCCCCCATATAGTCAATACATTCCATAAGTACTAATCACATACTCTATGTACTCTATATCCTATCAAGGTGTAGGTTCTGGTTTCCGCCTTCAAACTCACGATTAGTTGTGATTGTCAGTGCCTACTCCCCTCTAGTTGGTGAGTCTTCATGTTCCGAGGACTTTGTTATGCTCTCCTATTTTATTTGTTCTTAATAAATAATTTGTAATTAGGTTTTATAAATACAATGGACATCATCGCTTTTATTAAAAAAATAAGAAATTAATTTTATAACAATGATGTTGCCCGTCGTTTTTTGAAATTTTTAATTTATTAATAAATAAATAATTTTTATATTTTTAAAAAGTTTGTTCGTCTCTTTTTTGGTCAATTTTTTAGTCAGCGGAGTATCAGGGCAACACTTATTTACCCTCCTCTCCTCTCTTTTCCTTTATTTTTCTTCTCTCATTCTCTTTCTCCTCTCCTCCCTTTCTCCTCTGTCAGTCATCGCTCCTACTACTGTCGGTGTAGTCGTTGGCTCTACTAGTCGATGTCGTTGTTGGTAAGCTCCTCCTCCTTCAACTTTCAAATAAACATTATCTTAACCAAAATTAGTATTACCTTAAAAAAGAAAATGTAAAGTTCAAATCTCTTTCGAATTATGACTTTTATTTGATCTAGAGGTCCAATTATGTAGAATGTTGTTTCAATGATATTCATTATTAGGAAAATTTGAAAGGATTGCGATGGCTATATAGTATCCAAATTGTAGAACGGTTAGGAAATAATAAATATTTCATAAGAATATAAACAAGAGTGTAATGCTACATCTATCAATTTCATGCTATAAAAAGGAAATTGTACAGCTTATAGATCGTCTTTTATATGTTTCAGAAGCTAAACTATTTATAAAAATATATAAAATCTCTATTGGATATGATTGTAACGTTAAAAACATCTTCCTAATATAAATCTGCTTGAAATTCTATATACCAATTAAATTTTTCATTAATGATTGAAGTTCCAAAGAAGTATGACTCCAATATAGGAAAAAATTTCGTTAATCATCTGATCCTTTAAATATATGAAGTGTTTGGTGTTTCCTAGCTCTTTAGAAGAAACAAAACTACTTACTTTGCTATTAAAATATTATATGCAAATCAAGAACATTTTAAGCCAATAAATTTTATTTAATTCTAATATTATCCTTCTGATAATATTTTAGGAATGTTTTAAAACGTGGATGCTGTGTTGAAATGAAACTTCTTCTCCTTCTCTTTCTCTTTAACTCCGAACAAATAAAGGAAAGTTGATTTTCCTCTAATTTGTCATATTTCACCATGGCTTATAAATTTACATTGTAGTATTGAGTTTGTGTGAATATCACTTAGGTATGGTCTTATTTTAATTATATGGTATGAGTGGGACATGTGATGCCTCTATTTATTTGATTGAATTATTTGACTTATACTAGAATTAAATAATTGGAATACTTGTTTGACTTGTGAATTAGTGAATAATTGAAATTTTGAAATTTTTGTTGTAATTATTGGTGTGAGGGGTACATGTGACACCTCTACTTATTTGATTGTTTGAATTATACTAGAATTAGTTTAGTAAAAATTGTGATTTGAAATAGTGAAAAAATGACTTTGTATTGACTTGGAATTAGTGAAGTAGTGACTTAAAATTGTGAATTGTTTGATGTATTGAAATGTTAGCTAGTGACCTAAAATTTTGTACTAGTGATTTTAAAAAATGTGAAGTGTTTAGTGAATTGAAGTCGTGAACTATTGACTTGAAAATGTTAACTAGTGACTTAAAATTGAGAAGTAGAGACTTAATAAATGTGAAATTGTGAAGTAGTGACTTAAAAAATAAGAAGTGTTTAGTGAATTGAAGTTGTAAACTAATTATTATTTTTGGGTATACAAAAATCTGTATTTTGGCAAAACAATTTCAACACAAGTTCAAGAATAAATCAAGAACACTTATGAAGCTTCCAACATCTTCAACAGAAGATCAAAAACGATCTTTCAAAGAAGTGTGTTTTCAGTAATTTAAAGAAAATTAGATGAAGCAGGAAAAGCCAAGTCCTCCGAATTCACGAAGTGTCCTTAAGAAAATAATTTTCGCAAGTACCCGAGGTTGCAGAATATTTCTCCCAAGATAAAATAGTTTAACAATCTGACTGTAGTGGTACCTCAAATGATCGAATTCTCTTCGAACTCACTCAACTGTTGCATGATCACACGGAGTATTTTAGAATACAAGAAATATTTTCAAGTGCAGGAAAATTTGAACTAAATCTGTGAAAAATTCATGTTTATATAGCCATTAAGTGCCCCTTCCGAAAGATGGCAATGGTTCACCATAAAGGTGTATCCTTTTTGAATAGTCATGTCTGACAATTCGAAAGAGTGTGTCTTTTTCGAACAGCCACAACCATCCAAACAGTCATACCTTTTTTTAAAATAGTGTGTCGTTTACTCAAAGAGTTGTATCCCTTTCAAGCAACTTTTTCTTCTTCATTCACACCAATTGAACCCAACAATCCCCCACATGAATAGGGAATGGCTACTCTTTGTAAAACTTTACGAAAAAGTATGTGATCATCAAGCAAAGACTAATTGCATATGGATAAGTAGGTTTCTCTTTGAATTTTTTGTAGTGAACACACATCGGATGCACTCGGTTAATTGGTAGATTTGATATATTTGAACCATCGAGATTTAATGTACACCTAGACAACACATGTCACACAACCAGTTTTTTACCATTTATGATTCTCACACGTCCCAATCTCATCAGAGCTTAGAGAACAGGCCTTTACTAATATTCTCTTTGAAGCGACTTACACTTCCCCCTTACATAGGTGATTTCTAAATATTCAATCCTATATATTAAACTATTTGGTGAAATCCACTAAATTTAGATAATTGTTAATAGACTTTACTCCATAAGTCTTATGCTTGTTTACTAAACATTGTCTACATCATGAGAATGGGTTGGGTATTTGACAATGTTGAACCTGTCAGACACAATTTTATTTGATCTCCTTGAACCTAGCTCTTGGGATCTCCAGCCTGTTAGATAGATTTATCGTCATGCTAACTTGTCTTAGACCGTAAACTCATTCCCTTGGATGTCCTCTCAACTCCTTTTGTAGATGGGCCTTTTGTTAGTGGATCCGACATATTCTCCTTTGACTTCACATAGTCAACAATGATAATTCCACTAAAGAAAGTTTCTCTAACGGTATTATGTCTCCGTCTTATATGATGAGATTTACCGTCGTACATCATGCTCCCTGCCCTACCTATTACCGCTTGGCTATCGTAGTGTATACATACTGGCGCCACTAGTTTGGTCCAATAAGGAGTATTTTCAAAGAAATTCTGAAGTCATTCTACTTCTTCACCAGCTTTATCCAATGCGATAAACTCAGATTTCATTGTAGAGCGGGAAATATATGTCTGCTTGGATGATTTCCAAGAGACCGCTCCTCCACCAATAGTAAAAACATATCCACTTGTGGATTTTACTTCGTCCAATCCGATGATCTAATTTGCATCACTATATCCTTCAAGTACTGTGGGATATTTATTATAACGCAAAACATAGTCTTGAGTGTATTTAAGATACCTCAAAACTCTTTTCATTGCCATCCAATGAGTTTTATTGGGATTACTCATGTACTGACTCAACTTACTAATATCATATGCTATGTTTGGTCATGTACAATATATTATATACATTAAACATTCCAGCACTCTTGCGTACTTTAAATGTGAGTCATTTTTGCCTTCAGTCTTTTAAAGTGTGAAGATCACATCAAATGAAGTCTTGGCAATACCAAATTCCAAATACATAAATTTATCAAGTACCTTTTTGATGTAGTGAGACTATGAAAATGCCAACCTTTGTGGAGTTCTATGGATTCTTTTTCCTAAGATCACATCCGCTACTCCATGGTCCTTCATATCAAACTTGCTCTCGAGAATTCATTTCATAGCATTTATGTCAGAAATGTCTCTACTGATGATCAACATATCATCCACATACAAACAAATAATGACTTGGTGATTTGGAGTGTCTTTAATGTAAACACATTTATCACATCCATTTATATTGAACACATTTGCCAACATGGTTTGGTCAAACTTCGCATGTCATTATTTAGGTTCTTGTTTTTACTCCATAAAGTGACTTAACAAGTTTACACACCTTATTTTATTTTCTGGAACCACAAAACCCACAGGCTATTCCATGTAGATTTCTTTCTCCAATTATCCATTTAGGAATGTTGTTTTCACATCCATTTGATGGATTTCTAGACCATATACAACTGCCAAGTCAATTAACATCCAAATTGACGTTATCCTCATTATAGGCGAGTATGTATCAAAGTAATCAAGGCCTTCTTTATGTTTGAAGCCTTTTATTACAAGTCTTGTCTTGTATTTGTCAATAGTATCATCCACTTTCATTTTCCTTTTGAAGATCCATTTAGAACCTAAAGGTTTATTTCTTGGAGGAAGATCAACTAATTCTCACGTATAGTTGCTTCAGATTGAATCAATCTCACTATTGACTGTCTCTTTCCAAAAGGATGAATCTGAAGATGTCAGCGCTTCTTTAAATGTTTGAGGCTTATTTTGTAAGAGAAATATTACAAAATCCAATCCAAATAAATTTGACGTTCTTTGACGTGTTCTACATCTTGGACTCTCATCATTATGTACATCCTCACATGGTTCATCTCGAGGTCGTTTAGACCCCCCCACTAGACTATTCATGTCTAGTTTTATACAGATAAATGTTTTCAAAGAATTCAGCATTATCTAAATCAATTACAGTATTTTCATTAATATCAGGATTTTCAGATTTATGAACCAAAAACTGATATGCTTTACTACTTTTAGCATATCCTATGAACATGCAGTCCACCCTCTTAGGTCCTATCTTTACCTTTTTAGGCATAGGAACTTGGACCTTCACTAGATATCCCCACACTTTGAAATATTTTAAATTGGGTTTCTTCCTTTCCATTTTTCATATGAAATTGATTGTGTCTTACTATGGGAAACTCTATTAAGTATTCGGTTAGATGTAAGGATAGCTTTCTCACCCCCAAGTTTTGCGATAAACCTGAACTTATAAGTCAGGTATTCACTATTATCTTTAATGTTCAATTTTTCTTTCCGCAATTCAATTAGATTGAGGTGAATACGGGGCCGTAGTTTGATGGACAATTTCAGTCTCTACACATATTTGTGCAGAGTGAGATTCATATTCTCCGCCTCTATCACTTCTTATAGTTTTGATCTTTTTCTCTAACTGATTTTCAACTTCTGTTTCGTATTGCCTAAACGCATATATTATTTCATCCTTACTATTTAGCGAATAGACATAACAATAACTAGTGCAATCATCAATAAAAGTTATAAAATACTTTTTCCACCAAGATATGGTGTTGACTTCATATCACAAATTTCAGTGTGGATTAATTCTAAGGGATTAAAATTCCTTTCAATGAACATATACAGATGCTTAGTATACTTTTCTTCCACACACGTTTGACCTTTTGATTTATTGCACTCAAAGTTTGGCAGAACTTTTAAGTTAATCAGTTTTTGCAATAGTTTGTAATTGACATGTCCTAATCATTCATTCCACAATCATTAGACTCAAGCAAGTAAGAAGAAACTAAATTTTTATTGATTTCAACTTTTATTACATTTATTTTGAATAGGCCCTCAATGATGTAGTCTTTTCATACATACACTTCTCCTTTACTAAGTATAATTTTTTTTGAAAATAAATACACATTTGAATTCATTTTTGAAAAGAAGTGATATAGAAATCAAGTTCTTCCGTAACTCAGGTACATACAGGATATTGTTCAAAGTCAACACTTTGCCTGATATCATTTTCAGGCAGACTTTTCCTGTTTCTTCAACTTTTGCAGTTGTGGAGCTGGCCATATATATCTTCTCTTCGCCTTGAGCCAGAGCAAAAATAGCAAACAACTTCTTATTTGCACAAACATGGCGGGTGCCACCGGAATCCATCCACCATTCTTAAGGATTTCCCGCTAAGTTGCATTCAGACAACACGGCACACAGATCATCCATTTATTTCTTGGATTCAGCCATATTTACTTGGTCCTTCTTTTTCCCTTTCTTTGTGGCACGACAATCCGTTGACTTGTGGTGAATCTTTCCACAGCTAAAGCATTTTCCCTTGAATTTCTTCTTAGGTTGATTATTTTTTTGTCCAGCTTTCTGTCGCTTTTTGAAGTTGTTGTGGTCGTCTTCTAAAATATTTGCTACACTTATTGAAAAATTTCCTTTCGACCTTCTTTCGACGGCTTTGTTGTCTTTTTCAATGCACAGTCTTACTATAAGATCTTTAATTGTCATCTCTTTTCACTTATATTTCAAGTAGTTCTTGAAGTCCTTCCACATAGGTGGTAACTTCTCTATTATTGCCGCAACTTGAAATGCCTCGTTCAAAACCATACCGACAATTAAGTTCATGTGAACATTAAGAAAAATTTTAATATGTTCAACTAAGGCATTCATCAAACTCATACCTTTTGCGAGGAGATCATGGATGATAACTTGCAGTTCCTGAACTTGTGATACAATAGACTTGCTGTCAATTATTTTAAATTCTAGGAATCTTTCAATGAAGAAGTTTTTGGTTCTCGTATCCTCAGTCTTGTATTTTCTTTTTAGTGCCCCCCTCAACTTCTTTGTTTTCTTTATTCCACTATACATGTTGTATAGTTTGTCTTGGGGGCCATTTAGAATGTAATTCTTGCATAGGAAATTTGAGTTTTTCCATGCCTCCATAATGACAAATTTTTCCTGGTCCGAAGTACCTTCGGGGACCTCTGGAGCTTCTTCAGATGTGAATCTTTGAAGACATAGAGTTGTAAGGTAGAAGAATATCTTCTGCTGCCACCTTTTCAAATCAACACCCGTGAATTTTTTGGGTTTTTCCGTTGGTGTCATTGCCTGTGGAACACTCATACGACTCATTATGACAACATTAGTTGCTTCCACAGTCGTTGCAGTATCATTCACTTGACTAACATAAGTCATTTTCCTGTCACAATAAGACAGTAAATTTTAGTAAATCAAAATACTACTTATAAAGTTGCAACAACTTTAAACACCCCTTGTTTCTAGTTTAACGATAAAGTTTTATGACTTTCAATCATCAATCGAGTGTTCTTTAACTTGTGATGAAGATTTTATTTCTTCAAATCACTAGTTAAGTTCAAACGGAGTAGAAAGCTTACAGCTTTAATCTCCAGAAACCAAGCACTATAGATTATGAAAAAAAAAAAACTTTAGTAAAAAGAAAATTTCACCAAACAAGCAAAAAAAAAAAAATTCAATTATTTCTTTAAGATTGTTGTTTTCGGGTACACAAAAATTTGTATTTTGGAAAAACAACTTCAACACAAGTTCAAGAATAAATAAAGAACACTTATGAAGTTTCCAACATCTTCAACACTAGATCAAAAACGACCTTTCACAGAAGTATGTTTTCAGTCTTTTAAAGAAAATTAGAAGAAGAAGGAAAAGCCAAGTCCTCCGAATTCACAAAGTATCCTTAAGGAAATAATTTCTCTTAAGTAACCGAGGTTGCGGAATTTTCCTCTCAGGATAAAATGGCTTAACAATTCGACTGTTGTATTACCTCAAATGATCGAATTCTCTTCAAACTCACTCAACAATTAGATGATCGCATGGAGTATTTTAGAAGACAAGAACTATTTTCAAGTGTAGAAAAATTTGTGCTAAATCTGTGAAAAAATACAGGTTTATATAGCCATTAAGTGCACCTTTCGAAAGGTGGCAATGGTTCACTGAAAAGGTGTATCCTTTCTGAACAGTCATGTCTGTCCACTCGAAAGAGTGTTTCTTTTCCGAACAGCCACAACCATCCAAACAGTCATACCTTTTTCTGAAATAGTGTGTTTTTTACTTGTAAAGTTGTGTCCCTTCCAAGGTACATTTTATTTTCTATTCACACCAATTGAAACCAACACTAATTGACTTAAAAATGTTAACTAGTGACTTAAAATTGTAAACAAGTGACTTAAAAAATGTGAAGTGTTTAGTGAATTAAAGTTGTGAACTACTAACTTGAAAATGTTAACTAGTGACTTAAAATTAAAAACTAGTGACTTAAAAAAAATAAAGTGTTTAGTAAATTGAAGTTGTGAACTATTGATTTGAAAATGTTAACTAGTGACATAAAATTGTAAACCAGTGACAAAAATGTAAAGCATTTAGTGAATTGAAATTGTAAACTAGTGACTCGAAAATGCTAACTAGTGACTTGAAATATTTAAGTAATGATTTTAGAATATTAAGTAGTGAGTTGAAATAGTAAGATGTATAGTAAATTGAAGTTGTGGACTTGCTAGTGAATAGTGATTGTGAAAAATATTAAGAAATGACAAGAAAATATTAACTAGTGACTTAAAAAATGTGAAATGTTTAGTGAATTGAAGTTGTGAACTAGTGACTTAGAAATGTTAACTAATGACTTAAAATATTTAAGTAATGAATTGATAATGTTATGTAGTGACTTGAAAATGTTAGGCAGTAATTTGAAATAGTTAAGCAGTACATTGAAAATGTTAAGTAGTAACTTGAAAAATATGAAGCAATGACTTGAAAATGTAAAGTAGTAGTGACTAAAAATTATGAAGTAATGACTTAAAATAGTTAAGCAATGACGTTAATGAATCTTACGAATTTATAATTGAATATCAATATTTTGTAGATGGAGTATCATTTATGAATGTATGATATGAATTATGAAATTGACGGGGTTATAAAACACCATATTTGATGGTGTTAGAGATTTATCATCATGCAAGATCACTAGACCTGTTTCAAAATAATGAGGTGGTTAGATGTCCTTGTAGTTCATGTAGGTTTATGAAGTTTTTTCAACCAAATTCAGTTATGAATCATCTATAGGCTAATGAATTTAGATCAAGATATTTTGTATGAATTGATCATGGAGAGATATTTGAATGGTATATTTTATAATTCACTACTTGTGGATGAATATGATATGCTTGTACCTAATCAACATGCTAGGATTCAACATGCTAGATTTCAAAATAAAGTTCAACACGATAGGGTACTACATGATGATAGGGTTCATGAAATAGTGTATGATGCCTTTCAGATTGGGGATATGATAGAACCTAAACAAAATTTAGAAGAAGCTTGGGACGTTTCTATCAATTATTAGAAGAGGTTAGTCGTTCGTTACGTGAGAGGTCGCAATATACTTTGTCGGTTGCTATCAAACTAATGAGTATCAAATCTTACTGAAATGTTGCTCAAGTTGTTATGGACTCTTTGGTTGGCCTTTTTGGTGAACTAGTTAGAGAACGTTAATAAATATCATTATTACTATATATATATATATATATATATATATATATATATATATATATATATATATATATATATATATATAAATATAATATTCATATGAAATATTTAAATATTGATGTTGTGATACGATTTAGATGATTTAGCTTTAGAAAAATTCTCTCTTTCTTTAGCACAACTAATATTAAAATATTGTTCAAGAATTCATCAAAGAATTTTTGTACAAGCCTTAAAAGGAAAAAATTACTATTAAAGAAAATTTTCACAAACTATTATATAAAGTAATACAGAATTTAAAAAAAAAAAAAGATGAAAATTGCTAGCATGCTAGTAATTTATACATGTGTAACTTGGCATTTCAAGAACCTAACGAAAATTTTAGAATGCTCAAAAATATAAAAAACTTAGTTTGGATTCTTGATATCACATTAAAAAAATGTTATGGCATAAGATCGATGAACAATCATTTTGTTCTTTATATTTTTTTAGTATTCCAGAACTTTCATTTTCTAAAATTATTAAGTTGCACATATGTATAAATTACTAGCATGCTAGCAATTTTCAGTTTTTTTAAAAAAAAAATTATTATATTACATTATACAATATGTTGTTTTTTAGATGAGCTAACTATGTTTTTCATATTTTCTACTACAAGATGGATAATCAACCGGATTTTGATGCTGATAAAGATGAAATAATAGTTAAATTTTTTCTATCGTATATCACGTTTCTAGAATCATAAGATGATGTTTCAGAGATAAGCTTTTGAAAATTTTATTCAATAGTAATTTTTACCTTTTAAGACATGTATAAAAATACTTTGATACATTCTTAAATAATATTTTAATTTTAACTGTTAATGAAAGAAAGAGGAATTCTTCTCTAGAACTAAAAGATCTCGATTGTATCACAATATCAATATTTAAATATATCACATCGATAAAAATAATATATATATATATATATATATATATATATATATATATATATATATATATATATATGCACACACACAATAGTAATAACAATAAAATTTTAAACGTTTTCTACCAAAAATGACAAACAACATTGAATTTTCTAAAAAATTAAATTAATTTTACAGAAATCAACTTCATCCGTCGTTTTGAAAGATATCAAAATTAATATCAAAAGTGACTGTGCCACTTTTTCATCGATTTAGACCCAAAAAAAGATAACATTGTTCACCATTTCCGGCCAATGTTTTTTGGCTTTTATATAATAGTGATAACAGGTGAATATATTTCTGTCACGTTCCAAAATAATTCTTAGACGTGACTGGCTCCCGCTAACACCACTTGTCGGGAGAATCAATATTTCATACATTTACATTGTCTACGAACACACATATATAAATCCACATATATGAAATAACCATTAATTCAGAGTAATTATCCAACAAGATACCGCATAAAGGTTTATAAAAACTACAGTAGTTTAGATATCAAATGTCTTACCCAAGTCCCACACTAAGTTCACGAAGCATCTAAACAGAGTTACATGAGTTCAACTTTTGGTCATGCAAACCCAACAAAAAGAATCATAATCTAAAAGTAACTAAAGCTGCATGAAAGCCTCCACAAACAATGCGAAGGCTCACCTTAGCAACACAATCCACACGTAAAGATCATCATCCACAAGTCTCTCTCTCCGCAACCGTATCTGCAGGTATGCAAGTAAGGAGTGAGTTGTATAAATATAACCCAGTAAGATCCTTGGCTCACTAATTTAAGTACTCCTGGGACAAGTATTAGAAAATACAACAATACCAAGAACATATAGTTATCACACACAGGAACTATATATCATAATAAGGTACCAACGAGGCTCAACAATCCTTTATCAATAACCATATATCTCAATACAATTTCATACAGAGAACTTATCATAATCTGTAATTAATGTAATTAGCCAACACCAAAAGTTTCGGGCAACATATACAATGCGTCAAATATATCAGGAGTATACACAATACTCAGGGCAGCATACACAATGTCGCATATCAAATCAATAAGCATACACAATGCTCAAGAAAAATATACACAGTGTCCCATATAAAATCAACAAGCATACACAATTCTCAAGGAAAGCATACACAATGCCCCAAAGGAATTAAGAAGCATACACAATGCCCCAATCTCACAGTACACAATCCTATCACATCACAAAATAATTTATAAAGGTAGTATTAGTATTCCTAATCATAAAATATATGTGACTGGCCTTGAAGACCGACGATTTTGTTAAGCACATGTTCGTCCTAACACATGGATCGGACAGATAAAAATATATTTTAAAATAACATTTGAAAAGCAAGCACTCAAAGCTTAAAGTTTCACTTACCTAGCTAACAACAAATTTTTCAACCTTGCAATGCATAGAATACCAACCAAACAACCTCCAATCGCCTCAATCTGTACAAAAATATTAATTGATAATATTAATTACGCAAGTTGGGGTCAAATCTCAGAATTTCTAAATTTTATGTTTTGAGCTAAACCTTAATATCTTGTACCGTAAGCTATGAATTAAAGGGGAAAAACTATAATCTTACATCACTATCCAAACTTAATTGGTTATTACTAATACGTTGATACTTGTTTTAAAATTATAATATATCCGTCTATATATAGCCAATCCCAAAATCCAACATCAAGAATTTTCAGGAGCTATCAATGGATTGGTGGCTTCAAGAAGTATAAAACAAATGTCAAAACTTTATAATTCAATAAGATGCTCAATTAATGATTGCCTAACTATTATATCTTCTAACTCGTCATTACACCATCATATTTATCTATTCATCCTAGAGTAAGTGGAATAATAGAAATACCTCTAAAATGCTAATTAAAATAGAAAGTTTGATAATATAAAAAGAACGATTATCTGAAGGAACCAGCAACAACAAGTGAAAATAACATTTATCTTTATTTTATCACTTTGACTAAAACCTTATCTTTTTCCATTAAAAATTATGGTGCCTACCTAGTCGTCAATCTCTCTTATTCAATTTTTCAACATATACAGTAGCATGACACAACTTAAACCCACTGAGATGGGAGCATCATAAAACTGTATATATATTTTTCCTCCTTTGGCAGCAACAGACGACAACTATAACAAGATAAAGTAAATTTCTATACCTAAAACCTAAGAAAAATTTCATACCTGATGAGAGTAATACTTGCTCTACTGATTTTTTACGCTACCAGACCTTCTTAAATTCCTGTCTATAATCATTTCTTTCTCCTCAAAAATAATGAAATTAATTGACCTAATATTTTTTATTCCTTCTGTAACTGAAACATGAAACAAGAGAGTGGATTTTGCCTTTTGGCTTGCTCACTTTAATTCACTTAATTTCTCCTAATTAATATTATTAATATAGGCTAATTACACATTTATCTCTTATTAAAAAATCTGAGTTATTACATTCTCCCCTACTTAAAAAAACGTTCGTCCTCGAACATGTCAATCATATAAACAACGTCAAATGAGTGAGGAAATCTAACTCGCACGGACAAGTGAAAAATAAGATGAACTATGAACAACCTAGGTAGCTCAAAAAAATAAATTTTGAAACACACTAACAAACTCTCTAACAGTAGAAAAACTATCAATAGTGACATTCTCAGCCTATGCATCATGGACAGTAGCAATAAAATCCAAACACCCATGATCATCCATTTGATGTGCCCTTACATAAAATACTATCGTTTCTTTAGTCACAGAGTCATACTTTTCCACACTAAATGTAGTTATAAGCTTAGCATAATCAATCAAAGCATAACAAAATGTCAATCAGTTCATATCCATAATCACATCAAAGTCAAATATACGCAAGCAAATCAACTATGGTATCCATTCGCTAAACAGATATCACATAATATCCATAAACTCTACCCACTAATAAAGTGTACCCCACTTGGGTCATAACCATATATAGCACAATAAGAGTCTCAAATATTCTTTCTAAGAAAAACAATAGATGGAGATACAAATAAATATGTAGAACAAAGATCAATAAGAAAATATCCCTCATGAGAACTAACAACATAATACCTGTGACTAATGCATCAGGTTCCTCATTATCCTGTCAAGACATAGCGAAGAATCTCGATGGTCCACCCCCAGTCTGAGAAACCTACGCATCCTGCCGATTTTATCCATAAGCACCATGTGGAGTAGATCTAGCCGGTTGAGCTTCGGCTTGTGCTCATACAACATTCGTTTCCACCTGAGTAGTAGCTTGACTAGACCCAGAATCTCCCTTAGGACAAAACTTAGCAATATGTCCCTGCTCAGCACAAGTATAACAAGCCCTATTTTTTCCATAACAACGACCAATGTGATTTCTACCACAATTGGAACACCACAGATGTTGAGTTGATTGATAAGAAATGTTAATCTTCCTCTGCATCTGTTATTCACCCTGTCTAGCTGAATAACTATTCCTTAAAGACTGTCCCACGGACTCTGACAGAGTAAGCCTGGACTACCCATGATAAAAAATACTATTACCCCCAAATTGAGCACCACTAAATACACCTGAATTACGTGCCCTCTTGTTTTCTCGATTAATCCTATCCATCTCATAATAGGACTCAAAATGGAGAGAAGTATAAAATACCTCAGAATAGGATCTATTACGCACATCACGTATCACTAAACCACGATAACGAGCCTCAAGTCCATCCACAAATCATCTTACTTTCTCCCTCTGATCTATAACTAAATATGGAACATACATAGACAACTCAGTAAACTTAGCTTTATACTTAATAACAATCATAGATCCCTATCGTAGCTCATTAAACTGGCATCTCATGTTATCTTGTTTGCTCAAGGGAATAAATCTATCCAAGAACATAGTTGAAAACTCTGACCAAGTGATCGGCGGTATCCTTACTTGTCTGCCCCTCAAAATGGAAGTCTACCAAGCCTCGAGAGACCCTGACAATAGAAAACTCACAAATTCTACACCACGAGTCTCCTTTAATTCCAAGGTAGTTAGTATCTTTTCACAATGATCTAAAAACTTTTGAGGATCAACAGAAGATGATGTAGCACCAAATTTCGGTGGCTTAAGAACCATGAAATTCTTAAGATCCTTGGGTTGCCCCACAACTTCAACCAAAAGATCAACTGGTTGAGGTGCCTGAAAAGTCACAACATTCAACTAAACTTGTGTCGACATTTGCGAAGTTGCCTGGGGAGTTGGAGCTCGACCCTGATTAGGCACCAATGCCTCAAGTATATTCAACATTCTTACCACTAGGTCTGCAGGCAATGTAACAGTAGGTGCAGAAACTGGAACTGTAGCTGGAGTATCCTGATCAACCTGGTCCTGTACTCGCTCAGGAGCCACATCTTGGAGCTGACCCCTATTCCCAACTCCAAGCTGAGGATCGGTCTATGTCCTACTCTGAGGCCTAAAAAGATGTGACCCAACTTAACCTCCACCACAGGTAAAACCATTCTAGGACCACATCCAGCAAGTGCGTTAAATCGACTAACAGAGGAAGAATACATTCTTGACCATATACAAAATAATATTTAAAGGTTATACTGAATTCAACACAACACACGAATAATGAATGAAAATGGGAAAAATTCCTAGATGTTTCTTAGCCACAAGTTCATAAGTATGGGCGGCTACATACCAATGAAAAAAAATCTACTAAACACTGCTCCATGACCCGGGACCTACAGCCTAGGCTTTGATACCAACTTTGTAACGTCCTAAAATAATCCTTAGGCGTGACTGGCTCCTGCTAACACCACTTGTCGGGAAAACCAATTTTAAATACATTCACATTGTCTACAAACACACATATACAAATCCACATACATGAAATAATCATTAACGTAGAGTAATTATCCAACAAGATACTGCATAGAGGTTTATGAAAACTAAGTAGTTTAGATATCAAATCTCTAACCCAAGTCCCACACTAAGTTCACGTAGTATCTAAAATGTGTTACATGAGTTCAACTTTTGGGCATGCAAACCAAAAAAAAAGAATCATAATCTAAAAGTAACTAAAGATGGATGACAGCCTCCATGAACAATGCGAAGGCTCACCTTAGCAGCACAATCCACACGTAAAGATCGTCAGCCACAAGTCTCTCTCTCTGCAATCGTATCTGCAGGTATGCAAGTAAGGAGTGAGCTATAAAAATATAACCTAGTAAGATCCTCGGCTCACTACTTTAATTACTCCTGGGACAAATATTAGAAAATACAATAACACCAAGAATATATAGCAATCACACACAGGAACCATATCATAATAATGTAACCAACGAGGCTCAACAATCCTTTATCATGAACCATATATCTTTATCTAATTTCACACAGAGAACTTATCATAATTTATAATTAAAGTAATTAGCCAACACAAGAAGTTTCGGGCAACATATACAATGCATCAAATATATCATAAGTATACAAAATACTCAGGGGAGCATAAATAATGTCCTATATAAAATCAATAAGCATACACAATGCTCAAGGAAAACATACATAATGTCTCATATAAAATAAACAAGCATACGAAATGTTAAAGGGAAGTATACATAATGCCCCAAAGGAATTAAGAAGCATACACAATGCCCCAATCTCATAGTACACAATCATATCACATCACGAAATAATTTATAAAGGGATAATTAGTATTCCTAAACATAAAATATATGTGACTGGCCTTGAAGACCATCGATTCTACCAAACACATGCTCGTCCCAACACATGGACCGGACAGATAAAAATATATTTTAAAATAATATTTGAAAAGAAAGAACTCAAAGCTTAAAGTCTCACTTACCTCGATAACAAAAAATTTCTCAACCTTGCAACGCGTAGAACACCGACCAAACAACCTCCAATCGCCTCAATCTATACAAAAATATTAAGTGACAATATTAATTACGCAAGTCGGGGTCAAGTTTCAATATCTCTAACTTTTATGTTTCGAGCTAAATCTTAATATCCCGTACCTTAAGCTATGAATTAAGGGAAAAAACTATAATCTTAACATCACTATCAAAACTAATTGGTGATTATCAATATGTTGATACTTGTTTCAAAATTATAATATATCCAACTGTATATAGAGAATCCCAAAATACATCATCAAGAATTTTTAGGAACTATCAATGGATTGGTGGCTTCAAGAAGTATAAAACAAATGTCAAAACTTTGTTATTCAATAAGATGCTCAATTAATGATTGTCTAACTATTATGTCTTCTAACTCATCATTACACCATCATGCATATCTATTCATCCTAGAGTAAGTGGAATAATAGAAATACCTCTAAAATTTTAATTAGAAAAGAAAGTTTGATAATATAAAAAGTACGATTATTTAAAGGAACCAGCATCAACAAGTGAAAACAACATGATCATTATTTTATTAAATTGACTAAAACCTTGTCTTTTTCCATTAAAAATTATGGTGCCTACCTTGTCGTCATTATCTCGTATTCAATTTTCCAACACATACAGTAGCATGACACAACTTAAACCCACTGAGATGGGAACATCATAACATTGTATATATATTTTTCCTCCTTTGGCAGCAACAGACGACAACTATAACAAGTAAATTCCTATGCCTAAAACCTCAAAAACAATTTATACCTGATGAGAGTAATGCTTGCTCTACTAATTTTCTATATTGTCAAACCTTCTCAAATCCCTATTTATGATCGTTTCTTTCTCCTATAAAATAATGAAATCAATTGACCTAATATTTTAATTCCTTCTATAACTGAAACATAAAACAAAGGAGTGAGTTTTACCTTTTGGCTTGCTCGCTTAGTTCTCTTAATTTCTCCTAATTAATATTAATAATATAGGATAATTACACATTTATCTCTTATTAAAAAAATCTGAGTTATTACAGTTTCTTCATAGTTGATACCGAATCTTTGAGAGAATCCTTGTGCAACAAGGCATGCCTTGAATCATAAAATTTCATTTTTCTCATTTCTTTTTGCACAAATAACCTTTTATGGCCAACTAATTTTACACCATTGGGGGTTTGTACTACATGTCAAAAAGTCTCACATTTAGCAAGTGAGTTCAATTCTGATTGAATTACCCCTTGCTATTTTTGCTAGTTATATCTTTGTTGATATTTTTTGACAAATTGAGGTTCAAGGTCATCGCTATCTTTCATAATGTTAAATGATACATTATATGCAAAAATATTATCCAGCATAATTTTTAATCAGCCTAAATTTATCCCATCGCAGGTAGCCTCATTGAAAGTTTGTTATACACAATCTAGGGTTCATTGATTTTTTTAGGAATATCAGGATTAATCAGATTTTGAATTTCTTCATGATATTCTTTTATTGTGTCAACTTTAACACATTTCATATTTTTTCTAGAATCCTTATCCTTGAGACCTAATGGTATACTATGCTTCATGTGTATTTGAATTCAAAAGCTATGACACTAGTAGATGGTCCTTTTAGGACACCAATTTGGACAAACATATTCATTACAGGGATATGTGATAGTGTGCACAACCTAATGTTTAATTACTTTTACTTAATAGTTTTATATGTAATAAACAAGTTGTCTAACATCTTCCAACAAGCAGTAAAAGCAAAAGATGTAAAAAGCAATAACATGTACCTCTACAGGATTGAAATCCCAACTTCACTAAATCGCAATGAGCCTTTCAACAAAAGATTACAAGCCTATGAAACCGAAAAATTATAAAATCTAATTTCTAAGCAATTTACAAACCTCCCAAGGTATATGATCTCAAGTCTTCGAGTTTTCAAACTTGAAGACAACAATCCTAAATCATTTTATACTCACTTAACTAAGATTACATCAACATTATAACTCAATAAATAACTTCTATTTCATGAACATGAAGACTCTTTAGCTTACTCTATACTAGGACCTGGTTCTGTGTTCCTTTAGTATATAAACAACACGATTAAATCAATTTTCAAATTGCTTTTTTGCTTATATAAGTGCATGAATTGTGTAGACAATTGATCTTCTATTTAAACACCACTCTCCAAGGATCTGCTCTTCAACAGAAACTCCACATTTATCCAAATTCTCTTTGCTTAGAACTCTATGTCAAGTAAAACTCCTAGCCACTTCAGTGTTGTAGTCAAACTCCAACTCTTCGAATTAGCACATGATTATTTTCTTTGAATTTATTAGAAATAACAACCATCCACACCTGGATTAGTGCTCACTTGTCCTTATTCATTGGTGATTTTAATTACAAGTTAAATTCCTTGAGATGTATGTTCATAAGCTTCTTTGACTTAAATGTTTCATGTCATTTTATCAATCATCAAAACTTTATAGGACCAACAAATATCTCATTTTTGATGATGACAAACCAATTGTTATTGTGCATTCAAACATCTCTTCATGTGGCACTAAAGTATGAAACATATTAGTTAATTGGTTATAAACACTGCATAACCCTTTATTAACTTCCCTCTCTTTATATTATTGAAAAACTAGGCCAATATTTAATCACATAGCAGATCAAAATAGGTATTAGACTACTCATGGCTATTGGGGTTATCTTAAACATGATCATCATCAACAACAACAACAACAGACCCAATGTATTCTAACAAAGTGAGGTCAGGGGGTAAGACGTACGCAGTCCATACCACTACCTCTGAATAAGTATAGAGGTTGTTTTTGATAGACCCCTAGCTCAAGATACAGAATAGTAGACATGGTGATGGATGACATAACAGAAATAGAAATACCAGACACAGAAATAACAAAGATAAGGCATAAGAAATAATAAAATATAAATCAGAGAAATACATAATACAAGATATAAGCCAGCACGCAATAAGAAAATAGGAACTGAGAGATTACGAATGGAATAGCCGTGTAGAAGTAACAAATACTCACAAATCATAGGCACATATGCACACAGTCCTAATAGTACTATCCCTCTAGCCTTCTACCCTTATCTGCGACCTCCACACCTTCCTATCTACGGTTATGTCCTCAGTAAGATGCAGTTGCTCCATATCATGTCTGATCACCTCCCTACAGTATTTCTTCAGCCTACCTCAACTCCTCCTAAAACTATCCAATGCTAGTCTCTCACACCTATAAACTAGGGCATCCACGTCCCTCCTCATCACATGCCCAAACCATCTTAGCCTTCCTTTCCACATCTTGTCCTCCACTGAACCCACTCACATCTTCTCTCGGATAATCTCATTCCTAACTATGTCCCTTCTAGTAAGCCCACAAATCCAATGCAACATCCTCATTTCCGCCACCCTTAACTTTTGGACGTGGGAGTGCTTGACTCGCCAACACTCCGCTTCATACAACATGGTTGAACGGATTGCCACTCTATTAAATTTGCCTTTAATATTAAGAGGCACTTATTTATCATACAACACTCCCGAGGTAAGCCTCCACTTCATCCAACCTACTCCAATACGATTAGTGACATCCTCATCAATCTCACTATTTCCCTGGATCAGAGACCCAAGATACTTAAAACTATCTCTCTTACAAACATCCTGGAAGTCTAACCTCACCACCACATCATCCTCCTACCTCGATTCACTAAAGTTGCATTCCAAATACTCCATCTTAGACCTACTCAACCTGAACCCCTTAGATTCAATGGTTTGCCTCCAAACCACCAATTAGTCATTCACGCCCTACCGCGTCTCATCAATCAGTACTGCATCATTCGTAAATAGCATACACCAAGGTACCTCACCTTGAATACTCTGTGTCAACACGTCAATCAATAATGAAAATAGGAACAGACTAAGAGTCGATCCCTAATACAACTCTATCTCAACCAAAAAAATGCTCTGAGTCTTCCCCCGTCATCCTCACCCTGGTCTTTCCTCCATCATACATGTCCTTAATAACTCTGATGTATGCCACTAGAACCCCTCTCACCTCCAAGCACCTCCAAAGAAACCTCCTTCAAGACTTTATCATACGTCTTTTCTAGGTCGATGAACACCAAGTGTAAGTCCCTCTTCCATTCTCTATACTACTACACCAATCTCCTCACAAAGTGGATTGCCTCTGTCATTGAGTAACCAGGCATAAATCCAAACTGATTCTCCAAAACAGACACGACCCACCTCAATCTCTATTCAACTACTCTCTCTCAAATCTTCATAGTGTGACTCAACAGCTTAATACCCCTATAGTTGTTGCAACTTTGAATGTCACCCTTGTTTGATATAGGGGAATCAACATACTCCATCTCTAAGTCTCAGGCATTCTCACCATCTTGAAAAGGTTGTTAAATAAATCTGTCATCTACCTTAGACTTCCCTATCAGCAGAATTCCAAAAATCTACTGGAATCTCATCCGTCTTTGTCACCCTACCCCTCCACATCCTACTAATAGCCTCTTTGACCTCTTCAACCTTAAAATGCCTATAGTAGCAAATCACAGCTCTCCTTTGAGTGCTCCAGCTCCCCTAACTCAAAGCCTCTGTCCCTCTCCTCATTCAAAAGTCTATGAAAGTGCTCCTGCCATCTTTTCTTAATGTGAACATCCTCGACCAGAACACTGCCATCTTTTCCCTTAATGCACTTCACTTGATCAAGGTCACGCCCCTTCCGCTACCTGGCCTTTACAAGCCTAAGCAACCTCTTTTCTCCTCCTTTCTCCTCTAACCCTGCATACAAACTCTCAAATGCTGCTGACTTAGTATCCATAACTACTAACTTAGCCTCCCTCTACCTTGTAAGCCACCCTATTCACCCGTTTCTCTTCTTCATCTTTACATTCAATCAACTTAACATACGCCCCCTTCTTAATCTCTACTTTTTTCTTCACTTCTTCATTCCACCACCAGTCCCCCTTATGCTGACCTGCCCGACCCCTCAAAACACCCAACACTTCTCTAGTCGTCTCTGAGATGCAGTTGGTAGCCCTATCCCACATAACATCCACGTTCCCCCTACACTCCCATGCCCCCATACCTA
Organism: Capsicum baccatum var. pendulum; assembly: GCA_030864225.1. Taxonomy (NCBI): domain Eukaryota; kingdom Viridiplantae; phylum Streptophyta; class Magnoliopsida; order Solanales; family Solanaceae; genus Capsicum; species Capsicum baccatum. The sequence continues at coordinate 37,360,146 of CM061561.1, forward strand.
CCACTTTTTTCCCTATCTCCAATGCACTTTCTGGCGTCAAATTACCCCACTTAATTCTAGGTCGATCTTCTTCGGACCTTCTCTTCTTGCTCTTCTTGATATATAAGTCCATCACTAGGAGCTTATAGTGGGTCGATAGGTGGTCCCTCGGAATGACCTTATAGTCCTTACATAACACCCTATCCCTCTTTCTAAGCTGCAGAAAGTCAATCTAAGTCTTGTCTATCGCACTTCGAAAGGTAATCAGGTGGTTCTCCTTCTTCGGGAAGCTCGAGTTCATGACCACCAGCCCAAAGGCCCTTGCAAAATCTAACAAGGCAGCTCTCTCACCATTCCTACCACCAAAACCAAAACCACCACGCACATCATCATAGCCTCCAGGTAAGACCCCAATGTGCCCATTAAATTCACCTGCTATGATGATCTTCTCCGAACTAGGCATACTTCTCACCACTTTGTCCAAATCCTCCAAAAATCTTTCCTTCACCTTCTCTTCCAAGCCCATCTGTGGTGCACAAACACTACACACATGCAACGTAAAACCACCAATGAACAACTTAATCTTCATCAGCCTATCACTGAACCTCTTAACCTCCACTACCTTAACTCTAAGCTTCTTATCCACTAAGATGCCGACTTTATTCTGATGCCTCTCACTCTCTGAGTACCAAAGCTTGTACCCATCCACATCCCTAGCCTTAGATCCTACCCACCTAGTCTCCTGAAAACACACAATATTAATCCTCCTATTCTTAAGAATCTTAACCAACTCTACGGACTTACCCTACAGGGTTCCAATTTTCCAAGACCCTACCTTCAACCTATATTCTTTCCTCTCTCGACTCCCTCTAACACCCCTTCCCAACCCAGCCTTAACACCTGACCTATACCCCTCACCCACCCCTGCCCTCCCTATTTCACCCCCTCTCAAAACTGCCCTCACCCCAACCCCTTCGTATATGACTCTATTCCACCATTGACCGCTCCATCCACTACTCAAACACTAAAACACAGCCCAAGGACAAAAAACCAATGGACAAAACAACCTTACAAAAATAGTCAGAAAAGGTACGCATAAAGTACACTATCCGGACTAGCAACTAGAACACACACAATAAAAATTCACCAATAAACAAAGCCACCGGTCACTTATATACTCACAAACAATAGGTAATAAGAACAAGAAGAAACGAGAAACAAGAGACAAGATATAAACAAGAGAAAAATACAAAACTAAAAACAAGAAACCAACAAGAAGGAAACAAGAACAAAAAATTCAAAGAACCCAAACAGTAGGAAGTGACTAAATAATAAAGTATAGATTTTGCCAGTGTGCCTGCGCGCTACTATTTTCTGGAAATTTTGATGTTGAAATTGGATGTTGGAATAAAGTCACTAGAAAAAAAGGTCGTTGGTGCTTCGCCGGAGCGTCTTCCGGTTATCTTCAACATGATCAGACAAAGGTAAACAAGCAGCATATTATTTTATTAAAGGAAATAAGAAGCAAAAGATAAAAAGCAAAAATGATAACCATGGCATTCATTATCTAGAACATGTTCTCTACTAAACATAAATATTTTTAGAATAAAAATAAACAACTAAGCATATGAGAAGGAAAGAGAAACACTGGATTAGAGCAAAAGGATCCTAAAGCACTAAGAAGAGGAATGAGGGGGTATTATTTGAGTAACGTGACAAATATCAGTAATATTTTTGGCTCTCCCATGATCCAACTCACCTTGCATAGACATAATTTGATCTTGAGAAGATCTATTTTCTTTTGGCGAGTGCCCTAAATGGCCTTCAACTCAGCAGACTTAACAGTAATGCATTCTTAAGATGCTGCAGTGGAGTATTAGAATGACCATTTTCATCATGATTGAGCACCCTTAAGGTGGGGCATTGCCATTTTCATCTTGATTGAGCACCGTATTCATATGATTCATACTCAAACTAGGTAAATCAATTTTTACCTCAATATCAAGCAATTCTATTAAAGTTGAATCCAAATAACTGGCCTCAGTCCTTCTTTCTTTTCTCTGAAGAATAATCTTGTGAACCACATCAAAATAGGAATGTGCATCGGTCAAATTGATTCAATTTATAAATTTTAATTTGTAAACATACTTAAACAATAACCAGTCCAATAAGATATTCATTATCACTTTTTGATTAATTGATTTTTAGTCTTTATTTGCTTGATTTTTGGTTTAACCAATAAGAAAATATTCCTCTAATTTTTTTTACTCTCTCTTATTTTTATTTGTTTTACACTATCTTAATGTATAAAGTCTATAAAAATTATAAGAACTAAGACAACAACTATAAAATACAAAAGAAAATAAGGTACATACTTAAAATGTAAAGCCACTATTATATAAGTATGAATAAAAAGATAATCTAATATAGTGTTATTGAGTTATCAGTTTAACCATTAACTAAAACCTTAAAATCAGAAACCAAATCGATAGCCCAATAAAAAAATTATAAATTCATTAAAAAGCATTAACCCAATACTGATAATTCAATAACATGTTTATTGGTTTGATTTGTCGATTTTTGCATAACCCTACATCAAACTAAAGTTTATGCTGGGGAAATATTTTCTTTTTTTCAATCCTATGATGCTGCACCAAATTTGGTTGACCAAAAAAATTTTTGGTATTGTCAAGAGCAGAGGCTATTTTATCTGGAGGTGGCCATTCCATTTTGACATAGTGATTCCACCCTCCTTCAAGATTATCCTAGATTCTAGTAATATCAGCATGGATAAGTTGAATAGGAGTATCCCAAATAGAGAAAGTAAACTAACTACCATCACTGAACCCATTGATGTAGAATTCAGTGACCTCTCTTTGCAAGCTTGCGTTGTACATATTATTGAAGAAACAAGTTAGAACACCCTTGATATGCTAACTTAGAGAGAAATATTGACATCTTAGGACCACCAAAACCAGTGACAACTCGATCCCTAACCATTGATTGCTTCTAACACTTAATAATGTTAGAGAGTTGAGAAGCGGGAGACACAGTGGTAGGAACTTGATCAGGATAGGAAACATTATATTAGTTGACTCAGCCTCAGAGTAAATAGAAGAAGCAGGTCATACAACCTTTTTTTTTTACGAAAATTTTGATTTTGAAGAAGCTGGAGATTTAGGAGATAATCTAGATGAAACTTTGGATCATTATTTAAAAACAGGTTCAAGAATGGGATAGGCAACACTTAGATCTTTGTTTACTCGATTAATCAGTAACTCCTCCTCAGTAGGAGCAACTGGAGGTGATACAGAAGTAGGAGATGAGAAGACCTGGATTTTTTTTAGTTGCTAAGGCAACCTCAAGAGTTGCATCCTCTTGTGTATGTTTGGATCTAGTATGAACCATTCTAGAGGAACTAGGAGCAGGGGAGGGATAAGTAACACTTCTATCTTTAGGAATAGGAATAGATTCACCACTATCTTTACTAAGTCTACTATGAACTTTCGGGTTCACAAGAGCAACAATAGGAATATCATTAGTATTAACAATAACTAGAGGAGAGAAAGAGTACCCAAGGAGTAAAGCATTTCATTTAATATGAAACAGTGATTGAAAATAATCTAACCAATGATAGGTACCAACTTTTTGACAAGGAAGGACACTTGAATTTTTGGTAGTAGTTTTGGAGTCCTTATTGAGTTAAAAAAGAATAAATGATAGAATCAGGTGTACTTAATTGTTCATATTTTGAAAGTAATGCAATTTATTCTAGTGTAGAAATACCTGAGAGTTAATTAATTTTTGGTCACAATAACTCGTTTGTACTACTTCTCTGCACAATATAATAAAAAGTTATATTACAAGAACTAAAATTTTGGTATTGGGTCACACAACTGAATGTGCAAGACTAAATAAAATAACTCGTTAAAATGAGGATGTTGAATTAAAAGCCTTGTTATTCTAGTCTATCCTTGGGGAGAGTCATGCGATCTTAGTCATTCCTATTAGAAATCAGGCAAAAATAAAGCAAACCACAAGCAAAAAGAAAACAAAAACACACAGATTTACGTGGAAGTCTTTACGGAATAAACCAAGAGCAGAAGCAGAGGAGGATTCACTATGAAAGGAGAGGAGTACAATGTGGAGAAATGTAATTTCTGAATAATCAAAATCGACCAACTAATTGCACTTATATAATACGTGCATACAAATAAGTCCTAGGACCAAAAATATAAAGGTCCATACCGCAGATCGGGATCTGTGGTGGACTTCGGGATCGGGCCTGTCTGCTCGATCCTTATGCTACCACCACAGACCCTACTGAAAATCTCAAACATGGGTCGCACCGTGAAACTTTTTGGGCCGGATCAACAAAACTCGAGTTACAACTCTAACAATCCCTAAGTCTAACCTACTCTATTCAAAATGCTCCCTACCTAGTGTCTTTGTAAAAATGACAGCAATCTGTTCTTTAGTACAACAAAATATAATTGAGATATGACCTTTTTCACATTATCTCTAAGAAAGTGGTGTCTTATATCAAATATTTAGTTTTTTAATGTTGATTCTTTTGAAATATTTATGGCACTAGTGTTACCACGAAAGATAGAAACACATCTAAACATCCATCCCAAAATTCTGCAATTATTACTTAATTTATAGTTATTTAGCACAGCAAGAGCCATATGCTACACACTCAACTTCAGCAGTTGATGAGGCAACAAAGTTTTGTTCCGTAGTGGACCAAGAGATCAAATATGATCCAAGAAAGTATGTCATACCTATGATTTTTTCTGTCAACTAAATAACCTGCATAATTGGCATCTGCATAGTTCATAAGATTGAAGTTACTTCCCTTCAGATCATAAGCCAAAGTTAGAAGTTCTGTAGGGATACCTTAGAATTCTTTTAACATCCCTGAGATAAGACTCCTTTGAATTGTCTTGAAACCTAGCACACAATCCAACACTACAGACAATGTTAAGTCTAGCTACTTGCAGTGAGATATAAGAGAGATCCAATCATTCTTCATATAAATTCTTCTCCATATATGGACCTATTTCATTATGATCCAACTTTCTGACAGTGACAATAGGAGTGTCAATCTCTTTTGGTTCTTCATTGAATCTTTTAAGCAACTCATTCATATATTTTTGTTGATAAATCATGGTTTCAATTGGAGTTTTTCTTATTTACAATCTTAATAAGAAGTTGACTTCTCTCATCATGCTCATATTAAATTCTCCATTCATGGGCTTTGAAACTCTTGAGTCATGTTCCCATAAGTAAAGGCAAAGATGATATTATCTATATATACCCGCACAATCAATAGATCTTTTCCATTTGTTTTATAAAGAGATTTCTACCAATTTTATCTCTTATATGCGTATGGTCCAATAAAATTTTTGACAAGCTTTCATACCAATCCCTTGGAGCTTGTTTCAGACCATACAGAGCCTTGTCTAGCTTATAGACATGATCAAAGAACTCAATACTTTCAAATCTTGGTGTCTACTTTACATAGACTCCTCCTTCAAGTTTTCATTTAAGAATATACTTTTCACATCTATTTTATAAAGAGTAAATTCTTTGAAGGCTACAAAATTTGTAAGTAACTTACTTTCTTCAAGCCTTGTCATTCGTGCAAAAGTCTAATCATAGTCTATACCTTCTTCTTGATTATACCCTAGGGCTACTAGTCTGGTCTTGTTTCTTGTAATTATTCTATTCTTACCTAGCCTATTTTTGTACCCTCACTTAGTTTCAATCATAATTCTATCTATTAGTAAAGGATTCAGGTGCCACACCTTAATTTTTAAAAATTATTTAACTCTTTAAGAATGACAATTATTTAATCTTCATCAAGGAGTGCCTATTTTGTATTTAAGAAGAATTAATGCACATAAATCCCTTAGACCAGACCTAGTGGTGATTCTAGATGTGAGATCTATAATAACATTATTGATTGGATGTGTACCTTGATACTTGTAACTTTTCAACACTACCCTATGAATAACCAATAACACTATTAGTAGTTTGTGTTGGTGTTGTGAGTGAATCATTTTCTTTATTTGTAGTTTCCTCTGTTGGTATGCCCAGAGTTTGCTCAACAGTTGGACCATGTGGTACAACTTATTCTTGTGCATGCTTATCAGTTTTTACTTTTATCCTGCATATTGGTCTAAAGCGTAGTATTAGATTCATCAGTAACAAGATGCATATTTTCTTTAACTCAATTTATTCTTTTTTTAAAACCATATATGTGTTGAAGATGTGTTGAAGATATGTCTCAGAAATAAAGTAGGAGTAGACAATTTTAATAGTTTGAAATTATTAGTATTTTATGTGGATTAGACTTAGGAATTAGTTATCCCTTTGTTATTTGAAGTAGAAATTAGTTATCCTAGTTGAATTGAAGTCTAGTTAGAAATCTAGCTATAAATATATGTCTTTGAATTATTAATAAAGAATTTACTTTGACAATACAATTGCAGTATTTTTTCTCTCCAACTCTTTCCTTGTTATTTCATCAATTTCAAAGCTAAAAACCAACAATTGGTATCTAGAGCCAGTTTCTTAAGTGATCAGTAAGAGATGAATTCTGAAAATAACTTTTTCCAATAGCTCCTCCTGTCTTTGATGGTGAGAATTATCATCTTTGGGCAATAAGAACGAAGACTTGTATTGAGGCTTTAGATCTTTGGGAAGCCATGAAGGAGGATTATGATGTTCTTTCGCTGCCCGATAATCCCACGGTGGCCTAGATCAAAAGCCAAAAAAAATCAGAAAATCAAAATCCAACAATTTTCATGAGAATTATAGCCTTTAAATCAGCAAAAAAAATTTGAATTTTCAAAAGAAAGAATATACTAGAGATGAAAGAATATGAGGCAGGAAGATATTGAATCTAATAAGGGAATTCGAATTGTAAAAGACGAAGGAATCTGAGACCGTCAAAGAGTACTCAGACCGACTTCTTAGCACAGTTAACAAGGTAAGATTACTGGGAACAAAATTTAAAGATTCAAGAATTGTTGAAAAATTTCTCGTTATAGTGCCTGAAAGATACGAAGTATCAATTACAACCTTGAAAAACACAAAAGACATGTCCAAGAATATTACCTTGGCAAAATTTTTAAATACATTGGAGGTGCAAAAGCAAAGGAGGCTTATAATGAAGGATGGTATGGTTTAAGGAGCTTTGGCAGCTAACCACAAGACTCAAAGCAAGGGTAATAATTCAAGAAAAACTACCCACCTTGCCAGCATTATGGCAAAAATAGGTCATCCTCCATTTAAATGTTGGAAGAGACCAGATGCAAAATGCAAGCTCTATAATCAACTTGTCCATGAAGTTGTGTAAGACCTCACAAAATTCTAAGCTTAACTCAGTCCCTTAGAGCTTGACAAGGGGCCCTATACTTAGAAATGTCAGCAAAGTGTTTGTACTTAGAACTATTTTAGCCTTTATAAGTTGGTTGTCTTATTTCACGACCCTCGTGACCTTAAAATATTGATCTTTAGGTTGATTCATGATCAGGAATGTCAATAGGTGTTCTCGGGCGAGTTTTGGATTTTTTGAACATTGTTTAAATCACGTTTGAAAGTTCAAACTAGTGGATCAATGCAATATCGATGCGTCACATTGCCTATCTCATTGATAAATGTTTTTCACAGCTCCCAATGCCAATTTTTAGTGAGCCGACGTAGACCTAACGCGGTGCGGTAGCATCGCGTTGACCCATTGATGCGGCGCGTCGGGCTACGCATCACTGGACACGTTTTCAGTCATTAAAAATTCATGTCCTCAGGGGTAATTGGGCTATTTTCCCACCTTATTTAGACCCAAAAACATGAGACTAAGTCATTCCTAGGGAAAAATTCATTCATTCATCACAAATTGCTCTCTAGAACAAACCCTAGGGCCTTTGATTTCAAATTTAGGACTCAAGAACTCACCATCAACCTTCATTAATTCAAGTATCTAGGTATGTGAAGTGTTCATCCAAGGGTTTCCTTCCACCTTTGGAGTTCAAGAAACTCTTTTAAACTATAAGTTGATTAATTTCATAGATTTCATGTTGGATTTGAATATAATCTTTATGGTGATATTAAATAGGTTTTCAATTCCATGATTTATCACAAGCTTCATGAAAACTAGCTAGTTGTGGATTGAATTATGTAAACTTCATGTTGAACTCTTGAATTGCAAGTTGAATGTAGTATCCATGATTGTATTAAATGTTTATTGATATGTGAAATGTCCATGCTCCCCAATTGTTTGTCAAAATGCTTATGTGAATTGACTAGTGCAAGCATGACATGCTATTATGTCATTTCATTCATGCACAAGCCCATATATATCAAGTGTTTGACAAAAATGTCTAAATGAAATCATTATTGGTAAACATGTACTATTATGCTACTAAAGTCATGTAGTGTTTTACTTTTTATATTACCAAGTCTTGGGGGTATTCAATACCCAAAATATATCTATTTACCTAGAGCTTTAGTAGTTACAGAACAGTCTTAGTAGCATCATGAATAGTAATACTTAGTAATCAGTCCTAGTCTTGGTTTAGTAATCAGTTCAGAACTCAGTGAACTCAGTTCAGTTCAGTTAAGTTAGATAGTACGATCAGTAAAAGTTCAGTCAAGCCTAGTAAAGTTTAGAATTTAGTTCAGTTTCCATTCAGTTGGGAGTAGGAATTAGCACCGAGTTAACCCAGGGATGGGGGTATTCCTTCCAGCATAGGGTTTGACCCTTAGTAGCAATCCCTGCATTACTGAACTACGTAGCCAGCGTAGGTTGAGATATCTTCCTGTCAGACTAGGGTTGATACATCTCATATGAGTTTTTCTGCCAGCGAAGGTTGACGAAAGTGCTTCCTGTCAGAGAGGGTTAACTCACAGCTTATCTTTATCCATGCTACGGTATTAACACCCTTCCAACTGGGGTTACAGGTTGGACCCCAATTCATTTGGAAAGTGGAATGTCGGTTAGATAACTAACTCTCACTGTTTCAGTCTCAGTATAGAACTCAGTTCAGTTCTACAGAGTTAGGACTGTCAGACAAATTCACCCAGCTCAATATAGAACTCAATTCCGTTATACAGAATTAGGACTGTCAAAAACAGTCACTCAAATATTAGTTAATCAGTATTCATAATTTATTATCCAGTGTTGACATGATCTCAGTTACAGTTTATGTATTCATGCATGTACTCTCATTTAATTATGTCCATATTACTCAGCTAGTTATGGTTCATGCATATGAACTCATGCATATCATCCTACCTCACTTAGCATACCAGTACATTCAAAGTACTGACACATACTTTTCTTTTGCAGTATGATGTCTTATGTCATAGGTTCAGATGCACGGGCTCCTAACCGTACTTAGCAGCCCAGCCTATCAGCAGCAAACTTAGTGGTGAGTCCTCATAGTTCAAGGATAAAGTATTATTTTTGTATTTTAGTATGCAGTAGTTAGAGTTATTTGGGGGCTTGTCCCATCAAATCCATAGTCAAACAATTAGAGCCTTTCAGACTAGAGTATTTCAGAAAGATGTTTCAGTATTCAGTATTTATTTCAGTTATGAACCTTATGGCAATTTTCATCCTATCTTCCGAATTTACTTAAGATATTTTATCATTGCAGTGTTGTTATTATTCAGTGCTCACAGCAGGTACCAGTCATTGGTTAGTTGGTGGTCCTTCAGGGTCACTAGCATCGTGTAGTGTTCGGGGTACATATTTGGGGCATTACAAGCTGTGATTTGCAAAAACAAATCTCAAAAATATGAAATATATGCATAATTCACCAAAGAAGAAGAATATCACTTATTTGTGGCAACATATTCTTTAACCTAGAAATCTAATTTTTGAATGATTGACAGTGGTTTTACAAATCACATGACATATGACAAAACTCTTTCTAAAGAGTTTCTGCCTTTAAAATTTAAGAAAGTTAGAAATGGGAATGGTGATTATATTTCTGCAGAAAGAAAAGAGAATATTGCAATCAAAATAATTTCATATACAAAAATAATTTCAAATGTCCTTTACGTGCCCTATATTGATAAAAGTTTGTTAAGTGTTGGCCAGCTAATGGAAGAAGGATTTAAACTATTGTTTGGAGGTAAATATTATCGAATCTTTGATTTCACTAATCATGAGATTTTACAAGTTGATATAAGAGGCAAAAGTTTCTTATTTAATCTAATAAAAGATGCACACAATTCTTGCAAGACCAAAGATGAATTGGCAGATTTATTCAAGAGGTCAAAATCAGTTGAGACTGTTGTAACGCTCCGAAATCGGCTCCCAAGACGTCACACGGTGCTTAGGATCACAAGTGACCCCAATCTAACCCTTCTACTGGCATTACTCATAAGCAACTGAACAAAAAGTATAAATCTATACAAATCTACGAAAAATAACTCTTTCCTGAATATGATAGATACAAAACTGAATTTACAAGATTACAACTCTGCTTTTACAACCAAATCTGAAATGGAATACATCAACTTCTACTGACTGTCTATGAAGCCTCTACTAGTACTGACTGTAGGTAGCCGGGTCATGACTCCTGACTAACCCAACTCAATACGACAGAATAAATAAAATACAACACTTCTCAAACTGTATAACTAACTCAAGCCCTTGAATCAAAAGGACTCATCACCTACTGACTGGATGTCGCGAAGTGACTGCATTTGAAGATGTACACTATACCTTTTACCTATATTATGAGAAAATGTAGCCCAAAACACAGGGTGTATGTGAGTCAGTACCAAGGAAATGTACCGAGCATATGGGGGTGCAATGCATATATAAAATAATATCTTAATATAATCACACTTTATAAAATTATGCATGCTGATATAAATGACTCACTTAGCTCAAATTAAAATCATCATAATCATAAGAGAGTAAAATATATCGGGTGAAACATGTGATTCATCATAATAAATCTCAATTCACTTCCATCTCGATTCCAAATCATCAAAGCAATCAAATCTCATAACAATTCTCTTTTGAATATATGTTCATTAAATCTTTCGAAAACAATGACTTTCTCAAACTCAGTCTTTCAAACAAATATGTTTTCATCTCAGCTAGAAGAATAAGACTTTTCATATTAGATAGGAGAATACACACACACATTAGGAGTCTCTCATAAGTGACATAAACCATGTGAGGGACATGGAGTCCAACGTCCAACCCACGTTGGCGAGAGCTGTCATATCCTTTCCATCGGAGTAGGACCTTAATCTTTTATTAACGAATGATCACTATATATAAATCAGCCTCAGGCTCACAACCTACGAGGGCACGTAGTTCTAGGAAAGTACCAATCCTACTATACCTCCTGTTCGGTGCTAAAGACTACTTCCGGACTTAGCTTTGATCTTTTCTAAAGAAAATCCACTAATAAATATTTCAACAATTCACAACGGGAGCCATCATGCTACCCCTTTCATAATAAATCAATAAAAGTGGATTTCTTTTCTCATCTCGGTTTTAAAAACAACCCTTTTTACGACCAAAAGGTCAAAGCTTCTTTATCATCTCAAATTATTTAAAATCAAGGTATTTATAACACATGATTTTCTCAAAATAATAATCTCAAATAGGGTTCCAAAATCCCATACATCAATATCACCATAAAACCTTCCAAAGTTTCATACTTTATGATATAAGCACAAAAATAATCACTTAAAACTTAAAATTTCAGCTTTATAATCATACATCTTGGTAAAGAAAATTAGCTTTGGGATTCAAATCTCATTGTGCTTATAGCACATAATTTCTCAAAGTACAATCTCAATTAGGACTCAAGGTCTCATACATCAAAATCATATTAAATTTTCTCAAGATTCATGCTTTTCATCATACATATATCTAACTTACTTTAAAATCTGGAAAATTCAGCTTTATGTACAAAAATGTCATTATTCTCATTCAATTCAACTTTTAAAATATAGAGAGTATCATAATCTCATGTAAAACCATATAGGATATAAATTCATGCTTCAAATTCATATCAAAACATGTAAAATAATGTATATTCATAAAAGAAAAATCAATTTGGGCACAAGAACGAAAGGGTGTTCTTATTGAAAAACCCCACATACCTTGAAATTGAAGCTTTGGATGAACTCTTAACCTTGGGACTCTATTCGTGAAAATAATAGGTGCGTCTTGTAGCCCTCAAAATGGGGATTCCGAACCTCGAAGAATTATTGAAAACTCATGGTTGAGTCTTCAAATATTTGAATTTTTAGGTTGAAACCCTAATGAATGTTCTTGGTGATTTTGAGAGAGAGTAAACATATTTTGATGTTGTGGGAGTTTAATCCCGTGTTATAGACATATATAGGGGTGTTTTGGGCACTTGAAAGTGAGGTATGCGGTGTACAACCCATGGCAGACCTTAAGGTGTGCGTCGCACACCTTATGGCATACATTTAAGTATGCCTCGCACTCCCAATCTCATACATTTGATTGGGCGGCGTATTGCCCATCGTACACCTTTACTGCCTCTCACAAAAATGGGCATAACTCTTCTCTTGGGTATCGAATTTTTGCAAAATTGGTATCATTGGAAAGCTAATTCAATTATCTATAATTTGATAGGTTTTGGGATGAAAAATTCCATGTATATTAAGATATATTCATGTTTGAAGTTGACCCTTGTAGAATCGAATGTCAAACTTTGGATGAATCAATTGGTCTTAGCTCAACCTTGTTCTAGGTCATTGCTATAAACATTTTCCACCTCTAAACTACTCCATAGACTAGGATAATGATCATGTAACTTGTATTAACATGATAATCACTTGTCTTAGAGCTTAGACGCGGAGGAACGACAGTTAGAATTCTAGCACGAAAATACGGGGTATTACATTATCTCCCCCTTGGGAACATTCATCCTCGAATGTGGATAGTTAACCTGAAACACAGAGGAATATTATTCTTCAAGCTATCATGTGTAACTGATAGAACTAAATCACTGGATCTCAAGAATAATGAGCTACTAAACTGGTAAAAATAACTATATGGCTAAGATAGAAACGAGAGTGTCAACTTATGAGTAACCATAACTTTGCACTGGATCTGATCTCATGAGAAAGGATGAGAGGTTTATGACATGAAAACTTGGGGTATTACAACATCCCCCTCTTGGGATCGTTCATCCTCGAATGATAATAATTTGATGAAAATACTAGGAAGAGACTGTGATACTACACAGGATACTTATGAACTGAATCATGACTTAATATCTAAAACTGAAACTGAGCTGAATTCATAATTTAATTGGACACAAACACATTGCCTCTTGGAATGTACATACGTATAAGACTGCGGATAGTAAGACTATCTGGAAAATTAAGAATCTATAGGAGCTTATCTCCTTGCTTGCTAAACTAGACTGCAGGCTATATGGACTGGATCATACTGACTACTCATACTCAAATGGAGTATTTCTTTAGAACTTTTCTACGATATTCTATTAACATTACGGAGCAATGGATTTGGGCATGATCTGAACAAAATATCTGACTAAGGAATCACACATTAATATAACTCTATAGCATGGAATATAATTATATAACTCATAAACTAGGATAGGATTGCTAGGCCGTAGGCAACGCAACTTCTTACTTTCAAGCTTAGCATCACTTCTCAAATGCTCTCTCAACTGTACTATTCCCTTTAAATACCATACTCATTTGATTCAACTTGTAATTCTCATATTGGCACTGCGAAATCTTTCTACTAAGGTCTAAACTAAACTAAGTTCTCTCACCATGATCAAGCCTAACACTAAATCACAAGATACAACATGTCAAACCACAATACTAGTCTAAACCACAAGGTTCAATATTCTATATCTTCTTAGAGCTCACACCCTAAGTATAACATGCCTTACCACTTCAATGACTAATTTAAAACTCTTGATATGGATTCACTAGTGCATATTGCATTCACCATATTACACCCAACATGATATTCAAGCCTATCATTAAAAATCACATAGAACTTTAAGGCAAATACCCCTAAAGGCATACTGCGCATATTCTCTAAACCTTTATCAACAACAATTTTATTGCACTATTCTTAAAAACATACACACAATTTCTAACTAACCATGACATGTATCAAAGACTTGGCCTCAATCTTACTTCATACTTTATCCTTAGATAGAAAAGCATAAATAATCTTTCTTAATGAGGATCATTAACTCTCTCACATATAAACCATTGCTTATCCACTATCATCACCACTATCTTAACATAGGAAGAGGTCACCAAAGGGCTAACACATATGAACTAGAAGCACGAAAACTACAATACATAACATTAACACTTAACTTTGTCCTGAGGAATAAAATATCAAAGGCATGGATTCATTAAAGAAATCTAAGTTGAGGACATGCATGATATAATGCGAACTTCACTAGTATCATGAGTTTAAAAACTGGTCATACTCTGAAACATGAGTTTATACTTATCATGAGATATTCAACATAAGACTGGAGTTCATAGATTCATAAGAGATAACTCGAATCATAGAGTGAAGCTGTTACATGCTTGCTAGAAGTTGAGAATGGGCTTGAGCACACATGATAGGTATAAGCATAGGCATGTGGCATGGATTTGTCAAGCAAGTGATGGATTTGGTGTTGTAGTGACTGAAATCCAAGGAATACTCTAGAGAAAGAAGGGATCACTGTCTCATCATAACTCATTATTGACATGCATCACAATCTAATTCTCAAAACTCAGTTTGGTTCTTCACTAACCATATCCCCATTAGATCAAAGCTGGTATTCTAAGTATGATGGTGTACTTCATATCCTTGAGATTAAGACATAATTTCATCATTCTATTATCTACACATAAATGCTAAACTCACAAGAATAAACTAATTTCGAACTTACCGACTTCATTCTTTAACAACCCATCCATATGACATCCTTAATTCCTAGCTTCAATAATCATCATCAAAGACTTACACTCTCATTTGCAACCATATCTACATCTCTAATCACATAATCATAGACTACCAAGATCACACTTCTATACTTATATTTTTCCCAAACCATGAGAATAAAATCATACTAAAAAGACTCAACATCTTCAATCATAACTCCGTAACTTAGCTATCAAGAACAACATAAATTATTTAACTAGCCTTTCTCCACCTAGAAACTCAACGTTACTACTAACCACACAATATGCAATAATCCTCAAAAAAATAATGCAGCCCCATAGCACCTTGGGTACACCTCTACACCATACTTAATTATGAACACATGATCTTATACTCTTGCATGCACTGTTCAGGCCTACTAGATCACCTCCATATAACTAGCATCAACAACCGAACCATCAACTGTTCAAACTTAATGTTTAGAGATAAACATGATTTACAACCCAATCTCACACACAATTTTCACTTCAAAACTATAGAACATAGCATTCAGAAAAACTAGTACACAATGACAATCGATCATAATCATATGGCCTATCTTATTCATAATCTGTTAACACATCCTCCTTCTTCACATCATAACTATTTACCCATCTTCACACCTAAATTAATTTCATAGCTCTATAAATTTCAACTAAACTTTCTCTTGCAATCTCAGGAAAGCCTAAATTACAATACTCAATCACCAAGTACTTCCATCAAAACCTATACTTTCCTAGCACAACAAATACCATCAATAACTTTTTTCATACTTCAAGCAAACAACAATCCACCTTAACTAATAATATTCTTCTCTAACTTCAATAAACTAACAAAAAAGGGTATATCACTTCATTACTAATTCAATCATAAGCAAAAATTCAGCTATATATATTCAATAAATCGCCCTTACCACCATTCGTCCTACTACACTTCTAAAACCACAAGTTCAACAAGACTTTCAACTAAACGTTACTACTTCTGTCACTACACAGAAGCCCACACTTTCAATTAACACCAGAACAACAAGATAAACAACAAGTTGCTAGTGAATCGAAATAGGCCTCACACGGCTTCACTAGACTTTGGTTTTGTATTTTGATTAAGAAAATTAGATGAATAACAAAGCAACTATGCTAGTGAATAAAAATAGGCCCCACGCGGCTTCACTATACTTTGATTTTTCACAAACACATTGATAACAAAATTACGTAATACAAGAGATAGAAACCTGACACACAACATTCAATGATCTAAGAAGACACTACTCTATCTTAATTTAATAACTCATAAGAACAAGGGAATAAATTAAATTTGAGGGACTTATCACACACTAGAAGGCTCCTCTCAAGCCACTTTATGAAACTTTTGAAACTTCTGCCAGCAAATATAAGAGCATTATCGGGGAAGGAATTAGAACTTGTCGAACATGTTACCTCAAGAACAATATATAGATAGAGAAGTATAGATTATCATCATGGATTCTGAGGAGAAATTTGAAATCATATCTGACTCGAGATTTGTGCATAATTTCTACAGGCCTGATAAAGCACTTCAATTTTTAGAACTCAAAAGTACTGATAGGATACTTTTGTAGCTCTCTTACAATTCCATAACTATCTATGGAGAATTAAGCTCAACTATTTCAAATACCTTGAAAATAAGCCAGAGGTGTCCTGACTAGGGTAAGATGAGAATCTATATAAGTTTCTTGGAGAACTTTTCTATAGCATGATTTAAGACTTGAAAGAATGGAGACATTTCCTAAATGCCCTGTAGCCTCTCGAAGAAAAGTACAGACGTCTTCGTACCGTTCCGCAAGACTCTACTAGACACGGCTTCATAGACACCCTAGGACACTTGAACTCTGTGCTCTGATACCAAGTTCGTAACACCCTAAAATTGGGTTTCGAGATGTCACACGATGCTTAGGATCACAAGTGACCCCAAGCTAACCCTTCTACTAGCATAACTCATAAGCAACTGAACAAAAAGTATAAATCTATACAAATCTATAGAAAATAACTCTTTTCTGACAAATTAGATCTAATAGGGCATGAGAGTAGTAAGGGGAGAGAAGGTGCCCGTTCTGCTAATTATAACTAGGTAGAGTTTAAATTTTGTGCATTATTAGTGTACAAAATATTCTATAACATCAAGTAAATTTGATCTGTTATTATAGATTACCTAATTTTTTACATAAATATTGAAAAAGAAAAAATTGGATAACCTGAAATAACATATCAAGTTTTACTAATAATGTAGAAAATTTTATACAATGACTGTGCACAAAACTTAAATTCAACGAGGGAAGTTAAAGCAGGACGGATGGTCATGGAGTGACATCGTCATTTAGTTTTTCTATTTTATATAATATGATCCCCTTGACCAAGAAAACAAAAAGAACTACTCAAACGAATAGAATACCTATTGTTTGAGGTTAGAAAATATTCTTATGATTTGCCTCAAGAAATACAGCTTTTTAATGTTCACACGAGTAGCGGCGTAGCTACATTCATTCAAGGATGGTCACTCGAACATTCATATCGAAAAATTATACTGTGCATACAGAATATAATAATGTGCATATAGATGAAAACAACATTTGGAAATATATATCGAAGTCTTGAACATCCTTAGCAAAATTTCTAAAATCAACACTGCACAGGACATTGGCAACAACTGCGAATTTATCGATTGTCCATCTGACACTAAATTCAACAATTTTGTGTTTGTTAAGTTGATATACAATGCAACAAATCAATTCACATTTTACTTCTTTGTGTATTTTTATGTTTAATTTTCTAGATGAAGACAAACTTGCGCACCGTTTCAACGAGTAGTTGTATTAAACAAAGAAATCCAATCATACAATAAGTATTAAATTCTCAAATTTACTTCACCAACTTTAACTATTGCAAATACAAGGTAATACTTGTTGTCTTTCAATATTTTCAAGTACACAAAATCTATAATTCGAAAGAATAACTTCAACACTATTTCAAGTATAAAATAAGAACACTATTAAGTACAACAACACCCTCAACACAAGATCAAAGTGATCTTTCTAAGAAATGTGTTTTTTTAGAAAAATAAGATGAAACAGAAATGGATAAGTCCTCCGAATTCACGGAGTTTCCTTAAGGAAATAATTCCCCTCAAGTACCCGGGGTTGCGGAATTTTCCTCCCAAGATAAAATGGTCAAACAAACCAACTGTAGCGGTACCTCAAACAATTGGAATCTCTTCGAACTCACTCAACGATTAGATGATCACACAGAATGTTTTTCAAGACAAGAAGTGTTTGTATATTCAGAAATTTTCATATCTAAACCTGTGGATAAAAGAAGGTTTATAAAGCTATTAGGTGCCCCTTCTGAAAGGTGGAAATGGTTCACTGAAAAAGTGTATCCCTTCTGGAAAATCTTGTTTGTTCATTTCAAAAAGTGTGACTTTTTCGAATAGTCACAAATATACAAACGGGCATACCATTTCACAAATTAGTGTGTCTTTTCATCAAAGGGTTGTATCTCTTCCGAAACAGCATTTCGTATTCTGCACTGCATTTGAATTTCAAAACAGTCTTACTGCATGCACGTTAATAGAGGATTTAAAACACACAAAAGTTTTTGTTTATGTTGTGTTTTTCCCTTTGGTTTTTTGGATTAAATTTCTGTCAAATAAATGTTATCCAAAAAGATAGATACCGAAGTCGAAGTCGAAGCCGAGCCGAGCAAGCGACAACGATGACGGCGCGAGGCACATCTTTGTTCTTGCCTCACTTACCATATGGATTAAGTGTTTCTTAATATAAACACTTAAAAGTCACATTCTCCCACCAATGTGGGAGAATTAGTAGACTTTCCAATTTTAGAGTACACTTTCCATATTAGTGTTTTCTCAATTTTTTCCTCCACTTAGTTTCCTCCATTTTCCATTCACACTTCTCATATTGAACCCAACAATCCGCCACATAAATGATGAATGACTACTTGTTTCGTAAAACTTTACGAAAAAGTATGTGATCATCAAGTAAAGACTGATTACATCTAGATAAGTGGGTTTCACTTTGAACTTTTCATAGTGAACGTGCATCAGATGCACTCGGTCAATCGATAGATTTGATATCTTTGAACCGCCAAGCTTCAATGTACACCTAGATAACACATGTCACACAACCAGCCTTTTACCGTTTATGGTTCTAATAGTTTTGTTCATTTCAACCATGAACACGCCTCAGTTTCATGAGAACTTAACGAATAGGCTTTACTAACATTCTCTTTAAAACGGCTTTGACTTCGCCCTCACATAGGTGATTTCTAAACGTTCAATCCTGTAGATTAAACTATTTGGTCAAATTTGCCAAATTTAGATAATTATTAAAAGACTCCACACCATAAGTCTTATCCTCGTTCACTAAATATTGTCTACATCATGAGAATGGGTTGGGTAAAATAAAATTGTTGAACCTGTCAGACACAATTTTGTTTGATCTCCTTGAACCTAGCTCTTGGGATCTCGAGTCTTCTAGGTAGATTTACCGCCATGCTGACTTGTCCTACGCCTTAAATACATCTCTTGGATATCCCTTCAGGTCTTTCTCTAGGCATGCTTTTTGTAAGTGGATTTGAAATATTATGCTTTGACTTTACATAGTAAACAGTGATAATTCCACTAGAGAGAAGTTCTCTAACGGTATTATGTCTTTGTCTTATGTGATGAATTTACCGTTGTACATCATGCACCCTTCCCTACCTATTGCCACTTGGCTACCACAGTGTATATATAATGGTGCCACTGGTTTGGGCCAATAAGAAATATCTTTCAAGAAGTTTTGGAGTCATTCTGCTTCTTCACCGATTTTATCCAATGCGATAAATTCAGATTTCATTGTAGAGCAAGCAATACATGTCTGCTTAAATGATTTTTAAGAGACCGATCCTCCACAGATAGTAAATACATATATTCACTCGTGGATTTTACTTCATTAGATCTGGTGATCCAATTTGCATCAATATATCCTTCAAGTACGACGGGATATTTATTATAACACTAAGCATAGTCTTGAGTGTATTTAAGATACCCCAAAACTCTTTTCATTGCCATCCAATGAGTTTTGTTGGGATTACTCGTGTACTGACTCAACTTACTAATGTTGTGTGCTATGTCTAGTCATGTATAATTCATTATATACATTAGACATCCCAATACTCTTGCGTACTCCAATTGTGAGTCACTTTCGCCTTCATTCTTTTGAAGTGCTAAGCTCGCATCCAATGGAGTCTTGGCAATTCCAAATTCTAAATACTTAAATTTATCAAGTACCTTTTCGATGTAATGAGACTGTGACAATGCCAACCCTTGTGGAGTCCTATGGATTCTTATTTCTAAGATCATATCTGCAACTCTAAGATCTTTCATATCAAACTTGCTCTTGAACATTCATTTTATAGAATTTATGTCAGAAATGTTTCTACTGATGATCAACATATCATCCACATATAAACAAAAAATTACTTAGTGATTTAGAGTGTCTTTAATGTAAACACATTTATCACATTCATTTATCTTGAACCCGTTTGCCAATATGATTTGGTAAAACTTCGCTTGCCACTATTTAGGTGCTTGTTTTAGTCTATAAAGTGACTTCACAAGTTTACACACCTTATTTTCTTTTCTTGAAATCACAAAATCCTCAGGTTGTTTCATGTAAATTTCTTCCTCCAATTCTATATTTAGGAATACTATTTTCACATCCATTTGATGGATTTCAAGACCATATACCGCCGCCAAGGCAATTAACATCTGAATTGACATTATCCTCATTACAGGAGAGTATGCATCAAAGTAATCAAGGTCTTCCTTTTGTTTAAAGTCTTTTACTATAAGTCTTGCCTTGTATTTTTCAATTGTACCATCCATTTTCATTTTTCTTTTGAAGATCCATTTAGAACCTTAAGGTTTATTTCCTGGAGAAATATCAACCAACTCCCACGTATGGTTGCTTAAGATTGAATCAATCTCACTGTTGACTGCCTCTTTCCAAAAGAATGATTCCGAAGATGCCATCGCTTCTTTAAATGTTTGAGGCTTATTTTCTAAGAGAAATGTTACAAAATACGATCAAAAAGAAGTTGACGTTCTTTGACGTGTACTATATCTTAGATTTCTACCATTATGTATATCCTCACTTGGATCATCTCGAGGTCGTTTAAACCCCCCACTAGATTGTTCATGTCTAGTTTTATATAGATAAATGTGTTTAGAGAATTCAGCATTATCTAATTCAATTACTGTATTTTCATTGATATCCGAATGTTCGGATTTATGAATCAAAAATCAACATGCTTTACTACTTTTAGTATATTCTATGAACACGCAGTCCACAGCCTTAGGTCCTATCCTTACTCTTTTGGGCATAGGAAATTGGACCTTTGCTAGACACCCCCACACTTTGAAATATTTCAAGTTGAGTTTTCTTCTTTTTCATTTTTTATATAAAATTGATTGTCTCTTACTATGGGGAACTCTATTGAGTATTCTGTTAGCCGTAAGGATAGCTTTCCCCCAAAAGTTTTACGGTAAACTTGAACTTATTAGTAAGGTATTCATCATTTCCTTCAAGGTTTGATTTTTTCTTTCCGCAACTCCATTAGATTAAGGTGAATATGGGGCTGTAGTTTGATGGACAATTCCATTCTCTACACATATTTGCGCAAAGGGAGATTCATATTCTCTGCCCTTATCACTTCTTATCGTTTTGATCTTTTTCTCTAACTGATTTTCAACTTCTGTTTTATATATTTATTGCTTCATCCTTACTATGTAGAAAATAGACATAACAGTATCTAGTGCAATTGTCAATAAAAGTTATAAAATATTTTTTTCCACCACGAGGTGGTGTCGACTTCATATCACAAATGTAGTGTGGATTAAGTCTAAGGGATTGGAATTCCTTTCAATGGACTTATACAGATTCTTAGCTTACTTTGATTCCACACACGTTTGACTGTACTCAAAGTTCAGCAAAACTTCTAAGTTAATCATTTTTCGCAATGTTAATGCCTAATCATTCATATCACAATCATAAAACTCAAGCAAGTAAAAAGAAACTGAACTTTTATTGATTTCAACATTCATTACATTTATTTTAAATAGGCCCTCAGTGAGGTAGCCTTTTCCTACATACACTTCTTCTTTACTAAGTACAATATTTTCAAAAACAAATACACATTTTAATCCATTTTTGTCTAGAAGTAATATAGAAATTAAGTTCGTTCGTAATTCCAGTACATACAGGACATTGTTCAAAGTCAACACTTTGCCTGATGTCATTTTCAGGAAGACCTTTTCGGTTCTTATAATTTTAGCAGTTGCGAAGTCGGCCATATACATCTTCTTCTCACCTTGAGCCAAAGAAAAAGCAACAAATAACTCCTTATTAGCACAAACGTGGCTGGTGGTACCCGAATCGATCCACCATTCTCGAGGATTGCCCACCAAGTTGCATTCGGACAGCATGGCACAAAGATCGTTCATTTTTTTATTGGACTCAACTATATTTTCTTGTTACTTCTTCTTTCCTTTCTTTGGGGCAAGACAATCCGTAGACTTGTGGCTAATATTGCCACAGTTAAAGCATTTTCTCTTGAATTTCTTTTTGAGTTGATTGCTTTCCTGTCCAGCTTTCTTCCATTTTTTGAAGTTGTTGTGGTCGTCTTCTACAATATTTGTTCCACTTATTGCAGAATTTTCTTTCGACCTTCTTTCTGCGGCCTTATTATCTTCTTCAGTGCGCATTCTCACTATAAGATCTTCTATTGACATCCCCTTTCGCTTGTGTTTTAAGTAGTTCTTGAAGTCTTTCCATAACGGTGGTAGCTTCTCTATAATTGTCGCGACTTGCAATGCCTCATTCATGATCAAACCTATAATTAAGTTCTTGTGAACATCAAGAATAATTTTAATATATTCAAATAAGGTATTCAACAAAATCATACCTTCTGCGAGGAGATCATGGATGATCGCTTGCTGTTCTTGCACTTGGGATACAACAAACTTAATGTCAAATTTTTATATTCCAGGAATCTTGCAACGAAGAACTTTTTGGTTCCCGCATCCTCAGTCTTGTACTTTCTTTCCAGCGCCCCACACAACTCCTTTGTCGTCTTCATCCCACTTACACATTGTATTTTCCTCATTTATATTTCAGGAATCTTGCAATGAAGAAGTTGAGGCTCATTTTTCCTCTCAACTTCTTTTTTTTATTTTTTTTGTTTTTTCTTTTTAAATTTTTCTCGGCCTTTATTTTTTAACTTTTTTATTTTTTTCTCAATCTTTATTCTTTTCTTTTTCTCCTCTCAACTTCTATGTTTTCTTTATTTTTTTCTTTTTTTATTTTCTTTGATTTTAATTTTTTTAAAAAAAAAATTCATTTTTTTCTTTTTCAACAAATTTTATTATTTTCTTTTCTTTTTTTTTCTTTGGTTTCTGCCAAACAACAAGTTATGACCATGTGCAAGAGTTGACACTACCACATTGTTGTATCTTAATTTGTGGCATGTTCTATAAATTTCGCCGTAGAGGCAAGACTTAAGACTTTCAAACAATAAGTTACATTCCATGGACAAGAGTTGACACTACCACATTGTGTTTTAATTTATGAGATTTTCTATAACCTTACCTTAGATGCAAGACTTAGTCTAAGGACTTTCAAACTACAAGTTATGCCCTATGGGTAAGAGTTGACACTACCACGTTATGTCTTGATTTATGAGATGTTCTACAACTCTTGTCTTAGAGGCACCACTTATCCCAAGAATTTTCAAAGTGGGTAAGAGTCAACACTACTACATTATATTTTTTATTTATGAAATGCTTATAACTCTTATCTTAGAGGCATGATTTACCCCAAGGACCATCAAACAATAAGTTATGCCCCATGGGCAAGAGTTAACACTACCATATTGTATATTGATTTATAAGATGCTCTATAACTCTTCCCTTAGAGGCAACACTTAGTCCAAGTGATTTTAACCAACAAGTTACGCCCTATGGGAAAGAGTTGATACTACAACATTGTGTTTTGATTTATGAGATGTTCTATACCTCTTGCCTTAGAGGCAAGACTTAGCCCAAGGGTTTTTAAGATATAAATTATACCCAATGGGCAAGATTTGACACTACCTCATTACATATTAATTTATGAGATGTTTTATAAATCAAGGACTTTCAAACAATAAGTTATTCCCATGGGTAAGAGTTGACACTACCACATTATGTTTCGATTTATGCGATATTTTGTGACTCTTGTCTTAGAAGCACGACTTAGTCTAAGGACTTTCAAACAACAAGTTACGCCCCATGGGCAAGAGTTGACACTACCATATCGTATCTTAATTTATGAGATGTTCTATAACTCTTGTCTTAAAGACAAGACTTAACCCATAAGTTACGCCCCATGTGCAAGAGTTGACACTGCTACATTGTGTCTTGATTTATGAGATGCTCTATTAGTTTGCCTCTAAGATAAGACTTAGCCCAAGAACCTCCCAAAAAGATAAGTTACGCCTAATGGGCTAGTTTTGACACTATCACATTGTATCTTGAACTATGAGATGTTCTATCTCTTGCCTTAGAGGCAAGACTTCTCCCAAAATATTTTCAAACAACAAGTCCTGCTGTTAAATTTACTTTGAAGCCAAAGAAAAGAAGAACCCTTTGTGGATTATCCAACTTTCTATTTATTAAAAAAATATAATAGAAGTTGAAAAAAAAATTGAACAAAAAATTTGAGAAAAGAAAAAAAATGAGAAAAAAAGAGAATAAAAAATAAAGATTAAGAAAAAAGAAGAACAAAAAACAAAAAAAAAAGAGAAAAAAATAAAAAAAAAGTTTGAGAAGAAAAAGAAATGATAGAAATAAAACTAAATAAATGTTGAGATAAATAAATTTAAAAAATAGAGAAATGAAGAAATAGAAAATGTTTGAGAAAAAAGAAAAGAAAGAAAAAAATAAAAGAAAATAAAGTTTGAGACAAATGAATTAAAATAAGAAAAACAAAAATCAAGGAAAAGGAAAAAAAAGGGAAAAAAACTAGAAGTTGAGAGACAAATGAGAATGAAAAATATAAAAATATTTGAGGTGCAGAGGGATAAAAATGCAATTGTACTATATATAAACAGAAAGGAAGGTTAGTTCTTAAAGACTTTTTTAATGCGGAAAAAAAAGTAAAAACATCCACAATGAATTGGAGGCTATACCCTGTAATTTTATATTTGTTATATAACTTTAAAAAATATATTTTTGCCAACCACTGAGCGAACCACATTTTGATATAATTTTGTTATAATGGATTCATGCTAGCTAAGTTCGGAGTCAAAAAGAATAATTTTTTTATTAAGAATTTCAAAGGGGACAATTGATCTGCAAAGAAATCAAAGGGAATATAACGCTCTTCGTTGAACGATTTATCTCGAGACAATGCTGGGTGTGTCAGGCAACACTCACAAAACGCTTGGTGTCCAGTAATTTGCTCTTATTATTTTCTTTAAATAAGCAAAGTCTTGTTGTATTTTGGTTATTCCTTCTTGTTTCGGCTATATGTAAGTTTATCTTACTCTCGTTTCTTGTATAAAAATGTAGGAAGAGACAGTAAGAGCAAAATTCTATTCAGACGGTAAAATTTTATATGAAGTTGACTCTGTAATATATAGTTGGCAACCTGTAGTTGTGCAAATGTTTTTATTATCACTTAAAGAGTAATTCCAATGCTTCCTAAGAAACAAAATGGGTATAAATGATCCAAAAAATGTAGTGGTTATCACTAGGGGTGGGCGTATTTTTGTTTAAACCGAAAAAACCAAAATTTAATTTTGATTTCGTTTTTTCGGTTTTTCAAATTGAATTTGGTTTGTAATTTTAGAATTTTGATTTTTTGGTTCGGTTTTCGGTTTTAAAAAAAATCGGTTTAAACCGAAAAATCAAAATTTTATAAATAAATAAATAATATATATATTTTATTATATAATATATATATATGTAATATATAATATTATATTATATATATATTTAACATAATATTATGTTTTACATATATATATATATATATATATATATATATATATATATATATATAATATTTAGTAATTCGCATTCACAATTAACATTTAACAGCAAATTCGCATACGCCGCAGGCTGTTTATGGATTGTTTTAGTGACTCAAATATTTTCTGGACTATTTTGGTGACTTTGGACTGTTTTATGAACTATTTATGCAGAAAGTATGTTGCTTCATGGACTATTTTTACCAGATTTGTGTTTTTTTGTAGACTATTTATGCAAGGTTATATTATATGTAATGATTAATGACGTTATGTATTATGTAAAGCTTATGATTATTTCATTTCGTTTCATCCATCTTGAGTTATTTATAATTATTTATATTTGGGAATGAAAAACAGGTTTGAAAAAAATAATTTTTCTAAAAAAATTCATCAATTTTAAATGCTTAGTTATGAAAAAGAGAGGCTAACTACTTTAATATTTCAAATTGAAATAAAAACTCGAAATAACCGAACCAAATTTGTAAAAACTGAACCAAATCAAATTTATTTCGGTTTGGTTATGGATGTCATTTTTGTCAATCCAAAAACCGATAAACCGAACCGATATTAAACAATTAGACCGAACCGACTGAACGCCCACCCCTAGTATCACTGGACGATATCCAACTTCTTTTCCTGCCAATAGAGTTATAACATATAGTGAGACTTGTATTTGAAATGATGATTCGTTGTCTATACTTCTCTGTACTATTAAAATATTTGGTAGACGCATTAACTTAACAAGTCTTGGTATATATGCATCAATTGAACATTGTCCTATCATTCAAAAATCCACCGACACTGAATTTGATCTTTGTGATACTTTAGATTTATCAAATCTAAATGTTGGCTCTTCAAGGGGTATAGTCCAACAAAAAACAATGGAGGGATTTGGTACGCATTCAAATGATATAAATAAGGAAAAAATTCACAAATAGTAAACTTAACAACTTAACTATGAGATTCATAACAACACTTTCATAATTACCTAAGATAGCAACTTGTATTTTATATTTTTTTGAAGTGTTGCTACAAAAATACAAATACAAATGATTTTAATGTCCTTAATTAACTTAAATCTGTTGATTTAAATATGATAAAATTACCTTAAATTAACTGGTCAGATCACATTCCCATCAAAACCTCATAAATCATGCAATTTTTGTTATTTCTTACCAATACTATTCAACTTCAAATTTCAGTTTCAGAGAAACGCGTTCATGCAAAACAAAAAAAGTAAATTCAAAATAAATTGAATCTTCAATTTCTTCTCATTAAACAATCAAATTCAAGTGTAGTTTTTGCTGTTCAATTTCTTCTGTTCAATTAAATTCAATGATCAGTTTGACAACTTTCTTCGAATTCAACGATCAACTTTAACTTCTTCTTGATACTCTCCGAATTTAACTATTGGCTGTAAATTCATCAGTAACTATTTTTTTAGGTATTAAATCGTTATATTTTTTCGCATATCAATTTCATCAGGTGTTATGTAGTTGAAAACAACGAATTTGTTCTTATTTTTTTCCTAGCCTTTATAGTTATTTTGTTCAAAATTTTGTTTATTGATCTTTTGTGCTACTTAGTTCAAATTATTTACGTCTTCGTAAGTTTATTTATGAATATTTTCTTAACAAATTACGAGGAAAATTTAATACAATAGTAATTTGAACTAATAGAAAACAAAACTGATCAAAATCAATTTTTCAAGCAAGTCAAATTCTATTTTGTGGAGTTTTATTTGTCGGAATTTGAGAGTATATGTGTATATATGAATAGTTCTTTTATATTTATTTTGGTTGTGTTTGATTCTGGATGTTCTGAATTTGATTGTATTTAACGTTGAACAAATAATTTATAATTATTTTTTTGCTGGAAAATTTTGGTGTGTTTGTATTTTTAGTTTAACAGATATTGTGTAAATGTATTTTCGGTTGTAGTTGTTGGTTGTGTAAGTATATTTTATGTTTATAACTGTAGAATTTTGTTTTAATTATTTATTGTGAAAGTGTATGTTATAACAATTGACAGTTTTTGAGTATGTATATTTGTGTATTTTAGGTAAAATCAGTTAGCAATGGGTAGCATACCAGTTCTTGTGAAGTACTCTGAAAGGTGGACGTATGAAAATAACTATGAAGAGTACGTCACTGATGCTATATTGTTGAGCATGACAGCATCATTCAATGAACTGCACAATCTTTTGGCATCTCACTTAAAAGTGAATTTGAGAAGTAAATATATTCTAGTAGAATATCAAATCACTGGTAATGTAGGGAAAATACAAATACATAATGATATGGATTTAAAGGTGTTTATTTTGAAAAAAAAAGATACAATACATGAATTGTCTTTCTTTATATGTAAGAATTTTGGAGAAAGATGTTGAGAGCACCTTTGCAAGTTCATCTGTATGTGTTGTTAAAATAAGAGACGTATGTAACAATTCTCATAAAGTGTTAAATACATCTACTGTAACAACCTAAAAATTTGATGAAATATGTGAAATTTGTGATTTTGTGTGATTTGACTGTTTTACCCCTCCCCGTAGTTGCATTATGGTATTTATGGGTGTGAGAGTGATTGGCATGATTTTCGATGCATTTTGCTATTATTTATATGATATTGTAGTTTTTGATGGCTTCGAGAGCCTTATTTTAGACTTATGGGGATATCTTTTGATCCGTACGGCGGATGGATTAACGAAATATGCCAACAGCTCTGGATTATCAATTTTAGTCAAGGTAGACCTTTGGTTTGGATTCTGGACACCCGAGCTCATTTCGACCTATTAATCGGAAAGTTGAAAAATTAGAAATATGGGTGTGGGATC
This sequence comes from Capsicum baccatum var. pendulum, assembly GCA_030864225.1. NCBI lineage: Eukaryota > Viridiplantae > Streptophyta > Magnoliopsida > Solanales > Solanaceae > Capsicum > Capsicum baccatum. The sequence continues at coordinate 37,389,049 of CM061561.1, forward strand.
CACATTTAATCGAAATGACCTCGAATGGAAAATCTGACTTCACCGACAGATCTGGAATGTCGATTTTAGGGTGGTAGCATGTTTTTATGATTTTATAGCTTTTAAATCTTATTTCGATCCTCGATTTGGAAAATTATAATTTCGGATTTCGGGGGTCAATTTTGTGAAAACGATATTTTTTGAAAAAATTTGAAATCGTCATCGCTTTCAGAACGTCAAATTTAATACGGTTGCATAGTTCGGTTTCATATATCGGACTCTGAACAAATTTCGGGCACTCCGTCGAAGTCCGGAGTGAACTTTTAAAAAAAACTACAACTTTTTATTCTTTACTAGTGCAGATTTTTTTGCACCACTAAATCAATTTTGGGTCCATTTTTGCTCATTTTTCATCTTGCCTCTTCATAGTTAAACCCAAAAATAGCGTGCGAGCTTAAAAGTAAAGTTTGTGAGAGATTGGGATACTAGATTAACACCTTTTTCTTGGTTTTATTACAGATTAAAGGTAAGAATTCACCATTTTCTTAGTAATTTCTTGATTAATTTCTCAAAACTCAAAAAAAATTTGGGCCAGATTTTAAACCCCAATTTCACTACTTTTCACTCGAATAATGTTTTATCTTATAATTATTAGTTTTTCACCAATTTAACCTTCAAAACAACTCCGACTCTTGATCTAACCCGGATTACAAAGATTTTACCCAGTAAAACTCGAAAATAGTTTTTCTTTGATTTGAACCTCATTTTTTACTCGATTTAAAGTGGATTTTCATCTATAGGTTTCTAAAAATATGGGAAATATATTTGTGAAGTAAAGTTCTGATTTTGCCCTTCTTTTTCAGAAATTCATTTTGGAGGTCCGTTTTGACCTCGAATCAAAAGTAGTCAATATGGGTGTCGTTGATCTTATTTTGATGCATAGTTTTCATATTTATTGTTTTTAGTGAAGTTTGGGATTGTTCTTGAAAAGTAAGGTAGCGGGTTCAAGTGTAGCGGACTGGTTTTGACTTTTGAGGTAGGGTATGGCTTAACTCTTTCAGACTAGGATGAGTCATAAATAATGATAGAAAATGCATGTTAAGGGTGGGAACTAATCTAAAAAATTGGTTATTTATGTATTGTGTCTGTGTGGAGGCATATATGTGATGTAATTATCGAAATTGAGTTATTATATGATATATGTGACCTTCTGGAGTCCTATGTGATATTAATAGCCTTGAAAACAAGTGAATAATTGTATTGTGTTGTTAAGATGCTTAATATGGTACCATTGGTGTATTGTGATTATATTCATACTTTATTTGGCATATGAGACATGTGAAAATTCATGGATGAAACTGAAATAAAGAGTGGATAGGTTGTGAAATAATATCATTATGGTTGGTTGTGAAAATACTCATTGTGATTGGTTATGATCATGACATCCTCATATCATATTCATTCATTAAATATTGGTACCACCGTGGCAACACCTGAGAACACTGGCAACACCATTTTAAAACCCTCCCTGAGGGATGTGCCGGGGAGGAGATATTGTAACACCATATAAAACCCTTTTTGAGGGATGTGATGAAAAGGAGATATGAGATATGTGGATTGTATACGAGTTGACGAACCCCTCATGGGTTCTACGTCTGGAAGCTTTAGCTTTGTAGGTGTATATGGGGATTGTGAAATGATCCCGGATGTTGTACGACGACCTCGTGCATCATCATCATCATATATATTGCACCCAGTTTATTATGCTTATGTTGTGTTGAATTGCCTTATTGACTTGTCATCTATGTATTTGTCTTACCTTTCTTTACTTGTATTTAATGATATTGTATCTAATGTTCTCTTATTCTATTTATATGTGACATAATGTATACTTGTGATCTATATCTTGGTGTGTTGTTGTAATATATGTGAGATATATTAAAACAGCTAGTGCAAGCGGTATGGGCTACCATTGTGGGACATTTTTTGATTGCAGGTGATGTGCCCTTAGTGTATAATTTGTATGCTTTATTTACTACTTTGCTTGGTCGGCCGATGATACCTACTGAGTACAAGTGGACTGTACTCATGCCTACCGCGCCCTTTCAGTGCAGGTCCAAGCTCGAGTGCGTCTTAACTTGATTGACTTGGGCGATTGTTGGAGCTTCCAAGGTAGCAATTGGATATTCATGCATTTGAAGTTCACCTCTATCTTTCTATAGCAGTTTTTTCTTTATTAGTATTCGGAGATAATTATTATTCCTTTGTGGTTATTTTTTCGATGTATTTGACTCTTGGATTGTATTAGCAGCTCCTACACTATTGACACCTAGTTTTGGACATGAATGGTATTTTGGATAAATTCTTTCCGCATTGTTATGATTACTTATATGGTTCGGCTTTATTTTAGAAGCCTTACCTTGGGATATTTCTGTCTTTTCTTTTTTTCATATCAGTTTGGATGATAGGCTGGTACGCTGCGACAAGTTCCATCATGACCCTTATATTTGGATCGTGACAACTTAGTATCAGAGCAGCCAGGTTTCATTGGTCTTAACGATGTAAGAACGGGATGTCTAATAGAGTCTCGTGGATTGGTACGTAGATGTCCGTATCTAACTATGAGAGGCTATAGGATGTCTTTAGAAAACTTTACTTATTTTATTCCTTATCATGCGATTTCCCACATATCTTGGGTTCTGAGCTGTGTTTCACTCTTTATGCGCGAATGGTGTGGCCTATACTACATATCAGTTGAGAGATATGAAGAGATATTACTGGAGGTTGCTTGTCAGTTGTAGACCCCATGATTCTCCTGAGATATCTTGGAATCAGTTCATCGAGGCTTTTCTAGAGAGATTTATGCCTTTCAGTTTGAGAAGACCATATGCAGGATGAGTTTGATCATTTAGAGCAAGGCTCCATAACAGTTGTTGACTATGAGGCAAGATTATATACCTTGTCTAGATATTCCTATGATAGTATTTCCACCTAGTTTGAGTAGATATGAAGTTTGTAAAGGGTTTAGATGTCTCTCTTCAATTGGTTAAGTCTCAGATGATTGCATTTAGGGATTCTTTTCAGAGTATTTTGGATCATACTAAGATGAAAGATGGTACTCTTAGTGAATCTTAGGATGCGCCAAGAAGGCACGATGTTTTGGTGAGTTTGAGAGTCATACCTATCAAGGTTGAGATTTTAGAAGTTCTCGTACATACCATGGTAGGACAGTGTAGGTGATTTTATAGAGTTTAGGTGGTTGATCTTTTTTGTTCAACAGTTTAGTAGGGCCATTCGGGTTTGATTGTTCTTTGTCTTATTGAGACTAGTCGCAGAGGTTGCTATATGTTTGATGAGATTGTCTATGTGGCCAAGGACTGTTCTCACCGTGTGTTTGGAGCTACTCCTATTTCAGTTGTGAGTGGTAAGGGTTCTACCAAAGGTGAAAGAGGTAGGGATGGTAGGTCATGTGTTAGTGGTCGTGGGGCTACTCAGCCAGTTATTTGTTGTGGGTAGTGTTATGCTATATCAGTCAGATCTGAGGTGGAGGCTTCAAATATTGTGATCTTGGGTACCGTTCCATTTGTTTCATATTTGCATCTGTATTATTTGATCTTGGATCAATTTTCTCCTATGTGTCTATATATTTTGCTTCGGATTTTGATTCTATTAGTGGGCCTCTTTCCATGCCTATCTATGCATTCACCCCGGTAGATGATTCTTTAGTGGTGGATTGGGTGTATTGATCTTGTGTGGTGACTTTTGTCGGGTGTCAGACTTTGGTAGATTTGATTGTGTTAGATATGGTTGTTTTTTATGTTATTTTGGGTAATGGATTGGTTGGATCCTTATCATGTTCTCTTAGATTGTTTTGGTAAGACTGTGACTTTAGCTTTGGCTGGTGTAACAAGGATAGCTTGGAAGGGTGCACTTTATTCTGGTCTTAAGAGGATTATATCTTATGTTCAGGCTCGTAAATTGGTTGAGAGGGGATATTTATCTTACTTGGCCTATATTCATGACACCAGTGTTATTTTGCCTCCTTTCTTGGATTTTGTTCGTGTCGTCCGTGATTTTATAGATGTTTTTCCTACGGACTTGCCTAGTATTCCCTCAGATCGAGATATTAGTTTTATAATTATAGTTGGGCACCAAGCCCATTTTTACTCCTCCTATAGGATGGCCCCAGCAGAGATGAAGTAACTGAAGAATCAATTGCAGGAGTTGTTGGAGAAGGGATTTATCTGACCTAGTGTCTCACTTTTTGGTGCGCCTGTCTTGTTGTGAATAAAAAGGATGGGTCTATGCAGATGTATATTGATTATCAGCAGTTGAATAAGGTGACAATTAAGAATAAGTATCCTCTTCCTCGCATCGATGATTTATTTGATCAGTCTCGCATAGACATTGGCAATATGATAGGCCTACCAAATATGATGGGAGGACCAATCGATATACTCTTGAGAAAGATGGCAGAAAGGTCACACTTCATCCTCTTTTCCCTTCTCAAGTGAATGAGTGGCATCAAAACATGAGAGAATTAAAGAAAAGAAGAAGAAATCCAAAAATAAATTAAAAAAAGGAATTTGTAGGTAGGGAAGTAGGGGTGTCTGGGGCTACCTCAACATCAAATGGAAAATAAAACATGGCGATGTTGGTTAGAAAGAAGGAGCTCTTCGTGGATCATGATGAGGACACACCCATGCTTCTTTTGGCACATTGTTTTAACACTAACCCCACTAATTCTCTTGTTTCTTCTTTGATTTCTTGTGTGTTTCAGGATTATGAAGATGTTATTCCTAAAGAAATTCTACAAGGGCTGCCCCCGCTTCGGGGAATTGAACACTAAATAGATTTTGTGTCGGGTTACCATTTACCCAACAAACTGGCTTATAGAAAGAACCCGATAGATACTAAGGAATTGCAATGCCAAGTGGAGGAACTTCTCAACAAAGGTTACATCAAGGAAATCATGAATCCATTCCCAGTTCCAATGCTACTAGTGCGTAAGAAAGATGGAATATGGCATATGAGTGTGGACTATTGAGCCATCAATAATATTAAGGTAAAATATCATCACCCTATTCCTAGGTTAGATGATATGTTTGATGAATTGAATGGTTCATGTATATTTTCCAAGATTGATTTAAGGAGTGGCTATCACCAAATAACAATGCAACCTGGTGATGAATGGAAAACCGCCTTCAAGACCAAGTTTGGTCTGCCATTCGTCCTAATAAAAGCTCCAAGCACTTTTATGATGCTAATGAATCATGTGATGAAGCAATTTATTAGAAAGTTTGTTTTTGTCTACTTTGATGATGTTTTGGTTTATAGCAAGTCCTTAAATGAACATGTGATGCATTTACAATGTGTGTCTGATGTCCTTAGAAAGGAAAGATTGTATGCAAATCTAGAAAAATGCTCCTTTGGTGTTAATGAAGTGGTTTTCTTAGTGTTTGTTGTTAGCTCAAGAGGGGTCAAGGTGGACAAATCCATGATAAACACTATCAAAAATTATCCAATCCCATAAACCGTTGGAGAAGTAAGAAGCTTCCATGGGTTGGCTAGTTTTTATAAAAGGTTTGTCAAACGATTTATCACCGTAGTCGCCCCCTTAACCGAGGTGATTAGGTAAGATCAACCCTTCAAGTGGGGTGAAAAGCAAGTTAAGGATTTTAAAGCTTTGAAAGCTATGCTCATTTTTGTGCCTTTATTACAATTACACAACTTTAATAAGATATTTGAAGTTGAATACGATGCTAGAAAAGTAGGCATAGGGTCTATTTTGATGCAAGATTTAAAACCCATTGCTTACTTTAGCGAAAAGCTCAAAGGAGTAACTCTAAGCTACTCCACGTATGATTTAGAGTTGTGTGCCTTGATTAGAGCCTTGGCCACTTGGAAACACTATTCATGGCCTAAGGAGTTCGTGATCTAAATGGACTGTGAATCTTAAAGCATCTTCAGGCACAATACAAGCTTAACAAACGGCATGCCGAATAGATTGAGTTACTTGAAAACTCCCCTTATGTTATCCAATACAAGAAGGATAAGGACAATGTAGTAGCCAATTCTTTGTCTAGAAAACATGTTCTTGTGTCTACTTTGGCATCAAAATTAATGGGTTTTGAGAGCTTAAAAGGATTGTATTTCGAGGACCCTCAGTTTGCTCCTATCTTTAGGGAATGTAAAGAATTGGGTAGGGACAAGTAGGATTTGGCTAGGGGTTCAAATACAGATGCCAAATTTAATGGTTACTTATTTAAAGGCAGACAGTTGTGTGTACCCTCTAGCTCTTGGAGATAATTATTTATGAGAAAAGCACATGATAGCGGTCTAATGGGTTACTTTGGGGTCGAAAAGACCCTCAGGATCTTGGTGGAGAAATTTTATTGGCCAATAATGCACAAAGATGTGGCTAGGATTTGCGGCCAATGTATATATTGAAAAGGAGCCAAATCTCGGCTCCTACCTCACGGGTTGTACACCCTACTGCCCACCCCTTCCCGTCCTTGTCTTGATATATCAATGGACTTTGTGTTAGGTTTTCCAAGGACTAGGCGCAGTTGGTATAGTATCTTTGTTGTTGTGGATCGATTTCCTAAGATGGCGCACTTTATCCCATGTTCTAAATGTGATGATGCACCTAATATGGCCTCTTTATTTGTTGAGAATGTGGCTAAGTTACACGGTATTCCAAGAACCCTTGTAAGTGACCAGGACTCCAAATTCCTAAGTCACTTTTGGCAGTCCATATGGGAGGGTTGGTACCAAGTTATTGTTCTCCACGTCTTTCCACCCACAAATCGATGGCTAAACGGAAGTAGTAAATAGGACTTCAGGTGATATGGTACGTTCCATGGTTAAGGGAAAAATGACTTCTTGGGAGGAACACTTACCATTGATTGAGTTTGCTTATAACCATGTCATACACTCAACTACGGGAATGACTCCCTTTGAGTGTGTATATGGATTTAACCCCTTACCACTTTGGATTCAACGCCTTTGCCAAGTGATCTCATGATTAGACTAGATGGAACCAAGCGGGAAAATTCTATAAAGAAGTTACATGAGAAGGTACGAGTTCGACTTGAGAAGAAAAGCCAAGAAATTGCAAGAAGGGCCAACAAGGGGAGAAAGAAACTCATTCTTGAATCGGGAGATTGGGTATGGGTGCATCTTCGGAAGGATCGGTTTCCATCTTAAAGAAAGTCCAAATTGATGCCAAGTGTTGATGGTCCATTCCAAATACTTGAGAAAATCAATGACAAGGCCTACAAGATTGACCTTCCACCGGAATACCAAGTGCACAACACTTTCAACATGTGTTATCTTTCCCTAATGGATGTAGTTAAGGATGACCAAGTGCCAAATTTGAGGTCAAATTCCTCTCAAGATAAAGAGGATAATAAGGGTGTACCAAGCTTCCCAACAAGTTCATGACCATTCACACGTAGCCAAGCTCGGGAGTTAAAGAAACTCCAAGATATGTTCATGCAAATGGCCATGTTTGAGTTGGTATTTGAGCCATCCAATGGTTTAAATTTATTTAAGTGTTAAGAGGAGCCTTGAAGTGTAATAAACTTACACTCCAAGGCCACCCCTTGGCAAGGGTATAATGGTCATTATTCTCTCATTTTATGGTGTAATATAAATAGGTAGTATTAGAGCTACTTGGAGTAGTTCATTCATGATATTTTGAGACAACAAATACTTGTAATATTTTTTAAACTTCTCTCTTCCATTGGAGAAGCTTAAATCCGAATCTCACAATTAGAGTGATACTTGTGTTATATCTTGGCTAGAAACTAGGATCTTGAGGTCATAAACTTCCTTTTGGTCCAAGTAAGAACTTGGTTTTAACATCCTTTAATCTTAGGGTCCTTTTCATGTTATTAGGGTTCTTAGATTCTTCGATGTTGAATATTAAGTTATTTATCCTTCTTTCGTAATCTTGAGATATTGTTGTTTGTATCTTGATGTAATGAAGCCGTGTGGGGACAATTTCGATTCACTACACTTGTTGCAATCTTGTACTCTAAAAAATCTGGTTTTTGTTGAAAATCTTGAAGTCTAGTAAAGTCATGTGTGGTCTATTTCGATTCACCAGCATTGTTGTTGACATCTTATTGTTCTTGTTGTGGTTTGCTTCTTGTGTTTGAACTTGATCCTTGTATCATCTACCGTGTGGGACATTTACTGATTGCAGGTGACGTGCCCTTAGTATATATTTTGTATGCTTTATTTACTACTTTTCTTGGTCGGCCTATGATACCTACTGAGTACAAGTGGACCGTACTCATGCCTACTGCACCTTTTTGGTGCAGGTACTAGATCTAGTGCGTATCAACTTGATTTACTTGGGCAATTTTTGGAGCTTCCAAGGGAGAGATTGGACATTCATGTGTCCGAAATTCACCTATATCTTTCTATAGAAATTATGTCTTTATTAGTATTTGAAGATAGTTATTATTCCTTTATGGTTTTTTTCTGATGTATTTGACTCTTGGATTGTATTAGTAGTTCTTACACTATTGACACCTAGTTTTGGGCATGATTGGTATTTTGGATTAGTTCTTTCCGCATTGTTATGATTACTTATATGGTTCGGCTTTGTTCTAGAAGCCTTACCTTGGGATATTTTTGTCATTTTCTTTTTTGTATCAGTTTAGGTGATAGGTTTACTTGTCAAGGTACGTCGTGACAAGTGACATCATGATCCTTATTTTTGGTCCATGACATCTACTGAAGGAGCTATGGTAGTTTATAAAAATACAACAGCATTAGATGTATTTGAGATGGACATGGTTTAGGTGATTATCTCAAACCCACATCATAAGCATATTAAGGAAGATCAGGTTTACTTGACAAAAAAAATTAAAGTCGGTCATGAAGGATTATACAATTAGGGAGAAATTACAAACGAGAAGTGAAAGGTCAAGTAAGAAATGGTACGTACATTCTAGTTTAATTTGTTCATGTTTAAAAGGAGTTTGGATATTTATTTTGATTGAATTAAAATTTGTTAGATGCAGTTATACATTGATTTGCAAATCAGGCAGCTGTGATTTTTTATGTCGTGCCTCCGGTATGGGAGATTCTGGATTGTTTAGAATTAGAGAATTCATACCGAAACATACTTTCCCGGTGAAGGACAAGGTTTATCCAAAGATGCATGCTACTAGTATGTTGATTGGTGGTATGGTTAAACAAAAATTCAAAAACCACAAACAAAAATAAAGTGCGACCGAAATCAAACATAACATACAAGAAGAGTTTGGTCTGGATTTGACATACACTTTATGTTAGAGGGCCAAGGAAAGAGCGTTAGAAGAATTGAGGGGTAAACCATCAACATGTTATGGAAAATTACCATCCTACTTATTAATCTTAGGCATATTTGATGATAGGTGAATTTACGCGCCTATATCAATATATTTTGCCCATATTTTAGCCTAGTTTTGAGAACAAATTATATATTTCATGCACTTTTAGTCCTTTTTCCTATAAATGAGCTAACGAACATGATTAGTAAAGTTTCAGGTATAAATGATGCAAAATACAGCATTTTAATGCTTACTTGACGCAAAAGAAAGCTCATGAACGAAGGAGAAGGAAGCTGGACGCCTAAAGGACCAAATCTGCTGCATGGAAAATCTGTCCCGGGCTAAAACAACAATTCTGAAGACTTTGGGGACTTACAGACACAAAGCTGGATTTTTACAAAGATACATTAACCTAATACAATTAGGCTATGTATTTCATTAGTTTATTTGGATTATGATAATGTTACCTTAATATATTCGTATGCCATTCGGATTGTGTAATGCACCAACCACCTTTCAACGTTGTATGATGTTTATTTTCTCTGATATGGTTGAAGACACTTTGGAGGTATTTATGGACGACTTTTCAGTTGTTGGTGAGTCTTTTGAAGCATGTTTGGCAAACTTGAGCATGGCATTGCAAAGATGTGTAGAGTTCAACCTTGTGCTGAATTGGGAGAAGTGCCACTTCATGGTAAAAGAAGGAATCATTCTTGGGCACAAGATCTCCGAAAGAGGAATAGAGGTTGATCGCACAAAAATAGAGGTAATCGAGAAGCTACCACCTCCAATTTCGGTGAAGGGAGTTCGTAGTTTTCTTGGTCATGCTGGGTTTTATCGTAGATTCATCAAAGACTTCTCCAAAATTTCTAGTCCATTGTGCAAACTATTGGAGAAAGATGCGAAGTTTGAATTTAATGACGATTGCTTAAAGGCATTCGAATGCCTTAAAGGAAAACTCATTGAAGCCCCTATCATGGTAGCACCAGATTGGACGCTCCCATTCGAAGTCATGTGTGATGCTAGTGGTGTAGCCGTTGGTGCTGTTCTTGGACAGAGAAAGGAGAAACTATTTCATCCTATATACTATGCGAGTAAGGTCCTAAATGAAGCCCAAAAGAACTACATTGTTACTGAACAAGAGCTCCTAGAGGTTGTGTATGCGTTTGAGAAGTTTCGCGCCTATCTATTGGGTACTAAGGTGATCGTTCATACAGACCATGCAGATCTTAGGTATCTAATGACAAAGAAGGATGCAAAACCAAGGCTGATTTGATGGGTGTTGCTGCTGCAAGAGTTTGATTTTGAAGTCAAAAATAGAAGAGGTTGCGAGAACCAAGTGGCTGATCACCTATCTTGACTTGAGAGTGAGCAAGTGGCGCAACCTGAAATTCAGATTGATGATGCATTCCCTGACGAGGAGATATTAGCAACAACAATGGAGAAATTACTATGGTATGCCGACTTTGCAAATTTCGTGGTGAGTAATGTGCTACCCGCCAATTTATCTTACCACCAAAGGAGAAAGTTTATGCATGACGTTCAGCACTACTATTGGGATGAGCCTTATGTGTTTCGAAGATGCGCTGATGGTATCATTCGACGATGTATATCCCATAAAGAGGTGCCTACTATATTGGAAGCATGCCACACTTCGCAAGTTGGAGGACATCATGCAGTCAATCGAACGGCAAGAAAAGTATTGCAAAGTGGATATTATTGGCCTTCGATATTCAGAGATGCATATGACTATGTGAGGAGGTGTGACCAATGCCAACGGCAAGGTGCTATTTCAAAACACCATGAAATGCCCATGTCCAAAATTCTTGAGGTAGAACTCTTTGATGTGTGGGGTATTGATTTCATGGGACCATTCGTGAATTCGTTTGGAATGAAATACATCTTGGTTGCTGTGGATTATGTGTCAAAATGGGTTGAAGCTGTAGCATTGGCCGACAACGAAGGAAAGCGTGTTGTAGCGTTCTTAAAGAAGAATATCTTCTCTCGCTTTGGAGTACCTCGTACTATCATAAGTGATGGAGGATCTCACTTTTGCAACAAGCTATTCAAATCTGTATTGGCCAAGTATGGTGTCAAGCAACATAAGGTAGCTACGTCGTATCATCCCCAAACTAGTGGACAAGTAGAGGTTTCCAATCGTGAGATAAAGCAAATCCTTGCAAAGACGGTTAATGCGAATCGGAAAGATTGGTCTCGAAAGCTAGATGATGCACTATGGGCGTATAGGACTGCATTCAAGAAACCTATTGGCATATCTCCTTATCAACTAGTTTATGGAAAGACTTGTCATCTACCCATTGAACTTGAATACAAGGCATTGTGGGCATTGAAGCGATTGAACTTGAATTGGGAAGATGTGAAGAATCTGAGGTTGGAGCAGCTAAACGAACTAGATGAATTCCGTCTCCATGCATATGAACGATCGGCTTTATACAAGGAGCGGATGAAGAAGTATCATGATCAGCGGATTATTCGACGAAATTTCCAAAAGGGTGACATGGTACTACTCTTCAACTCCAGATTTAAGCTCTTCCCAGGTAAGTTAAAATCGAAATGGTCTGGTCCATTTAAAGTCATCCAAGTCTACTCGTCTGGAGTAGTCGAATTGGAAGACAATGAGGGTGTTATCTTCAAAGTGAATGGCCAACGTGTTAAGCCATATATCGGTCCTCTTGACTCGATGATTGACATGGCCATCACTTATCTCGACGAAGTCTAAGTACTCGAGATTACTACGTCGAGCCACGACAATAAATAAGGCGCTAGATGGGAGGCAACCCATCATTTTATTGCTTTATCATTTTATCATTTCATCGTTTTAGTATTTTTTTTCTTTTTGATAAATGAAAATCCAAAAATAAGAGTCGTGCCACGACCAAAACCAAGGCGCTTGGTGGGAGGAAACCCATCGTACTAATCTTTTTCATTTGTTTTGAGCAAAAATAGGTACAAGAAGTATTCAACGAGGAGATCGATTTCAATTGACGATTTGGACGCATTGTATGGTAAAGTTGGTAAGTTAGGAACGGTGATGCATAAGGCTATGGATTGAGCCTTTTCCTCGTCAAAATAGGCTTCGAGGAAGGCTAGGCCTTGGTAAAATATCCCAGGTGGAATACCAATAATATCCGCAATGGTCCATCCAATAGCTCTAATATACTTGCGTAAGATTGCCATAAGAGCTGCAACTTGTTGCTCACCCAAATCGGCTGCCACAATGACTGGAAGAGTGTTTCCGCTTCCTAAGAATGCGTACTTCAAATGGCTTGGCAGCTCCTTCAATTCTAACGTGGGTGGTTCTTCAATAGATGGCTTAGCTGGTGGTGTGGGTCGATTTTTGAGATCAAAATCCAGCTTCTTGGGGGTATAGCGATATGTCCCTAATCCCGATAGAGCATAAATATCTTCATCAGAAATTTCAGCATCATCATTCTCTCCTTTCATGAGCAAAACCTCCAAAGGATCATCAAGAATTCGCTCTTCTGCAAGTAACTCTTTCACATCATCAAATACAACATCAGCCACAGAAAATACACTCAGATCTTTGGGTTGCTTCATTGATTTGCAAACATCAAAGCGAACCACTTCATCATTTATTCGGAATGAAAGCTCATTAGCTCTCAAATCTATGAGCACACTTCCCGTAGCAAGGAAAGGGCGTCCCAAGATTATGGGAACCTCTGAATCTGTTTCACAATCCAAGATGACAAAGTCTGCTGGAAAGATAAATGAAGAAACCTTTACCAAGACATCGCATAGAATACCAACCGGTCGTTTTATCGACCTATCTGCCATAACAAGCCTCATATTAGTTGGTGTAGGATCTCCTAACCCCAACTTCTTATAGATCAATAATGGCATCAAGTTGATGCTGGCTCCTAAGTCACACAATGCTTTGGCAAAGTTCAAAGATCTGACGGTGCAAGCAATAGTGAAAGCTCCGGGGTCGGCCTTCTTCTGAACTATCGATCGGGTAGCAATTGCACTACAATGATGCACATCATCCTTCAGCTCATAACTTGCTGCCCTCTTTTTAGTCAAAAGATCTTTCATAAACTTCGCATACCCAGGCATTTGTTCAAGTGCCTCTACCAATGGAACATTAATGGTCAGCTGCTTCAACATAGTCATAAATTTGCTGAACTTAGTGTCATCGGCCACCTTCTTCAATCTTTGGGGAAAAGGTGGTGGTGGGTATGGAAGTGTTATCTCCACGGCTTTCTTCTCCTCTAGCTTCCGTTTTTCCACTTTTTCAGGCTGCACGTCACTAGGAGAAACGTCCTTGACGTTGGGAGTCGTTGTTGCGGCTTCTTCTCCTTTTGTAACGTCAGTAAGTGTAGCATCCATGTCCGCAACTTCGTCAACCACTTGCTTTCATTTTGCGGAAGTTTCCAGCACCTTACCACTTCTGGTAGTCATGGCCATGCATGACCCATCATTCTTTGGGTTTTGCACAGTATCGCTTGGTAAGGTGCCAGCCTTTCTTTGATTAAATGTTGCTGAAAGTTGGCTCAATTGTTGCTCTATTTGCTTGATAGAAGTGGAATGAGAATCAACTAGTTGCTTCATGGAGGACAAATCATCAATCACCTCCTTAACTCCCGCGCTTGTTGCTTCCACTCCTTTCAATAACTTAGCCATCATGTCTTCCATAGAATTAGATGTTTCTAGGAAAGCGTCTCTCAATTGCCTCCAATTTGTAATTGAATCAGGAGTCAGCCCATTCAACCATAGTGTTGCCTCCCCAGACAGAGACAATGAAAATAGACGTAATCGAATAGCATTCTGACTAACACCAGGATTGTCAAAGGACTTGCATATAGAAATAAAGTTGATGAGATGCATATTCGGATCATTGCCTGCTAGTCCACCAAATAATCCCTTGAGTTAGGATCAAGTAGGTCTTTTGATGGTTGTAATGTAGGCTAAGGGACGGGTAGGATCAACTATTTTGGCCAGAAATAGTGACTAAGTTCCTAAGCACTTTAATACATCACATTGTATTATTGACACTTTTTTCTTTCAACCTTTCTTTCTTTTATTCTTCCACCCTTGTTCTCATCTTTTGTTTTTTAATTTTAAGCATAACTCACTTTTCAGCTTTCTTTTCCTTTTTCTTTTCACAACATACCTCTTATGATAGCACTTTCTTTTTCATAGCACATTCAAGCACCATTACAATTTAAAGCATATACTCACCCAATTTCCTCTTATGTTGTCACATGACTTTTTCACTTTAAAGCACATAGGAATTTGGATCAAATTACGGTCTTAAAAAAAATGGATTAGGCTTACATGCAAGGTTGTCAAAGAAATAGGCTAAAGGCTCAAAAGGGTTTAACTAGGATGATGTCCATGGGTAGGTAAAACAAAGGTAAACATGTATAGGTTGCCAAAGAAATGCCTAAATCATATCCTAACTTACACTTCTTATTTTTGGTTTGCATACATACCAGGCAAGTTCTAGCATCAGCCACAATCATAGAATATACAATTAATCTCACACACACAAGGCACATGGTCGACTTGATTGGAAGTAATATAGACTCTCGACCCAACAAATGAAGGAATTGAATCACACAATATCACATAGTGAGTCACAACTAGAGCCAGGCCATGCATGACCCATCATTCTTTGGGTTTTGCACAGTATCGCTTGGTAAGGTTCCAGCCTTTCTTTGATTAAATGCTGCTGAAAGTTGGCTCAATTGCTGCTCTATTTGCTTGATAGAAGTGGAATGAGAATCAACTAGTTGCTTCATGGAGGACAAATCATCAATCACCTCCTTAACTCCCGCGCTTGTTGCTTCCACTCCTTTCAATAACTTAGCCATCATGTCTTCCATAGAATTAGATGTGGCGGTATCACGTCTACCAGGGGGAACGTACAAACCACTTTTTTCATTATTTTTCTTCCAACTACCTTGGTCTTTGCTTCCAGATTTATCATAATAATTCCGACCTTGGTTTCCTTGGGCATTCCCACGAAAACCCCCCTGATTGTTCAAGTAGTTGGCCTCCTCTTCAGAATCAGATTCGTCTCTTACTTTTAGCGCTACAGCTTTCACTTTTTTGGTCTTCCCTGATAATAAGTACTTTGTCAGAAGATCCAATTGTGTTTTCATGTGCGCCATGTCTTGCTCACGTTCTTCTTCTCTTTTTCTTTGGTCTGCAGACATGCCAATAGATAAAGTGGGGCTTGCTACCTCAGAATCCCTGGTATGCCAAGCTCTACTTTGCTTTGTCATGCGATCTAGCATATTGCTTGCTTGACCAAAGGTGAGGTCTATGAAAGAACCTCCAGCTGCGTTATCCACCACTGGTTTAGTTATTGAATTCAAGGCTCTATACAAGATCTCCATTAGGTGAACATTAGTCATGTGATGTTTTGGGCATCTCGCTAGCTTTGTCTTGAACCTCTCCCATGTTTCATGAAGAGCTTCAGAGGGAAGCTGACGAAAGTTGCTGATTTTATCTCACAATTGTGCTCTTTTGGATAGCGGAAAGAATCTTTCTAGGAAAGCGTCTCTCAATTGCCTCCAATTTGTAATTGAATCAGGAGTCAGCCCATTCAACCATAGTGTTGCCTCCCCAGACAGAGACAATGGAAATAGACGTAATCGAATAGCATTCTGACCAACACCAGGATTGTCAAAGGACTTGCATGTAGAAATAAAGTTGATGAGATGCATATTCGGATCATCGCCTGCTAGTCCACCAAATTATCCCTTGAGTTGCAATAACTGAATCATGGTGCTTGTGATGTTGAACTTGGCTCCGGGCGCTAATGGTGGTGGAATTATAGCTCCAGTGGCTCCGGCACCATCAAGATCATCATCATCATCATCGAAAGCTGGCTGCAAAGGTTGGCGATCATATCTATACCGAGCTTGTCGACCTCTTCTGTTGGCAGGTGTTGCAGTTTCAGTGACATGCCTTGGGTTTATCAACTCGTCATCACCTAAATCCTCATCGTCAGGGTTTGTTGCTCGCCCAGGATTATCAATGTTTTGCTGGTGTACTTGGGCGGCAGCAAGAGCGGCTAATCTCGCCTGCTCATGTTGAGCAGCCATCCTGTCGATTTCTGCTTGTGCTTCCATTCTTCTAATTCGTTGTGGTTCAGGATTGATTGGTAATAATGGTTGACCAGAACTTCTAGTATGGGGCATGCACTAAAAGAAAAACCTGCAATAAACAAAAACAAAAAAAAACGAACAAAGTAAGCAAACCAACATACAAACATAGGTGCAAACAGAGAAGTATAGCATGCGATTCTGCCACCTAATCTTAACATTCCGACATTTAGTGGAGTACTACATTAAGGGCAAGCCTATGGTCATCAGTTGCTACATATGAATTCTTTGTGAGAGTGAGAGCAAGGATATTTTGATACCCATGTTTGAAAAATATGCTATACTTGTGAGTGAATATGGGAACTATATTGTGAGACACACATGGTTGATGAGTTTTGGATAGTTGTATATGATTCTATGTACCTTAACATTTGCATGTGAGTTGATCACCATCACGAGTCTATGCTTGAGGTTAAATTGTTTCTACTTATAATCAGAAAGCTACTCTTTGTTGATAATTGTTGTGCTTGTCTTGAAGAATGTTTTGTGTTGTTGCTGTAAAAACCCTAAGTTGATGTTTAGAAGGACATAATATGTTGTTCGAGGACGAACAAAGCTCTAACTGTGGGGTGTTGATGATAGGTGAATTTATGCGCCTATATCAATATATTTTGCCCATATTTTAGCCTAGTTTTGAGAACAAATTATATATTTCATGCACTTTTAGTCCTTTTTCCTATAAATGAGCTAACGAACATGATTAGTAAAGTTTCAGGTATAAATGATGCAAAATACAGCATTTTATGGCTTACTTGACGCAAAAGAAAGATCATGAACGAAGGAGAAGGAAGCTGGACGCCTAAAGGACCAAATGTGCTGCATGTAAAATCTGTCCCGGGCTAAAACAACAATTCTGAAGACTTTGGGGACTTACAGACACAAAGCTGGATTTTTACAAAGATACATTAACCTAATACAATTAGGCTATGTATTTCATTAGTTTATTTGGATTATGATAATGTTACCTTAACCTAGTACATTTGGGTTAAGTATTCCATTAGCCTATTAGGATTTGGTTATTTATTTTATTAGCCTAGTAGGAGTAGGATATGGGTATTATAAATACCCTATCATGTTAGAGATTTTTATTCATTCTTCTATCTTTCAATACATTCCTCTCTTAACAATCCATCTTTCTATTCACTCTTCTAATCTTTCCATTACTCAACAATTAAATTCCACAACAAGAGAATCGTTACTTGCTAAGGAATCACCTAATCCACACGCCTATCACCTAATCCGCACGCCTATCACCTAATCCACATGCCATTACTCAACAATAACAATGCAAATCGTGATCTCCTTCGCATTCATGGGTAACTAAACTTCTCTGTTGGGGTTATGGAAGCCGAATGAGTTACTATCTATTGCTGTGAGTTTGTGAGTTCGAGACACGTATATTGCTTATATCATTATTCTCTTCATCTTAATCCACATTCTTTGCGGTTGCAAACGCAAGAATACGCCAGTCTAACATTTAACTTGTTCGAGAGAAAGGTTATTTGTCTTGAAAAGAGATAATGTCAAGGTAGTAGGACACCCTTTCCTATTAAAAAGCTAGTGTCGTAACTGGACTAACCTCTTGGAGAATTCGTACTGTTAGACACGCTTTAAGCTCGAGAGAGTTAAAGTGAAATAGTCCTTGTTTAGGTCGAGAGACGCTTGGATTTACCATCGACTACAATTCTCTATAAGCAATTGCATGTCAAGACTCTACACACTCATAGCCAATAGAGACGTATACCTCAGAAGGTGGACATAACCCCAACGCTTTAATTCTCATTTTTTACAACCAACGTAACAATCTCTTTCTCTTTTTACTTTGCTATTTTCAGCTTTTACTTTATTGTTTTGGTTACACATTACAATCCCCCCTTCTTACGAGACTTGCACCAAAAGTTTAGTAATTCTACTTACTTGTTGTCCAAGCTATTCCCTGTGGGATCGACACCCAACCCAGGTTGGGTTCTATATTTTCTAACGACCGCTTTACACTCACGAGAGCTGTAGATTGAGCGTTATCAATATTTATATGCTCAAAGCACCAATATGCACCCAGAATTGAACTTAGTTCAAGTGCTTTTATATGAATTCTTAACTATAATTCAACTTTTGTTCTGTTTTGTGTATAATGGATATGATTAGTACTTTCAGGTTAAAAATTATAAAGAATTGTGCATAATTGGACATTACGAGAATATGGAAGTAGTTAAGGAAGTCAAGGGATTGAAGTTAAGCTGAAAAAGGGAAGCTAGAAAGAAGAAATCCTCATTTGAAGACTCTCCGCGTCACTGTGATCAGCAAAATAGCAATTTTCAAATTCTTGTGCAAGTTTGCGAAAGCACCGCGTCGCGGAGAAGGGTAGCTTATCAGAATTGGTGACCTGGAGATTTAGCACATCGCGAAGGATGATTATTTCGAAATTATCCAAATCTAGTGGCTCACCGCGATAGTGGCGTGTCGCGGTGAGGGTGCATTTTACAATTGTTTGGGAATACTTGAGCTCCGCAATTTCCCAAATTTTAATGGAAAAACAGAAATTCTAGTCATGGCGCGACGCGCTAAGTGAACAAATTGGGAATATTTTAATTATTTTGTCCCAGCTATAAAAGAGAAAATCCAAGATAATGTGACGGACATTTTTCAAGCAGGGCAGCGGCGAAAAAACGAAAATTTCTCTCTTTTAGGGTTGATAAACATCCCTTTGAATTTCTTTATTTGAAGGATTGATTTGGGTATGATTTGTTAATTTTTTTGGATGGTTAATTCAAACATGAGTAGCTAAACACCCCCTTTCTGGGGTTGAGGCTAAGAACATGAGTACTATTTAATTATATTTCTATGTGAATCCAGGAGGAGAATCATAGGATAGAACGAAGAAATTAGGGAGCAAGGTTCTTGTTATTTTATAAAATAAGGAATTTGAATTAGAATTTAGGATAGGGATATACCTAGAAGCTTCGTTTAGTTCACTTGCAGGAAGAAAGCTTCATGAATCTAGAAGATTTGTTGTAACTCTGCGGGAGTTGTAGTTGCTACATTCAATAGAGAGAAGATCCGAGGTCGGGAGACTAAGATTGTGGCATAAACATTGCGAACCATCAACCCGATAACCAATTAGACTATGAAAAGAATAGAAAATTGTATGATTGTTCAAAATACCTCAACCCTGGAATCATCCTTATTATTGATTACAATCGTTGCTTACTTTGCTTTAGTTATCATAAATTATTTCTTGTTTAGTAATTTAAATTTTATATACAAATCTTAATCTTGATACAATCAAACACTAAATACTCAATTATCTTGAGCTAAAGATTGAATAAATTTCTAGTTTATTTATCCTCGAGGGAATGATATCTGACTGTCTAAGTCATTGTATTACCTGCACGATCACGTACACTTGCGTATGGCTAGAGACGCAATAAGTTTTTGGCGCCGTTGTCGGGGATCAAATAGAATTAGTAAATTGTTTTAATTTTGGTCTTTGATCATTAGTTTAAGTGTTAACAACTTGATCTTAGTGGATGAATTTTTCCAGGTTTAGCTGAATATTGGAATGGCTCAAGATAAAGAGTTAGTAGAGCCCTTTGCAGAACCAGAAGTGATTTTTCATCAGAGATGAAGAACTCAATCGATGGCAGAAAGACTTGATCCTATAGTTGCTAATCCAAATGTTGGAGATGTTCCAGCTCCAGTTATTCTTGTTTAACCAGTCACAAGACCTGTTCGTGAAGTGGCAATCCCACTTACGCACCTTGTGACTGACAGTATTCTGAAGCCTGAACAAGGAGGTCAATGGGAATTGAAACAAAATACGGTGAACTTATTGAAATCTGTGGGAGAATTTTAGGGACTTTCACACGAGGATCAGCAGCAGAACTTACAAACCTTCTTGGAGATAAGCAATACATATATTCCTATAAATGTGAGTATTGATTATGTCAGATTAACACTCTTTCCCTTTTCTCTACTGGGGGAAGCAAAGAGATGGCTACTTGCTGAACCATACCAATCCATCACTACATGGGAATAATATGCTCGAAGGTTCCTTATTTGATTTTTTCTATCTTAGAAAATGGTTCAATTAAGGAGTGAGATATTGAGTTTTAGGCAAAAGATGGAGAAAATATCTACCAAGGCAGAGATTTAAGGGCATGCTCAGAAGTTTTCCTCATCACCATCAATCGAATAATGTTTTGGTGCATACATTTATAGAAGGCCTTGAGTCTAATACAAAGATTCTCTTGGATTCAGCAGTAGGGGATCAAGCTTTGGAGAAAATATATGAAGAATTGTATACTTTGCAGAATCAAATTGCACAAGTAAATTCGGATTGGCATGCAGACTCAAGGACTACTCCCAAGAAAGTTGCAGGGGTTTTGGAGGTTGATCAGTTCACTACATTACAAGAACAAATTTTAGCAATGCAGAACCATATGAATACTTAGTTTAACAACTTAAAGTTGGGTACAACACAACCAGCAGCCACAACAAATATATTTCAACAGGTATATACATGGTGTGAAGTTTGTGGAAGTAGTAAGTGGAAGCGGTGAGCATAAAGCTGATGCATGCTCTGTTAATCCAGATTCAATCAACTACGTGAGGAATGCAAATCGTCAGAGTCAATAGAATTTTGGCAATACATATAATCCAAATTGGAGGAACTACTCAAATTTCTCATAGGGTGAAAATCAGGCACAGAATACAAATCAGTATAAGGGACCAGTGCAATTAAATCCACAGCCAGTTCAGAATAATCAGGAGAATGCCTTGAATAGTAATATGGTGGAGATACTTAAGAAGTTGATGGCTCAATATGCACAGTTTGCAGTAGACATGAAGGCTTAACAGGTATAGTTTGCAGTTTAATTGAAGAGTCAACAATTACTCACAAGAAATTTGGAATTACAGTTAGGTCAAATCGCAGGATCACAGAATACAAGGCCACAAGGAGCATTGCCTAGCAACACTGAGGCTAATCCTAAACAAGTGAATGCTATTACAATGAAGAGTGGGATACAAACAAAGAAGATGATGAAGGAGCAAGACAATCCTGTGGTTACTGGTGAAAGATTACAAGAGAATGCAGAAGTAAAAAACAAAGAAAAAAAGGCTAGTGAAGAGATTCATGTAGAGAAGAAGACTATCCCCTTACCCTTCCCTCAGAGGGCAAGAAAGAATCAAGAGGAAGCCAGTTTTAAAAAGTTTTTAGATCTTCTGAAATAAGTTCATGTGAACCTTTCTCTTATTGACATTCTACAGAGTATGCCAAAATATGCAAAATACTTAAAGGATATTGTTGCCAATAAGAATTGGTTGACTGAATATGCTACAGTTGCACTTACTCAAGAATGCACTTCTAAAATTCAAAATAAACTGCCCACGAAATTGAAGGATTCGGGGAGTTTCACATTGCATATTACCCTTGGTCAAATTATTTATGCACGTGGATTCTATGACTTGGAGGCTAGCATAAATCTCATGCCCACATCATGGTATCAGAAAATGGGTCTTAGAAGCCCCAAGACCACGACTATTGTGTTGCAGTTGGCAGACAGGTCACTTACTAGACCATCTGGTGTTATTGAAGATGTACTAGTGCAAGTGGGATCTTTAATCTTTCCTGTGGATTTTGTGATTCTTGACTTTGAGGAGGATCCAGTTGTTCCATTTATTTTAGGATGACTCTTTTTAGTAATGGAGCAGTCACTCATTGATGCAGTAGCTGGAAAAATGACAATGTGAGCACACGATAAAGTAGAGGTTTTGGATATGTACAGAGCGCTGAAATTACCAACCATATATGAGGAGTTGTCATAAATTTTGGTTATTGATCTTACTTCGAATTGGTAGTTACTCTTATCGGATGATCGATTAGAGCGAGCCTTGATGGATTATGATCTGCATAGGGATTTGAAAGCATTGGAATTGGTTCAGATTATGAATTTAGCTGTAATTGAGATAAATAAAGTGTTGATTGAGCCTTTAAATAGGCCAATTGGCCCACCATCCAGGCCTTCAGTTGAAGAAGCTCCTAACGTGGAGCTTAAGGTTATTCCTCCTCACTTACAATATGTTTTTCTTGGTGATCAAGATACCTTGCCTATTATTTTGTCCGCAGGATTATCCGATGTACAGGTAAAAGAAGCAGTAGCTGTTCTAAAAAGGAGAAGGAAAGCTATTGGTTGGCAGATGTCTGACATTTTGGGAATTAATCCAGCATTTTACATGCACAACATTTACATGGAAGAGGGGTACAGACCTAGAGTCTAGTAATAAAAGAGGTTGAATGTGGTTATGAAGGAGGTGGTTCGGAAAGAGGTGATCAAGTGGTTAGGCAGTGGTATTGTTTACCTAATTTCTAATAGCAAATAGGTGAGTCCAGTGCACTGTGTACCAAAGAAGGGAGGCATGACAGTAGTGACAAATTATGATAACGAGTTGGTTCCCACACGTACAGTTACCGGATGGAGAATATGTATAGATTATTGGATGTTGAATGAAGGTACTCATAAAGATCATTATCCAATACCCTTCATTGACCAAATGTTGGATAGATTGGCAAGGCAGGAGTACTATTATTTTGTGGATGGGTGCTCTGGCTACAATCAGATAAGCATAGCACCGGAAGACCAAGAAAATACCACATGCACCGGAGTACTATTATGCTTTTAGATTCATGCCCTTCGAATTATGTAATGTACCTGCCATATTTCAAAAGTGTATAATGGCTATATTCTCGGACATGGTGGAGGAATTTGTGGAGGTATTCATGGATGATTTCTCTGTATATGGGAATTCATTTGAAAAATGTTTGCAAAATCTCGACAAAGTTCTAGCTCGGTGTGAAGAAACAAACTTGGTGTTGAATTGGGGAAAATGTCATTTTATGGTTACGGAAGAAATTGTCTTAGGCCATAAAGTGTCATGCAAAGGGCTGGAAGTTGACAAAGCAAAGGTTGAAGTAATTGAAAAGTTGCCTCATCCAGTAATAGTAAAAGGCTTGCGAAGTTTCTTGGGACATGATGGGTTCTATAGACGATTCATTCAAGATTTCTCAAAGATAGTAAGTCCCATGTGCAAATTGTTATAGAAAGAATCCAAATTTGAGTTTGGAGCTGATTGTCATGAAGCTTTTAAAAAGCTCAAGAAGAAGTTGACGGAAGCACCTATTTTGATTGTACTAGATTGGGAGTTACCTTTTGAGCTGATGTATGATACTAGTGATATTGCAGTGGGAGCAGTGTTAGGTCAAAGAAAAGAGAAGGTATTTTGATCGATTTACTATGCTAGCAAAGTACCGAATGATGCTCAAGTCAACTACACAGTGACAGAGAAAGAGATGTTGGTTGTGGTATATCCATTTGATAAGTTTCGATCTTACTTAATTGGTACCAAGGTCATTGTTCATACAGACCATGCTTCCATTAAGTATCTTGTGAATAAAAAGGATGTAAAGCCACGATTAATTAGGTGGATTTTGCTACTTCAAGAATTTAATATTGAGGTGTGTGATAGAAAGGGAGCTGAAAATTAGGTTGCTGATCACTTGTCACGGCTGGAAAATAGAGACCATATTGTGGATGACTTTTAGAGTATAACGGAAGACTTCCCTGATAAGAAGCTGTTGTTATTAGAAGCAGTTGAGATTCCATGGTGTGCTGACATTGTAAACCTGATAGTTTGTGGGGTGTATCCTCCCAAAATCACTTCACAACAAAGAAAGAAATTACTCCATAATTATCGTGCTTACATTTGGGATGAGCCGTACCTTTTCAAAAAGGGTCCAGATGGAGTGATTCGTAGATATATCCCAGAGGCTAAATTTGTAAAGGTGTTATAAGATTGCCACTCATCTCCATATAGTGGACATCATGGTGGTGAGAGGACTCCGAGGAAAGTATTGCAATCAGATTTTTCTAGCCGACTCTGTTTAGGGATGCAGTGGTGTTTGTAAAGAGTTGTGATTAGTGCCAAAGGTTGGGTACTATAACCAGGCGTTATGAGATGCCCCTGAATAAAATTTTAGAAGTAGAAGTCTTTGATATTTGAGGGATTGATTTCATGGGTCCCTTCCTACCTTCGAATGGTAATGTGTACATTCTTGTTGCAGTGGACTATGTCTCTAAATGGGTGGAGGCTATGGCGAGTCCGACTAATGATGTAAGAGTGGTGTTGAAGTTTGTGAATAAGAACATATTTTCCAGATTTGGTATGCCAAGAGCAATAATTAGTGCTGGAGGTACGCACTTTATCAACAATTGGTTCAAGAATCTTCTTGCAAAATATAGTGTTCGACACAAGGTGTCCACTGCATACCATCCTCAAACGAGTGGACAAGTAGAGGTATCTAATCGGGAGATTAAGCAAATAATTCAAAAGACTGTGAATGGGTAGAGAAAATATTGGGCGGAGAAGTTGGATGATGCACTATGGGCATATCGAACAGTGTACAAAATGCCGATAGGGACATCTCCATATCACTTAGTGTATGGTAAGGCTTGTCATCTTCCTGTAGAGATGGAACACCAAGCATATTGGGCTGTGAAGAAGTTGAATTTTGAGATGACTGCGGCAGGAAAATGAATGCTATTGCAACTAAATGAGCTTAATAAATTTAGACTCTACGCCTATGAAAATGCTAAGATTTATAAGGAGAAAACCAAACGATGGCATGAAAAGCATATTCAAGTTAGGGAATTTGAACCAGGACTACTTGTGTTGTTGTTTAATTCACGGCTTAAGTTGTTTTCAGGTAAATTACAATTGAAATGGTCTGGACCTTTTGAGGAAGTGTGCATGACACCCCATGGAGCTATACAGTTAAGGAATAAAGAGAAGACGGAGAAGTTCCTTGTGAATGGACAGCGTGTAAAGCATTATTGGGTGGATCATTCGGACACGCACAAGGAATCTATCCTTTTCGCTGATGAGTGATGATGAGCTGAGTCGTGCCACAACATAAACTAAGGCGCTACATGGGAGGCAACACACATATGTATTGTAATAGGTAGTTTAATTTTTGGCTTGAAATAAATCAACAAGAAAAGAAAAATACAAAAAAATAAGTCGTGCCACGACCTAAACTAAGGCGCTGAGTGGGAAGCAACCCACTTTTACTTACAATTTTTTCTTGTGTTTTTTTTAAAGTGCAGGGAATTTCAAAGAGAAATGAGGAGATTACCACAATTGAGGAAAGCACTCAGGGTTGCAAAATAATTTGTTTAAGTGGGGATTTACTCAGGTATGAAAAAGGGTGAAAATTTCATAAAGAATCTGAGATTGATGCACAGCGCGATGCGGATTCCACCGAGATGTGAAGAAGGTTAAATTGCAAATTTTCAATTTCCAATGTATGGATGCAAATTGTAGCGCATCGCAGAGGGAAGGTAAATGGCAATGGGCCTTATCTAATAGGTATCTGCGATTGCTCTACGTCGCAGAGAGGGATTAAATCGGGTATAAAAATTTCATAAACCTAAACCGACCCATCTCTCTATAAATACAACCTCCCCAACCCTAAATCCTTTAGTTAAAAACCCTAAATCGTGCCGCCCTCTCACTCCCTCTCCCTTAAACTTCAAGAATCTCTCATTCCCTTTCTCTTCAAGAATTTTTTTCACTTTCTCTCATTTCTCTCTCAACTATTGAGGTAAGTTCATATTTATTTTGTTTTTATGTTACAATTCATGAGTAGTGATAGTTTTTATGGATAATTTTGTTTTCCTTCTCCTACTAGTTGTAATATTAGCATTTCTTATGATATTTAGTTCAATTTGTAACATCTTAGCCTAATTCTCATTGCTTTGAATCACTGAGTTGCACACTTGAATGATATTTATAGTTGGGATTAGGGGGTAAATAATTTTTCATGCTACTTGAGAGGATTGGGAATAAAGGGTATTGAAGTTAGAGGTGAAGGGTAGAATCTTTCAAAAGTTAGGAAAAATTTTGTTCTATTGAGAAGAAACCCTTATTGTCTGATGTTGGCTAAATGATTAGTATTATAGAATATGTGATGCTAGAATACCATGGTCGTATTTAAAGTCTTGCATTGTGTGATTAGCTAGATGTCGATTACATAATGTTGTGTGCTACAAAAATGACGAGGGATGATGTGTCTTGAAAAGTAATATGATGTCTGTGAATATGATATTTAGGCCTATGCAAAGGGAAGTCTAAGTACCTTGGTTGTTAATGTAGGTGTATGGATAACAAACTAAGTGTGGGGTGCGAAGGGACACGTAATGCAAGTTCAGTTCAACTAATCCTAAGTGTAATCTTTTTGCATGGCTTGTTGCATTTTCTTAATCACAGGCATAATGGAAGCATAGTCAAGTAAGGTCAAGGAAAAGGAAGGGCCTTCTTCCCGTTCGAGGAAGAGAAGCAGACCGTTTGAAGGGCAATTAACTCGAGTGCCTAGGGCTTCTCTACTTCAGCAGGGGCAAGTTCAGATATTTGGTTTTAAGGCTGTGAGAAAGGTTGGCAAGCAGTGGTATACTAAGCATACTGATGCTAAGTATATTCCAGAGGTCTATATTGATCAATCTAATTTTATGAGAGTGTGTCCTTCTATGGTCCGGTGAATTGAGCCGCTTAATACGAATTTTGTTTTTCATCAGCCAATGAAGTGCAACCTGCATCTTGTCAGAGAATTTTATGCAAATTAGGACCCCAGCCATCCTGAACATTTATTGAAGGTTTGAGGGAAGGTGATTAGGTTCACCACTGCTGATATTAATGAGTTGCTGGGTATTCTCGAGACAAACCCAAATTTCTTGCGACAGTTTATTGTTTCTCCTCCTTATGCACACATCAGGCATTTGTTGTGTGGCCAGCGTTCTTCAGCTTGTTAGATGAGGCATAGATTTACATGTTTGCATTCTACTTTTCCCTACTCTTAAATGAATAAGGAAGCACGAATGTGGGGTCGAATAGTGTATTGATTCTTGATACAACGCAAGCATATGACTGAGGTAACTCGGGATAGGGTGTATTTGATTTATGCCCTCATGTGTACTGATATGGAAATTAATGTGGGAAGTGCCATTTTTCTGCTATGAAGAAAGCACGTACCCAGGTGGGTCATATCTTTTGTTTTGGTGGTTTGGTAACTAGGTTTTTAAGAAGGCTTAGGGTGGATGAAGAGGAGCTTGATTATAAACCCATAGTGATCACACGTCCTTTGACATTACTACTGCTCGAAGAACAACTGGGGCATCTGGCCCAATTTTAATGATAATGGAGTGACAGACATGGACTGATGAGGTGTTAGGTAGGTTGTACAGCCTCATAATGATGATATCACGAACTGGAGGCAGGCCTGCTACACCAGAGGAGCTCCACGCTGTAGAGTTTACTTATCCACTTGGCCATCACGCTAGGACCATGCTAAAGATTGGCCCAGATTTTGTAGAGACTGTTGATGATGATGTACCCACAGATGAAGAAGACAGTTATAGGGATTCCAACATGGAGTCCGATGAGGAGGAGCAATCTGATGATGATGAAGCTGATGATGATGGGGATGCAGTTGCTGATGACATGTCCGCTATAGTCCCTTTTGATTGATTAGGAAGTATACTGTCACCCTACTATAAGCTTAATTCGA
Organism: Capsicum baccatum var. pendulum; assembly: GCA_030864225.1. Taxonomy (NCBI): domain Eukaryota; kingdom Viridiplantae; phylum Streptophyta; class Magnoliopsida; order Solanales; family Solanaceae; genus Capsicum; species Capsicum baccatum. The sequence continues at coordinate 37,417,128 of CM061561.1, forward strand.
AGCACTGGGACAGTGTTTTATTTTAAGTGTGGGGTGGTGGGTTCGTATTCTCTTGCATTTTTTTTCTCCCTGTTATTCGGCTGAACAATGTTATTTTTCTGTTTTATTTTTCTGTCTTGCTGTATTGGTTTAAAGTATTAGATATTCGGAACATTGGTCTGTAATAGTTAGTAACTTTTATTTTGTGGATTACAATTTGCCCTCTGTGGCATTTATCGCATATCATTTTAGTTGAAAGTATTATGTTATTGTTATTTTTTCCCTTATAGGTAGGTTTAGTTTCAATTAGTTATGTTTGCTTTTGCCCTTTTTGGTAATTAGAAATAAACAGTCATAGTTAGATGCCATCCCCTATGATAGATGGATGACGACCGTCTTAAGGGTATTGGTCGTACGAAGTAAAGAAATTTAGGAAAATTTAGTCACTATCTTAGAGGAGTGTGTAAAATGGTCACCTTTGCAATAATTGAAACAAATTCTAGCATAAGAGTGTTTTGACTTTGAGTACTGAGAATTCAACCTCGATAAATAAAATTTGATGTTTTGGCTTAATTTTGAATTCAATAAATAATATGACTGGGAACTTGGTTGATTCCATACATGCAATGTGAGAGTGAGGATTAGTATATATTCTACATGAATAGAAATGACTAGAACTTGCCCGGTGTGTTTACAAAGCGAAATAAAGGGTGTTGGGTGCAAGAAGTGATGTAGGTAATTCTTTGACAGCCTTGTTTTTAAATTTAAAAGCCCTCCCTTTGTGCATAATCTTAGTCAGCCCCTTTGAGCCTTGAGCCTATTTCTTTGGTAGCCTGTTATGAAACCTTACCCCTTCTTTGCTGAATCATAATTTGATCCAAATAATCTTCTGAGCATTTTAAATATAAGATTAAGAGAAGATTAAGAGTAAAAATGAGAAAAGAAGGTAATCAATTGATTCCCCCAAAGTAGTTGTTTTTGATGTTTGATGATGCTGGGATAATTAGGAGTTAGTAAATAGAAATGTTACAATGAACCTGTTTTGGCCCTGTTCCAGTTAGATAATGTGCACCTTAATGAAGGCCAATAAACTTAAGTTAAGGGTGGCTATAATAGGGGTGCATAACAAGAATATGGAAGAAGTGATTAATACTCCTAACCTAGTGTGAGAAAATAAGCTAATTGAAAAAAGTGTTGACAAATGAAAGTATGGGGAGAAAAAGAAGGATGAATTGGTGATATTAAACAAAAGTTGATTCATAGTTCTTGTATTTAAACGCTTAGGAGCAATAGTCACTATTCTTGTAAATAGTACCTACCTATCCCTAAGCTTTTATTACAACTCGAAAAAGACCTAGTTGATCCTTCACCCAAATATCTGACTATTAGTGGAATAGAACACTAAGGGCAATCTTATGGTTCGTTCACTAGCATGTACGAATTCTTTTGTTGAGAATGAGCGATTTGATTTGATACTCCCCTATTGTGGCATAGTTACCATTGTGAGTGAATATGGGGAAGTTTCTTAGAGTGAGGATACAGGTGGATGAAAACCAAATTACTTATCGTGTTTCTTTAATTGAGTTTGCCAACATGTTAGAAATTCTTAATTGAAGAGAGAAAAATTTGTAAGAATGCGTTATTGCAAAGCATAAGTGCTCATGGCCACATAACTTTGAGATTGTAATGAAAAGAGGAAGTAATTATGTTTATGAATTCATGTGTTCGAGGACGAAGAAGGTTTTAAGTGTCGGGTGGTCATCTTAGGCATATTTATATGCTCAAAGCACCAATATGCACCCAGATTTGAACTTAGTTCAAGAGCTTTTGTATGAATTCTTAAGTATAATTCAACTTTTATTCTGTTTTGTGCCTAATGGATATGATTAGTACTTTCAGGTTAAAAATTATAAAGAATTATGCATAATTGGACATTACGAGAATATGGAAGTAATTAAAGAAGGCAAGGGATTGAAGTTAAGCTGAAAAGGGGAAGCTGGAAAGAAGAAATCCTCATTTGAAGACTCTCCGCGTCATGGTGATCAGAAAAATAGCAATTGTCAAATTCCAGTGGAAGTTTGTGAAAGCACCGAATCGTGGAGAAGTGTAGTTTATCAGAATTGGTGACCTGCAGGTTTAGCGCATCGTTGAGGATGCTTATTTTGAAATTGTCCCAATCTAGTGGCTCACCGCGATAGTGGCGCATCGCGGTGAGGATGCATTTTACAATTGTTTGGGAATACTTGAGCTCTACAATTTCCTAGATTTTAATGGAAAATAGAAATTCTAGTCATGGCGCGACGTGCCGAGAGAACAAATCGGGAATATTTTAATTATTTTGTCCCAGCTATAAAAGGAAAAATCCAAGATAATGTGAGGGACTTTTTTCTAGAAGGGCAGCGGCGGAAAAATGAAAATTTCTCTCTTTTAGAGTTGACAAACATCCCTTTGAATTTCTTTATTTGAAGGATTGATTTGGGTATGATTTGTTATTTTTTTTGGATGGTTAAATCAAACATGAGTAGCTAAACATCCCCTTTCTGGGGTTGAGGCTAAGAACATGAGTACTATTTAATATTCTTATTCATAGTTTCTTTTTGTATTATCATATGGATTGTTCTTAATTTCTTGAGCTTACTATTTTAATGATTGGCCACCATTAGAATAAATTTATATTTCTATGTGAATCCGGGAGGAGAATCGTAGGATAGAACGAAGAAATTAGGGAGCAAGGTTCTTGTTCTTTTATAAAATAAGGAATTTGAATTAGCATTTAGGATAGGGATATACCTAGAAGCCTTGCTTGGTTCACTTGCAGGAAGAAAACTTCATGAATCTAGAAGATTTGTTGTAACTCTGTGGGAGTTGTAGTTACTACATTCAATAGATAGAAGATCCGAGGTCGGGAGACTAAGATTATGGCATAAACCTTGCGAACCATTAACCCGATAACCAATTAGACTATGAAAAGAATAGAGAACTATATGATTGTTCAAAATACCTCAACCCTGGAATCATCCTCATTATTGATAGCAACCGTTACTTACTTTGCTTTAGTCATCTAAATTATTTCTTGTTTAGTAATTTAAACAATAACACTTAATACTCAATTATCTTGAGCTAAAGATTGAATAAATTTCTAGTTTATTGATCCTCGAGGGAATGATATCTGACTGTCTAAGTCATTATATTACTTGCATGATCACGTACACTTGCGTGTGCCTAGAGATGCAACACTTATATGTTTTGAACAATACCTATCCGCAATCACATATAAGAATAAAGAAGATGGATGAAAATGAGTTTTTGTATGTATTTATAACTCTTCGTGCATTCATTAAAGGATTCGATCATTGTATATCTATTGTACTTGTTGATGGTAGTCACTTGAGAGGAATGTATCAGGGGACATTTGTAATTTTCTGTACGATGGATGGAGCATTTTAGTATCTTTTTATATTTACATTGTATACCTGCTTCAAAGTTTAAATGTATTTCTACATATCACTTGAAAAATATAAAATCTGTATCAGAGATATACACATCTATCGAAAATACATATATTTTCAAAGTTTCATGAATGAAACATGTAAAATTGGTAATGTATGTGTGTGTTGTACATGTACATTTTAGTAAATGTAATTGAAACTTTTTTTGGTAAAATATATAGTTTTTTTGAACTATAGTTTTAATAAATATATATATGCAGTTACTATATGTATTTATATTTGACTACGCAAAATATGTTTATAAATGCAGGTCGTATATTTCCTTTGGCATATGGTGTGCTTGATTCAGAAAATGATGCATCTTGTACTTGGTTCTTTGAGAATCTAAAGGAAGCATATGGGGGAATACAAAATATGTGTGTTATCTCTGATCAAAATCCAAGCATCATAAAAGTTGTTGGTGAAATGTACAAAGATGTTTCGCATTATGCATGTATGTGGAATCTATGGAGGGAACGTGAAAAAACTTTACAGAAAATCATACGATGCGTTATTGGAGGTCTTTTATACAATGGCCAAAGAATATTCGAAGTCAGAATTCCACATGTTAATGGAAAAAGTTGAGGCAGTTGATATTAGAGTGAAGAATAATTTGGAATTGGCTGATTACGAAAAGTGGGCTAGGTCTTATGCAACAGTTCACCGAGGATGTACTTTGACTTCAATTATTGTGGAGTCAATAAATAGAGTACTTTTATTAGCTAGAGAACTGCCAATTTATAATTTTCTAGAAGAAGTTTGATTGTTGTTTGAAAAATGAAAATGTGAAAATAGGCAGGAGGCTTCATATACATTCACAACTCTCATCGAAAAATTTAATGACATACTGAAAGAGAATGAGGCTTTGTGTACTCATGTGACGGTATGATCTTTTAGATTTGAAGCATTTAAACTTACGAATTTAATTTATTAGTATATATAAATAGCTATGGACGTATGTGCTTAAAAGTGAATTTTTAACTTAATGAATGTTCTCTGCTATTAAAAAAATATATATCCAGTTAACAAATACATATGCAGTTAGCAAATATGTATATTTATATTTTGCAAGTGTGGTTACAACATATCAAAATATATACTTTGCATCTTTTTGTAGCAATGTATTTCCATTTTTGTATTTGATTTTTTTTAATTTAATTTTTTAAAAATAATATCAGGTTGTACCAGCGACAGAGTATGTGTACACAGTGCACGACAAATAAAAGCATTTCATCATTTGCCTCAAGGAAAAAACATGCTCATGTAATGCATTTCAACTAGATGAGATACCATGTGAACATGCTTGTGTAGTCTTGGATATCAAGAATTTTAACAAAGGTTCATAGTGTTGTGATTTGTATAAGTCAAAAACAGTGTTAAAAATATATGATGTTCCAATCTATCATTTACCAAACCAAGATGATTGGATAATTCCAGTTAACATACTTGGTTAAATAGTACTATCTCTGAGGTACAACGCCCTCCTGGAAGACTTGCAAAGAAGAATCATGGAAAATCGAGCCAGGATATATTTGGAAAGAAGAACATCAACTCATGTGGTGGTTATGGGGATAAGGGTCACAATATGCGTTCGTGTAGAAAATATCGTAAATGATACATTTATTCTTTTGTATTATTTCTTAAAACTTTATTCTGCACTTTTTATAATAATGAAATCATTTTTTTGGTTTAAGACATTTATGTATCATTTCCTATTATGCTTTATAAATAACTGTTAGTTAACAACTATTTTTTATTTGAAAAATACATAGGTTTTATGGTATTTGTATTTGATAACTAAAATGTTTTTCAATTATGATTTTGTAAGACTCCACGAAATTCTAAGCTTAACACAGCCCTTAGAGCTTGACAAGGAGACCCATACTTAGAAATTTCAGTCAAATATTTGTACTTAGAACTATTTTAGCCTTCATAAGTTAGCGATCTTATTTCACGATCCTCATGACCTTAAAATATTGATATTAAGGTTGATTCAAGATTAGGAATGTCAATAGGTATTCTTGGACAAGTATAGGATTTTTCGAACATTGTTTGAATCACGTTTGAAAGTCCAAACTAGTGGATCAACATGATCTCGATGCGTTGCATTGCCTATCGCATTGATAAATATTTTTCCCAGCTCCTAGTTCCAATTTCCAGTGAGCCGATGCGGACTCGATGCGGTACATCGACCATCGCGTCGATCTCATCGACGCGGCGCGTCGAACTGTGTGTCACTGGACACGTTTTCAGTCATTACAAAACCACATCCCCAGGGGTAATGGGATCATTTTTCCACCTTATTCAGACCCAAAAAATACGATATTAAGTCATTCCTAGGGCAAAATTCATTCATTCATCACAATTTGCTCTCTAGAAAAACCCTAGGGCCTTTGATTTCAAATTCAAGACTCAAGAACTCACCATCAACCTTCATTAATTCAAGTACCTAGGTATGTGAAGTGTTCATCCAAGGATTTCCTTCTAACATTGGAGTTGAAGAGACTCTTTTAAACTACAAGTTAATTGATTTCATATATTCCATGTTGGATTTGAATGTAATCTTGATTATGATGTTAAATGGGTTTTCAATTTTCATGATTTATCACATGTTTCTTAAAAACTAGTTAGTTGTGGATTGAATTATATGAACTTCATGTTGAACTCTTGAATTGCAAATTGAATGTAGTATCCAGATAGTATTACATGTATATTGATATGTGAAATGCCTATGCTCGCCAAGTGTTTGTCAAAATGCTCATGTGAATTACTAGTGCAAGCATGATATGTTATTATATGATTTCATTCATGCACAAGCCCATGTATATCAAGTATTTTACAAAAATATCTAAATGAATGTATTAATGGTAAGCAAGTACTATTATGATACTAAAGTCATGCAGTGTTTTACTTCTTATATTACCGAGTCCTGGGGATATTCAATACCCAAAAATCTAGCTATTTACCTAGAGCTACAGTAGTTACAGAACAATCTCAGTAGTGTCACGAATAGTAATACTCAATAAACAGTCCCAGTCTCTATTCAGTAGTTAGTTTAGAACTCAGTGAGCTATATTCAGTTCAATAAGATAGTACAATCAGTAACAGTTCAGTCAAGCCTAGTACAGTTTAAAAATTAGTTCAGTGTCTATTCAGTTGGGAGTAGGAATCAGCACCGAGCAAACCCAAGGATGGGGGCATTCCTGTCAGCATAGGGTTTGACCCTTAGTAGAAATCCCTGTGTTACAGAACTATGTAACTAGCGTAGGTTGAGATATCTTCCTGCCATACTGGGGTTGATACATCTCACATAATTTTTCTTGCCAGTGAGGGTTGACGAAAGTGCTTTATGTCAGAGAGGATTAACTCATAGCTTGTCTTTACCCATGGCGCGGTATTGACACCCTTCCAACTGGGGTTACGGGTTGGACCCCGATCCATTTGGAGAGGGGCATGTCGGTTAGATAACTACCTCCCACAGTTTTAGTTTCAGTCTCAGTATAGAACTCAGTTCATTTCTACAAATTCAGGACTATCAGACACAGTCACCCAGCTCAATATAGAACTCAATTTAGTTGTACAGATTCAGGACTATCAGACGCAGTCACACAGCTCAGTATAAAACTCAGTTCTATTCTACAGAATTAGGGCTATCAGAAATAATCACTCAGATATTAGTTAATCAGTATTCAGAATTTAGTATCCAGTGTTAACATGATCTCAGTTACAATTTATGTATTCATGCATGTACTCTCATTCAGTTACGTCTATGTTACTCAACTAGTTATTGTTCATGCATATGAACCCATGCATATCAGCCTACCTCACTTAGCATACCAGTACATTCAAAGTACTGATGCATATTTTTGTTTTGCGCTATGATGTCTTATATCATAGGTTTAGACACACGGGCTCCTAACCGTACTTAGTAGCATAGCCTATCAGTAGCAGACTTAGTGGTGAGTACTCATAGTTTGAGGACAGAGTATTATTTCAGTATTTTAGTATACAGTAGTCGGAGTTAGTGTGGGGCTTGTCCCATCAACTCCATATTCAGACAGTTAAAGGCTTTCAGACTAGAGTATTTTAGACAGATGTTTCAGTATTCAGTTTTCAGTATTCAGTATTTGTTTTAGTTATGAACCTTATGGTGATTTTCAGCCTATCTTCCGTATTTATTTCAAATATAGTATCATTGCAGTGTTGTTATTATTCAGTGCTCACTGCAGGTACCCTTCATGGGTTAGTTGATGGTCCTTCGGGGTCACTAACACTGTGTAGCGTCTGGGGTACAGACTCGGAGCGTTATAGATTTTAGTATAGATATATAAATACTGCATATGTTAAATCTGAACAAAGTTATTTGAAAGTAATTGAAAGTAAATGAACAAAGTTAAATTTGAATACTGCATATGTATATATTGCAAAATTTAAACACTACATATGTATTTTATATCTAAGTATCATATGTATTTTGAGCACTGTATATGTATTCTGAGTACAAATTTAGTAAATTTGATTCACCTCATATGTATTTTGAACGTAAATGAACAAAGATTAAAATGTATATGATGTATATTGCATATGTATTTTTATTAAAAAATCTGCACATTATTTTTAAGCTAAATCTCACTGTAACAAATAAAACATGAACATTAAAATAAAAGAATGAGCATAAAATTATTGAAAACATATACAACATAAAATACTATAATGGATTACTTTCATTTACTTCAAAATTAGTAAGTTTGATTCAAATCATAAAATACATATGAGCTATATTGCGTATGTATTTTTATTGCAACATCTGAACTCCTCATATGTATTTTGAAAGTAAATGAACAAATATTAAAATACGTATGATGTATACTGCATATGCATTTTTGTATTGTAATATCTGAACATTGCATATGTATTTTGAAGCTAAATACATATGATGTATTTTGCATATATATTTTTATTGCATAATCAGAAAACTAGAATAAAACAAGTAGTACAAAATTCTTGGAATGCATATTCATCGTAAAATACTAAAATGAATTTCTTTAATTCGGTTCAAAATAAGTAACTTTTAAACACTTCAAAACATAAAATAAGTTTGTACAATTAGAACCAACATCCAAACACCAGTTTGTCAACTATCTACTGTAATAAATTCATCAACAATCACACTTCTACAATTTCTGTGACACTAGTTATTCTGATTTGCCTAACAGGCCTCAAGGGTGCTTCGACGTCACTATGAGCATTTGCTTCTTGTTTTCTCATGTCATAGTCTCACAATAGTGCAACATATCTTGTACGAAGTGCGTTGGGGTTGAACTCAATCGAAGGAACTCTTTGACCATAAGATAGGCACTCTGCGTATGTAACCATATACAAACCACAGTTCCCACAAAAAAATATTGAATAATAAGTAAAATATATTTTGTACAAACTTACAAATTTGATATATGTATATTAAAATACTTACAAGCTTTCAATTGATTGTTGAGGCAATTCTTCTTGAAATAACATATCAAAATGATCTGTTGAGTCTTTATCCTTTGTATCTTGGATGGTTATAAAGATCAATATCTTTTTTTTCATAGAAATTACAAGCTTGAAGACACAAATGGATAATCTCAGCTAATTTCTCGATCTCAGCAAAAATAACCGCATAATGACCAGAAGATTTATATAAATTGTATAAGAAAATACACCCCTCTGTGAACCATAAAACCGCTAGAATCCAATGATGTTTGTCCTTTATATTGACATGAATAAAAATATTGTCCAATGTATGCCATGGCACTGCACCATGCATACGAAATCCATCAATATATTCACTAAGATAGGACTCTGTCCTTCCGCATTAAGGTTTGGATATCCACAGAATAAACTTCCATCACAGATCTAATTATGTTCATGAAGTTGCAATCTACTGTGCTGTATTTGTAAGAGTTGTTGGGCTCGTACTATAATTTTTTACGCAAGTAGTAGAAGCAAATATTTATTTGCTGCAATAATTAATACCACAAACTTTAGAACATTCAAACAAATTGTACACTAAAATAGCATGTGTATATAAGGTAAAATACATATGCATTTTTAGTTTAAAGTCTAACAACTACGTATGTATAATTTCATTTGTAAACTACTTATATACAGACAATGCAAAAAAAGTATATTCAACAGAATGTGATTTGGTATAACACATCATATGTCAACATCATAAAAATACATATATGTACCACCATATGTATTTTCAGGTAACATTATAGGTATTTTAAGTAGTCTTTCAACTTTAAAGGGTAAATATATTAAAATAATATACTAACTGAGTCCGTCCATGACTGATCAGTGAACCTCATAGAGTAGAACCATCATTTATCTTCAACAGTTTCAACTCCGAAATGCATCATTGAAATGGTTGATTTGTTCCTCTTGTAATGTTCCACTTTTTTCTTTCAATTTTTTATTCAGTACATGGTAAATCATGAAAACTTACTGAAATTTAAAAAAATTATTTTAAAAAATTCCAAAGAAATAACTTTTAGCATGACTTTTAAGAAGGTCGACAGAAATTCAGTCCATGAACTTGTTAACAATCTTTGCGTCCACTATCCCGTCAATCGGGTGAGAAACAAATAGATGTTTCTGAGAGAATATATGTATTTTTCCTGCTGAGCTCCCTATGTAAATATAAAATACAAAAATATAAATTATAAAAATATATTTGCAAAATATATTACATTAAAAAATATATTTAACTTAATGAACTCACCACTGCTGAACCAAACTTAATCGTGTATGGTGACTCCTTGAATTTGGACGGTTGCCTAATCCTTAACTTTTGTTCGATAGTTTGATAATCGAGATTTGTGTAGGGATGAACGATAATGCTTTTTCTCTGGTAGACATTCAGACTATGTAGCAGCTCATCAGGAATTGTGTTTTGTGAATCAGGCCAAAAAGAGTCATCTGTTTATTCATTAGTGGTTAGTTCATGAGTTTTTAGAGGTGTCCAAATTTGCTCCTCTGTAAAAAGTTCAATCTCTCCCTGTACCGATGTATTTGCACTCAATTCAGCATTCTCTTTGTTGGTCTAGATATAATTAAAAAAATATTAGTTTGTTTTGTCCATTATAACTCACATAACCTCACAAATATGTTCATTATACATACTCGACAATGATCTTCAGCAAGTGTCTCGAAATGTTTATCATTCAAATTCTCATCAGGAGTTTCTTCTTCACAATTTATTGATCAATGTACGATAATATTTTTTCTTCGGTAGGCATTTAGACTCGATAGCAGCTCATCGAAGATTATAAATTGCGTATCAGAATAAATTATTTCTATTAATAGAACTTTATTGAAAGAAAGAAAGGCTAAGGTTTACAATGTAATCTGAAAAGCCTAAAAACTGACTAAACCAAAAGGAGGCTATATATACATAGCCAATAACCTAAAGGTCCATAAACTAAAGGCCCAATAACATATGGGCTAACATCCCCCCTCAAACTCACAATGCAACAGCAATAAGCATTGAGAGTTTGTCACACAAAAAACGAAATCGAGACGCCGACTGAGCCTTCGTAAAAAGGTCAGCAATCTGCAAAGACGATGGAACAAAAGGAAGCGATATGGTCCCGAGCTGCAAATGATGACGGGTGAAGTGACAATCAATCTCAATGTGCTTCGTACGCTCATGGAAGACAGAATTCTTTGCAATTTGTACCGCACTTTTGTTATCACAATGCAGGGGAGTAGGCATAGAAATGTGAACCCCCATATCTGCAAGAAGCCAACGTAACCAAATAATCTCACATGTAGTCACAGCCATGGCACGATACTCAGCCTCCGTGGAAGATCTAGAGACAACATCTTGTTTCTTGCTCTTCCACGAGATTAAAGAGTCTCCAAGAAACACACAAAAACCAGTGGTGGATTTACGATCATTGCGATCTCCATCCCAATCAGCATCACTATAGGCTCGCAACTCGAGAGATGACGTCGAGGGAAACAAGAGATTCTGAAACTGAGTGCCACGAAGATACCTTAGAATACGAAGTACAGCTCCCCAGTGCACAGAAGTAGGAGTAGTAACAAACTGGCTAACAACATGAACTGCATGTGCTATTTCTGGACGAGTAACCGTAAGATAAACCAAACTACCCACAATAGTCCGATAAAGACTCGGATCTGATAATGGAACACCATCACTAGGAGAGTAACGTGCATTGGTTTCAAGGGGAGTATCTACAGTCCTGTTGTCAGAAAGACGCGCCCGTGTAAACAAGTCAGATATATACTTAGTCTGAGAAAGAAGATACCCTTTCTTAGACTGAGCCACCTCAATACCCAGAAAATAACGCAGCAAGCCCAAGTCCTTCATTGCAAATCGATGAGCCAAATCATGCTTCAATAACTCAATACCACTATGATCATCACCAGTAATAATCATATCATCTACATATAAGGACAATAGAATTCGCCCTGTACTTGTATATCTAACAAACAATGCTGAATCATGGTTACTTGGGACAAATCCAAGGGAAGTAATAACAGTGGAGAATTTCTCAAACCAAGCACGAGGGGCTTGTTTGAGACCATATAAAGCTTTTCGAAGCCGACAAACTTCACCTGGCTGGTGGTCAATACCTGGGGGAGGAGTCATATAAACTTCCTCGTGGAGATCACCGTTCAGAAAGGCATTCTTGACATCCATCTGAAATATCTTCCACTGTCGAACGGATGCAACAGCAATCATAGTGCGAACAGTCGTCATCTTTGCTACGGGGGAAAAAGTCTCCTCATAATCCATACCATATTGTTGTGAGTACCCTTTTGCCACAAGTCTCGCCTTGTATCGCTCAACAGACCCATCAGATTTTGTTTTTATCTTATACACCCATCGACAACCAACCGCATGCTTACCAGGTGGGAGAGTAACCAAATCCCATGTATGTGTATGATGAAGAGCAGCAAGTTCCTCAGCCATAGCATTCTGCCAAAGAGGATCAGACACAGCCTCTCTATACGACTCAGGTTCAGACAAATGATGTATGTTTGCAATAAAGGAAGCAAATGAAGCTGAATATGTAGAATAGGAAAAATCTGGCAGTTTGGTGGACTTACAAGGTCGAGTAGACCTCCTCAGAGGTGGTGGGTCTCCAGTCTCAACAGTCGAAGGAGCAGACTCAGGCACAGGCGAGGCTGAAGCACTATCAGGTGGCACACCAGATGGCATGGATGAATCCGGAACTGGAACCTCTACGTCAATCCCAAAGGGATCAATAAGCCGAATATCTGACTTTGTCACATCATGGGTTTTAGCTGGAATGGAATAAAAAGGAATATGTTCCAAAAAAGTGACATGTCGTGAAACATATAATTTCTGACTTACAGGATCATAGCAACGATATCCTTTTTGTCCAATACCATACCCCAAAAACACACATATAGCTGATTTTGACCCTAACTTATTTCGTTCAACATGAGGACGAAGAACAAAGCAAGTACATCCAAAAACTCGTAATGCAGAATAATTCGGCGGGTGACCATATAGTTTCTCAAACGGAGACATCCCTGAAGTCAATGCAGTAGGAATACGATTAATCACATATACAGCAGTTAGGACTGCTTCTCCCCAAAAAATACTAGGAACCTCTGCAGACAAAAGTAAAGAGCGTGCTGTCTCAACAATATGACGATGTTTTCTTTCTGCCAGACCGTTCTGCTCAGGAGTGTCGGTACAAGATGACTGGTGTATGGTACCATCAGAGGCAAGTAACTGAGTGAAGTCATTAGAGGTATATTCACCCCCTAAGTCACACCTGAAACACTTTATCACAGCCGAATGTTGTGTTTTAACAAGGGCTCTAAAGTTGTTGTAAATGCCAAAGAAATCAGATCTGCGTTTCATAAGATACACCCAGGTATAACGAGTATAGTCATCTATAAACGAAACATAATAGGTCGATCCACCCTTAGTGGAAACTGGCGCTGGTCCCCATACATCAGAATGAATAATATCAAAAGGAGCAACAGAATAAGACACACTTTTATTAAACGGTAAGGCAGAAAATTTTGCCAGTTTACAACCACTACAATCTGAAATATCACTAGTGTTCACATGACCCAAAGCACCACTAGAGACCAAAAAACGTAAACGTGAAACTGACACATGTCCTAATCTGGAATGCCAAAGATAAAACGGAGAAGACAAAGGACTCAAACGAAAAGAAGATAAATCTATGCTAGAGGCAGCAACTGCAGACACTTTGAGATTCTCCAAGACATAGAGTTCCCCCAACCTACGGCCGGTCCCAATCACCCTCTGAGTGTGTTGGTCCTGTATAACACAAACAGATTCAGAAAAAAACACCCAATTACCAGCCTTACACAACTGACTGACCGAAACAAGATTTAAAGCAAGTTTGGGAATGTAATAAACATCAGAGAGGACAATGTGAGGGGTAGTAACAGAACCAACACCCTCGACTGACATAGGTACAGCACTCGCGGACATAACAGAAATTGGTGAAATGGGTGACAAAGAACCAAACGATGACAAATGAGGGGACATGTGATGAGACGCACCAGAATCCAATATCCACAAGGAGGAAGGAATACCTGAGGTACTAGAAGAAACTGAACCCGAATGAGACATAGATGCTGACATGGTCGTAGGATTAGAAACGAAGAACTGTCTGAACTGTTCGAAAACCTGGGGATCCAACGCAGAAGGTGGCATAGTGCTAACAGACTCAACATCTACAGATGGTGCAGCAGCAGCGAACTGTGGAGGACGAGATGACCATGGAGGAGCACCAGAGGAGCGTGACGGAGACTTTTGCTGCCCATATTTCTGTTGCTGCCCAGATTGAGGCTGTTTGACCTTGTTAAGTAACAACGGACACTGAGCCTTCCAATGATTTTTCTGTTTGCAGAATGCACACTCATCAAATGCAACTTTAGGAGATTGTCGAGTCTGAGTACGTGGTGGCCTAGACTGATCAGTTGAAGCAGCAAACACGACAGGAGTAGTAGTTACTTTAGACCCTTGAACCACTTGAGACTTGATACGAGTCTCCTCTGCAATCAGTTCATGAACCACAGAATCAACAGTAGGGAGGGGAGATCGATGAAGGATTGTTCCACGTAGGCCCTCAAAGTCAGAACGTAGTGCCATCAAAAACTGAACCAAGCGTTGCTCTTCCCGTCTAGCAATGTACGGCCCAAAACCTTTTAACTCTGCAGATTCAGTAAGTGCCAATTGATCCCACAAATCCGACATGGCAGCATAAAAATCTTGAATACTGAGGTCATGCTGTTGAAGAGCACGGATATCATACTCCAACTGGTACTGTTTAGCAAAATTAGACTGAGTGTACAGTCTTTCCAAATGATCCCAGACCTCCTTTGCTGTGTCATACTTAGCCAATTGCATACCAATTGACTGAGTTACAGAATTGTTGATCCAAGTGATAATCTTGGAGTTATTAGTTTCCCATAAGTCCACCAACAAATCAAAATTTTCAGTTGTATCATCGATAGGTCTTGGTTTCACTCCAGTGATATAACCCCACATATTCTTCCCACGAAGAAAATTCTTCATGACATAACTCCAATAGGCATAGTTCTTACCATCTAATTGAGTACTAATGGACTGGAGAGAATCATCCTTTCCAGTCATTGTAAACACAGCAACACACAAATAATTCAAAAAATAAAAAGATGCAAAACCCTAGGTTGAACAATTCCGAACGAACAACAATGGCAGCAAGCAAAAGAACGAAAGACGAACAATACCAGACAGCAAACGAATACAGCAGCACCTCAAAAAATAAAATTCGGGGCTCCGCCCCGAACCCCGGACGGGGGCGCGCTGCCCCCCGTACCCCCCAGCGAACTCACCGCGGAGTTCGATCTGCGCAGTAGGTGCCTGCTACAAAATCTTCAACCAACAAATCAAAGGACATGGATCGAACTAGCTTTGATACCATATTAATAGAACTTTATTGAAAGAAAGAAAGGCTAAGGTTTACAATGTAATCTGAAAAGCCTAAAAACTGACTAAACCAAAAGGAGGCTATATATACATAGCCAATAACCTAAAGGTCCATAAACTAAAGGCCCAATAACATATGGGCTAACAATTTCATCCTTGATCTAGAAAGAATGAAAGAAAAAAGATAATTGTCCTGTGTATTATTACATCACATAAACTCAAAGATATATTCATTATACATACTCGACAATCATGTTGAACAACCTTCTCAGAATGTATATAATTCAAATTTATACTTTGGAGAAGCTCATCAGAGATTAAAATTTGAGAATCAGTTTCAAAGTTTGTTTGATCTAAATGCAAATCAGTGCATCCCTTGCAGACAAGTAAAAAAAAATTAAAACAACATGAAACACATATCCAGTTGTATATGTTTATATACATATATATAAAAGAACATAAATGCGAGGTACAAAAATACATATGTGCAATTAAATGAATAAACATATACCATTCAACTTCTCACCCCAATTCTGAACAAAATTGAAACTAAAGCGTTGTGGTGATGTTTCGGCACCAGCATAATTCATATATTGGAGATCAAGATCTTTATCTTTAAATTGTTGTTACAAATACAAGTACAAGTTCAACAAACTATTAATACTTAAGTTCACAGTATGTGTATATATTTTTTCATACTGAATAGGTATATTTCAATCCACTAAAAATACATATTGATATTAAATTTAATATGTATTCTAAAAATACATATCTATATACAAATTTAAAAACACACTATTTTACAGAGTGTAAAATTTACAATCAACATAAAAATACATATTGTTATAACAGAAGTCTAAAAAATACATATGTACACTACATGTTTTTTTTCAAATGGATATTTAACTAACACTATATATACTCATATATATATTAACATAAAAAATAAAATAGCCACAATGAAATTACATTTAAATGTGCTTATAAATACATATATGTAAGTTAAATATTTATCTTTGTACTGTTAAACATCTTATTCGAAGTCTGATCAACATCAGGACTGAAGTGTTTTTCAGATGTCTCTAAACCACCATCATCAATATTTGGTTGTTCAAGTTTTTTATGTGCACACTGTTTCTACAAATATATATATATATATATATATGCAAGGACATTGAACAATTATTAAGCAATTTTCGCTTTTGTATACTGTATGTGTATAAGACAATCCACTAAGAATACACAAGTAAATAAGATAAGATTTTTAAAGCAAATTTGAATATTAAATTTTACCTTTACATTTGTACCATCAAGCATCTTATTCGATTTCTGAACAAAATCTGAACTGTAGTGTTGTCCAGATGTATCTAAACCAACATCATCAATATTTGCCTCTTCAGGTTCTTTATCTGCACATTGTTTCTATAAATATATGTACAATTATAACACAATATTTGCATAATATTGTACGTTGTATTTGTATTAGTCAATCTACTAAGAATACATATGAAAATCAAATAAGTTTTTAAAGTATATTTTAATAGTAAAAATTTTACCTTGCTTAGTTCAATTGATTTCAGAATCAGATCGAACTATTTTTTCACTAGTCTACGAATTTCTTTCAACTCGTGAAAAATCTGTTTTCATACAAAATCAGTGAACAATATTTTTTAATGTACACACATATTTGAGAAAAAACTTACCTGATCGCGAAATGAATCAAAAACTTTATTTAAAGTAATGGCTTCTTCCTCTACGGGACTCTTTGACTTTGACTGTACCGGAGGAAAAATAACCCTAATTGTTTGCTTCACATTGTGTCTTTTTGAAACAGTTGCTTGTCGTGTTTCAATGGGCTTATAAACTGGTGTTTTCACTCTGAAAACCTTTGCAGCCCGAGGAGGTGATGTCCTTTTTTGGGTATGCTCATCAACAATATTGTGTGACTGTTTCCTCAACGGTTTATTTACTTCTGTGATTGATGAATCAACCTTTTATTTCTTTTTTGAGCATTCAGTAATTTGTTTTAGTGGTGGATCCTGGAAGTCATCATCCGTATCAACTGAACGTTTATCTTCAAGTGCATCCTTCTCTGGTATATCAAACTTTGAAATTTTCCTTTGAGTTGGCTCAATGTTCTTAAATACAACCTAGGAATATAGATAAATTATGTTAAAGTATCTGTTAAAAAATTGTAAATCAAATGTATATATGTAGACTAAAACATATATATTAATATATATGTATTTATTAACAATGAATCTTGCCATCATCATTAAACGTAGCATCCATCAAATACTCAAAGCGTGATTGATGTGTATTTGTCTTCCAATTTAATAATCAGGGAATTCTATTATCAACCTTGGACATAACCTTTTGTGGAACATTCGAACAACACTCATAAAGCCACACTTAAATAGCCAGTGGCATTTTCTGTATCAACTAAAATCTCCCACCTGCTTTCAACTTATTGTTCAAACTTCTAGCTAGATCCTCAAATGATAAAGTCCCCCACGAAAAAATCTTATATCTATCACTATCCACGAAATTAAAAAATCGGGGTATAATTACAGTATCAACGTTAGATAACACAAAAGAATGCAGGAAATACAGAATTGCAAACTTCTCAACATCCTCATCATTGTTCTCCCCTCAAACTTCGTCAGTGAATGCTAGAAATAATTTTTTTTTGGTATAAATTCTGAACCGTTGAAATACTTCTCAACAATCCTGTTTGATACATTCTGATAAAAAATAAAGTCGTACCCATTACCGACACACTTCAACCCAGTAATAATGGCAAATTTTCTAGGAATAAAATGCAGAGAAGTGTCATTAGCCCGAATGACTATCGCAGAAGAAAAATTATCCTTTATCTCGAGTGATATAACATATCTGCATAACTATTCTTGAACTACACAGTGCTTCTTCTTCATGAATTACCCAAAAATGTTATTGTCGCAAAAATGTTTGTACTACTCCTTGTTTAATATAACTCGTAAACTTTCATCAATATCATTCTCACAGTAGGAGCACATATATGGTGCAAATCTTGAAAGTTTTCTTACAATGAATATTTCGTCACACGGCACCTATACAAAGTAAAACTACAACTTATTAAACTGTAAAAAAACAACAAAACACAATCAACTATGTATTTAACCACAAAAATACATATAACAATCATATGTATTTTGAACAAAATAAAAATACAAAATCATCATAATATTTGATATGTATGTATAAAAATAAAAATGTTACCCTATACCTTAAAATGTATATTGATCCTAAAAAAATACAAATAAAATTGCAAATGTACTTTTCAACAAAAAGTATTTATATATTTCAAAAATACATATCAATTATACTAAAAATACAAATAGTCAAATAACTCTTCATGAGTAGTTCATATAACAATATATTTTTCATACATGCAAACTTAGCAAATTCATCTAATACACAAAATACAATTAAACATGACAGCTTCCCAAATTTTACAAAAAAATACATGTTAACTCAAAAAATATATTTAACATATCACCTTCACAAATCAGCTTACTGCAATCCCTAAATACATATAAGCAGAACATAAAATACATATTAAAATTACACATTATAAAAATGTAAAAAATAACAAAGCACAACCAACACATTAAAAAAATACATATAACATGCATATGTATTTTGAACAGAATAAAAATACAAATCAACAGAACATAAAATACATATTAAAACTACACCTTATTAAACTGTAAAAAACAACAAAACACAACCAACACATCAAAAAAGTACATATAACATGCATATATATTTTGAACAGAATAAATATACAAATCAGCAGAACATAAAATATATATTAACTCCCTGAAAAAATATATATTACTACCAACTTTGATAAAAGTTTTACTAAAATCAATAAATACATAACAGTAAATAAATAATACATTTACAACCAAAAAAATATCTCTTCCTCCATGTCTTCTTCAGAATCATTATCAGAAGCGTTCTCAACATAGTCATCAACCTTGCTTGACTCAGCAATTTCTTTGGCTTTCTTTTTCTTATCATATTTTTTTTATTTTTTATTCTTTTGGAGAAGGAGTTGTCTTCAATTATTTTTATTTTTTTTCAAAATATCAATCATCTTCACTGAGTCGTTACAAAACTTGAACCTAATCTCCTTCGAACTCTCAGATTTCTTCGACTGTATAGGATTAGAAACAACTTTAACTACATCTTCTTAAGTTAAACAAAGACTAAAAGATGGTGCATAATCAGACACCAAATTAATAGGTGGTATTACCACTATTTATACGTGATTTTAGTGTGTTCGGCCATTAGAGCATAAAAGCCTTAAAATCGAATTTGCTAATGGATTACAGTACTAAAAAAAATTGGAGAAACTGATAACATGCAATAATGAAATTAAATAGTTACCTGAAATAGAGGAACACAATCCTTATTAGATCGTGCTAAAATCATGCAAAAGAAAAAAAATTGGAAGCGGTAACTCTGTGTTAGTGACGTAAAAAAGGAAAAAGAAATTTTAAAATAAAGAAAAGAGAAGAAGAAAGCGTGAAAATGGGAGCCTATTCACAGTTACTTTCCTTAGGTGGCAAAGTAAGAAACCACTATTAAAATAATGTTATTATTGCTACACAATGTAATTTGATATAAGTGTTGCTATTTTTTGCAATTTAAGACTTACGTATGTTACTCCATGTAATTTTTTCTATAAATAATTTGACTATACAATGTGATGGTTCGTTTGATACATAGTATCATAAATTTGATCGGAGTGTGTATAACTGTGATATTGAGGGACCTAGCAATGCTTCTATGCACTTGCAAAATTGAAATTCTAAGTATCAACAACTTTCTTTTTTAGTGGAGTCAATCGATGGATAAATATAATAAGTTTTTTAACTAAATTAATTTTTAAGTTATGCTTAATTATATTTAACATGTTGCATGTAACCAAATTAGCCTGCTACATACACATATTCATGAATCAAATCATGGTGTAAGAAAGGTGAAAGTTGAGAAAATCATGCTATCGGACTCCAAGTGACTCATAAATTTCAAGTAACTTGCAAATTGCTGGACACCACATGACTTGCAAATCGCTGGACACCAAGCGTTTTGTGAGTGTTGCTTGACCGCCCCAAAGCTCGTTTAGCCAGAAACACTTTGTTCCCTTTGATTTCTTTTCAGATCAATTATCCTCTTTAAGATTTTTGGTCAAAAAATTACCCCTTTCGGCTTCGGACTCCTTGTTAGCTTCTGTTATTTTACTCATCCCAACCCAAAACATTATTTACACCTTTAGTTTAGCTTCTGTTATTTTACTTATCACAACCCAAAACATTATTTACACCTTTAGTGGTTAAACTAAAAAAATCACCAATTCTTAGAGCTAAGTTTTAAGGGTGTGTTTGGTGAGAAGAAAATAGGTGATTTTTTTTGTGTGCGCAAACATAATGTATTAATAATGCTTTTGGTTGTGATAAGTTAAGAAAACAGAAGCCAATATACTTTCCATTCATAACAAAATTATGTGGAAATGGGTTACGCCCAGTCGCTGGCCAACCCACCTAACTTTTAGTATATTTTTTTAGAGTTAAAACAAATGGCAGGATTGACGAAAGCTAAACCGAGGAAGCACAGTTCGCCAAAATTAGGACAAACTATATTCTAAGCTGCCCTTTCGGTCCGTTGAATTGAAATAGTTGCTGTATAATTCCAAGAAGTATAGGGTGTTTCCAGTGTACCGTAGACTCAAAACAAATGTCAATGTATAAAAAAAAGCATGTCCCCTTTTTCTCTGCAAGTGCCTTATTAAGAAATCGCTCATTTTATCAACGCATACATTTTAAAAAGTTCCAAATTCGGACCAAAAACAAGTTGCTATAATATCCTGTGTACCAGCAATAAACATCTTGCTAAGCTGGGGAAATAAAGTACAGAAAATCAGCAAATAGAAAATCATATAAAGACTTGCACAGTGATATAGAATAACGGTCGAAGGAACATATTTTGACTTCCATAACAGCACAATTCCGTTTACAAGACCACAACGCGAAATATTAATAGCTGGGAGTGCAACAGAAATACATCAATAACAAACAACCAAGATAAAACATATCACACCACAATGTCTTCACTCAGTATTCACCTTCATCATCACCCCCTTCCTCATCATCCAGTTCAGCACCAACTTCCTCGTAATCCTTTTCAAGGGCAGCAAGGTCCTCACGGGCTTCACTGAACTCACCTTCTTCCATACCCTCACCAACGTACCAGTGCACAAAAGCACGCTTGGCGTACATCAGATCAAACTTGTGGTCAATGCGCGAAAATACCTCAGCAACGCTAGTTGAGTTAGAGATCATGCATACAGCCCTTTGCACCTTGGCAAGGTCGCCTCCAGGAACAACAGTTGGTGGTTGGTAGTTGATACCACACTTGAAACCAGTAGGGCACCAGTCAACAAATTGGATAGTACGCTTGGTCTTGATGGTGGCCACAGCAGCATTGACATCCTTTGGCACAACATCACCACGGAACATGAGGCAGCAGGCCATGTACTTTCCATGGCGAGGGTCACACTTAACCATCATAGAAGAGGGTTCAAAGGCACTGTTTGTGATTTCTGCAACCGAGAGCTGCTCGTGGTAAGCCTTCTCAGCTGAAATGACTGGAGCATAGGAAGAAAGCATAAAATGGATTCTGGGATATGGCACAAGATTTGTCTGGAACTCATTCACATCAACATTCAGGGCTCCATCAAACCTCAACGAAGCAGTCAGAGAAGAAATGACCTGGCATAGGAAGCACAGAAGTTACTATCTATGATTGAAGAAGTATGTAACATACGGTCCAGAATGATATGCTACTAAATTACCTGTGAAATAAGGCGGTTAAGATTGGTGTAAGTGGGGCGCTCAATGTCCAGTGAGCGCCTGCATATGTCATAAATGGCCTCATTGTCAAGAAGAATTGCAACATCAGTGTGCTCAAGCAGCGAGTGAGTTGAAAGTACACTGTTGTAAGGCTCCACAACAGATGTTGAGACCTGTGGTGAGGGATAGATTGTGAATCCAAGTTTTGATTTCTTGCCATAGTCAACTGAGAGACGCTCGAGTAAAAGTGACCCAAGACCAGAACCAGTGCCACCACCAACAGCATTGAAAACCAGGAAACCTTGAAGGCCAGTACAGTTGTCTGAAAGCTTCCTAATGCGGTCCAAACAAAGATCAACTATTTCTTTCCCAACTGCACAAAAGATACAAAGACGACCATCAGCACATAATTGAGCTGAAAAGAGAAGTAACAAACACAAGAGTAATATATACTTGTATAATGGCCACGAGCAAAGTTGTTGGCTGCATCTTCTTTGCCACTAATGAGCTGCTCAGGGTGAAAGAGCTGTCTGTATGCTCCTGTCCTGACTTCATCAATGACAGTAGGCTCAAGATCTACAAAAACAGCACGAGGAACATGCTTCCCAGCTCCAGTTTCACTGAAGAACGTGTTAAATGCATCATCACCTCCTCCAACAGTCTTGTCACCCGGCATCTGGCCATCAGGCTTCGGAAAAGATGAAAAATCACATCATCAGCAACACAGGATAATAAACTGGTTGCAAAAGAAAAAGAAGCATACGCAAACACCAAAGAAATATGGAGAAAAGAAATCAAATCAACAGATTGCACTTCAATATATATCCCTTCGAATCAGGCTTTGGAAGAAATGAAAAACGAGATACCACAAATGCTTGTAGTACAATGATTAACATTCCAAAACAAGAACACGTGTTCGACATCATAACATACATCATATTTGAAAATGAAGTGCAATTAAGGTCTCCAAAATTTTTAAGGGTACACATATCCCCCTAGAACAAATAATCTTTCTTCACCTTTTACACATTATGGTTAAGGGTCTTTTAACAATGTGAAAGAGATCGATACGACATTAGAAGAAAGATCATATGGTGAGGAATGCCCCATTAGCTGAAGTCAGTACTGCCAAAATACACACTGTCAGGGTAGCATGCTACAAAAATTACTTTAAAGAAGAAAATATTTGTTCTTCAAAAGTTCAAGAGACTACAACTACAACAACAACAACATACCCAGTTGTTCAAGAGACTAACTGCCAACAAAAAAAAACTCCACGGGACTATCTCACGGTTTAAAAAAACTATAACAAATTTAAAGTATGTCAATACATATATAGACAAACTATCAGCAAAGATGCACTATAAGATTCAGTTGAACTAACAAAAGAGTAGTGAGTCCACGAAGCAATCAACCACAACTAGCCACTTTGATTCTAGTAGATAGCAGAGAATGAATATGCACAAGCATTGCTAAACCTACCACATACATACAGAAACAAGAACACGAATGAATGTAACCAGCTCAAGTGGATCTAAAGAAAAAAATATATACTTCCAATTCTGATCTATTCAGTAGAAATTAGATCTTTAACAGCAAGCAATATGTATTCCGGTAGATCTTATATAACAATGTGAATCTATTATTTCGAGTAGTTACCCGGAAAAAGGGGGAAACTACACAAGCTGCCAATCAAAGGCAAATTACACAAATTTGCCCCAAGAAATGTGCATCTAATATTATATCGATCTATGTGGTTATGCCGAAACTTAAACACTACACATAAAGAAATAACAATGTGAAACAAATAAAACGCGTGAAAGCACAAAATGTCAAAATATATATACTTTCCATTCAGTTCTATTTAGGAGCAAGACACAATCCAAAAAAATCTAATTTGATATTGATGATGCCAGATTTAACAACAGCACTATACCTATTTACATAAAGAACAATAGCAAAACGAAAACAAAACAATACAAAGACTGCACACATCTAGCTCCCATTTGGCCAGAGATTTTAAAGTTAGAAACTTAAAACTTAACAACAAAAATTGAGTTTATAAATTTGCAATTGGAAATGCAGTTAACTTGAAAATATTTGAAGATCAAACAGATTAACAAACAATAGCTATAATAGAGCAAACAAATACAAAAAAACGCACACATTTAGCTCCCATTTGGCCATAAAATTCTGAAATTGAAATGTAAAACTTGAAATTTTGAGTTTTTGAAGTTGTATTTGGACATGCATTTAAAAAATCTGCTCAAATTTCATAACCAAACAAATTTTTGAAGACAAATCAGATCCAAAATCTATAGCCAAACGCTAGCTTAAATGACTTCAGAATTCAAATAGATCTATACGATGAACAACATACTTTTTGCACAGATCTATTCAAAATCAACTAGATCTACCCAAAAAAGAACACGTTCAAATAATTCATACTATAGAAATTCAAAATAGATCTATAACAACATACACAAAAACGTTAAATTTCTGAACAACAAAATGCTTATCTGAAGCAAAAAAAAAAAAGAATATGCTTATCAAATATACAAAAACAAAAGCACGTTCAGATAGTTCATACTAAAAAATTCAAACAGATCTATAACATACACATCGACGTCAAATTTCTGAACAGTAACGTACTTATCTGATTAAAAAATGAACAACGAAAACCAAAATAATGAACAAAAAAGGTCTTAAAAATGACCCAAAAAATACCTAAATAACATGACCAAAGAAATACTTAAAAATGACAAAAATACTTTTACATTTTTTTAAAAAAAATGAGTACCTGAATGCCATGTTCAAGGCAATAAAGCTCCCAACATGCATTTCCAACCTGAATACCAGCTTGTCCAATGTGGATTGATATGCATTCCCTCATTTTCACAATCGGCCAAATTCAAAATTCAAATCTACAACGAGAATTTAATAAAGGAAACGGCGTTTATCAAGACGCCTTCCAGATAATTTTTAGATCTAGGTATTGGGTTCAACTGAAGGGGGGTTTATATATATAGGAATGTAAATGGGTCTAGAGAATATCCAGGAGTGGAGAGAGAAAAAAATATTTGAGGTGAAATGTAGCATGGTTAGTTAACCGTGGTTTACCATTCAAAATACTCTGTTGGTTTCATTTTACATAATCATTGTTGAGTTACATATTTCTTAAAAGCTTTAATTAGAGATATATTCTATTAAAGTAACATTATTAATAATGTTTTGAAATATTTAATTTGACTAATATTATTTTTTAATATTATTATAATAATATAAAATAATTAATTTTAATAAAAATGTCAAATAAAATAAAATACATAAAATTTAAAAAGAAAAAATACTTTAATCATTGACATGGCATTTGTAATACTCTTTAGTAAAGGAGAGTGAAAAATATAATGTACTCTTATTTCTTTCTTTTTTTTTTTCATTGGCAAATGAAATCTCCTCTACTGTTATTTTGTCCCACTTTTTTAAAGCTTTCGTTTTGCCCAATTTTCAATATACTAGCACTATGTTGCTACAGTGAGAATTGCCAGCTAAAAGCCTAAAACCCAGGCGGAGTGAAAGCTTCAAGCATATATGGAGAAATGAAGGTTGGAACCTAATTCCAATTTAGTAGAGTTAGAGACCATAAATTTTGGGATTCTTGAACTGAGGCACTTCTATCAACCCTAGGAATCAAATTGGTGTAACAAAATTTTCGATTCACCAGGCAAATCTTGATAGTCGTAAACATTGTGAACTCCCGTCGTGATAGCTGTTTTCAATTCGTCGTGAGCTTGTATCCAAAGGAGCACCATGTGATGGACTACCAACCCCGTACTTTAAACCTCCTTCAATTTGCTCCAACGATGAAAAAAATTGAAGGTTCACAACTAGCAATTTGTTTGCAACAGTACTAATAATGCCTTGACGAGAACGCTCAATTGGCAAGTTGAAACGTTGTGAGATTTGAATCAAACATGGATTAGGAGTTGTAGAACCATTCCCATGGATTGGAATTACCTCAAGAAAATTTGATTGAGCATGAAAAAATATTTTTTGAGCCCATCGTAGCTGTTCATCAGATATTTCATGGCAAAAAATGGCGAAAATTGTTGAAAAATATGACTGAATTTTGGAGGAAAAAATTCGTCGAAACTTATTGATTTTTTCAGTATTGTTACTCTTTGTCTCTTCGAATTTTCTTTGCAACAAACAACAATACAATAATAATACAAGTAGAAAAAATAATCTTAAATATTACATTGCATCAATCCTCCATTGATTCACAGTAAGAGGGAAAGGGCCAGTGTGGTGTGGTGTGGGTGGGTGGGTAGAAAGGGGAGGAAAAATAATTAATATATTTTTTCTTTTGATTTTGGATGGTGTTGTTTTGTTTTTTGCCATGTTGCCACGTCAAATATATTTGAACCTCACGCATCAAGCACGATTAGCTTGATGTTATAAATGTACTTAATAGGTACAATTTAATTTAAGTTAAAATATTCAATATGAACATGACCTAAATTTAAAGGTTCATAAATAAGTACATGATTTAATTGAGGAATTAATATAAAAAAGGTCAAAAAATTTACTGATTCATCTATGTATTTTGCCTTAAAAAAAATTAAAAAAATAGCCATATTTGTTATTATACCTTTTAAAAAGATTTAAGTCATCGATAGCCCTTAAATTTATTTTAAAATTTTACTTGAATCCTCAATTAATACTTATACCTATGTCAGACTCTAAATCCACATAAAATTTGATTCACTTAAGTTTCTTTTACCCATACGGCACCTCGCATGGTAATTACTCGAGATAGGCGTGTGAAGCCAAGAAAATGTTTTGACAAACCAATTAAATATTGACATGTCAATCAAAAACAAGCTAAAATTTAAATATAAAAGAAATATAAAAATCCGGTACTTATCTTCCTCAACTCAACAAACTTTGTAAATATTCTCAGACCAATAAAAGGCCATCTGGCCATTTTATTTTTCTTTTAAAAAGTCTTCCTCAATTAGCTGGTGCAAAGATATCTCACCGGTCAAAGATCTTCGTCCTCGTCTTTTATCAGCATTTGAGATTTTTTTCGAACATGGCGATGAATAGTATGTCGCTACCCTCACTGAAAAAGTATCAATTAAGCAAATGACGAAATAAAAAAATCCAAATTTATGTCCAAGGAAAGCAAAATTTGATTTATATATCTATCAACCACGATCAACGAACTATGTAGCATGCTTCAAATTATTTTTAAAAAACAACAACATATAACTTCATTTTTTCCAGCAGCATTAACAAAAAACTCGTTAGTTTTTCCGGTGAAACTTCATTCTTCTTCCTACTGCAATTAAAAAATGAGATAGAGAAAATTACAATTGAAAAATAAGTTGAGCAAGATATAATAGTCTGTTGGTTTGTACTTACTATGGATAAGCTTGTAACTTGTAAGAATAAGGATAGGGAACTGACTGTAGAGGGAGAGGGAAAGGTTTGGGGTGGGGCGGCGGGGGGTTTAGAAGATAGGAATTTTATTTTCTTTTATAATTGGAATACTTATTTAATTAGTTAAATGGGTTTAAAATAACTTTTTCCTTTTTCAAATTATTTTTTAATATTTTTGGATCCCAAAAGCTATGTGTAATCATTTAATTTGTTATTTTTCCTTTGTCACGTCCGTAAATTTCACACATTTCATATCTTTGGTGGATTAACAAAAAAAATGTTTGATATGTATCAATTTTAATCAATTGAGGTGTCTGATAGATAAACGTCTAAGTTGAAGCGTTTAAGTGAAATTTTGAAATAACTTTAAGGGTCTATCGATGACTCAAGCCTTTTAAAAAATTGTTATATTTGTCACTTAATATTCTTTTAATTGATTATTTGTCCTTATAAATATAAATATTTGCCTTTTGACAGATAATTTTCAGCATATATTT
This sequence comes from Capsicum baccatum var. pendulum, assembly GCA_030864225.1. NCBI lineage: Eukaryota > Viridiplantae > Streptophyta > Magnoliopsida > Solanales > Solanaceae > Capsicum > Capsicum baccatum. The sequence continues at coordinate 37,445,437 of CM061561.1, forward strand.
CACTATTATGCTTTCTGGGATTGTTTGCTATACGAGATAAGATAAAAATTTATAAGATTATGTGTGAAATATGATTTATATCGTGTCAGATAAATGGTATAAATATCTAATATGATATTAATCTTATCGCAAACTTAATTCTAGATTATCTCATTTTATCACATTCAACTTAGATTTTATCTCATCTCTCAGTTGGAATAAATTAAAGAGAAAAGACATAAGATCTCTCCTAAACTTACTTTAATACTCTGACTTTACAAACATTTAAATTACCCCTAAGCAACTTTAAAGAGAAATAAGTGTTTGTTTGTGATTGCTTATTTTTCAAAATAAGTATGTATAATGAGAAAAAAAATACTTCTTTTAAAAGAAGGGTATTTCATAAACCTACAAAGGTACTTTTAGAAAGAAGCAGAACCAGTTTTTCTGCTTTTGAGAAAACAGAAAAATTTTGCTTTTAAAAAAAAAAGAGAAATAGAAGCAGAAAATTATTTTTTTCATAACAAAAATATCTCTATCACTCATTTTCTCTCTCACACACACACATATTTCTTATTAATTAATTAACATATCTTGTAAGTTTGATTAAAGTTTAATTTTAAATTTTATACTTCATATTTACAACATAATTCTTTATGATTTATATATATATATATATATATATATATATATATATATAAATCATAATATATATATATATATATATATATATATATATATATATATATATATATATATTATGATTTATATGTTATTATTTTCTTTTCACTCATTTTCTTACATAAATTTAAAAATCTCATTGATGATGATGATCGAATAATTTATAATTTTTTTTATTTTTTACTATTAATGATAACAAATAACAAATAAATCACATTACAAGTTGTATTTTGACAACATTTGTAATTTTTTTCTCAAATATTTAATATTTAAATAAATAATTCATGAAAAGTAACATATTTGTTATCATGTAGTGTACATATATAATATGCTGATTTCTTATTCTTAAAAAACTTTGACATAGTAACAGTGTATAAAAAAAATAACAAATGATAGATAAATTTTATTTTAAATATTTGTTACCATATAGTGTACGATGGTTGCTTAGTTTTAGTATTGATACAGTAAAAATATATCCAAAAGAAAATATAGCAAATAACAGATATAATCTAATTTAAATATTTATAACATATAGCATACGAATATTGTGTTTGCTTACTTTTAGTAAATTTTGACACAGTAAAATGTATCCAAAAAATAAGGTAACAAATAACAACTAGAAGCTAATTTTAAATATTTTTTTGACCTTTTCTTCAAGTCTTTTATTCATTTAACGAGTCTTCATACTGCACACCTTCTCCTTCATCTATAAATATTGATAATATTTTTCATATATACAAATACTCTGCTCCTCTTCGAAATATAAAATCATCTCTGTCATACCCCTTTTTCGTCCGCAGGGATTGAGGTCGAAGGATTTTTCCAATTAAAGTGACAGTTTTGAATAGGGATTAATTTATTTATAGATTCGCCATTTGGAATTGAGTTATGGTGTTCCAAGTCACCTTATTGAATCCCTAATCAAAAGAAAAAGACTCTTATTATGGTCTGCGAAAACAGAAGACTAGGTAAGGAATTCCGTTGACCGAAGGAAAGGTGTGAGGCACCCCTCGAGTCCCGTGGTCCTAGCACGGTCGCTTTATTGACTTATTTGACTTTAACTAATTTGATAAATTATGTTTGGGCCTAAGTTCGCTCATTTTTATTATATCGAAAACTTGTGTATTATCTTATATTAAATAAATCATGAAAAATAACTTTAAAAAATATATGCCAAGGTACATTATAACATCCTTGAATTTTAAATGTCTCAGAAAGATACGTATGCCGCATTCTCAATAGAGATAAAAATATCAAATGTGCGTAAAGTTTATCTAGCGTTAGACGACATTTATTTCGTCTCTTGTAAACTAGAGGCCATGTTATCTTATCTATTTTTTATTCTATTTTTATCTCTTTTCTTTTTATTTTATAAATTAAGGCTATTATATATATATATATATATATATATATATATATATATATATATATATATATATATATATATATATATATATATATATATATATAAATCTTCCTAAACGAATTAATCTTACGCTTGGCGAACAAAATTATGTATAGGCTAAGCAAAATTAATGAAAGGAAAAATAACATAATCACGTGATAAATTTAATTAATAAAATTATATTTAACAAAATTATCATAACAAAATTCTCAAAATTCCTATCTTTCTTTTGTTTTTAACTCTGGTCATGTATGTGTATTTTTTATTTTTTTTACTTTTTTAGTAATTACTACTTTTTGTCCTGCATGCATGCATAACACACACACATATATATATAGTAGAGTATTGCATCTACATATGTGTGCATTTTTTCATTTTTCATTTTCATGTTATATTAACTTCAATTCTGACAATGTAAGTCAAAAGAAATACTGTTAAAGACCCCAAATTCACTAACGTATATGTATTTCACATTAATATTTATCCTTTAATAGATCTAATATATGAACTAACATTTACCTACTATATATTACACGTTAAACGCTAATACCAACATTGTGCGTAACAATTTTCTTATCTATTTAAGGAAAAATAAATTAAGTTAAGCATGCAAAAATAATAATAATCATATAATATATCATTTTTTCTCTGAATTTAACTATATAAAATTATGAATGGTTAAACCCATGTGAAACTTAAGAAACTTCATAATAATGGAATCAATTCTCGTATAATGGCGACGTTACATAATCCAAAGAAGGATTGAGAGTTACTTGTTGCGAAAATAATTTACAACAAAAGAAAGAAGAAGCCACGAACTCGAAATCACAATCCAAATGTCAAACTCCAACTTGTTGTCTACCACATTAAAAAAAATAAAATTCTCTAAGATTTCTAAAAGAAAATTTTTGTCCACTTTTGCTTTCTCTGTTTTACTGTCTTTTGTTTTCTCTTAGTTTTTCTCCCCACTTTTTTCTCTAACTCTTTTTCTTTTTTCTTGTTGACTCCGTTCTCTTCTCGTCTCTCTTTTTGTTTTTTTCTAAGTTTTCTCCCTGTTGATTTTTTCAGTGTTTGTTTCTCTGTCTGGTTATCTGATAATGAATGTATGTACCCTCTCTGATTTTTTGTCTGGGTAGGGAGTCCTTTTTGTAGAAGGTTCTTTTGGGGGAACAGTTATTTGATAAAAAAGGAAAATAGTTTTTTAACTGATAAGAGGGAAGGATGTTCAAAATAATTTATTTTTATTTATTATTTTAATAAAAGATAATATTAATAATAAATCAAAATAAATAATATAATAAATATAAATACAATAATTATTAATTAATTTTATATTTAACAAAAAGATAATAACAATTTATAAATAAATAAATAAAAAATATTAAAATAATATTGAAACTATTAATTTATTTATTAAAATTTATAAAATAAACATATATTTAATTTTTATATTATTTTTAAAATTAGAATAAAATAAAAAGAAAGATAAAAAATATATGATTAAATATAAATATAAATATTTAACATCAATAGACAAATTAAAATTTAGGGAGGATCAAAAATCACGTGTCTACAATTTCTATTATTAGTAAGTTATTTTTTGAATCAAGATTACTTTCTCACTTTAACGTATTTTTTTAAAATAATTTTCATGATATAATTAGATTTTTCATGTGCATACGTATAAGAGCATATGTGATTATATCGTTGTTTAAGAAATTCTTAGATTTTTTTAAAATTTTATCTTGACAATAATGTTTTCATTTCACTATTTTGTGTAATGTTATTATTATTAAGCATATATCTCTAATGCATAGAAAATGGGTAGTGTTGAGAAGGCTAAATAGAGCACAAAAAATGTAGAGTTATTTTTAAATTTATGTGTGGATGAAGTTATCGCTGAAAATCGCTTCGATACCCACTTTAATAAAACTGGATGAACTAATTTGGTGACAAGGTTCAATGCTAGAACCAAAAAAAATTATGACAAATTTGAATTGAAAAATAAATGTGATAATCTTAAAGCCACTTGGAAAAAATGAAACACTTTAGTTAGAGAGGAAATTGATTTAGGATAGGATAACGGAAAAAAATTATTCAAGCGAGTGTCGAATGGAGGGATACAAAAACAAAGGTACTTCTAATCTTATTACTTATTATTCACTTAAATTTGATAAGTTATTATGTTATTTTGATCACTAATATCGTATCTTATTTCTTCTAATCATTGTAGAAAAATTCAGATGTAGAGAAATTTAAAGAAAAATACTTACAATATCGAACTTAAATGGAGATATTTTTTCTATTGGCGAACATGTGCGGACACCATCATCTGGAGTATTTTTTTTTTGTAATAATGGATAGCGATTAATTAACTAAAAACATAGTGTTAATATTTTACACATTTCAGTGTTATCAACCGGGGTTGATATAAAAAACTTAGTAGTTCTGATCTCTTCGACTACCATTACTACTTCTAACACTTCTTTCAAATATAGTTCCTAGCGTGTCTTCCCATAATATATGTCGAGCATACACTGGAGAAACTGCCAAAAGTCTTGCCCTTTCAAAATTTTTTGAGGCAGATCCCATCTTTGCAAGCGCATCCGCTACCTTATTCTGCTCCCTATAGCTCTAACATATAACTGGATTTTCTAGCCTCCTTAACCTGGACCTGCATTCATTAACAATACTATTATAGAGAGGGTTACCTTCTTTAAGCATTTTAATTATTTCTGTAGAATTAGTGCTAATTTCTATAGGGGTGAAATTATGTTTTTCTATGGTTTTAACACCTTCATGCAAGTCTAACAACTCCATTTGGTTGTTGGTTGCACTAAGAAAGCTTTTGATGAACCCGAGCATCCAATCGCCATTGTGGATCTAATTACTCCTCATATTCCCCCTTCCCGGGATTATCAAGGCATGATCCATCAATATTGAGTTTGAAGGTTCCTCTTTGAGGAGGATTCCATTTGATGGTGATGGGCAAGATGGGTTTTGGAGCCTGATCATCATTGTGAAAGTGAGTAAATTCAATGGCTTGGGCATAAATTTGGTCAAGGGAGACTTTATTGATTTTACCATTGAAGAGGTTATCATTTCTGGTCTTTCAGATTGACCAAAGGCAAAAAGGTAAAATCTCAACCTACAAGATCAGGTTGTCATAACTCTTGTTTTCTACAATTTTCTACGTGCTCATCCAACTATGGGGAGAGAAATTAGTGAGATTAAGCATTGAGGGTTGTTTGGATTTTGTAAGGAGCTCCTTCCATAGATCTTTGGTGCTGATGCAGTCAAATAAACTATGGTAACTATCCTCTGGAGAGTTGTTTCAAGTCTGGCAGATGGGATTGATGTTTAAGCCCATCATGGAAAGATTCATGTTAGAGGGGAACCTGTCATGAAGAAGGGTTCAAAGGAAAAATTTTACCTTATTAGGAGTGTGAAGCTTCCACAACCAAACCCAATTTCTCCCCTTGTTCACCTCAACATTCTTTTTTCTATTTTCTAGATGATGGTACACCGTGTTTCTGGGGAATTTACTATCTCACTTGAGTCTCTTGAGATGCTAGTCCTTAGGAATCTTGGTATTAGAGAGGAACTAGCTATGTGGTGTTTGAGGTCTTGGGGGATATCTAGGGAGAGAGTGTCAAAGTTCTAGGAGTTGTTGTTCCATACATTTGAGAGCATAATGTCTTCCTCTGCATGAGTGAGGGGACCATGGATGGCCTCTCTTAGAGCTAGGTTATTAGGGATCTATCTGTCAAGCCAAAACCTAGCATTTTGCTATTTTTTACACTTTAGGTACTAGTTTCACTGCAAGCTTGCCAACCCTCGAGGAGGTTTCTCCAGGTTCTGGACCCATATTTTGGTTGAGCCCTACCTTTGGAGCTATACTTGTCATTTAACACTCGTGTCTAAAGGTTGGTAGGGTTTTGCATGAATCTCCATGCCAGGATCATGAGAATAAACTCATTTTTTATTTTTGCCCTTTGGATATCTAGATCCCCCTCTTTTTTGGGAAGGGTGACTGTATTCCAAGAGATCAGGGGTATTTTTATTTTTTTTGAAGGTTTTGTCAATAAGCTTTTGGGTTCATTTGGAGATATCAATAAACTACATGATATGGTTAGGGATGCTTCTTAGGAAGTCTTTAGCCAAAGTGGTTCTTCTAACTATGTTGAAGAACCTGGTATTCCATCCTCCCAGTTTGCTGTTGAGATTATATAAGATAAATTGGAAATCCCTAACTTAAGGGTTTTTGGTGAAAAATAATGTAACCCAAGTACTTGCCAAAGTCATTTCTTGCCTTGATATTGAGCCCCTGAGCCAGAAGCTCTATATCTTCTTTCGAGCAATTATGGGAGAAGATTACTTTGAACTTAGAGGGATTAAATCTCTACCTTGAGTGATGGCTAAAACTATTGAGAGTATTCATGATGGTTTGATAGTTTTTTCTATCTGCCCTAGCAAACAACGCGAGGTCATCTGCAAAGAACAAATGGAATATTTTGGGCCCCTTGGTACAGATGGAGATAGGTGTCTAGTTTAGGATGTCAACCTCATGGTCAATCCTTCTGAAGAGGAGTTTGATGCATATTATAAAGATGTAGTGAGATAGAGGGTCCCCCTACCTAATTCCCCTGATAGGGTTGAAGAAATTGGTCCTTCCCCCATTAATCAATATGGATATGCTGGAAGTGGATATGCATTGCATAATGAGACAAGCTCTCTATCTGGAGTGTTACTAGATTTTATATAAAGAATTAGATGATTTCAATTTAACCAATTATTTGAGTTTGGCACTCCAATAAATAGTAAAGAATTTGTGACTTTTGGTGGTCTAAATATATTAATTGAAGCTGAAAAAAAGGTAACAATGAGAATGATACTAAAAGAAAAAGAACAGCATCAACAAAAATGAAAAAAACTTGTCCTAGTCAGAGAATTAATTCATTGATGGAGAGAATTGCTGACACCATTAAAACACGCACTTCAATGGAGTCAAGGAAAATTCATGTAGTATTAAGAGTGTAATGACTATAGTTTACAATTTACCTGGTATGATTGTTGGTAATGATTTATGGTGGAAGGCGAGTGATTTACTTGTTAAACAATCACTGAGAGAAATATTTTTAGCATAAGAACATGCAAAGTTACAATTGCAATGATTGAAAGGAAGACCATGCTTCATAAGGATTAGATTTATGATGTTATTTATTATGACTTGCTTTTAAAAAGTATGTTTTTTTTCTTTTAATTGAAATAATTTTACACTGATGATTCAAGGTCAGAACGGCTCTCTCTCCCTCTCCCTCTCCTCTCTCCTCAACGGCTCTCTCTCCCTCTCCTTTACCTTCTCTCTCCCCGGTCCCCGGCTCCGCCATCGTCGCTGACCGTCGGAGCCGACCCCCGGCCGACCGTCGGCGCTAACCAGATCCGACTCCGGCTCCGGTCGCCGGCCACCGGCGCGACCTTCGGTGTCCGCCCGTCCCGATCTCCGTCCCAAGGCGCCGACCCCTCCCTCCCTCCCCCCCGCCGGCGCCGGCGAGATCCAACCCCCCCTCGATCTCCAGCAGTCGCTGCCCCCCCCCCAGCAGCCACCGATCGACCCCCCAGCAGCCGCTGCTCGGCCCCAGCCAGCCAGCCGCCGTCGCCGCCGCCGCAACTCCGTCTTCCCCGACCGCTGCTCGGTCGCCACCGGCCGCAGCACCCGGACGCCGACCAGACGACGCCGACAGCTCAGCCGGCCTCCAGCAGCCGCAGCTCCACCTCAGCATCGGAACCCGGTCAACGCTGGGTTCTGGATTTCCGGCTTGGTCTACAAGCGTTACCTGGTGATCTCTAACCTTGCTATTTCATTTCTCGCTATTTCATTTCATTCCCCATTTCATGCTATTTTTATCGGACTAGCATTTTGATTTACTATATTGTCCGTTGGCTGTTGTTGCTGTTGCTGTGGTCGTTCTCTTGTATTGCTTATCTGCTTGTGATCTGTTAATATTATCTGCTGTCTATTGTTGCTATTATCTGTTGTTTGTTGTTGCTGTGACCGCTGTCTGTTGTTGTTGTTGTTGTGGTCATTTCTGGCCTTTGAGTATTTTTTCTTATATTTTTCTGTGTACTGGCTGGGGGCGGTAATGGGCGGATAGGGTCATGTCCGAGGGGTCCGAGGGGTTTGGGGCGTGGGGACGTTGTGGGGGCGGGGGATGACGTAAGGGCGGGAGTGGGAGGGAGGCCTCGGTTTGGCTGCGGGGGCGGTAAGGGAGGACGTGGGGATAGCGATGGTAGGCTGAGGGTTGGGTCTTGGAATATAGGGACCCTTCAGGGTAAGTCTATAGAGCTTGTGAAGATTCTTAGGAAAAGGAGGATCAATATCGCGTGTATTCAAGAGACCAAGTGGGTAGGGTCTAAGGCTAGGGATGTGGATGGTTACAAGCTGTGGTACTCTGGGAGCGAGAGGCGGAGGAATGGAGTTGGCATCTTAGTAGATGAAGAGCTTAGAGGCCAGGTAGTAGAGGTGAAGAGGATCAACGATAGGTTGATGACTATTAAGTTGGTCATTCGGGGGTTTACCCTGAATGTGTGTAGTGCCTATGCACCGCAAGTGGGCTCGGAGGGGGAGGAGAAGTTGCGGTTTTGGGAGGCTTTGGAGGAGGTGCTGAGAGGCGTGCCTAGCTCGGAGAAGATGGTTGTAGCAGGGGATTTCAACGGGCACATCGGGGCGTTACCGGGAGGTTTTGGTGATGTGCATGGTGGGTTTGGCTTTGGGGTGAGAAATGAAGAGGGGGCTACTCTTTTGGAGTTCGCAAGGTCCTTTGGGCTGGTGGTGGTGAACTCGGGCTTCCCGAAGAAGGACGATCACCTCATCACCTTTCGAAGCGCGATAGCCAGGACCCAGATTGACTTCATGTTGATCAGGAAAGGGGATAGGGTGTTGTGTAGGGACTGTAAGGTCATCCCGAGTGAGAATCTTTCGACCCAGCATAGGCTCTTGGTCATGGACTTGGATATAAAGAAGAATAGTAAGAGGAGGAGTAAGGAGTGTAGACCTAGAATTAAGTGGGGCGGTTTGACGCCAGTGAATGCGTGGGAGATAGGGGAGAAGTTGGCGGGAATGGGGGTGTGGGAGTGTAGGGGGGACGTGGATGTTATGTGGGATAGGGCGGCTAGGTGCATCAGGGAGAAGGCTAGTGAGGTGTTAGGTGTTTCTAGGGGCCGGGCTGGGCACCATCAAGGGGATTGGTGGTGGAATGATGAGGTGGAGATGAAAGTGAGGACCAAGAAAGAGGCGTATGCTAAGTTGGTTGAGAGCAGAGACGAAGAAGAGAAGCGGGTAAACAGAAAAGAGTACAAGCAAGCTCGGAAGGAGGCTAAGTCAGCAGTCACGACAGCTAAGACGGTCGCGTTTGAGAGCCTGTATGCGGGGTTACAGGGGAAGGGAGGGGAGAAAAAGTTGTTTAGACTCGCAAAGGCTAGGGAGAGGAAGGGCCGTGATCTCGATCAGGTGAGGTGCATTAAGGGGGAGGACGGCAGAGTGTTGATGGAGGACAGCCATATTAAGAATAGATGGAAGTCGTACTTCCATAGGCTCTTGAATGACGAAGGGGATAGAGCTATTGTGTTAGGGGAACTGGAGCGCTCAGAGGAGTGTCGGGAGTTTAGTTATTGTAGACGTTTTAGGGTAGAGGAGGTTAGAGAGGCTGTTCGCAGGATGCGGAGGGGTAGGGCGACGGGGCCGGATGAGATACCGGTGGAGTTTTGGAAGTACGTTGGAGAGGCTGGGGTAAGGTGGTTGACTGGTCTGTTTAACGAAATCTTCAAGACGGTAAGGATGCCCGAGGCATGGAGGTGGAGTACCATAATCCCTCTCTATAAGAATAAGGGAGACATCCAGAGTTGCAATAACTATAGGGGGATTAAGTTATTGAGTCACTCTATGAAGATTTGGGAGAGAGTCGTCGAGGGGAGGCTGAGACGGATAGTGTCTATTTCGGAAAATCAGTTCGGATTTATGCCTGGGCGCTCGACGACGGAGGCAATTCACCTGGTACGGAGGCTGGTGGAACAGTATAGGGAAAGGAAGAAGGACCTGCACATGGTATTTATCGATCTAAAGAAGGCTTACGACAAAGTTCCCAGGGAGGTGCTTTGGAGATGCTTGGAGGTGAGTCGAGTCCCGATGGCCTATATCAGAGCAGTTAAAGATATGTATGATGGAGCGAAAACTCAGGTGAGGACGGCGGGAGGAGACTCAGAGCATTTTACTGTCTTGACAGGATTGCATCAGGGATCTACTCTTAGTCCTTTTTTGTTTGCTTTGGTAATGGATGTGTTGACGCGGAGTATCCAAGGGGAAGTGCCTTGGTGTATGCTTTTTGCAGACGATGTAGTTCTGATTGACGAGACCCGAAAGGGTGTGAATGACAAATTAGAGGTGTGGAGACAAACTCTTGAGTCTAAAGGGTTCAGGTTGAGCAGAAGCAAGACAGAGTATTTGGAATGCAAGTTTAATGACGTGAGGTTGGAGGATGAGGTGGTAGTGAAGCTGGAATCGCAGGAGGTATGTAAGAGGGATAGTTTCAAGTATCTCGGGTCCGTGATTCAGGGTAACGGTGAGATTGACGAGGATGTCTCGCACCGTATTGGGGCGGGATGGTTGAAGTGGAAGCTCGCGTCGGGGGTGTTGTGTGATAAGAAGGTGCCGCCCAAGCTTAAAGGCAAATTCTACAGGATGGTAGTCCGTCCGGCCATGTTGTATGGAGCGGAGTGTTGGCCAGTTAAGAACTCCCACATCCAAAAAATGAAGGTGGCGGAAATGCGAATGTTGCGCTGGATGTGTGGGATGACTAGAGGGGACAGAGTTAGGAATGAGACTATCAGGGAGAAGGTTGGGGTGGCTCCAGTGGAGTGCAAGATGCGGGAAGTTCGATTGAGTTGGTTTGGACACGTGAAGAGGAGGGACATGGATGCCCCGGTCCGTAGGTGTGAGAGGCTAGCGTTGGATGGTTTTAGGCGGGGTAGGGGTAGGCCGAAGAAGTACTGGGGAGAGGTGATTAGACGGGACATGGAGCAGTTACAGCTCACCGAGGACATGACCCTAGATAGGAAGGTTTGGAGGGCGAGGATTAGGGCAGAAGACTAGGGCCAGTTTGGGGGCGCAAGGGTAGGGAGTGGGGGATTATTCCTGTTATTCTTCCTACTCTTATTTTTATTCCTATTCCTATTCTTCTTCTTGTTACGATTTCGGTGTTCCATGTTTTATTATGTATCTGAGTGCTTCCCGATATTTCCTACTACCATGCGTTACTTTATATTTATATTTATATTTATATTTATATTCATATTTATATTTGTGTGACGACTGTCTTGAGCCGGGGGTCTATCGGAAACAGCCTTTCTACTTCTTCAGAGGTAGAGGTATGGACTGCGTACATCTTACCCCCCCCAGACCCCACTAGGTGGGAATACACTGGGTTTGTTGTTGTTGTTGTTGTTATTTTTTTTTTCTTTTAATTGAGTTTCTTTTAGTTGTAAATTTTGTTTATTCAAATTATTGAGTCTTTTATATCTGAATAATTTACACTATTATTCTATGAACAATAAATTTACTTTTTGCATAATAAATAATTTATCAATCTTTCATTATTAAGTATAATAATTTTTTATAGATATAATAGTAATGTGTCTGATGAAGAAGTTTTGCTTAATGATAATGATAAAATGTTATTTTTTATGTGGCAATTTCTAGCATTACTTTAGCATCAAAATATTTCATGAAGTTTTGCTTAAAGGTTCCATGCAGAACTTCTCTTCATACAAGTTTTTATTTCATTAAGGAACTACTTGAAGAACATGATCGACGATGTTACGAAATATTTAGAATGAAGAAATATATTTTTCTTGACTCGTGCAAAACTTTAAATGAATAATATGACTTGAAAGCAACAAGAAATATGACCATCAAGAAATATGGCCTGGATGGGAAGGTACTACACATGATACTAGAATATTTAATCAAATGCTTAGAAGATCGGATCTTAATTTTTCTCATACACCACCAGGTTAGCGATTTTAATATCATATTTTACATTATTTTATAAATTATATTATTTTTATATTAATTAATTTTCTTTATATGGTGTAGATAAATATTATTTAGTGGACTCAGGTTATTCAATAACGATTGGTTATTTAGGACCATATAAACGGGAGTGTTATCATCTCCTTGATTTTAGACGTAATTCTAACTTCAGAAATTCAAATGAGACTTTCAATTTCCTTTACCTCAGTTTAAGATGTTTAATTGAAAGAATATTTGAAGTTTGAAAAAATAGATTCGCTCTCCTATGCTCAATGTCATCTTTTAAATTCGATACTCAAGTTCATTTTGTTACAACTACTTTCATACAAGAACGTTCTACTACTGATAAAGCTTTTAACTATTATGCTAACAAATACATCATCACAGAGATCGGAGAAGGCGATGAGCCTTTTGTATACCTTTAGAAATACAAAAAGGATCTTCTAGTAGTATGGAGACACTGCGTGATAAAATTAGAGATGAAATCATTGAGAATATTTATAATGTATGAAGGATTAATTATTTTTGTCGTTAATTTTTTTCATATGTAGTGATTTAATTTATGAAATAATATTTATATTTATTTTTGTTTGATGTTTTTAAGTAATATTTGAATTATTTAATTAATATATCATTATTTAATTTTTTAAATGTATTTATGCATATAAATATTGATTAAAAATTTTAGAGTACAAACTTTCTAATTAAATAAAAATAAAATTTTAATTAAAAATATCATAATAGATATTTTAAATAAATTTTCTTTTTAAATTGATTTTAGTAGTAAAAGTCATTGATACATATTTTTTTTGATCATTTATCTCAAAAAGGCACTTTTTAAAAAAGATTATTCAAATATAATCTATTTATCAAAAGTACTTTTCAAATGAATTTATCAAACATAAATTATTTTTTTAAAAGTATTTTTTTGAAAAACTATTTTATAAAAGTTCTTTTGAAATAAGCAGTTTTGTAATAAAATGTCAAACGGAGTATCCTCCTAAAAAGAGAGAGTGTACTCGCTTTTCAAAAGTGTAGGAGAGGAGGAAAAAAACCTGAATACATGGCATCATTTTATTCGCTAATATACAAGTAATATTTTTTAATATTCTTTTCTTGAGTATTAGTAACTTTTTTATGACTTTTTAAAATTTTTGAGTTGAGATAAATGAAACATGTGATCCCACTTTTTCATAATTTTTAATTATTCTTTCTTTTTAAAATTTTGATTTTCTACTCCGGCATAACTTTTTCTCCATTGAAGCACTCTTGATTGTACCTTTCTTCTCCTTGCAGCCTCTTCCATTCCTTTTTGTCCAACTTCATCTCCACCCTACTCACCACTTCCATTCTACCAACCCTTAAGTAATCCACCACCCTATTTCTTATCATCTTTATTCATCGATTTTACAAGGCTCGCAATTAACACCACAACAGTAGCCACTAACTCATCAACACTCGTACTAGTATCTCACTATTAACTCCACAATATTCACTGTGAAGGCAAATATTTCGTAGCCCTAGATTTTCAATTAAGCTCTTTCAGCTTCAATTTCATCAATGAATTTTCTTGAAAGACATTTTTCCATGGTAACTAAAATGAAAAATGAAGACTATAATAGGAAAGTAAATAGACTCACATTGTTTTGCACCACTAATAATAGACAACCACAAAATCAGTCACTTAAAGTTCAATAAAATTTACATTTTTAAGATGGTAAACATTAAGTTTTTACTTTTGGTGCAGAGACAAATCTTATTGATGAAAGGTGAAGAGCTTGAGACCTTCTTAGTCACCATTACTGAAAGAAATTAGTAGCTTCAATTTAGGTTGTCATTGTTGAAAGGATTTGACTTCAATTTTGGATAAATGACGATGAAACTCTTTGTTAAAGAAGATGACCCACATGATTTTAGGTATTAATTAAATAGTATATATAAGCGAAAAAAGAAATTTAAAGAAAAAATGGTGAATAATAAAAAAGAAATAAAAATGAAATGATGTAGCTATGACATGGTGCATGGCTATGACATGGTGCTTACATGGCTATACGACATGGCGCATGTGTCATGCACTAACTTTATGAGAATGGTATTATAAGTTTAGAGAGGTACTTAATTCATTTGAAAGTTTTTTAGAGTGCTATTTAAATGTATATAAAGTTAAAAGTCTAAAGTAAATTTTACGGACAAGTTTAAAGATAATTTGATATCTTTTCTCTAAATTAATTATCTAAAAATTATAATCACATGACTATAATTCCTGAATACTTTAGTCCTCATACCGAACGATCCCTCTGGATATTAGAAAATGAATTTGTTAGTTAGTTAGGTAGCGTCTGCGTATTGGATTGGGTAAAAAAAAATATATTGGGATGAAATTATAATGAGTTCAGAGCTTAAAATTTCAAAAGCGAATTGTCAGGACTCAAACCGGGTCCTAGTCGTGATGGGCGTCCCAAACCAACAAAGACCCGAGATGACCCCCTTAGCCTTGCCTCAAGAGCATTAGAATAATTAATTTGCGGAAGCTAACCAATAGAATAAAAAGGAATTTATTCAACTAAATGATCAAGTTTGTAGTTCAAGATTCAAATCCACAAAGTAACGACACGATACTGTCCACAAAGCCTCTATCCAAAGAATGTGAAACCAAGTTGGGACATGACCCCGACTAAGCCAAAAGAAAACTAAAAGTTTTGGAATAGTAACAACAACAACAATAACAAACCCAGTGTATTTCCATTAAGTGGGGTCTGAGGAAGGTAAGATGTACGTAGACAATACCGCTACCTCCAAAGAAGTAGAGAGATTGTTTTTGATAGACCCCCGGCTCAAGCTAAAGGATAGTAAAGTGGATGGATTACATAATAAAATTAGGAATAAGAAATAGTAAATTGGAAATTAGAGAAATACGAAATACGCAAAAATAAGAGCGACACAAAAAAAGAAATTAGGGACTAAGACATAAGACATAGGCCCCCCACCTAGTTGTACCATACACACACAAACCAAGGACACCTATGTACAAGCCTCAGATTACTAACCCAGCTGCACCATAACACCCCGAACTGCAAGCTACAACCTGCACACTCCCATTAGCCTTCTACCCTTATTCATGACCTCCACACCTTCCTATCTAGGGTCATGTCCTCAGTCAGCTGGAGCTGCTCCATATCATGTCTAATCACCTTCCTCCAGTATTTCTTCGGCCTACCTCTACTCTTCCTGAAACCATCCATAGCTAGCCTCTCACACCTCCGGACTGGGGCACTTGTGCCCTTCCTCATCACATGCCCGAACCATCTCAGTCTTCCTTCCCGCATCTTGTCATCTACCTAAGCTACCCCCACCTTCTCCCGAATAATCTCATTTCTAACTCTGTACCCTCTAGTATGCCCACACATCCAACGCAACATTCTCATTTCCGCCATCTTCAATTTTTGGATGTGAGAGTGCTTGACTGGCCAACACTCCGCCCCATACAACATGGTCGGTCAGACTGCCACTCTATAGAATCTGCCTTTAAGCTTAAAGGGCACCTTCTTATCACACAACCCTCCCGAGGCGAGCCTCCACTTCATCCAACTTGCTCCAATACGTTTAGAGACATCTTTATCAATTTCACCATTCCCTTGAATTGTAGACCCAAGATACTTAAAACTGTCCGTCTTACAGACATCCTGGGAGTCCAACCTCACCACTACTTCATCCTCCTGCCTCAAGTCACCAAACTTGCATTCCAAATACTCCATCTTAGACCTACTCAACCTGAACCCCTTGGAATCAAGGGTTTGCCTCCAAACTTCTAATTTGTCATTTGCACCCCCCGCGTCTCATCAATTAGCACTATATCATCCGCAAATAACATACACAAAAATTTCTAGAATAGTAAATGTAAACTAAAAGAAATCGTTCCTTTTGAAAGATGGAGGTCTTCAACAACTGTTCAACTGGGATATTAAACTACCTAAAGCTGCACAAGGACACAAGAAAAGCCCTCAGAACCTATATCATGATACGACATAGCATTCGGGGGCGGTCAGTACAGTGAGTACTGGTATGTAACCCAAGAAAGGGGATAAAATAATGTATTTCCCAAAAATCTAGTGATAAGCCACATCCACAATAATTATACATATATATAGGATGTCAGGACAGGGGCAGAGAACATGAAATATGATCCTTTATAAATATTAGTCCTGAACTATGTAGCTCGTACTGAATTTTCAGGCACCCACGGGTTATATGGGTCAGAAGGGCCCCAATCCATGTTAGCTTTAGTACCGAGGAATAACTAAAGACACCAAGGCGATATCTATCCAAAATATAATATGTAAAATAAACATAGTGGTTATATAGGCCCCTTCAATGTCGGCACGTGATTTCTAGTGTTGGTTCCCCCAGAACTACAACTTTTTCGTGAGTTCCTTTAATCCCAAATTAAAATCATTTGCACATAAACCAACTGTTAACCAAGGAGTCTTTCATTTAGGCATTTCCAACTTGGTATCATCATACAATATGCTTTTAAGATATTCTGATTTTTCCAAACCAACATCATTAACAGTTTGACACCAAATTACGGTTTAAAATCCAAAACTATAGCCACCAAGGGCATTCCAAGACCATAGCCACCAAGGGCATTCCAAAATCATAGCCACCAAAGGAATTTCATAGCTATTTTATCGTTTTCCCATTTAATGCAATGCAATATTTTAAAAGATGAGTTAAATTATGGAAAAATCCATAATTGAAACTAAGATTTTAATGCGGTTTGAGGTTCATACCATCATCATGACAAAATCCATAATCTGTGAAACCAAGTACCAAATTTCACCATTATCATAAGACAAAATTTCCATTCATAATCCACCATTCAAATCCATAAAGAAAACCTATTCAAAATAAGGTTAAAACCATGCAACTGTACAAGAACCACAAAACCCTCAACCCCTAGTTTAATCAAGCATTCAAGAACACATAAGAAATCATGTAAATTGATGAAATTGTATAATAAGTAAAATAGGGAGTGTACAACATGCCTTTTGGCAAAATAATTTTGAGAAGAAGCCTTGGAAGTTGAACCTTGAGAATAAATCCTAGTTTTATTTTTCTTGAGTGTGGAGAGGAAAAATGTAACACCATGGATTTTGGTCCCTAAAATTATTTTGATATTTGAGCTTACTAACCTCACTACAACTCACTTTGCGTGTCGTATGGTGTCATTACGAGTCATATCGACCCTAATCATAGCCAGAACAGTGTGCTTGGCTGAGATTCTAAGTTGATCACGACTAAAACCCAACGATTCATCAAGACTCATAACGAGTCATAGTTTTCCAATCGTAGAGACATCAGTGTACTATCCTAAGTTCCTGTTGTGACAACGACTAGTATGTTACGAGTCGTAATGACTGGATACGAGTCGTATGGTGCGACTTATAACTAGACCAGTAGGGGTGGCCCTGGATATTGTCCAAACTACGACTAGACTAAATGATTTTAGGGTGACCCTATGAGTTATGAGGTTACCCATAGCGACTTGGTGTCGATTTTTAGTCTTTTAATTAAGGGCATCCTAGTAATTTTATTTCTTCCCCACTTAAACCACATGACTTAAAACCTTTTTTTGGAACTTCATTAACATACTATTCATAATTAAAGCACTATCTCAAGCTCTCTAAATTCACCAAGGTCAAGATACTTAGGGTTTCCAAGAAGTTGATCATCTAAGGGCTTAAGGGTTGATTTCTCTCCATCAGTCTTAGTATTACAGGCATGTATTTCTTTCCAAAACTTTTTTTGGTTAAAATCATGTGATTTAATTGTGACCCATGTGGTTTAATTATTGGTTTTTGGTTATGGGTTGGGGATTTTTGAATGATTATTGCCTATGTGGTGTTTCATGTTTACCTATGTTTGTTTATGCTTTAAAGGGTGTTTTTGAAACCAATTTTGATATATGGGTGTGTGAATTGAATAGGGAATATAGTTTTCCCCAAGTTTAATGAGTTAATGATTTGGAATTGGAGATAACCTCAATCCAATCTTATGAAATTGGCTTTGAACATGGGAATATGCATATTGAAGAGTATTTTGAAACCTTGCATGGTACAACGAGTGATGAAACATGAATTGGTTTTGAAATGGACATTGGTGGTCAGGAATTGATTTGAATTGTAAGTCTTGGAGTCCCACTGGTTGAGGGGTTAGAGTCTTTCTTGGCTAAGTATTTTGGTTTCTGATCTTGGGCGTCTTTATATGTCCAATCACCGATATTCACCCATATTTAGACTTGTTTCAAGAGTTAAGAAGTGTTATTTTTATTACATTTGATCCCTAATTATATACCGTGTCTAACCAACATGATTATTGATATAAGTTTAAAAATTTACACTAAATTGGGGGCATGATATGAAAGAAGTGATGATGGATGCTGTGGAATTGGTTATCTTGATGAGGAAAGGCATTTTTAGTGGGTCAAAAAGCATTCAGAGAAGAGCTAGAGCAAGTGTAAAATAAAAGAACTGTGCCTTAGCTGAATTTCAGAATCAAACTTCCAGTATGTCGACACGATAGCAACGTGATGCGTTGGCTTGAGTGACGCGATGCATGACGTGATGCATTGGCGTCATCTATGGAATAAGCAATACAACGCGTCGGTTATTCCCGTACAAGCTAATTTTGTCCCAGTATAAAAGGAACACATGAACACAATTTAAGACACTTTGAAAAAAGTATTATAGCAGCGAAAAAACATAATAAATCTCTCTCTTAAGATTCTTAGAATTTCTTTTTAACTTTTTCACTCCAAGATTAATTTTGGGTATGATTAATTACTTATTTTTGATGTTGAATTCAAACATGAGTGGCTAAACGCCCTTGTTCTAGGGTTGAGGTCAAGAACATGATTACTCTTTGATTTTATTTACCGTAATTTCTTGTTGGATTATCATATGGGTTATTCATAATTTCTTGAGCTTACTATTTTGATGAGTGTCCACCATTATAATAAATCTAGCTTCTATGTGAATCTAGGAGGAGAATCATGGGATAGAATGAAGAAATTAAGGAGCAAGGTTTTTACCCTTTTTTAAAATAAAGGGTTTGAATTAGAACCTAGGATAGGGATATGCCTAGGAGCCTTATTTCGTTCAACTACAAGAAGATAGCTGTATGCATCTAGATGAATTTTTGCATCTCTATTAGTAGCTGTATTTGCAATATTCAGATAGATAGAACATTTGAGGTTGGGAGACAAAGATTGTACCATAAACCTTGCGAATCAATAACCCGATATAATGAGATAAGAAGAGAGAATTGTATGATTGTTAGATGTGCCTCAACCTTGGAATTCTCATCATCACTATTACAACCGTTGCTTGCTTTGCTATTCTCACAAATTGCTATTTCTTATTTTTTATATTTTCATTCACAATTTCAAAATCATCTTAATACTTTACAACACTTAATATCGCTTTGTCTAAAACTAATATTGGTTAATTTGCTAGTTGCTTAGTCCTTGGGGGAATGATATCTGACTATCTAAGTCACTATATTAATTGTATGATCACGTACACTTGCGTGTGCATTTAAACGCAATAAGTTTTTGGCACCATTGCCACGGACTAGTATAATTAGTAATTTGCTAAATTTTTGGTTTTTCATAATAAGTTTAAGTATTAATGACTTGATCTTAGCAACTGACTTTTTGCTGGTTTAGCTGAATACAGGACTGGCGAGAGATAGAGAGTTGGTAGAGCCTTTTTCAAAACCAAAACTGGTATTTCAACAGAGGCAAAGAGCTCATTATCCAATTTAACAAGTTCAAATGGCTAAACAAATAAATAATCTCGTTGATCCAAATGTCATACATGTCCCAGCTCTGATTATCCCAGCTGTTCCTACTCAAGAAACTACTAGACCTATTCGTAAAGTGGTAATCCCATTCATGAACCATACGACTAACAGTATTTACAAGCTAGAGCCAGATGGTCAATTTGAATTAAAACAGAATATGGTGCAGTTGCTGAATTCAACGAGGTAATTTTCTGGCCTTTCATCAGAAGACCCACAACTGTACATACAGACCTTCCTGGAAATAAACAATACTTACATTCCTATAAGGGTGAATACTGATTATGTCAGACTGATGGTCTTTTCTTTTTCTTTAATTGGGGAAGCAAAGAGGTGTTACATGCCGAACCACCACTCTCCATCACTTCTTGGGAGGATTTAGCTCGGAAGTTCCTTATTCGATTATTTCTATCTGGGAAGACTGCATATTTGAGAAAGGAGATTCAGAGTTTCAGATAGAAATAAGGAGTGAATCTCTACCAAGCCTTGGAGATTTAAAGTATGCTCAGAAATTCCCCTCACTATCACTAATCTAATGATGTCCTTGTTCATACTTTCATTGAGGGGCTAAATACAAATACCAAGATTCTCTTAGATTCATCAGTAGGTGGGAAAATCCTTGATAAAACTTATGAGGAATTATACATAATGTTGAATTAGATTTCACAAGGGAACCCTGAATGGCATGCTGACTCGAGGAGTGTTCCTAAGAAGGTTGCAGGTGTTTTAGAGGTAGATCAGTTCACTGCTCTATCAGCCCAGCTTGCAGTAATGTAAAATCAAAAGCTTACTCAGTTGAAAAACATGAAGTTGGGATTTCCGCAAGCAATAACTACAGCTAATGTAGTCCAACAGGTAAATTCTTGGTATGAGGTTTGTGGAAGTAGTGATCATATAACAGATGCTTACGCGATTAATCCAGATTCTGTTAATTATGTGGGAAATATAAATCATCTGGAACAACAGAACTTCGGTAACACATATAATCCCAACGGGAGGAATTATCCCAATTTCTCATGAGGTGGAAATCAGAATCAGAACAATAATCAGTATAAGGGGATAGTGCAATAGAATCAATAACAGGTTTGGAATAATCAAGCTACTACTCAAACAAGTAATATAGAAGAGATGATTAAGCAAATTTTAGCTAATCAAGTGCAGTTTGCAGTAGATTTAAAGATTCAACAGTTGGTCACTAGGAATTTTGAGTTGCAACCTGGTCAGATTGTGGGAGCACAAAAACAAGGCTTCAAGGAGGTTTACCTAGTGATACAAAGAAGAATCCAAAGCAGGTAAATGTAGTTACAACAAGAAGTGGGTTACAGTTAAAGAAGGCGGTACCTTAGCAGGTTAGTCCCACAATAACTGATGATGATCCTAAAGACAATGAGGAGAAAAAGGTCAAAGAAAAAGCTGCAGGTGATGAAATTCAAATGGAGAAGAAGGCTATACCTTTACCCTTTCCTCAAAGGCAAAGGAAGCACTAAAAAGAGGTTAGTTATAAAAAGTTTTTGGATCTTCTAAAATAGGTTCATGTAAATCTTCCTCTTGTTGACATTCTACAGAGTGTTCCAAAATATGCAAAATACCTAAAAGATATAGTGGCAAATAAGAACCGGTTGATATAGTATGCTATAGTCGCACTTACTGAGGAGTGCACATCTATGATATAAAACAAACTGTCCACTAAGTTGAAGGATCCAGGTAGTTTTACTTTGCTGATCATTATTGGGCAGGCCATCAGTGTCAGTGGATTATGTGACTTGGGAGCAACCATAAATTTTATGCCTACATCTTGGTTCCGAAAGATGGGTCTTGGGAGTCCCAAAGCCACGAACATTATTTTGCAGTTGGCTGACAGGTCCCTTGCTAGGCTGAATGGAATTATTGAAGATTTCTTAATGCAAGTAGGATCATTGATCTTTCCACTAGACTTTGTAATTCATGATTTTGAAGTTGATATTGTTATTCTATTTATTTTAGGGTGACTATTCCTAAAAATAGGCCAGTCACTTATTGATGTGGTAGTAGGTAAGATGACGATAAGAGCACATAATAAAGTAGAGGTTTTTGATGTATACAAGGCACTAAAATTGCCTGCTATATATGAGGAGTTGTCTGTATATTTGTTATAGACCAGTAGAAGGATCTTAGGTTGTTATTATCTGATGATCCATTAGAGCGAGCTATGGTGGGTCATGATCTTTTTAGAGATGTGGAGGCATTTGCATTGGTTCAAGTTATGAATTTGACAGTTATTAAAACTAGAAAATTGTCTTTTGAGCCACTGAACAGGCTAATTGGCCTATCGCCCAGGGCTTTAATTGATGAAGCTTTAAAATTGGAGCTTAAGGTTATTCCTCATCACTTGAAATATGTTTACCTTGATGACAATGATACCTTGCCTGTTATTTTGTCTATAGGTTTATCTGATTACAGGTAAGGGAAGCTATGATGGTTTTGAAAAAAAAAAGAAAGAAATTAGGTGGTAGATGTCTGATATTGCCGAGATAAATCCATATTTTTTCATGCACAACATATACATGGAAGAAGGTTACAAACCAAGGGTGCAACAACAATGAAGATTGAATTCGGTAATGAAGGAAGTGGTACGCAAAGAAGTCATCAAGTGGCTTGACAGTAGGATTGTTTATCCAATTCCCGATAGTAAGTGGGTAAGCCCAGTACACCGTGTCCCAAAGAAAGGTGGATGACTATGGTTACCAATAAAGATAATGAGCTGATTCCCACTTGCATGGTAACTGATGGAGAATTTATATTGACTACCAAATACTAAATAAAGCCACAAGAAAATCACTATCATATTCCGTTCATTGATCAAATATTGGATAGGATGGTAGGGAAGGAGAACTAATGTTTTATTAATAGATACACAGGATATAATCAGATCACCATTGCGCTAGAAGATCAAGAAAAGACTACTTTTACTTTTCCATATGGCTTATACGCGTTCAAAAGCATGACTTTTGGCCTTTGTAATGCAACTGCAATGTTTTAGAGATGTATGATGGAAATTTTCTATGACATGGTTGAAGAATTTGTCAAGGTATTCATGGATGCTTCTTTTGATAGATGCTTGCAGAATCTAGATCGAGTCCTAGCTTATTGTGTAGAGACCAATCTGGAAGAAGGTTACAAACTAAGGGTGCAACAACAATAAAGATTGAATTCGATAATAAAGGAAGTGGTATGCAAAGAAGTCATCAAGTGGATTGACAGTGGGATTGTTTATCCAATTTTTGACAGCAAGTGGGTAAGCCCAGTACACTGTGTCCCAAAGAAAGGTGGGATGACTGTGGTTACCAATGAAGCTAATGAATTGATTCCCATTGACATGGTGACTGGATGGAGAATCTGTATTGACTACCAAATGCTAAATGAAGCCACAAGAAAGGATCACTATTCTATCCCGTTCATTGATTAAATATTAGATAAGATGGCAGGGCAAAAGTACTACTATTTTCTTGATGGATACCCTGGATGTAATCAGATCACCATTGCACCAGAAGATCAAGAAAAGACTACTTTTACTTGCCCATATGGTATATATGTGTTTATACACATGCCTTTTGGCCTCTGCAATACACCTGCAACATTTCAGAGATGTATAATGGCAATTTTCTACGACACGGTTGAAGAATTTGTCAAGGTATTCATGGATACTTATTTTGATATATGCTTGTAGAATCTAGATCGAGTCCTAGCTTGTTATGAAAAGACCAATCTGGTGCTGATTGGGAACAATGCCACTTTTTTGCCAAGGAAGGAATAGTCGTTGGCCATAAGGTATCATGTAGAGGACTTGAAGTAGATAAATCTAAAATTAAAGTGATTGAAAAGCTACCACATTCAGTAACAGTGAAAGAAGTGCAAAGTTTCTTAGGTCATGAGGCTTCTGCAGGCGGTATATTCAAGATTTTTCCAAAATTGCAAGCCTTATGTGTAAATTATTAGAAAAAGAAGCTAAGTTTGATTTTAGGGTTGACTGTCAAGAAGCTTTTGAGATGCTGAAGAAGAAACTGACAGAAGCACCCATCTTGATTTCTCCAGATTGGGAGCTGCCGTTTGAGCTAATGTGTGATGCAAGCGACGTGGCTGTGGGAGCAGTTTTGGGGTACAGAAAGACAAGGTATTTCTTTCTATTCATATGCAAGTAAAGTCTTAAATAATGCCCAGATAAATTACACAGTCACAAAAAAAGAGATGTTAGCACCGGTTTATGCATTCGACAAATTTAGATCATACTTGGTAGGCACCAAGGTTATTGTTCACACAGACCATGCTGCTATTAAGTAGTTGTTTAACAAAAAAGATGCAAAACCACGATTGATTAGGTGGATTTTATTACTTTAAGAATTTAACTTAGAAGTTTGGGATAAAAAATGAGCAGAGCATTAAGATGTAGACCATTTGTCAAGGCTAGAGAATCATGACCACATTATTGATGACACTCCTTGCTTTTGGGAAGAGTTTCTGGATGAAAAATTATTGTCTATAAAGTCGAGTGAAGTCTCGTGGTATGCGAACATCGTGAACTCATTAGTGTGTGGGGTGTACCCTCTAGAAGTCATAATTCAATAGAGAAAGAAATTGCTACATAATTCTTATGCTTACATACAGGACGAGCCATATCTTTTCAAGTAAGGTCCTGATGGAATTGTACGTATATGTGTTCTAGAAGCTAAATTCACACAAGTGCTATAAAAGTTCCATTCATCTACTTATGGTGGCCATTATGAGGGTGAAAGAATATCCAAAAAGGTGTTGCAATCTTATTTATTTTGGCGAATACTATTCAGAGATGCAGGGGATTTCGTGAAGGATTGTGATCAGTGCTAGTGATTAGGTAGAATTTTAAGGCATCATGAGATGCCCCTAAACAACATTCTTAAAGTTGAGCTATTTGATGTTTGAGGGATAGATTTTATAGGACCATTTCCACCATCTAATGGCAACTTGTATATTTTGGTGGCAGTCAATTATGTATCCAAGTGGGTGGAAACTGCAACTTGTCCCACTAATGATGCAAGAGTTGTATTGAGATTTGTGAAGAATCACATATTCTCCCAGTTTGGCACTCTTAGAGCTATAATTAGTAATGTAGGTATGTATTTTAACACTTACTTTAAAAATATTCTAGCTAACTATGGTGTTAGGCACAAAGTGGACACTACGTACCATCCACATACAAGTGGTCAAGTAGAGGTATCCAATCGGGAGATAAAACATATTCTGCAAAAGACTGTCAATGGTCAGCGAAAGGATTGGACTGAAAAGCTAGATGATGCATTATAGGCTTATAGGACAACTTATAAGACACCCATAGGTACCTCTCCAAATGGCTTGATTTATGGGAAAGCCTTTCATTTTCCTGTAGAACTGGAACATCAAACTTATTGGGTCTTGAAAAAGCCGAATCTTGATATAAATACCGTAGGAGAGAATAGATTATTGCAGATTTTCAAACTTGATGAGTTTCATCTCTATGCTTATGAGAATGCCAAACTGCATAAAAAAATACCAAAAAATGGCATGACAAACATATCCTTGATAAAGTTTTTGAATTGGGACAACTTGTTTGCTTTTTATTCGAGGTCAAAAGTGTTTCTTGGTAAGTTGCGATCTAAGTGGTTTGGCTCTTTTGAGGTAGTGCGTACGATATCCCATGGTGCGGTGGAGATGTGGAACAAGGAAAAGACTGAGAAGTTCTTGGTGAATGGACAACATGTAAAGCATTATTTGTCGAATCATGAAGATTAGCACAATGTGTCCATCACCTTTGAGGATGAGTGAGATTAAGCTAAGTCGTTCCTTGACGTAAACTAAGGTACTTCATGGGAGGCAACCCATGAATGTAATGTCATGTAATAGTGTAGTTTAATTTTTAATTGTTATAAAAGAGAAGAAAATATGAAAGTAGAAATACAAAAAGATGAGTCATGCCATGACAAAAAATAAGGAGCTGAGTGGGAGGCAATCCACTTTTTCTTATGTAGTTTGTCATTTTTGTTAACATGGAGGAATGAGAAATTTGGTGGTGGATGATTTGAATTGAGAGCCTTGGAATAAGTGACATAAGTGGTACGAGGTGAAAAAGGTAAGAGGGAATAAAATATTCCCCCAAATGATGAAAATTTTGCCTTAGAGAAATTTTTGAGGGCAATTTCTAGTAGCCAATGCATTACCCAATGCGTTGCGTCACTGTGACCATCCCCAACACTTAGAAAAAAATTTAAATTAATTTCAGTGACTCGACACGGTAGCGTCGTGTCGCATCGGCTGTCAATGCTTTACCTTCGCGTCGCGTCTCTTGTCCCAAAAAGACACTTAGCAAATTTTTAACCATCAACTCTAGAGGACCGACGTGATAGTGACGCGTCGCATTGGTACCCAACACATTTACTAACGCGAAGTGATGGGTGTGTAGTCGTGTGATATGTATAAATACTCCTTTAGGCTCCCACATTCCCCTTCCTTAGAAACCCTAACCGTCGCCCTAAATCCCCTTCCCTAAAAAAATTTCTCTTCTCTATTTTTTTTCAAGCATAAATCTTCACCTTTATTTTCATCACCAAGATTAAGGTAAGTCCTCAACTCTTTACTTTCTAAGGTGCACAATATGCTAATATTTAGTTGTTTTGTTGGAGAATTAGTGTGATTTATGCCATGGGGAGTCTGATGCTGACTTGGATAATATGGATGACATGTGATCATAGAGTCCCTCCCCACTTCATATCATTCTTAAGTGTGGGGTGGTAGAATTATCATTCCTTTTTCTTTTTTTCTTATGTTTATGCTGGTTGGAAAATTTCATCTTAATTTCTTATTTGGGATATTTTATTTTTGTGTTTGGATGTTAATCTTGGTGTTTCTAACTATTCGGAACACCATGTCTGTAATAGTTATTAAGTTGAAAGTATTGCTGCAATTTGCCCTCAAGGTAATTTTCGCGAATTACTTTAGTTTAAAGTATTAATTTTTGCTCTTTATGGCAATTCTCAGTTTTGCCTTCAAGGTGATGCGATATAAATTGTCATAGTTAGTTTTCCTTCTTTATGATAGATGGATGGTGACCACCTTAAGGAGATTTAGTCTTTAGAAGCTGAGAAAATAATGAGAACCCAATAACGATTTTGCAGAAGTACTTTGTGTTGGGCAATTTTTATAGTGACTTTAAATAAATTTGTTTTTAAGAAAAAAAAAGGAGTTAATTTTAGATACTAATTCTCAATAGGTGTGATATGATTTGTTGGCTTAATGTTGAATTTGACAAAGAACAAGATCAGGAACTTTAAGGATCTGACTTGATTCCTAGCATGCACCGAGAGTGTGAGTATTTATTTGTATTCTACATGTATAATAAAGTCTAAAGCTTTCCCGGTGTGTTTACAAAGAGAAATAAAGGGTGTTGGGTGTAGGAAGTGATTTAGGCATTTCTTTGTTAGCCGAATTGTAAAGACTTTATTTACCTATCCTTATGGATGTCCCTAGTAAACCCTTTTGAGCCCATAGCCTAATTTTTTTGGTAGCGGTACTTAGCCTAATCCTTTTTTTGATAGACCTTAATTTGAGCCAAAACTCCTAAGCACTTTAGGATCGAAAAGTAATTGAATAAGAAGTGTGAAATTGAAGTAGGAAAAAGGTGAAAGTGAAGCCCCAAAATTGTACGTTAGTGGTGCAAAATTGTTGTGGTTGGGAGTTAAAGGAATTGTTGTAAAGGAATTTTAATTTTTTTATTACCTAGTTGGGTTACAATGAACCTGTTTTGGACCTGATCCATTTCAGACACTGTGTACCTCAACCAAGGCGAATAGATTTAGTTGAGGGTGGCTATTACAGAGGTGTGTAATAGTAAATGGGTATGAAGAAGAACTGGGAATTGAATCATAATGTAAAAGAAAAATATTTCCATCATAGTTTATGTTAATGTGCTTAATGAGATTAGGGTGAAACAAATGATGTGTAAAGGTAATAAAGTGATAGTGGGGTTGATAGAATGTGATTTCGATTAAAGATTGACATGTATTAAAGAACTTAAGGAGATTAGTCACTATTTACTTTGTAGTTCCTACCCGTCCCTTAGCCTACATTGCAACCATGAAAGACCTAATTGATCCTACAGTTCAACATCCAACTATTAGTAGAGTAGTAAACTAAGGGCAAGCTTATGGTTCATTATCTATCATGTATGAATTCTTTGTTGAGAGTGAGTGATTGAATTTTGATATTCCCCTCATGTGAAATATTGAAAATTGTGAGTGGTATGGGGAAACTTTCTTGTTGTGAGGGTGCATGCGGATGAAAGTCCGGATTACTTATTGTATTGTTTGATTGAGTGATTTGATTAAGTTAACCAACAAGTTGGATGCCACTATAGAGAAGATGGGTTTGAAATAAATTGTCATGTGCATAAAAGTATTCTTGACATGTTTTGAGATGAAGAGTCATTGTTATAAATTGTAAGTTCCCAATGCAAGTATAACTCTTAGTTGTGATGTAAAGCCTAATTAGGTATCATGTTTGTGATTATTCGAGGATGAACAAGGTTTAAAGTGTGCGGTGGTGATCTTGGGCATGTTTATATGTCCAATCACTGATATTCACCCATATTTGGACTTGTTTCAAGAGCTAGAACATGCTATTTTTAATATATTTGAGCCATAATTGTGTTCCATATCTAACCAACGTGATTAGTGATGCAAGGTGAATTTCTAACAGATTTAGACTAAATTGGAGAAATGATATGAGGGAAGTGATGATGGATGCTGTGGAATTGGTTATCTTGATAAGGAAGGGCATTTTAGTGGGTCAAAAAGCATTCACAAAAGAGCTGGAGCAAGTGTAGAAGAAAAAGACTGTGCCTTAGCCATATTTTAGAAGCAAAATTCCAGTATGTCGATGCGATAGTAACACGATGTGTTGGCTTGAGTGACGCGATGCTTTCGCATCATCATTGCAATAAGCAATACGACGCGTTGGTTATTCCCGGGAAGGCTAATTTTGTCCCAGTATAAAAGGAACACGTGAACACAATTTAAGACACTTTGGGAAAGTATAGCAGCAACGAAAAAACACAAAAATCTCTCACTTAGGGTTCTTAGAATTTCTTTTTATCTTTTTCACTCCAAGATTAATTTTGGGTATGATTAATTACTTATTTTTGATTTTGAATTCAAACATGAGTGGCTAAACACCCTTGTTCTGGGATTGAGGTCAAGAACATGATTACTTTTTGATCTTCTTTATCATAATTTCTTGTGGGATTATCGTATGGGTTATTCTTAATTTCTTGAGCTTACTATTTTGATGAGAGGCCACCATTAGAATAAATCTATATTTCTACGTGAATCTGGGAGGAGAATCATGGGATAGAATGAAGAAATTAAGGAGCAATATTTTTACCCTTTTATAAAATAAGGGGTTTGAATTAGCACCTAGGATAGGGATATACCTAGGATCCTTGTTGGTTCAATTGTAAGAAGATAGTTGTATGCATCTAGATGACGCGATGAATCTCTATTAGTAGTTGTAGTTACAATATTTTGATAGATAGAAGATTTGAGGTTGGGAGACCAAGATCACACCATAAACCTTGCGAATCAATAACCAAATAACAAACTAGAATATGATAAAAAGAGAGAATTGTATGATTTTTAGATATGCCTCAACCCCGGAGTTCTTATCATTATTGTTACAACTGTTGCTTGTTTTTCTATTGTCACAAATTGCTATTTCTTATTTATTTACATTTTTGTTCACAATTTAAAAATCATCTTGATAATTTACAACACTTAATATCTTCTTGTCTAAAAGTTGGTTAATTTGCTAGTTGCTTAGTCCTCGTGGGAATGTTATCTGACTATTTAAGTCACTATATTACATATACGATCATGTACACTTGCGCGTGCATTTGAATGCAACAATTCCCACTTTGAACTTTGGATTTCCATTGGCTGAGGGGGTTAGAGTCCCGCTTGGATATATGGTTGATTTACTATTTAGAACTTTTGGTGTCGTGATGGCTAATTGGGTTAGATTCCTATTAGCAAATTAATTATTTTGGCAAAGTGACATGCGTGTACAAGCTATAGTCGGTATAACAATACTACTTGATAATACCTTAATGAATGAATCATGGTTTGATGATTGTAAATATGTGAAAAGTTTTTTAGTTTGGCTTTAATGAGGGTTGTGTAGTTATGCCGTGAAAGTGGAGGTACCGAGGGACCATTATTTGAAACCACAGTTGTCGACGTGGGGGTCAAATGATTGAGAGGTTTGAGTCCGCCATGTTATATGATTAAGTACTTAAGTCACACTTTATATATGCTGGGAGGTTCGAGTCCTCCATAGTGTATACATTTATGTGATTATTCTCTGGTTCATGTGACCACACACTGAGGCCCTTTCAGCTAGGGGGAGCTGGACCCATATAGCCCGTGGGTTTCTTAGTATAAAGTTATGCTGCACAACCTAGGTTGATGGTTTTTAAGTACATTCTAAGCCTTGTTGCTTCTCCCAACATGATATTTATATGTATGACAATATGTGCATGGTTTTGAATTGGATTTTACTTGACATTATTTTATTCCGTTATCCCTAAGTTACATGCTAGTGCTTAACCCACTAAACATCTTCAAACAGTGTATCCTATAGGGTCCGAAGGCAAGTCTATTTTTTCTGCTCAGTGTTAGGTGGATCGGCTTGGTTTGTCGATCGGTTGCTGTAAAGTGGAGAACTTTCATTTTTGGAAGACTTGATCATTTCACCGGTGCCTTTCCCTTAAGTAGAATTAAAGACTTTACATTATCATTAACATTATCATTGTCATTGTCATTGTCAAAATTAAAGACTTTACATTATTATTGTCATTGCTAGATTCAGGGGCATGTCCCAACTTAGATTGGTTATCGGTTTTGTTTTGAGGCTTTGTGGATATTACTATGGTTGGGTATTGGTTGTTTATATTTCATAAATTTTTAACTTCTATTTACTCTGTCTTATTATATGTTCAGAATTCATATGCTGTTAGGTATTGTGTGATGTTTTAGCTAGGTGTAGGGGGTGGTCTTCGATCCACAGTGGACTTGAGATATGTATCATGGCCAAGCCCTGGTTTGGGTCATGACAAAGTTTGTATTGGAGCCTGGGTTTGGTATCATTGGGTATCCACAAAGCCAGGTCAAGTATAGTCACTTTTATGGGTGTGTAGCACGCCACACCTATAAGGTAGAGGCTACGAGTCAATTAGGAATGTTTTTCTTTCATGTGATTTACTTTAGGTCTATAGAGTCTAAGGTCTTGAATCTCTTCTAATATCTATTTTCGTCGTATTTTAGACCATGCCTCCCCAAAAATGTGATGCTTATGGAAACTCCTCTGTCCTACTCGAGGATAATGTCGATAGAACCCATCCTACTTATAGAGTTCAGACACAGTCTAGGGCCCCTGCTCCTAATGTCTCTCGTGGGGTTCCCTTGAATTCCACTAGTCTTATTTAGGCTCCTCTAGTAAGGTGACTAATGTTGAGTTCCATCAGTCATCTATTTGCTTACTCAATTGGTGGTCTTTCAGTCTCACTTATCTGAGTGTGAGGATGTGGTTGCTTATTCTTGTGAGGCCACTAGAGTTTCAAGTTCATGAGGCTTAAACCTTCTACTTTCACTGGTTCTAAAGTTGAGGAATATCTTGAGGTCTCATTGATGAGATGAAAATATATTCAAGGTGATGTATGCTTCTGACTCTGAAGTTGTGGAGTTTTTTACATATCAGTTAAAAGGTGTGGCATACTAATGGTATGAGGTGTGGGATCAGTCGAGAGGTTATCATGCTGAGGTAGCATTATGGTATGACTTTTTAAATACCTCCCTTGACCATTTCTTTCCTCAGAAGTTAAGGTAAGCAAAGGTTGTGGAGTTCATGAATTTGAGAAAGGCAAAATGACTATGAAGGAATTTGCCTTGAAGTTTCATTAACTGTCTCATTATTCTTTGAAATTGGTTTCTTCTATGAGGGATAGGATGGGGAAATTTGCTTCTAGGTTATCCCGTGACTTGGTGTTGGAATGCAAGGCTGCTTTGTTAAACAAGGACATAGATATTTCTAGATTGGTGGTGTTCATGAAATAAGTGGAGGATGAGAAAAAAAGCTAACAAAAATTGGGGAGAGGCAGAGTAAGGCGGAGGTCAAAAAAATAGTGGTAGAGATGGTAGGTAGTGGTTTATGAAAAAGACATGGGGAAAATCTGGTTCCTATTCTATGGCTAGTGCTCTATATCCTAAGCTGTCTGGTGATTGCCGTTTCTAGAACAGTGATGGCCCTAAGGCACGAGGTACCCAATCTTATGATGATGGAGCTCAGTCAGCCCTATATTATCCCCCTTATCATTTTTGTGGGAAGATGCGTCATGGAGTTTGTGAGAAAGAAAGAAAGAGGTGCTTCAAGTGTGGTTAGCTTGGTCACATGCAGCGGGATTTACCTTCATCTAGGATTGCCATTTTATATAATAAGGTTTCAGTTGCTACTTCATTGGCCCCTGCACCAAAGTTTGTCACTTTTGGTTCCAACACTGGTCAGAATCGCCTTTATGCTCTTCCCACCCATTAGGATTTTGAGGCATCT
Source organism: Capsicum baccatum var. pendulum (assembly GCA_030864225.1). Lineage (NCBI taxonomy): Eukaryota > Viridiplantae > Streptophyta > Magnoliopsida > Solanales > Solanaceae > Capsicum > Capsicum baccatum. The sequence continues at coordinate 37,478,091 of CM061561.1, forward strand.
CTTAATGTTATTACCGATATATTGAAACTCTTCTCTCGTGATGTGTATTGTTTGCTAATAGGGGTCTAATCTTTCTTATGTGACCTCGTATGTGTCTATTTATTTGGTCTTGGTCCTGGTTGTATTCCTAACCCTTTCTCTCTATCTATCTTATTAGGTGACTCTGTAATGGCTAAAAGGTTTTATTTGGGTTGTGTTGTGTCTATTTGTGGTAGGGAGACCTTGGTAGATTTAGTAGAGTTGGATATATTAGATTTTGATGTTATCCTAGGGATGGATTGGTTGCATTCGTGTTATGCATCTCTTGATTATCGGGCCCATAAGGTCATTTTCAAATTTTTGGATGTGCCTGTTATAAAGTGGGTAAGGAGTTCCCTAGCGCCTAAGGGAAGGTTTATATCTTATCTTAGAACCCAAAAATTGATTTCCAAGGGGTATCTATACCAATTAGTGCATGTTAAAGATTCTAGATAAGAGGGTCCTTCATTGTAATTTGTTCTCGTGATTTGTAAGTTTTTTGAAGTGTTTCTTGATGACCTTCCTAGTTATCCTCTTGATAGAGAATTAAATTTTGAGATTGATCTTCTTCTGGATACCTGCGCTATCTCTAGCACTCCTTATAGAATGGCTCTAGCTGAGTTGAAAGGACTCAAGGAGTAGTTGAAACATCTTTTTGATAAGGGTTTTATTCATCCTAGTGTGTCTCCGTGGGGTGCTCCTGTGTTGTTCATTCATAAGAAGGAAGAAACCATTCGAATATACATAAATTACCGCTAGTTGAATAAGGTGACGTGAAAATAAGTACCCTCTTCCGAGGATTGATGACCTGTTCGACCAGCTTCAAGGAGCTATGTACTTTGCCAAGATTGATCTTCGGTCGGTTTATCATCAGTTAAATATTAGGGAGGTGGATATCCCTAAGACTACTTTTTGAACCCAATATGAACATTTTGTGTAATACCTAGTACTAATCCTAGATCGATTCAGATCTTAGTTGCATGTTTAAGGGGCTTAAGGCTTGAATTTTTTACTAAGTGTAGGGGACTTAGTCATTTTCAAGACCCCTAAAATTCAAGGAATTTTAGTTTGGTCTTCCCAACCCTGAGACATTAGTTTTCGAGTTAATTCATGTTCAGGGATGTAAGAAGTATATCTCGAGGATTTTTTGGATTTTTCAGACGAGGATTGGGTCACTTTTTTGGATTTCAATTCTAGAATCTCACCGAAATATTGGTGCATTGCGGTGGGTATAGCGATGGGCACATCATAGCATCGCGGTGAAGGTGTTTTCGTCTAGTTCTTGATTTATAATTTTAATGTATGTGTCATGATTTTTATCCTAGTGTATGAAGTTCTTATTAGGTGAAAAGTGTTCATAGAAATCACTTAGGGCAAAGTTGAGCTAAGAGCCTTTGATTCGTCCCAAGTTTGGTATTTGATTCTACAAGGGTCAACTTTAAATGTGTATAACTTTTGATGTACATGGAAATTTTCATCTCAAGACCCACCAAATTATAGATAATTGAATTAGCTTTCCAGCGATACTAATTTGGCCTTAATTCGATACCCAAGCGAAATGTTATGATCATTTTTGTTAGAATCAGTAAGCCAATGCGATAAGACCACGTCGTGATGAGCCTTTAATCTGCATTCCAATTACGAATTTTGGGTTTAAATGATGGAGGGGTAATTGGGTTTTTTCCCACCTCAACCCAATTCATTAAAACATGACCTAAGGCTTCAGTTAGGGCCCATATTCTTCAATTTTACTCTCAAGAATGAACACTAATCATCCCCTAAGTTCATCCATTCCATCATCTTCTCTTCAAGAAACACCAAGAATTTAAGTTCCCTAATACAAGAATTTCAAGAAAGCTTTCAAGATCATCTCCAAGGCGTTCAAGGTCAATATTTCTCCACCAAGTCAAGTCTATTAAGGTATCTGGGGTTATGAACAAGGGTTTTCTTCTACCTTTGTGCCCAAAACTTGAGTTTAAGTTGAATTGTACGTGAATGAAGTTAGGGTTCATATCCAATTCTTATTATTCTTAGTTTATGAAATTATCATGATATTTAAGGCTTCAATTGTAAGATATTTACACATATCCATGTTTGAATTCATGAGATTAATATTATGATTCATATTCCACTATCTTAATTGAGATTGTTGAAAGCGTTCAAGATGATTATTGAGCATGAGTTTAAATATGATTATTGATGCATTAAAGTTTGATATTTTGAGTCCTAAGTACAAGTAATGAGTTTATAAAGAGATTATGATCTCAAGTTCTATTGACTAGTTTCAAAAAGTGCTTTAAAAGCGAAGATGGATCTTTTGATCCCAAGATAAGATTATAAAATCCACATTATTTATATTGTTTATGATTTAAAGTAAAGAGAAGTATAATTGGTTTTTATTATATAAACCCTTATGCTACTTTAAGGTGGATTTCCTATAGTATGATAATATAGATAATATATGAGTAGTATTTAGCACCGAGTTGGGTATGAGTCCAAGGTCACATGCCCCAGAACTACGTGCCACCATAGGTATTAATACCCATAGTGGGTTTAGTATTTATCACTCTAGCTTAGGTTCTATTCCAATGACAAGGGTAGAACAACTCTCCCCAACGTGGGTAAGATGTTGGACTACATGATAACTCACATGGTTTATGTGGTTAGAAGAATCTCCCCAAAAAGAGTAAAAGTAAGGATTTTAGAAACTAAGTTTGTGGCTCACAAAGTGTATTCAGTATGCTTTATTATTCATGTTTTATGATTTTCAGCTTCCAGTTTTATTTAAGCTCAATCTGAGTCACTTACACTTAGCATGCATTATTTAAAAGTCTATGAATATATTATGTTATTGTTGTACTTAAGAATTTACCTCCACATACTTAGTACATTTTAGAAGTACTGATCCACATATATGCCTATGTACTACATTGTCTCATAATGTAGGTACCAGTTGTAGCACATTATAGTCAGACAATTCGTAGCTTCCAACCAATAGGTGATGAGTTCTTCATTTTCGAGGACTCGAGTCAACTATTATTTCAGTATCATTCTTATATTCAGCTGTATTGATTAGAGATTGCTGGGGGTCATGTCCTGGTTACCTATAGTCAATATTAGTAGAGGCTTCATTGACAGTTAGTATAGTTGATGTATTTAATTCCAGTTTTGTTTTGTATAACTAGAGTTGTAATCATTTTATACAATTTTATATTGAACGTATTTAGTAAAGACATCTCTTTCGCTTATTTCTTTTAGATTAATGTATCTTATTTAGTTTCTCACGAGTTATGCCAGTATAAGGGTTAACTTGGGTTTACTTATGGTCCTAAGCACCGTGTGATGTCCAGGGGTAGTCTCGATACAAACTTGGTACCAAAGCACAGAGTTCAAGTGTACTAAAGTGTCTATGAAGCCTTGTCTAGTAGCGTCTTGTGGAATGGTACAATTACACACGTACTTTTCTTTGAGTGGCTACAGGTGATTTAAGAAATGTCTCATTTCTTTCATATCTAGATCATTCAGTAATGTTTTTCATTTAGAAACTTATGTCGTTTCGTGTGTTACTCCATAATTCTCTATCTATGACTTTTTGAGACAACATGAGTACTAGATTCTAGTTTCTCCCAAGATGATGCTCTTAAAGTTACTATCTGTAACTTTAGAAGTCATATAAGGGGCTTGAGAGAAACTTGCTAGTGTATTATAAGTACCTTAAGTTGAAAGCTTACATCTTCATCCATATGAGTTGTGCATTTAAGACAGAATATGTTATGTATTAAGTTTCCTCATTAACCCCTTTTATTAATATAGTGCTCATGAGAGGAGATAGTATGAACCCAAATTATTAAATAGTATTCACATTTGAGGGATATTATAACCTGGAGAGTTATGATTCATAAGTAGTAGAACACTCTTATAGTTGAAAGTATGGATATAGAAGTGTAGTGACAAGAAAGGTGGTGAATGATTGAATGTATATAGATGAACTTTTACATACGATCGAGTTAGTAGTAAGGTGATATATCCTTGTGTGTTAGTTTAGGGCTAATGAATATAGTATAGGTTCTTTGGATGAAGGTAGATAAGGAGTTATTAAAGTGTATTGTTGTTTACTTAAAGTAGGGAAGGAGTTATTGATGGTATTTATTATGTTAGAAAAGTATAGGATATTAATGAAGTATTTGGTGGTTGAGTATTGTTAATTTAGTCTTCCCTTGAGGTTACAAAAGGAGTTTAGTTGAAACTTATAGAGCTATGAAAGTAATTTAGGTGTATAGATAGGTAAATAGTAGTAATGGATAGAAGGAGTATGTGCTAATGGATTTTAATAAGGTTTACTGTAGGATTATGACCGATTACTATTGTTATGAGGTTCTAGTGGATTAGTGTTTCTTGGTGTTTTGTTTTATATCTTTCAAGCTAGAATCGTACGTGAGGTTGTGTTGTTAACCATGACTAGCACAAAACACTAAGTTTGAATAGTAGATGATCATCAAGGTAGGAATAGTGATTTCTTGGTTAGTGATACTAGTTATATGGAAGTGACCTAGTAGGCTTGAATAATATATGTAAGAGTTTAAGTTCACTTATTTGAAATTGAATATGATGTTCTAGGTATGATTTAGATATCTACCCAAGGTGATATAGGGGTTCCATTATTTTATAAGATTATTAAAGAGTGTGTGTGGTTAGTAGTACTCTTGAGTTGCTAAACGAGAAGAGGGCTAGTTATATAGTATATGGTATTCTTAATAGCCAAGTTAAAGAGTTACAGATAGATGATATTGAGCCTTTTGGTATGATTTTGATTCTCATGGTTTAGGGAAAAATATAAGTTTAGATATGTGATATTAGTAGGGTATGATGAAAGTAGTATGGTTCATTAAGGGTTTGGGGATATCCATGTTAAGTGTTAGAATCTAAGTTTGAATCTTTGAAGATTGAGCTAATAGAAATAAGATTTGAAGATCTAGATGGTGTGAAATTTGTGTGTGGTGATACTCATGAAGATTTTAAGTAAGTGTTAAAGCTATTATATGATGACTATTGGGTTTATAGAAAGATTAGAGTTGCATCTCAGAAGAAAGTATTAGCAATGGGTTTTACACTTTCAGGTGCAATCTTTCGGAGTAAATTTGTTATTGATGTGTATTGTCATCTCCCAAACTTTAGAGTAAAGTGGTTGCAGTCCAATTTAGAGTTTATTAAAGGGTTCCACAGGCTTAGAATGATGGATTAAATCTAAGGGGAAGATGGTAGGAAAAGGAAGCAAGTCAGATTCTCAAATTCTTGTAGTGATGCCAGTGTGTTGTAGAACAATACTAGGGAGGAAGATGCCTAACCTAATATTATTTTAGTATTTTTACTTCAGTTATCACGATATCTACTCATGCCTTACATGTCAGTTCCATGATTATAACTCATATTCACACACTTTCCATAAAATTATGTATGCTTCCAGTTCCTAGTATAAGGAGTTCTAGTTCGCTCAGAAGTACGTATCATGTTCCATGAATTCATGAATTCCAAACTCAGGTCATGCAAGTCATGACTTATGTACTTATGCTTTGCAGTATGCTCAATTCCCATGACTCATTCTACACTCTTAATTACTTGCTAAATTTAGATTTTTATCATGTATATCGTTAATTTTGATCTTTGTAATAAATCCATATCGTGAATATTCTATTCCTCGATCCTTAGTTAAGTGTCCAAGTTATGCATAGTATTCTTTCATGCTTCAGGTTCTTATGTCCTAAGCTTTTGGTGACATCTTCTTATGTCAAGATAGTGATGCTGAACAATTGTGTAGATGGGAGAGTGTAAATGTTTCAGGTTGGGATAGATTATTGTATGCTTGTTTTATGTAAGTCTATAAGTTTGAAAGAATATTGAGGTGAAGCTTTTTGTGTATGTCTTGGTTAGTTGAGAATTTTTATGCTTATCTTTATAAGAATAGCGCATGGAAGTTATTATTAATAGAGGTTTTAGAGAATGTGAAAAAGATACTTTTATGGGTGTTTGTTTAGAAGTGCATATATGGTTATGAAGATAGGCTTAAATTTCATGTAGGTATATGTGAGTGGATGGGCGCATTGTGCATTAGTAAATTCCTAGTAAGAGATTGAATTAGTTGTTGAATTGGTAATAAGGATTATTCATGATGATGGAAAGTTGTGAAATTCGCAGGGTGTACTAAATTCATGATTCAAACTAGTATTACAGTGTGATATGTGCACTTTGTAGATTCGGTAGGCTTGAATATAGTAAGAGAATTTGGTTTAGCTTAGACTTTAGTAGGTAGAGTTATCAGTGCCCATGTGAATATTTTTAGTAGCCTCAAGTGAAGTGCTGTTTTGAAGTGGATTGTATAGTTGAGTATAAGCTTTTAGTATAATTCAGTCTGTATGGCCAGCAATCCAATTTTGCAGTCAGTCAGACAAATTTCTATAGTTTTTCCATCTTTTGATCTAGTCTTACTATCTGAAGTTTCATGAGTATGGTCATTCCAAGAGGTAGTTTGTTCGCATCCGTGTAAATTATGAATTTAGTTCAGTCCATGCATCATGTTTTAGATTTAAATATTTAGTGATGATTCAGTCCGTAAGTGTCCCGTGCATCATCTCAGTCTTTCCTTAGTATTTCAGCCAAGGTAGTCTCATTCGAGGATGAATGTTCCCAAGGTAAGATATTGTAATACCCCATACTAATCCTAGATCGAGTCAACTCTTAGTTGAATGCCTAAGGGGCTTAAGGTTTGATTTTTTCACAAAGTGTTGGGGACTTAGTCATTTTCAAGACCCCTAAACTTCGAGGATTTTCATTTTGGTCTTCTCGATCCCGAGACATTAGTTTTTGATTTAATTTATGTTTAGGGAATTAAGAAGTATATCTCGTGGAAGTTTTGGATTTTTCAGACGAGGATTAGGTCACTTTTGGATTTCGATTGTAGAATCTCACTGCGATAGTGGTGCATTGCGGTGGGTATAGCAATGGGCACATCATTGCATCACAGTGAAGGTGTTTTCATCTAGTTCTTTATTTATAATTTGAGTGCATGTGTCATGATCTTTATCCTAGTGTGTGAAGTGCTTATTAGGTCAAAAGTGTTCATAGAAATCACTTAGGGAAAAGTTGAGCTAAGAGCCTTTGATTCGTCCAAAGTTTGTTATTCAATTCTACAAGGATCAACTTTGAATGTGTATAACTTTTGATGTATGTGGAATTTTTCAGCTCAAGACCCACCAAATTCTAGATAATTGAATTATCTTCCCAACGATACCCATTTTGTTTTAATTCGATACCCAAGCAAAAAGTTATGATCATATTCGTCAGAACCATTAAGCCACCGCGATAAGAATGCATTGCGATGAGCCTTTAATCCACATTCCAGTTATAAATTTTTGGTTTAAATGATGGAGTGGCAATTGGGTCTTTTCCCACCTCAACCCAATTCATAAAAACATGACCTAAGGCTTCTGTTAGGGCATTATTTGCCCATATTCATCAATTTTACTCTAATAAACTAACCCTAATCATCCCCCCAAGTCCATCCATTCCGTCATCTTCTCTTCAAGAAATACCAATAATTTATGTTCCCTAATTCAAGAATTTCAATAAATCTTTCAAGTTCATCTCCAAGGCTTTTAAGATCAAGATTTCTCCACCAAGTTAAGTCTATTATGGTATGTGGGGTTATGAACAAGGGTTTTCTTCTACCTTTGTGCCCAAAACTTGAGTTTAAGTTGAATTTTACATGAATGAAGTTAGGGTTCATATCCAATTCTTATTATTCTTAGTTTATGAAATTATCATGATATTTAAGGCTTCAATTGCAAGATATTTACACATATCCATGTTTAAATTCATGAGATTCATATTATGATTCATATTCCACTATTTTATTTGACATTGTTGAAAGCTTTTAAAATGATTATTGAGCATGAAATTTAAACATGATTATTGAAGAATTATACCTTGATATTTTGAGTCCCATGTACAAGCAATAAGTTTATAAGGAGATTATGATCTCATGTTCTATTGACAAATTTTTTAAAGTGCTTTAAAAACAAAGATGTATCCATTGATCCTAAGATTATATTATGAAATTCATATTATTCATACTGTTTATGATTTAAAGTAAAGAGAAGCATAATTGGTTTTCATTATATAAACCTTATGCTATTTTAACGTGGATTTCCTATAGTATGTGTATATAGGTATTATGGGAGCAGTATTTAGCACCGAGTTGGATATGAGTCCAAGGTCACATACCCTAGAACTCTGTGCCACTGTAGATTTTAATACCCATAATGGGTTCAGTATAGTGATCACTCTAGCTTAGGTTATTTTTCGATGGCAGGGGTAGAATAGCACTCCCCAATATGGGTAAGATATTGGACTCCATAGTAGCTCATATGGATTATGTCGGTTAGAAGAACCTCCTAAAAGAAAGAATAACTATAAATCTTTTAAAAACTAAGTTTGTGGCTCACAAAGTTTATTCAGTATTCTTTATTATTCATGTTTTATTATTTTTAAGCTCTCAGTTTTATTCAAGCTCAAGGTGAGTCACTTACACTTCACATGCATTATTTAAAAGTCTATGAATATATTAAGTTATTGGTTTACTTATGCATTCACCCCCATATACTCAATACATTCCAGAAGTACTGATCCACATATATGTCTATGTGCTACATTGTCTCATAATGTAAGTATAGTTATAGCACATCATAGTCAAACACTTCCCAACTTCTAGCCACCAGGTGTTGAGTTCTTTTGATTCGAGGACTCGAGTCAACTATAGTTTCAGTATCATTCTTATATTCAGTTGTATTTATTAGAGATAGCTGGGGGTCATGTCCTGACTACCTACAGTCAATATTAGTAGAGGCTTCATAGACAGTCAGTTTTAGTTTCAGTTTTGTTTTGTATAACTAGAGTTGTAATTGTATTATACAATTTTGTATTGAACCTATTTAGTAAAGATATCTCTTTTGGTTGTTTCTTTCAGATTAATGTATCTTATTTAGTTGCTCATGAGTTATGCCAGTATAAGGGTTAGCTTGGGAATACGTTTTGAGTTTCTAGTGATGTTCTTTGGTTTGACTAATGTTCTGATGAAATTTATGGATCCTATGAATGGCATATTTCATTAATTCTTTGATTTGTTTGTGATTGTGTTTATTGATGATATTTTGGTGTATTCCAAGAGTGAGGAGGATCATGCCAACCACCTCCGTATAGTGCTACAGACTCTTAAGGATTAGTGGTTGTATGCTAAATTCTCCAAGTGCAAATTCTGGTTGAATACAATGACTTATTTGGGTTATGTTGTTTCTAGTTAGGGAATTATGGTGGATCCATAGAAAGTTGAAGTGGTTAAGAAGTGGCCTAGACCCATTACTCCAACCGATATTCAGAGATTCTTGGGTTTAGCCGGGTACTATAGGAGGTTTGTGAAAAACTTTTATTCTATTGCTGCTCTATTAACTAAGTTGACCTAGAAGAAAGTGTAGTTTCTGTGGTTCCATTCTTGTGAGGGTAGCTTTGAGAAGTTGAAGGAAAAGTTGACTTTAACTCAGGTTTTGACCCTACCTAAGGGTACAAATGGTTTTGTTATTTATTTTCATACATCCTGAGTGGGACTGGGTTGTGTCTTTATGTAGCATGGCTAGGTGGTTGCATATGATTCTAGGCAGTTGAAAGTTCATGAGAAAAATTATCCGATGTATGAATTTGAATTGTTAGCTGTGGTATTCGCTTTAAAATTTGGCATTTTTATTTGTATGGTGTTTGTGTTGACATCTTCTCAAACCATAAGAGCTTGCAATATGCCTTTACCTAGAAAGAGTTGAATCTCAGGCAAAGAAGGTGGATTGAGTTGCTTATGGACTGTAATATGAGTCTCCATTATCATCGAAGTAAGGCTAACATGGTTGTTGATGCTCATTGCAAGTTGTCCATGGGGATATTATCTCATGTTGATATAGAGAAATGAGGTTTGGTTAAGGATATTCTCCATTTGTCTAATCTTGGAGTTTGACTCTTGAACTCTGAGGGCGGTTGTGTGATTATTCAAGAGGTGATGAAGTCATCTCTTGGTGCTGAAGTGAAATAGAAATAGGCCTTGGACCCTATTTTGATGCAAATTAAGGATGATGTGGGTCACTAGAAGGTGATGTCTTTTGAAATTGGTGGTGATGGTATCTTGAGGTACCAAGGTAGGCTATGTATTGCCAATGTTGATAAGCTGTGTGACAGGATATTGATTGAGGCTCATGAGTTAAGGTATACTTTTCATCCTAGTTTGATGAAGATGTAACATGACTTAAAAGGGATCTATTGGTGGAATAACATGAAGAGAGATGTGGCTAATTTGTGGCTACGTTTATGGTTTGTTAGCAAGTGAATGTGGAACACTTGAGGCCCAGTGGGTTATCTCAAGAGATTGAGTTGCCCTTGTAGAAATATTAATTGATTAATATGGATTTTTTTACTGGTGTTTCACGGTTATGCTATCAGTTTAATTCAATTTGGGTCATCGTGGATAGAATAACTAAGTCTGCTCACTTCTTGCCAATGAAGACTGATTATTCGGTAGAGGATTATGCTAAGTTTTTCATTTAGGAGATCATGAAGTTTCATGGTTATCCAGTTTTCATCATATGTGATCGAGGTACTCCATTTTAATCTCACTTTTGGTATTTTTTTGTGTGATTTTTGGGAACTAAGATGAACCTTAGCTCCACTTTCAACCCTTAGACGAATGGACAAGCGAAGTGGATGATACAGACTTTGAAGGATATACTAAGGTCTTGTGTAATTTATTTTGGTGGTAGTTGGGTTGACCATTTGCCTTTCAAATAGTTCGCTTATAATAATAGTTATCACTCTATCATTGGGATGGTTCCGTTTAAGGTATTGTATGGTAGGATGTCACGACCCGATCTGGGGCCCTGGCCATGACAAGCATCCCAAACCCTTAAGGCCTGAGATACACCTGAACTCCCCAACCTACTAATGATATTATCTGCTTTAGGCCTAGGCCCGCACAACTTTAAAATGCGTCACTAGTGAGTAAGGCTTGTTTACTTATATACCCAGCATCCCTCCTATGTTTTGCCGATGTGGGACTTCTTCCTAAGTTGGGGTGTTATATACACCCCCTTATGGATTCAGCATCCTCGTTGAGGTTTGCCCCACCGAATTGGATTTGCCTACACTCAGGACTAAGGTTTTCCCCGCCTTATTGGGATTCGCCTACACTCAGTTTAAACTCTAGCCCATATCGATAGGGCTGAAATAGGAGAGGTTCTGATACCATTCTGTCATGACCTGAGTTGGCGCCCTGGCTGCGATGGGCATCCCAACCCTCAAGGCCCGAGATACCCCTGAACTCCCCTACCCACTAGTGACATTGTCTACTTTGGGCCCAGGCCCGCCCAACTTTAAAACGCATCACTAGGGAGTAAGGCTTGCTTACTTATATCCCAGCATCCCTCTTGTGTTTTGCCGACATGGGACTCCTTCCTAAGTTGGGGTGTTACATAGGAGGTGTAGGTCTCCTATTGGATGGTTCGAATTTGGTGAGGCTAGATTGTGTGGTCTCGACTTATTTCACCAAGCTATGGAGAAGGTAAAGGTGATTCTAAATAGTCTTAGAACCGCCAAAGTTGCCTAAAGTCCTATGAAATTGTGAGGCAAAGGGATTTAGAGTTTGATGTTGGTGCTGGGTATTTCTGAAAGTATCTCCTATGAAGGGAGTACTGAGGTTTGGAAGGAAGGGAAAGCTCAGTCCCTCTTATGTTGGTCCATATCATATTTTAAGGCGAGTGGAAAATGTGGCTTATGAATTAGAATTGCCTTCGAGTCGGGTTTCATTCACCTGGTTTTTCATGGTTTAATGTTGAGAAAGTGTGTGGCTGATCCTTCCTTGGTGGTTCCATTAGAAAGTGTTGATGTTTCAGACTCCTTATCGTATGAGGAGATCCGATTAAAATTTTGGATAGACAATTCTATCATTTAAGGACGAAGGATGTGGCATCTGTTATGTTTCTATGGAGGAACCAAAAGTGTGAATAAGCTACTTGGGAAGCCAAAGAGGACATGAATTCCAAATACCCATTCTTGTTTCCCGCTTTGGATAATCGTGGTTGTGGTATGTGTACTCTTTAATATCTATGTTTTCTGTCTTTCTTAAAGGTAAGTGTGATTGTTCTCTGTTTTAACTCGTTTTAATTAAAGCCTTGTCTCATTATTCGGGGATGAATGTCCTGGGGGGGGGGGGGAGAGAATGTAACACTCCAGATTTTGGTCCCTAAAAATTTCTTGATCTTTGAGCTTATTGGCCTTACTACGACTCACCCTGCAAGTCATATGGTGTCATTGTAAGTTGTATAAACCCTAATTGTGCCCAGACCAGTGTGCTTGGATGAGCGTCTAAGTTGATCACGACTATCACCCAATGAGTCATCAAGACCCATAACGAGTCATAGTATTTCAATCACTGGGAAACCAGTGTACTATCCTAAGTTTTAGTTGTGACGATGACTAATATGTTACGAGTTGTAAGGACTAGATATGAGTCATATGGTACAACTCTTAACTAGACCAGTGCGGGTGGCCTTAGATACTGTCCAGACTATGACTGGACTAAATGAGTCATAGGGTGACCCTACGAGTCGTGAGGTCACTCATAGCGACTGGGCGTCGCAGTTTAGTCTTTTAATTAACGGCATCCTGGTAATTTTCCTCATTTCCTACTTAGACCTCATGACTTAAAACCCTCTTTGGGACTTCATTAACATACCATTCACAGTCAAAACACTATCTCAACCTCTCTAAATTCTCCAACGTCAAGATACTTAAGGTTTCCAATTAGTTGGTCATCTAAGGGCTAAAGGGTTGATTTCTCTCCATAAATCTTAGTATTCCAGGCATGTATCTCTTCCCTTAAACTTATTTTGTTAATAAAATGTAATTTAAATGTGACCCATATACTTTAATTGTTGGTTTTTGGTTATAGGTTGATTGATTTTGAATGATTATTGTCTATGTAATGTTTGATGTTTAGATATACATTGTTTATGCTTTAAATGGTGTTTTTGAAGCCAATTTGATATATGGGTGTGTGAATTAAATGGGGAATATGGTTTTCCCGAAGTTCAATTAGTTAATGGTTTGGAATTCGAGATAATCTCAACCCAATCTTGTGAAATTCGATTTAAACATGGGAATATGCATATTAAAGAGTATTTTGAAACCTTGCATGGTATAAAAGTGTAATGAAACATGAATTGGTTTTGAAAAATGGACCTTGGTGGTCATGAATTGATTTCAATTTTAACTTTGGAGTCCTATTGGTTGAGGGGTTAGAGTTCCGCTTGGCTAATTGTTTTTGTTCATACTTGACACATTGGGTTCCCATTGGCTGAGGGGGTTAGAGTCCCGCGTGGCTATGTGGTTGGTTTCCTATGTGGAACTTTGGAGTTGTGATAGATAATTAGGTTAGAGTCCCATTGGAAATTGATTGTTTTGGCAATGTGACTTGCACTTGCAAGCTATAGTCGGTATGACGATACCACTTGATGATACCTTAATGAATGAATCCTTGTTTGATGATTGTAAATGTGAAAAAGTACTTTAATCGGGCTTTAATGATGGTGATTTTATGAGGGTTGTATAGGGATGTCGTGAAAATGAAGGTCCCGAGGGACCAATGCTGGAAACCGCAGTTAACGATGTAGGGGTCTAAATGATCGGGAGGTTCGAGTCCTCCATGTTATATAACTGAGTGCTTAAGTCTCTCTTGATATATGCCGTGAGGTTCAAGTTCCCATAGTACATACGTATATGTGATAATTCTTTTGTTCGTGCAGCCATATGCACTGCTGACCTTTCATCTAAGGGTGAGCTGAAACCATATAGCCCGTGGGTGCCTTATTATGACGATTATGCTACACAGTCCAGGCTAATGCTTTTAAAATGCATATAAATTCTTGTTCCTTATCCCGACATGATATTTATATGTATGAAGATACATGCATGGTTTGAATTGCATTTGACTTGGTATTATCTTATTCCCTTATCCTTAAATTACATTCTAGTGCTCAACCCATTAACTATCTTCAGACGGTGTAACCGTATACGATGTAGGATCCGAAGGCAAGTCTACTTTTCCTGCACAGTGTTAGGTGGATTGACATGATTCATCAGTCGGTTGTGGTGAAATAGTGAGCTTTCATTTCCAGAAGACTTGATCATTCCATCAGTGTCTTTCCCTTAAGTAGAATTAAAGACTTTACATTATCATTAACATTATCATTGTCATTGTTAGATTCGGGGGCATTCCCAACTTAGATTGGTTATCGGTTTTGTTTAGAGGCTTTGTGGATATTACTATGGTTGGGTATTGGTTGTTGATATTCCATAGACTTTGGGCTTCTATTTAATCTATTTTATAGTATGTTCAAAATTCATCCACTATTAGGTATTATGTGGTGTTTTGGCTAGGTGCAGGGGGTGGTCTCTTGTCCATGGTGAACTTGAGATACCCATCACGGCAAGGCTCTGGTTTGGGTTGTGACAACAAAGAGCGATGGGAAACTGATACCTAATGAGTAAATAGCATTTAAAGAGTGATTTAAGTTGTGGAGATAGGGTTTGAAGTGAGTAAAAGATCAAAATACCCCTAAAGAAACCAAAAAAAATTACAGAAATTTCCCAGTTGACAACCAGGTTGACAACCCGTCAGTTTGTTTACAACTCATCAATCTCTAGCTGAATTTGACCATTTACTGGTTAAGATTGATAACTTGATTTGACAACTCATCACCTAGTTTACAATTTGTCAACTTAGTCATCACCTAGTTTATAGCTTGTCAACTTAGTCATCACCTTCTGTCAGATTGACACTCCCAAGTAAAATGGGCATAACTTTCTACTACAATATCGGATTAAGGTGAAATCAAAGGAGTTGTAAAGAAAACTCAAAGAAATTTCATTTAGTATATAGTAGGCCATCTAACTCTTTATATTCTAGGAGTAATGGTAATAGGAAGGGATAAACTTAATCAGTAGAAAAGTTCTCAACTCTTCTTTGAGTTTGTAGATTTTTTATGACCTCAATTCATATCCAAAAATGTTTCCACACTATAGAATTGATCAACACACTTATATTCATATATAAATCATAGGGTTCAGGTTTATACACGTAGGAACAATGGCTTAAATTTTAGCTCGAGAATATGGGATGTTACATTGTCTCCCCCTTGGAATCATTTTCCTCGAATGATGGGTAGGAACTTATTAAGGCTTTAGAAGTTTGGAATAAATAATGTAACTTCACATTAGGAATTCTCCCTCAACACAACATATATAGGCATAAAAAAAGGGTTCCATGACATGACCAAGTTAATTGTGCAAGCACGAATCATGAGATAACTAGACATGACATAGACATGATATAGGACATGAGTTCTATGAAATATGATCATAACAACATAAGGCATGAATTTTTTCGAGGAATCCTCTGCCTAGTTAAGATTTAATACTAGGCATGAAATAAGATTTTTGTGGGACACAAGAATAGAAGCATTCACCACCTCAAATGATACGTTTAATAGCCATTAAATATAACAATGCTTCATAACTATTCTTTTAGCTATGAATACCATACTTCAGCATTTCAATATTATAATTCCGCCGTAAAACATATAGCTACAATATCTTGATTCTAACTGTATATTTTTCTTATGTTGAAGCCTATCTCAGATTGAAAAGGTGCTAGCTTAAGATATGGGACCCTATACTTTACACCCCTCCATGAATACTACTCCATCTTATCATTATAATCAAACAACCTAAGGACTTATTCAAGGATTATCAGTTACATATCACAATGGTTTGTGTATCTATATATCACAACAGTCAAGCCTATCTTTACTACACCAACTTTATGTATCTCCGTGCTAAAAACCAGCAACTCCAATCATTATCACAAACATTTCACCACATCTCCCTTTCCTAACTATTTCATATGCAAAAATTTCTCACTCTCCCCTCTTCATCTATAACCTTAGCTCGAGTAGTCATCCAAAAATTTCACAATAAATAACATCTACTCTCTTATCTACAAGATTGCTACACTTCCATATCCACTATCATCCTTGCATAATAAAGGTTATTTAGGGACAAGAGTATAAGCATCAGGACTGGGAGTGACACTATTCAATAATAACTTATATTTGTTGTACTACTCAAGGTGAGACCTGCGAAGTAAGGGTGGCAGCGGACTAGAGTAATTCCAGACTGGTCTAGTTCTGGTCACTCTCTGGTACCGGTAATGCAACGGTATTGATTGCAATTGGTATACCCAGTACCAAGGGTCCAGAATCCGGTACTAGTGTGGACCGTGACATTTTTCCGATAGTTCCAATTCTGATTTACCGGTTCTGGTCTGGCGTCAACCTAAATTAATATTTGTTTTTTAAAATTAATTACATTAATTGGCAAAAGAGCTAACGGAAACAACCACTGGGGGGCCAACCAACAACTATTTTGTGCCCCCTTCCCAATTACCCCACTACCCCTTAAAATTTTCACTATAAATACCCCTTTATACCTATTCTTTTTTGTCACAAATATTCTGAATTTCTCTCTTAATATTCTCATACTCTCTCTTAATATTTGTAGTTATTGTATTAGCTAGTTGGATTTGGAGATTTTTGAAGACATTACAAGCTTCAGTTATCATCTTTTAATTTTGAGATTTGGTATACGTCTTCTTTTACGCAGAAGTTTGGTATATTTATTCCAACTTTAATCTTTTTTTATTTACTTTAGTCTCTATGTTTTTATTTTTTAGTATCTATATTTATTTATTTATAATATTTATATTGCTTGTTTTAATATTTTATTTAGATTTAAACTTAATTATGGATGCCAATAAAAATAGTAGTGGTAAAAAAATAATCTTTGGTAAGGTTTTTTGTAGAAATTAAAAAAATAGTACTACTACTAGTTCATTACCACCTAGATTTAGGGATGTTAGTGAAATTTCTTTATCACAGCCTAATGGTTTCGATGTTGGTGCCGGTATGGAATAAGACCCTGAGACCCTAAGTAGGCGTTATGATAATTTATAGAAAGACTTATTAGAAGAAGATGATATAGAAGAACAAGAATTAGGTGATACCCATACCCCTACTAGTCCGGTTACAGAATTACCGAATGACGGTGAAGAACATCCCCCTTTACCGAAATTTACTAGGGTCAAAGGTACAGAACGTCCTAAAAGGTCTTTAATTTGGAAATTTATGAAGAATGATAAGGTAAAAAATACTGCTACTTGCATTAAATGCAAGAGAGATATGAAACATTTCATTGGAGAAAATAATGGTGGGACAGGGTTGCTAACTACGTATTTGAGGAAATGTAGTAAGGAAATTTATCCTTCTAGAAAATGAGGCTAAGGCAAAAAAAAATGGTACATCATTGCGGGAAGAATCTATAGGAGGTAATATGGTTCAAATGCATTTGGACATGTTTAACCCAGCTGGCCCAAACTCATCATCGACATATTGTAAAGATATAGATAGAGAATAACTAGCAGAAATGGTTACTATTATGGGTTTGTCTTTTAGTTTTCCTTCGCATCCCAGTTTCATTCATTATATTCAACAAGTATATAATCCCGCTTTTAATTTTTTTTCACGAAATAAAATTAAAAATAATATTTTTAAATTTCAAGCTGAATATTGTCATTTTCTTCATTGCTTATTTAGTAAATTTGATGGTAAAATATCTATTACTTCTGATATGGGTCGTAGTATTCTTGATAATGATTATTATACTCTCACAGCTCATTGGATTTATCACCATTGGAACATGCAAAAAATAATTATTTCTTATAAATATCTTGATAAGACTAAAGCTGGTAGCTTTATATCTTGTACAATAGGGGAAAGATTGAAATATTTTAGACTTATTGATAAAACTATGGCATGCACATTAGATAATGCTTCTAATAATTTGAAAGCTATTGATTTTTTAAAAGTTAGATATGTCCTATGGATGATGATTATTTTCATGTTAGATGTTCTGCACAAATTTTAAATTTGATAGTACAAGATGGTGTTGAGTTGTTTGGAAATGGTTTTCATAAAGTTCGTGTTGCTTGTAGTTATATTTTAAAAAATAAAAAAAATTGTATAATGGATGATTTAAACATCAATGTAAAGAATGTGATATTCCATATAGAAAAGTTCCAAAAGAAATTCTTACTAGATGAAATTCTTTGTATCAAATGCTTGAAGTTGCTTATGTATATCTTAAACCTATATAGTTAGTTTGTAATGCACATAATTCGAATATTTTTTTAAGGCTAGGTGATGATGATTGGATTGAAGTATAAGAACTATGTACATTTTTGAAAACTTTTTATCAAGCTACGACTACAGTAGCTTCTCAATACACTCTAGCTATTTCTTCTATTTTAGTAAATATTACTGCTATATCTAAAGAACTTGCTAATTATAAAAATATTTTTGCCCTTTCAAAGAGGCAATTGAAGATATGGTTGATAAATTTTAAAAATATTATTTTTCTATTCCACAAATTTATTTGACTGCTACTTTATTCAATCCATTTTACAAAGAACATAGTGTAATGATGTTGGTTCAATAATTTTACAATAATTTAGAAATTAGACCTCGTGAAAAGCCATCAATTGAAACTTGTTGTGCTAACATAGTACCTAAGTCTAGGAGTTTATATAACTTGTATCAAGTTATGAAACAAAATATTGCACTAGTCAAACCTTCTACTTCTAGACGTAGATATGATAAGTTAGATGATGAGATGGGTGAAGAACTTGGTTTTCAATATTCTAGCAGTAATGATTTTGATTCGTATATTTCTCAAGATCAGAAAAGTATTAGAGATGCAAATGGAAAACAACAACTTTTAGCATGGTGGAGAATCCGTACCAGATAATTTTCAAAACTTTCAAGGATTGTTCGAGATGTGTTAGCAAGTCTAGTTTCTTCAATTGCTTCAAAGCAAGCTTTTAGCACAAAAAGATTTATAATTGAAAATCATCAATATTCATTAGCAAAGGATAGTTTGGAGATTTTGATTTTATTTAGAGATTGGATTAATGCCAAAAGAAAAAATTCGAGCTCCAAAATTACTGCTCCCAGTTGAAGACGAAATAGAAGAAATATTTGAGAAAAATAGTGATGGTAGAATGAAGAAATGGATGAACAAGGAAAAAGGCCAATTTTGAAAAATATATCCGCTGAAGAAATAGATAAGTTATGTCTAGAATATTGTAACGCCCCGAGTCTGTACCCCGGACACTACACGGTGCTTACGACCCCGAAGGACCACAAGCTAACCCATGACTGATATCTGTTGTGAGCACTGAAACATAATACTAAAATAAATGCGGAATAATAAGCTAAAATGCTATAAGGTTCAAAACATCTGAAATACTCATAATGTATAATACTGATCATGTATAATACTGAAATGACATCTGAAAATACTAAATACTGTCTGAACATCTAGTCTGTAAAGCCTTTAATCTAAAACTATTTGAAAGTAGAGTTGATGGGACAAACCCCCAACCAACTCCATCCACTGAAATACTGAGTCTATTGAAATAATGAAATGAAAGAATGTCCTCGAATGATGAGTACTCACTTCTAAATCTACTTCTAGCTAAATATGAATCTGTCTATGCATGGCCAAGAACCTGAGCGTCCGAACCTATGATATGAGACATCAAAGCGCAAATAAAGAGTATGCGTCAGTATGTAGAATGTATTGGATTCTAGAAGAGGTAAGGATGAATGCAAGGGTTCATATGCATGAACAACAACTGACTGAATAATATAGAGTAACTGAACATGAGAGTACATGGATAACTGAAACCACTATAAGTACTGAGTATTCAATCTGTGCACACACACACGCAGAGATTAGATATAGAGTATTGAGCTTTTCTAAAGGTAAGCACTGAGTTTAGACATAGAGTAACTGATAATCTGAGATTTACTGATACTGATTAACTGTATCTGATAGTCCCAATTCTGTATAATTGAACTGAGTTCTATTCTGAAGACTGAGATTGAAACTGTGGGAGGTAATCATCTAACCGACATGCCCCAAATAAGATAAGATAACTGACTTGGGGTCCAATTTGTAACCTTAATTGGAAGGGTGTCCATGCCATGGGTAAAGACAAGCTGAGAGTTACCCTCATCTGGAAGGTACTCTTATGAGGACGGTGGAACCCTCATCTGGCAGGTTAAAACACCTCATCAACCCTCAACTGGCATATTTGATGTTTTAACCTACTCTGGCTATTAATTCTGGAATGGAAGGATTGCTTCTAAGGATCACACCCTCTACTAGCAGGTAAGCCCCCATCCTTAGGTTCACTCGATGCTGAATTCTACTCCCAACTGAAAGACACTAAACTGATTATACTAAACCGAACTAGACTGGTACTGAGATTACTGAGTGTTTGTGAGTTCTGTAGCTGACTGAGTTCTATTGAGTTTTGTAACTGACTGAGTGTAGTACTAATCATGACATGACTGAGAATATTCTGTAACTAACACTAGCTCTAGGTAAACAACTAAATTATCGGGTATTAAATACCCCCAGGACTCGATAGCGTGAAAAGTAAAGAACGGTATAATCTTGAAAATACAATAATGGCTACTTGATCACAATCCACTCTTTGAGACATTTTAGCAAACACTTGTAATGCATTTACTCATACATGAATGGGGAATACATGGTATCATGCTATAATGGCACTATTTTATTCATATATGAATTTTATCAAATACATGGGGAACATGCTTAGATCATACTATAATCAACACATATAGTTATCATGGTTACATCAATCAACTTGCAAATTGAAGGGTTTATCATGAAGATCATGTAATTCAACACATATAATGATTAATTTTATGAAAACTTGTAATTTAATACTAAGACCCAACAATAACATGAACATGATTTACATTCAATTTAAGCATGAAAGTTCATAATTCAACAATCTTGTAGTTTCAAAATGGATTTATGGACATTATGGGCTAAGGAACCCATAGATGAACACCTAACATACCTTGGAATGTTAATTCTTGAAGTTCTTGAGGAAATTTTTGACCTTTGACCTTGATTCTTGAAAACTAGGGTTTACTTGATTGAGAGAGAATGCTTTGTTTCTTTAATGAACAATGAAATAATGAGCAATTAGTGCTCTTTTAGGGCTTAATTTAGTGTTAAAGTCTGACTGTGGTAAGGGAAAACTACTTAAAAGCCCTTGGAATTAAAACTCAAAATTATTGAAATTTTTCCCGATTTGGCCGGCTGGCGCAACACGGCGCTATCGCACCATGTATCTGGAAATTGCCAACTGAGAATATGCATGGTGGCGCGACATGATTGTATTGCACTGCCACCTTGGATGTGACCTGGAAGCTTGGTGCGACGCAGTGAGATCGCATCGGTACACTGGAAATTAACAAATGTAAAGATAAGCTTTGGCACAATGTATCGGTATCTCGGTACCTCACTGAAAACTGACAATTGCCATTTTGACATACTTGGCGATGTGCTACTAGACTGAATGACGGTGTTAAATGACTAAAACTTAAAATAGCCATAACTTCTTACACGGTTATCGGATCTAGGCATATTTTATATCCTTAGAATGCTAATTCAATTTCCTATGCAATGGAAGGCTCTAAATTGAAAAATACTAAGTATTTCAAAATTTTTATACTATATCACTCATGGACTGAGATTTAAGTTAAGCTTGAGAAATATGGGGTTTTACAATATCTTCCCCTTGGGAACATTAGTCCTCGAATGAGACTGATTAAGCTGAGAAACACTGGTAGACTGAGCTGACACACTGAACATGTATATCTGATGCATGACTACATGATTCAACTACTGATCAACGGAGTTTTTATACTGAAAATGCATATTTGATGCATGAGTACATGTCGGAACTAATTCATGAATGCATGACTGAATATGCAATGGTAATGGATACCAAGTTTATAATTATATCTGAACATAGAACTGAGTAAAGCTAAGAAAGACTATTACCTTAATCTATATCTGAGTTTGCAGAGAAGAGGTGAGGATACTTGGTCCGCATATATGATTCTGCTTCCCAAGTAGCTCCCTCAACGGACTGATTCCGCCAAAGAACTTTGACTAAGGGAACTTCTTTATTCCTCCGTCTATGAATCTGATGATCGAGGATCTAAACTAGAACTTCTTCGTAAGAGAGTTCATTCTGAATATTAACATCCTCTAAGGGGACTATGACTGCTGGGTCACCAATGCATTTCTTTAGTAAGGAGATGTGGAATACTGGGTGTACTGAAGCTAGATCTGAAGGCAACTCGAGCTCATAAGCTACCTTTCTGAAATGAATGAGAATTCTATAAGGACCAACATATCAGAGAATGAGTTTTCCTTTCTTACTGAACCTCTTCACCCCTTTCATAGGATAGATTTTCAAGAACACAAAATCACCGATCTTAAACTCGAGATCTTTTCTCCTCACATTAGCATAGGATTTTTGTCAGCTTTAGGCAGCCCTAAGCCTTTCTTTAATTAATTGAACCTTCTCTAATGTATCAAACACTAGATCAGGCCCTACTACTGCGGCCTCACCTACCTCAACCCAACTATTTGGAGATCTACATCTCCTACCATAGAGAGCCATAAACGGAGCCATCTGAATACCAGAATGATAATTATTATTATATGCAAGATCGATCAAAGGTAAGTGGTCATCCCAACTACCCTTAAAATAAATAACGCATGCTCTCAACATATATTCTAGAGTCTGAATGGTCCTTTCTGCTTGACCATCTATTTGAGGGTGGATGCTGTACTGAGATAAACTTGGGTACCAAGAATTTTTTGGAATGTTTTTTAGAAATGAGAGGTAAACTAAGTACCTCTATCTGAGATGATAGATACTGGGACTCCGTGTAACCTGGCCAACTCTCTGATATAGTGTTTGGTGTAGTGCTCGGCTGAATGAAAAGTATGAACTAGGAAGAAATGAGCTGATTTGGTCACCCTATCTACGATAACCCATATAGAATCATGATGATGATGAGTACGAGGAAAATTTATCACAAAGTCCATGTTCACTTCTTCCCACTTCCATGTGGGAATACTGAACTCTTGTATGGACCCACTAGGCTTCTAGTGGTCAATCTTCACTTGATGACATGTAGAGTATTTAACTACTAATTCTATAATATCCCTCTTTATCCCACTCCACCAATAGATCTCCTACAAATTACGGTACATCTTAGTGGCCCCTGGATAAATATAGTAATGAGAACTATGCACTTCTGGAAGAATTTATTACCTCAATCGTGTACACCTGGCACACATAGACGACCCTGGCAACACAAAACATCATCTCCCTCTTAGGATAAAAACTCTAGTTTTTGATCTCTGACTGACTCTTTCATCTTAACAAGACTGGGATCTCTATCCTGTTTTTACTTTACCTTAGAAACTAGAGAGGATTCAAAACTATTATGTACCCACACACTACCTTCTGTTGAATCGACTAAGCGGATACCTAGTCAGGCAAGCTGATGAACTTCCTGAACTAACTTCTTCTTATCATCCTCTACATGAGCAACACTACCCATAGACAGTCTACTGAAAGCATCAGCCACTATATTGGCCTTGCCCAGATGATAAAGAATACTTATGTCATAATCTTTCAATAACTCTAACCACCTTCTGATGCAAATTCAAATCTCTCTAAGAGAATACATACAAAAGGATCTTGTGATCTGTGAACATATCTATATGTACCCCATACAAGTAGTGCCTATAAATCTTTAAGGCAAATACTATGGATGCTAAATCAAGATCATGACTCGGATAGTTCTTCTCATGGGGCTTAAGCTGTCTAGTGGCATAGGCTATGACCTTATATTTCTGCATTAGGACACAACCCAAACCTACCCTGGATTCATCACAGTACATAACAAACCCATCTAAACCATTTTGTAGAGTCAAAACTGAGGCTGAGGTGAGTCGAGTCTTCAACTCTTGAAAACTGGCAGGTTAAAACACCTCATAGGGCAAGTACTCTAACGATAATGGTAGAACCATCATCTAGTAGGTTAAAACACCTCATCAATCCTCAACTGGAAGGTTTGATGGCTCAACCTATGCTGGTTACGTAGTTCTGGAATGCAAGGATTGGTTCAAAGGATCACACCCTCTATTAGCAGGTGAGCTCCTATCCTTGGGTTCACTCGGTGCTGAATCCTACTCCCAACTGAAAGACACTGAACTGATTATATTGAACTAAACTGGATTGGTACTAAGATTACTGATTGTTCCTAAGTTTTGTAACTGATTGAGTTCTACTGAGTTCTGTAACTAATTGAGAGTAGTACTGATTGTGACATAACTGAGACTATTCTGTAACTAACACTGGCTCTAGGTAAACATCTAAATTGTCGAGTATTAAATACCTCAGGACTCGATAGCGTGAAAAGTAAAGCATAGTATAATATTGAAAACATAATAATGGCTACTTGATCACAATCCACTCATTGAGACATTTTGGCAAACATTTGTAATGCATTTACTCATACATGAATGTAGAATACATGCTATCATGTTAGAATGACACTATTTAATTCACATAGGCATTTTATTAAACACATGGGGAGCATGCTTAGATCATACAATAGTCAACACATATAGTTATCATGGCTACATCAATCAACTTGTAAATTGAAGGGTTTATCATGAAGATCATGTAATTCAACACATATAATGATTAATTTTATGAAAACTTGTAATTTAATCAAGGACTAAGACCCAACAATAACATGAACATGATTTCAATTTAATTCAAACATGAATGTTCATAATTCAACAATCTTGTACTTTGAAAATGGATTCGTGGACTCTATGAGTGAAAGGAACCCATAGATGAACAACTAACATACCTTGGAATGTTAATTCTTGAAGTTCTTGGGGAAATTTTTGACCTTTGACCTTTATTCTTGAAAACTAGGGTTTACTTGATTGAGAGAGAATGCTTTGTTTCTTGAATGAATAATGAAATAATGAGCAATTAGTGCTCTTTTAGGGCTTAATTTTGTATTAAAGGCTGACTGGGGTAAGGAAAATGTACTTTAAAGCCCTTGGAATTAAAACTCGGAATTACTAATTTTTTTTTGATTTGGCCGGCTGGCGTGATGCAGTTCTATGGCGCCGTGTCTCTATAAATTTCCAACTAAGATTATGCACGATGGTGTGATACGTTGGTATCACGCTTCCACCTTGGATGCGACCTAGAAGCTTGATGCGACGCGGTGGCATCACGTCAGTACACTGAAAATTGATAAATGTGAAAATAAGCTTTGGCACAATGCGTCGGTATCACAGTACCTTACTGAAAACTGACAATTTCTATTTTGGCATACTCTGCGACGCGCTACTGGCTCGAATGACGGTGTTAAGCGACTAAAACTTAAAATAACCATAACTTCTTACCCGGTTATCAAATTTAGACGAATTTTATATCGTTGGAAAGCTAATTAAATTTCCTATGCAATGGCTCGTTCTAAACTGAAAAATACTGAGTATTTCAAAATTTTAATATTTGATAACTCATGAACTGAGAGTTAAGTTAAGCTTGAGAAATACGGGGAATTACAAATATTATGGATGTTGTATGTATTAATAAGATTCTAAAGTAGAGATCTAATTCAAACACAATTCTTTCGAGAAAGTGGATGCGTAGATTAGATTCTCTTTAATTATTTGGAATAAATATACAACGTATGAAATTTGAATAAATATAAAGGCTATTTACCTTAATTTTATTTTGAAATTTGTCTTTTGTTTGATTCAATTGTCTAGCTAAAATTGTAAAGTTTATATTTGTAACATTAAAGTTATGAATTTTTTTTTAATACTTTAACTTTATAAAGTTACAAATTTTTTTAACTTTATAAAGTTAGGAAAAAAAACTTCAACTTAAACTTATATAAATATAATTTAACTTATTAAAAATATTAAAAATGTTATATTAACTTAAATTTGAAGATATCTTTTTTAAGTTTCAGATATATTAAAAAATGTTATATTTATTAACTTAAACTTAAAGATATATTTTTTAAGTTAAAGTTTTAAACATTTTAAGATATTAAACTTAAACTTAAATTTATTAAAAAAAGTTAATAAAAAATATTATATTAATATTCTTTAAGTTAATTATATTAATAAATTATAAGTTATATAATATAAGTTAATTATAAAATATAATCTAAATTAAAAAAAATGTGAAGTTCGTTTTTTCGGTATAACTCCGAATGCCGATCCGGTCCGATCCGGTTCCACATCGATAACCAAC
Organism: Capsicum baccatum var. pendulum; assembly: GCA_030864225.1. NCBI lineage: Eukaryota > Viridiplantae > Streptophyta > Magnoliopsida > Solanales > Solanaceae > Capsicum > Capsicum baccatum. The sequence goes on from CM061561.1 coordinate 37,504,570, forward strand.
AGACCGGTGCGGACCAGCCAAAATTTTTGATATTCTGATTCCGGTAGTACCGGTTCCAGTAAAATACACTGATAAGACAGTACCGTTATTGGTACCGATTTTGATTAAACCAATCCGGCGATACCGGTTTTTGTCCATTGACAGGCTTACTACGAAGTGATATAAGGTACAATAGGCCTAAAATACTTCATAGCAACCACCTAGATCATATATGGAGGGTCGTTCGGGAGTAAGCATAACATAGCATTAGTTCTTCGAACAAGGCACAATGAGGAACATGAGTTCATATATTATGAGTCATAAAACATAAAACCGGGTTTCATATATTCCATGAAATAAGACAAGGATTGCCGTTTGAAGCTATTGCTTCTCATTTTAAGAATTAAGAATGGTTACGGGTTTGTATTAGATAACATCACTCTGGGCTACGACATGACACAAAATAAGTTGGTAGCACATGGAAAGTATAGTTTCTTATAATTAACATAAAGTGAGACATGAGTTTATGGATCGTGAGTATCGTATCATAGAGCTTGGATACTTAGAAACTTGGATTGCTGATAACTGTTATTGCTTCTAGTTCGAGGTTCGAGCATGGACATAAAATGCATAGAGAACTCGGACCTTAGTCATAGGCAAAAATTGAATACATAAGACACTGGTAGAATGCCCTCTTAAACTGAAGTAGGAGAAATTTGATAGGATAAGAATAGAGTAATCATCACTCTTCCCCGAAACTCACATATGGGAAAATTCAAGTTCTATCTTAGTCCATAATCTCTGTATAATCTCAAATGACACCATCCTCGACTTGCAGATATATCCTTCATTAAATCTATAAGCACAACACTTAGCACAATGGGTGTATCACTATACACAGGAATGCCAAACTTCCCCTGATAAACTATAATCAGAAGGCTCTGCTTTTTAGGGATACTACTCTTAACTCTTGCTAGCCTCTATAGATATCACCCTATAACTCACACTCCCATGAGCATAAACATTCACACTTTTTAACATATAACGATTATTTCTCCACTCCTTAGTTACTAGCATTAAACTTCTAATCACATAACCTCACAACTTACCAAAGTTTTTAAAACTTTACCAAGGGCTCAAATTGTCTATCAATATTTTTCTCAAGTCATATCTAAAGAAAACCATATAAAAACTCCCTAGACTTCTCCATACTACGACATTAAAGAATATGAACTAGGTAAACATGGCACTTATACACTTAAAACCTCCTCTAACAACATTCTATATGGGTTTAACTTATTTTTATATACCTAACGCTCTTATCCACCTAATAACTTAGCTGTAATCCGTCGTTTCAACACTAGCCCTAATGTATATAACATAATTATCCACTCAATTTTTTCATTGGTTATCAACCTAAGCTTTTCCACACATAAAATCGAGTCTACTAATTTACTCCTACTATCTTAAAATATTATCCTCGAGCTAACATCCTTATCACCACAACCAACATCTAAAGTTCAGCTCAACATCTATTACCAATGAAACATTCCATGTTCTGTACTAGTCCTTCAAAATATATGAAAAATTGATCAATCTAAACTCCTTACTCCACTTGACTGTGGCCTACAACCACATCATCTTCACAACATTACTACTATGCCTTAAAATTGACTACACATCTTCTAATCTACTAGACTGGCTTACAACTACTAGCTAAAAAGACAGTGGACTCTTGGTGTAGTAAGACCATATAATTAAGATAGTCGATCTTAATCTTATAACATATACAACCCATTATGGTTTATTATCACATTCTCCTTCCTCACATCTCTTTTACTTACCTATACATACCTTTAACTACCTTCAAAATTCTATAAACATCACTGGTTCCCCTTTCTATAATTTCACAATTTTAAATTAAATTCTAAATCACCATAACTAATCACTTCCTCTACTAACTACTATAAAATCTACACATTTTCCTGCAACCATAGCAAATCACCAGAAGAGGATACCACCCCAACACTTACATAAAGGTTTCACAAATACAACTACCCTTTTTTTACTCAAAACCTACCCTCACCCCAGGTTTAACATATGACTTCATATCACTAACCTTGAGATCATATTACTATCCATAGGTAATAACACCTCAATTTATACTTCATCTCAAGTGGAAATACTATCCTAACATCAGATACATACTTTCCTCCTTCAGCGAGATGTCTGAATTACAGTTTTAAATGGGACTAAATCCATACCTTACCTCGAGCTGAAAACCACAGTTCATGACTATGAAGGTATACACTTAAATCCACACACTTTGATGCACTAATGGACTCATTTCAATTCCTTGTGCTACTTTATAACTTTTTGATAACTCAAACAAAATGAACCACGTCATTAGAAATTTAATATTTTGCACTTATAAGGCCTCGATAATGAGTCATAACCCATAATATTAGATCAAATAAGGAATTTGAATAAATTTCATATGGACAACAAGATTTCACGATCTAAACTATGAAATAACAAGAAACATTTCCTAAATTCCTAGTAGCCCTCTCTTTATAAGTGTGGCACAAAAGGGACTCTACTCGAAATAGATTTGTGCAAACCCAGTGAACCTGAACCGTGTTATAATACCAAGCATGTCATAAATAAAACTGGGGCTTGGCCTTGACGGGTGTCCCAAACCAACCAAGGACTAACACGACCCCTTAATCTTACCTCAAGAGTATTATGATAATAAATTTGTGGAAGCTAACCAATATAATAAAAAGGAATTTATTAAATTGAAGGATCAAGTTTGTACTTCAAGATTCAAATACACAAAGTGACAACCCAACATTGTCCACAAAGCCTCTATCCAAAGAATGTCAACCAATTCGGGACACGACCCCAACTATGCCAAAATAAAACTAAGAGTTCAAGAATAGTAAATATAAGCTAAAAGAAACTGGTTCTGCCAAAAGATGGATGACTCATTGATGTGATACAAAATATAGCACTTTCGATGCTTAGAATGATAAAAATATGCAAGTTTCTTAGGTTGTTTAGTTAGATGTTGTGTCTTTCGGGTATGTTTTGCAGGAAACTAGGATTTGGATGCTATGTTCATGAAAAAGATGAAAATGGAGTTTTTGGCTACTAACTTGATCAATTTTGGGTATTTGTAACACTTTTTGGATATACGTGACCAAAGCATGTGATGAAAGTTGAAGATTTAAAGTTTGGTTGTAAGTATTGGAAGGCCTGACACTTACCTATGTCTACATATGGACAACATATAGCACATGTAGTCTGTATGAGACTAAGGTATGTACCAAAATTGAAGATCCAATGAGTGAAAGAGTTGCAAAAGAACTTCTGACACTTACCTATGTCAACATGCACCTTGGTTCAGGTTGCATATGGCACATGCACCTAAGGCCAGGCAACATGTAGACATAGGTAAGTGGCTACCGACCTTTTTTTTTTTTATCCTTTTTTCTCCAAGCTTTGATTTTAGGGTTTCGTCATGTACTATAAAATACCCTTTATGTGTTTTTAGTAGAAGTTATGCACTCTTGATACTTATAAGCATATTTTTATTTCAAGAGCAATTAAGGATATATATGATGGAGCAAAAACTCAGGTGAGGATGACAGGAGGAGACTCCGAGCATTTCACTGTCTTGACAGGATTGCATCAGGGATCTACTCTTAGTCCCTTTTTGTTTGCTTTGGTGATGGATGTGTTGATGCAGCGTATCCAAGGGAAGGTGCCGTGGTGTATGCTTTTTGTAGAAGATGTAGTTCTGATTGATGAGACTCGAGGGGGAGTGACTGACAAATTAGAGGTATGGAGACAAACTCTTTAGTCTAAAGGGTTCAGGTTGAGCAGAAGCAAGACGGAGTATTTGGAATGAAAGTTTAATGATGTGAGGCTGGAGAATGAGGTGGTAGTGAAGCTGGAATCACAGAAGGTATGTAAGAGGGACAGTTTCAAGTATCTAGAGTCCGTGATCCAGGGTAACGGTGAGATTGACGAGGATGTCTCGCACCGCATTGGGGCGGGTTGGATGAAATGGAAGCTCGCGTTGGGGGTGTTGTATGATAAGAAGGTGCCGCCCAAGCTTAAAGGCCAATTCTACAGGGTGGTAGTCCACCCGGCCATGTTGTATGGAGCGGAGTGTTGGCCAGTTAAGAACTCCCACATCCAAAAAATGAAGGTGGCGGAAATACGAATGTTGCGCTGGATGTGTGGGCTGACTAGAGGGGATAGAGTTCGGAATGAGACTATCAGGGAAAAGGTTGGTGTGACCCAGTGGAGTGCAAGATGCGGGAAGTCCAATTGAGATGGTTTGGACACGTGAAGAGGAGGGGCATGGATGCCCCAGTTCATAGGTGTGAGAGGCTAGCATTGGATGGTTTTAGGCGGGGTAGGGGTAGGCCGAAGAAGTACTGGGGTGAGGTGATTAGGCGGGACATGGAGCAGTTGTAGCTCACCGAGGACATGACCTTAGATAGAAAGGTCTGGAGGACGCGAATTAGGGCAGAAGACTAGGGCCAGTTTGGTTCGCTAGGGTAGGGAATTACTTGGTGGGGGTATTATTCTTGTTATGATTCCGTGTTCCATGTTTTATTACGAATCTGGGTGCTCTCCTCTGTTTTCTATGACTTATGGGTGCAGTATTTATGTTATGAAACCTTGTTCTGTGCTTTACTATGTATTTGTGTGGTGTCTCCTGTCCTGAGCCGGGGGTCTATCGGAAACAACTTTTCTACTTCTTTAGAGGTAGAGGTATGGACTGCGTACATCTTACCCCCCCAGACCCCACTAGGTGGGAATACACTGGGTTTGTTGTTGTATTTAGTTAAAGTTTTGGGTTTTCTAGTTGTGATTATTGTGATTCATCTTATGCTTTTAATCATAAATGTTGTTTATTCTTTCACAAGCACGAGCGGCTAATAACCCTTAGATAGGATTGTGGAAACCCTAGCAGATTGATGAAGTAGGAAAAGTGCGATTGTTGTTCTAAACCAATACCCTGCTTGCATAGTATTATCTTTAATTTAATAGTTGTCTTAGCGGTTGCAAACATTAGGATCCTTCCTAGATTATTGCTACTTACTCCAAAAGAGGAGTAGTGACTAGGAAAAGATAATTATAATAGTAATTTAAAGTTTAACTATCGATCAACGCTACTATGTATAATCTACATAAGATGACTAGCTGTTATCTAATAACTATAGACTCAAAAGGTAATAGTTAATTAGGATCTATGATAAGGTTTAGTAAGAAGACATCCTGAGACTCAAAAAGTAAAGGGTGAAATTTGTTAGTTAGTCCAAAAGATGATTAATGGTACATAAATTATCATATTCTGCATGCAAGGTATTGGGTTGGTTCAATAAAGCATGATAAGCCTACAGAGTTGAGAATCCAGGAGGAACACAACCTAATGTTCAACTATGACTAATTATAACCAAAGTTAATACTATCCACTTGTTCAATATTGCTACGCAAATCCCCCATTTAATTTTCCCGTATTGCCCGTTGATTAATAATTGAGAGACACGATCCCATGTATTCCCTTAGGATTTGACCCCAACCTTTGTTAGGTTACTATATTTGATAGTGACTGCATAATCTTCATATTAAAGGTGTAGCTTGGGCATTATAAAATTTTGTCGCTGTTGTCGGGGAATACGGTGTTGAGTTGTTAATCAAGGTTGTTGTAGTTTTTGGGCCTTTTTGTTTTTGTTCTTAGTTAGGTATGTTATGGTGTATGCCTAACATATGGAGTAAGAACAATCCGTTACTCCCAGTGAATCCTAATCTAGAGAGGATCCTACAAACACTGAGTAGGATGATAAAACTAAAAGAGATAATATTCCTAAAAGGATTCGTAATGATGTGCCTTCCCCTCCTCCTAAAGAAGTGTTGGATATTGTTGACCAACAGACTGGATTACTATTAGCATAAGCTGATAATCAAAGAAGGAAAGAAGATGCTCAGTGGATAGCTCGGGAGGCAGAGTTAGCTGCACAGAGGTAAGAAGCAGACCATTGAGCAGCACTTGATGGTAATCAGAACAAAGATAGAGATAGCCGTGCTCAAGTGATCTTGGTGTAGCAATTTTAGTATCCATATAAGGATGATAAAGAGGATTTGGGGTATGTTGAGCCATCAGAGACTGGAGCTATTATTCCTCCTATCTTGCCCCCTGATGTCAAGTTTAATATCTTTAGTGCTATGATCCAACTCTTAAATTGGAAGGATATGTTTGTGGGGTTAGTTACGGATGACGCAAACATGCATCTAGCCAACTTTACTAGAATCTTCATATCTTATAAAATCCATGGGTGAATCGGGAGGCACTTAGATTATAGCTGTTCCTTTCCCTACTTACAAAAAACATCTTTATGGTTGGGGGAGCTTCCAAGAGGATCTATCACTACATGGCATGAGTTGTGTAGAAAATTATTGAACAGGTTCTTTCCTCTGTCCAAGATGCTGCAACTTAAGGATGAGATTTATAATTTTAGGTAGTTGCAGTCTTCGTCTATGTATGAGTCTTGGTTCAGGTTCAAGAAAAAGTCGAGTATGGTGCCCAACCATTAGATTTCAGGGATGAACTTATTGGAGTTATTCTATAGAACCCTGACCATCAGTTCCAGAGCTGTGGTAGACACTACCTCTGGAGGAGCACTTATGAGATTGTGCTGGGAGGTATCTTATGATATACTAGACTAGATCTCTCTCACTAACTGAGGTTGGCGAAGTCAGGAGGTTAAGAGGGGTTCTAGAACTTATGCTACTAGTTCTCCCAGTCACCAATGAGTAAATGATGATTCTATATATGGCGCAATAGATTACACTACTGAGGAATGATCTTGGGTTACTGGATAAGTAGTTTGTGACAACAAATTTTGAGAAAGTGAATGTAGTAGGAGTACAGGGTGCAACTTCCAAAGCTTATGAGTCTGAATTAGAAGATGAGACTAGGTATTTAGATCATCAGTTGGTGGGTTTCCAAGCCAAGGGCAAGGAAACCAAGGTTGAAATGATGATAATGAAAGATATAGAGACCACAACAGGGATAAAGATGGTGACTAAAGATGGAGAGATGATTTCAAGAAGAATAAAGACAAGTACATTCCGCCTAACAAATGATTTACAGAATCAAGAATGGAAGAAATGTTAACCAAACTAGTGAAGGGATAAGAAATCCTGGAGGCTAGTCTTAAGGAGATCAAGGAAGCTATTTTAGGTTTGACCCAGAAGGTTGAGTCTCATGCAATGGATATCAATCAGTTAGAGCATTAGTGTCACGACCTGAGGTGACCCCCTAGCTGCGACAATGATGCTTACGGTCATATGTGACCATAAGATAATCCATGAGCCAGTACATGCTGTGAGTACTGCATAAAGTAACAAAATACACATGTGCAAATTTAAACTAGCAAAGCCATAACATTTAAATACTGATAAGATAATGTAAAATTGGATACTAAAATATGTATCAAAACGTGTTTGAATGACTGAAAATATCTGATAAAACCCACTGACTATCTTACTGACTAACTGCATGTCTAAAAGCTTCTAAACTGAATGAAGAGTTGATGGGATAGTCCCTAACTAACTCCAAACTAAACTAACTAAAAGGAAATACAGAAATACTAAAATAACAAAACAAGTCCTTGACATATAAGGACTCACCATAACTACTGCTGCTGATAGGCTGAACTGTTTAAGTGCGGTCAAGAAATTGAGTATCCAAACATATGATATAAGACATCATAGCGCAAAGAAAGTATGTGGTCAGTACCTTGAATATACTGGTAAATGAGATAAGGTTAGGTTGAAATGCATAGGTCCATATGCATGAAATACTGACTAACTGAATAGCATGAGATAATAACTGACTGAATAACATAAGATAACTGATAAACTGTATGCTATGGTCAAGCAAACCTGAGCTGAATTTTGTACATAATACTGAACTGAGACTGTGGGAGCTAGCTATAACCAACATGCCCAGAATCTATTGTTGGGGTCCAACCTGTAATCCCAGATGGAAGGGTGTCAGTACCGTGCTACGGGTACTAAAGCTGGCTATGTGGATCCACTAATCTAATGTCCTGAAGGACTAAGGTTTCATGCCTAACTGATGGGGATCCCTCAAAATCTATAATGGCATCATAGGTCAGGAACTTAGGGACTACTACTAACAACTCATGCCTGACTGACGAGGAAGACACCATCCCTATGTTCCCTCGATGCTAAGTTTTACTCTCAATTGAAAGACACTAATTACTGGAATAAACTGACATTAACTGTACTAACAACTGATCATAATAACTGACTAAATGATAATGCTTATGATTTATCTGAAACCATTTTGCAAATACTGAAACTATGTAAACAACTAAGTTTTGGGTATTCATAGCCCCCAACACTGAATGGGAATAACAATAAGGACACTTGAAAGCTTCGAAACTATAGTAGGAAATCATTCTTTAAAATCAACACTTAGGCATTTCATCAAACACTTGAGGGTCATGATACTAGACGTGAAATGGGGTAAAGCATGTGAAAATACCATAGTTAAACACAAAACCATAAATTAGATATTTAACATGGAATATCCATCATTCAAATGTGTAAGGGCTATTTTCAATGAGAAACACTTGTAAACATCATGTATAATCAAAGTTCACACAAGTTTAATGGAGATAACTCATTGTAAACATGTAAATTCATGATTTAAAACATAAAAGTGGATCATGGACTCCATGGGTGAAAAGGGCCCATAGATGAACATCACACATACCTTGAATCTTAAATCTTGAAAGAGAAATACAAATCTGTAAGCTTCCTTGAAGAATTCTTGGATTTGGGAACTTGATTCTCAGTTTTTCTTGAAGAGAATGTAATTGAATTTGATGTTCTTGGTAGAGGGTTAGGGTTTCTTTAATAGAACATTGGAGAAAATGGGTAAATAACGCCCAAATTGCTGATATAAGTCGAGTTATGATGACATGGATTGAGGAAAAAAGAGGATACTACCCCTCAGATATTTAAATCTATAACTGGAATGCTGATTGACACATCACCGCAATGCGATAAAGACTTCACCTCTATACCCACTGTGACGCGCCACTATCACGGTGAGGTTTTGGAATTGAAATCTAAACGTGCCCCATTCCTCATCCGAAAACTCTGAAACTTTCCCAAGACATGCTCCCCACACCCTTAAACATGAATTAAATCAAAAACTTATGTCTTGGGGTCAGGAAGGCCAGTTAAAAATCCTCATAGTTAAGAGGCTAAAAGTAAGACTAAGTCCCCAACACTTAGTGAAATTTTCAGGTTCTAAGCCTCTTATACATGCACTAAATGATAATGCTTATGATTTATCTGAAACTGTTCTGCAATTACTGAATCTATTTAAACAACTAAGTTTTGGTTATTCATAACCCCCAACACTGAACGGGAATAACAATAAGGACACATGAAAGCTTTGAAACCATAATAGGAAATCATTCTTTAAAATCAACACTTAGGCATTTCATCAAACACATAAGGGTCACGATCTTAAACATGAAAAGGGGTAAAGCATGCAAAAATACCGCAGTTACAACACAAAACTATGAATTAGAGATTTAACATGAAATTTTCATCATTCTAACTTGTAAGGGCTACTTTCAATGAGAAACACTTGTAAGCATCACATATAATTGAAGTTTATAAAAGTTTTATGGAGATAACTCATTATAAATATGTAAATTCATGATTTAAAACATACAAGTGGATTCTTGGATTCCATGATTAAAAAGGGTCCATGGATGAGCATCACGCTCACCTTGCTTCTTAAATCTTGAAAGAGAAATACAAATTTGTAAGCTTACTTGAAGAATTCTTGGATTTGGGAACTTGATTCTTGTTTTTTGTTAAAGAGAATGTAATTGAATTTGATGTTCTTGGGAGAAGATTAAGGTTTCTTTGATAGAAAATTGGAGAAGACTAGTTAAATAACACCCAAATTGCTAATATAAGTCAGGTTATGATGACTTGGTTTGAGGGGAAAAAAGGCTACTACCCCTCAGACATTTAAATCTGTAATTGGAATGCTGATTGACAAATCACCGTGACATGATAGAGGCCTCACCTCTATACCCACCATGACGCACCACTATCGTGGTGAGATTTTGGAATCAAAATCCAAATGTGCCCCTATCCTCATCCAAAAAATTTGAAAATTCTCAGAGACATGATCTTTACATCCATGAACATGAATTAACTCAAAAACTTACGTCTCAGGGTTGGGAAGGCCAATTCAAAATCCTCAAAGTTAAGAGGCCAAAAATTAGACTAAGTCCCTAACACTTAGTAAAATTTTAAGATTCTAATCCTCTTATGCATGCACTATGAGCTGAACAAAGCTAAAAAAGTATGGTATATTATAATATATCCCCCTTGGGAACTTTCATCCTTGAATGAGACTAATTAAGATGAGAATACTAGGGAAACTAAAATCATATACTAAATATACTTAACTGAAAACATGATTACACGACTGAGCTTAAAACATGATACGTGACTGAACTGAATTCGTGAATGCATGCAATGACATGAGAAAAATAATATAGCTATTGTAATAATTACATTGTGTAGGGCGAGATATAGATAGGATAGGTCTATGGAAGAAGATCTATTCCGAAGTGAATTTCCCTTTCGGGAGGAACTCCGGGAAGATCTTCAGAGAACACATATGGAAATTCCCTTACTACTGAAACTAACTAGAAACTTGCAATCTTAAAACTAGAGTCTTTGACTTGAATAAGATGGTACATATACCCCTTAGATATCATTTTACTGGCCTTAAGGTATGAAACAATTTGACCCCTAAGCACTGAAGTACTACCCCTCCATTTAATAACTGGTTCATTGGCTCTGGTGCACTAGCTGAAGATGGAGTTGGGGATGAATATTTTTTATGGAACTGAAAACGGTTACCACCCTTTAACCTAGGCTGAGAAAAATTAAAGCTACCTGTTCTGTCCCTCTTATTCTCTCTCTCTCTCTCCTTAAGCTTCCGCTCTTCAATCTGCTAAGCATGGACCAGAAGCCTAGATATGTCCACCTCCTTAATTAGCATAATAGTCCTACACTCTATGACCATACTATTAGCTACACCAGAAATAGACTTACTTATTCTAGATCTATTATCAACCATTATTGAAGGAGCATACCCCACCAACAGAGTAACCTTAAGTGAATACTCATTCACACTCATATTACCTTGATTCAAATCAATAAACTCCAGCACCTTAGCTTCCTTCAACTACGGGAAAGAACTTGTCTAAAAAGGCTGTGGAAAACTCCTCCCACTCTACAGGCCCTACCACAGAACCTTTATCTTTCTCCTACTGATTAAACTAGGTGTGAGCTACGTCCTACAATTGGTAAACAACCAAATCTACACTCTCACTTGATGTGACACCCATAATATCAGTCACTTTCTGTAGTACCCCGAGAAATTTTTCGTTGAAATTTTGTGCGTAAACGTTTTGGTTTCTATCTTCTAAAATGAATTATAAATTTTTCGTGAGGAATATCTTAGATTATGACCCACCATTGTGTAGAGTATCAAATAATATTTCCAACGTTATATGGATCATCCAAAACGGAAACCCGAGCAACGAGTTATGAACATTCTAATTGAACCGTGAATAGTAGTAAATAGTAAAACGTGCAGGAAAAAGTACTGAGGCCTGACATATTTTTGCTCCAACTTTAAATGATAATAACTCCTTGTACATAATTATCTGGGTGATTTACTATATATCAACGGAAAGCTCTGCGAGTCCTCTTTCCAATAAAATTGATTTCATCTAATTTGTCTATCGGAACAAAACGTTATGGCCGATCTACTTTAGCCTATCAAAAGTTAATTTTTGGGTTAACTTCAAATGATCATAACTCATAGTACACAATGATCTGAGTGAGTTACTATATATCAACGGAAATATGTGAGAGTCCCCTTTCTAATGAAATTGGTTTCATCTAATTTGTATATTGGAGTAAAATGTTACGATTGATCTACTTCAGACTATCAAAACAGACTATCAAATGACAGATTCGAGAGTTATTTGATTTTTAGGGGTGTTTTGGTCATTACCCCTCACCCAAAATCCGTACAAACCCTATATTAAAATCTATTAGAAGTATTATATGTTATATGCCATCATATTTCCTCAAAACGAAAACCCTAAGCTCCTACATCCAACTTTAAGAACCTCCAATGTTCACCTTTAATTCTGAAAATTTATTCAAGATTCTAAGTTCCTAGTTCAAGAACTTCAAGAACCTCCAAAGTTCACCATTAGTTCTGCAAATTTATTCAAGATTCCAAGTTCCTAGTTCAAGAACTACAAGAACCATCATTCAAAGGCACGATTAACATCTCAAACACGAGTATCGATCTAAAGTTCATCATTCAAGGTATGTGGGATTTTTCAACAAGAACTCTCTTTCGTTCTTGTGCCCAAAAGTAATTTTCTTTACAAAGGCATGATTTTTATTTGATTTTTACAAATTTAAGGCATGAACCTATATCTTATGATGATTATTATAAAATCTTGATGTTTATGATTTTGAAAGATGAATTTAAATGTGTGGAGAAATAAAGCATGAATCTTGAATGATATTTATCATGATTTTGATATTGGGTCGTGAATCCCCATTGAAAATTGTGTTTTTTTGAGAAAGTGTATGTTATAAGCACGTTGATGTTGAATATTTGAGATATTTTTTATGATTTGACCTTTTGGTCTTAATGGAGTTGTTTTGAACTCGAGTGTGAAAGAAATCCACAATGTGGTTGATTTTGACAGATGAGAAGCATGATGACTCCCGATGTATATTTATATATTACTGAAACTGTTTTGTTGTGGATTGTCTTTGAAATGATCTGAGCTAAGTCTAGGAGAAATCTTTAGCACCGAGTAGGAGGTATAAAGTGACCTTACTTCCCTAGAACTACGTGCCCCTGTATGAGTGAGCCTGAGGCTAATTTATATAGTGATCACTAGTTTATGTGGATTTGATATCAATAGTCCTACTCCAATGGCAAGGATAGGATGTCTCTCCCCAATGTGGGTTGGACGTTGGACTCCATATGGCTCACATAGTTTATGTCGGTTATAGGATCTCCTAGTGTGTGTGTGTGTTTCCTTGTGTCTATGGTGAATGGTGAAGTGATTTGGAAGTGGAATTGTGAAAGTTATGCTTTCAAAAGATTTATATGATATTTACATTATGAGAATTGATATTCTTGATGAACTAAAAGTGATTGACAAATTATATAATGACTCACATGTGTTATTGTACTTATTTTAGCCTCTCATGATTATGATAATTTTCTTCGGGCTATGTGAGTCTTTCATACATCCTGCATATTTCTTATAAATATTTATGATGATGATGTTTATAAAATTTCATACACCCCCATATACTCGGTTCCTTTCCATGGTACTGACCCACATCTTCGGATGTGGGCTGCATTTTCTTGGAATATAGGTTCAGGTGCTCAGTTCCAGGTTCGATAGTGATTCTTTGGGCACGTTGTTCTATATCCTCTGTCGTGGTGAGTCCTCATGTTCTGAGGACATGATGTCTGATGTTGTTTTCATGAAATTATTTAGATTTGATACATGAGTACAAGTCAGTTGGGGCATGTCTCAATGAATCACTGGTTTTATTGATTTTCTTAGAGGCTTGTAAGACTAGTATAGATGTTGGGAGTTGACTAATGAGTCATATTTTGTTATCTTTCTAAAATTCTTTTATTCTTGGATGATGATTACTCTATTGATATTTGAGGGTTATTTATGGAAATCCTGTTGATTTATGTTGAACTGAATGAAAATGGGTCAAAGGGTTAGCTTGGGGCTACTCGTAGCCTCAAGCACAGTGTGACGCTCAAGGACTCATTTTCGGGGCATTATAAACTTGGTATCAGAGCCTAAGATTTTATGGTGTCCTAGGGAGTCTGACAAGCCGCGTTAAGTAGAGTCTTGATCATCGGTGTGTAGCACACCACATCTATGAGCAAGAGGCTACAAGACGTTTTAAGAAAAAGTGTGATTCTTTCTTTCAGAAGTCTATCATGCTTATAGTGTCTTTCTCTGATATTGATTCGTGCTCTCCTCTTTTAAAAATATGCCTCCACGTCAAGCGAGAAGAAATAATGATGGTCAGTAACCTCGACCCGCTGACCCATTGAATGAAAATATATCTCATGCTGAATTTTGGGCAGCCTTTCAGGCGCTAGCCCAAGCTGTTACTACAAATGTTCAGGCCAACCTAGCCCCGGCTCCACAGCAGTAGGGAGGTGATTCAGCTGCTTTATGGATCCATGAATTCATGCGGATGAATCCATTAGAATTCTATGGGTTCAAGTTTGATGAGGATCCACGGTTATTTTTAGAGGAGGTGCGGAAGATTAATCAGGTGATACATGTATCTGAGGAACATAGTGTAGAGTTGGCTGCGTAAAGATTGAAAGACCTTGCTTATGACTGGGTTGTTGCTTAGAAGAAAGGTAGAGGTGAGGGAGCTGTCCCTACAACTTGGCAAGAGTTCCAGGATGCATTCCTGGATAAGTTTTTCCCTTTGGAGATGAGGGAGGCGAAGGTGGAAGAGTTTATGAACCTGCGACAAGGCTCTATGACTGTTAGGGAGTACTGTCTAAAGTTCCATCAGTTGGCCAAGTATGCTCCTAACTTAGTGGCTGATAATCGGGCTAGTATGAGTAAGTTTGTGACTGGAGTGTGTAGTTATGTGGTTAAGGAGTGTAGGTCTACTATGATGAATAGTGAGATGAATCTTTCTAGGCTGATGACTTATGCCCAATAGATTGAGGCAGACAAGATTAAGGAGAGAGATAGAATGAGAGGGAATAAGAGAGATAGGTTCGAGCAGTACAGACAGGGTCAGACTAAATCATAAGGAGGGAGTCGCCCTCAGTATTAGGATTGTTCATCTATGCCAGCACCATTATCTGCTAGTGCTCCCATGCCTAGAGGTCGGTTGGAGCATGGTAGCAGGTCATATGTATCCAGGTCCTAGTACAGTGCTGGTAGTAAGACAAATCATCTTTTGTGTCCAAAGTGTGGTAGGGCTCCTTTAGGTGAGTGTTGGGGTAAGAAGAGGGGTTGTTTCTAGTGTGGTGACATGGGTCACAGAGTTAGAGATTATCCACAGGATGGACAAGGGTGTCATGACTATCGCCCTTAGAACCAGACTCAGACTGTTAGTGCTCTAGTTCCAGTGACTCGCCTAGCCCCAGCTCAGGGTGCCTTTTTTAGCAATGCTGGCGAGCAGTGCCAGAATAAATTCTATGCTTTACCATCCTTCCAGGAACAGAAGGACTCTGCCGATGTTGTTACTGGTATGCTTTGTATATTTTAGTTTGATGTGTATGCTTTGTTTGATCCTAGATCCAGTTTCTCATATGGTACACCTCTGATTGCTTTGAATTTTGAAATGAGTCCTGAGATTATTCCTGAGCCTATCCTAGTTTCTACCCTAATGGGTGATTCGATTGTTGCCCAAAAAGTGTATAAAAGTGTCCTGTTACCGTTCTTCATAGAGTCTTGTTGGCTGATCTGATTGAGTTAGACATGGTAGATTTTGATATGATTCTGGGTATGGACTAGCTATATTCTTCTTATGCCTCTATTGATTGTCGGACCCAAGTGGTCAAGTTTCAGTTTTCGGGTGTATCCGTGTTTGAGTGGTCTAGGAATTCTGTGTCACCCAAGAGTCATTTTATCTCTTACCTCAAAGCTAGAAAGCTTATTTTCAAGGGGTGTATTTACCATTTGGTTAGAGTAAAATACACTAAGTCTAAGACTCCAACTCTCCTGTCTGTTAACGTCGTCAATGAGTTTTCTGATGTCTTTCTAGATGATCTCCCAGGGATACCTCCTGATAGAGAGATAGAGTTTGGGATTGATCTTCTTCTCGATACTCAGCCCATTTTTATTCCTCCTTACCGTATGGCCCCTGCAGAACTTAAGGAGTTAAAAGAGAAACTCAAAGATCTACTAGATAAGGGTTTCATACGGCCCAGTGTTTCTCCTTGGGGTGCTCCTGTGTTTTTGTGAGAAAAAAAGATGGCTCTTTGCGTATGTGCATTGATTACCGCCAACTGAATAAAGTCACTGTAAAAAATAAGTACCCCCTTTCGAGAATAGATGATTTTGTTGACCAATTGCAAGGTGCAAGTTATTTCTCAAAGATAGACCTTCGTTCCGGCTATCATCAACTCAAAGTTAGGGAGTGTGACATCCCGAAAACTATTTTCCGAACTTATTATGGCCATTTTGAGTTTCTTGTTATGTCTTTTGGGTTAACTAATGCCCCAACAGCTTTCATGGACCTCATGAATCGAGTGTTCAGACCATATCTGGATATGTTTGTCATAGTGTTTGTCGATGATATACCGGTGTACTCCCGTAGTGAGGATGAACATTCTGATCATCTTCGAACTATCTTGCAAACCCTTAGAGATCACAAGTTGTTTTCCAAATTGAGTAAGTGTGAGTTTTGGCTAAGGTCAGTTTCTTTTCCAGGTCATATCATTTCTTCCGAGGGTATTAGAGTTGATCCCCAAAAGACCAAAGCTATTAGAAATTGGCCTAGACCTATTTCTCTGACTGATATCCGAAGTTTTTTGGGTTTAGCTGGATATTACCACTATTTTGTTGAGGGTTTCTCCTCTATAGCGTCTCCTATGACTCGGTTGACCCAAAAGAAAGTGAAGTTCTTGTGGTCCAAATCTTGTGAGAAGATTTTTAAGGAGTTGAAGACTCGACTCACTTCAACCCCTGTTTTGACTTTGCCTGATGGTGTTGATGGTTTTGTGGTGTACTGTGATGCTTCAAGAGTTGGGTTGGGTTGCGTATTGATGCAGAAGTGTAAGGTGATAGCTTATGCTTCTAGACAGTTGAAACCTCATGAGAAAAATTACCCCACCCGTGGCGTTGAGTTGGCTGCTGTTGTGTTTGCTTTGAAAATCTAGAGACACTATTTGTATGATGTCCATGTTGATGTTTTCACTGATCATAAGAGTCTATAGTATGTGTTTACCCAGAGAGAATTGAATCTTAGGCAGAGATGATAGTTAGAATTGTTAAAGGACTATGATATGAGTATGTTGTACCATCCGGGCAAGGCCAATATTATGGCGGATGCCCTAAGTAGAATGTCCATGGGTAGTGTTTCCCATGTGGTAGGAGGTAAGAAAGAGTTGTCTCATGATGTACATCATTTGGCTAGATTGGGGTTAGGTTGTTTGACTCTGCTGAAGGTAGTATAGGGGTTCAGAGTAGTTTTGAATCCTCCTTGGTTTTGGAACGGAAGAAAAAACAATACTTAGATGCTAGTTTGGTCAGACTGAAGGAGTCAGTCAAGGACCAAAAAGTAGAGGTTTTCTCCTAAGGGGGAGATGGTGTATTGAGATTGCAGTCTAGATTGTGTGTCCAGAATGTTGATGATCTGAGACAGAGGATTATGTCTGAAGCGCACGGGGTGCGATATTCTATTCATCCTAGTGCCACTAAGATGTACCGAGACTTACGGGAAATCTATTGGTGAAGTGGTATGAAGAAACATATAGAAGCGTTTGTAGCTAAGTGTGCAACATGCCAATATGTTAAGGTTGAACACCAAAGACCTGGTGGTATGATGCAAGAGTTTAGTATTCCCACCTGGAAATAGGAAGAGATAAATATGAACTTTGTGATTGGTTTACCTCCTTCCCGACGCCATCATAATTCCATTTTGGTTGTGGTTGATAGGTTGACTAAGTCTGCTCATTTCTTACCTGTTCATACTTCATATACTGCTAAGGATTACGCTAGATTATATATCCGAGAGCTAGTCAGACTGTATGGAGTTCCCTTGTCTATCATTTCGGATAGGGGTACTCAGTTCACTTCGTAATTTTGGAAAGCTTTTCAGAAGGGTCTTGGTACCCAAGTTCTTTTGAGTTCTGCTTTTCATCTGCAGACCGATGGTCAGGCTGAGCGGGCCATCCAGACCTTAGAGGATATGTTGAGAGCTTGTACACTTGACTTTAAGTGAAGTTGGGATGATCACTTACCGTTGATAGAGTTTGCTTACAATAACAGTTTCCACTCTAATATTGGCATGGCTCAGTTTGAAGCCTTATATGGGAGGAAGTGTAGATCACCCATAGGTTGGTTCGAGGTGGGTGAAATGGCTGTGAGTGGTCTTGATTTGGTATTTGAGGCTATGGAAAAAGTTAAGTTCATTAGGGAAAGGTTGAAAACTGCGCATAGTCATCAGAAGTCATATGCGAATGTTAGAAGGAGAGACCTTGAGTTTGATGTTGGTGACCTAGTGTATCTGAAAATTTCACCCATGAGGGGGGGGGGTGAAGATATTCGGAAAAAAAGGGAAGCTTAGTCCCCATTATTTTGGTTCTTACAAAATTCTTAGCCGTGTTGGTAAGGTTGCCTTCGGAGTTGTCCTCTGTTCATCCAATATTCCATGTCACCATGCTTAGAAAGCATATTAGCGATACTGTGGTAATGGATTCCTCTGTGAATGCTGACATTCAAGAAAATCTTTCTTTTGATGAGATTCCTGTTGAGATTCTTGATTTCAGTGTCCGAAGACTAAGGAACAAAGAAGTTCCCGTGGTCAAGGTGTTGTGGCGAAATCAATCTGTTGAGGGTGCAACCTGGGAAGATGAGGCGGATATGCGATCCAAGTACCCTCACCTATTTTCCTCGAACTCCAATCAATACGAAGGTACCGTTCTTTCCTAAATCATGCACTTTTGATAAAAGTTGCAGCAGTTCAGCTGCCATTTATTATGTGTTCAGCTCTAATTTCCATTCTATGTTGCATTCGGAGTGAGAAATGATGTGGTGATGAGTCTAACAAATGGTTTCAGCTGTATGCTCTATTGACTATCTAATCTTGGCACGTGTAGCACCATTCGAGGATGAATGTTTCCTAGGGGGGATGATGTAATACCCCGGGAAATTTTTCATTGAAATTTTGTGCGTAAACGTGTTGGGTTCTATCTTATAAAATGAATTATAAATTTTTCGTGTGGAATATCTTAGATTATGACCCATCATTGCATAGAGTATCGAACAAGATTTTCAACGATATGTGGATCATCCAAAACGGACAACCGAGCGACAAGTTATGAGCATTCCGATCGAACCATGAATAGTTGTGAACAGTAAAACGTGCAGGAAAAAGTACTGAGGCCTGGCGTATTTTTGCTCCAACTTTAAACGATCATAACTCCTTGTACATAATGATCTGGGTAATCTACTATATATCAACGGAAATCTCTTCGAGTTCTCTTTCCAATGAAATTGGTTTCATCCAATTTTTATTATCGGAGCAAAAAAGTTATGGTCGATCTACTTCAGCCTATCAAAAGCAAATTTTTGGGTCAACTTCAAACAATCATAACTCCTCGTACACAATGATCTGGATGAGATACTATATATCAACGGAAATATATGGGAGTCCTCTTTCTAATGAAATTGGTTTCATCCAATTTGGATATCAGAGTAAAACATTATAGTTGATCTACTTCAAACTATTAAAACAGTCCACCAAAGGACAGATTCGAGAATTATTTAATTTTTAGGGGCATTTTGGTCATTCCCCCTCACCCAAAATCCATCCAAACCCTTTGTTAAAGCCTATTAGAAGCATTATATGTTATATTTCGTCAAATTCCCTCAAAAACAAAACCCTAAGCTTCTACATCCAACTTCAAGAATCTCTAAAGTTCACCATTAATTCTGTAAATTTATTTAAGATTCCATGTTCCTAGATCAAGAACTTCAAGAACCTCCAAAGTTCACCATTAATTCTGTAAATTTATTCAAGATTCCAAGTTCCTAGTTCAAGAACTCCAAGAACCATCATCCAAAGGCACAATTAACATCTCAAAAATGAGTATCGATCTAAAGTTCATCATTCAAGGTATGCGGGGTTTTTCAACAAGAACTCTCTTTCGTTCTTGTGCCCAAAAGTAATTTTCTTTACAAAGACATGATTTTTATTTGATTTTTACGAATTTGAAGCATGAACCCATATCTTATGATGATTATTATGAAATCTTGATGTTTATGATTTTGAAAGATGAATTTACATGTGTGGAGATATAAAGCATGAATCTTGAACGATATTTATCATGATTTTGATATTTGAGTTGTGAATCCCCATTGGAAATTGTGTTTTTTTAGAAAGTGTGTGTTATAAGCACGATGATGTTGAATATTTGAGATATTTTTTATGATTTGACCTTTTGGTCTTAATGGAGTTGTTTTGAACTCGAGTGTGAAAGAAATCCACAACGTGGTTGATTTTGATAGATGAAAAGCATGATGGCTCCCGATGTATATTTATATATTACTGAAATTGTTTTGTTATGGATTGTCTTTGAAATGATCTGATCTAAGTCTGGGAGAAATATTTAGCACCGAGTGGGAGGTATAAAGCGATCTTACTTTCCTAGAACTACGTGCTCCCATAGGAATGAGCTTGAGGCTGATTTATATAGTGATCACTAGTTTGTGTGAATTTGATATCAATAGTCCTACTCCGATGGCAAGGATAGGACGACTCTCCCCAATGTGGGTTAGATGTTGGACTCCATGTGGCTCACATGGTTTATGTCAGTTATAGGATCTCCCAGTGTGTGTGTGTTTCCTTGTGTCTATGGTGAATGGTGAAGTGATTTGAAAGTGGAATTGTGAAAGTTATTCTTTTGAAAGATTTACATGATATTTACATTATGAGAATTGATATTCTTGATGAACTGAAAGTGGTTGACAAATTATATGATGACTCACACGTTTTATTGTACTTATTTCATTCTCTCATGATTATGATGATTTTCTTCTGGCTATGTGAGTCTTTCATACATCTTGCATATTTCTTATAAATATTTATGATGATGATGTTTATAAAACTACATACACCCCTATATACTCAGTTCTTTTCCATGGTACTGACCCACATCTTCGAATGTGGGTCGCATTTTCCCAGAATGTAGGTTTAGGTGCTCAGTTCCAGGTTCGACAGTGATTCTTTGGGCACGCTGTTCTACATCCTTTGTCGTGGTGAGTCCTCATGTTCTGAGGACATGATGTCTGATGTTGGTTTCACGGAATTATTTACATTTGATAATTGAGTATGAGTCAGTTGGGGCATGTCTCAATGGCTTGCTGGTTTTATTGATTTTCTTAGAGTCTTGTGAGACTAGTATAGATGTTGGGAGTTGACTAATAAGTCGTATTTTGTTATCTTTCTGAAATTCTTTTGTTCTTAGATGATGATTACTCTGTTGATATTTGAGGGTTATTTATGAAAACCCCGTTGATTTGTGTTGAACTGAATGAAAATGGGTCAAAGGGTTAGCTTGGGGCTACTCGTAGCCTCAAGCACTGTGTGATGCTCCAGGACCCATTTTTGAGGCGTTACACCATCTAAACCATACCAATAAATTCCTGTGGATCCTTCTTAAACTTGGATTCTAAATATAAAAGAGGGTTCATTCAGGTAAAATCCTAAATCCTTGCTGCAGCCGTGTTAGCAACCGAATTGGATAGGGAAACAACCTATTGATTATTCCCAGCTGCTACTGAGTGAGCTAAGGCAGTGAATGTAACTTTGAATTCGGCATAAGAGTCATACTCGTTCAGGGGATCATCCTAAATAGGCAGAGGTGTGGGATAATTTCCATTTTTTCTTCCGTTATTCTTTCTAGGAGGCATTTTCTATAATAGAATAAAGGATGGATTGTAAAGATAGTTTAAATAGAGCTTATGCTCACTCGCACGACATGAATACTGAAAGAAGGGAAACTTTTCCTAAAACGTCTTGTAGCCTCTTGTCCATAAGTGTGGCACGCTTCACACCCATGCACAAGACTCTACTCAATGCATCTTTCAGACTCCTTACGTTATTGTAAAACCTTAGGCTTTGATACTAAGTTTTGTCACGACCCAAGGCTACCCCCTAGTCACGACCATGATGCTTACGGTCACAAGTGACCACAAGCTAACCCATGAGTTGGTACCTGCTGTGAGTACTGAATAAAGTAATAAAATACATATGTGCTAAAGTAAACTGGCAACTCCATAAGGTTTAAATATTGATAAGATAATGTAAAATTGGATACTAAAATATGTATCAAAATATGTATGAATGACTAAAAATATCTAATAAAACTGACTGATTATCTAGCTGACTGACCGCATGTCTAAAAGACTCTAAACTGATTGAAGAGTTGATGGGACAAGCCCCAACTAACTCTAAACTAAACTAACTAAAAGGAAATATAGAAATACTAAAATAACATAACAAGTCCATAACATATAAGGACTTACCATAATTGCAGCTGCTGATAGGATGAACCATCTAAGCAAGGTCAAGAAACTGAGCATCCAATCCTATGATATAAGATATCATAGCGCAAAGAAAGTATGCGGTCAATACTTTGAATGGACTGGTATATGAGAATAGGTTAGGCTAAAATGCATAGGATCATATGTATGAAATAGTGACTGGCTGAATAGCATGAGATAATGACTAACTGAATAACATGAGATAACTGATGCATAATATGCATGAAAATTGTAAAATCTGAGAATGCATGAACAAGCATATACCATGATACTGAAGTAGTCTGTGAACTGAAATACTCAAATCTAGTAACTGAATAACTAATAAACTGTGTGCTATGCTCAAGCAAACCTGAACTAAACTCTATACTGAATACTGAATTGAGAGAGTGGGTGCTAGTTATAATGGACATGCCTTAAATCTGTTGTTGGGGTCCAACCTATTACCCTAGTTAGAAGGGTGTTAGTATCGTGCCACTAGTGCTAACGCTGGCTGTGTGGATCCACTAATCTGATGTCCCAAAGGACAAGGGTGTCATGCTTAACTGAAGGGGAACCCCTCAAAATCTATGATGGCACCGTAGGTATAGAACTTATGGACTTCTACAAATGACTCAAGCCTAACTGACGGGGGAGACAAATGTCTTATGCCTAACTAACGGAGGAGACACCATCCTTATGTTTACTCGGGGCTTAATTTTAATCCCAAATGAAAGACTAATTACTGGACTGAACTAATCTTAATTGAACCAACAACTGATCATAATAACTGACAAAATGATAATGTTTATGGATTATTTGAAACCATTCTGCAAATACTAAAACTATGTAAATAACAAAGTTTTGGGTATTCATAACCCCCCAGCACTGAATGGAAATAACAATAAGGACACATGATAGTTTTGAAACCATAGTAGGAAACCATTTGTCAAAAACATACTTAGGCATTTCATCGAACACATGAGGGCCATGATCTTAAATATGAAAAGGGGGAAAGCATGCAAAAATACCATACTTACAACACAAAACTATGAATTAGAGATTTAACATGAAATTTTCATCATTGAACGTGTAAGGGCTACTTTCAATGAGAGACACTTGTAAACATCATGTATAATCAAAGTTCATAAAACTTTTTTGGAGATAACTCATTGTAAATATGTAAATTCATAATTTAAAATATAAAAGTGGATGCTTGGACTCCATGGGCTAAAAGGTCCCATGGAAGAACATCACACATACCTTGAATATTAAATCTTGAAAGTGAAATACAGATCTTTAAGCTTCCTTGAAGGATTATTGGATTTGTGAACCCGATTCTTGTTTTTCTTGAAGAGAATGTAATTGAATTTTATGTTCTTAGTGTAACAATCCTTATTTCTGAACTAGACCATTGTTATCAGGTATACAGACCAAAACCCAATGATTCTATCTCTATATATGTGTGATTATTAGTTATATAGTGTCAAAACATCCCTTTATATCAGTCTAGGTCATAAAAATCTCCTAACTCAAAGACGAGTTGAGAACACTCCTATCGATTAAGTTTTAGTAAACATTTCATCTTGGATCAACTTTAGATGCCTATTTCTCCTTGTACATAATGAATTACATATCCCACTATATATTAAATGAAATTTCTTTGAATCTTATTTCCAACGCATTTTGTTTTACCTTGATCCGATATCGGAGTGAAAAGTTATACTCATTTTACTTCAGCATGCTCGTCTGTCTACAAAGTGACGACTTGAGTTGATAGGCCATCACCTAATTGACGACCTATTAGCCAAGTCGTCACCCCAAACTAGTGAGCCATTATATTAAGCTTCCAATTGATGACCTAAGTTGATACGCCATTACCTAAGTGACGACCTATCAGCCTAAGTCATTACCCAAGACTAGTAACTCATAAAATCAGCTTATGAGTGATAACTTGGTGTGATAGGTCATCACTTGATTGATGACTTATCAACCAAGGTCGTCACCCTTAAAATTCAGTAAGTCCTATTCGAATTTAGAGGGTTATTTTGTTCTTTTCCCTCACCTTCCATGACTTAAATCATCAAAAACACGTATTTATCCATCATAAAAAGGTTTTAAAACTACTCTTAATCCTCTCCATACTCAAGAACAAGAAAATTAGGGTTTCCTCTCAAGATCATCTTCCAAGAACAATATTCAATCCCTTCTTCAAGAAATCCAAGAAATTATAATTCCCAATACAAAAACGTGAAAGAAAGGTCAATTCTGTTTCAAGATAAAATCTCTAAGGTATGTTAGATGCTCATCCAAGGGCCCTTTTCACCCATGGAGTCCAAGAATCCATATTTTATGTTTTAACTTATGAAATTACATGTTTATAATGATTTATCTTCATGAAATTTTTTATGAATTTTGATTATACATGATGTTTACAATCTATTTTCATTGAAACCAGTCTTTATTACATATTTTATGAATTATGTCCAAGAACTTTTTTGAATTTCGAATTTTATGTCATGTTTACAAGAAATTATTGTTGTTATGAAATCCTACATGTTTTGAATGATATTGTCCGCTGATTTAAGACTTAATTGGTGATTAAGTATCAAAATTGTACTACTTTTACATGTTTAAAACTATTCCCATGCTTAAGCCATGCAATGCAAGTGTTTGACAAAATATCTCAAGGTATGAATCATGACTAAGTGATAAACTAGTATGATTTCAATATTATGCCATGTTTTACTATTAATACTATCGAATCCTGGGGGTATTCAATTCCCAAAATATCTAGTTGTTTACTAAGATTACAGTAGCTATAGAATAGTCTTAGTAATGTCACGAACAGTAGTACTAATTTAGTTACAAAACTCAGTGAGACTCAATCTAGTTTAGATTAGTTTAATACTCAGTGTGATTCAGTTGGATCAAGATTTAGCACCGAGAGAACCCAAGGATTGGATCTCACCTGTCCGTAAAGGGTATGATCCTTAGTAGTATCCCTTTCATTTTAAAACTGCATAGCCAGCGTAGGTTGAGATATCAACCTATCAGTTGAGGGTTGATAAGGTTTTTACCTACCAGTTGAGGGTAACACCGTTCTCATTTAGGGAAATTGCCAGACGAGGGTGACTCTTTAACTTATCTATACCTGTGGCATAGTACTGACACCTTTCAAGCTGGTGTTATAGGTTAGACCCCAATCAGTTTAGAGAGGGGCATATCGGTTAGATGACTACCTCCCACAGTTACAGTTTTAGTTTCAGACTTGGTATAGAATTTAGTTAAGTTCTATAGAATCAAGACTATAAAAAATAGTCACCTGGTTATCAATAATATAGTTATTAGTAATCTCAGATATCAGTTACTAAGTTAACATAATTTTGTATTCGGTTCTAGTATGATCTTAGTTACAGTATATACTTATGCACAGTCTTGCATAATCAGTATTTACAGTAGTTTCGGTTATCCATGTACTCTCATTCATTTATATGCTTACCATTCAGACAGTTATTGTTCATGCATACGAACCCATGTATTTTAGCCTACCTCACTTAGCATACAAGTACATTTTAAGTATTGACATATACTCTTTCTCTTACGCTATAATGTCTCATATCACAGGTTCGAAAACTCAAGTTCCTGACCGTACTTAGCTAGATTCAATTTGTATCAGCAGATTCAGTAGTGGGTCTTCATCCATCAAGGAAATTATTCCTTTTTAGTATACAGTAGATTTAGTATTTTATTAATCAGAGTTAGTTGGGGGCTTGTACCATCAACTTCAATTCAAATAGTTCAGTATAGGCATTTTAGACTAGACTAGTTCAGACAGTACTTAGTTTTCAGATGTTATTATCAGTTGCTATATTTATCAGTATTCAAATTATGAACCTTATGGCATTTTAGCCTAACTTCCGCATTGTTTCAGTATTATTATTCAATGTTCACAGCAGGTACTAGTCATGGGTTAGCTTGTGGTCCTTTGGGGTCATAAGCACCGTGTGACATCTGGGGTACAAACTCAGGGCACTACATTAGGAGTGGGTTAGGGTTTCTTTGATAGAACATTGGATAAGAATGGGAAAATAACTCCCTTATTTGCCTAAATTACTGATATAAGTTGGGTTATGACAACTTAGATTGAAGGGAAAAGATGCTACTACCCCTCAGACATTTAAATTATTAACAGGACGCTGATTGACACAAAACTTTGATGTGATGAAGGGCTCACCGCTATACCCATCGTAACGCGCCACTATCGTGGTAAGGTTTTGGAATCAAAATCCAAACGTGCCCCAATCTTCATCGGGAAAATTCAAAACTTCCTCGAGACATGCTCTCTACACCCCTAAATATGAATTAACTTAAAAACTTACATCTCAGGATCGGGAAGGCCATTTTAAAAATCCTCAAATTTTATAGGCCAAAATTAAGAATTAGTCCCCAAGACTTAGTGAAATGTTCAGGTTCTAAGATTCTTGTGCATACACTATGAGTTGAATTGATCTAAGAAAAGTACAGAGTATTACAATCAATTTGAGAAGATTTCTCCTACTTACATCAAAGGAAGATCGATACCCTCCCGAGTAATACTATACAGAATCTTTAAAACATTAGTCATCGTCTAGTTATCACCAGTAATTGTGGCACCACTACTGACGATCCCCATGTACCTAATATTGAGGAATTGAAGATTGATAGCACTGACAGAGATAAGACACTTGAGGTAGAGTATGAGAAGTCGACATAGGGTGATGATGATTTTGTGTATGATAGTGGTAAGTGATAACGCTCAATCTACAGCTCTCGTTTGAGTGTAAAGCGGTCGTTAGCAAATATAGAACCCAACCTGGGTTGGGTATCGATCCCACAGGGAATAGCTTGGCCAACAAGCAAGAGAAATTACTAGACTTTTAGTGCAAGTCTCGTAAGAATGGGGGGATTGTAATAAGTAACCAAAGTAATGAAATAAAAGCTGAAAATAATAAAGTAAAAAGAGAAAGATTGTCACGTTGGTTGTAAACAATGAGAATTGAAGCGTTGGGGTTATGTCCACCTTCAGAGGTATACGTCTCTATTGGCTATGAGTGTGTAGAGTCTTGACATGCAATTGCTTATAGAGAATTGTAGTCGATGGTAAATCCAAGCGTCTCTCGACCTAAACAAGGACTATTTCACTTTAACTCTCTCGAGCTTAAAGCGTGTCTAACGGTACGAATTCTCCAAGAGGTTAGTCCAGGTACGACACTAGCTTTTTAATAGGAAAGGGTGTCCTACTACCTTGACATTATCTCTTTTCCAGACAAATAACTTTTCTCTCGAACAAGTTAAATGTTAGACTGGCGTTGGTCTATGCGTCTTCTTTTCTAGACAAATAACCTTTCTCTCGAACAGGTTAGATGTTAGAATGGCGTGTTCTTGTGTTTGAACCGCAAAGGATGTAGATTTAAGATGAAGAGAATAATGATATAAGCAATATACGTGTCTTGAACTCACAAGCTCATAGCAATAGATAGTAACTCATTCGGCTTCCATAACCCCAACTAAGAGATTTAGTTACCCATGAATGCGAAGGATATCACGTTTTGCATGGTGGTTGGCGTGAATAGTAGGTGTTTGGCGTGTGGTTTTGGTGATTCCTTAGCAAGTAACGATTCTCTTGTTGTGGAATTTAAGAATAGAAGAATAGATTAGAAGTGTTTGTGGTGGAAGATGAGAGAGATGGAAGAAAATTAATAGTTTAAGAATGAATTTCTTGAATTAAGGGAGGAGTTGCCTCCACTAAGGGAGGACTTGATTAAAATCTCTAGCATGATAGGGTATTTATAATACTCCTATCCTACTCCTACTATGCTAATGAAATAAATAACCAAATCCTACTAAACTAAGGAAATACTTAACTCATTTGTACTAGGTTAATGTAACATTCTCCTAATCCAAATAAACTAATGAAATACATAACCCAATTGTACTAGGTTAATGTATCATTGTCAAAATCCAGCTTTGTGTCTGTAAGTCCCCAAAGTCTTCAGAAATGCTGTTTTAGTCCTGGACAGATTTTCCATGCAGTCCCCAAAGTATTCAGAAATGCTGTTTTAGCCCGGGACAGATTTTCCATGCAGCAGATTTGGTCCTTTAGGCGTCCAGCTCCTTTCCACTTCGTTTGTGAGCTTTCTTTTGCGTCAAGTAAGCCATAAAATGCTGTATTTTGCATCATTTATACCTGAAACTTTACTAATCATGTTCGTTAGCTCATTTACAGGAAAAAGGACTAAAAGTGCATGAAATAGATAATTAGTTCTCAAAACTAGGCTAAAATATGGGCAAAATATATTGATATAGGCGCGTAAATTCGCCTATCATCAACACCCCACACTTGAAGCTTTGTTCGTCCTCGAACAAAATATCATGTCCTTCTAAACATCAACTTAGGGTTTTACAGCAACAACACAAAACATTCTTCAAGACAAGCACAACAATTATCAACAAAGAGTAGTTTTTCGATTATAAGTAGAAACAATTTAACCTCAAGCATAGACTCGTGATGGTGGTCAACTCGCATGCAAACATTAAGGTGCATAGAATCATATACAACTATCCAAATCTCATCAACCATGTGTGTCTCACAATATAGTACCCATAATCACTCACAAGTATAGCATATTTTTCAAACATGGGTATCAACAATATCCTTGCTCTCGCTCTCACAAAGAATTCATATGTAGCAACTGATGACCATAGGCTTGCCCTTAGTGTAATACTCCACTAAATGTCAGAATGTTAAGATTAGGATCAAGTAGGTCTTTTGATGGTTGTAATGTAGGCTAAGGGACGGGTAGGACTATTTTGGCCAGAAATAGTGACTAAGTTCCTAAGCACTTTAATACATCACATTGTATCATTGACACTTTTTTTCTTTCAACCTTTCTTCTTTCTTTTATTCTACCACCCTTGTTCTCCTCTTTTTGTTTTTCAATTTTAAGAACAACTCACTTTTCAGCTTTCTTTTCCTTTTTCTTTTCACAACATACCTCTTATGATAGCACTTTCTTTTTCATAACATATTCAAGCACCATTACAATTTAAAGCATCATACTCACCCAATTTCCTCTTATGTTGTCACATGACTTTTTCACTTTAAAGCACTTAGGAATTTGGATCAAATTACGGTCTTGAAAAAAAATGGATTAGGCTTACATACAAGGTTGTCAAAGAAATAGGCTAAAGGCTCAAAAGGGTTTAACTAGGATGATGTCCATGGGTAGGTAAAACTAAAGGTAAACAAATATAGGTTGCCAAAGAAATGCCTAAATCATATCCTAAACTTACATTCCTTATTTTCGCTTTGCATACATACCAGGCAAGTTCTAGCATCAGCCACACACATAGAATATACTATTATCTCACACACACAAGGCACATGGTCGACTTGATTGGAAGTAATATAGACTCTCAACCCAACAAGTGAAGGAATTGAATCACACAATATCACATAATGAGTCACAACTAGAGCCTAAACGTCTCAATAGTCACAATTGTAGCACATACTCTTGTTATAATCTCATGCTGCCTATCAAAATAATTTCATGCGAAGCTAGAAAAAAAAAAATTTTACTACTAAAAAAAACACAACGAAACAAAAATGAAACAAAAGCAAACAAACATAGATGCGAATAGAGAAGTATAGCATGCAATACCACTACCCCACACTTAGTCGGGACACTGTCCTCAGTGGAAAATAAATACGAGGAACCTGGTTGGTCGGACTTATTCTCTATGTCTGGGGTTATACCCCTTGCATTGGAATCATCATCAGAGTTGTCATCCTTAGAAGTTCCTCATAAGTATCCCACTTAATTCCAAGCGTGAGTTGGGGTATTTGCTGCGAGGAGGGTTCTCCTTGGTCCTTGCAACTTCTCTTTTTGCCTTTTTGGGAGGTGGTAGCCTTCTCCTTGCCTTGTCTCGCTTTAGGTGCCATTGTACCTGAGACTAGAAATAGTGTTAGTTGCAGCACAATCTCACTTGATACAATCTATAAGCAAGTACTAGGGGTACCACCCCACACTTAGTTTTGTTGCACAAATCAGCGAGGTGAACGTAGTCGATTTACTCAGATTTCGTCGACATACGTTTTAGGATTGTATTCCAACAAGAAAATCAGCATTGTATCACTTATTTGCAGCCATTGGACTACTTTCATGGTAGATATAGCAACACTACAACATAGGGGTTACCACATGGAATCGTTATTCTTACAACAAGCACAACCTCCTAAGTCGATAGGCACTATAATCTTATCCCGATGGCCGGGATAGTCTAACATGTAAGCATCCAAACAACACTCTTAAGCAATATTCATAGCCATATCAATTCAGCAAATATCATAACAATGCTATTGAAACCAACTTCAAGTCGGAAATAAGTCAAGAATTCCCTACGTATATGTTTACTCACATGATTATGTAACAACAATTCAAACACATGAACATCACCAACAATCTTATATGATTTAGCAATTTATAATAAGCATAGCAACGTAGTACTTACGATAAATAAATGAAGAATAAGAGAGTACTTACTTGCTTGAAGCTTGTGGAGACGGTGTTGTAAATTAGAAGAGCAAAAGAAGAAAATTTTGAGAAGATTTGGAAGGTTATGTGGCGCCTTTAGGGTGTTTTCTAATGTGGTTGTGTTGTAAAACTATGTCCCCTTTATATAGGAAGAGTATGGGTCGGGTTATGACCCATTTACAATCGGATTTGGGGACAAAATCACCCTATATGCGGCGCATATCCCTCGGCATAACACATGTATATGCGGCGCATTGTCCATGGCATAATGGGACATATGCGCCGCACATGGTATGACATATCTAGGCATATGCGGCGCATATGGTATGGCATTTGGTCTCAGTATCTCAAATGCCATAGCATAGGCGGCGCATAGTCAAAAGCACACCTAGGAATAGGCGGCGCATAGTGTATTGCACACTAGATTCCGAGTCCTTAGGCGATAGAATAGGTTGTGCATCATTCGTGGCCTATTTTTACCAAGGCCTAGCCTTTCTCGAAGCCTATTATGACGTGAGAAAGGCTCAATCCATAGCCTTATGCATCACCATTCCTAACTTACCGACTTTACCATACAATGCGACCAAATTGCCAATTGAAATCAATCTCCTCGTTGCATCTTTCTTGCACCTATATTTGCTCAAACAAATGAAAACGATTAGTACGATGGGTTGCCTCCCACCAAGCGCCTTAGTTTTGGTCGTGGCACGACTCTTATTTTTGGTTTTTTACATAAAAAAAAAACAAGTACTAGGATGAAAGGAAAAACGATAAACGATAAAATGATAAAACGATAAAACGATGGGTTGCCTCCCATCTAGCGCCTTATTTATTGTCGTGGCTCGACATAGTTACCTCGAGTACTCAGACTTCATCGAGGTAAGTGATGGATCGTTTTCTGAAAGGATTTAGACGACAATGAGGCTTACCTGTGGGCATGCGATCTTCTTCAAGATGGTTCATACGTTTCCCCGGAGAGTCTCCAATTATATCATCAATAGTCCAACCCATAGCTCTCTTGTATCTCTTCAGAGCAGAGATAAGAGCTTCTACGTGCTGTTCACTTAAATCATCTGCGCTCTCCGGAAGTATATTTCTAGTTTCCAAGAACACATACCTTAGATAATCGGGGAGCTCTTGCGATTCTAGCACTGGTGGCTCATCAATGAGAGTCTTTGCTGTTGGTTTATTCTTGAGATCACATCCCGGTTGCTTAGGAGTATAAGACTCTATTTCTGTTAGATCACCCATAAGTTCTTCATAATCTTCATTGTTTTCATGCTCAACATTCAGTGGCGCAACAGTCAATGGCTCATCAGTAGGTTGTTTCTCTATAGATAATGCTTTCGTATCCTCATAATGAACATCATCTATGGATGACTCATTCATATCGCTGGGCTGCTTCATTGTTTTGCGTATATCAAACCGTACCACTTCGTCATTAATTCGAAACAAAAGCTCATTATCTTTCATGTCAATAAGCACACTTCCAGTTGCAAGGAAGGGACGTCCCAAGATGATGGGAACTTCAGAATCCTCCTTACAATCCAGAATAATGAAGTCGGCAGGAAATATGAATGAAGAAACCTTCACCAACACATCATTCAAGATACCCACAGGTCGTTTTACCGACCGATCAGCCATCACGAGCCTCATATTGGTTGGTGTAGGGTCTCCCAACCCCAACTTTCTGTAGATAGATAGTGGCATCAAATTGATGCTAGCTCCCAAATCGCACAATGCCTTAGCAAAATCCAACGATCCAATTGTGCAAGGAATAGTGAAAGCTCCAGGATCTGCCTTCTTTTGAACTAGCGACCTTGTAGCGATTGCACTACAATGATGAACATTATCCGCCAAGTCATAACTTGCTGCCCGCTTCTTTGTCAAGAGATCCTTCATAAATTTTGCATACCCAGGCATTTGTTCAAGTGCCTCCACCAATGGAACATTAATGGTGAGTTGCTTTAACATATTCATGAATTTGCTGAACTTTGTGTCATCCGCCACCTTCTTCAATCTTTGGGGAAAAGGTGGTGGTGGGTATGGAAGTGTTCTCTCCACGGTTTTCTTCTCCTCGTGCTTCCGTTTTTCCACTTTTTCAGGCTGCACAGTGCTGGATATGGCGTCTTTAACGTCAGGAGTAGTAGCTGGGGCATCTTCTCTTTTGGCGTTGTCATCTATGTCCACAACTTCGTCAATCACTTTCTTGCCTTTTGCTGAAGTTTCCAGCGCCTTACCACTTCTGGTAGTGATGGCCATGCATGACCCATCATTCCTTGGGTTTTGCACAGTATCGCTAGGTAAGGTGCCGGCTTTTCTTTGGTTGAGTGCTGCTGAAAGTTGACTGAATTGCTGCTCTAGTTGTCTTATAGAAGTGGAATGAGAGTCAACTAATTGCTTCATGGAGGCTAAATCGTCGATTACCTCCTTAACTCCCGCGCTCGTTGCTTCTACTCCTTTCAATAACTTAGCCATCATGTCTTTCATAGAATTAGATGTGGTGGTATCACGTCTACCAGGGGGAACGTACAAACCACTATTTTCATTATTTTTCTTCCAACTACCTTGGTCTTTACCTCCAGATTTATCATAATAGTTCCGACCTTGGTTTCCTTGGGCATTCCCACGGAAACCCCCCTGATTGTTCAAGTAGTTGGCCTCCTCTTCCGAATCAGATTCGTCTCTTCCTTTTGACGCAATTGCTTTCACTTTTTCAGTCTTCCCTAATAGATGCTTAGTAAGAAGATCCATTTGGGTTTTCATGTGCGCCATATCTTGATCACGTTCTTCTTCTCTTCTTCTTTGGTCTGCAGACATGCCAATAGATAAAGTGGGGCTTGCTACCTCAGAATCCCTGGTATGCCAAGCTCTACTTTGTTTCGTCATACGATCTAGCATGTTGCTTGCTTGACCAAAGGTGAGGTCCATAAAAGAACCTCCAGCTGCGTTGTCCACCACTGGTTTAGTTACTGAATTCAAGGCTCTATATAAGATCTCCATGAGGTGAACATTAGTCATGTGATGGTTTGGGCATCTCGCTAGCTTTGTCTTGAACCTCTCCCATGTTTCGTGAAGAGCTTCAGAGGGAAGCTGACGAAAGTTGCTGATTTCATCTCTCAATTGAGCCCTCTTGGATGGCGGAAAGAATCTTTCTAGGAAAGCGTCTCTCAATTGCCTCCAATTTGTAATAGAATCAGGAGTCAGCCCATTCAACCATAATGTTGCCTCTCCAGACAGAGACAATGGGAATAGACGTAATCGAATAGCATTCTGACCAACACCAGGATTGTCAAAAGACTTGCATGTAGAAATAAAGTTGATGAGATGCATATTCGGATCATCGCCTGCTAGTCCACCAAATAATCCCTTGAGTTGCAATAACTGAATCATGGTGCTTGTGATGTTGAACTTGGCTCCGGGCGCTAATGGTGGTGGAATTATAGCTCCAGTGGCTCCGGCACCATCAAGATCATCATCATCATCGTCGAAAGCTGGTTGCAAAGGTTGACGATCATATCTGTACCGAGCTTGTCGACCTCTTCGATTGGCAGGTGTTATAATTTCAGCATCACGCCTAGGGTTTAGTAACTCGTCATCACCTAAATCCTCATCGTCAGGATTTGTTGCTCGTCCAGGATTATCAATGTTTTGTTGTTGGACTTGAGCAGCGGCAAGAGCAGCTAATCTTGCTTGCTCGTGTTGAGCAGCCATCCTGTCGATTTCAGCTTGTGCTTCCATTCTTCTAATTTGTTGCGGTTCCGGATTGATTGGTAATAACGGTTGACCAGAACTTCTAGTATGGGGCATGCACTAAAAGAAAAACCTGCAATAAACAAAAACAAAAACTAAACGTAAAAGTACGAGAATCTTTGACCAAAGGGTCTAGTAATTATCACGAACTTGATTGACACTCGTATTCCCCGGCAACGGCGCCAATTTTTGATAACGCTCAATCTACAGCTCTCGTTTGAGTGTAAAGCGGTCGTTAGCAAATATAGAACCCAACCTGGGTTGGGTATCGATCCCACAGGGAATAGCTTGGCCAACAAGCAAGAGAAATTACTAGACTTTTAGTGCAAGTCTCGTAAGAATGGGGGGATTGTAATAAGTAACCAAAGTAATGAAATAAAAGCTGAAAATAATAAAGTAAAAAGAGAAAGATTGTCACGTTGGTTGTAAACAATGAGAATTGAAGCGTTGGGGTTATGTCCACCTTCAGAGGTATACGTCTCTATTGGCTATGAGTGTGTAGAGTCTTGACATGCAATTGCTTATAGAGAATTGTAGTCGATGGTAAATCCAAGCGTCTCTCGACCTAAACAAGGACTATTTCACTTTAACTCTCTCGAGCTTAAAGCGTGTCTAACGGTACGAATTCTCCAAGAGGTTAGTCCAGGTACGGCACTAGCTTTTTAATAGGAAAGGGTGTCCTACTACCTTGACATTATCTCTTTTCCAGACAAATAACTTTTCTCTCGAACAAGTTAAATGTTAGACTGGCGTTGGTCTATGCGTCTTCTTTTCTAGACAAATAACCTTTCTCTCGAACAGGTTAGATGTTAGAATGGCGTGTTCTTGTGTTTGAACCGCAAAGGATGTAGATTTAAGATGAAGAGAATAATGATATAAGCAATATACGTGTCTTGAACTCACAAGCTCATAGCAATAGATAGTAACTCATTCGGCTTCCATAACCCCAACTAAGAGATTTAGTTACCCATGAATGCGAAGGATATCACGTTTTGCATGGTGGTTGGCGTGAATAGTAGGTGTTTGGCGTGTGGTTTTGGTGATTCCTTAGCAAGTAACGATTCTCTTGTTGTGGAATTTAAGAATAGAAGAATAGATTAGAAGTGTTTGTGGTGGAAGATGAGAGAGATGGAAGAAAATTAATAGTTTAAGAATGAATTTCTTGAATTAAGGGAGGAGTTGCCTCCACTAAGGGAGGACTTGATTAAAATCTCTAGCATGATAGGGTATTTATAATACTCCTATCCTACTCCTACTATGCTAATGAAATAAATAACCAAATCCTACTAAACTAAGGAAATACTTAACTCATTTGTACTAGGTTAATGTAACATTCTCCTAATCCAAATAAACTAATGAAATACATAACCCAATTGTACTAGGTTAATGTATCATTGTCAAAATCCAGCTTTGTGTCTGTAAGTCCCCAAAGTCTTCAGAAATGCTGTTTTAGTCCTGGACAGATTTTCCATGCAGTCCCCAAAGTAT
Source organism: Capsicum baccatum var. pendulum (assembly GCA_030864225.1). NCBI lineage: Eukaryota > Viridiplantae > Streptophyta > Magnoliopsida > Solanales > Solanaceae > Capsicum > Capsicum baccatum. The sequence goes on from CM061561.1 coordinate 37,540,814, forward strand.
TCAGAAATGCTGTTTTAGCCCGGGACAGATTTTCCATGCAGCAGATTTGGTCCTTTAGGCGTCCAGCTCCTTTCCACTTCGTTTGTGAGCTTTCTTTTGCGTCAAGTAAGCCATAAAATGCTGTATTTTGCATCATTTATACCTGAAACTTTACTAATCATGTTCGTTAGCTCATTTACAGGAAAAAGGACTAAAAGTGCATGAAATAGATAATTAGTTCTCAAAACTAGGCTAAAATATGGGCAAAATATATTGATATAGGCGCGTAAATTCGCCTATCATCAACACCCCACACTTGAAGCTTTGTTCGTCCTCGAACAAAATATCATGTCCTTCTAAACATCAACTTAGGGTTTTACAGCAACAACACAAAACATTCTTCAAGACAAGCACAACAATTATCAACAAAGAGTAGTTTTTCGATTATAAGTAGAAACAATTTAACCTCAAGCATAGACTCGTGATGGTGGTCAACTCGCATGCAAACATTAAGGTGCATAGAATCATATACAACTATCCAAATCTCATCAACCATGTGTGTCTCACAATATAGTACCCATAATCACTCACAAGTATAGCATATTTTTCAAACATGGGTATCAACAATATCCTTGCTCTCGCTCTCACAAAGAATTCATATGTAGCAACTGATGACCATAGGCTTGCCCTTAGTGTAATACTCCACTAAATGTCAGAATGTTAAGATTAGGATCAAGTAGGTCTTTTGATGGTTGTAATGTAGGCTAAGGGACGGGTAGGACTATTTTGGCCAGAAATAGTGACTAAGTTCCTAAGCACTTTAATACATCACATTGTATCATTGACACTTTTTTTCTTTCAACCTTTCTTCTTTCTTTTATTCTACCACCCTTGTTCTCCTCTTTTTGTTTTTCAATTTTAAGAACAACTCACTTTTCAGCTTTCTTTTCCTTTTTCTTTTCACAACATACCTCTTATGATAGCACTTTCTTTTTCATAACATATTCAAGCACCATTACAATTTAAAGCATCATACTCACCCAATTTCCTCTTATGTTGTCACATGACTTTTTCACTTTAAAGCACTTAGGAATTTGGATCAAATTACGGTCTTGAAAAAAAATGGATTAGGCTTACATACAAGGTTGTCAAAGAAATAGGCTAAAGGCTCAAAAGGGTTTAACTAGGATGATGTCCATGGGTAGGTAAAACTAAAGGTAAACAAATATAGGTTGCCAAAGAAATGCCTAAATCATATCCTAAACTTACATTCCTTATTTTCGCTTTGCATACATACCAGGCAAGTTCTAGCATCAGCCACACACATAGAATATACTATTATCTCACACACACAAGGCACATGGTCGACTTGATTGGAAGTAATATAGACTCTCAACCCAACAAGTGAAGGAATTGAATCACACAATATCACATAATGAGTCACAACTAGAGCCTAAACGTCTCAATAGTCACAATTGTAGCACATACTCTTGTTATAATCTCATGCTGCCTATCAAAATAATTTCATGCGAAGCTAGAAAAAAAAAAATTTTACTACTAAAAAAAACACAATAGAGGTATTTATAACTAAACTGACACTGTTCCTGACAAAGGTCAACTAAACATCTCAACTTATAGTATGCAACATGATCATAACAACTGAGTATGACAATAAAATCATAAATGGACTGACTCATTACTTGAAAAGTCTAAAACATAAGTAAACACATAGGCATCGGGTTATCATAACCTGCCAGTGCTGAATGATTACAAAATTCAATAAAAACACTTATAACAGTGACATAAAGTCCCAATTCAAAGACCCAAAATATAATATGTGTCACCAAACTAATAAAGTTCATGAATTTGAATATATGAATGTAATAAACATGGGAAGATAATAGTTTCATATGTTTTAATTCATAATTTGATAATTTGACATGGGAGCAATTGAATATGACATGAGTAGTTGAAAGTCAAAGAATGAAGTAATCTAATTTGTATGGGAAAAATATATTGACATGGCTTGAATTAAAATTTCTAAGATGACATGGATTAAAGTCATGATTTACATGCTTAATTATATAAAAGAAGATTAAAAATCCATACTTGAACAAAAAAAGGATTTTGGGACTCAATGGGTGGAAGTAACCTATTGATAAATACCCCAGATACTTGAATGTTGAATCCTTGGATAAATTTCTTGGTATTGAACTTGAATTTTATGAACCCTAGTTGGTTTTGGGGAGAAAAACTTTTTCTCTTTTTCTCTGTGATGGATGATTTCTTAGTTATGATAGGTTAGAGTAGTTTTTACACTTTATAAATGTTGTTTAGAGAGTGAAAAAAATGTGGTTTTAGGGTTAAAAGAGTGAGAAAAGACCAAAAAAACCTTAGAAATCATCTGGAAGCCGTCCTAATGAGTTTGGGTATAACTCATAAGTTATGGGTACAGGCCATGTCTTGAGTCATCACTAGGAACCCAAATTTTGTCACCTACTGTCGTGGTTACGAATTCTCCTAACAACTTATATATTATTCTTACGAGTCATCATCAGCAGTCGTATTAATTGGCAGCTTTGATAGTGCCTCAGTAATTTGGCCATAACTTTTCACCCAGCTATCGAATTAAGGCAAAATTGGTATTGTTAGATAGGTAATTCAATTATATATCTATTGGTGGGTTTTTAGATCATAAATTCATCATATAAAAAATTTATGCTCGTTTGAATATGACAATAGTTATATACATTGCAATAATTTAATTGCTATGGGATATTTTGAATTGTCTAAAAGTTAGGAGATATTTGAGGACTTAATACATATCCAAGTAAATTATAAATATATCAAAACATGAGGCTTGATTCTTGTATCCTTCACTGATTAGGGTACAAGTCATATATTATGGGTCATAACAAGTTAGTACGACTTGTAGCCACCACTCATAACTTGGAAAGAAACTTAGAGAACCTAGGCTACTGACCTTACGACTTATCTTTCTATGAATCATAATATTATGACTTTAAGGGTTGAATCATACCTAAAATATATTATCAACTATTTCATGTTTTCTTCGATACGACTACAACATGACTCGCATGTTGTGATACGACTTAAGGAAAGGAGTCGTACGTTGCATAGTAAACTTAAAATGCGGGATATTATAGTTACCCATGATTTTTGATGATCCAGGTATACCTATTTTCTTTAGTTCGATGACAAACTACATTTTTAGTGATGGATGGTGTAATGACCTAATTTTTGGTGATTTTTGTAAAATATTTATTTCTGTGTGATTTGGACATTTTACCCCTTCCCGTGGTTGCTTTGTGATTTTTTTGGGGTATGGGGGTGATTGTGAAACACCCTAGGTTTTGACCCTTAGAAAAATTTCTCAATTTTTGGCTTCTAGACATTATACGACTTGGGGTACTTCTTGTATGATAGGGTACGAATCAGATGGTATTGGTCGTATATTGTCTAGTGTTGGGTGGTGTATCTTGGTTTGTTCCTATCCGAGGTACGATTGTAACAAATAGGCCATATTTTAGGGTATGAATGGTATGATGGTTATTCGTATGTTGCTCTAAGTTTGGTCTAGGTGATTCTATTCTGCATAGGGTATGCTTTCATAGTACTAATCGTACGGTTGAGTATGATTTGGACTTGACGGTCATATTTTGGATAGTGTTGGAGGTTTAAGGTGGGGTCTAGGGTACAAGTAAGGGTACCACTCGTACCTTAGGGTATAATTGAGGTAGGGTGGTGGTACCATACTGCGGGAATTTTATGTAGTTTAAGGTAGGGGTAATATGCCTCTTAACCTCTTAAGGCTCCACAACTTATAAATCTATGGGGACATTATTTATCCTATTATTCTAATCTTAAACACTTATAAACTCTCTTAAATTTTCTCAAAGGCTCTTGGGTTAAGAAAGTCTAGAGTTTCATTAATAGGATTAATTTTGGGATTTATTGGAGTGATTCAATCCATCATTTTCATAATCTAAGGCAAGATACTTCTTCCTTATTGTTAGTTCCAACTAAAGGCATATTTTATGAATCGTTTTTATGGTATAAAAGTTTTGTTGTTTTGAGTTTTCAAATATATGATGGGGGTTTTGGTTAAAATGGTTGGTTATGGTTTTCCCATGTCTTTTACTTATGATTATTATGGTGGTTTGATCATTTGGTTGCATGGGAATGGTTAATTGGAACTTGGTTTTGGCTTTAGAAACACTATGCCCCCAACATGTTTGATAAAATCCCTATGAGAATGTTTTTGGTTAAATTGTTGGACTTTCATTAGTTATACATGGTATAACTTGGTAATGAAACCCTAAATGGTTTAAATGGTTAGGATTGGTTTAAAGATAATTCTTAGTAGTTATGGTTGGTCTAACTGAAAGCCTTGTGGGTACAAGGAAATCCCAATAAGAAAACTTATAATGGAACATTTTTGGGGTACATGGGATTCCCCCTAGTCAACTTGCTAATGTAACCTATGGGTACATGGGAATCCCTTATTCTTTAAAAGGTTGGCTAAGGACACTTCTTATAAGCTATAGTCGGTATGACGATACCATTATTTATAGACATAGTTTATAATAAATGAAATTAGTGGTTTAGTTGTAAGTCAATGGTTTAAATTGGGGAATAATGGTGAGGTATGATAGTTAACCTTGAAGGTGTGAGTCCAAAGGACGGAAACCAAAAACTCAAGTCTGCCAATATGAGGATTGGTTATGGATACCATATATCACACTTATGGGGTACACGAGACTCCCCTAAGTACACTTGTACATATGTATCATGGATAGCGAAGGGTACTCGAGAATCCCTTACTCCTGTGGTATCTTTGATTTGTGTGGCTACATGATTTAGGTTCCATTCAGGGGGTTACTAGAACACCCTAAGAATACACCTTGGGCTCTACACGGTGCTTACGGTGACAAGTGGCCACAAGCTAATCTATGATACTGGTACCTACTATGACCACTGGGTAAAATTGATAACAAAGAGTATTTGTGGAATTTAATTGATAAATATCATAAGGTTTTAAATTATAGTTTTGATAATGTCTGTAAAAAAACTGATAATACTAATAAAATGGTTGATAATGACAATTGAAAATTGAAAACTGACGAACTGTCTATACTAGTCTTAAGCCTCTAAACTGAATGACTGGGGAGTTGTTGGGACAAGTCCCTAACTAACTTTGATTAACTAAATACCTTAACTATTGATGTACTGATTGTAAGATAACTCACACTCGAAAGATAAGGACTCACCACAATTAACTGCTGCTGATAGGCTGATCCGTCTAAGTACGATCAAGAACCTGAACATCCAAACCTATGATATAAGACATCATAGCGTAAGAAATGAGTATGCTATTAGTACTTTGAATTTACCGATATTGTAAATAAGGTTAGGATAATATGCATAAGTTTGTGTGCATGAGTGATAATTGACTGAATGTATAGCATGAGGTATAAAGTAAGAATGTAGACTCAGAATGCATGACCAAGCATAAAAACATAAATCTAAATAGATTGTGAAATGAAGTACTAAAATACTGATAACTGGAGAACTGATATCTGTATGCTATGGTCAACCAAACCTGAGACTGAATATTGAACTAGATACTGGACTGAAACTGTGGGAGTTAGCTATAACTAACATGCTCTAATATATTATTTGGGTCCAACCTGTAACCCCAGTTTGAAGGGTATAGTACCGTGTCATGGGTACTAATGTTGGCTGTGTAGATCCACTAATATGAAGTCCTGAAGGATGAGGGTGTCATGCTTAACTGACGGGGTAACCCTTAAAAGTCTACGGTGGAGCCATAGATCTGGAACCTAAGGACTGCTACTAGTGCCTCATGCCGAACTGATGGGGGAGACACCATCTACGCTCACTAGGTGCTAAGTGTTACTTCCAACTAAATGACACTGATTATTAGACTGTTCTGAGTTTAACTGATTAAGAATTCAGATAGTGCTCATTATGATAATAGTAACTGAGAAATCAACTATGCTCATGGTTTAACTAAAATCATTTTGAGGATACTGGAAGTATGTAAATAACTAAATTTTGGGTATTCAAACCCCCATGACTTGATAGCAAAAATAACAAGGTTTTACTTAAACTTTGAGAACATGTCAAGTAGTCAATATTCAAAATTCATTCTTTAAGGCATTTCATCATACACTTGCAATTCATGGCTTAAGCATAGGAATAGTTTTAAGCATGTAATAGTAGCATGATTTTGATACTAAATCACCAATTAAGGCTTAAATCAGTGAACAACACCATTCAAACGTGTAGAGTTTAATAGCAACAACTATTTTGTGTAAACTTGATGTAAAATTTGAAATTCATGAAAGTTCATGGACATAATTCATAAAAATATGTAAAGATCATACTCTTAAACTTGAAATTAGGTTCTTGGACTCCATGGGTAAATATCTAAATACCTGGGTTAAAGAATTCATGAAGGTTCTTTGCGGATTTCTTGTGAATTGAACTTGAATGTTGAAAAGGCTAGGGTTTACTCTTGAGAGAGGATTTTTTCTTGGGGTGAAATTTTGGCTAATGAGGCATATAATGCTCTTTTGGGCTTTAATTCCATGTTTTGGATGGATTTGGGGTAATGGAAAAAGACCGAACTGCCCTTTGGGGATTTAATCTTGTAACTGGAGTGCGGATTTAAACTTCACCATGATGCGGTGACAGTCTCACCACTATTCCCACTGCGACACAGTCTAATTGTGGTGGTTTACTCGATTTTGATACTTGCTGATATGGTCTACACCACTAAGAGGCGAGGCTCCCATCGCTATTTCCACTACATTGTAGTGGAATTGCGGTGACTCACTAGAAATAACCATTGTTTTTTTAGCCTTCATCGTGATGCGATGGACCTTCCATCGCTATACTCACCGCGATGCGGTCCAATCATGGTGAGCTGCTATTTTGGGATTTCAAACACGGTCCAAATAGTGTCCAAAATATTCAGAACTTACTCAAGACCTGCTATGGTCCACCTCAATCATGAATTAATCAAGAAATCAACATGCTAAGGCCGGGAAGGTCGGTATTAAAATTATCAAAGTTTAAGAGGCCTTGAGACAACTAAGTTTTAATAACTTAGTGGAACCTTCTAAGTCCTGAACCCATTGATCATCAAGGGCGAGCTGAAACTAGTTAGGATCGTATGAAGTATTGCAATATCTCCCCCTTGGGGACATTCAGCCCTGAATGAGACTGATTATGCTGAGGATACTGAGGGACTAAGATTATATGTTGATTATGTATAATTGAAAATGTGATTACATGATTGGGTCTGAACATAGTAACTGACTGAACTGATTCATGAGTGCTTGCAATAACATGAGCATGATTTTATGGACAAAGCTGAGAATAAATAGAGGAACTCCAAGGTACACTGTTACCTTGAGCTGAGTCTGAGTTTGCAGAGAAAAAGTGAGGGTACTTGGTACGCATGTCTTCTTCTATTTCCCAAGTAGCTCCTTTAATGAACTTATTCCTCCAAATAACTTTCACCAAGGGAACATATTTGTTCCTTAGTCTACTAATCTGGCAATCTAAGATTTCAACTATGAGTTCTTTGTAAGAAAGGTTGTTCTGAATATCAAACCTTTTAAAAGGAACAACGAACTTTGGATCACCAATACACTTCTTTAATAAAGAAATGCGGAACACTGGATGAACTGATGCCAAACCTGCATGCAACTCAAGCTCATATGCTACTTTCCTAAAATGACAAGATCCTGAAAAAGCCTATATATCAGGGACTGAGCTTCCCTTTTTTGCCAAATCTCTTCACTCCCTTCATGGGAGAGAATTTCAAATATACAAAATCACCAATATCAAATTTGAGATCCTTTCTCCTCACATCTGTATTAGATTTCAGTCGGCTCTAGGTTATTTGAAGCCTCTCCCTGATCAACTGTACTTTCTCCAAAGCATCAAACAGTAAATCTGGTCCTATCAACGCTGTCTCACCTACCTCAAACCAACTAATAGGATATCTACATCTCCTCCTATATAGATCCTCTAATGGAGCCATCTGGATACTAGAATGACAGTTGTTGTTGTAGGCAAACTCAATCAATGGAAAATGATCATCCCAACTTCTATTAAAGTTAATAACACAAGCTCTCAACATGTCCTCTAAGTTTTGAATGGTCCTCTTTGTCTGACTATCTGTCTAAGGGTGAAAGGTTGTACTAAGACAAACTTGGGTACCAAGGACCTTCTGAAAATCCTTCCAGAACTAAGAGGTGAAATGAGTACCCCTATATAAAATAATGGACAACGGGAATCCATAAAATCTAACCAACTCTCTAATATAGAGCTTGACATAGTCCTTGGCTAAAAATAAAGTATGAACTGGCAAGAAATGGGCTGATTTGGTTATCCTGTCCACAATAACCTAAATCGAATCATTCTGATGACAATTATGAGGCAAACCCATCACAAAGTCCATGTTCACCTCTTCACACTTCCTAGTGGTATTACTTAACTCTAGTATAGTGTCACTAGGCTTCTGATGCTAAATCTTAACCTGATGACAAATAGGGAACTTAGCCATAAATTTTTTCATATTTATCTATATACCGTTGTACCAATAGATCTACCGCAAATCACGGTACATATTAGTGACCCCTAGATGAATAGAGTAACTCACACCATGCATTTCTACAATGATTCACTATCTCAAATCATCTACACACAGCACACACAACCTACCCTAGCAACAACACACCATCTCCCCCTTAGGAGAAAAGCTCTACTTTTTTTTTTTATCTCTGACTGACTCTTTCAACTTTACAAGATTGGGGGTCCTTGCATTGCTTTTTCTTCACTTCGGCAACCAAAGAAGATTCTGAGCTACTCTACTCCCAAACACTTTCCTCAGTTGAGTCAACTAAATGAATGCCTAATCTGGCCAACTTATGAACCTCCTAAGCCAGCTGCTTCTTATCATTCTCAATATAAGCCACACTACCCATACACAACCTACTAAGAGCATCTTCCACTACATTGGCTTTGCCCGGATAATTCAAAACACTCATGTCATAATCTTTTAATAATTTTAGCCACCTTCTTTGATAAAGATTTAACTCTATCTATGAAAATATATACTGCAAAATTTTGTTGTCTGTGAACACATCAGCATGCACCCCATATAGATATTGCCTCTAAATTTTAAAGGTAAGAACAACAACTGCTAACTCAAGATCATGAGTAGGATAATTCTTTTCATTAGGTATAAGTTGTCTAGAGCCATAAGCTATGACCTTACCTTTCTGCATCAAAACACAACCCAAAACAACTCTGGAAGCATCATAATAAATAACAAACCTATCTAAACTATCGAGCAGTGTTAAAACTGAGGTTGAGGTGAGTCGAGTCCTTAAATCCTAAAAACTTTTTTCAAAAGAATCTGACCACTAAAACTTAACTTTCTTCTGAGTCAATCTGGACATGGGGGTTGCATTAGATGAAAACCCTTTGACAAAACATTTGTAATAGCCATCCAAACCCAAGAAACTCCTGATATATGATGGAAAGATGGGTCTGGGTCAATTTCTCATAGCTTTGGTCTTTTAAGGGTCAACTCTAATGCCATCACCAAAAATAATATGGCCAAGGAAAGATACTAATCGTATCTAAAACTCACACTTACTGAATTTGGAAAACAACTGATTGGCTTTAAGAGTCAGCAATATGATTCTGAGATAGTTTGCATGATCGTTTTATTATTGTAATAGATAAGGATATCATCGATGAAAACTATGATAAATATGTCCAAGTACTATTTGAACACTCGGTTCATCAGGTCTATGAAAGTTGCTGGGGCATTATAAGACCAAAAGACATGACTAGAGACTCGAAGTGACCATACCAAGTTTTGAAAGCTATTTTTAGAATGTCATATTCTCTGACTCTAAGTTGACGATAGCCGGATCTGAGGTCTATCTTGGAGAAATAACTGGCACCTTGAAATTGGTCGAACAAGTCATCGATTCTTGGAAGTAGGTATTTATTCTTGATTTTGACTTTGTTCAACTGACGGTAGTCAATACACATTATAAGAGAACCATCTTTCTTATGCACAGAAAGAATTGGTGTTCCCCACGAGGAAATATTGGCCCTGATGAATCCCTTGTCTAGGAGGTCTTTTAACTATTCTTTTAACTCGTTGAGTTTGGCTGGAGCTATTCTGTATGGCAGAATAGAGATAGGTTGGGTATCTGAAAGAAGGTCTATTCCAAAGTCAATTTCCCTTTCAGAAGGAACTCTAGAAAACTCTTCGGGAAACACATCTAGGAATTCCCTCACTACTGAAACTGACTTAACAGTAGAAGTCTCAAAATTGGAGTTTTTAACTTAAATAAGATGGTAGACACACCCCTTGGATATCATTTTTCTAGCTCTAAGGTATGAACAAGCTGACCCCTAAATGTTAAAGTATTACCCTTCCACTCAAGGGTTGGTTCACTTAGAACTAAAAATGAGCAACTCTATTTCTACAATTAACTGAGGCAAAACATGAGTGGAGCCAATCCATGCTGAGAATGATGTCAAAATCAGTCATCTCTAACTCTACAAGGTCAAGTGAAGTGACTCTATGGGATATTGTAACCCAAAATTTCTTGTATACCCGTCTGGCTATAATAGAAACACCTACTGGGGTAGACATTGAGAAAAGTTTTGATAAGGTTTTATGATTGACTCTAAAATTAATAGCTATATAGGGGGTTATAAAAGAAAGAGAAGTTCTGGGATATAGCAAAGCATAAACATGTAAATGAATGACCTAAAGCGTACCAGTAACCACATTAGGAGAACTTTCCTGATTCTATCAGGACTGAAGTACGTAAAGCCTATTTGGACATTGCCCATTGGTGGCACTCGATGTGGTGCCCTATTGATATGGACGACCTGCAGATGCTGCTGAAGAGTTAGCCTAACCTTGTTGGTAATCATTCCTACCTTTCCACATACTTATCGAATATTTCTTTAACCTGTGGCGTGGTTTTCCATATCCAAAATAGACATCACTACCAACCTTGTACATACCTTGATGATTTCTTCCATATTTCTGGAAGAGAGGATTAGTACAAGCACTACTTACACTACCCTGGGACATAAAGCCTGTGCCCTATCTTGATAATTATTTCTAAACTGTGGTACAGGTGCACTAGCTGAGGATGGAGCTGGAACTGAAGGTTTCTGGTGGAACTAAGGACAATTACCACCTTTTGATCTTGGATGAGAAAAATTAAAGCTACCTTTTCTAGCCCTTTTATTCTCCGTGTCTCTCTCCTTAGCCTTCTGCTCTTCAATCTATTGAGCATACAACATCAACCTAGACAAGTCAATCTCTTTGATCAACATTGCGGTCCTACACTCCTTGACCACACTATCAGATACACTAGACACAAACTTTCTCGTCATAGACCTATTATCATCCACCACATGAGGAGCATACCTAGCTAGCTAAGTAAACTTAAGGGAATATCCTTTAACACTCATGTTGCCCTTCTTCAAATTAATAAACTCTAACACCTTAAATTTTTGCATCTCCAAAGGGAAGAATCTATCTAAGAAGGCTACAACAAACTCCTCCCACTCTATAGGCCCTACATCTGCGGCTCTATCCTCTCTTCACTACTTAAACCAGGTGTGAGTTACATCCTATAGTTGGTAAGCAACAAATTTAGCACACTCACTAGAAGTCACACCCATAATGTTTGTTATCTTTTGAACCATATGGAGGAACATCTATGGATCCTCTTCAAACTTGGATCCCCAAAATATAGGAGAATTCATTCAGGTGAAATCCTAAATCCTAGTTACAGCAGTATTGGCCACAAAAATAGCCGGGATAGTAGCTGGTTGATTATTCTGGTTTGCTACTGAGTGATCTAAGGTAGTGGATGCCACTGTGAATCTTGTATGAGAGACAGACTCGTTCAGGAGATCTTCCTGAATAGGTGGAGGAGCGGGCTGATTCTTATTTCTCCTTCGGTTAGTCTTTATGGGAGGTATATTCTATAAACGGAAGAAAGATTAATTAGATGAAGAGTTTAAGTTGATCTCATTCTCTTTCGCATGACATGATTACTGAAAGAAGGGAAACCTTTCCAAAAATATCTTGTAACCTCTTGTCCATAAGTGTGGCGCGCTTCATACCCATGCACAAGACTCTACTCAACATGGATTTTAGACTCTCTAGAAAACTTTACAATTTTAGGTTCAGATACCAAGTTTGCAACACCCCGAGAATACACCCTAGGTGCTACACAGTGCTTACGATCACAAGTTGACACAAGCTATCCCATGATACTGGTACCTATTGTAAGCACTGGGTAAAATTGATAAAAAAGAGTATTTGAAGAATTTAACTAACAAATGATATAAGATTTTAAATCATAGCTTTGATAATGTCTATAAACAACATTGATAATACTGATAAAATAATCGATAATGACAACTGAAAACTAAAAACTGAGTAACTGTCTGTACTAGCTTGAAGCCTCTAAACTAACTGACTATAGAGTTGATGAGATAAACCCCCAACTAGTTTTGACTGACTAAATAACTGAACTACTGATGTACTGAATGTAAGATAATTCACCCTCAAAGGATAAAGACTCACCACTGTTGACTGACGCTGATAGTCTGATTTATCTAAGTATGGTCAGGAATTTGAATATTCGAACATATGATATAAGATATCATAGCACAAGAAATGAGTGTGTGATCAGTACTTTGAATGTACTGGTATGCTAGATGAGGTTAGGCTAATATGCATGGGTTTATGTGAATGAGTGATAACTGGCTGAATGTATAACATGAGGTACAGAGTAAGAATGCATAAAAACTATAAAGACTGAGAATCAATGACTAAGAATAAAAATATATATCTAAAATAGTTTGTGAACTGAAGTACTAAAATACTGATAACTAGAGAACTGATATATGTTTGCTATAGTCAAGTAAACCTAAGACTGAATACTGAACTAGATACTAGACTAAAATTTTGGGAGTTAGCTATAACCAACAAGCCTTAATATGTTATCAGGGTCTAACCTGTAACCCTAACTGGAAAGGTCTCAGTACCGTGCCACGAGTACTAACACTGGTTGTGTGTAACTAACGAGGGACCCCTTAAAGTCTATGGTGGCATTGTAGGTCTTGAACCTAGGGATTGCTACTAGTGCCTCATGCCTAACTGCTGGGGGACACACTAGCCCTACGCTCACTTGGTGTTAAGTGTTACTCCCAACTGAATGACATTGATTATTCAACTGATTTGAGTTTAACTAATTACGAATTTTGATATTACTCATTATGATAATAGTAACTAAGAAATCAACTATGCTCATGGTTTAACTGAAATCATTCTAAGGATACTAAAAGTATGTAAACAACTAAATTTTAGGTATTCAAACTCCCAGGACTCGATATCAATAACAACAAAGTCCTACTAAAACATTAAGGAGATGCCAAGTAGTCAATTTTCAAAACTCATTCTTTGAGACATTTCATCAAACACTTGCAATCCATGGCTTAAGCATGGGAATAGTTTTAAGCGTGTAGTAGTAGCATGATTTTGATACTAAATCACTAATTAAGGCTTAAATAATCGAACAACATCATTCAAATGTGTGGATTTTAATAACAACAACCATTTTGTGTAAACTTGATATAAAATTTGAAATACATGATAGTTAATGGGCATAATTCATAGAAATATGTAAAGTTCATACTTTTAAACTTGAAATTGGGTTCTTGGACTCCATGGTACAAAGAGACTATGGATAAACATCGAACATACCTAGGTTGAAGAATTCGTAAAGTTTCTTGGCGGATTTCTTAAGAATTGAACTTGAATTTTGAAAAGGATAGGGTTTTCTCTTGAGAGAGGATTTGTTTCTTGGGGTGAAATTTTGGCTAATAATGCATGTAATTCTCTTTTGGAATTTAATTCCATGTTTTGAATAGATTTAGGGTGATGGAAAAAGATCAAACTGCCCCTTGGGGATTTAATTCTGCAACTAGAATGTGGATTTGAGTTTTATCATGACACGATGACAATCTCACCTGTATACCCACCACGATATGATCTAATTATGGTGGGTGATTGGATTTTAACACTTACTGATCTAGCCTCTACTATAACACGGTGAGGCTCCCATTGTTATTTCCACCATGACGTAGTGGAATCATAGTGACTGATTAGAAATAACCATTACCTTATTAGCCTTCACCACGATGCGATGGACCTTCCATCACTATACTTACCACGATGTGGTCCAATCGCGTTGAGCTGTTGTATTAGGATTTCAAATATGGTCCAAATCTTGTCCAAATAATCTAAAACTTACGCGAGACCTGCTATCAACTATCTCAATTATGAATTAATCTAGAAATAAACATGCTAAGGTCGGGAAGGTTGGTATTAAAATTATTGAAGTTTAAGAGGCCTTGAGACGACTAAGTCTTAATCACTTAGTGAAATTCTCTACATGATGAACCCCTAAATTATGAAAGGGAAGTTGAAACTAGTTAAGATCATATGGGGTATTACAGTTACACTGGACCCGTATAGCTCATGGGTGGATCTAGGGTAGTTAAGATACACATATCCATGTTAATAGCTTTAAAAGCATGCTAAACTCGGTTTCCTTCTAGGTATGGATATATATATATTTATGTATTATTGTGAATGTATATGGTTGGTTTAGTTGGTTTAATGGTTGGAATTGTTTTATCCTTATCCTGAGTACTTTCTAGCATTTACCCATGCTAACCTATTTTTGGGTGGTTGTATCCCCACGCGATGCAGGAGCTGGCCATTTTACTCCTCTTTCTTAGTAATTAGATTTGGGATCAGATTGGTTTGATTAAAGTGGTGATCTTCTATACTCTGAAAGGCTCTATTTCATATCATGAATGTCTTCACATACTATGGTTATATCATAGATATTAGGTTTGGCTATAGATTGGGGTATGTACCAACTGGATATTGTTTTACTTTTGATTAGAGGCTTTGTAGAACTACTATAGGTTAGTATGGGCAGTATCTGTAGTGGTGTCTTCCTTAGATTGGCATTGGTACTAGGGTTGATACTGTTTGATTATATTTATGATTTTTCCATCCTTTTATGTTATGTTATGGATAGGAACTTGGTTATTATTTGGTTTTGGTATGGTTATTGGTTGGACCTTAGATGGTTGGACTTATTTGGGTTAGTCATAGTCATGGACCTATCCTAGACTCTGGATTAGTACAAATATGCTAACTTGTTATATGTTTGAAATTCAGCCAACTCAGGTTATGTGTTTAGAGGTTGGGTTGGGTAACGAGGGTGGTCTTTGGTCTTGGTTGGTCTTGGGTTGCCTATTACGACAGGCCCTAGTTCAAGTCGTGTCATGTTGGTCTCAGAACTTTAGGTTCAAGGTCAATCAGGGAGTCCATAAAGCCATGTCGAGTAGAGTCTCTTTTAGGGGTGAGTAGCACACTACACTCATAAGGGAGAGGATACAAGACATTTAGGAACTGTTTTTTTTTTCTTATTTTCAATTTTTAAGATTGGAGTCTAAGGTCTTGGATTTTTCTAATTTCTATTTGCTTGTCTTTCAGATCAAGCCTTGATAATATAAAGCTCACAGAAACTCCTCTGTCCCAACTGGGGATAATATTAATAGGACATGCTCTTCTCATGGGATCCATACTCGATCTAGGGGTCCAGTCCCTGATTTCTCTGGAGTTTCACCTTTTTCCTTCTAGTCCTTCCTGAGCTCCTCAGGCATACATAATGAATGCCGAGTTTATTAGTTGATTCATTTGATTGCTTAGTTAGTAGTTTCTCAGGCTGAGCATGGTACATCTGCCATATTTCGAGGCCACAAGGGTTGGCCAGTTCATTAGGTTGAGTCGTCTAACATTTACTGGTGTTAAGGTGGAGGAAGATCCTTAGGGTTTTTTGGATTATATAGAAAAGATCTTCAGGGTGATACAGGCTACGAATATGGAATGGGTGAATTTTACTACCTATCAATTAAAGAATGTGGCCTACCAATAGTATGAGGAATGAGACCAGGCAAAGGATGAGGTTGATGAGTCATCTCTTTGGGAGACTTTCTCTAATGTTTTTTTGGATAGCTTCTTTCCCAGGAGTTAAGGGAAGCAAAAATGGAGGAATTTATTAATTTAAAGTAGGAGAAGAATTCGGTCAAGGAGTATACCTCAAATTTTAACCAGTTGTCTAGGTATGCTCCATAATTGGTGTCTGGTATGAGGGTTAGGATGAGAAATTTCCCTTTAGGACTATCTTGGGATTTGATCCTTAAAAGCAAAAATACATTGTTGATTAAGGACATGGATATTTCTAGGTTGTTTGTTCAGATGCAATAGGTAGAGGAGAAAAGGGGGAAATAGGCTGAGGTAGGGGAAAGGAAGGATAAGAAGTTCAGGTTCTCTGAGTAGGGTGGTCAATAGCAGAATGGTAGAAATGGTGGTAAGTGGCCAAAGAATAAGTGGGAGAACTCTGGTTCTTTCTCCACAACTAGTGCTCTCGGCCTGAAGTAGTTGGTTGATAGGCATCAGCAGGGTGGCGATAACTTTAGGGCATGGGGTGCCAAATCTTAGGCTAGTAGGGCTCAGTCAGCTTTATCATATCCTTCTTGTAGGTTCTATAGTCAGTTACATCAAAGTTTATGTGATGAGGGGGGACAGGTACTTCAAATATGATCAGCCAAGCCATATGCTTAGGAACTGTTTGGTAGGTAAGGTTACTTCGGGGGCAAACAAGTACGAGGTTGCTTATTCATCAACTCTTGTACCAAAGGGTGCTGCTTATGCATCCTTTTCTGCTTCTGGTATTGGCGTTGGCCGGAATTGGTTGTATGCACTCACTACCCGATAAGAGTCTTAGGCATCACCTGATGTCGTGAGTGGTATGTTTAAAATCTTTTCTCAGGATGTTTATTAGTTACTTGATCTGGTGTATTTTCTCTCTTATGTGACCCCATTGTGGCTATGTATTTTGTCTTTGGTCTCAAGGTTATTTCAGATTCTCTTTTTGTTTCTACCCCGACAAGTGTCTTTCTGGTTGCTAAAAGAGTCTATAGGGAGTGTGTGATATCTGTTGGTAGTAAAAAGACTTTAGTGTATTTGTATGAATTAGATATGATGGATTTTTATATTATTCTAGGGATGGATTGGTTACACTCATGCTACGCGTTCATAGATTGTCAGACCTATAAGGTTGTCTTTAGGTTCCCTGGTGAATCGATTATGGAATGGGAGGGTGGTTCCCTATCCCCTAAGGGGAGGTTTATATCATATCTTAGAGCTCAAAGATTAATCTCCAAAGGGTGTCCCTATTATTTGGTCTGGGTTAAAGATTCTAACTTGGAGGGTCCTTCTTTGCATTCAATTTTGGTGAATGGGTTTCCTGAGGTCTTTTCAGATAATTATCTTGGTGTTTCTTTGGATAGAGAGATTGAATATGGAATTGATTTGGTTCTAGAAACTCGTCCAATATCTATTCCTTCTTATAGAATGGCTCTGACTGAGTTGAGAGAGCTCAAGAAGCAACTTAAGGATCTTTTGGATAAGAGTTTCATCCATCCTAGTGTATCCCCATGGGGTGCACCAGTGTTATTCATGCATAAGAAGGATGGTTCCCTTCGAATGTGTATTGACTATACACAATTAAATAAGGTAATGGTTTAGAACAAGTATCCTCTACCAAGGAAAGATAACTTGTTTGATCAGTTGGAGGGTGCCAAATTCTTTTCTAAGATGGATCTTCAGTTTGGGTATCATCAACTTAAAAGTAGAGAGTGTATATTCATAAAATATCTTTCCGTACTTGGTATGGGCACTTTGATTTTTTGGTTATGTCATTTGGTTTGACTAATGCTCCGATGGCATTCATGGATTTGATGAATAAGGTCTTTCATCAGTTTCTAGATTTGTTTTTTATTGTGTTCATAGATGATATCTTGTTGTACTCTAAGAGTGATGTGGATCATGTCAATCACCTCCATGTGGTGTTACAAACCTTGAAGGAGTAGTAATTGTATGCCAAATTCTCAAAATGTGAATTCTGGTTGAACGTTGTCACTTTTCTGGGGCATATTAATTCTAGTGACGGGATCATGGTGGATCCACAAAAGGCTGCGGTGGTTAGGAAGTGTCCTAGACCCACGACTCCAATAGATATTTAGAGATTCTTAGGCTTAGCTGGGTACTATAGGAGGTTTGTGGAAAGTTTTTCCAATATAGCTACCCCATTGACTAAGTTGACTCAAAGAAAGGAAAAGTTCTCTTGATCGGATGCTTGTCAAGGTAGTTTTAAGAAGTTGAAGGATAAGCTAATTTCAAATCTGGTTTTGTCTTTGCCTGAAGGCTAGAATAGGCTGGACCAACCAGCTGTACCCTTTTCTGTTATAAGTAGGAAAGAGAGGTGCATGATCTCACGAATTACTTCTGTATAAATTCAGAAATTATATGTAAGAACCATAGCATTTCGCGATTCATTGGTAAATCGATTTTGATTCTCTATTAACCAATAATGTGGAACTATTAACATGGTTAAAACAAACTGTTTGAAGTCTAGACGCAACATGGTACTCTTTTTACCACTATGTTAATATAGAGGTGGTTTCAAAATAAATATTTTATCGATATAGGATACTCATATTGAGAAAATTATTTTAACCGCTTATTGTAAATTGTAAAAACAGGGATTTTACCCCCTTTATGTAATGCTGAATCGACGACCTATTCTAAGTAAGAAGGGCTTAGGTTTGTGGTTTTTTGTGATGCGTCCTGGGTGGGACTTGATTGCGTTTTGATGCAGCGTAGGAAGGTGATAGCCTATGCTTCTAGGGAGTTGAAACTGCATAGGAGTAATCATCTTACTGTTGATTTGGAGATTTTAGCGGTGGTGTTTATGTTGAAAATCTGGCGGCATTATTTGTATAAAGTATACGTGGAATCTTTTCTGATCATAAGAGTCTATAGTATGTGTTCACTCAGAAAGAGCTTAATCTTAGGCAAAGGTGGTGGCTTGAGCTTCTCAAGGACTACGACATGAGCCTCTTCACTACCACCTAGTAAGGCTAATATGGTTGCGGATGCTCTTCGCAGGTTTTCCAAGGGGAGTTTAGATCATGTGGATAAGGAGAAGCGGCACTCAGTGAAGGATATTCATGACTTGGCTAATCTTGTAGTTCGTCTTTCAAACTCTGAGGATGGTGGTGTGTTTGTACAGAAAGTGATTTGATCATCTATTGGTGTAAAAATTAAGGAGAAGGAAATGCTAGATCCTATCTTGATGAAAATCAAGAGTGATATAGGTGGGTAAAAGGTAATGGTATTTGAGATCAGTGTCAATGGTACTTTGTAGTACCAAGGGGGGATATGTGTTCCTAACGTCGATGGTTTGTATGGAAAGATATTCGCTGAGGCATATGAATCATGCTATGTTGTTCATCCCAGTTCGACGAAATTTTATCATGATCTCAAGGAGATGTATTGGTAGAATGGTATGAAGAGGGATGTGGCTGATTTTGTGGACAAATGTTTAGTGTGTCAATATAACTCCCCAAAATCTGATTCTCGAGATGCCACACGGTGCTCTGAACTACAAGTAGTCCTGAGCTAATCCTGGCTGCCTTCTACTGAATCTCAAGATAGGGGAAATATGAATGTAAAATCAAAATAAATAAAGAAAATGGTATGAGTTATCTGAGTATATCTTAAAATACTAATGTCATCAGTCTGATAAAGCAAATACTGAAAATCTGAATACTGCAGCTACAGTCAAAAACTGAATCTAGTAGTCCGAAAACCCTCTACTGACTGAATCTAGAAAGTCACTGGGACAGGCCCTAGATGACTCAAATTGTCTGAATTGAATTCTAAGTCATCTACTAATAAATTAGAAATCTGAATAGCTAAGTCCTCGAACTATGAGGGCTCACCAACTGTAGAGATGTAGATGTAGATGCTTAAAATCACTCATGCTGCTGAAACTGAGCACTTGAACCTACATTATGAGATAATGTAGCACATTGATATATATGTGGATCAGTACTTTGGGAATATACTGAGTATATGGGGGTGAATACAATAAGTAAATAATATCATTACAATCCATAAATTCATGCATTCTAAATGTAAATAACTCACATAGGCTTGCGTAGTTTAAAAAACTGATGATTGTAATTCATGAATAATAAGACATATAATATAACTCTTGTGAGCCATTACATTCAATTCTAAAA
This sequence comes from Capsicum baccatum var. pendulum, assembly GCA_030864225.1. NCBI lineage: Eukaryota > Viridiplantae > Streptophyta > Magnoliopsida > Solanales > Solanaceae > Capsicum > Capsicum baccatum. The sequence continues at coordinate 37,561,142 of CM061561.1, forward strand.
TTTGTTATTTCTGAAAACCACTACATTATCCTGTCAACTGTAAAGGAAATACTTCATCTCAAGACTTTAAGAATCTTAAAAAAAACATAACTTCCAAAACATATGATTTTATCTTAAGGCTCTAAGGCAATAGACTGTTTTTAAGAGTAAGGTACATCTTTTGGGAGGTTCTTCTAACCGACATAAACCATGTGAGTATTCATAGAGTCCAACGTCTTACCCACATTGGGGAGAGCTGTTCTACCCTTTCCATCGGAAGAACTTCTTATCTTAAGTGATCACAATCTTAGTCATCCGTGTAGACGTGGGAAAATCTTAATCCTACGGTGGCACGTAGTTCTAGGTCATGAAACCTTGGTAACATACCCATCTCGGTGTTAAAAACTACTCCTATTTTTATGCTCAGGATCTTAAGAAATCCACTTCAAAAATAGCACAAGGGTTTACAAGAAAACAAATTATGCTTTTCTTTGTTTAAAACTCAAGTCATATGAACAATGTGGATTCTTTATCTTAGCTTTTAGAACCAAACGGTTAAATCTTAATATAATCTTATCATAGGGAGCTCATAGCACAAACAATCTTGAGATAGAAATCTTAATTAGGTCTTAATGACACATACATCAATTTCATATTAAAACATCATAATTTCTATGCTTGGTAATGTAAACATTTATAAATCAACTTAAAATCTGGAAATTTCTGCAATATGCATGAAAATATGAACATAGACATGCAATTCAACTTCTAGATCACTTGAAATCTCAAAATCTTATAAATAGAAATATTGGGTATAAACCTTAACTTTAATTTCATGGGAAATCACATAAAAATTCAAAATCACATGAAAGGATTATCCTTGTTGAAAAACCCCACATACCTCAATTGATGATCTTTGCTGGAAAGCTTGAATCTTGGATTCCTATGGTATCTTTGGAGATGAATTCTTAGAGTTCTTGAATTAGGAATACTTAATTTTGAATATCCTTGGAGAATTAATGGAGAAATCGGGTTTCTTGGAGAAAAAAGTGCTTGTAATATGATTAATCCTATGTTTAAGACGGATTGGGCCTTGGGGATTGACCAAAATACCCTCTTTAAAATTTTAAAAGGAACTAAAAAATGCAACATTTCCGAATTGAGTGGCCACCACTATGGGCCACAATCGTAGTGGCTCGCTGGAAAAGGGACGAGTGGGAATTGGGCTCCCTCAGTAACGTGCCACTATCGTGGTGCCCTTTAGTTTGACATTTTGTCCACTGGCGTGACGCGCCAGTATCACGTAGGCTTGGTGGAAATTAATAAATGGGAAATTGGCCCTCTCCGTGGTGTACCAATATCGCGGAGGTCCACTGGACTTTGATAATTGTCATTTAAACCATCTCCACGATGCTCTAGTGACCGAAATGACAATATTTTACGACTAGAACTTAAAATAGCCATAAATTCTTACTCGATTATCGTATTTAGGTGAATATTATATTGTTAGAAAGATAATTCAATTTCCTACACATTGGAGGGTCTAAAACTAAAAAATTCTATATGTATGAAAATTTATTATCTCTTGAAGCCAACACTTGACGTTCTCAATGCTAAATTGAACTAGGAAAAGTACGGGGTGTTTCATTATCTCCCACTTGGAAACATTCATCTTCGAATATGGCTAGTTAAGCTAAGGACACTAAGGAATCTGAGGCTATATGATAGATGAATATAAATCATTCTGAGCTTCTGAGTAATTCTATGAGTGCTTGAACTTACATGAGGACAACTAAATAGCTGAGTCGATTATTAGAAAAGAATTGAATTAACGAAGAGTATTACCTTCGGCTAAATTTGATTTTACAGAGAAGACGTGAGGGTACTTGGATCGCATATCTATTTTTGCTTCCCAAGTAGTTCCCTCAATGGACTGATTCCGCCAAAGAACTTTGACCAAGGGAGCTTTTTTGTTCCTTAGTCTACGGATCTGATGATCTAAAATCTCAACTGGAATCTCTTCGTATGAAAGGTTGTTCTGGATATCTGAGCTTTCTAAAAGAACTACAATAGTATAGTCATTGATGCTCTTCTTAAGCATAGAGACGTGGAATACAGGATGAACGGCTGACAAGTTTTTGGGCTACTCAAGCTCATAAGCTACCTTCCCAACATGACTCACAATTCTGTAAGGGCCAACATACCGGGTACTAAGCCTCCCCTTTTACCCAAATCTCTTCACCACTTTCATAGGTGAAGTCTTCAGATATACTAAATCACCAACCTCAAACTCAAGGTCCTTTCTTCTCACATCTGTATATAATGTTTGATGACTCTGGGTTGTTTTTAATCTTTCTCTACTCAACTTAACTTTCTCCATAGCTTAAAACACTGCGTCAGGCCCAATAAAAGCGACGTCACCCACTTTAAACCAACCTATGGGCGATCTATATATCCTCCTATAAAGATCTTCAAATGGAGCCATATGAATACTAGAATGGTAACTGTTATTATAAGCAAACTCAATCAATGGAAAATGCTTATCCCAACTACCTTTGAAATCAAGAGCACATGTTCTAAATATATCTTCTAGAGTTTGGATGGTCCTCTCTACTTGACCATCTGTCTGAGGGTGAAAAGCTGAACTAAGATGGATTTGGGTACCAAGACCATTCTGAAAAGCTCTCCAAAACTGAGAAGTAAACTTAGTACCCCTATTTGAAATGATAGACAAGGGAACTCCATACAATATGACTAACTCTCAGATATACAACTTTGCATAAGTCTCATCTATATAGGGCGTATAAACTGGCAATAAATGCATTGACTTTGTCAATTTATCCATAATAACTCAAATCAAATCACGATGATGACGTGAATAGGGTAAACCAATCATAAAATCCATATTCACCTCTTTCTATTTCCAAGTGGGGATACCAAAATCTTGCAACGTACCACTAGGCCTTTGGTGCTCTACCTTAACCTGTTGATAAGTTGCACACTTAGCTGTGAACTCTGTTATATCTCTCTTCATACCACTCCACCAATAGGTTTCCTACAAATTATGGTACATCTTGGTAGAACCTAGAAGAATAGAATAACGTGTACCATACACTTCCTCCATAATCTGTTGCCTCAAATCATCAACACACACAGTCTACTCTGCTATATCAACATACAATCTCCCCTTTGGGAGAAAACCTCTACCTTTTGGCCTCTAACCGACTTCTTCAATTTGACAAAACTAGAATCCTTATCTTGTTTATCCTTTACTTTCAAAACTAGGGAAGATTCAGAACTAATCTGAACCCAAACATTCCCTTCATCTGAATCAACCAACCTACATCTAATCTAGCTAAACGATGAACTTCTCGAGTTAACTCTTTCTTATTGTTCTTCAAATGAGCAACACTGCCTATAGACAATCTACTAAGGGCATTTGCCACTACATTGGACTTGCTCGGATGGTACAACATACTCATGTCATAATATTTTAGCAATTCTAACCACCTTCTCTGACGGAGATTCAACTCTCTCTACGTAAACGCATACTATACACTTTTCTGGTTTGTGAACACATCAACATGCATACTATATAGATAGTGTCTCTAGATTTTCAAATAAAACACATAACAGCTAACTCAAGATCATGGGTTGGGTCATTCTTTTCATGAGGCTTAAGCTATATAGAGGCATAGGCTATGACCTTACCTCTCTGCATCAACATACAACCCAAATGAAATTTAGAGGCACCATAATAGACCACAAAACTGTCTGTACCATCAGGTAATGCTAACACTGGGGTTGTAGTGAGTCAAGTCTTCAACTCCTGAAAACTCTTCTCACAGGAATCTGACCACTGAAACTTAATATTCTTTTAGGTCAGTCTAGATATAGGGGATGTAATGGATAAGAAACCTTTAACAAAATGGCGGTAATAGCCAGTTAAACACAAGAAACTTATAATGTCTGACAGAGAAATAGGTCTATCCCAGATTTTTACGGCTTCTGTCTTTTGGGAATTGACTCTAATACCATCGATGGAAGCAATATGATCGAGAAAGGCTATTGACTTTAGCCAAAATTTATACTTGCTAAATTTAGCGAACAATTGATGATCTCTAAGAGTTTGTAACACAATTCTAAGATGGTCTGCATGATCATCCTCACTACGAGAGTAGACAAGGATATCATCTATAAAGACTATGACAAACATGTCCAAATACTATTTGAACACTTTGTTTATCATGTCCATAAAGGCTGTTGGGGCATTTGTTAGCCCAAAGGACATGACTAGAAACTCAAAATGACCATAACGAGTCCTGAAGGCTATCTTTGGATCGCACTCTGTTACTTTAAGCTGATGATAGCTGGATTTAAGGTCTATCTTGGAAAAGTAATTTGCACCTTGGAGTTGGACAAATAAGTCATCAATTCTAGGAAAATGATATTTGTTTTTGACTATAACCTTATTTAGTTGATGATAGTCAATGCATATTCATAGAGAACCATCTTTATTTTGCATGAATAGGACAGGAGCGCCCTATAGAGAAATACTAGGCCTTATGAACCCTTTGTCTAAAAGATTTTTGAGTTTCTCTTTCAACTCTTTTAGCTCTACGGGAACCATACGATATGGAGAGATAGAAATAGGCTGAGTATCGAGAAGAAGGTCAATACCAAATTATATTTCCCTATCAGGAGACACCCCTGGGAGATCTTTAGGAAAAACTTCAGGAAACTCATTGACCACTCGGATGGACTGAAGTGTTAGAGTCTCAGACCTTATGTCTTTGACTCAAAATAAATGGTAAATGCAACCTTTGGAGATTAACTTCTGGCTTTAAGATAAGATATGAAATTATTTTTGGGAGACACTAAATTTCCTTTCCACTCAAAGACTGGCTCATCTGGAAATTGGAACTTCACCACTCTGGTGCGACAATCTATGGATGCATAACAGGAATGGAGCCATTCCATACTAAGAATAAGATAAAAGTCAACCATGTCTAACTCTATCGAGTCGGCTAATATGACTTTATAAAGGACAGTGATAGGACACTTTTTATAAATCTGTTTAGCAATAACTGAATCACCTAATAAAGTAGAAACCAACAAAAGCTCAAGGATCTTTTTAGAACTTATCTCAAAATTTATTGCAACTAACGAGGTCACATAAGAGAAACTCGACCCAGGGTCTAACAACACATAAATATCAAGATGAAATGCATGAAGCATACCAGTAACAACATCCAAAGAATATTTCTACTCTTGATGGGATGGTAAAGCATACAATTGATTTTGGCGCTGATCGCCACCAGTATTGGATGATGCACCCTGGGAAGGGGCTGGCCGACCTAGAGGAGTTGGGGCACTAGTGGACAGAGTTTGGGGATGAATATCTCTGACTCCCTTTCTAGCATGCGGACACTCTTTAATTTCGTGACCTAGCTGGCCACAACCGTAACAACCTTTCCAACCCAACAAACACTTACCCGAATGGGTTTTACCACACTTAGCACACGGAGGATAACTGGGCCTACCACCTATACTATTCTGAGATGTGGATATAGAAGAATTACCCCTACTGTTCCTGCCTATTTCTAGGTACGAGAGTATTGACTGAAGAAGGTGCTAGCATAGATGAATGATTGAAACTATTAATGATATCCTCCTCCAGACATATTCTCACCATAATCAAACTACCCTATTCTAGCCCTCTTACTTACTCTCTCTCTTTTCTTCAACTTCTCTGCCTTTATCTATTGAGAATGCATAATCAATCTAGAAAGATCCCATGTATCGAATGAGCATAGCAGTCCTACACTCCTTAACTACCAACTCAGACACACCGGTCACAAACTTACTCATGTTTAATCTAGGGTCAGCCATCAGATCTAGGGCATACTTAGACAACTGTTTGAACTTAAGGCAATACTCATTCACTGTTATTGAGCCCTGCCTCAGGTTCATAAACTCTTCTATCTTAGCTTCCCTCATCTCATGTGGGAAGAACTTGTCTAAGAAGGTATCCTAAAGTATCTGCCAAGTCATGGGAGCTACATTCTCCCCTTTACTTTTCTTTCACATCACTACCTAATCATATGTAACTTTCTTCAGCCTATAGGATGCCAATTCTACACTCTCCTCTTCAAAAAAATGCATAATTTAGGTGATCTTATTCACCTCATCTATATAAAGCTATGGGTCCTCACCTACTTTTGACCCAAAGAATTAAGGTGAGTTCATTCTCATAAAATCTAAAATTCAGGCAATGGCTAAGTCCCCATCTTGCTAAAGTAGGACTACAATCTGACAGTTTCCTGGAACATTAGCTGTCATAGCTTGGGCTAACACCTGAAAGGCAACCCAAAATTCTACATATGACAGATTCTCATTCAAAAGATCTACGGGCTGAGGTAGCTGGTTATCATTTTTGTGTGTGTTAGATCAATGAGGAGGCATTTTCTATCATATGAAAGTATGAGTTAGAAGTAGAGAGAGACACTGAATGAATGAAATATCATGAAAGAAGAGATGATTTACTGAAATGCTTCATAGCCTCTTGCTCATAGATGTGGAGTGCTTCACACCGATGATCAAGACTTTATATAACACGACTTATTTGACCTCCTAGGACTCTCTAAACCTTAGGATCTGATACCAAGTTTGTAACACCCCAAAATCTAATTCTCGAGAATCCACATGGTGCTCTGATCTACTAGTATTCTTGATCTAACCCTGGCTGCCTTCTACAAAATCTGAATCTTAACATAGGGGAAATATTAATGTAAAATCAGAATAAATGCAAAAAATGGTCTAAATTATTTGAGTATATCTGAAAATACTAATCTTATCAGTTTGATAAAGCAAATACTGAAAATTTGAATACTGCAACTAAAGTCTAAAACTAAATTTAGCTGTCCGTCAAGCCTCTACTGACTGAATCTAGAGAATCACTAGGACAGGCCCTAGCTAACTCAACTAGTTTGAATTGAATGCTAAGTCATCTACTAATAAACAAAAAATTTGAATAACTAAGTCCTCAAACTATGAAGGATTACCAACTATAGAGATGTAGATATAGATGCTCGAAATCACTCATGTTGCTGAAACTGAGCACCTGAACCTATATTATGAGACAATGTAGCACATAAACATATATGTAGATCAGTACTTTGGGGATGTACTGAGTATATAGGAGTGAATACAATAAGTAAACAATATTATGAAAATCCATAAATTCATGCAAGCTAAATGTAAATGACTCACATAGGCTTGACTAGTCTAAAAAATTGAAGATCGTAATTCATGAAAAATAAGGCATATAATATAAATCTTGTGAGCCATTAAATTCAATTCTAAAATCTGTTCTTTCTAAAAACCACTACATTATCTTGTCAACTGTAAAGGAAATACTTTATCTCAAGACTTTAAGAATCATAAAAAAAAATAACTTCCAAAACATATGCTTTTATCCTAAGGCTTTAAGCCAATAGACTATTTGTAAGAGTTAGGGACATATTTTGGGATATTCTTCTAACTGAAATAAACCATGTGAGCAATCATGGAGTCTAACATCTGGACCATATTGGGGAGAGCTGTTCTACCCTTGCCATTAGAATAGAACTTCTTATCTTAGGTGATCACAATCTTAGTCATCCACGTAGAAGTGGAAATAATCTTATTCCTACGATAGCACGTAGTTCTGGTCTTGAAACCTTGGTAACATACCCATCTTGGTGCTAAATACCACTTCCATTCTTATGCTCATGATCTTAAGAAATCCGCTTCAAAAATAGCAAAAGGGTTCACATGAAAACCAATTATGCTTTTCTTTCTTTAAATCTCAAGTCATATGAACAATGTGGACTCATTATTTTAGCTTAGGGCCAAAAGGTCAGGTCTTTATTAAAATTCTGAGAATTATCTTATCATAGGGTGCTCATAGCACAAATAATCTTGAGATAGGAATCTTAATTATGGCTTGATGACCCATACATCAATATTTTGTTAAAACATCATAATATTCATGCTTGGTAATGTAAACATTTATAAATCAACATAAAATCTAGAAATTTCTATAATCTGTATGAAAATATGAATATAGACATGTAATTCAACTTCTTGATCACTTGAGATCTTAAAATCTTATAAATAGCAATATTGGATATAAACCCTAATTTCACTTTCATGGGAAATCACATAAAAATTTAGTAAATTTGTAATTAAAATAAGTTTTGGGCACAAGAATGAAATGATTATCCTTTTTGAAAAAACCCACATACCTCAATTGATGATCTTTGATAGAAAGCTTGAATATTTGATTCCTATAGTGTTTTTGGAGATGAATTCTTAGAGTTCTTGAATTGGGAATCCTTAATTTTGAATATCCTTGGAGAATTAATAGAGAAATTGGGTTTCTTGGAGAAAGAGATCTTGGTTTCTAGGGTTTTGATTTTGAAGAGAATGATGAATAATGAGCAAAATGTGCTTGGAATATGATTAATCTTATGTTCAAGATAGATTGGGGTCGTGGGGATTGACCAAAATACCCCCTTTAAACTTTTAAATGGAACTAAAAAACACAATATTTTCCAAACTGGGTGGACTTTGTGACGCCCCACAATCGCGGTGGCTCACTTGAAAATGGATGAATGGGAACTAGGCTCCCTCCATGACACGCCACCATTGCGGTGCCCTTTAGTTTATGATTTTGTCCACTGGCGCGACGCGCCAGTATCGCATAAGCACACTGCAGATTGACAAATGAGAAATTACACCTCTCTGTGATGTGATAATATCGTGGAGTTCCACTAGAATTAGACAATTTTCATTTAAAGCATCTTCATGATGCGCTAGTGACCGAAATGACGGTGTTTTACGACTGAAACTTAAAAATAGCCATAACTTGTTTCTCGATTATTGGATTTAGGTGTATCTTATATTGTTGGAAAGATAATTCCATTTCCTACATATTAGAGGGTCTAAAATTAAAAAATTCTATATGTATGAAAAGTCATTTTCTCTTGAATCCAATGCTTGACATTCTTAATGCTAAATTAAACTAGGAAAAGTATGGGGTGTTACAGTTAACAAGTGAAAGTTAAGCACATTAGGCCTGGGGGGTTGTATCAAGAAATTGATTTGCCCGAATGGAAATGGGAGGTGAACAACATGGATTTCATTATCGGTTTTCTTCAGTGTTGAAACCAATTTGATTTGGTTTTGGCTAAGGATTATACGAGGTTGTATCTTCATAAGATTGTGAAGCCACATAGGATACCTATTTCAATTATCTCTAAATGTGGTATTCATTTTTCATCTTATTTTTGGCGATCGTTCTAGAAAGGGTTGGGGACTAAGGTTAGTCTGGGTACTTTTTTCTATTTGCAGATGGATGGGCAAGAATAAAGGACGATTCTGACATTAGATAATATGTTTCATACATATGTAACTGATTATGGTGGTAATTTGGTTGATCATCTTCCTCTTATTGAGTTTGTTTACAATAATGGCTATCATTCTAGCATTGGAATGGCCCATTTTGAGGCATTGTATGGTAGGAGGTGTAGATCTCCTATTGGGTGGTTTGAGCATGATGAGGTGGATCTGTTTGGTTAAGACTTGGTTTATCAGGCTATGAAAATGTAATGTGATTCGGGATAGGCTTAAGGCTGCCCAAAATTGCAAAAAATCTTATGCAGATAAAAGTCATAGAGACTTAGAATTTGAGATGGGAGATAGGGTGTTCCTAAAGGTGTCTCCCATGAAGGGAGTAATGTGGTTCGGGATGTAGGGGAAACTCAGCCCCCGGTATGCTGGTCCTTATGTGGTTTTAAGAAGGGTTGGTAATCTAGCGTATAAATTGGAGTTACCTTCTAGTTTGAGCTCCATTTATCTAGTATTTAATGTCTTTATGTTGAGAAAGTGTATAGGTGATCCTTCATCAGTTTTTCCTTTGGAAGGATTGGTATCTCAGATTCTCTATCTTATGAAGAAATTTTAGTAGAGATTTTTGGATTGATAGGTTCGTTGGTTGTAGACCAAAGATGTGGCCTCGGTTAAGGTTTGATGGTAGAACCACAAGGTGGAAGAGGCTACTTGGGAAGTGGAAGAAGACATAAAGTCCAAGTATCCACATTTTTTTCAGATCCAGATATTCGAGTAAAAGGTATGTGTCCTTGATCACATCTTTGTTTTTTGACTTTGTTAAAGGAAAGGTTGATTTCCTTGCATCTTTGTTTTCAATCTGAAAGGCAAGAGCAGAGGTATATAGGGGTGTAAATTATGTTTGTCCTAGATATGATTGGGTACTTCTCGTATGATAGGGTATAACTCAGATAGTATTGTTCGTATGTTTTTAAATGTTGGGTGGTGTGGGTTGGTTGATTTCTTTCCAAGGTATGGTTGGAACATACAGGTAATATGTTAGTGTATGAATGGTATGATGGTTAGTCGTATATTACCCTAAGTTTGTTCTAAGTGATTCTATTTAGCCTAGGGTACAATTCATGGTACTAGTCGTATGGTTGAGTATATTTTGTCCTTGGTAGTCATATTTTGGATAGTTTTTGGGGTCCAAGGTAGGGTTTAGGATATGAGTAAGGGTACCACTCGTACCCTAGGGTACGATTGGGGTAGGGTTGTCATACCATCCTACAGGAATTTTAAACAGTTTAAGTTGGGGTGATCTGGACATTTCCCCTCTTAACCTTTTATTTCCCCATACTTATAAATCTATGGGGACATTATTTACCCAATTATTCTAATCTTAAAAACTTAGAACCTCACTCAAATTCTCTCAAAGGCTCTTGGGTTAAGGAAGACCAGGGTTCGATCAATTTAGGGACTTATTGGGGTGATTCTATCTATCATCCTCATAATCCAAGGCAAGATACTTCTCCCTCATTGTTAGTTCCAACTAAAGGCATGTTTTATGAATTGTTTTCAATAGAATAAATGTTGTATGGTTTTAGATTTTCAAATATATGATGGGGGTTTTGGTTATAATGGTTGGTTATGATTTTCCCATGTCTTTTACTTATGGTTTTCATATTATTATGGTGTTTTGAACATTTGGTTGCATAGGAATGGTTAATTGGTACCGGGTTTTGGCTTTGGAAGTACTATGCCTCTAACATGTTTGATAAAAAGACTATGAGAATGTTTTTAGTTAAATTGTTGGACTTTCATTGATCTATGCATGGTATAACTTGGTAATGGAACCCTAAATGGTATAAATGGTTTAAATTCTTTGAATTGATTAAAAGGTAAGATCTTGGTGGTTATGGTTTGTCTAATTGAAAGCCTTATGGGGTAAAAAGAAATCCCCCAAGAAAACTTATAATGGAACACTTGTGGGTACATGGGATTCCCCCAAGTCAACTTGCTAATGTAACCTATGGGTACATGGGAATCCTTTATTCTTTAAAAGGTTGGCTAAGGACATTTCTTGCAAGCTATAATCGGTATGAAGATACCAGTACTTATAAACTCGATTAATAATATGTGGAATTTGTGGTTTGGTTGTATGGTAATGGTTTTAATTGGGAAATAATTGTGGGGTGTGTTAACTAACCGTGAAGGTGTGAGTCTGATAGACAGATATCAGAAACTCATGTTTGTCGACATAAGGATTAGTCATGGAGACTATATGTCATACTTATGGGGTACACGAGACTCCCCTGAGTACACTAGTACTTATGTATCATGGAGAGCAAGGGGTACTCGGGAATCCCCTACTCCTATGGTATCTCCGGTCCATGCGGTTACACGGCGCCCATTTAGAAGGGTTACACTGGACCCATATAACCCGTGGGTGGTTCTAGGATGGTTAATCTACATATACCTAGGTTAATGGTTTTAAAGGCATATTAAACCTAATTTTTTTTCTCGGCATGAATATATATATATATATATGTATAGTTGTGAATGCATATGGTTGGTTTACTTGGTTTTAAAGATTGACATCATTTTATCCTTATCCTGAGTACTTGGTAGTATCCACCCGCTAACCCATCTTTGGGTGGCTGTATCCCTACACAATGTAGGAACTAGCCATTCTACACCTCCTTCTTCGTGATTAAATTCAGGATCAACTTAGTTGGATTGAAGTAGTGTGCTTTCATATTTCAGAAGGCTCCATTTCATATCATAGATATCTTTACATACTATGTTTATTTCATGAATATTAGTTTTGGCTATGGTTGGGGGCATGTCCCAATCAGATATTGTTTTACTTTTGGTTAGAGGCTTTATGGAACTACTATGGGTATGTATGGGTAGTGTCGGTAGTGGTGCCAGCCTTACTATTGGCATTGGTATTAGGGTTGATACATTTGACTATATTTATGATTGTTCCATCCTTTTATATAATGTTATGGATAGGAACTTGGTTATTTTTCAGTTTTGGTATGGTTATTGGTTGGGCCTTAGATGGTTGCATTCATTTGGGTTGGTCACAGTCATGGACCTATCCCAGAGTCTGGATTGGTACAAATATGCTATCTTGTATATGTTTGGAATTTAGCCAACTCAGGTTTTGTGTTTAAAAGTTGAATTGGGTAACGGGGGTGGTCTTCTATCCTTGTTGGACTTGGGATACCTATTACGACAAGGCCTGGGCTTGGTTTGTGTCAGATTAGCAAAATTCCCAATGCATTTCAATATAATTTGTAGGATTTTATGTTTTTTTTTGTATATTAAAGGCTTATTAGTTGACTTTGGTCAACATATTTTGATCTATGTGGAAGATGGCAAAATTAATTACGCCAGCAGATAATGTCGATTTTAGGTTGGTGGCATAGTTGGTTTGGTTTTACAGATTTTAAATCTCATTTCAACCCTTGATGTGAAATGTTATGAAATTTGATTTTGGGGAGTCAAATTTATGAAAACAATATTTTTTCAAAATTTTGGTATCGCCATTAAGTTCGAAGCATCAGATTTGATAGGGTAGAATAATTCTTTTCCATTTTCTAGGATCTTTGATATACCCCAGGGGTCCATGGAGACTTGAAATTATTCCAACGTTGAAGCGGCCTTTTGGGTGCTTTGGTGGAGGGCGATAAAGCAGCCTTTGGGTGCTTTAGCAGACCAGCACAGTCACCAAATACTGCTTTAGCAGTAGATCGGGTGGTTTAGTGCTTATCGCTAAAGCGTCTAGGGGCCGCTTTAGCAGCACCTGCACCTGAGTGGGGTACCGCTTTAGTGCCTAATGCTAAAGTAACCCAATGCCTATTTTAGCGGCACCTAGGTTGATTTAAATACTTTTTTCATTATTCTTTCACCATTTTTGAGACTTGAATGTTGGGGTTTGATTTTTTGAGAATTTTCTTCCATTTTAAGCTTGGGTAATCTCCAAATCACTATTTCAATGTTTTTACTTCGAATTTATCACCTAAAACTTGTTTAAACTCAGTTTAAAGATAGAGAATTAGGGGTTTTGACTCAAAAAGCCTAAGTTAATGATTCTTTGTCTTAAACCCAATTCCAAACCATTTTCACTTGGATTTTCTCCTATGAGTTCCTTTAATGTTGGAGCATATGTTTCAGGACTGAAATTCCAGTTTTGTCCTTTTTTGAAAACCCTTTTTAGGGGTCTGTTTTCACCCTAATTCAAAAATGGACAATATGGGTATCATTGTCTTTCTATTGATGCGTAAATTCTGTATTTGTATGTTTTAGTTGATTTCAAATCTGTTTGTGAAGGGAAAGCTCCGGGTTGAAGGCTTTTTTCTACTAATTTTTGGCATTTGAAGTAGCTTATAGCTTAACTTTCTTCAGACTGGGTTGTATATGTAATAATAATGCAAAAGTATGTTATGGATATAGGGTTGTATCATGGAAAATGTGTGTATGTGATATATGTGCCTATGTATGGCCCTATGTGGCTAATATTTGGTTGTTTTGAGAATTTATTTGCTATGCGTGATTGTGTGATGTTTTATATGATATTGTAGTCTGGTATTGATATATGTATGTTTGGTTGCACTCTTTTTGGCGGAAAACCCTAGATTTTGGGATTATGTGGTATTAATGACACTTTCTTGCATGTTTCACTTGATGATTTTGTGGATTATTTTGGATCATGCATGGTTGGTTGATTTGAGTACATTTTTTGCTCACGTGGTTTGTATATTGGTTAGATATTGGATATTCACATCTTATTTAATTGTAAGCATTAAATCCTCATATCATATTCATTCGTGAAATATTGGTATCACCGTGGAAATACTTGACACACTAATAACATTAGCTTTTTCTATTAGAAAATGTGACATCCTTAAAACTCTCTACTTATGTATGTGACGGAGAGAAGATATGAATATTGGTATTGAATATTGGTTGTTTATGGATTGACGAATCCCTCATAGGTCCTACGTCAAGAAGTTTTAGCTCTGTAGGTATGTACGGAGGTTATTCGATGACCTCGTACATCGCATCATCATTATCATCATCTTCATTGCACTTCATATATTATTCTTATGATATGATTGTATTTCTGTCTTTGACATGATATCTATCCATTTTTTCTATCTTCCTATACTTGTATTTGATGTATGTATTTTTTCTTTTATTCTTTACATGTATTTATTATATGTGTGCATATTAGAACTGTTAGTGGAGATGATGTAGGCTAATGTTTGGGACATTTTCTAACTACAGGTGACATGCCCAAAGTTTGTATTTATATGCTTTATTTTCTACTTTACACAGTCGGCCTATGATACCTACTGGGTAGAAGCAGACCATACTCACCCCTACTGTGCCCTTTTGGAGCAGATCCAGGCATGAGTACGCTGCACAGATAGCTAATTCAGGTGATATTTGGAGTCTTTGAGGTAGTGGTTGACCTATGCATCCGGAGTTGACTACTACCTTTTTTAGTGTAGACTATGGCTTATTTTGCATTCAGAGACAGAGTTTTGATCCTTTTGGAATGTTATTGCATCTTTTGACATTGAGATGTATTTAGTAGTTATTACACTGTGACACCAGATTTTGGGATTTGGTTTGGTATCTTTAACTGTATTTTTGCTATTATCATATTTGTGTAGCTTGACTTTATTCTAGCAGATTTGCCTTGGGTTTGGCATCATTATTCATTTCATATCAGTTTGATTGGTAGGTTTACTTGTTAAAGCTTGCAGCGAAAAGTGCGATAATGACCCTTGGTTTTTAGGTCATGACAAGGAAAAACCCTCAATAAATCTCCTACAGTAAATTGGTAAATCCAGAAAGCTCCTAATATCGGATGGACTAATGGGCCTAAGCCAGCACTTCACTACATCTATATTCCGAGGATATACATGAATACCGGTACCCAAAATCATATGTCCCAAAAAAGTAACTGACTCCAACCAAAATTCACAATTACTAAATTTTGTATACAAATGGCGATCTTTAAGGGTCTGCAACACTATTCTCAAATATTCTACATGCTCCACCTCACTCCGAGAATACAAGTATTTTATCTATGAATACAATGATAGATATGTCCAAATACTGCTTAAAGACCCTGTTCGTTAAATCTATAAAGGCTGCAAGAGCATTTGTTTGTCCAAAAGACATAACTACAAAATCAAAGTGACCATACTGAGTTCTGAAGGCAGTCTTTGAAATATCACATTCCCTGACCTTTAACTAGTGATATCCCAACTTGAGACCAATCTTTGAAAACCAATGGCACTCTAAAGTTGATCAAATAATTCTTCAATTCTTGAGATAGGGTACTTGTTCTTAATGGTGACCTAATTTAACTATTTGTAATCTATACACATTCTGAGAATACTATCCTTCTTACATGCAAATAGGATTGGAGTACCCCATAGAGAAACATTTGGTCTAATGAAACCCTTATCTAAAAGGTATTTAGTCTATTCCTTTAACTCCTTAAGTGCATTCGGAGCCATCATGTAGGGATAAATGGGTATGGGCTGGGTATTAAGGAGTACAATCCCGAGTTTAATTTCTCTATTGGGAAGTACCCCATGCAGATTATCTGAAAGACTTTGGGAAACTCATTGACTAGACAGACTGACTAAATAGTTGGGTCTCAGACTTAGTAGCTTTAACCCAAACTAGGTGATAAATAAAACCTTTTGAGATTAACATAATGGTCTTAAGATAGGAGATGAAATGATCCTTAGGATATACTGAACTACCCTCTTACTCGTGGACTAACTCATTAGAAAACTAAAACTTCACCACTCGGGTACGAAAATAAACTGAAGCATAGCATGGATAGAACCAATCCATACCAAGAATGACATCAAAATCTATCATATCTAGTTCTATTAAATCTACTTAAGTAACCCTATGAAAGACTATAATAGGGAACTTTCTGTGTACTCGTTAAGCAACGACTGACTCACCAACGAAAGTGGAAACTGAAAAATGTTTAGAAAGATTCTGAAAATTATACCAAAATTCACAGCAATAAGTGGGGTTAGAAAATAGAGGGTTTACCCCGGATCTAACAACATATAAGCAATAAGGTGAAAGACATGAAACATACCAGTGACTATATCTAGGGAGTTTCCTACTCCAATCAAGAAGGTATAGCATAAAATTAATTGTGATGCTGACTGCCATTAGTAATAGATGTTGCGTCCTATTGTAGGGATGGACGGCCTGACCGAGCTACTGAGATGGTGGAATAATCCTGAGGTCGAGCATCTCTACTTCCTTGCTTAGAAAAAGGGCATTCCTTGATCCTATGGCCTATTTTATGACAATCATAAAAAACATCTCTAACCATCAAGCACTCACCCTAATGACGTCTACCACACCTTGTAGGTAGGAGAAACACATCCCTCAAGAATGCTACCTTGAGATCTGGAATTTGGTTCCCTACCCCATTACTCCTACTTAGTTATGGGTATGAGGGAACTAGATAAGGATGGTGCAAATGCTGATGAATAGAACTAAAATTGAGAATGATTTACTCTTCCTGACTTATGCTCACTATAATCAAATTGTCCGATCATAGCCCTTTTAGTATTTCTTTATCTTTTCTTTAATTTATCAGACTCAATCTGCTGAGCATAGTCATCAATCGAGTGATACCCATATCCACAATCAACATAACAGTCCTACACTCCTTAAACACCAATACAGACACTCTAGTGACAAATTTACTCATAGGATCCATGAAATCCAGCAACAACTCTGGTGCATACTTAGAAAGTTGAGTGAACTTGAGAACATATTCTTTCACCAAAATAGAACCCTGCCTAAGGTTCATGAACTCTTCCACTTTAACCTTTCTGATCCCACAAATAAAGAGCCTATCACGACTCGAAGCTACCCCCTAGTCGTAACAGGGTGCTTAAGGCCACAAGTGACCCCAAGCTAACCCATGATCAGGTACCTGTGCAGAAGGTAATTTTGATAAAATGTTGGCATGATGTAATACTAAAATATAATTCAACATGTCTGAAACAACTGTAAAGACTGAAAACTAATTGATTTTCTATCTATCTGAAAGCCTCTAAAATCATAAGGAGTTGATATTAAAAACCCCCAACTATCTCTGATTGACTGAACATAAAGAGATGCTGAATTAATGGTAATAAAATGCCATGTACTCGATGGATGAGGACTCACCACTACTGTTACTGGGTAATGTTGAACTGTCTAAGGATGGTCGAGGAACTGAGCGTCTAAACCTATGTTATAAGACAGCATAGCGTAAGAGAAAAGTATGTGGTCAGTACGAACTAGTACGTGGAGTAAGGAATAACTAAAATACATATGAAAACCGAACATGGATGCATGAATATGTAAAACTGAGAATGCAAGACCAAGTAAGGCATGAACTAAATTTAATTTGCAAAACTGACTAACTGAATAACTGAGAATCTACCACTTGATTAAGCAAACCTAAACTGATATAGACTGAGTACTAATTGAAACTGTGGGAGCTATTATGTAACTGACATTCCTTAATCTAAGCTAATTGGGTTCCAACCTATAATCCTAGTTGGAAAGGTGTTAGTACCTTGCCACGGGTACTAACACTGGTTGTGTAGATCAACTAAATTAGTGTTCCGAAGGACTAGAGAATTACCCTCTACTGGCAGGTGCCCCTAAGAGAATGTCAACCCTTAATTGGCAGGAAGACCTCTCAAAATCTACGTTGTTTACGTAGTTCTAGAACTCAGATATTGTTATTAAAGGGACACCCTCTACTGGAAGGTGGGGCCCCATACCTGGGTTCACTAGGTGCTAAATCCTACACCTGACTAAACTGATACTGTTTCTGACTAAGGTCACTGAACATCTTAACTGATAGTGCTCAACGCGATCATAACAGACTGAGTATGATAATAATATCATGAATGGACTGACTCATTACTTGAAAAGTCTAAAATATAATTAAACAAATAGATATCGTATTTTCATAACCCGCTAGCACTGAATGATTACAAAATTAGATAACAATACTTAAAATAGTGACATAAAGTCCTAATTCAAAGACCCAAAACATAATACATGTCACCAAACTGATAAAGTCCATGAATTTGAATATATGAATGACTAAACTTGGGAGGATAACAATTTTATATGGTTTAATTCATAATTTGACAATTTGACATGGGAGCAATTGAATATGACATAAGTAGTTGAAATTCAAAGCATGAAGTAATCCAATTTTCATGCGGAAAACATGTTGACATGGCTTGAATTCAAATTTCTAAGATGACATGGATTAAATTCATAATTTACATGGATATTTCACAAAAAAAGATTAAAAATCCATACTTGAATAAAAGCAAATTTTTGGGACTCAATGGGTGGAACAAACCCATTGATGAATACCCCAAAAACCTGAATGTTGAAGCTTTGGATAAATTTCTTAGTATTGAACTTTAATTTAATGAACCCTAGTTGGATTTGGGGAGAAAAAAATTTCCCCTTTTTATTTGTAATGGATTATTTCGAAGTTATGATAGGTTAGATAAGTATTTACGCTTGATACCTATTATTTGAAGGGTGAAATGACATAGTTTTAGGGTTGCGAGAGTGGTAAAAGACCAAAAAAAACCTTAGAAATCATCTGGAAAACTTCTAGAAGCCATCTCGACGAGTTTGGCTATGACTCGTAAGTTCTGGGTACGAGTCATATCTTGAGTCATCACCACTAACCCATATTTTTACCCTTACTTCCGTGGTGATGACTCCTCCTAAAAAGTCACTGGGTCTTCTTACGAGTCGTCATCAGAAGTCGTAACAACTGACATCTTTGACAGTGCTTCAGTAATTTGTCCATAACTTTTCACCCTAATACAGATTAAGGAAAAATTGGTATCGTTGGAAATCTAATTCAATTATCTATTTCTAGTGGGTCTTGAGATAAGAAATTCATAGTATACCTAAAATTATGCTTATTTGAATCTGACCATAGTTATATTCTTCACAAGAATTTAATCCCTATAGGATGTTTTGACTTGTCTATAAGTTAGGAGATATTTGGTGTCTTAGTATATGTACAAGTCACTTGTAAAACTACCAAAATATGATTATTGGTGATTTAATACTTCACTGATCAGTCTACAAGTCTACACAATGACTCGTAATATCAGAATACGAGTCGTATATTATTCTCGTAACCACTTGGTTGAATTATTTTGGATTACATACTTTTGTGACTATGAAATCCCTCCATAAGACCCATAGCCACTGATTATGAGTCATAGTGAGTAGGTTTAGTCACTGGACTTGAGTAAAGGGATTCACTGGAGTGGCTACGACTTACTCGTGATGAATCATCACGAATGGTTATGACTTTGTTACATCGACTCCTAGCTATGGCAGTTTATCAAGCTATTAAGGGAAATCTTCCATAACCTTTTTCCATGACCTCGTATTAAGACAAGGCTCAAATAATTGGAAAGCTAACTTCGTGGCCTATCTTTTAAGGGGTCTAGAGTTTGAAAAAATTAGGGTATTACAAAACCTATATAGAAAGGTCGTCTGAAATGCATTCTAATCTATTGGAGTTGTATTTTCACCCCTACTTTCCTTCCTCATAGTAATCCAGTCAGCAACAACATCCTTCAATTAGTATGATACCAATTCTACACTTTCATCTATTGTGACATACATAATTTGAGTGATCTTCTTTACCTCGTCAATGAACAACTATGGATCCTCATTCACCTTCGACCCAATGAACTCTGATGGATTCATTCTTATGAAATCTTAAACTGTGGTTATAGCTAAGTTATCATTCTATTGAATTGGGAATACTGATCAGTAATTACCCTATGCATTTACATTCATAGCCCGAGCTAACACTTAAAAGCAGCCAGAAACTCAACATAGGATATATTTTTATTTAAAGGGTCTGCAGGTGGTGGCGAGGCTTACTGGTCCCTATTTTTACAGGTTTAAGATCTGTGAGGATTCATTCTCTATCATGTAAAAGCATGAGTTAGAGTAGCTAGATATAACTTCAAAGCATGATAGAGATAAAGAAAGAAGGGATAGTTTCTAATATATTTCATAGCCTCTCTCTCTTAAGTGTGGCGTGCTCTACACCCTTGATCAAGACTCTATGTAATTTGGCTTGTCAGACTCCATAAGACTTTTTAAGACCTTAGAATTTTATACCAAGTTTATAATGCCTGGAAGTTACCCCCGAATGCTACACACTGTATTTTTCAGGGCTAAATACTGTTAAAAAGCCAATTTGGTCATCAAGAAGTGGCATACTAGTCACTTTTTCAACTGGAAGCAGATGACGAATAATAACAACAATATTGAACCTCACATTCAGTGGTACTTAAATTTGGGTACTTGTTCTTTCTGGTGGGATGACTAGATTGGACTAGGACTGCTTGCTTATTATAATACTTTTATTCCAATATTGAACAATATGATAGTTTCCCAAGTGTTGCATTGTAAGACTCCACCAAATTAAGCCTTAGGATGTGTTAAGTGAGGCATAATTCTGGCCCTAAAAGATTGAGAAGTGACTTCCTAAGTGAGTATCATGTTAACCATAAATAATTTCCCTAATTTGAACCTTTTATCACATGGGAAATTTTATAAGCTTTCCGTCGATATAAGATTCACCCAAATCTGATACCTGGGTAAGAAGTTATAGCTAATTTAAGTCCTAGTCATAAAACAACATCATTTTAGTGCTTGGCGTATCGCGGAGAGGGTCTATTTGACAATTATCAAATTCCAGTGGAACTCTGCGATAGTGATGCATCGTGGAGGACCCCAATTTCTCAATAGTCAATTTCCAGTGGCTTAGTACAATTGTGATGCATTGCACTGAAGTTCTAGGTCCCAACTAGTGGGATAACGCAATGGCTCTGCGTCACAGTGACTACCAAATTCCCATTCTTCAATTTCCAGTGAGCCACCACGATAGTGACACTTTGCGGTGGCCCATGAAATTGGGTTCCCAGTTCAATTTTTCCAGCTTCGTACAGAAGTTGAATAGGGCACTTTGGACTTTTTAAACCGTGCAAACACCAAATCAAGGTCATTTACAAGCATTTTATGAAGTTTTTTTCAAGTTCTTTATAAAAAAAACCCTAAGCATCCAAAACCTCTGCCAAGAATCTCAAGAATCCACCATAGATTTTCTAAATTGAGTCAAGATTCAAGGTTCCCAAGTCAAGGGCTTCAAGAACCCTAATTCAAGAGTACGAATAGAGTTCCAAAAGCGAAAGTTCATCCAAAGCTTCTAATTCAAGGTATGTGGGGTTTTGAACAAAGGTAATCCGTTCACCCTTGTGCTAAAAGGCTTATTTAAATTATAATTTATCTACAATTTATGAGATTTTACATAAAATTGAATCGTGGTTTTTGACCCATTGTTATTAGTTGCAAGCTTTTGATGTTACCCATGAATTAAGAGTCTAAGGGCATGATTTTTGCATGTTTTCTTGAGAAATTGCAGTTGGGTCTATACCCCGTGATTTTAATCCTTGAGAAGTTAATAGTTGAAATGTTTGAGATATTGAAGTATATAAGTATGTTGAGATTTTCAAACAAATTGCTGAAATTTCCAGATTTCTACATGGGTTATGAATCTATATGCTATCTATTATGCTTTTGATGAGTTTTAACTTGAGATTGTATTATAGGTTATTAAACCCTACTTGAGACTAGCAATTTTATGAACTATTGTGCTATAAGCACCCATGATTTGAGTATTCTGAGATTGTTGAGAAATGTTTTGACCTAATGATCATTGAGCTTTGAAATCCACTTTCCTAAATAAGAGTACATATTTTATTATTGGGTTCGTGGTGAACCATGAGATCATTTCTAAAAGTGGATTTTTACGAGATGAGAGAAGATAATATAAAGGGAGTATTATTTACCATCGAGCGGGTAAGTTACTACGGTTTCTTACCCCAAAACTACGTTCCATCGTAGGTTGGGCCTGAGGCCGAGTTTATGATTATTATTGGTCCTACGTCCGAGTTGATATTGGACCCGAGGACAAGTTTGTTTAGTGATCACTGGACCAAGGTTATACTCCCTGGCAAGAGTATGATGCCTCTCCCCAACGTGAGGTCTCTTCCTTAGGAGGACAAAATGTTAGACTCCATGTAGCCGCATGGTTTATGTCGGTTAAGAGAAACTCCCTTGACATTTAAACTTTGAGATCAGTTACTTCCTTGAAAACTAAAGTATTTACCCTTCCAATGAGATATTTTCCTAAAGTCAATGAAATGCCTTCAAGTATGTTTGAAAGTTATATAATTCCGTATTCCAAGTATTTGAGTTCAAAAGAGTTATGAGTTCTTGAGGATTAAAGAATTTTTACTCTCCATGAGGCATATGAATAAGTTGAAAGTATTGTTTAAAGTCTTCTTTAGCCTATGGGTAACGAGAATGAGAGAAGATTACAAATTTCAAAGCTAAAAGTATAATGACTCACGAGATTGTGTTACATGTTCTATTTTACATGATTCATGAGCTTTGCATTTTATACTTATTCAATCCATGTGAGTTACTTATAACATGAATTATTTGATTAAGGAGTATTAATGTTGTTTATATAAATGCATGCACCCGCACATACTTAGTACATTCTCAAGTGCTGATCCACATATACGTCTATGTGCTACATTGTCTTATCTACAGTACAGCCTCGTTAGTGATTTTCGAGTATCTTTATCTATATTCATACAGTGGTAAGTCCTCATGGTTCGATGACCTATATTCAAATATCTTCGTATTTGGGAGACTATGTAGTTATTTCTAGTTCATTTCGAGTCAGTTGGGGACCTGTCCCAATGGCTCTCTGGTTCATGGATTAGTAGAGGCTTTGTCAGACTAGTTGTCAGATTGTGATTGTGTTCAGAATTCCAGTATTGTGGTCGTTTGGACCAAGTATTTTCTCTGCACTTCCCCTTTATATGATATGACAATGCTAGTGTTTGAATTATATCATCTTGAAATGAGTGTTATTAGTAAAAACAGGTTGAACGGGTTAGCTTGGGGATACTTGTAGCCTTCCGTGTGATATCTCGGGAGGCGATTTTGGGTCATTAAAAACTTGGTATCGGATCCTAAGGTTTTTAAGGAGTCCTAGGGAGCCTGACAAGATGCGTTGAGTAGAGTCTTGATCATCGGTGTGTAGCACGCCACATCTATGAGCAAGAGGCTACAAGACATTTTTGGAAAAAGTTGTTTCTTCTTTCAGATTCTATCATTCCTAAAGTTGTCCCTCTCATCTAATAATTTGTGCTCTTCTATTTCAGAAAATTTCCCTCCGAAGAGTGAATGCCCATAGGAATGATAATAAGCAACCCTCACCTGTTGATCCTTTGAATAAGACGGTGTCTCATGCTGAATTTCAAACAGCCTTTCAGGTGTTATCCCAAGCAGTCACCGCTAATGTTTGGGCTAATTACCAGGTCACAGTTGCTAATCAGCAGAGAGATGTTGTAGCTGCAGTTAGGATCAGTGATTTCATACAGAATAATCCACCAGAGTTTTATGGGTCCAAGAAAGGTGAAGACCCACAGTTATACCTTAAGGAGGTGATAAAGATCAGGCAGGTGATGCATGTTTCTAAGGAAAAAAGTGTTGAGTTGGCATCTTACAGGTTGAAGGACATATCTTATGAGTGGGTTTTATCATGGAGAAAAGGTAAAGGTGAAGATGTTGCTCTTATGACTTGGCAGGCATTCCAAGATGCATTCTTGGACAAGTTCTTTATACTTGAGATGAGGGAAGAAAAGATTGAGGAGTTTATAAACTTGAGGTAGGGCTCCGTGACTGTTAAGAAGTACTTCTTGAAGTTTAATCAGTTGGCTGAGTACGCTGTTGACTTGATTTTTGACACCCGAGCTAGTATGAGCAAGTTTGTGACCAATGTTTCTGGGTTAATACAGAAAAAGTGTAGGGTTGTGATGCTGCATAAGGATATGGACCTAGCTAAGTTAATGATACATGCCTAGAAGATAGAGATGGATAAGATTAGGGAGAGAGATTTAGTGAGGGGTAACAAAAGGGCTAGATCTGAGCAGCATAAGTATAGCCAACCTAGGTTACATGGAGGGAACCACCCTCAGTTTCAGAGGCAACCGTCTATACCAGCGCCTTTATCAGCTTGTTCTCTCATAACTAGAAGCAGGCAAGAGCAAAGGGGGAAATATTTTATGTCTAGGTCGTAGAACAGTGTTAGTAACAGGATTCTCCTTGTGCTATGTATGATAGGGATCATCCCGGTGAGTGTTTCGTAGATCTGAGGGGTTGTATTGATTATGGAAAGCAGGGCCATAGACTTAGAGATTGTCCTTATGCTAGACAGAGGAACAGAGATGCCCGACCTCAGGCACAAGCTACTAGTGCACCAGTTCTTATACCCTGTCCCGCCCCTGCTCAGGGAACTTCATCTAGCACTGCTGAGGGTCAGCGCCAGAACAAATTCTATGCCTTACCATCCCATCAGGATAAGGAGGACTCTCCCAATATTATTACTAGTATGCTCTGCGTCTTTTGTTTTGATGTCTATGTGTTATTAGACCTCGAGTCAAGTCTCTCTTATGTGACCCCACTTGTAGCTATGAATTTCAAAATGAGTCCTGAAAAGATTCCTGAGCCTTTCGTAGTTTCTACACTCATCGGGGAGTCAGTTGTTTCTAAATAAGTGTATAGAGATTTTCCTATTACTGTTCTTCATAGAGTCATACTTGCTGATTTGATAAAGTTAGACATGGTGGATTTTGACCTTATTCTGGGTATGGATTGGCTTCATTCTTGTTATTCATCTATGGACTGTCGTACCCGTGTGGTCAAGTTTCAGTTTCCTGATGAACCAGTGTTTGAGTGGTCCAGGAGTTTGGTACCTCCCAAGAGTCATTTTATCTCCTATCTCAAAGCTAGGAAGCTAATATCTAAAGGTTGCATCTATTACCTAGTTAGAGTCAAAGAAACTAAGTCCAAGGCTCCAACTATTCAGTCAGTCAATATTGTTAATAAGTTTCTAGATGTTTTTCTGGAAGATCTCTCAGGGGTACTTCCCAATACAGAGATAGAATTCAAGATTGACCTTTTTCCCGACACACAGCCTATTTATATACCGCCATACCGTATGGCACCTACAGAGTTTAAAGAGTTGAAAGAGAAACTCAAAGGTCTCTTAGACAAAGGTTTTATTAGGTCTATTATTTCTCCTTGGGGAGCACCTATCTTATTCGTGCAAAAGAAAGACGGTTCTTTGTGTATGTGCATTGACTACCGTCAGCTTAACAATGTCACCATCAAGAACAAGTATCCTCTTCCAAAAATTGAGGACCTGTTTGATCAGTTGCAAGGTGTAAGTTATTTCTTCAAGATAGACCTTACATCCGGCTATCATCAACATAAAGTGAGAGAATGTTATATTCCAAAGACAGCTTTCCGAACCCGCTATGGTCACTTTGAGTTTCTAGTCATGTCCTTCAGCTAACCAATGCCCCAACATCCTTTATGGACCTCATGAACCGAGTATTCAAGAAATATCTCTATATGTTTTTCATTGTCTTCATAGATGACATCCTTGTGTACTCCCGTAATGAGAATAAGCATGCGAACCACCTAAGAATTATCTTGCAAACTCTTAGAAACCACCAGTTGTTCTCCAAATTCAGCAAGTGCGAATTTTGGCTAAGGTCTGTAGCCTTTCTAGGTCATATTATTTCAACTAAGGGTATTAGAATTGATCCCCAAAAGACAAAAGCTATAAGAAATTGGGCTAGACCTATCTCTCCATCTGACATTAGAAGTTTTAGGGTCTAGTGGGCTAATACCATCACTTTGTTAAGGGTTTCTCTTCTATTGCATCTTCCATGACTTGGTTGACCTAAAAAAAGTTAAGTTCCAGTGGTCATATTCCTGTGAGAAGAGTGTTCAAGAGTTGAAGACTCGACTTACTTCAGCCCCTGTGTTGACTTTGCCTGATGGTACATATGGTTTTGTGGTGTATTGTGATGCCTCTAGATCTTGTTTGGGTTGTGTGTTGATGCAAAAAGGTAAGGTCATAGCTTATTCCTCTAGGCAGTTGAAGCCGCATAAGAAGAATTACCTAACCCATGATCTTGAGTTAGCTGCTGTGGTCTTTGCTTTGAAAATCTAGGGACACTATCTTTATGGTGTCCATGTTGATGTGTTTACTGATCATAAGAGCTTGCAGTATGTGTTTACTCAAAGAGAGTTGAATCTTAGGTAGAGAAGGTGGTTGGAATTGTTGAAAGACTATGATATAAGTGTGTTGTATCACTCGGGCAAGGCCAACGTAGTGGTGGATGCCCTTAGCAGGTTGTCTATGGGTAGTGTTGCTCATGTAGAGAAAGGTAAGAAAGAGTTAGCTCATGATGTGCATTTTCTAGCTAGATTGGGTGTTAGGCTGCTTGATTCAGCAGAGGGAAGTACTTTGGTGCAGAGTAGTTTCGAATCCTCTTTAATTTCGGAAGTGAATGAGAAGCAAGACAAGGATCCTAGTTTGGTCAGACTGAAGGAGTCAGTTCAGGACCAAAAGGTAGAGGTTTTCTCCCAAGGGGGAGATGGGGTGTTGAGAGTGCAAGGTAGATTGTGTTTTCGGTGTGTTGATGATCTAAGGCAGAGGATTATGGCTAAAGCGCATGGAACGCGGTATTTTATTCATCCCGGTACTACCAAGATGTACCGCGACTTGCGGGAAATCTATTGGTGGAATGGTATGAAGAAGGAACCAGTCTGTTGAGGGTGCTATTTGGGAGGCAGAAGCAAATATGCGAGCAAAGTACCCACACCTATTTTCCACAAGTTCAGATTAATCCGAATGTATTATTTTTCCTTAATTCTTCCCTTCTAATCTAAAGTTCAGCTATCTGCATCTATCATTGTATGAGTTCTTGCAATTTCTAAGACATTCAAGAGTTTAGAGAGATTTTGAGCTCGTTCAAGCACCTTGCTTCAGTTATGTGTACTCAGGTTTTCTGTGTTCTTAGTCTAACTAGCGAAATTCAAGGATGAATGTTTCCAAGGGGGAGATATTGTAAAACCCGAAAAAATTCCCTCATAGAATGAGCCTTAGGGCATGTCAAGTGAGGCGTAATTTCGGCCCTAAAAGATTGGGAAGTGACTTCCTAACTGAGTATTATGTTAACCATATAGAATTTCGCTAATTTCGACATTTTTCACATGGGAAATTTGATAAGCTTTCCGTCGATATAAGATTCGCCCAAATTAGATACTCGGGTAAGAAGTTATGCCTAATTTAAGTCCTAGTCGTAAAACAATATCATTTTAGTGCTTGGCGCATCGCGGAGATGGTATATTTGACAATTACAAAAATCCACTGGAATTTTGCGATAGTGGCGCATCGCGGAGGACCCCAATTTCTCAATAGTTAATTTCCAGTGGCCTAGCATGATTGGTACGGTCGTGCTAAAGTTATAGGTTCCAACTTGTACGACAACGTGATGGCTCCGTGTTACGGTGACTACCAGATTCCCATTTTTCAATTTCCAGTGAGCCACCGCGATAGTGGCGCGTCGCGGTGGCCCATGAAATCAGGTTCCTAGTTTAATTTTTCCATCTTCGTACAAAAGTTAATAAAGGCACTTTGGACTTTTTGCAAGCCTCTTAAATCATGCAAACACCAAATCAAGGTCATTTACAAGCATTCTATGAAGTTTTTCTCAAGTTCTCTCTCAACAAAAACCCTAAGTATCCAAAACCTCTTCCAAGAATCTCAAGAATCCACCATAGATTTTCTAAATTGAGTCAAGATTCAAGGTTCCCAAGTCAAGGGCTTCAACAAACCTCATTCAAGAGTACGAATAGAGTCCCAAAAGCGAGAGTTCATCCAAAGCTTCTAATTTAAGGTATGTGGGGTTTTGAACAAGGGTAATCATTTCACCCTTGTGCCCAAAGGCTTATTTAAACTACAATTTCTCAGCAATTTATGAGATTTTACATGTAGTTGAATTGGGGGGTGTCACCCATTGTTATTGGTTGCAAGCTTTTGATGTTTCCAATGAATTGAGAGTCTAATGGCATGATTTTTGCATGTTTTCTTGAGAAAATGCAGCTGGTTCTATACCCCATGATTTTAATCCTTGAGAAGTTAATAGTTGAAATGTTTGAGATATTAAAGTATATAAGTATGTTGAGATTTTGAGATATATTGCTGAAATTTCTAGATTTCTACATGGTTATGAATCTATATGCTATCTATTATACTTTTGATGAGTTTTAAGATGAGATTAAGTTATAGGTTATTAAACCCTACTTGAGACTTGCAACTTTATGAACTCTTGTGCTATAAGAACCCATGATTTGAGTATTCTGAGATTGTTGAGAAATGTTTTGACCTAATGGACATTGAGATTTGAAATCCACTTTTCTACATGAGAGTACAAATTTGATTATTGGGTTCATGGTGAACCATGATATTATTTTTAAAGTGGATTTTTACGAGATGAGCGCAGATAATCTAAAGGGAGTAGTATTTAGAACCGAGCGGGTAAGTTACTATGATTTCTTACCCCAAAACTACATACCATCGTAGGTTGGTCCTAAGGCAGAGTTTACGATTATTATTGGGCCTAAGGCCAAGTTAATATTAGACCCGAGGCTGAGTTTGTTTAGTGATCACTGGACCTAGGTTATACTCCCTGGCAAGATTATGACGTCTCTGCCCAATGTGAGGTCTCTTTCTTAGGAGGAAACAACGTTGGACTCCATGTAACTCGCATGGTTTATGTCGATTAAAAGAACCTCCCTAGACATTTAAACTTCGATATCAGTTACTTCCTTGAAAACTAAAGTATTTACCCTTCCAATGAGATATTTCCTAAAGTGAATGAAATGCCTTCAAGTATGTTTCAAAGTTATATGATTCCGTATTCCAAGTATATGAGTTCAAAAGAGTTATGAGTTCTTGAGCATTAAAGAATTTTTACTCTCCATGAGGCATATGAATGAGTTGAAAGTATTGTTTAAATTCTTTTTTATCCTATGGGTAACGAGAATGAGAGAAGATTACAAATTTCGAAGCTAAAAGTATAATGACTCATGGGATTGTGTCACATGTTCCATTTTACATGATTCATGAGCTTTGCATTTTATATTTATTCAAGCCATGTGAGTCATTACTTATTACATGTATGATTTCATTAAAGAGTATTGATGTTGTTTATATAAATGCATGCACCCCCACATACTCAGTACATTCTCAAGTGCTGATTCACATATACGTGTATGTGCTACATTGTCTTATAATGTAGTTCAGGTGCTCAGTCCCAGCCTCATTAATGAGTTTTGAGTACCTCTATCTACATTCCTACAGATGTGAGTCCTCATGGTTCAATGACCTATATTCAAACATCTCAGTATTTGAGAGACAATGTGGTTATTTCCAATTTATTTCGAGTCAGTTGGGGACCTATCCTAACTTCTCTCTAGTTCATAGATTAGTAGAGTCTCTGTTAGAATAGTTGTAAGATTGTGATTGTGTTGAGAATTCTAGTACTGTGGTCGTTTGGACCGAGTATTTTTCTTTGTACTTCCCCTTTATATGATATGACAATGCTAGTGTTTGAATTATTTCATCTTGAAATGAGTATTATTAATAGAAACAGGCTCAAAGGGTTGGCTTGGGACTACTTCTAGCCTTAAGCACCGTGTCACATCCCTGGAGGCAATTTTGGGTCGTTACATACATATTAGAAACTAGGATGGAGTATTGGTGAGACATCATGCTCCTCACAGTTTGGTTCATAAAATTCTCAACACAAATTTCACGTATAAGGGGGTGTTACAGAAAAGGCCATTTGAAAGCTTTACAGATGTGGGAATTTCACTTGTTCTTCTGCTTGGGGAGTTGGTGAGAAATTAAAAGAACAAAACTATGTCAGATTCTCTTACTTGGCATAAAAAAGTTCCTTTCTAGACTTCTTTTCTGTTGTGGAGAGCACTTAGAGGGAAGCTTTCTACTAGTGAAAAGATCATCTTATTCGAAAAGGATGCAACAAATTATTCTTATTGCTACAGATATGGGATTGACACGATAGATCATATATTTTTGGGGGGAATTTTGCTAAACATGTATGGCAATATTTTTCTTATTGGATGGGAATGGAGTATACAGTCACACCCTTGCAGAACTTGCTTATGAAATGGTGGCTGGCCAAATCAAAAAATAAAGTCCAAAAACTTATGCCTCATACTCTCCCTATCTTTATTTATTGGAATTTAAGAAAAATAGATGTGCTAGTAAGTACGGGGGAAAACCGTCAAGTGCTAGAATAGTTAAATTTTCCATCATTAAATAGGTTATCATGCTTTTATATACTGTGTATCCTTATATTCAGTGGCCTAATAGCTGGAAAAACTTAGTCTTGATGATCGAGAGCTGTCAACATGAAATAAGGGTGATACAAGTTAAATGGATAAAACCTCTTCTTCTTTGATTAAGATTAATATGGATGGTAGTGCTATTGATAATCTGGGAAAGATAGGAGTTGGTGGCATCATCAGAGATCGCACAAGTAAGTTAATATATGCTTTTGCATCTCCTCTTGGAATCAGTTCTAACAATTATACAGAAGTGCAAGCGGCTACGTTTGGTATTACTTGGTGTATTTAGCATGGTTATAGTAGGGTTATTCTTGAAGTTGATTCGAAGTTGCGTGTTATGTGGCTCAAACAGGTTATTTCACCTCCTTGGAACCTTATTTATTACATCACCGAGTTATGGGATTTGATCAAATTGCTAGATTATGTTTATTGGAAGCATGTCTATGGAGAAGCAAACTATCCAGCAAATATGCTTTCCAAGCATAACCATATGATCGACAATACAGAGAAGTATCATACTTATCATCAATTACCACATGATACTAGAGGTTATTATATGCTGGATAAGATAGGAATGATTAATTTCAGACGAAAGAAGTTGAAACGGATAAAGCAGCCTCCTTAGATTCACTTGGGTTGGATCTTCTTGCACCGGTACTCACTTGTTTCGCTTATCCCATCTCATCATCTTCATCTATGTTATTCTCATTAGTTTATAGCTTTCATGAAAAGATTAAGTTATATTTTTATTTTCTTCTTACCTTGTAAGGAGAGAGTCTCCCTTATTTATGTTTTCCTAGATTATATTGTACTGAGAGGAGTCCTCTCTTCTAGGTGCTTAGATCTAGATTTTATTTTAGTATCGGGGATGAGTCAACTGGACTTAGTAGGTTAGTTGACTTTAAACCACTATAAGTCACAGGTAAGGTCCATGTCCCCCTCTTTGTACTTTTATTTATTTTATTTATGATAAGGCTTGGGGTGTGTGGCTCAACCCCTGACCACCACGGGAGGTGAGAGCCCTGGGTAAGGTCCATTTCTAAAAAAAAAATGCTACGCAATGCTTAGGACTACAAGTAGCCCCACAACTAACCCATGATACTTACTTAGCACTGAATAAGGACATTTCATATAAACATAAGGTGAAACTTTAACTTATAAATTGAATTTCGCTTTAAATATCAATCTCAATAAAAAGGATAAACCAAACCATAACTAGAAGTCTGAATACCAAAGAAAAATCAATTGATAGGTTCTGATAAGCCTCTAACTAAATTGAAAAGCCACTGGGACAAACCCCGGCCGACTTGAAAGAAAACTAAAGTATAAACTTCTACAAATTAAATGAACATCTAAAGTAATCATAATCTTGAACCTCGAAGCATGACAAGTCACCAACTAACAAAAAATAGGAAATGATGATCGCGGCTAGTCATACTGCTGAGGAAAAAACACCAGAACCTACATTATGAAATAATATAGCCACATAGACATATATGTGGTTAGTACTTTAGTAATGTACTGAGTATGCAAGGGTGAATGAAATAAGCAAAACTGATATTGATCATAATAAAAAAAACGTGCATGCTAAGTGTAAATAAGCTCACCATGATCATGAAAGAAACTGAAAAGTAAAATTATCTTAAAATATAAATAATAAAACATAACTGATAATCTAAATTAGAATAAGCATAAATCGTAAAGTAACAAGTGAGTAAGGCTTGTGATCCAATTACACTTCTAAAATCTTCTTTAATTTTTTTACCTTAAAGTAGCACATGGGTTTATAAAGCTATAAATCAACTATGTTTCTCTCCCTTAAATCATACTCATAAAGAAACTTGTGAATTTCATATCTTATCTAAGATCATAAGATCAAAATTGAACTTCAATCATGTGTACTTTGTAACTTGAACAAGTAAACATAAACTTCTTATAAACTGGGTACATAATTCTCAAACTGTAATCATTTACTCTCTCATTGAAATTTCATGTCAAAATACCAGACAATGCATAAGATCATTTTCAAGGATGAAAACATAAGTAAACATGAAATCTTGTGCTAAATAAGTCTTAACTCATGAGGAAACATCATAATATTAAAACATAAGAAAAGTGGGTACAAACCCTAGTAAATCAATTTCTTTAAATTCAATTAAAAATCAAACTTTTGGGCACAAGGATGGAAGAATATCCTTGTTCAAACCCTACATACCCGAACTTGATGAATTTTCTTTAAAGAATGCTTGAACTTGAGCCTTGGAAGGTTGAATTTGGGAGAAGCACCCTTACTTGGAGTTCTAGAGAATTTGGGGGAGGAGATGAATTATGTATTTTGAATTATGAGGGTGGGAATAATATTTAGAATTATTGTGGAATTAATTAAGAGGTAAAAGACCATAAAGCCCTTAAAAAGAGAAAACTGAAATTTGGCTTCACTGCGCCCTTGGGCATACACACCCTCATCGTGCCACACCAAGGGTATGGCAAGCCCTTAACACAGCAACTAGCTAGCGTGACATATCCTTATCATTCTAGCCCATGGGTTTTTGCGTTAGGATGTGCTATGCCTCCATGGAATGCCCTTATCCTGCACCCTTATTGTTCTGGTGTCCCAAAATGCATTTTAAAAATTCTAAAACACTTCTTAATGGTCCCACTAACCTTTCTTATCATTATCCAACTCAGAAATTGCATTAAAACATGAAGGAACTATAGAAATAAAATTACTAAAATTTTGAGTAATACTTAAGGAAATGTAAGCAATTATCGTCAAATATATAACCCAATAGAGGTTGGAGTCAAATCCAAGAGGGAATAAGGTGTTAATTAAGTTGTATGAAGTTTAAATGACGATCAGTCAACAATTTCCATGGAATAGGGGGATGTATTGAAAAGTGAATAAATAATTATTTTTATGTCAAACTGTAAATGTTAATTTTGCAACATAACAATCAACAGGAGAAAGAAAAATAGGATTATGTTCACCTTGGTATTTCATCTCTTCCGGTTCATGTAAAATATGACTTTGCAATTATAAAGAAATCGATTTCAATTCTCCACCTAAGTGGTTTTCAAGCTATGAAGATGGTTTCCACTTTAATTCTTTTGAAATTAAAGTGATGAGGTACTAATTCAGTTTAATCCTTAAGTGAAACACCCCGGATATTGGCCCTTTAAAATTTCTTGAGCTTTGGGCTCACAGCCTTGGTTACGATAGGACCTGCGGAGTCGTAGGGTGTCTTGATGACACGTTGGGATAAGTCGTTCCCAAATCAGTAAGGTTGAGGCTTGATTCTTCTCTAAGTATGAGTGGCTCATTAAAAGTCGTAAGAGTATGTCACAAGTCGTTAGGTAAAACCGTAGGGTGTCCAGCATATGTCCCAATTTTTCTGTGTTGACTACGGCTGGACCCTACGAGTCATAGGATCTCATTATGAATGGGTTAGTTGAGTTGTAAGGATAATAGTGTAGGGTTCCTTGGTGGTACTACCTTAGGTACTACTCATGGTGATGAGCCGTGTCTTATAGTTACGAGTCAAGGGATCAACACATAAACTAAGGCAACCCTTCTTCAGTTCTAAGTTGAGGGCACTCTGGACATTTCTAACTTTAACCCTTTGGACCGCACGACTTAAGGACTTCCTTAGGACTTCATTATCACATCATTCCCAATAAAACACTTCCAAATTCTCTCTCAAACTCTCTTTTCAAGTTAAGGTAAAGGTTTCAAGAGGTTAATCCATTAGGGCTCTCAAAGATGGTTTCTCTCCGCATATCTTACTAGTTCAGGCATGTTACTCTTCCCTCATTATTAATTTTGTAAAATCATGTGATTTAAAGTATTGTTCATGAGATTATTGTATTGGTTTGAAAACAAAAGGTTGGGGTTTTTTGAATGTTATGAATTGAATAATGTATCTTATGCTTTATATATATTATTTTCATGCTTTTAATATGGATTTGAACATGTGGATGCATGGTTATGGTGAATGAACTAGGGAACTATGATATTTCCAAACTTGTGGCTTTTAAAGT
Organism: Capsicum baccatum var. pendulum; assembly: GCA_030864225.1. Classification (NCBI taxonomy): domain Eukaryota; kingdom Viridiplantae; phylum Streptophyta; class Magnoliopsida; order Solanales; family Solanaceae; genus Capsicum; species Capsicum baccatum. The sequence goes on from CM061561.1 coordinate 37,595,972, forward strand.
GGTTATAACCCCAACCCCTTAATGTAAAATTGGTTTAATTATGAGAACTGTGGAAATTTGTAAAATTAAACTAGTTTTGAACTATTGCATGACATAAAGAAGTACTTAAAATACAATAGTATAATTTAATTAACAAAGGGAGTCGGTGTTCCCCAATGTGTATTGATGAACAAAGGGAGTTGTTTTTCCCAAGTTAATGGAAATTATTTTGGCATGATGTGTTACCTTACAAGTGTAGTTGGCATAAAGATACCAACAATGTATGCCTAAAGTGTATTGAGGTTCATTGAATGGGAATGTGTGATAATTATTTTAATTGGGCTCTAATAAGAGTTGTGTAGCTGAGTCGTGAAAGTGGAGGTTCAAGTGACCAATATTGAAAACCGTGTTTGTTGATGCGGGGGTCAAAGTGACAAGGGAGGTTCGAGTCCCCCTTATTGTTATTTCATGATTAGGGAAGTTCGAGTCCCCCGTAAGTCATTATATGATCGGGTGCTTAAGTAACCTTGGTATATGTTGGAGGGTTTGAGTCCCCCATTTACATATTTATGAGATTATTCTCTGTTTTGTGCGGCTACACGCTCTGGAGCCCGATTAGGGCATGAGAGCTGGGGACCATATATCCCGTAGGTACTATTATATGACAGTTGAGCTACATAATTCAGGCTAAAGTTTTGAAAAACATGTTAAGCGTTGTTCCCTATCCCGGCATGTGATATATATTTATGTATATCCATTTGATTATGTGTGTTGTCTTTTGAATGGATTTAAACTGTTGATCATATCATTATGTTATCTTTATCCCCGAGTTACATGCTAGCGTTCACCCCGCTAACTGCCTTCGTATATTGTATCCCCAAAGAATGTAGAAATTGGTCATACTTCCACACCTCCTGCTCAGTGACTAGGTGATTCGGGGACAACCATTAAGTCTGACTGAAGTGGTGAGCTTCCATCTTCGGAGGAATCCATTTCATGCTATGATTTTCTTTACGACTTTACTATTCCTTTGGTCATGATTTTGGCTATGGTCGGGGGCGTGTCCCAACTAGATATTTTTTTTATTTTAATTAGAGGCTTTTTTTGAACTACTGTGGGCATGGAGGGTGTCGATATTGGTAGTAGTATTAGTATTGGTATTGACATTGATACTGGTGTTGGTTGGTTTTTGTTATAGACTTATTTTAATATTTTTAAAATGATATTCCCTTATCTTGTTATATGTTCGAAATTTAGCCAAACTTGGGGTATGGTGTTCTTAGTTTTGTTAGCTGTACAGGGTGAACTCCGATCCCCGTGGGATTTGAGATACCTGTCACGGCCAGACCCTGGTTCGGGTCATGATGTTAAGAGACTAATCTTGTTAAAGCATTAATATTTATTCAGGGGCTAGAAACTCTGAATTCTTGTTTCTACAACCTTTTTCTGATATTAACTTCTTTACCCAAGCAAGTTAAGTTCTAGGACTTGTTCTAACGTTTGCAACTATTAGAAATTCATTAAACTGAAGGGAATAACAATATAATCATAATGTTAGTACTAGTTCAACAACACATAAACCCTAGAAGTAATTTTCCACCAAGGATACCACAACCCTAGCTATAGGGTTTTTAGCCAATCACGAGTCATGACAAGAATAGAGATGAAACAACTAAATTTCATAATATAAGGATTAAAACTCATAAAGTAGAAATTCAGAATTTAAATCTATGATCCAAGCCAAAAATCTTGTGTTCATGCACTATGAAAGTCGTTTCTCAGAGCAAAGAGGCGTTACAAAATATCCAAGTATAGGAGATGTCTATTCTAAATCCTAGACTAAATATTTATAGGCTCCAAAAAATTGGAAATTTAAAATTCAAATTTGAGTTGATCTTTCATCCTTGATGGGTTGTTGGAGGATTGATGGTTCATCTCCTGAACCATCACCAGACGCCAAATTAGGTTACATTCTGTTTATGAGCTGATCATTATAGCGAAGGTCTATCGGGGACTTGATGGTTCGTCAACTGGGACGTCGTCTGATTCCACCCCTTGAGTGATTTTGTTTCTGTGCGACGTCATGGGTGACGATCCGTCGAGGACTTGATGGCCAGCCAGTTGGATCTCACCCAGCTTTAGCTTCTTATCTTTTTGTGCAGCTTGACGAAAGGTGCGTCGGCCAGTCAAGGTACCGATGGTCCATAAAATACAACGTCGTAATATACTTGCAGCACAAAGTTTCTCCCTTTTCTACTTTTGGGCTCGATTCCTGAAAATAAACACAAAACATATTAAAAATACCAACGATTGCTTGAAAACATGCAATTATCCTTAGCTAAAGATGCAAAATATACCATCATAAGTTGGAACATCATTAATGATTTGTTTTCTATTGTAAATCCAAATTTGCTAAAGTTTTGCAAACAAAAAAAAAAAACAGAATGAAAGAATTCATCCTTACAAACCCCACTCTCACAGATCCCACTCTTATTCACTCGATAAAATTTGGAGGCCTAAAGCCATTTTTAATTAGAACTATGTATATTTTTGTACATACTTTTTATTTACAGTGTTGTATCAAAATCTTTTGACTTTACAGTAGTGTTTCCTATATTTATATTGAAAATGATTAACTCAAGTTAATACGATGCTGGTTATTTATTCACAATACAATCTATTGGATGATATTGTATCAACTTTTAATTATTAATATGAAGATGTGATTAATTTAATTCAAAATTTTAAAATATAAAGAGTAGACAGTTTTTTTTACAGTATCTTTGATCTAAATTTTATGTTATTTAATTGAAAATAAAATTACTATAGACTCATTGAAACACATCCATGATAGACTAATTGAAAATATTACTAAATATTTCATTTTCTATATTAGACATCAAACAACTACTCAAAAGCTTAAAAGCTTATTATTCATTTGATTTCGTAAGTCAGTCTTTATCTTCATGGCCGAGAAAACTTTCTCAACATTTAGATACAATACAACTTTTCTTTTGAAGAATCTATATTTATATTTATATCTATCTATACAATATTAAAAGTGTGAAGGACCTTAGAAATGTTTTTTGGATTTTTTGCCCTTCATTAAAAATTTTTGCTTCATACAAAATTATTTTTTTACTATTTTTCTAATGTTTAAGAATTAAAAATTAATTAAATATTTAGGTGTGGAGGACGCGGATTAGGGTAGAGGGTTAGAGGTGGGAGCGCGGAGGTAGTAATAGGGGAGTGCTCCTTTGGGTCTGGAGTTTCTGGTTCGTAGTGTTGTGGCTGTAGTTTGGGGCTAGTGGTGTTGGTTTTTTTGCATCCCGTACTAGTTTATTATACACTTATTTTTGCGTTTGTTATATTGTTAGTTTGTTGTGTACCATACTAGTTTATATGTGTTTACTTTTTATATTTGTTATACTGTTATTGGTCCTAAGCCGGGGGTCTATCAGAAACAGCCTCTCTACTTCTCTTGAGGTAGTGGTATGGTATGCGTACACTCTACCCTCCCCAGACCCCACTAGGTGGGAACACACTGGGTATGTTGTTGTTGTTGTTGTAGTTTAAGAAATCTAAAACAACTAAATATGATTTTAAGAAGATTTGAAAAAACTAGAAATAAATATAAAAGCGTTCGAATAAGAAAAATTTTATAAATATTAAAATTTTAAAAGTTTTAAATACGTAAAAGAATATGTAATTAATCAAAGATTACACGCGCGAAGTACGTACGGTTAAACTAGTGAAGCTAAAAGTATTAAAATGACTTGACTCGGATTCGAATTCTTGAATAATTTGATGCTATTTACCAACAAGCCAACAAAACTTTTGACGCAAGGCAGTCACTTTTGTTATATCACTAGATATCGAGGGGCTCGTGTCAATATACGTTATTTTTTATCTCAGTTTACGTGATATAAATAGAATTAAGATAATCAATCATAGTTTTAATATATTTTAAGTTATTCACTATTGTAATTTATAATATTTTTTATGTAAATTTTAAATAATATATGTTACTTTCGTTGTCCAAACTTTTGTGGCATTGATAGTTAATTATATTTTAAAAATAATTTAAGTTTTTAATTATTGTGATTTATAATACTTTTTTGTATATTCCAATTTAAGTGACACTAGTATAATTTTGAGAGTCAACCGAATATTTTATATCTTTTAAATTTTTTAAATTGTTAATTATTGTGATCTATAGTACTTTTACGTATTTCTTTGGAGTATATAACAGATTATTTTTTAAAAATATATTTTATGTTGTCAAATTGTAATTTATAATACTTTTCATATAATTTTCAAATAATATATGTTACTTTCATGTTCAAACTTTTGCAACGTTGATAGTCAATTATATTTTAAAATAATTTAAGTTTTTAATTATTATGATTTATAATACTTTTTGTTCTATTTTAATTTAAGTGGCAATGATATAATTTCGAGAGTCAGCCAAATATTTTATATCTTTTAAATTTTCTAATTTACTAATTATTGCGATTTACAGAAATTTTTTCATATTTTTTGGAAATATATAACAAATGAATTTTTTTTAGATATTTTAAATTGTTAACAATTGTAATTTAGAATACTTTTTATGTAATTTCAAACAATATATGTTACTCTCCTTGTTCAAACTTTTGTGACATTATTAGTCAATTATATTTTTAAAATAATTGAAACTTTTAATTATTGTGATTTATAATACTTTTTTCTTCTATTCCAATTTAAGTGGTACAATTTTTAGATGTCTATAATAATTAATTAGGTGAGATGTAATAAAATCATGATTGATGTAGCGAAGCAGACATGTCTTAAATGGCTTATAATAATTAATTAGAAGTGATATAACAAAATTACAATAGAATATACTTGTAAAAAAAAATTAAGTGGTTCTAATATAAGACATCAAGTAAATTTAAAACATCAAGAGTTAATTTATCATTTTATATCTATTTTAGATTTTTATTAAATATTATGAATTTTTAATACTTAGATGACTTATAATAAAAAATTAGGGTGATATTGTAAAATTATTGTTGAAGCAACTGATGGAGACATACCATAAATGCGTATTTCATTCTTTATCAAATATTATTAATTTTTTTACTACGTAGATAACTTATAATAGTTAATTAGAAAAACATTATGATTGAAGAAACTGAAGCAAACATATTATAAATATCTATTTTATATTTTTTAATTAAATATTATTAATTTTTTAATATATAAATAACTTATAATGATTAATTATAAATAATATAATAATTTGGTTGGAAATAGGCACGACGATGAAGAAGTGTCTGCTTTTTCACACTTATATATAGTAGTGGTATTAATGCACCTACTCGGTGTGCATGTTGTTTTTATTACATAGAAAGGTTAAACAAATGTGCATCCACCCTGAGTTAGATAGGGGTTTTGGCCACAGGTGACAAAAGAGTTTTTAAATGAGGTGTAGGTGTCACAATTCTTAATTATTAGGTGGAGGTGACAATTACTTTATTATGGATTAAGAAAGTTGGAAAAGTTTAAAAATAACCCACAAGTTTTTAAATTTATACTTTAATCCAAATGTTAGCCTATATAACAGAAAATGGAGGGAAAAAAAGGAGTCTTTCTCTCTCTTCTCACCCTTTGTTGATTTCTCTCTCTTAGCAATTTTTGTTGTTCATTGTTGTTGCTGCTTCATTCATCATCTTCTACTTCATTATGATCATCTTCTACTTCATTATCATATTCATCTTGTTCTTGTTGACCATTTGTTGTTGTTGTTGTTACCGCTACTGTTTCTATTTGACCAATTTCTTCGGTCAAATTTTGTTTCTAACATCACTTTCCACTTTGGCATTACTTCATAGGAGACGTTGGTAAGTCAAATTATGATTTTTAGTTTAATTTGTCATCTGGGTAACTGCTATTGTGTTGTTGTTCTCCAACAATGGATAGAACCCAATCATGAATCCAACATAAAATCCATCTATTTAAACAGATAATTCATCTGTTACGATAGATGAGACATCTGTTTCAAAGGAAGACTGATATGTTAGATTTATGTTTAAATAGATGGCTCATCTGTTGCAAGATTTGACATATATCTTCCAACAGATTAGTTACCTATTGTAACAGAACTTGAACATGATTCCAACATAGGTCACAACAGATTAATAACTTATTGCATCAGGTAAGTCAGCTGTTGCAACAGGTGAATTATCTGTTGTAACTGTCACTCATCTGTTGGAATCAGCTACAAAGGTGATTTAGTTATAACATCAATTCCAATAGGCGATTCATTTGTTGCAACAGATATTCAGACCCGTAACATGAATCCCAACAGGTAAGAATTTGTTGCGACTCATCACTTACCTGTTGCAACAGATAACACATCTGTTGGGATTCATTCACTGCACTATGAAATCATTATCAACATTTTTTAACAAATGACTTTATTTAGGTACCACTAATGGAGGGATTAATAACAATAGGTGTGGATTGTCATGGTCATTGGATCGAGAAGAGGAATCATATTTATGGCGTTGGAAGGAGGGTGAAATGCTAGAGATGATAGCTTTGACAGTCCAAAGTGATGTTTCGTATGATGATTTTGTGAACTTAATCATCAGCTTTTGTGGACTGAATTGTCAACCGGAAAAATTCGCCATCAGCTACATACACAGCTTGTTTGAAAATCAGAGGGTACTGCCTTTCAAGATAACCGATCAGGTTCGGTTGTGTTCTTATATAAGTGATTCAACCAGGCTGGTGTTAAGAGTGTACATAGTTGAAAAGACGAGAGAGAATGAGAACCAAAATGTAGAAGAAGAAGAAGAAGAAGAAGAAAAAAAAAAAAGACTTCTTTGATGATAGGTTGGATGATCTAGACATGAATATTCCAGATGATGATCAAACACCTACTCCCATTGATTGCGACCAATATGATGTGTAGTTCTTCTCAATTGACACAATCTGGAAATCTTCAAGACGATGGGATCGGCTTTTTTATTGGAACGTCATTCAAGGACAAGAATGAACTATCTAACACTTTGTTTATTTCTTGCGTGAAAAAATATTTTAGAATAAAGAAGGTGATTAATTCGAGCAGTGTCTTTTGCTTCAAATGTGCTAATTCAAACTGTAGGTGGTGGTTGAAAGTGGTGAAGTACGTAAGTTTTGATAGATTCGCATTCATACATATGAAAAGCATCACACATGTGGTTCGGAGCACATCTCGAGCCAAAACCTCACTCCACGACAAAGGTCCTCGGTGAATATTTAAGGAGTAGTTTCCCCGATGGGAAAGGCCTTTCAACAAGACTTATGGACAATCAAATCCTTATGTATTGGGGTGTACTGGTCAGTTATTAGAAGATATATACGGCCATAGGGATTGCCAGGGACCTGGTTCGGGGAATACTCGAGCATGGGTATGAAGTCTTGGATACTTACCATTACATGATTGAGCCCACAAATCCCTGAAGTAAGACGACATTGCATCTGGATGAAAACAGAAGGTTCAAGTGCTTTTTTGTATCCTATGGTGCTTGGATTCAAGGTTTTTGACATTTGAAAAAAGGCATAGCCGTCGATGGTACCTTCTTGAGGAGCAGGTATAATGGAGTTCTGCTAGCGGCGGTGGCACAGGATGCAGAGAATCATATTTTTCCTATCGCTTTTTATGTAGAGGACAAGGAATGTGATGCCTCTTATGAATTTCTTTTGAACAACTGTGACGCTGCGTCGAAGATACCGAAGAGTTGTGTTTTGTATCGGATAGGCATCCAAGTATTCCAAAAATGGGTTCACTTTTCTTCACTTCAGCTTACTTTGGTTGTTGTATTAGGCGTCTTGGAGAGAACATTCGAAACAACTATCACAACGAAAGGGTCGTCACCCTTTTTTATAGAGCAGCTAAAGCATATAGTAGAGAGGAGTTTTTAGACCATTTCAATCAAATAGCGGATGTGAATCCCAAGGTAGCAGAATTTCTTGCACGTGTCAGTTTCGAGAGATGGAGCTGGGCATTCTGTCCAGCAAATAGGTACATTCTTATGAATTTAATGTCTTGTTTGATTTACAAGTTTAGTTTGATGTCATACTAAGTGATTCTTTTTCATAGGTACAATATTATGACATCAAACATAGCTGAATTGGTGAATTCATTGTTTGGCGATGAAAGAGAATTTTCCATCAAGGCTATGTTTGAAAAAATAAGCGAGAAATATAGCGATTTTTTTAACGAAAGGCGTGTGCAGTTCAAGTGCCCAGAAAAAAGAACCCGATTTGTTCTCAAAATCGAAAAAAATATCAACGAACATCAGTTTGGGGAATAGGTTATTCTCTCATAAAATAGCAAATTACAAATTTCGTATTACCGATCATGGTGATGCTGCCACGGTCAATCTTCAAACAAGATCTTGTACGTGTAGAGTTTTTCACTTGGACAAAATACCTTGTCCATATGTTTGGCAGCCCTTCGAGCTCAATACGACCATAAATATGGACCTGAAGTTTACGATCACTCCTCTCAATATTATTCGGTGGAAAAATATGAAATGGCATATAGTGGGCATATTACTCTGGTGCCTTCCGAAAAAATCTTGGGTTGTTCCAGTAGAACTTATGGGGATATTAATACCTCCTCCATATATTGACCTGAGCACTATCAAACCAGGAAGAAAGCCATATAAAAAGAGGTGTGGAGTTGTAGAATCATTTTCATCAAGAAGAAATAAGTGCTCTATATATAAGTGCACTGGCCACAAAAGAACTACATGTCCAAATCATAATCCACCATGATCGTTGTAATATCAGAAACTTGTGTTGTTGTTTGTTTGTTTGTTTGTTGTGGACTTTTATATATTTAACTTATTGTTGTGAACCTAATGTTATCATTTATTATATATAAAATGTCTTTTTTTAAAATAACTTGTGAATCAATAAAATGAGGCAAAACATGAACTCAAATAATACAGTAGACCACAATTACTCTCAACAGTTGCTCCTATTTAGAAGATTTGAGTTAGATGTTATGTATGTATTTTATTCTCTCATGTATTGATTAGTGATAGTTGAATTTGCATTCCAGTTATCTATAGTCAGTATAGTAGAGGTTTCACAGATGTTAGTTAGAGCCAGTTATGTATTTTGCAAACAACTGGAATGCTTTCCTCCAACAGATGAAAATCTGTCGAAACAGATGGATAATTTGTTGAAATCCAACAGATGACCAATCGGTTCCAACTATTGTTACTGGATTAAACATTTCCTCCAACTGTCGACATGTTAACATGTATTAGATTAGAAGAAAACAGAATGAAAATTGAATAAGAATTAAAACGCCAAAGTCTGACTAAAAGTAAATTTTTCATTAAATGAAAAATAAAATACATTAGGTATAGATCCAATATAGAAAAATCAAAATACATATGCTAAAAGAAAAAACACATTCTAATTATTATTATTATCATCATCATTAATGACAACCGGTCAATCAACTCGCAGCAGTAGGGCTCTCATCAGCCTCTACATCACTCTAAACATTGTCGCTGTCACAGTGACCAACTCGCTCTGTAGGTCATTAACCTGCCTTTGAAGTTTCTGTACTGTGTTGCGTAGAATAGAAATGTCTGAAAAAGGATCAGCCATATCTAGAACATGCATGAATTTACAAATGTAAAGAAAAATATTCACAATGTAATACAACGTATACAACCAACTGGTAAAATTTACGCTAGAAAAAAGCTTACCTCAATGAGAAAGGAATATGCTCTTTGAAGAGAAGTGGTTGAAGATGTCACATGAAAGAAAAAAATGCAAGAAATAAATAGATTTGAATGAAGATTGAAGGACCTATAATATAATCTGGACGTGCCAGGCCAAAAGGCAGGACTGTTCAGCTCCATTGTATTAATTACATTCAAACTAGTGGCATTTTGTTTTCTATGAAAAGTTATGACTTTTTCTTTTACATTAATTACTTCTTACCTTTTCATAGCGGTTTGAGACTTGATAAAAGCCGTTATTATTGATCTGTTGCAATAGATCATCCAGTATTTTTAATAGATTTAGCATCTGTTGCAACAGATGGACGGATTGAATGTGTAATAGACGGTTGTCAAAACAGATTTACCATCTGTTGCAAAAGATGGTTTGTATATGCAACAAATAAGATATTTGATGCAACTTATGTATTATCTGTTGGAATAGATGGACAGTATGTATAAGTTGGAGGAGATGTTTTGATATCTTCTGACAACTGATTCATTAGTTTTAGTTTCAACAGATGGAGTATTCAATTCATTAGCTGTTTTGAATGTGTGAGATAAAAATTCTTCACCTCTTTTTAATAGTCCCTCCGTTATGTATTAGTTGGGCCCATGGGCTTGACACACCAATTAATAAAAATATAAATTAGGTGATTGTTTTACCAAATTGGCCTTATTAGTTATGATTAGAAAGTATAAATGTGAATAATATACTTTATGTAGTCATTTAATAATAGGGGTAATCTTGAAAGAATATAATAAAATTCTCTTGATTTTATAAATAGGAAAACTAATTTGAAACAAACATATTTATAAAGAAGTAATCACATGCGTGCAGATTAATAAAAAAAAAGTCAGGTCTATCGCAACAGATTTACCATCTGTTGCAACATATATATTATCTGTTATGACAGATAGACGATATGTTTGGAGGAGATGTTTTGATTTCTTCCAACACCTGATTCGTCAGTTGCAACAGATAGAGATTTCAATTCATCAGTTGTTTTGAATGTGTTAAGATAAAATGTCACGACTCTTCACACCTCCATTTTAACAGTCATCACATTCGTGCAGATGAATAAACAACACTGGCATGTCCTGATGGGGTAGGAAGAATAAGATGTGTGCAATGGATCCCATTTTCATGCATGTGAGTTATGTATATTATTGATCAGGCTACCGTGAAGACACATAAAGTGCAATGATTTTGTGAATGCAGTTTTTTACCAATGATTAGACACTAATCCTTCAAACAAGATACTGAATTGTACAGTTCAATGCCCCGTTATAATTTAATGACATAATTCATGCACATGTTTTTATGTCAAGTTTGGGGAAGGGTTTAAATTTTTGGCGGCAGTGTAAATATCCAATAGTGATTGGACCGGTTTTAATGGCACAATGGACTTCTTGAAAGGCCTCTGAAGCCTCGCAATGCAGTAAACAGCGATAGAACCAATAGAAATTCCCGTGGTCCAAATTTATATGGATGGATTGGTGGAGGAGACTATTATACAGTAAAAGGTGTTTGGGAGAAAACCTATGTGGGAAGAGAGAGGTTGAGAAGACCATATATCATCTTAGTACTTGTTTAAGAGGATACACAGGGTCAATTCCTCTTGACCATTCTTATTTTTCTTCAACGACTGATGGATTTTCATTTTTGGAGACACTTTCACATTTGTATCTCATCCAATTTTTTCATTTTTCATGTCAATTTCATAAGTTAATTTTGCTATAATTTCCTTCCGACCCTATGTATCCTCTTAAACAAGTACTAAGATGATATATGGCCTTCTCAACCTCCCTCTTCCCGCACAGGTTTTCTCCCAAACACCTTCTGTTGTATAATAGTCTTCTCCAATAACCCATCCATATAAATTTGGACCAGGGAAATTTCTATTAGATCCATCATTGTTTGTTGCAGTGCGAGGCTTCAAAGACCTTTCAACAAGTCCATTACGCCATTAAAACCAGTCCAATCACTATTGGATATTTACACTGCCGAAAAAAACTTGAACCCTTCCCCAAACTTGACACAAAAATATTAGCATAAACCATCATTAAATTATAATGGGATATCGACACCACCGTCTTGGTCCCTCAGCCTTACCAGTTCGAACTTAAAAATCTTAACTGTAAAATTCCATATCTTGTTTGAAGAATTAATGCCTAATAGGTAAAGAACAAACATTCACAAAATCATTTTACTGGATGTGTGTTTTCATGATAGGTTTATCAGTAATACATACCTCCCACATATGAAGTGGTTCTATCTACAAGCAGCTTATTCCTCTGAACCCATCTTTACTCTAGCCTTTAATGCTGGACGGGCAAAAGTGGATCAAATTTTACTTCTTTTTGTTAACAAACAAGAGAAATACATTTAATGTCAAACAAGAGAAGAACAAAAAGAACATTACAAAAGGGTAACACAAAATTGAGTGAATCAACAGATGACCAATATGATGCAACAGATTACCCATCTATTCAACCGATGAGGCATCGTTTGCAAAAGATGGATGACATGTTACAACAGATGGGCCATCTGTTGGAATAAATCAACCAGCCTTGGTACTGGTTTGATTTCTTTAAAAAGTTTCTCAGTCTGTTCCAACAGCTGATTCATCAGTTGCAACGGTTGAGGAAACTATTGCAACACCACCACCAACAGCATCAACAACAAAGAAACAAACAAAAAAACACCATATGTTCCAACACCATCCACAACACAAATATCACATGTTCCAACACAACCACCACCCCCAACAACAGCACCACCAAAGTACCAAACAAAAGACAAAAAAACTATACTGATAACAACACTTTTTAATTTCTCCCAACAGATGACTTTTTTGCATATTTTAATAAAAACAACGGTTCGTTTATTCAAGACTTAAAAGTCAACTTTCCTTCAATTTTCTCAATAAATAGAAAACTGGTAATGGGTAAATCATTGATAGCAACAGATGTAAATAACTAATTTAAATGACATACAAAGAAGAAGATGAGATGAAAAGAGCAACTTTGAACCATACCTGCAATGTCAAAAAAGCAAATGGATCAGAACATCCAGTTCAGTTGAGAAAAGATATTGATTGGTTGAGATACCAAAGGATCCTCATCCGAAAGACGAGAGAAAAGAGAGAAAAAAAAGGAAACAACAAAGATAATTGAGAATAAAGAATAAAGAAGAGTTATGAGTTGAGTCTAGTCTAGACTACTTTATGGTTGAAGGAGAGAGAGTTCTAGAAATGGGGGTTTTAAATATTCATTAATAACTTTTGAGGGGCACGAGGAGATGGTGACATTGAAAAGACCAGATAAGACTACTCACTCAGGAGATTTTTGACTTATCAAAGTTGTACCGGGTAATATTTTTTACCGCCTTAGTATTTTAACTATTTTATCTCGGATAGGAAATACCTAAATTGCTTTATAAAAAATGATCAAAAAACATTTAAGTGCAATAGATGACTTAATTTGTTTGATAGTTTACAGCAGATTCATGATCTGTCATAACAAATGACGTAATCTATTTGATAGTTTACAACAGATGCGTAATATGTTGCAATATATTACCTAATTTGTTTGATTTGATCCAACAGAAAAGACATATGTTGCAATATGTTGAACATTTGTTTATATATAATTTCAATTGAGTTCATATGTTAGACTAAAACCTTAATTGAATGTGAGTTCTCATAGGGTCAAATACAACTTTAATTGAGTCTTTTGGCAATTTCATGATGAGACGGTACTGCGTTCCTCCGACCAGAGTCATCGATCGATAACTCTGAGACGAGCCAATTCTTACTACCTCATATGTTAGACTAATACCTTAATTGATTAATCTAGGACTAGGGTACTAATACCTTGATTGAATAATTTAGGACTAGGGGTGAGTTCTCATAAGGTCAACTATAACAGCAATTGAGTCTTTTGGTAATTGCATGATGAGACAGTACTGCGTTCCTCTCGACTAGAGTCATCGATCGATAACTCTGAGTCGAACCAATTCTCACTACCTCATATGTTAGACTAATACCATAACTGATTATTCTAGGACTAGGGTACTAATACCCTAATTAAATATAGGGTCAACTACAACTTTAATTGAGTATTTTGTCAATTGCATGAGGAACAGTAATGCGTTCCTCCCGACCAGAGTCGACGATCGATCACTCTGAGCCGAACCGATTCTTACTACCTTATATGCTAGACTAATACCGTAATTAATTGATCTAGGACTATGGGTGAGTTCTCATAATGTCAACTATAATAGATGACAATGCCTATTTGATAATTTATTGCAATATATGACTCAATCCATTTGATAATTTACAAAAGATAGGTAATTTGTTGCAATAGATGACTTAATCTATTTGATAGTTTACAATAGATTCATGATTTTTTGCATCAAATGCCTTAATCTGTATGATAGTTTATAACAGATGTGTAATATGTTACAACAGATTAATAATCTATTTGATCAAACAGAAAAGATATCTGTTGCAACAGGTTGAACATTTGTTTATATATATTTCAATTGAGTTCATATGTTAGACGAATACCTTAATTGAATGTGAGTTCTCATAGGGTCAACTACAACTTTAATTGAGTCTTTTGCCAATTGCATAATGAAACGGTACTGTGTTTCTCCCGACCAGAGTCGGCAATCGATCACTCTGAGCCAAACCGATTCTTACTACCTCATATGTTAGACTAATACCTTAATTGATTAATCTAGGACTAGGGTACTAATACCTTGATCGAATAATATAGGACTAGAGGTGAGTTCTCATAGGGTAAACTATCAATTAATCTAGGACTAGGGGTGAGTTCTCATAGGGTCAGACAGAACAGATGGTAGTGCCTATTTGATGATTTACAACATATGGGTAATCTGTTGTGACATATGACAATCCATTTGATAATTTACAACATATAGGTAATCTGTCGCAATAGATGACATAATCTGTTTGATAAATTACATCATATTCGTAATCTGTTATTACCTAATCTGATTGATAATTTACAACAGATGAGAAATCTGACACAACATGTTGAACATTTGTTATTTACAATTTCAATTGAGTTATGTTAGACTCCTAAATTAATTAATCTAAGACCAAGGGTGAGTTTTCATAGGGTCACCTCCTAGAGTACTCGGTCAACTACAATTTCAATTTTTTTTATATTATTTTAAAAATAACGCATATAATTTATGATTTTAAAAATAATTAAGATCATTTCAGACCAAATTAACATTTTCAAAACTAATTTTCATTCTTTTTCCAAAATGCAAATCAACCCATAAAAAACGTTTAATCATTTCAAATCCCGAGGTCTGGCTCTTTCTTTCTCATTTTCACTCAACAATATAGTACAAATGACTACTTAACAAATTTTCTCAACCCTCTACAAAAGATTGCTTTTCTTCTTATTTTTGACCACATAGGTGTTATTTTTGACATCATTCTTGCTTGTATCAGTCATTTTCTTTGTCTTCGTAGGCAACAGAGTTCGAGAAGAGCTCTATATTTGTTTTGTTTTTTTCTAAAAAATAAGGGCTTTTAAGTTAATGATGAAAAATAAAACTTTTAGTTGTAGTATCTTCGAGAATAGGTTTACAATTTTGAGTTTTGATGGTAAAATCATAGGAAGAACTCGAGAAATCCCTAGTTTCCATAGTAGTGTTTCATTGACTATCGTGGTATAGTTGGATGGTGTTGGTGGTGGTGGTGGTGTTTGTGTTCATCATGGTGGCACTGGTGGTAGCATTGGTTGGTGGTATTTATGGTGGTGTCGGTATTCATGGTGTTTGTTTGTTTGTTGACATTGTTTAGTGGTATTTGTGGTGGTGGTTGTTGGTGTGTCGGTATTTGTGGTGTTCGTAATGTATTTTTAAAAATCTATGCATACATCAACTGTAATGTAATTTTTATTTTTCTTTGTCTGTAGGTAAAATATGTCTCCTAAAAGAAAAGAAAGTGAAAGTGGATCAATGTCTGACCACTCAAAAAAAGGCTATAGTACAAAGGGATTTGGAGGAGTTTCCTGAACAATCTCAGTTAGGGAAAAGTAAAGCTGAGGAGATATGTGAAAACAACATTGAGGGAGGTGGACAAGGGTCTGTAGATGGTGATGAAGAAAATAAATGTGAGAAAGAAGAGGAATTGGAGAGTCAAAAAGAGAAAGAGGATGATCATCAATATGATGATAATGGATCACCGATGGTGCATAAGTTAATATCGGCATCCCAGCATGATCCTGTCAAAACTTTTAGTATTGACAGGTTTGAAGTTGTGATGCCGATAAATGACCCAGAAGGAAAATAACTAACTGGTCAAATTGTACTTAAATGTCAGATGGGGAAAATTTTTGAACATTTTATGAAAATTATGAAGAACGAAAACATAGGCGGACTTTTTAAGAAGAACTTCTTTGAATGCTTTCTTGAGCTGCCCGAAGACCCCTCTGACGATGGTATATGGATTTCTCAAGCGCAGGATTAAGTACACGGGGGATGATAAAGATCCGGAGGAGGGTTCAAAAAGAAGATAGATGAAATCTGGATCAACTATTGTGGCATGCCTATTTTTTTGGCTTGTAAGAGTTTGTCATAGTGACGGTCCTGAGATGCCATCGTCCAGAAAGACCACCACCCCAAAAAAGATCCAAGGCAAGAAAATGCAAAGGAAAAATAGATGGGTTGTTTGACATTGCTCGACGTGGCTACAAAGCATCAAATTTGTTGACAGATCTCGAGGATAAAACCATACCAGAGCAGTACAGTGAGAAATTATGCTTAGTTTGGTTTGACCATTTGGTTATATTGGCGCGTGCTGAGGATTTTGATAAATTCATTAATCATCCCTGGGGATATGACAGCTTCTACTTGACTGTCCAATATTTACTTACAAAGCTATTGTCAAGGACGACCATATTATACGGCTTTCCTTGGGCTTTCATGGTAAAATCAATCACTAATTTTACTCATCCATTAATTTATAATGAATATAGTTATTATGATTTTTTTTGCTTGCTTCTTGTTAATACTTTTTAGGCTTGGGCATTTGAAGCCATTCCTCCCCTCCGAAAGTAGTTAATGGATTACCCGGATAAGGTTTCTCATCCAAGGATGTTTAGGTGGTTGGTTACAAAGAGCAATATCAATATTAAGGAGGATGATTTCTTTAATCCTCCGGATGATGCAGTACGTCTTCTTCAAGTAAAATAATTCTACTCAAAGATAATAAATATAATGAACAGATGTTATATCTGGTGCATGAGATATTATATCTGATGCAACAGATGGGACATCTATTGCGATGGGGTATATCTTGCATCAGATTACCCATCTGTGGCTTTGGTTCTCCAAATTCGACTCCTAAAAGATTAACCATCTACTGTAAATTATGCAACAGATGTTTAATCTAATAATATATCGTTAATCTGTTGTGATGTACAAATCATCTGTTGCATAACAGATTACCCATCTTGTGCAGCTGTTGCAACAGATGATTGATGTTTTGCATCAGCTTATCCATGTGTTGCTCTGTTTCTCTGAACCAAACTCAAACGGATTTTAACCATATACTGCAAACTATGCAATAGTTGAGTCTTTTTTTTTAAAAAAAATGTAGCCCAACTATTAAAATTATTATATTATATTATATTATATTATTTAAATGCATCTGCCTTTTTTTTCTTTTTTATAGGTTGTGCATCCATGGATCGTGCCTACTAAAGAGGATTCGGTGATGACTTCTTATATTACTCTAGGTTATGTTGATACTATTTCAGACCCAACGATGGACTTAATAAAGAAGGAATTGGCTGGAGCAACAACCATAAGAAGAGCAGTTAGGCAAGGTCAGCCTAATGTTGAGGCGCTTTATGACCAACCTTTTACTAATGCAGATCCGGGTGCTTCTTCTTGTGGAGTTGTTGGTGTTGGTGGCAGGCATACTGATGCTGCTACCACTTGTGATGATGAGTATATTGATACTCAATAAATAATAAATATGTTTGAAAATACCCCTTTTCATCCTTACACAGGTGCCTCTCACCACTCTTCACCCTCGTATTCTCGTTGCGAATGCGATGAGTGGAAGGAAAGGCATGATAAACTCTTTGGAAAAGTAGAGGCTATCTCGAAAGCTATCTAGGAATTCAAATCCAAGAGGTGTGTTATACCATCCAAGAAGGTGAGGGAGCTACAAACTCCTACGGCGTTGGTTAGGAGAAAGAAAAGAGCAATTAGAGACGTACTCTCCGCTCAAAAATCAAAAAAAATTGTAATTCCTCCCTCTCCAAAAGCTGTTGATGTTTTGGGTCCATTCAATAAGATGGACATATATGCAAAACTTGGCGCCGAAAAGAAGAGGGATCTGTGACAGGCAAAGAATGACAAGCCAGGCGCACCAAATTACCCCAGGCCTCCTTCCCCCCCCCCCCCCAAGACTTTCAGACTATGACTGGAATGCGTATGCCATACGAGGACAAGGCAAGTTTACTTTTCCTAACCTATACCTTCTAATCTACCCCACAAAGAAGAATCTACACGACATATTTCACATCTGTTGCAACATCTAGGTATACTGGTGCAACTGGTTGTGGTTCTATTATAACTTATTATCCATCTGTGGCATAAGTTGTGTTGGATTATTGATTCAGAGAACCCTATACAACAGATGGACCATCCGTTGTATCTTTACAATTACTAACCTATTTAAAGATTGACTTCTTATCGCACAGCATATTGACATAATTCTCTGCTTCATGAGGAAAAGGCAATTAACGTACCAGAAAGCTTATGACGCTGCCGATAGGATAATGGACCTCGACTTATGCAAGAATCTCAAGGATAGGTACGATCAACTTAATGGAGAGGCTTCATACCATGGCGTGGGACTTGATTTCCTAGTTCCTACATTGGTCTTGGATGAAGAAGAAATGTGAAGATATGTTAGAGGGGATAGGCCAAATCCACATGGCAAGAGCTGGACCGAGGAAAAAAGGTTTCTTGCAGTCATTAGCATGAAAGACATACATTATCAGGCTGTTGAGATACTACTCGAGGAGGGAAATATCAATGTTTATGACTCTAACGTACCTCTCATCGATGATTTTGATCTTTTTCTCCTCGTGGAACCACTGATGGTGTTGTTGCCTATCTTGTTGAGGGAGAGTAAACTGATGAATCATTTGCCAAAGCAAGTGTTGATAAAAAAATCATGGGATTTTGAAGGTCGAAACAGGGGAATGATCCTTCCAAAAGATAATGTCGCTAAAGCAAGCGGCTCGCACTCTCTTACACACATCGAATATTTGCTGACCGGCATAGAAATGGATGAACCAATAACTTTTATATGCGACAATGCTGTGACAAACTAGAAAGAGGTCTGGGCTTATAGGGTACTAACTGGATGCTTGAAGCCTGTGTATATAGAAGAGCCTGTGAAATAGAAATTTTTCATTTCAAGTCACCCTTCACTTTATTACATGTACAAGTATTGGTAATAATTTTTTTCTGATGAAAGTTGAGGCTTTTATAATGCAATAGATTAGATTGTCAATCTATTGTAAAATATCTTTAATCCATTCTGACAGATAGTTTATCTGTTCCAATAGGTTGGTCATCTGTTGCATTATGCCGATGTTATTTCTATGAATAATCTAATAATCTAAGTCTAATCTGCTGCAACAGTGGAAAGACCTTTTTGATAATTTCCATACATGACCTAAATTTTACAACATATGCCTAAATCTTTTTGATATTTTCCAACAGTTACGCTTGAATATCCATGTGCTCATCGACAACAAACTAGTAGCAAATACACACACCACCATGAAAATTTCAGCAATTAGGCTTCAATATCCATGTGCCCAACAACACCAAACCAATAGCAATAATGGCAACAATGTAGTATATTCTTGCTCGATTTTATTTCTCTTCATAAGCCTTGACTTTGTTCAACAAATCCAAGATTACATAATTTGCTTGTGAAGGGTGTCGTTCTTCATACCAATCAAAGTAACCGCATCCACCCAATTTCTATAAAAAAGAGAACATAATTACAAAACAATTACAAGTCAATAATTAATCAATTAATTAAATAAAAAAATATTACCTTTGAAATCTTACAAGTAAAAAACCTACGACCTGGATTTTTTTGAGTCCAAGAAGTATTTAACAGAGCTTCATGACCGCACTTACAATATCGAAAATTTTTATCACAAAAAATAGTAGAAGATGCGCTCGACATTATCAAGATCAGTTGGAAAAAATGAAAGTAATAATTTGAAGAATTTGGATAGATAAAAGAAGATGATGATGAAGAAGAAGATTTGGAAATTTAGGGTTAAATTTTAGAAGGAAGATGAATATATATGACAATAGGGGGGAATAACCGTTGGGGGCCAAGTGACGGCAAGTCAGCAAAATGTGTCAGGACTGACACTAACACATTTGATGCCTATTTTATTTTATGTGTTTAAAATGAACATGTCTACTTGATGCCTATTTTATTTTAGGTGTTTGAACTGAACACCGTCGATGGGTTGTGCCTTTTTTATTTCAATTCACTTTAACCTTTTTACATGTAGTGGAATTTTTTTATGTCCAATGAAAGTTGAACTCTTATAATGCAACAGATTCTCCATACGTTGTAACAGTTATCCTACCTGTTCTGACATATAATTTATCTGTTGTAATAGGTTGGTCATCTATTGCATTATCTCGATGTTTTTATCTAAAGTCCATCTGTTGCAATAGTGGGAAGACCTGTTTGATAAATTCCAACAGATAACCTACCTGTTGCAACATATGTATAAATTTGTTCGATTATTCCAATAGATGTTGATGATAGGCGAATTTACGCGCCTATATCAATATATTTTGCCCATATTTTAGCCTAGTTTTGAGAACTAATTATCTATTTCATGCACTTTTAGTCCTTTTTCCTGTAAATGAGCTAACAAACATGATTAGGAAAGTTTCAGGTATAAATGATGCAAAATACAGCAATTTATGGCTTACTTGACGCAAAAGAAAGCTCACAAACGAAGTAGAAAGGAGCTGGACGCCTAAAGGACCAAATCTGCTGCATGGAAAATCTGTCCCGGGCTAAAACAACATTTCTGAATACTTTGGGGACTGCATGGAAAATCTGTCCAGGACTAAAACAGCATTTCTGAAGACTTTGGGGACTTACAGACACAAAGCTGGATTTTTGCCATAATACATTAACCTAGTGCAATTAGGTTATGTGTTTCATTATTCTATTTGGATTATAATTTTGTAACCTTACCCTAGTACATTTGGGTCAAGGATTTCATTAGTATATTAGGATTTGGTTATTTATTTCATTAGCTTAGTAGGAGTAGGATAGGAGTATTATAAATACCCTATCATGCTAGAGATTTAAAGACACATTCTTACAATTCATTCAACTCTTCACTTAAGACATCTTCCTACAATACATTCTTAATTCTTCATTCTTCTACTCTTAAATTCCACAACAAGAGAATCGTTACTTGCTACGGAATCACTAAAATCACACGCCAAACACCTACTATTCACGCCATCCACCATGCAAAACGTGATATCCTTCGCATTCATGGGTAACTAAACCTCTTAGTTGGGGTTATGGAAGCCGAATGAGTTACTATCTATAGCTATGAGTTTGTGAGTTCAAGACAAGTATATTGCTTATATCATTATTCTCTTCATCTTAAATCTACATCCTTTGCGGTTCAAACACAAGAACACGCCATTCTAACATCTAACCTGTTCGAGAGAAAGGATATTTGTCTAGAAAAGAAGACGCATAGACCAACGCCAGTCTAACATTTAACTTGTTCGAGAGAAAGGTTATTTGTCTGGAAAAGAGATAATGTCAAGGTAGTAGGACACCCTTTCCTATTAAAAAGCTAGTGCCGTAACTGGACTAACCTCTTGGAGAATTTGTACCGCTAGACACACTTTAAGCTCGAGAGAGTTAAAGTGAAATAGTCCTTGTTTAGGTCGAGAGACGCTTGGATTTACCATCGACTACAATTCTCTATAAGCAATTGCATGTCAAGACTCTACACACTCATAGCCAATAGAGACGTATACCTCAGAAGGTGGACATAACCCCAACGCCTCAATTCTCATTGTTTCACAACCTACGAAATACTCTCTTTTTACTTTATTATTTTCCGCTTTTGTTTCATTACTTTGGTTACTTATTACAATCCCCCCTTCTTACGAGACTTGCACCAAAAGTCTATTAATTTTGCTTACTTGTTGACCGAGCTATTCCCTGTGGGATCGATACCCAACCCAGGTTGGGTTCTATATTTGCTAACGACCGCTTTACACTCCTACGAGAGCTGTAGATTGAGCGTTATCAGATGTGTCGCTGTTGCAACAGATAAAGTCTATCTGTTGCAACATATGTCTAAATCTGCTCTTTTATTTCCAATAGATGTGTCATTTATTGCATTAGCTTGATGTTTTTATCTAAAGTCCATCTGTTGTAACAGTGGAAAGACCTGTTTGATAAATTCCAATAGATCACCTAACTGTTGCAATATATGTTTAAATCTGTTCGAATTTTCCAATAAATGTGTCGTCTGTTGCAACAGATACATTATCTGTTGCAATATTTGAATCTAATATTCCTTTTCAATTAATAATTTCATATCTAAGGAATAAATAAAATTCGTAGACAAAATAAAATAAATCGAAGCCTTCATAAATTCATTGTTGCTTGTGTACGATTTCTGTGCTTTCTATTCTCCGTATTTCCATAAAAAAAAAGTAGCATATTGTCAATGTTGTTTAGCAGTATCTTCTTCTACATCCACCTGGATAGCTAGAATTGGTCAATACTAATCACAGAGATACAATAAAATATAAAAGGATAACTCATCTCTTCTAGCAAATCGAACAGGTCTTCCTCCCATTTTAAATTGTCCCAAACATATTATATTTCTATTGCAACAATTAATCAACTATTAGGACAAATTTCTATATGAGGAAGACCCTGTGTGATAATGTTCAATGGATGAACCATCCGTTGCAACATATGAATCATCTATTACAGCAGATAGGTCATTTGTTGGTACAAATAAAAGCTGTACGAAGAGCTGTTTGATTTGCTAACATAGAGGAGACATATGTTGCACCAGCTAAAGTATCTGGTGCAACAGGTTAGTCAACTGTTGCAACAGATGTATATATCTATTTTATAACTTTCAACAGATGTGTCATCCGTTGAAATAAATGTGTCTGTTAGTTTTGTCAGTTGGAAGACAAAATATATTCATCTTCTTCAGATCGTGCTGCTATCCTTTGGACATTGTACGTTTCTCAGTGCAACACACAGACAGAGGAGTTGAATTTTGCTTTTTTGGATGCCTGATAATGCCCTGTAAATCACTCTCCTTCTCCTCTTAGCCCTAATCTCTAAATGGAGAAAATGAAAATAAAATCCTCTTTGATGGAATGAAACCCCTCTTAGATGTCTATTTCTTTACAGAAGCAGTTAATGCATTAATAGCATTAATCACTACATCATGTTTTGCCCTGTAGTCTTGACATTTGCATGCAGAACATTCGCTGGTAGAGGCAAAATCTGTATAACCAGTATGATTATACTCATAATGGTTTGCTTTAAATACTATAAGAGGAGCATCATTAACACCAACAGCAGCACCACTACCACCACCAATAGCTCCATCAACAACAATAAGCCCACCTTCCAAAATTATTTTTCTTGTAATGATTATTGCTCCAAACAATTTCATTTTTATTCTGTCGATAACCTTAGGGTCCGATAAAGTTTGCACAGATCATAAAGTAAGAAAAAATGGAATCTTCAACTCTCAATTGGTCGTAACTAGCAATGGATGCACATTCTAACCTAAATCATTACATATATTAGAATGATGATTAGATCATTCAAAATAAAAAAACATTAATTAAAAGAAAAAATTAATTATAATTATACTTACTGCATCCTTCGGGGGGTTGAAGGGATCATGAAATTTTACATTTTTATGAGTTTTGGCCGACAACCATCTCAAGATTCTTGGATAGGAAACTCTTTCCTGGTAGTTCACTTGTTGTCTCAAATAAGGAATGACTTCAAACGTCTAAGCCTATAAAATAACACCAATAAATTAAAACCATTATTGAGCGTAAAAAATGAATGATATCATAATACAAGAAAGAAACATTTCATGAAAGCCCATGAGAAGCCATATAAGTTGACTGTCTTTGGCGCTAACGGAGTCAACAAATATTTGACAAACATTTTGAAGGTTTCATACCCCCATGGATAGTTGTTAAATGCCTTAATATCCTCAGAGAGCTTTATTAAAGCGAGGTTTATGTTGTTGTTAATATCTCTCGCCCAAAGAATATTATGCACAAACCAAATCAAGCACAATGACTGTTTGTGCTTATTTGAAATTCCTTTACCTTTCAACGCCTCTATCAAATTTTTGTTTTTGAAGCTTGGACCAACAATGGACACCAGGTCATCACGATCACACGACTTGCCTTTGTCTTTTTTGGGTGTGCGGGGTGCTTTTTTAGGTTAGAATAGGTATAACTTGAGAAGGAGGATAACATTTTAGTCTAGTAACTATGGAAAACTCCTTCCAACCAAAACAAACAAGTATGCCAGAGTAATTTATCCACACCTCATCCATCTTATCTTTGTTTTCATACATAAACCAATGTTTGAGAAGTTCATATATTATTTTCATTTGGAAACGAGCATTGTTGTCCTCCGATAAATCAAGATATTTCCCAAACCAGCTGTCCCTGAAATAAGCATCCAATTTTTGTTCTCAAAGTATTTTTCTAAAGGCGTCGAAAGATTTTCCCATGACTGACTTAACCACGAAATCACCCGTTAAATCTACGACACCATCGCACAGCATTCTCACAGGATAACGATCAATACTGAAGGCTTTGACAGAACTTCGATGGAAGAGCTATTAGCATCTACATCATCTCTTTTGAAATATTCCTCCACCCCATGTTCATCATATTCTTCTCCCGATTGAGATAATGCTTGTAAAGTAAGCTCATAGAGTAGTGGATGTAGCCTAGTTGCTTCACTTATTCCTTTACTTAGACTTGATTCCGTTTCTATTCTTTTGGGAACCATATTATCTAAAATTAATAGGAACATAAAATAATATATTATTATTGATTAATGCATCACTAAAAAGGATAACAGTAAATCAAACAAGCAAAAAGTAAAATAACAGTTGCAACAGATCACCGATCTGTTACACCAGGTAGTATATCTGTTGCAATATATAACCAAACTATTGCAGCGGATGAGTAATCTATTGTAATAATACAAAACATACCACTCATTTTTTAAGACAGATGAATGGTCTGTTCAACAGATCACACAACTGTTGTGACATCATCTGTTGCAACATATGAGTGATTTATCAAAACAGTTAAATAATTTGTAGCAACGGTTGAGTAATCTGTTGCGACAATACAAAACATATCACTCATCTATTGAGAAAGATGAATGGTTTGTGTGATACGTCACACATCTGTTGCAACACATGAGTGATTTATTGGAACAGTTATCAACTATCAATATTGTTTAGATTTCTTCCAACATAGGGTCTTCTATCGCGGCAGATGAATGATAAGTTAGAAAAATCAAGTCTTGGACTTTACCTGTAGGAAGAGTTGGTAGGATTTTATCCAACAAAAGGTTTATCTGTTGTATCAGGTCATTAATCTGATGGTTCTTCCATTGCACCAGATGGTTAATTAGTTACATCAGATTTTTTATCCGAAGCTTTATCTGTTACAACATATAGTAAAGCTGTTGCATCAGATTATTAATCTATTGCATCAGAATTATAATTTGATGGTTCCTCTGGTGCATCAGATGGTTGATCTATTGCATCATATGATGAATCTGTTGCATCAGATAGTTAATATGTTGCACCAGATAGGTAATCTGTAGGAGAAAACAGTAGCACAATTTTTTTACACAAAAAATAGTAAATTCACCATTTTTACCAAGAACAAGAATAGAACAAATCAAACCAAATTGTCCTTTTATTTTTATAAACACAAACAATAAAAATCAAACTTCAAAAAAATGCAACAAACAACAAAATATCATAATTCACTTCGAAAAGAGAAAAGAAGATAAGAAATACCAGAAATTAGGATTTTATTCAGACCGCATTTCAAATTAGTGCAACAAATATTGAAATTGTTAACCAATACTATAAGAGAAGTTGGCTCAAGTTCCTCGTTTTCTTCAAAACTAAAAAGGCCATAAATTTTTACCTGTGAAAGAAGAAAAGGACCAATGAAGAATTCGAAGCTGTTGTGGTCGGAGAGCAAGGTTCTCACATCGATTGAAGTCGAAAAGAAACTGTAATCCTAACTATTTGTATTCGGATTTTGAATTCGCCGAGCATTGAAATAAGAAATTTACAGAATAGTTGGTTGGGAGAGAGTTGAGAGGGATGAGAGACAGGTTAATTGAATCGAAGAGGGTAACTCGAAGCCCAACTATTTGTCATTAGGGGTTGAAGGGAGATTTTGCAGAACTGTTGGTTGGGAGAGAGTTGAGAGAATCTATCGAGAGAGAGGAGAGAGAGGTTGATTTGGATTGAAGAGGGTGTTGGTTAGGTTGATTTGTATTTTTGAAAAGATTAGAAAGTTTTGAAAATATTAATCAAGTCCACAATTAACCTGATCAAGTTTCCTAATAATGTTTGACCCTATCTGTTGGTCAATGTCACCAATCCTTCATTCAAGACTTAAAAGACACCTATTCTTGAATTTTCTCGAGTTAGATGATCGGGCGGCTGATTAATAGGTTAGTAACTAATTCTGAAGTCACAATTTACTTAAAAGTCTTTAATAGGTCTAATATATCTCCGTTTGTTTTTACTTATCACAAATTTTTTAATTATACTAGTTTAGGTGTACGCGTCTTACGCGTGTATCTCACTTTAATGAGTTCAAACATTACATTAAATAGGATATTTGTTTACATAATAAAGATGAATATAATAATTTAATTTAATATCTTTTGATTATGTAAAGATGGAGAATTTATTTATTAAACCTAATCTTTATCAAAAATATTTTTAAAAGTCGATCGACATTCATCTACCATAAGTAAATTGCAACAAAATAATACAATGATAGAGACATCAAAATAATATAATTAAATCTAATCTTTACACATAAAAATTTTCTCAAAGTTTTCTGACACTCATCTACCACCTTTAAACAATAACAAAATAATACGATAATAGAGATACCAAAATGATACAACTAAACCTAACATGTACATAAAAAAATTCCTCAAAGCCGACCAACATTTATCAATCACCTGTAAATTGCAACAAAATAATACGACAAAAGTGATGGCAAAATAATACAATTAAACTTAAATTTTACACACAAAAATTTCTCAAAGACGATCGAGATTCAACTACAAACTTTAAACTATCACAAAATAACAAACTAATAGAGATATGATGATAATACCATTAAACTTAACCTTTACCTAAAAAAAATTTTCAAAGCCAACCCACATTCATCTAGTATCTGTAAATTAAAATAAAATAATAAGATAATAAAGATATCAAAACAATACAATTAAACTAACCTTTAGACAAGAAATTCTTCAAAGTTAACCAACATTCATCTATAACCTGTGAACTATAAAAAAAAAAAACAGTGACCGCAAAGCTTTGATTTTGATCCAACTAATTCTTGTCTAAGCAAAAATTTTGATCCTAAAGAATGACTTTAAATGAAAATAAATAAATAAATAAATAAATAAATGAATATATATATATATATATACACACACACACACACATGTTGAATTCTATTGTGCTAACAAAAATAGTGAAGAAGTTAAGGGTTAGAAAATCAAGGATCCACCATCTAAACATGTAATCGAATCAAGTTAGATGAGCATCAATCATATTATCTTATTACGCAAATCAGTTTGTTCTCTAATTTAAAGTACATCTCAATATTATATATGTATTTTCTTAATAGAGTCTTATTTTAGGAGTATTTTTTAATGAAACAGTAGAAAGAAAAATATTAATTAATTCTCCTACCATATATTTTAGGATCCCATATATTTTAGGAAATCTAGTAGAAAGAAAAATACTAATTAATTCTCCTACCATATATTTTACACTACTAAAAAAAAAGGAAAATCGACCTCAAGTGATCGATTTTTCTCATTTTTTTACCACAAAACCAACCAAAATTTTTGGTCAGGAAAGTAGTGGTAGCTTTTTAAAAACCGACCACGAGTGGTCAGTTTTTTAAAAAATATATATTCATTTAAAAATTTATTATTATTTTATTTAAATTGAAAAAATAATTTTAGGAAAAAAAAACGACCACCAAGTGGTCGGTTTTTTATAAAATTAATTTTATAAAAAATCGACCACCTGTGGTCGGTTATTTAATAAATTAATTAATTAATTTAATAAAAATCAACCACATGTGGTCAGTTTTTAGTTAAATTAATAAATTAATTTTATAAAAAGCCGACCACAAGTGGTCGGTTTTATACAAAAGAATATAAAAAAATCGACCACTTGTGGTCAGTTTTCTGCAAAAAAAAATATAGAAAAACTGACCATATGTGGTCGGTTTTTCTGGGAATTTAAAAAAAAAAAAACAAATACTGCATGCAATCACAACAATAATATACAGCAGTAACCAAAATGAAAGTACAACAACAAAAAAAAAAACAAATGAAAATTTTTAAAAGTGTACAACACATACAAAATGTCCAACAAAGGTGAGTACAAAAATACTACAACAATAGTTTTAAGCAACAAAATATCTAAATTTAAAGTACAAGACATACAAAAATAATAAAACTAACATTCATCATCATCGAATTCGTCGTCGTCTTCCATATCATCATCCGCGCTAAAATCATCCAGGGGGCCTAGACCTTTTGCAGCCCAAACTACATCACCAGAACACGGAGCAATAACCCCCCAGTCTGAATGAAAGAATTGAACTGCTGCTGTACCATCCTGATTTGTGATGTTGTTGCCTCCTCCATTTTCTTCTGCCTCGCACTCTGTTCAATATACCTCTGTCTCTATTCAGCAAGCTCTTCAGTGAGTTGAGAAACCGTATTTTATAGTCTTATAATGGTTTCTGCATCAACCGAAAAGCTAGAGTATACAGGGCCGAACGAACACCTAATATTATCGCCAAAAATTTTAGTGTGGCATCGATAGAAATGACCTCTATTTGCAGGACCCGAAGCTTTTGTCCATAACTCATTCCATACATGCTGGGGTATTGGGTCACCCTGACTTTCAGGAGGCAGACTACTACGATACTCACCAACAAGACGCTTAAATGCGTTCTATATATATTCAAGGTAAAGTTAATACTAACAGTCAAAAAATACTAAAGTTGTTATAGTTGAATAATATCAACTTTGAGAAAAATATTCATATATTCAAAATTTATTTCTTATGTGGACAAATTTTGCACGAGGTTCAACCCAGACATCATCATCACTCGGGTTCTTTTTCTTTCTCAGATGAGTCACCTCAAAAATCTCATCAGTTGGTAGTTCCCTACCCTTTTTTTCCTACATATTAAAAAATTATCAATGTTCAAATAATAAAAAAATTTAAATAGAAACAAAGAATTAAAATTATAAAAGTTACATACCAATTTTTCCTTCACAGCAAGAGTACTTCTGGCACTCGCAGTATGTAGGGAGACACCCTTGGATGATACTCGGGCTCTCTTTCCTTTTTTCCTCAACAATTGGTATTCTGGGTTATTCCAGTGGCGCTGATACAGTGTCCATAAGGGTTAAGGAATCCACTTAGGTTTTACCGATTTCTTTCAAGCATAATCCAAGAGATCGTTAAATCTGCCTCTATATCTTTTGAAAAAGTTCTTCTTTCTAAGAAATTGATTTGCATCATCCCACTAGTAAAATTTCTACAACCAAAATATAATATTCAATCTTGTGTTCTAACAAATTTTTAATAAGTAGTCAATAAGTTAAATCCTTACCTAAAATTATTCAAACATTCTCTTCCTGTCAAGTTCTGGAACCTTTTACCAGCTGGTCCAGTAGTCGTTGAAGTGCCGACTAATGCATATTTGCGCCTTTTTTTAACTCCAGCATCTGGCCTAAACCTACAATACAAGATGAAATGGTAATTTCATCGGGAACAATAAAATAGTAATGGAAAAATGAGTAACGTTATTATATTTAGAAATCTTACCCTCTCGCAACTAGAACAATATAAATCCTCCCAGAATCATCTCTGTCACCTGGCTGCCTAGAAGTGATGGTGGATGCACTGACTTGGGCAAATCTAAAGCACTAGATGGAGTGCCTCCAAGCTGAAGATCCGACAACCCAATAGATCCAGCAGAATCGCTGTGCGAAGCTACGTGACTGCTGTAGGAGGGTATCCAAGATGGTAGATGTCTGGAGAGGCCAGCGGTCGTCCGATAGTACTGTGTTGGCGGTGGCACGGTCATAAGAGCAGAATGGGTCGGTGTAGACTCATGTAGTGTCCCCACATGCGTAGGAGTAGGCATCGAATCCTCAGACGACCTAGAATATAAGGCTCGTACTGGCTCATCAGCAAACCGACCCTCAGATATATGAATACCTGTCGGTCATCTATAAGGCAGAGGTTCTCTTTTCTTTTTAGTTTCATAGTATCAACTAATTTTTCCTTGCCTTTGTCACCTTTGCCTGACATCTAAATTATGTGAATTTAACAAGTTGTTAGTTCCTACAAAATGAATATATAAGAAAATATTCCAAGTAACTAATGTCAATTTACTCATTCACACTTCAAATTGCTCCAACAACACGAGATATAGAAGAATATTTTTATTATTATATAAATCATGAAAAAGTGGAAACAACAAACTTAAACAATATATTACATATCAATCTTAAAAAAGAAACATAAAGGTAAATATATAGTACCAAGCCAAAGGACATCAATACATAATAAATTTAACCTATACAACTAATCCTCGTCTTCTGAAGACTCTCCACTAAACCATTCACCCTCTTCGGTGGTTTTCTCATCTCCTACCCATCAGCCTCTTCTTCCGTAATACTAACTTCTTCAAAAATATTTTTCGAGTAATTCAAATTGTCCACTAATTCAACGTCCACTAGCTGGTGATCAATCTGCATTTTATTTTGATACGCAGTCTCCAGCATATTCTCAACTTCTACCCGCCCTATAGGCCTTGTTTTGATTATAGCCCACCAATCAGACTTGTCATTGCGCAGATAAGGAGCATAAAACACTTGTTTAGCATTTTGCGCTAGAATAAATGGATCGTAAATAGGATACATCAAGTGTCTTAGCATGTTCAAAAAATCTTTTGACACCTACAACAAATTCCTCCCTAATACCTATTCTATTATCATTGTTCCGGTGATATATCCAGCTGTAATCAGGTTCTATCTACGCAATCAAAACAAAACAACATTCAAAATAAAAAATCTATTTTAAAGTCCCTACACTTAACCTTTTTCAACCAACTAAGTCTCAAAACAAAACAACATTCAAAACAAAAAATCCCTTTTAAAGTCCCTACACTTAACCATTTTCAACCAACTAAGTCTCAAAACAAAACCACATTCAAAACAAAAAAAATCCCTCTTAAAGTCCCTACACTTAACCATTTTCAACCAACTAAGTCTCAAAACAAAAAAATCTCCTTCAAAGTTCCTACACTTAACCATTTTCAAGCAACTAAGTTTCAAAACAAAACCACATTCAAAACTAAAAATTTCCCTTTAAAGTCCCTAAACTTAACCATTTTCAACCAACTAAATCTCAAAACAAAACAACATTCAAAACAAAAAATCTCATTCAAAGTCGCTAGACTTAACCATTTTCAAGCGAATAAGTCTCAAAAAAAAATCTCGTTTAAAGTGCCTACACTTAACCATTTTCAAGCAACTAAGTCTCAAAACAAAACCACATTCAAAATAAAAAAATCTCCTTTAAAGTCCCTACACTTAACCATTTTCAAGCAACTAAGTCTCAAAACAAAACCACATTTAAAACAAAAAAATCCCTTTTAAAGTTCCTACACTTAACCATTTTCAAGCAACTAAGTTTCAAAACAAAACCACATTCAAAACTAAAAAGTTCCCTTTAAAGTCCCTAAACTTAACCATTTTCAACCAACTAAATCTCAAAACAAAACAACATTCAAAACAAAAGATCTCATTCAAAGTCCTTAGACTTAACCATTTTCAAGCGACTAAGTCTCAAAAAAAAAATCACCTTTAAAGTCCTTACATTTAAACCATTTTCAAGCAACTAAGTCTCAAAACAAAACCACATTCAAAACAAAAAAATCCCCTTTAAATTCCCTACACTTAACCATTTTCAAGCAACTAAGTCTCAAAACAAAACCACATTTAAAATAAAAAAAAAAATTCCCTTTAAAGTTCCTACACTTAACCATTTTCAAGCAAGTAAGTTTCAAAACAAAACCACATTCAAAACTAAAAAATCCCCTTTAAAGTCCCTAAACTAAACCATTTTCAACCAACTAAGTCTCAAAACAAAACAACATTAAAAACAAAAAATCTCATTCAAAGTCCCTAGACTTAACCATTTTCAAGCGACTAAGTCTCGAAACAAAAAAAAAACTCCTTTAAAGTCCCTACACTTAACCATTTTCAAGCAACTAAGTCTCAACACAAAACCACATTCAAAACAAAAAAATCTCCTTTAAAGTCCCTACACTTAACCATTTTCAAGCAACTAAGTCTCAAAACAAAACCACATTCTAAACGAAAAAATCTCCTTTAAAGTTCCTACACTTAACCACTTTCAAGCAGCTAAGGCCTCATTTGTTTGCACTTAATGGAGATCTGAATTTGAATGGTTCATACTTCAATCCATTAAGTGCATTTGTTTTTTGTTATAAACTGCCTCTTAATGTATTTGAAAGCCTCTGAATCAGTCAAATATGAAAAAGGGTCTGAATGATGTTCAGACACTTTTTAAAACATAATTTATTCCCTCTAAACTCTCTTTAAATATTTTAATTATCTTTAAATATTTTAATTATCACTCAAATAATATTCCGACTCTTTATAAAACATAATTTATTCGCTCAAAACTCTCTTTAAGTATTTTAATTATCACTCAAATAATAATTTTGATGTTTAAGTTTTATCTAATATTTTTTCATATAATATAATATTTTATTACTTTTAAAATTTGAATTACATATTTATTACGAATTAGTATATTACGTACATTCAGATGTTAAAAACAAACAGTCTTAATCATTCAGTATTCAGATCTAGACACAACATCTTAATTATTCTGATATTCATTCAGATTCAGACGTCTTAATCTTAAAAAAATAAATGCACCCTAAGTTTGAAAATAAAAAAATCTCCTTTAAAATTCCTACACTTCACCATTTTCAACCAACTAAGTTTCAAAACAAAACCACATTCAAAGCTAAAAAATTCCCTTTAAAGTTCCTACACTTAACCATTTTCAAGCAACTAAGTGTCAAAACAAAACCACATTCAAAACATAAAATTTCCTTCAACGTCCCTAAACTTAATCATTTTCAAGCAACTAAGTGTCAAAACAAAACCGCATTCAAAACAAAAGAATCCTCTTTAAAGTCCCTACACTTAACCATTTTCCAGTAATTAAGTCTCAAAACAAAATCACATTCAAAATAAAAAAATCCCCACAGTACAAGAAACAAGCAACAACAAGACCAACAAGATGTCAACAACAATGCTAATGAATCGAACAAGGCCTCACACGGCTTCACTAGACTTTAATATGAATAATAACAAGATGATAACAACAATGCTAGTGAATCGAACAAAGCCACACACGGCTTCACTAGACTTCAATATGAAAAATAACAAGGTTTCATTATAACAAAATAGAGATAAGTCAACTTACCGTAGCTTGGCCTAAATTAAGGTGAAAGAGATAAGCGGTCACCGAAAAAATAGCAAAGTAATCCTTTTCCTGAATTCGAATTCTGTCAAACGGTAACATCAAATTCCAAGCAACCCATTAGGCTAGAAGAATTAAAAAAAACTTGATCATTACACAAAATAACAAAAATTTTGGCATCCTTATTTTCTTGTATTTTAGCTTAAAATCACCATACACAAACCACCAACATATTAAAACTACAATGGAGTATCAATAAAAATAAACCCTAAATTACTTGCTAGAATTGAAAGGAAATTACCACCTAAAATTATGTAGTGAATCATAATAACTAAAATTGAATCTTCAACTAACTAAAAGGAAACTTCTTCAACTAAAATTGAATCTTGAACTAACTAAAAGGAAACTTCTTCAACTAAAATTGAATCTTGAACTACCTAAAACTAAATTTTTATTACTTTATTACTTTTTTAACTTTCAACTTACTAAAATTATGTAACGAATTATAATAATTAGAACAAATATGAAAAATATATACTTTGAGCTAAATAAAATTACTACCAAAGAAATTTTAGTTACTACCAAATATGAAAAATATTTACTTTGAGCAAACTAAAATACATATTTTAGCTAGTATCTAACAAGAAAAATAAAGAGTTAAAGTTTTTGGAACTTACCGGAGCTAGGTGCAGCAGGAATCGATGGAAATGGGGTGGATTTGCGGATTTAATGATTTTGAAGAAGTTGGGGATCGGGTTTTGCTGAATTTGGGAGGGGGGGGGGGATTGATTTGAGTTTTTTTATTTAAAAGGGTTTAAGTTGGGGTCAGGTGGGGTTGCTTTATTGAATTAATTATTATTTTTTTACTAATTAATGAAAATCGACCACCTGTGGTCGGTTTTTATTAATTAGTAAAAAAAATTATTAATTATTTAAATAAAATTATAATTTAGTTTAAAAAATTAATTAAGTTAATTCATTTTTTTTTAAAATGTTAACAAAGTAAAATATAAGTGTTCGACTTGCTTTTATTCAAATTATTATCGAAAAACAATCACATGTGCACAATTTTAATAAAATGATTAAATCATATAATTAATTATGTTATCACTATATTAACGCAATGCGAATATGTACAAATTAGATACTTGGTTAT
The DNA here is from genome assembly GCA_030864225.1 of Capsicum baccatum var. pendulum. Taxonomy (NCBI): domain Eukaryota; kingdom Viridiplantae; phylum Streptophyta; class Magnoliopsida; order Solanales; family Solanaceae; genus Capsicum; species Capsicum baccatum. The sequence continues at coordinate 37,630,901 of CM061561.1, forward strand.
TTTATAAACACATTAACAAGACTAGTATATTTCCTCAATAATATAATAATATCAATGAATTTTGCAAATTATGATATTTTATATATTTATATATATAAAATATCATAATTAAAAGCTAATTAGCCAAAACTTTATCGTAATTTATAAAATTTATTGATATATTCATAAACCTCGCTCGTAATACAACGTGTTAATCAAATAAATTATCGATTAAATGTGTTACGTTATTTGGAACGATCGTTCAATGTTCTGTCTCCCCCTCCCCTACTTCCTTCCTCCCCCTCTCATATACCTCGTAATGCAAGTCTTGTGTTATTACAACTTCTAAAACATGCGTGTGTCTACATTGACCAAAAATAGTATATCTATACTTCCTCAATAGTTTGATATATATCAACGTATCAGTCAAACAATTTTGATATATAGATTCAGTTATCTAGCTTTTGATTACTACATACGTCACAACACGAGATATACGTATATAAACATATATTCAGTTGTCTATCAGCTTTAAAATAGTATATCTATACTTCCTCAATAGTTTGATATATATCAACGTATCAGTCAAACAATTTTGATATATAGATTCAGTTATCTAGCTTTTGATTACTACATACGTCACAACACGAGATATACGTATATAAACATATATTCAGTTGTCTATCAGCTTCAAAATGCGTACAATAAACATCACATACACGATTATACTGCCCTATAATAATATACAACATATTTCACAAATACTCGAATGAATTATAGATTACATTATCTTATGTCATTAATATACCTTTACTGTATAATATGTATATAGTATATACATATACCTATACATACACACACATATACACACTATCTACTATATCAAGTTCTAAATACGTACTATATATATCACACATACATACACAAGTATATTATTATCCAATAAAATAATGAGATGTGTTTGTTATACATACTCAGATGAGTGATCGATTAATTATATTTGATTAGCTTAATAAACTAGGTTTTGACTACATCGTTCATCAATCGATCACTACATCATATATAAATATCCAAAATTATATATATATATATATATATATATGTATATATATATATATATATATATATACATGTATATATATAAACTTTTGAATTCCTACGATATATATCACATCCACAAGTATATATTAACTTATAATAGAACACGTTCATTATATTCTGATGAATTATCGATTATATATTAAATTATTATGCCTGTAAATACGTATTATAAAACATCGTCTTTTAAATACGTACTATAAAGATCAGTTTTCATCTTTCAATTATGTATACGACAGATTTCAATGGTCTATCTCAACGGTATGATATATATATATATATATATATATATATATATATATATATATATATATATACACACATATTCTTTATATAAAGATTATGCATGTTTAACGTCATTTAACGTATGTATAAAGGAAAATATTTATTTTATATATAGAAATATAAGTAAAACATAAAGATTACGTTATACATAATTTGTATATTATATTTGATATATTTTTTAGTGTAAGTTTTTTCACGTTAGATTGATTAGTTTTATTATTATTATATCGGTTGTTGACTACATGTAATCAGTATAGTTTTAAAAAATAATAGTATATTAGATTATTTTTTAATAATGTAAATATATTATATTATATTATATCATATTATATTATATTATATCATATTATATTATATTATATCATATTATATTATATCATATTATATTACATTACATTATATTATATTATATTATACCATTAACAGGATCTCTCAGGCTGGGGTAAGCCGCTCAGCCCGTCAGACCAAGTAATAATATCGGATATAGCTTAAGTCGGACAACCGAACCTAAGCACCAACCGAAATAGAAAAGAACTTAAAGAATTTCTGACTGTATGGTAAAATATTTTCACCCAGACAAGGGGTCTGTCGGAGATCAGTAAACCCATGTGTCTAGAAGTTCTAATTGTGCAAATAAATCGCCCTTTCTTTTCATCAATACGGGCTTCAAAGGCACAACTCTCTAGACGAAGCCACAAAGGCAAAGTTTACAGATCCGACTGTACCACCATTCCAGAACCAAGTCGGACAATTCTAAAAATTTCTTTTTTATCTAAGTAGAGTCTGGATCTTTCATAGTTAATATACCTCGAGAGGTTAGAACTATAGTATGAACATAAAAGAAGTCTAGCCGGACATAGTCACGGCGTAGATCTGGGAGAACTAGAAAGAAAATACAAAATAGAAAAAAAATAAATATGTACCTTAGTTCGCCGGAGGAAGGCCGGAAATAGTAAAGCAAACTTTTATTACTAGAGCCGAAGGCTATTACAGGAGAGAGAGAGAGATGACTAGAAAGAAAACTAAAATTGAAACTGGATGCCTCTCTAAACAGAATGAGGCTCCTTATATAATAGAAAAAGGAATATTGCACAGTGATATGTGGGTCCTGTGCACAGTGTTTTCAATAGTATTTTTACTATTACAGCAATGTTTTACAATGGTGTTATTACAACAGTATTTAATTTTTTGTACGTCCCCACTTTAGAAATTCTTCTGCGTTGGCTAACACTTCTTCTTCATTTAGTGTTTCTGGGGGCTGTGATTCTGCAAGATCTTCAGTATTTGCATCAGTGCTATTCATGGAGGTGTCTGATGCTTGTTCCACCTTTAAAAGTAATTGGCTGCGCATTTCAGCCAAATAATCTTCAATCATTTGAATTTTATTGCCATCGTGGGCAGAAATTCGTCTGGAGACATAATTAATTGATTTGTCTTCAATTAATATGGATTTTTTAGGGGCTGCTTCATATTCAGAGATTTTTTGCTTGATTTCTTCCCTTTGTTCGTGCCCATAAGGCATCTTTGTGTGTGGGTCTATCCGCAAGAGTTTGTCCCAGAAATTACAATAAAAGGTCCGATAGATTGCTGGGATTTGTTGTGAATCGTATCCAATTTCAACAGACCATTTATGAATCCATGGAAGAGAAAATTCAATATAAAGTACATTTGGTCTATGGTATCTAATTTGCAGATATGATCCGATAGATATAATTCGGTCAAAAATGGGGAGGATTTTTTCCAAGATTCATAAAGTGACGAATATTCAGTTGGCAAAATTTTTACGGATGGACCGTGATATGTCCACCATCGAAGAAACCAGTTCGGAATTGGTTTTTCGAATACCTTGGAACAAATTTTTATGAACCAAGTGTGCTTATGCTTATAATTATTATAATAGAAAACTTGGGAAAAAGCTTTTATGTAATCCCAGTAAGTAAAATTAGCAAGTGTTTGCCCCTGAGGTCCCATAGGCAGGTTTCGAAGGGTCATCGAGGAAATGCCCCATTCTTCGATTGGAATAAGTTTTTTAATAATTATTTTGGAGTAACCATGTACTCCTGGAGTGGATTCACCCAAAGGGCTATGCTCAAATGTGGCACTAGCAGTGTTTATGAGGATTTGCTCGTAATATGTTCGGGTTTTATATGATTCCCCTGCCATATAAACATTAGCGGTCAAATAATCTTTAAGGATCCGCCAGGCTTCTTCAGTATTTTCAGTAGGAGGAATATGCCGAGTTTCTAGATAAACAATAAGCTCTCTGGCGTCAAGCTTTTCATAAGTCGATTTATCTTCAGGGTTTTCAGAGACCATGGACGCAAAAGAATCTGCTGATTTGTTCTGTTCTGACAAATATGTCTTGATCTGCTGGAATAATGGATGAGTTTCTGGAATATCCTTGAGATTAATATTCGGAGTTTGAGTTTGGGATGACGAAGATGCCTCTCCCTGAGATATTCTGGAATTTATCAAAGTTCGGCTTCCATGACTGAGCACTGGAAAATTAGAATTTGAATTGCTATAAGCAGTGTTTGATCGAGCTGTGCTCCGATAAGAGGGGTTTGTTCTTCCCCCATATTGCAAATATGCAGAATTTGGTTGCGGCCGCGACCGCGTCCTCTGGCTGTTTGCCAGGGAGGATCTCCCATACTGCAATCAATGATCATAGATGTCAATGTCAATATAAGAATCAGTATTAGTGTTTGAAAAATTGGTGTACCACCAGAATTCTTCGTGTAAAAACTGATTCCACCAAATATCTTCAGTAATAATCTGAGCCATAAGATGTTCCAGAATTTTTCTTTTATTATCCTCAGGAAGAGGAAGACACTTAAGGATGGTTATAAGAGTTTTATCAGGAAAAAAGGTTGTAAACATATTCATGATATATATTCTCTGGATAAAAAATCGGGTAATGAATTATCACTACCCTTTTTATACTGAATTTCAAAGTCAAATGGGGCTAGTTGAGCCTGCCATCTGGCAAAAATTAATTTTGACGCATCATGCTTAAAATCTTTATCAAACATGAATTTAATAGATTGAGCGTCTGTCCGAATTAAGAATTTTTGGTTATATAAATCATCTTGGAATTTTAAAACACATTTTACAATAGTGAGCATTTCATGAGCCACGGTAGCATATTTTTTCTGGCTCTCAGTCCATTTTCCTGAATAAAAACGAATTAAACATTCAGCTTTTGTATGGGGATTGACTTGTTTTAGTATTCCACCATATCCAATATTGGATGCATTAGTTTCAATAATTTTTTGCCAATTGGGATTAGCAAGAGAAGTGCAAGGGAGTGACTGAACACGAGTTTTAATTAATTTCACCAAATTAGTGTGGGCTTGAGTCCACGGAGTTTTTTGATCTTTTTTCAGTCTGTCATACAGAGGGGCTAAATCTCTAGACAGATTTTTATAAAAAGGAGAAATGTAATTGAGACTACCAAGAAATCTTTGGAGTTGCTTCTTGTCAGTAATCTCGTCAGGAAATTTAGTAGCGAATTCTAAAACTCGCTGAATAGGTTCGATAGAACCTTGACAAATATTATGTCCAAGAAATCGAACATTAGTCTGGAATAATTGCATCTTGGGTTTAGAGATAACTAAGCCGTTTTGAATAATGACTTGTTTAAAGATATGCAGATGTTTGAAATGATGTTCAAGAGTTTTAGAGAAAACAAGAATATCGTCAATATAGACAATAATGAAATCCATATAGGGATTGAAAATATCATTCATAATCTTCTGAAATTCAGAAGGAGCGTTTTTCAAACCAAATGGCATTACATTCCATTCGTATTGGCCAAAAGGCACATTAAAAGCAGTTCTATATGTATGAGTTTTATCTATTTGAATTTGCCAATATCCAGATTTTAAATCAAATTTTGAAAATATGTTGGCATCATACAGTCTAGAAAGAAGATCTTTCTTATTTGGAATTGGATACCTGATCCATTTTAAAACTTTATTCAGGGGTTTGTAATTGATGACTAATCGAGGTACACCTCTTTCTTTTTCTGCAACATTATTCACATAGAAAGCAGTACAAGACCAAGGGGATTTTGATGGTTTAATGAGACCCTTTAGTAAGAGACTATCAATCTCTTTTTTACAGAATTCTACTAATTCTGCATTCATCTGACAGGGTCGGGATTTTGTTGGAATTTTGGCTTCATTGAAGCCATCTTCATAAGGAAGGGAAACAATATGCTTCTTCCTATTCCAAAAAGCGTTTCGATGATCGGCACAAATATCCAGCATTAGTTGAGAAGAAATATTTTTTATCTTCTCCTGAATTTTAACAGACTTCATAGTGTTAGTAATATTGATACTCATTATTTCTAATTGCAAGAAATTAAGCTGATTCTGTTTCATAGTAATAAGAGCATTTATGTCCCTTGTTACAGGTTGAGTAACGAAAGGATAAGATATAGGCTGATTTTTATACGTAGCTTTAAAACCATTAGCGTCAATATGCGTATATGGATAAATAGCATTTATAAATGGTGTACCCAAAATAATAGGAGGATATATTTGGTTTTTTACTAAAAAGAAGAAATGCGGAATGCAAGTTTTATCACGACAAATATGTGCATTAGGCAGTTTATAATTAATGTCAAGTGAATGCCCAGTTGCTGATTTTACAAGATGAGTGGTTTTTTGAAAATATTTTGTGGGAATTAATCCTTCTTGTATACAACTAACGTCTGCCCCACTGTCAATCATGGCGACATTAGTGATAAAGAATTCTCTATTTATTAAAATGGTACAATTAATATACCATTTATGAGCAGTAACAATCTGCATCATTCCAAGAAAAGAATCATTTTTCAGATTTTCAATATTAAATTTTTCTAGTTGAAATGATTCAAGATTTTCAGAATTTTCAATTTCGTTTTCCTTTTCCTTACCTTTAAAAGAAGTTGAAGAATTTGAATTTGAAAAACTTTTTTTTTCTTCAAGTTTTGAAAGTCGATGGTCAGTAATTATCTGGTTTTGTTTTAAAGAAACAATTTCCTTTTTTAGCTTTTCAATTTCAACTTTCAGATCATCAAAGGTAGTATCTCTACCAGGAGTTTTGCTCAAAGCTAATCTTCGATTAACTTCGGCCAAAGAATATGCCATAGGCTGATGTTCAAAATCATCTTTTGCAGTAGAAGGAATAGAGGACTTTTGAGTTGCAAGATGCAGAATTTTTTCACGAAGTTTTTCATCCGTGACTTCTTTTAATAATTCAAGCACATTTTCAGCAGTTAAAGTTTTGACATCTAAATCAAGATCCTCAAATTGAGCTTGCAATTTATACATTACTTCATCACAATTACAATCGGGTTTGTCACAATCAGCACAATTTTTATTCTGATTTAAATCGCTACCAGAATCCGGTAATTCAAAATCATTTTCAGATGTTGAGTCAGAATCACATTCAAAATCAGAAGTATATAATAAATTATACACTTGATTATGAACTTCATCAGAAAGATTCAAAGATTTAAGCTTTTGCAATTTGCAGTTAGGAGCAATATGACCATATTGATTACACTTATAGCATTTAATTTTTGATAACGGACGTTTGGAGTAATTCTTCGCAAATCTAGTAGATTTACGAAATGATTTTCGAGCTTCTCGCTCTTCTCGACTTCTACGTCGAGGGTGTTTGGATTTGTACTGATATTTCGAATTCCTCTGGGGTTTTCGAATTATGGGTTTTTCCATGCCAAATTGTTCACAGAAATCACCCAATTGAGATTTTTCTCGGATTTTATCAATTTTGATCTGTCTAGCCAGTTTTAACTCATTACAAAGGGTTAAGCCTTCTTGAGTGCAAGCTACGATCAATTGACCATAAGTTTTTTCTGCATAAGGGATCGCTCCATACGATCCACGAAGAGTTTTACGAACACGTTCTGCAAAGAGAGGAGGAAGCCCATCAATGAATTTGGCTTTCCAGTGTTCGTATCTGCTTTCGGGTAAATCCATGACCCGACTGAGAAAGGTATCTTTGTACCATCGAAATTCGCCTAAATGGCGGCATTTGAGTCCATTCAAAAGAGTTCGAATATTTTCGTGATGGTTAGTAAATCTACCACCAAAATGTTCAATAATAGTCAGCATTAAAGTATAAACGGCATCGGATCGTCCTGCCGTTAGAGTTCGGCCGAGATTGTCTTTTCCTTCATTAGGGTTTACGGCATTAAAAATTTCTTGGAGTTTAGTATCGTCTAGGAAGTTATCCCACCAGCCACGAAGTTGGCCGGTAAACCCAGCAACAATCATTTTGCAGATCGTCTGGTCAGATCTATCGTTCCTAGCCGTAGCCCGTGTATCCATACAGATAGTGGCGTACATCGATATACGATGAATTAAAATAGAGATTTGACGGTCGGATAACCCGTCAATATTCCATTCATAGATGGCATCACCATTATAGGAAGTGTTTGTAATATTCCAATCCCTTTCCTCTATCAGAACATCTTGAGGAGTAGGACGGGGATAATATGCAGTGGTCATGCGAGGAATATCGGCATATTTTTTGCCTGGTTGATTTCTCATCAATCCTCGGAGTTTATTTAGTTCGGAAGACAGAACTTCACCTGGGTCGTTGGTGGAAGCAATATTATCAGCAAAATTAGACTCAATAGTTCGAATATTTTCAAGATCCATATTTAGGGGTTGAATATTAAGACCTTTGAATTTTTTATCAAAAAGAATTTCCAAGCGTTCCCAAGAGGTAGAAGAAGTCGTTGTAAATCCTTCTATCTCGAGTGGTGGCTGAATGCAAGGTGCAGTGAATATAGATTCCTCATTCTCTTTGACAGATTTTGAGGTTGAAGCAATATTAGAAGAGTTTAGCTGAGTACTAAGTTTATTAACTAATAAAATAAGTTCATCGAGTTTAGTATCCAAAGAACCAATATGTTCACCAAGAACTTTAACATAAAGACTTAAATAATTATTTTGAGAAATAAGATTATTTATTTCAGAAATTGTGATTTTTCCAATATCATCATTAATGAATTTTTGAAAAGCGGTAAAAGTCATACCAGTATTATTTGGTAAAATAAAGGAAGATTGAGGAGGGTATTTAGATTGAGTAGTCGTACCGTCAGGGTGTTGGTAGGATCTCTCAATAAGTTTAATGTAAGAAGGCAAATATGCAGACATAAACCAAGGAACAAAGAATATGATTTGATTATGTAGTGCACAAGTTTCATAGAATTCTTCAGAAATATTCTGAAGTTCATCTTTAGAATAGGTTTCAAAGAACCATGTCCTAAAGGGTTGCCATTTTTCAGCAAAGAAGTCTTTTTGAATATATTTTCTGGCTGGAGAGCCAGGACTGAAATCAATAATTTGTTTAATCATAATTAAACAGAATTTATATCGAAATCCATCTCCGAAGGAGTAGGGTTTTCATTATTACAATCTTGGACAATATTAGTTTTGGGATTGATCTTTATCTTTTCTACATTCCTAGAAGAAGTAGGGAGATCTGCAGAGTTTAGTGTATGCAATGATGCAGCGCGATTCCTAGCTGGACCATAAACTGGTGCAGAAGGTTCTATTGGAGAAATATGCTGAATTTGAGGAAGTTTTCTTGGTATTGAAAAAGAGTTTCGATAGACAGGAAGACTATGCTGAAAAAGAGTTTCTTCCTGTCTATCGAAACTCTTTTTCAATACCAAGAAAACTTCCTCAAATTCAGCATATTTCTCCAATAGAACCTTCTGCACCAGTTTATGGTCCAGCTAGGAATCGCGCTGCATCATTGCATACACTAAACTCTGCAGATCTCCCTACTTCTTCTAGGAATGTAGAAAAGATAAAGATCAATCCCAAAACTAATATTGTCCAAGATTGTAATAATGAAAACCCTACTCCTTCGGAGATGGATTTCGATATAAATTCTGTTTAATTATGATTAAACAAATTATTGATTTCAGTCCTGGCTCTCCAGCCAGAAAATATATTCAAAAAGACTTCTTTGCTGAAAAATGGCAACCCTTTAGGACATGGTTCTTTGAAACCTATTCTAAAGATGAACTTCAGAATATTTCTGAAGAATTCTATGAAACTTGTGCACTACATAATCAAATCATATTCTTTGTTCCTTGGTTTATGTCTGCATATTTGCCTTCTTACATTAAACTTATTGAGAGATCCTACCAACACCCTGACGGTACGACTACTCAATCTAAATACCCTCCTCAATCTTCCTTTATTTTACCAAATAATACTGGTATGACTTTTACCGCTTTTCAAAAATTCATTAATGATGATATTGGAAAAATCACAATTTCTGAAATAAATAATCTTATTTCTCAAAATAATTATTTAAGTCTTTATGTTAAAGTTCTTGGTGAACATATTGGTTCTTTGGATACTAAACTCGATGAACTTATTTTATTAGTTAATAAACTTAGTACTCAGCTAAACTCTTCTAATATTGCTTCAACCTCAAAATCTGTCAAAGAGAATGAGGAATCTATATTCACTGCACCTTGCATTCAGCCACCACTCGAGATAGAAGGATTTACAACGACTTCTTCTACCTCTTGGGAACGCTTGGAAATTCTTTTTGATAAAAAATTCAAAGGTCTTAATATTCAACCCCTAAATATGGATCTTGAAAATATTCGAACTATTGAGTCTAATTTTGCTGATAATATTGCTTCCACCAACGACCCAGGTGAAGTTCTGTCTTCCGAACTAAATAAACTCCGAGGATTGATGAGAAATCAACCAGGCAAAAAATATGCCGATATTCCTCGCATGACCACTGCATATTATCCCCGTCCTACTCCTCAAGATGTTCTGATAGAGGAAAGGGATTGGAATATTACAAACACTTCCTATAATGGTGATGCCATCTATGAATGGAATATTGACGGGTTATCCGACCGTCAAATCTCTATTTTAATTCATCGTATGTCGATGTACGCCACTATCTGTATGGCTACACAGGCTACGGCTAGGAACGATAGATCTGACCAGACGATCTGCAAAATAATTGTTGCTGGGTTTACCGGCCAACTTCGTGGCTGGTGGGATAACTTCCTAGACGATACTAAACGCCAAGAAATTTTTAATGCCGTAAACCCTAATGAAGGAAAAGACAATCTCGGCCGAACTCTAACGGCAGGACGATCCGATGCCGTTTATACTTTAATGCTGACTATTATTGAACATTTTGGTGGTAGATTTACCAACCATCACGAAAATATTCGAACTCTTTTGAATGGACTCAAATGCCGCCATTTAGGCGAATTTCGATGGTACAAAGATACCTTTCTCAGTCGGGTCATGGATTTACCCGAAAGCAGATACGAACACTGGAAAGCCAAATTCATTGATGGGCTTCCTCCTCTCTTCGCTGAACGTGTTCGTAAAACTCTTCGTGGATCGTATGGAGCGATCCCTTATGCAGAAAAAACTTATGGTCAATTGATCGTAGCTTGCACTCAAGAAGGCTTAGCCCTTTGTAATGAGTTAAAACTGGCTAGACAGATCAAAATTGATAAAATCCGAGAAAAATCTCAATTGGGTGATTTCTGTGAACAATTTGGCATGGAAAAACCCATAATTCGAAAACCCCAGAGGAATTCGAAATATCAGTACAAATCCAAACACCCTCGACGTAGAAGTCGAGAAGAGCGAGAAGCTCGAAAATCATTTCGTAAATCTACTAGATTTGCGAAGAATTACTCCAAACGTCCGTTATCAAAAATTAAATGCTATAAGTGTAATCAATATGGTCATATTGCTCCTAACTGCAAATTGCAAAAACTTAAATCTTTGAATCTTTCTGATGAAGTTCATAATCAAGTGTATAATTTATTATATACTTCTGATTCTGAATGTGATTCTGACTCAACATCTGAAAATGATTTTGAATTACCGGATTCTGGTAGCGATTTAAATCAGAATAAAAATTGTGCTGATTGTGACAAACCCGATTGTAATTGTGATGAAGTAATGTATAAATTGCAAGCTCAATTTGAGGATCTTGATTTAGATGTCAAAACTTTAACTGCTGAAAATGTGCTTGAATTATTAAAAGAAGTCACGGATGAAAAACTTCGTGAAAAAATTCTGCATCTTGCAACTCAAAAGTCCTCTATTCCTTCTACTGCAAAAGATGATTTTGAACATCAGCCTATGGCATATTCTTTGGCCGAAGTTAATCGAAGATTAGCTTTGAGCAAAACTCCTGGTAGAGATACTACCTTTGATGATCTGAAAGTTGAAATTGAAAAGCTAAAAAAGGAAATTGTTTCTTTAAAACAAAACCAGATAATTACTGACCATCGACTTTCAAAACTTGAAGAAAACGAAAGTTTTTCAAATTCAAATTCTTCAACTTCTTTTAAAGGTAAGGAAAAGGAAAACGAAATTGAAAATTCTGAAAATCTTGAATCATTTCAACTTGAAAAATTTAATATTGAAAATCTGAAAAATGATTCTTTTCTTGGAATGATGCAGATTGTTACTGCTCATAAATGGTATATTAATTGTACCATTTTAATAAATAGAGAATTCTTTATCACTAATGTCGCCATGATTGACAGTGGGGCAGACGTTAGTTGTATACAAGAAGGATTAATTCCCACAAAATATTTTCAAAAAACCACTCATCTTGTAAAATCAGCAACTGGGCATTCACTTGACATTAATTATAAACTGCCTAATGCACATATTTGTCGTGATAAAACTTGCATTCCGCATTTCTTCTTTTTAGTAAAAAACCAAATATATCCTCCTATTATTTTGGGTACACCATTTATAAATGCTATTTATCCATATACGCATATTGACGCTAATGGTTTTAAAGCTACGTATAAAAATCAGCCTATATCTTATCCTTTCGTTACTCAACCTGTAACAAGGGACATAAATGCTCTTATTACTATGAAACAGAATCAGCTTAATTTCTTGCAATTAGAAATAATGAGTATCAATATTACTAACACTATGAAGTCTGTTAAAATTCAGGAGAAGATAAAAAATATTTCTTCTCAACTAATGCTGGATATTTGTGCCGATCATCCAAACGCTTTTTGGAATAGGAAGAAGCATATTGTTTCCCTTCCTTATGAAGATGGCTTCAATGAAGCCAAAATTCCAACAAAATCCCGACCCTGTCAGATGAATGCAGAATTAGTAGAATTCTGTAAAAAAGAGATTGATAGTCTCTTACTAAAGGGTCTCATTAAACCATCAAAATCCCCTTGGTCTTGTACTGCTTTCTATGTGAATAATGCTGCAGAAAAAGAAAGAGGTGTACCTCGATTAGTCATCAATTACAAACCCCTGAATAAAGTTTTAAAATGGATCAGGTATCCAATTCCAAATAAGAAAGATCTTCTTTCTAGACTGTATGATGCCAACATATTTTCAAAATTTGATTTAAAATCTCGATATTGGCAAATTCAAATAGATAAAACTCATACATATAGAACTGCTTTTAATGTGCCTTTTGGCCAATACGAATGGAATGTAATGCCATTTGGTTTGAAAAACGCTCCTTCTGAATTTCAGAAGATTATGAATGATATTTTCAATCCCTATATGGATTTCATTATTGTCTATATTGACGATATTCTTGTTTTCTCTAAAACTCTTGAACATCATTTCAAACATCTGCATATCTTTAAACAAGTCATTATTCAAAACGGCTTAGTTATCTCTAAACCCAAGATGCAATTATTCCAGACTAATGTTCGATTTCTTGGACATAATATTTGTCAAGGTTCTATCGAACCTATTCAGCGAGTTTTAGAATTCGCTACTAAATTTCCTGACGAGATTACTGACAAGAAGCAACTCCAAAGATTTCTTGGTAGTCTCAATTACATTTCTCCTTTTTATAAAAATCTGTCTAGAGATTTAGCCCCTCTGTATGACAGACTGAAAAAAGATCAAAAAACTCCGTGGACTCAAGCCCACACTAATTTGGTGAAATTAATTAAAACTCGTGTTCAGTCACTCCCTTGCACTTCTCTTGCTAATCCCAATTGGCAAAAAATTATTGAAACTGATGCATCCAATATTGGATATGGTGGAATACTAAAACAAGTCAATCCCCATACAAAAGCTGAATGTTTAATTCGTTTTTATTCAGGAAAATGGACTGAGAGCCAGAAAAAATATGCTACCGTGGCTCATGAAATGCTCACTATTGTAAAATGTGTTTTAAAATTCCAAGATGATTTATATAACCAAAAATTCTTAATTCGGACAGACGCTCAATCTATTAAATTCATGTTTGATAAAGATTTTAAGCATGACGCGTCAAAATTAATTTTTGCCAGATGGCAGGCTCAACTAGCCCCATTTGACTTTGAAATTCAGTATAAAAAGGGTAGTGATAATTCATTACCCGATTTTTTATCCAGAGAATATATATCATGAATATGTTTACAACCTTTTTTCCTGATAAAACTCTTATAACCATCCTTAAGTGTCTTCCTCTTCCTGAGGATAATAAAAGAAAAATTCTGGAACATCTTATGGCTCAGATTATTACTGAAGATATTTGGTGGAATCAGTTTTTACACGAAGAATTCTGGTGGTACACCAATTTTTCAAACACTAATACTGATTCTTATATTGACATTGACATCTATGATCATTGATTGCAGTATGGGAGATCCTCCCTGGCAAACAGCCAGAGGACGCGGTCGCGGCCGCAACCAAAATTCTGCATATTTGCAATATGGGGGAAGAACAAACCCCTCTTATCGGAGCACAGCTCGATCAAACACTGCTTATAGCAATTCAAATTCTAATTTTCCAGTGCTCAGTCACGGAAGCCGAACTTTGATAAATTCCAGAATATCTCAGGGAGAGGCATCTTCGTCATCCCAAACTCAAACTCCGAATATTAATCTCAAGGATATTCCAGAAACTCATCCATTATTCCAGCAGATCAAGACATATTTGTCAGAACAGAACAAATCAGCAGATTCTTTTGCGTCCATGGTCTCTGAAAACCCTGAAGATAAATCGACTTATGAAAAGCTTGACGCCAGAGAGCTTATTGTTTATCTAGAAACTCGGCATATTCCTCCTACTGAAAATACTGAAGAAGCCTGGCGGATCCTTAAAGATTATTTGACCGCTAATGTTTATATGGCAGGGGAATCATATAAAACCCGAACATATTACGAGCAAATCCTCATAAACACTGCTAGTGCCACATTTGAGCATAGCCCTTTGGGTGAATCCACTCCAGGAGTACATGGTTACTCCAAAATAATTATTAAAAAACTTATTCCAATCGAAGAATGGGGCATTTCCTCGATGACCCTTCGAAACCTGCCTATGGGACCTCAGGGGCAAACACTTGCTAATTTTACTTACTGGGATTACATAAAAGCTTTTTCCCAAGTTTTCTATTATAATAATTATAAGCATAAGCACACTTGGTTCATAAAAATTTGTTCCAAGGTATTCGAAAAACCAATTCCGAACTGGTTTCTTCGATGGTGGACATATCACGGTCCATCCGTAAAAATTTTGCCAACTGAATATTCGTCACTTTATCAATCTTGGAAAAAATCCTCCCCATTTTTGACCGAATTATATCTATCGGATCATATCTGCAAATTAGATACCATAGACCAAATGTACTTTTATATTGAATTTTCTCTTCCATGGATTCATAAATGGTCTGTTGAAATTGGATACGATTCACAACAAATCCCAGCAATCTATCGGACCTTTTATTGTAATTTCTGGGACAAACTCTTGCGGATAGACCCACACACAAAGATGCCTTATGGGCACGAACAAAGGGAAGAAATCAAGCAAAAAATCTCTGAATATGAAGCAGCCCCTAAAAAATCCATATTAATTGAAGACAAATCAATTAATTATGTCTCCAAATATCAGTCAGAGATAATAATAAATTTGGCTGAGTATTAAAATAAACGGGGCCATATGCCAGAGTTGATTCAATAGATCCCATGAGAGATTTTCTAAAATTTAAGTTTCTAGCATCTCTTAGAGCTGCTAAAAATGTTTCCGGAAGACCCTTTAAAGTTAAAGGCCGGAAAGCAATTTGAACTAAGCCAATATGCATGTAATTAAAATTACGTCTAAAAATCTCAACATCTCTTTTATTCAGCAATTGAATAGTCTGTTCATTAGCGTTTAAAGCTAGTGATTGCTCAGTTGTTTTTATAATCTATTTGTGTTTGATTTTATCAAAAAATCCATATTCATATATAGTTTTTAAATCAACTTTAGGAATAGTCCATTTATTCAGAAGATCTATATCTTGAGGTAAATCTACCTCTTCGAGTTTAGTACTTTTCTTTTCATCAATTCGGGCTTCAAAGGCACAACTCTCTAGACGAAGCCACAAAGGCAAAGTTTACAGATCCGACTGTACCACCATTCCGGAACCAAGTCGGACAATTCTAAAAATTTCTTTTTTATCTAAGTAGAGTCTGGATCTTTCATAGTTAATATACCTCGAGAGGTTAGAACTATAGTATGAACATAAAAGAAGTCTAGCCGGACATAGTCACGGCGTAGATCTGGGAGAACTAGAAAGAAAATACAAAATAGAAAAAAAATAAATATGTACCTTAGTTCGCCGGAGGAAGGCCGGAAATAGTAAAGCAAACTTTTATTACTAGAGCCGATAGCTATTACAGGAGAGAGAGATAGATGACTAGAAAGAAAACTAAAATTGAAACTGGATGCCTCTCTAAACAGAATGAGGCTCCTTATATAATAGAAAAAGGAATATTGTACAGTGATATGTGGGTCCTGTGCACAGTGTTTTCAATAGTATTTTTACTATTACAGCAGTGTTTTACAATGGTGTTATTACAACAGTATTTAATTTTTTGTACGTCCCCACTTTAGAAATTCTTCTGCGTTGGCTAACACTTCTTCTTCATTTAGTGTTTCTGGGGGCTGTGATTCTGCAAGATCTTCAGTATTTGCATCAGTGCTATTCATGGAGGTGTCTGATGCTTGTTCCACCTTTAAAAGTAATTGGCTGCGCATTTCAGCCAAATAATCTTCAATCATTTGAAGTTTATTGCCATCGTGGGCAGAAATTCGTCTGGAGACATAATTAATTGATTTGTCTTCAATTAATATGGATTTTTTAGGGGCTGCTTCATATTCAGAGATTTTTTGCTTGATTTCTTCCCTTTGTTCGTGCCCATAAGGCATCTTTGTGTGTGGGTCTATCCGCAAGAGTTTGTCCCAGAAATTACAATAAAAGGTCCGATAGATTGCTGGGATTTGTTGTGAATCGTATCCAATTTCAACAGACCATTTATGAATCCATGGAAGAGAAAATTCAATATAAAAGTACATTTGGTCTATGGTATCTAATTTGCAGATATGATCCGATAGATATAATTCGGTCAAAAATGGGGAGGATTTTTTCCAAGATTGATAAAGTGACGAATATTCAGTTGGCAAAATTTTTACGGATGGACCGTGATATGTCCACCATCGAAGAAACCAGTTCGGAATTGGTTTTTCGAATACCTTGGAACAAATTTTTATGAACCAAGTGTGCTTATGCTTATAATTATTATAATAGAAAACTTGGGAAAAAGCTTTTATGTAATCCCAGTAAGTAAAATTAGCAAGTGTTTGCCCCTGAGGTCCCATAGGCAGGTTTCGAAGGGTCATCGAGGAAATGCCCCATTCTTCGATTGGAATAAGTTTTTTAATAATTATTTTGGAGTAACCATGTACTCCTGGAGTGGATTCACCCAAAGGGCTATGCTCAAATGTGGCACTAGCAGTGTTTATGAGGATTTGCTCGTAATATGTTCGGGTTTTATATGATTCCCCTGCCATATAAACATTAGCGGTCAAATAATCTTTAAGGATCCGCCAGGCTTCTTCAGTATTTTCAGTAGGAGGAATATGCCGAGTTTCTAGATAAACAATAAGCTCTCTGGCGTCAAGCTTTTCATAAGTCGATTTATCTTCAGGGTTTTCAGAGACCATGGACGCAAAAGAATCTGCTGATTTGTTCTGTTCTGACAAATATGTCTTGATCTGCTGGAATAATGGATGAGTTTCTGGAATATCCTTGAGATTAATATTCGGAGTTTGAGTTTGGGATGACGAAGATGCCTCTCCCTGAGATATTCTGGAATTTATCAAAGTTCGGCTTCCGTGACTGAGCACTGGAAAATTAGAATTTGAATTGCTATAAGCAGTGTTTGATCGAGCTGTGCTCCGATAAGAGGGGTTTGTTCTTCCCCCATATTGCAAATATGCAGAATTTTGGTTGCGGCCGCGACCGCGTCCTCTGGCTGTTTGCCAGGGAGGATCTCCCATACTGCAATCAATGATCATAGATGTCAATGTCAATATAAGAATCAGTATTAGTGTTTGAAAAATTGGTGTACCACCAGAATTCTTCGTGTAAAAACTGATTCCACCAAATATCTTCAGTAATAATCTGAGCCATAAGATGTTCCAGAATTTTTCTTTTATTATCCTCAGGAAGAGGAAGACACTTAAGGATGGTTATAAGAGTTTTATCAGGAAAAAAGGTTGTAAACATATTCATGATATATATTCTCTGGATAAAAAATCGGGTAATGAATTATCACTACCCTTTTTATACTGAATTTCAAAGTCAAATGGGGCTAGTTGAGCCTGCCATCTGGCAAAAATTAATTTTGACGCGTCATGCTTAAAATCTTTATCAAACATGAATTTAATAGATTGAGCGTCTGTCCGAATTAAGAATTTTTGGTTATATAAATCATATTGGAATTTTAAAACACATTTTACAATAGTGAGCATTTCATGAGCCACGGTAGCATATTTTTTCTGGCTCTCAGTCCATTTTCCTGAATAAAAACGAATTAAACATTCAGCTTTTGTATGGGGATTGACTTGTTTTAGTATTCCACCATATCCAATATTGGATGCATCAGTTTCAATAATTTTTTGCCAATTGGGATTAGCAAGAGAAGTGCAAGGGAGTGACTGAACACGAGTTTTAATTAATTTCACCAAATTAGTGTGGGCTTGAGTCCACGGAGTTTTTTGATCTTTTTTCAGTCTGTCATACAGAGGGGCTAAATCTCTAGACAGATTTTTATAAAAAGGAGAAATGTAATTGAGACTACCAAGAAATCTTTGGAGTTGCTTCTTGTCAGTAATCTCGTCAGGAAATTTAGTAGCGAATTCTAAAACTCGCTGAATAGGTTCGATAGAACCTTGACAAATATTATGTCCAAGAAATCGAACATTAGTCTGGAATAATTGCATCTTGGGTTTAGAGATAACTAAGCCATTTTGAATAATGACTTGTTTAAAGATATGCAGATGTTTGAAATGATGTTCAAGAGTTTTAGAGAAAACAAGAATATCGTCAATATAGACAATAATGAAATCCATATAGGGATTGAAAATATCATTCATAATCTTCTGAAATTCAGAAGGAGCGTTTTTCAAACCAAATGGCATTACATTCCATTCGTATTGGCCAAAAGGCACATTAAAAGCAGTTCTATATGTATGAGTTTTATCTATTTGAATTTGCCAATATCCAGATTTTAAATCAAATTTTGAAAATATGTTGGCATCATACAGTCTAGAAAGAAGATCTTTCTTATTTGGAATTGGATACCTGATCCATTTTAAAACTTTATTCAGGGGTTTGTAATTGATGACTAATCGAGGTACACCTCTTTCTTTTTCTGCAGCATTATTCACATAGAAAGCAGTACAAGACCAAGGGGATTTTGATGGTTTAATGAGACCCTTTAGTAAGAGACTATCAATCTCTTTTTTACAGAATTCTACTAATTCTGCATTCATCTGACAGGGTCGGGATTTTGTTGGAATTTTGGCTTCATTGAAGCCATCTTCATAAGGAAGGGAAACAATATGCTTCTTCCTATTCCAAAAAGCGTTTGGATGATCGGCACAAATATCCAGCATTAGTTGAGAAGAAATATTTTTTATCTTCTCCTGAATTTTAACAGACTTCATAGTGTTAGTAATATTGATACTCATTATTTCTAATTGCAAGAAATTAAGCTGATTCTGTTTCATAGTAATAAGACATTATGTCCCTTGTTACAGGTTGAGTAACGAAAGGATAAGATATAGGCTGATTTTTATACGTAGCTTTAAAACCATTAGCGTCAATATGCGTATATGGATAAATAGCATTTATAAATGGTGTACCCAAAATAATAGGAGGATATATTTGGTTTTTTACTAAAAAGAAGAAATGTGGAATGCAAGTTTTATCACGACAAATATGTGCATTAGGCAGTTTATAATTAATGTCAAGTGAATGCCCAGTTGCTGATTTTACAAGATGAGTGGTTTTTTGATAATATTTTGTGGGAATTAATCCTTCTTGTATACAACTAACGTCTGCCCCACTGTCAATCATGGCGACATTAGTGATAAAGAATTCTCTATTTATTAAAATGGTACAATTAATATACCATTTATGAGCAGTAACAATCTGCATCATTCCAAGAAAAGAATCATTTTTCAGATTTTCAATATTAAATTTTTCAAGTTGAAATGATTCAAGATTTTCAGAATTTTCAATTTCGTTTTCCTTTTCCTTACCTTTAAAAGAAGTTGAAGAATTTGAATTTGAAAAACTTTCTTTTTCTTCAAGTTTTGAAAGTCGATGGTCAGTAATTATCTGGTTTTGTTTTAAAGAAACAATTTCCTTTTTTAGCTTTTCAATTTCAACTTTCAGATCATCAAAGGTAGTATCTCTACCAGGAGTTTTGCTCAAATCTAATCTTCGATTAACTTCGGCCAAAGAATATGCCATAGGCTGATGTTCAAAATCATCTTTTGCAGTAGAAGGAATAGAGGACTTTTGAGTTGCAAGATGCAGAATTTTTTCACGAAGTTTTTCATCCGTGACTTCTTTTAATAATTCAAGCACATTTTCAGCAGTTAAAGTTTTGACATCTAAATCAAGATCCTCAAATTGAGCTTGCAATTTATACATTACTTCATCACAATTACAATCGGGTTTGTCACAATCAGCACAATTTTTATTCTGATTTAAATCGCTACCAGAATCCGGTAATTCAAAATCATTTTCAGATGTTGAGTCAGAATCACATTCAGAATCAGAAGTATATAATAAATTATACACTTGATTATGAACTTCATCAGAAAGATTCAAAGATTTAAGTTTTTGCAATTTGCAGTTAGGAGCAATATGACCATATTGATTACACTTATAGCATTTAATTTTTGATAACGGACGTTTGGAGTAATTCTTCGCAAATCTAGTAGATTTACGAAATGATTTTCGAGCTTCTCGCTCTTCTCGACTTCTACGTCGAGGGTGTTTGGATTTGTACTGATATTTCGAATTCCTCTGGGGTTTTCGAATTATGGGTTTTTCCATGCCAAATTGTTCACAGAAATCACCCAATTGAGATTTTTCTCGGATTTTATCAATTTTGATCTGTCTAGCCAGTTTTAACTCATTACAAAGGGCTAAGCCTTCTTGAGTGCAAGCTACGATCAAATGACCATAAGTTTTTTCTGCATAAGGGATCGCTCCATACGATCCACGAAGAGTTTTACGAACACGTTCTGCGAAGAGAGGAGGAAGCCCACATGGGTTTACTGATCTCCGACAGGCCCCTTGTCTGGGTGAAAATATTTTACCATACAGTCAGAAATTCTTTAAGTTCTTTTCTATTTCAGTTGGTGCTTCGGTTCGGTTGTCCGACTTAAGCTATATCCGATATTATTACTTGGTCTGGCGGGCTGAGCGGCTTACCCCAGCCTGAGAGATCCTGTTAATGGTATCAGAGCCTGGGAACTTTCATAGTAAATATACTAGAGATGGTGAACAACGACTAGTATGAACATAAGTCTAAAAACTATGGATATGGGAGAAGTTAGTACGAAAAGTACTAAACTCGAAGAGGTAGATTTACCTCAAGATATAGATCTTCTGAATAAATGGACTATTCCTAAAGTTGATTTAAAAACTATATATGAATATGGATTTTTTGATAAAATCAAACACAAACAGATTATAAAAACAACTGAGCAATCACTAGCTTTAAACGCTAATGAACAGACTATTCAATTGCTGAATAAAAGAGATGTTGAGATTTTTAGACGTAATTTTAATTACATGCATATTGGCTTAGTTCAAATTGCTTTCCGGCCTTTAACTTTAAAGGGTCTTCCGGAAACATTTTTAGCAGCTCTAAGAGATGCTAGAAACTTAAATTTCAGAAAATCTCTCATGGGATCTATTGAATCAACTCTGGCATATGGCCCCGTTTATTTTAATACTCAGCCAAATTTATTATTATCTTTGACTGATATTAATATTCTTCATGCTTTAACTCTGAATATTAAAACGCATGGATATAATTATGCTCCTGGATCTGAGCTTATTGGTTTATCATACCGCATATATTATCGATTGCTATCTACTTTAAATCCTCGTTGTAAATTGATGGATGATAATTCTGATTGTACTCTGCTTATAGAAACCAATTTTATTAAATCCAAAATAACAACTCGTAGACCAATTCGATGGAATGAAATTGATTTCCCTCAGACTTGGATCTTAAACTCTGTTACTCCTCCAAAGCAATTGGCGGATGAAGCAACAAATTCTGAGTTAACTCATGTAACTCAGAATTCTGATGGACAGATATGTCTACAGTTTGACAATAGTCTTCCTGTCTATCGAACCTCTTTTTCAATACCAAGAAAACTTCCTCAAATTCAGCATATTTCTCCAATAGAACCTTCTGCACCAGTTTATGGTCCAGCTAGGAATCGCGCTGCATCATTGCATACACTAAACTCTGCAGATCTCCCTACTTCTTCTAGGAATGTAGAAAAGATAAAGATCAATCCCAAAACTAATATTGTCCAAGATTTTAATAATGAAAACCCTACTCCTTCGGAGATGGATTTCGATATAAATTCTGTTTAATTATGATTAAACAAATTATTGATTTCAGTCCTGGCTCTCCAGCCAGAAAATATATTCAAAAAGACTTCTTTGCTGAAAAATGGCAACCCTTTAGGACATGGTTCTTTGAAACCTATTCTAAAGATGAACTTCAGAATATTTCTGAAGAATTCTATGAAACTTGTGCACTACATAATCAAATCATATTCTTTGTTCCTTGGTTTATGTCTGCATATTTGCCTTCTTACATTAAACTTATTGAGAGATCCTACCAACACCCTGACGGTACGACTACTCAATCTAAATACCCTCCTCAATCTTCCTTTATTTTATCAAATAATACTGGTATGACTTTTACCGCTTTTCAAAAATTCATTAATGATGATATTGGAAAAATCACAATTTCTGAAATAAATAATCTTATTTCTCAAAATAATTATTTAAGTCTTTATGTTAAAGTTCTTGGTGAACATATTGGTTCTTTGGATACTAAACTCGATGAACTTATTTTATTAGTTAATAAACTTAGTACTCAGCTAAACTCTTCTAATATTGCTTCAACCTCAAAATCTGTCAAAGAGAATGAGGAATCTATATTCACTGCACCTTGCATTCAGCCACCACTCGAGATAGAAGGATTTACAACGACTTCTTCTACCTCTTGGGAACGCTTGGAAATTCTTTTTGATAAAAAATTCAAAGGTCTTAATATTCAACCCCTAAATATGGATCTTGAAAATATTCGAACTATTGAGTCTAATTTTGCTGATAATATTGCTTCCACCAACGACCCAGGTGAAGTTCTGTCTTCCGAACTAAATAAACTCCGAGGATTGATGAGAAATCAACCAGGCAAAAAATATGCCGATATTCCTCGCATGACCACTGCATATTATCCCCGTCCTACTCCTCAAGATGTTCTGATAGAGGAAAGGGATTGGAATATTACAAACACTTCCTATAATGGTGATGCCATCTATGAATGGAATATTGAAGGGTTATCCGACCGTCAAATCTCTATTTTAATTCATCGTATGTCGATGTACGCCACTATCTGTATGGCTACACGGGCTACGGCTAGGAACGATAGATCTGACCAGACGATCTGCAAAATGATTGTTGCTGGGTTTACCGGCCAACTTCGTGGCTGGTGGGATAACTTCCTAGACGATACTAAACGCCAAGAAATTTTTAATGCCGTAAACCCTAATGAAGGAAAAGACAATCTCGGCCGAACTCTAACGGCAGGACGATCCGATGCCGTTTATACTTTAATGCTGACTATTATTGAACATTTTGGTGGTAGATTTACCAACCATCACGAAAATATTCGAACTCTTTTGAATGGACTCAAATGCCGCCATTTAGGCGAATTTCGATGGTACAAAGATACCTTTCTCAGTTGGGTCATGGATTTACCCGAAAGCAGATACGAACACTGGAAAGCCAAATTCATTGATGGGCTTCCTCCTCTCTTCGCAGAACGTGTTCGTAAAACTCTTCGTGGATCGTATGGAGCGATCCCTTATGCAGAAAAAACTTATGGTCAATTGATCGTAGCTTGCACTCAAGAAGGCTTAGCCCTTTGTAATGAGTTAAAACTGGCTAGACAGATCAAAATTGATAAAATCCGAGAAAAATCTCAATTGGGTGATTTCTGTGAACAATTTGGCATGGAAAAACCCATAATTCGAAAACCCCAGAGGAATTCGAAATATCAGTACAAATCCAAACACCCTCGACGTAGAAGTCGAGAAGAGCGAGAAGCTCGAAAATCATTTCGTAAATCTACTAGATTTGCGAAGAATTACTCCAAACGTCCGTTATCAAAAATTAAATGCTATAAGTGTAATCAATATGGTCATATTGCTCCTAACTGCAAATTGCAAAAACTTAAATCTTTGAATCTTTCTGATGAAGTTCATAATCAAGTGTATAATTTATTATATACTTCTGATTCTGAATTTGATTCTGACTCAACATCTGAAAATGATTTTGAATTACCGGATTCTGGTAGCGATTTAAATCAGAATAAAAATTGTGCTGATTGTGACAAACCCGATTGTAATTGTGATGAAGTAATGTATAAATTGCAAGCTCAATTTGAGGATCTTGATATAGATGTCAAAACTTTAACTGCTGAAAATGTGCTTGAATTATTAAAAGAAGTCACGGATGAAAAACTTCGTGAAAAAATTCTGCATCTTGCAACTCAAAAGTCCTCTATTCCTTCTACTGCAAAAGATGATTTTGAACATCAGCCTATGGCATATTCTTTGGCCGAAGTTAATCGAAGATTAGCTTTGAGCAAAACTCCTGGTAGAGATACTACCTTTGATGATCTGAAAGTTGAAATTGAAAAGCTAAAAAAGGAAATTGTTTCTTTAAAACAAAACCAGATAATTACTGACCATCGACTTTCAAAACTTGAAGAAAAAGAAAGTTTTTCAAATTCAAATTCTTCAACTTCTTTTAAAGGTAAGGAAAAGGAAAACGAAATTGAAAATTCTGAAAATCTTGAATCATTTCAACTTGAAAAATGTAATATTGAAAATCTGAATAATGTTTCTTTTCTTGGAATGATGCAGATTGTTACTGCTCATAAATGGTATATTAATTGTACCATTTTAATAAATAGAGAATTCTTTATCACTAATGTCGCCATGATTGACAGTGGGGCAGACGTTAGTTGTATACAAGAAGGATTAATTCCCACAAAATATTTTCAAAAAACCACTCATCTTGTAAAATCAGCAACTGGGCATTCACTTGACATTAATTATAAACTGCCTAATGCACATATTTGTCGTGATAAAACTTGCATTCCGCATTTCTTCTTTTTAGTAAAAAACCAAATATATCCTCCTATTATTTTGGGTACACCATTTATAAATGCTATTTATCCATATACGCATATTGACGCTAATGGTTTTAAAGCTACGTATAAAAATCAGCCTATATCTTATCCTTTCGTTACTCAACCTGTAACAAGGGACATAAATGCTCTTATTACTATGAAACAGAATCAGCTTAATTTCTTGCAATTAGAAATAATGAGTATCAATATTACTAACACTATGAAGTCTGTTAAAATTCAGGAGAAGATAAAAAATATTTCTTCTCAACTAATGCTGGATATTTGTGCCAATCATCCAAACGCTTTTTGGAATAGGAATAAGCATATTGTTTCCCTTCCTTATGAAGATGGCTTCAATGAAGCCAAAATTCCAACAAAATCCCGACCCTGTCAGATGAATGCAGAATTAGTAGAATTCTATAAAAAAGAGATTGATAGTCTCTTACTAAAGGGTCTCATTAAACCATCAAAATCCCCTTGGTCTTGTACTGCTTTCTATGTGAATAATGCTGCAGAAAAAGAAAGAGGTGTACCTCGATTAGTCATCAATTACAAACCCCTGAATAAAGTTTTAAAATGGATCAGGTATCCAATTCCAAATAAGAAAGATCTTCTTTCTAGACTGTATGATGCCAACATATTTTCAAAATTTGATTTAAAATCTCGATATTGGCAAATTCAAATAGATAAAACTCATACATATAGAACTGCTTTTAATGTGCCTTTTGGCCAATACGAATGGAATGTAATGCCATTTGGTTTGAAAAACGCTCCTTCTGAATTTCAGAAGATTATGAATGATATTTTCAATCCCTATATGGATTTCATTATTGTCTATATTGACGATATTCTTGTTTTCTCTAAAACTCTTGAACATCATTTCAAACATCTGCATATCTTTAAACAAGTCATTATTCAAAACGGCTTAGTTATCTCTAAACCCAAGATGCAATTATTCCAGACTAATGTTCGATTTCTTGGACATAATATTTGTCAAGGTTCTATCGAACCTATTCAGCGAGTTTTAGAATTCGCTACTAAATTTCCTGACGAGATTACTGACAAGAAGCAACTCCAAAGATTTCTTGGTAGTCTCAATTACATTTCTCCTTTTTATAAAAATCTGTCTAGAGATTTAGCCCCTCTGTATGACAGACTGAAAAAAGATCAAAAAACTCCGTAGACTCAAGCCCACACTAATTTGGTGAAATTAATTAAAACTCGTGTTCAGTCACTCCCTTGCACTTCTCTTGCTAATCCCAATTGGCAAAAAATTATTGAAACTGATGCATCCAATATTGGATATGGTGGAATACTAAAACAAGTCAATCCCCATACAAAAACTGAATGTTTAATTCGTTTTTATTCAGGAAAATGGACTGAGAGCCAGAAAAAATATGCTACCGTGGCTCATGAAATGCTCACTATTGTAAAATGTGTTTTAAAATTCCAAGATGATTTATATAACCAAAAATTCTTAATTCGGACAGACGCTCAATCTATTAAATTCATGTTTGATAAAGATTTTAAGCATGACGCGTCAAAATTAATTTTTGCCAGATGGCAGGCTCAACTAGCCCCATTTGACTTTGAAAATCAGTATAAAAAGGGTAGTGATAATTCATTACCCGATTTTTTATCCAGAGAATATATATCATGAATATGTTTACAACCTTTTTTCCTGATAAAACTCTTATAACCATCCTTAAGTGTCTTCCTCTTCCTGAGGATAATAAAAGAAAAATTCTGGAACATCTTATGGCTCAGATTATTACTGAAGATATTTGGTGGAATCAGTTTTTACACGAAGAATTCTGGTGGTACACCAATTTTTCAAACACTAATACTGATTCTTATATTGACATTGACATCTATGATCATTGATTGCAGTATGGGAGATCCTCCCTGGCAAACAGCCAGAGGACGCGGTCGCGGCCGCAACCAAAATTCTGCATATTTGCAATATGGGGGAAGAACAAACCCCTCTTATCGGAGCACAGCTCGATCAAACACTGCTTATAGCAATTCAAATTCTAATTTTCCAGTGCTCCGTCACGGAAGCCGAACTTTGATAAATTCCAGAATATCTCAGGGAGAGGCATCTTCGTCATCCCAAACTCAAACTCCGAATATTAATCTCAAGGATATTCCAGAAACTCATCCATTATTCCAGCAGATCAAGACATATTTGTCAGAACAGAACAAATCAGCAGATTCTTTTGCGTCCATGGTCTCTGAAAACCCTGAAGATAAATCGACTTATGAAAAGCTTAACGCCAGAGAGCTTATTGTTTATCTAGAAACTCGGCATATTCCTCCTACTGAAAATACTGAAGAAGCCTGGCGGATCCTTAAAGATTATTTGACCGCTAATGTTTATATGGCAGGGGAATCATATAAAACCCGAACATATTACGAGCAAATCCTCATAAACACTGCTAGTGCCACATTTGAGCATAGCCCTTTGGGTGAATCCACTCCAGGAGTACATGGTTACTCCAAAATAATTATTAAAAAACTTATTCCAATCGAAGAATGGGGCATTTCCTCGATGACCCTTCGAAACCTGCCTATGGGACCTCAGGGGCAAACACTTGCTAATTTTACTTACTGGGATTACATAAAAGCTTTTTCCCAAGTTTTCTATTATAATAATTATAAGCATAAGCACACTTGGTTCATAAAAATCTGTTCCAAGGTATTTGAAAAACCAATTCCGAACTGGTTTCTTCGATGGTGGACATATCACGGTCCATCCGTAAAAATTTTGCCAACTGAATATTCGTCACTTTATCAATCTTGGAAAAAATCCTCCCCATTTTTGACCGAATTATATCTATCGGATCATATCTGCAAATTAGATACCATAGACCAAATGTACTTTTATATTGAATTTTCTCTTCCATGGATTCATAAATGGTCTGTTGAAATTGGATACGATTCACAACAAATCCCAGCAATCTATCGGACCTTTTATTGTAATTTCTGGGACAAACTCTTGCGGATAGACCCACACACAAAGATGCCTTATGGGCACGAACAAAGGGAAGAAATCAAGCAAAAAATCTCTGAATATGAAGCAGCCCCTAAAAAATCCATATTAATTGAAGACAAATCAATTAATTATGTCTCCAGACGAATTTCTGCCCACGATGGCAATAAACTTCAAATGATTGAAGATTATTTGGCTGAAATGCGCAGCCAATTACTTTTAAAGGTGGAACAAGCATCAGACACCTCCATGAATAGCAATGATGCAAATACTGAAGATCTTGCAGAATCACAGCCCCCAGAAACACTAAATGAAGAAGAAGTGTTAGCCAACGCAGAAGAATTTCTAAAGTGGGGACGTACAAAAAATTAAATACTGTTGTAATAACACCATTGTAAAACACTGCTGTACTAGTAAAAATACTATTGAAAACACTGTGCACAGGACCCACATATCACTGTGCAATATTCCTTTTTCTATTATATAAGGAGCCTCATTCTGTTTAGAGAGGCATCCAGTTTCAATTTTAGTTTTCTTTCTAGTCATCTCTCTCTCTCTCCTGTAATAGCCTTCGGCTCTAGTAATAAAAGTTTGCTTTACTATTTCCGGCCTTCCTCCGGCGAACTAAGGTACATATTTATTTTTTTCTATTTTGTATTTTCTTTCTAGTTCTCCCAGATCTACGCCGTGACTATGTCCGGCTAGACTTCTTTTATGTTCATACTATAGTTCTAACCTCTCGAGGTATATTAACTATGAAAGATCCAGACTCTACTTAGATAAAAAAGAAATTTTTAGAATTGTCCGACTTGGTTAGATTACATAAAGTTAATATACAAAGTTTTATATAATTATTTTATAAAAATAATTATTTAGTTTTTATATTTTTTTATTTTCAAAACAAACCACATGTGGTTGCTTTTTAAATTTTTTATTAGTATTATTTAAAGTAAAAACCACCACAAGTGGTCATTTTTTAAATTTTATTTTATTTTGTGATTTCAATAAAAACTACCATCAGTGCTGGTTTTTTATTAAATTAATTAATAAAAAATTAATTTATTTTTATATTAAATAAAAATCGACAACAAGTGGTGGCTTTTTTAAAAATATTTTCTTTTTTTACTAAATTTAAAACACCGACCACAAGTGGTCGGCTTTTAAAAAAATAATTAAAACCGACCACTTGTGGCCGATTTTTTGAAATATTTTTAAATTAAATATTTTAAAAAAAAATTACCACTTGTGATCGGTTTTGTTATTTTTTTAAAAATTTTAATTTTTAAAATATATAATAATTAATATAAAAATAATTGAAATATTTATTTTGATATTTTATAATTATAAAGCTACCACATGTGGTAACTTTTTTTAATAAAAAAAATAAAATAAAATAAAAAATCTACTACAAGTGGTCGATTTTTCCGGTTTTCATTAAACCGAAGGGAATAGCAATATAATCACAATGTTTGTACTAGTTCAACAACACATGAATCCTAGAAGTATTTTTCCACCAAGGATCCCACAACCCTAGCTATAGGGTTTTTAGCCAATCACGAGTCATGACAAGAATAGAAATGAAACAACTAAATTTCATAATATAAGGATTAAAACTCATAAAGTAGAAATTCAAAATTTAAATCTATGATCCAAGCCAAAAATCTTGTGTTCATGCACTATGAAAATCGTTTCTCAGAGCAAAGAGGCGTTACAAAATATCCAAGTATGGGAGATGCCTATTCTAAATCCTAGACTAAATATTTATAGGCTCCAAAAAATTGAAAATTTAAAATTCAAATTTGAATTGATGTTTCATCCTTGATGGATCGTTGGAGGAGTGATGGTTCATCGCCTGAACCATCACAAGATGCCAAATTACGTTACATTCTGTTTATGAGCTGATGATTATAGCGAAGGTCTATCGTGGACCTGATGGTTCGTCAATTGGGACGTCGTCTGATTCCACCCCTTGAATGATTTTATTTCTGTACGACGTCAGGGATGACGATCCGTCGAGGACTTGATGGCCTGCCAGCTGGATCTCACCCAACTTTAGCTTCCCATCTTTTTGTGCAGCTTGACGGAAGGTGCGTCCGCCAGTCAAGGTACTGATGGTTCGTAAAATACAACGTCACAGTATACTTGCAGCACAAAGTTCCTCCCTTTTTCTACTTTTGGGCTTGATTCCTAAAAATAAACACAAAACATATTTAAAACACCAACAGTTGCGTGAAAACATGCAATTATTGTTAGCTAAAGATGCAAAATATACCATCATAAGTTGGGACATCATTAATAATTTGTTTTCTATTGTAAATCCAAATTTGCTAAGGTTTTGCAAACAAACAAACAAAAACAAAAAAAAAGAATTCATCCTTACAAACTCTAATCCTTACAAACCCTATCCCTTATATTTTTGTACATATTTTTTTATTTACAGTGTTGTATCAAAATCTTTTAACTTTACAGTAGTGTATCCTATATTTATATTGAAAATTATTAACTCAATTTAATATGATGCTGGTTATTTATTCGCAATACAATCTATTGGATGATGTTGTATCAACTTTTATTTACTAATATGAAGATATGAATAATTTAATTCAAAATTTTAAAATATTATAAAATGTAAAGAGTAGACAGTTTTTTTTTACAGTATCTTTGATCTAAATTTTATGTTATTTAAGTGAAAATAAAATTACTATATACTCATTGAAACACATCCATGATAGACTAATTGAAAGTATTACTAAATATTTCATTTTCTATATTAGACATCAAACAACTACTCAAAAGCTTAAAAGCTTATTATTCATTTGATTTCGTAAATCGGTCTTTATCTTCATGGCCGAGAAAACTTTCTCAACATTTAGATACAATACAACTTTTCTTTTGAAGAATCTATATTTATATTTATATCTATCTATACGATATTAAAAGTGTGAAGTACCTTAGAAATATTGTTTGGATTATTTTTCCTTCATTAAAAATTTCTGCTTCAGACAAAATTATATTTTTACTATTTTTCTAATGTTTAAGAATTGAAAATTAATTAAGTATTTATAGTAAAATCTTTTCTTATTAGAAGTCATCGAAATTCATGACAATTAATATTTTTTCATTAGCTTAAGAAATCTAAAACAACTAAATATGATTTTAAGAAGATTTGAAAAACATAGAAATAAATATAAAAGCGTTCGAATAAGAATTTTTTTTAAAAATATTAAAATTTTAAAATACGTAAAAAAAATTTAATTAATCAAATGTTACACGCGTGAACTACGTACGGTTAAATTAGTGAAGCTAAATGTATTAAAATGACTTGAGTCGGATTCGAATTCTTGACTTGAATAATTAGATGCTCTTTACCAACAAGCCAACAAACATCTTGACGCTAGGCAGTGTCACTTTTGTTATATCACTAGATATCGAGGGGCTCGTGTCAATAGATGTTATTTTTTATTTCAATTTACGTGATACATAGAGTTAAGATAATTAATCATAATTTTAATATATTTTAAAATATTTTAAGGTGTTCACTATTGTAATTTATAATATTTTTTATGTAAATTTTAAATAATATATGTTACTTTCGTTGTCCAAACTTTTGTGGCGTTGATAGTCAATTATATTTTTAAAATAATTTAAATTTTTAATTATTGTAATTTATAATACTTTTTCGTCAATTCTAATTTAAGTGGCACTAGTATAATTCTGAGAGTCAATCGAATATTTTATATCTTTTAAATTTTTTAAATTGTTAATTATTGTGATCTATAATACTTTTATGTATTTCTTTGGAGTATATAACAGTTTATTTTTTTAAAATATATTTTAAGTTGTTAAATTGTAATTTATAATAATTTTCATATAATTTTCAAATAATATATGTTACTTTCATGTTCAAACTTTTGCGGCATTGATAGTCAATTATATTTTAAAATAATTTAAATTTTTAATTATTGTGATTTATAATACTTTTTGTTCTATTTTAATTTAAGTGGCACTGATATAATTTTGAGAGTCAACAAAATATTTTATATCTTTTAAATTTTCTAATTTACTAATTATTGCGATTTACAGAAATTTTTTTATATTTTTTTTGAAATATATAACAAATGAATTTTTTTAGATATTTAAAATTGTTGATAATTGTAATTTAGAAAACTTTTTATGTAATTTCAAATAATGTATGTTACTCTCCTTGTTCAAACTTTTGTGACATTGATAGTCAATTTTCTAAGGGTTTTCACACTTTTACTATATTATAGATTATAGATATAGATATAGATAGAGATTTTTATTTTTACCGGTCATTTTTGACATAAAGAAAAAACTTCTTCCTTTTTCCTACTTTATCCTTAATATTAATTGTTTTTACTCTAAATTAATTTCAACACACAATATAAATCTCATTTAATAGGGATACTATGGTAAAATAATTATGTTATTAATTATTTTTCTTATTGAATATGTCAAGTCAAAATGTGACAAGTTAAAGCAAATAGAGGGAGTATATTGATATTAAATATCCCTAAATCATTAAATATCAATGATAAAACCTATCAATGGAAAATATAGTTCCAAAATTAAATGTTGTGTGGAAGATTTGTAATTTCCACAAACATTAATTCGTACTTCTAGTAGGTTGATATTATATCTCGTACCAAACCTCTTTTTAATATTTACAAAGAGTAAGTATAGGTAGATGATAGTTACCCATAAAAAGATACCTTGATGATAATAATTCAGTGATAAATTAATGTTAGGGACCAAAAACCGACAAATCCCATTAAATTGATACATCGAATCAAACCAAGCAAAAAATTGAATAGTGATAAGGTGTCATGACCTGAGTCGAAGCCCTAAACGCGATGGGTATCCATAACCATAAAGGCTCGAGAGACCCCATAGCATACTACCATAAGCATCATTCATACATAAATCAAGGTACAGAAGATATAATGAAATTCAAAGGAAACTTATAATCAAATTGTGTCAACAAAGTTGTGACAATATAAAAATTCAAATCTCATCTACGAAGTCTCTACTAAATACTAACTGTCTTGGTCGGGACACGGCCCCCAACTGGACCATAAACTGAATTAAATAAGCATATGAATAGCGCGCCTTCAGAAAGATGGATGGCTCACCAACTATATCTTATCTGAAGATTCCACCAACGTGATGGACCACCAGACTGTGTCTCAGAACCTACATTATGAGACAATACAGCCGCCACAAAGGAAGATCAATACCTAGAATGTATTGGTATGCAGAACTAACCAAAAACAACATGTATTCCATATAAAATAGTTGATAGCATTAAGAAAACAATTTAACATAATAGATATCAAAATACATGGGCATAATCAATGAGCTTCAAAACATTCTTGTAAGTTATGACTCATCTCTTTGTTTTACTTCTGAGCTAGATAGTACACCCTACATTTTATACAATCCCACGGGCTATATGGGATTCGCCTTGACTTGGCGGCCAAGCCCCCAATCCAAGTTTGCCGCAATAATTGGAGTATGTGATTTTACAATCCCCTCTTTAAGGGCACATCCCTCTTTCAGCGCATAATAAATCTCGTATCGATAAAACGCGATTTCGTACAATGAGTTATCTAAACTCGTGCCTTCTTCGAGTAACCATTTAACTCTCTTTAAGCCCATTTTAACCTCTTAAAACCATGCTTCATGCTTATACATTCTTTGATTTCATATTATGGGTATTTCATAATAGGTATCTTCATACCTAAACTGACAAGCCATATCATCTCATATCATAACCACCGCCCTTCTCATTCAAAAACATATTAATGACAACCTTAAAGTTTATCACATCACATAAGAGTTCTTATTTCAAAAGCATATGAAACTTATACAAAAATACTATCTTTTTAAGAATCTAACACATGGTGGCCAATTCTTTCATTAAGCACATGTAATTTCTTCAGCAAGACACAAGAGCCTTTAGCATGAGAAATACCCCTTTGAAAACGTTCAAATCAACAATGCATCATAGTTAAAAGGGCATTCAAAACTAAAGGATTATCATCATTCATAAAACAGCCCCAAACATTAGTCACACATAAATCTCATGATCAAAAGGGGTCTTATAGTTCATGCTCTCAAACCAAATTCACAATTCATAACATGTTAAGACCATAATTTCATCATGAGAAAAGGAAATTTCATAAATCGTACTCATAACACACTTTTCAAAACTTATATCATATATGCACATGGTAACAAACTCAAGTTTATGGAAAAATTTCATGAGAAACACCTACTTTCATAAAGATGGGTTCATAATACATTCCCTTCAAACAGTTTCCAAAACCCTTTTCATATACATACATACATACATACATATATATATATACAAACACATACATATATATATATA
This sequence comes from Capsicum baccatum var. pendulum, assembly GCA_030864225.1. Lineage (NCBI taxonomy): Eukaryota > Viridiplantae > Streptophyta > Magnoliopsida > Solanales > Solanaceae > Capsicum > Capsicum baccatum. Next base: position 37,665,476 of record CM061561.1, read on the forward strand.
CATACATACGTACATATATATATATTCTTAAAACTTGTTAAAAACATAAAACTTATGTCTATGAGATTTAGGATAGTTCGACATACCTTTTTGATAAACAAGAATTCGAAATAGCTTGAGATCTAATCTTGGAAGTATGAGCCTTAGAATAAACTCTAATCTTTCTTTCTCTTGAGACTGGAGAGAATTATGAGCATTTAAAATGGATTAGTAATGGCTAATAACTCTTATTGGATGATTTAAGTTGTGGGAGAGGATTTAGGGTGAGGAAAAGACAAAAATACCCCTAAAGAAACCAACAAAAACACAGGAATTTCCTCAACTGATGACTAGGTTGACAAGGCGTTAACTTGGTGACGTCCTGCCACCCAACTCATAAATTCTAGATGGTTTTTGCTCTTTTCTGGTTAAGGTTGACGACTAGGGTTAACGGCTCATCACCTAGTTGATGGCTCATCAACTTAGTCATCACCGAGTTGACAACTCGTCAACTTAGTCATCATTTTCTGACAGTCAGACACTCTGAAGTAAAATGAGCATAACCTTCTATTCTGACATCAGATTAAGGTGAAACCAATTGCATTGGACAGGAGAATAGAAGATCTTTCATTTAATATATAGTAGGCCACGTAACTCATTTTATACTAGGAGTAATGGTCATTGAAATTTGACCCATGTTGAAACATTCACTAAAAATTGATAGAAAAGTTCTCAACTCATCTTTGAGTTAGGAGATTTTTATGATTTCACTCGACCTCTGAAGATGTTACCACACTAAAGATTTGATCATCACACTTATATTGATATAGAATTATTGGGTTTGGGTCTATACACATAGGAACGAGAGTTTTGAATTCTATCCTGAAAATGTGGGGTGTTACATTATTTGCTCCTTGGAATTATATATCCTTGAATGATGGGTAGGAACATGTTGATGCTATACCAGTAGGGGTGTACAAACCGAACCGCTAAGTCAAACCGAACCGATGAATCAAACCAAACCGAGGAAACAATATGACTTAGGGTTTAGTTTGATTGGTTTGGTGTTGAGGAAGAAAATCGATCATCCTTGATTTGGTTTGGTATTAGCAAAAATAAAATCAAATCGAACCCAAACCCAACCGACATAATACATATATAATATTAATTTCTTATACATAAAAAAATATTACTTATAATCTACTTTCTAATTACTTTTTTTACTTTTTTATATTCATAAAATAGATATATATTCTTGGCCTTTAATTATAATATTTGTCCATTAGTAACAAATTAATACAAAGCTCAATTTTCATATAAAACCCTAAAATTCTTCAATTGCTTCACTTTACATTTTACTTTCTAAGTTTTCAAAGAGTTCTCATTATTTCCTCATCTTACTTTCATCTTACTCTTCTTATTCTCCTTATTCATCAAGTTGTAATTTGGGTTGTTTTTCTTCTTTCTCTTTTTTCTGATGAAATTATGTTATAGTTAATTATTTTATAGAGTTAAGCTTTTAATAAGTTATGTCTAATTCTTCATTCTTTTGTATGCTCACACGTTATGTGAAGGAAACTTTCAGACAATCTGCTATAACTAGTGACTTAGAAATTGAACCACTGGGTATCCACATAGTATTACTTTGAGAGATAGTAGTTTAGACGTCTTAGTAATTTGCCAACTTAATTTTTATTGGAAATACTATGGCCATTGTTTTTTTTATATTTTTAGTGAAAACATTTAATTTTTTCTCCAATCACATTATAATTGTAAAAAAAGCCGAAAAAACCAAAAAAAACAAAAAAAAATGACTAAAACCGAAATAACAAAACGATTGTATATTGGTTTGATTTGGTTTATAGATTTAGAAAACCGGCGTTATTGGTTTGATTATATTTTAATGAAAAACCAAACCAACCCGACCTATGTACAACCCTATATAGAAGTATGGAATAAAGGACATAACCTCACATTAGGAATTTTTATTTTCCTCAATGAAATATACATAGGCATTCAAGAAGAGCTTCATGATCTCACCAAGTAAATCGTGTAAGAATAAATCATAAGATAACGAGACTCAATATAGATATGATCTTGACATGTGCTCTATGGCACATGATCATAACATTGTAAGAGATGAATTTTCCTAAGAACCATCGGCTTGATTAAGATTGGTACAAGACATAAGCTGAGATTCTCGCGGGACATAAGAATAGAATAGAAACATTTTCTACCTCAAATGATACGTCTAATAGACTTTAAATTTTTGTGATACTTCTCCACTATGCTTTCGGCTATGAATACCACATGTCAACATCCCAATCTAACAATTCCCCTGCTAAATACATAACTACAAGAGCTTGAGTCTAACTGCATAGTACATCCATGCTAAAGCCTAACCAAAGTAAAAAGGTTCTAGCTTAAGCTATGGGAATCTAAACTCTACATAACTTTAAGAATATTACATCACCTTATCACTATAATCAAACAACTTTCAAGTCTTAAATCGTCTTAAATCAAGGAGTACTAACCACATAGCACATTGGTTTGTGTATCTATCAATCACAACGTTCAAGTCTATATCTACTACACTTATTTTGTAGATCTCCCCACTAAAACCAACAACTTCAATAATTCTCATAAATATTTTCACCACATATCCCCTTCCAAACTATTTCACATAACAAAAGTTCATCTTCCTCTTCCCTCTTCACCTTTAACCTTAACTCGAGTAGCCACAGACAAAATTTTAACCTTAAAGAACATCCACTACTATATCTAAAACATTACTCCGTTATTATTATCACTATCATTCCAATATAAGGAAGGTCATTGAAGGACTAGAGTACAAGCATCGGGGATGGGAGTGAGATACAATACAACAGGCATGAAATAACTAATAAAAACCACCTAGATCATATGTAGAGGGTTGTCCGGGAATATACATAATCCAGCATGAGTTCTTTAGACTGGGCACGATGAAAGATATGGATACATACATCATGAGTTGTATATCATAAATCTAGAATTCATATTTTCAAGGGTTAAGATAAGGATTGTTGATTGAAGTTATAGATTCTCAATTTAAGAGTTGAGAATGACCATAAGCTTGATAAACCTTATATCCCTAGTCTAGACCCGACATAAAATGAAATTGGTACATATATAAAATATAGTTTCTTAGAACTAAGGATGATATGCGGCCTAGATTTATGGATCACAAGCAATAATAACATAGATCTTGAATACTTGTAAGCTTGGATTTTTGAGGTACATTATTGCTTCTAGTTTGGAGGTCAGAAGACATAAGTTGCAGAGAGAACTCAAACCTTAGGCATAGCATGACTTGAATACATAAGACATTAGCAGAATGGCCTCTTAAATTGAAGTAGGAGAAGTTTGTTTGAATAGGAATAAATTTATCATGACTTTTCCTTGAAACTTGTCACTATGAGAAAATTTAGGAACTACCTTAACTCATCATCTCCCCCTTAGATCAAAGTCACAATCCTAGACTTAATGACATATCCTCTCATTAAATCTATAGCCATAACTCTCAACAGAAAAATAGGTATCACTATACACACAAATGCAAAACTCCCCCTATTAAACTATACTCTGAACACATTGCTTTTTGGGAATTCTACTCTTAACTTTCACTAGCCTCAATAGCCATCAACCTATAACTCACACTCTCATGAGCATACACATCCACACTCCTTATCATATAACAATCCATTATCCACTACTTAACATACTAGCATTAAACCTCTAATAATATACCATTATACCTTAACAAAGCTTTTAAAACTAGACAAAGAGGTCACATCATCTATCTATATTTCCTCCAATTATCACTAAACAATACCATATAGTAGCTCTCTAGGCTTCTCCATACTAAGAAATATAAGAACATGAACTAGGTAAACATGGAACTTATACACATAAAACCTTATTTAACCACATGCTACCTGGGGTTCGACTTATTCTTCTATACCTAACACTCTTATCCACTTAATGACTCAACCACAATTAACCATTTTAACACCAGTCCTCATATATATATATATATGTGTGTGTGTGTGTGTGTGTGTCATTATCCATTTTTTTTCACAAGTTACCAACCTAGGTAATTTCACACATCATATCAAGCCAATTAATTCATTCCTACAAAACATGCATTATCAATCTTAAGCTACTATTCTTACCTTGACAATTCACATTAAAGTTCAAGCTTATTATCTAGCACCAATCATATACCACCGATGAAGAATGCCATATATTATACTAGTCCATCAAATGGGGAAAATCAACCCAAATTCCTTATTTCACCTAACTTCAGCCAACAAGTTCATTCTCTCCACACTATTACTACCTATAACGCCCCGAAAAGGTACCTCAAACATCACATAATGCTCAATACTACAAGTAGTCCCAAGCTAACCCTTTAAGCCCTCTACTAATTCTGAAACTCATAATAAAGATGAACTAGGCATGAGAAATGCTGAAATGCTAAATTACTCTCTGAACTGAAAGTATTAAACTTAGAAATCTGGTCAAACAACACTTTAAAGCTAAAACAAAACAAACAATCGGACAAGCCTCTACTATTACTAACTAGAGAGCCACTGGACAAACCTCCAGCTGACTCGAACTAAGCTAAAAAACAACTAATTAAAGTACTTCATAAAGCTAGAAAATCTAAATAAATGGATCCTTGAACTAGGAGGACTCACCAACTGTCGGGATGCAGGTAGAAATGCTCGTGGTCAATAACGTTGCTGGAACTGAGCACCAGAACCTACATTATAAGACAATGTAGCACATAGATGTATTTGTGGATCAGTACTTGTGGAATGTACTAAGCATATGGGGTGAATGCACAAGTAAGACAATAATTCAATATTCATACACTTTCAAAGACTACATGCTAAGTATAAGTGACTCACCTTAGCTTGAATAATCAAAACTGTAAGATCATAAAACATGAGTAGTAAAGCATAATGGTAAATTTTGTGAGCCACGACACTTAGTTATAAAAGTTGTTCTGTTATTCTATCTTAGGGAGGTTCTTCTAACCGACATACACCATATGAACTATCATGATGTCCAATGTCTTGTTCCCTTGTGGGGAAAAGCTCACATTGGGGAGAGCTGTCATACTCTTGCCAGGGAGTAGGACCTGAGCTAAGTGATCACCATCTGAAATTCATCCATATAAATGGGAATAAGCTAAACCTACCTTGGCTCGTAGTTCTGGGGCATGTGAGTTGGGACACATACCTAACTCGGTGCTAAATACTACTCCCTTACTTATATGCTCATACTATAGGAAATTCACCTTAAACTAGCATAAGGGTTTATAATGAAAACTAATTATGCATCTATTTTCTTTAAACTGTAATCAAAACTAACATGTGTGGATTCCATATCTTAGCTGAGGATCAAAACATCAATTCTTGCTTAAAATATGAATACATTCTTATCAAAGAATGCTTAAAATATAATCTTCTTGAAATCTCAAGACTTAAACTTAGGGCTTAAAACTCATGCTTTAAACTTATGTCAATTCATAACAAAGCTTTATGCTAAATCTAATTCTTGAAAAACATGACAATAATAAATCAAGATAGTGCAATCTCATTCACAGTATAAATCATGTAAGTTAAAAACATAACATAGGCATTTCTTGATATATACTAAAAGCTTTAAATTCATAATAGTAAAATATTTCAAGAATGTATATAAATTTGGGTATGAACCCTAATTCAAACGGACTGATTTTGCCAAAGAACTTTGACCAAGGAAACTTCTTTGTTTCTTAGTCTACGAATCTAGTGATCAAGAATCTCAACTGGGATTTATTCATAAGAAAGACTATCTTGAATTTTGGTTCTTTCCAATGGAACTACAATAGTTGGATCACCAATACATTTCTTTAAGACGGAGATATGAAACACTGGGTGAATGGATGAAAAATCTATAGGCAATTCAAGCTTATACGCTACCTTTCCAACATGACTTTATATTTTGTAGGGCCAACATATTAGGGACTAAGCTTTCCTTTTTTTCCAAATCAATTCACCCCTCCATGGGTGAAACCTTCAAATAAACTAAGTCATCCACTTCGAACTCAAGATCCCTTCTTCGCATATTGACATATGACTTCTTTTGACTCTAGCTGCTTTCAACCTCTCTCAAATCATCTGGACTTTTTCCATAGCTTCAAATAACATATTTGGTCCTACTAAAGCAGCCTTACCCACTTCAAACTAACCAATAGGTGATCTATACCTTCTCTCATAGAATGTCTCAAACGGAGCTATCTGGATACTGGAATGATAACTGTCATTGTGGGTAAACTTGATCAAAGGCAAGTGTTCATCCCAACTTCCTTTATAATCAAGAACACATACCCTCAATATATCCTCTAGGGTATGAATGGTCTTTTCTGCCTACCATTGGTCTGAGGGTGAAAAGCTGAACTGAGACGAACTTATGTACCAAGACCTTTCTGAAAGGCTTTCTAAAAATAAGAGGTAAACTGAGTACCCCTATCGAAGATATAGATAAAGTAACTCCATAAAATTTGACCAACTCTGTAATATACAACTTAGCATAATCTTTGGTGGAATAGGAAGTATGAACTGGTAAGAAGGGAGATAATTTAGTCATTCTGTCAAAAATGACCCAAATTGAATCATGTTGATGATGCGAATGGGGCAACCCTATCACAAAGTCTAAGTTCACGTCTTACTACTTCTAAGTGGGAATACTAAACTCCTACAAGCTACCACCAGGCCATTGATGCTCTACTTTAACCTGCTGGTAGTTAAAACACTTAGCCACAAACTCTACAATATCTTTCTTCATACCACTCCACCAGTAAGCTTCCCGCAAGTCCTGATACATCTTAGTTGGCTACTGGGTGAATAGAGTAATGCATACCATGTGCTTTCACCAGAATCCGCTGCCTCAAACCGTCAACACACTGCACACAGAGTCTACCCTAATATCGCAACACACCATATCCTTCTTGGGAGAAACCTCTACTTTCTGGTCTGTGACTGACTCCTTCAAAATAACCAAATTGGAGTCCTCATCCTGATTCTCCTTCACTTCGAACACTAAAGAAGACTCTGAACTACTCTGGAGCCAAACATTCCCCTCAGATGAGTCAACCAACCGAACACCTAATCTATCCAACCGATGAACTTCCCAAACTAATTCTTTCTTATCACTGTTCACATGCACAAACTACCAATAAATAGTCTACTAAAGGTGTCTGCCACAATATTGGCCTTGCTCGGATGATACAAAACACTCATATCATAATCTTGCAGTAACTCCAACCACCTTCTATGATGAAGATTTAAATTATTTTATGAAAATACATACTGCAAGCTTTTATGATAAGTGAACACATTAACATGTACCCCATAAAGATAGTGCCTCCAAATTTTCAAGGTAAACACAACAATAGCTAACTCAAGACCCCAAAATTTACCGCAACTAATGGAGTCACATATGAGAGATTTAACATTGGGTATAACAATGCATAAACATGAAAGTGAAAGACACAAAGCATACCAGTAACAACATCTCGTGAACTATCCTGCTCCTTTCGGGATGGTAAAGCATAGAACCAATTATGGCGGTGATCGCCACCGATACTAGAGGATGCGCCATGGGGAGTAACTGGGCGACCTCGTGGCATTTGTGCGCTAGTAGCCTGAGCCTAGGGACGAACATCTCTGCTTTCCTGCTTAGCATACGGGCACTCTTTGATATTGTGACCCAAATTTCTACATCCATAACAACCTTTCTGTCCTAACAAACACTCACCAGGATAATTTTTTATCACACTTAGCACATGTCAGATAATTGGGCTTTTTACCCACACTATTTTGAGACCTAGACATAGAAGTCCTACCCCACTGTTCCTACTTTGTTTTGGGTACAGGGTCACTAGCTGAAGATGGAACTAGCATAGATGAATAACCTAGAAACTGCAAATGGTTTCCCCCTCCGAACCTCGGTGGTCCATACTGAAATTGTTAGATTCTAGCCTTTTTATTTCCTCTCTTTCTGTTTCAACATCTCTGCCTTAATCTGTTGAGCACGAGTCATCATCCTGGCAAGATCTATATCCCCAACAACCAAGGCAGTCCTCCACTCCTTAACTACCAAACTATATATTCCAGTAACAAACTTACTCATACTAGATCTAGGGTCAGCTATCAACTCAGGAGTATACTTGGACAACTGGGTGAACTTAAGGCAATACTCCTTCACTGCCATTAATCCCTACCTCAGATTCATGAATTCCTTTATCTTAGCTTCTCTCATCTCACGTGGAAAGAACCTATCCAAAAACGCATCCTGAAATACCTGCCAGCTCATGGGAGCTGCATTCTTACCTATACCATTTTTCCACATGACAATCCAATCATAAGCAACATCCTTCAACCTATAGGACGCCAATCCTACACTTTTCTCCTCAGTAACATGCATAACTTGAGAGATCTTTTTCACCTCATTAATGTAAACCTGTGGGTCCTCACCAACTTTTGACCCAAAGAACTTGGATGGATTCATTCTCATTAAGTCACAAATTTTGGCTGTATCTAAGTCAACACTCTGCTTAAGTGGAACTGCAGCCTGATGGTTGCCCTGAATATTAGTATTCACAGATTGGGACAATGCTTGAAAGGCAGCCCAAAATTTAGCATGAGACACATTTTTATTTGGAGGGTTGGCTAGTACTGTTGGTTGGTATCCATTTCTGCATGCATTCTCTCGGCAAGGAGGCATTTTCAGTTACGTAAAAGCATGATTTAAAGCAGATAGAGACAGTTGTAAGCACGATAGATAATGAAATAAAAGGATGATTCCTAGTTCGTTCCGTAGCCTCTTGCTTATAAATGTGGAGTGCTTCACACCCAAGATCAAGACTCTACATAACGTGGCTTGTCTGACTCCCTAGCACTTATTAAAACTTAGGCTCTAAAACCAAGTTTGTAAAGCCCTGAAAAGGTACCCCAAATATAACGCGTTGCTTAAGACTACGAGTATTTCCAAGCTAACCCTTTAAGACTTCTACTAATTATGAAACTTATAATAAAAATGAACTAGGCATACAAAATGCTGAAATACTAAATTACTGTCTGAGATAAAAGTATTAAAATTAGAAATCTATTCAACCAACACTTTAAATCTAAATATAACAAATAGTCAGACAAGCCTCTACTACTACGAACTAGAGAGCCACTGGGACAAACCTCCTGCTGACTCGAACTAAACTAAAAAACAACTGATTAAAGTACTTCATAAAGCTGGAAAATCTAAATAAATGGGTCCTCGAACTATGAGGACTCACCAACTATCGGGATATAGGTAGAGCTGCTCGCGGTCAATAACACTACTGGAACTGAGCACTAGAACCTACGTTATAAGATAATGTAATACATAAACGTATATGTGGATCAGTACTTTTGGAATGTACTGAGCATATAGGGGTGAATGCACAAGTAAAACAGTAATTCAATATTCATATACTTTCAAAGAATGCATGCAAAGTAAAAGTGACTCACCTTGGCTTGAATAATCAAAACTGTAAGATCATAAAACATGAGTAGTAAAGCATAATGGTAAATTTTGTGAGCCGGGATACTTAGTTCTAAATGTTTTTCTATTATTCTATCTTAGGGAGGTTCTTCTAACTAACATACACCATGTGAGCTATCATGATGTCCTACGTCTTGTTCCCCTATGGGAAAAAGATCACATTGGGGAGAGATTTCATACTCTTGCCATAGAGTAGGACCTTAGCTAAGTGATCATCATCTGAAATTTATCCATATAAATGTGAATAAGCTAAACCTACGTTGGCTCATAGTTCTTGGGCATGCAAACTGGGACGCATACCCAACTCGGTGCTAAATGCTACTCCTTTACTTATATGCCCATACTGTAGGAAATCCATCTTAAACTAGCATAAGGCTTTATAATGGAAACCAGTTATGCATCTATTTGCTTTAAACTGTAATTAAAACTAGAATATGTGTATTCCATATCTTAGTTGAGGATCAAAAGATCAATTTTTGCTTAAGATCTGAATACATGTTTATCAAAGAATGCTTAAAAAATAATCTTCATGAAATCTCAAGACATAAACTTAGGGCATAAAACTCATGTCAATTCATAACAAAGCTTCACGCTAAATCTGATTCTTGAAAAACTTCACAATAACAAATCAAGAAAATGGAATCCCATTCACAATATAAATCATGTAAGTTTAAAACATAACATAGGCATGATAATAACATTCTTCTAGAATGTATATAAATTTGGGTATGAACCCTAATTCAAAACAAGTAATCAAATATTAAATTCATGCAATTTTGGGCACAAGGATGAAAGGATACCCTAATTCATAACCCCACAAACCTTATTAGGCTCAATTTGATGTAGAAACTTGACTTTGAACTCTTAAAGATGTTTATGAAGGCCTCTTGTTGAAGTTCTTGAACTCGAAAATCTAGATTCTTGATTGTATTGTAAAGGATGTAATGGAGTTTTGGCATTCTTGGTATTAGGTTAGGGTTTCTTGGAGAGAAATTTGATGAAGAAAGAGTGTATTATTCTTAAACCGGCGTCCAATCTTCTATTTTTACGACTTAGGGTGAGGGTAAATGACTTAAATGGCACTATAGGGATTAAAAGACGCAATTGTAATTCCATTTATTGGCTTGGCGTGATGCGATGACCTTCTCATAGCTTTTCTTAGCGCAACGCGGTGGAATCGCATTGAGTTGCTGGAATCAAAATCCAAACACGGCCCAAAACTCATCTAAAAATTCCAAAACTTCCCCGAGACATGCTAATTACACCTCTAAACATGAATCAACTTATAAATCATTGTCTCGGATCCCAAAAGGTCAACTAAAAAATCCCCGGTGTTAAGGAGTCAAAATAAGGCTAAGTCTTCAACACATAGCTAAATTTTTAGGATTTAGGCCACTTAACCGAGCCTAGGAGCTAAGTTAAACTAAGTCTAATTTGGGTTATTACACTACTACACCTTAAAATCTACCACGCACCTTCTCACAAGCAGTACTAGTTTACTACTACAAGAGAAAAAAAAAATCAAAGGGGTAAAGTTATAACATAACCTAGTACGATCTTATCAACATATTTTACTTTCTCACATTAAATCTACTTACCCATGCATACATTCCCACTATCTTCAAATTCCATATACACCAATAGTCTCTACCCATAACTTATTGACTAATCTACCCCTTTCTATTCACAACCTATAAATGATTTCAACAACCACCAAAACTATCCATTTTAAGCTCCTTCCCTATTTAAATAAATAATAATCATAGATAATCACTCCCTCAATGGGATACCATATGTTTTACTAACCTTGCTACAATATTATCCATTTACCATGAAAGAGCACACCACCCTCCACTTAAAGGTCACACAACTACATATTCCTTCTTCACTCAATAGTTACTCTCACTTTTAACTTCTAAATTTATGTCTTCATAGCACCAACTTTGGAACCATCTTACTACTCATAGGTTATGGCACGTTATCACATACTACTACTCAGGTGGAAATACTGTTCCAACATTCTGACACATATCATTACACTTAAGCATGCCATCTGCAACAAGGATTTTTAAAGGGACCGAATACACTCAATACCTCAGGCTCAAACACATGATTGATATAGATAGGTGTATAATCTTAAATCAATACACTAGGAAGCACTAACGGACTCCTCTTAAGTACTTTTATAATTTCATAACCTTTTATTACTCAATTAGAAAGGATCACATCATTTAGACTCTAAGTTTGTGTACATGGATTGCCTCGACAATTATACATAGCTAATAAAATCATAGTAAAGAATGAATTTGGCTAACTTCCATATGGGCAACACAGTGGCACGATCTAGAGTATAAAAGAATGGGAAACATCTCCTAAATGCCTCGTAGCTTCCTCCTTATAAGTTTGGCGCTCTATACCTATAAAAAAGACTCTATTCAATATGGCTTCATAGACATCGTGGGTCCGTGAACTATGTTTTGATACCAAGTTTGTCATGACCCGAACTGAGGCCCTGTCCGCGATGGGCATCCTAAACCATAAAGGCCCGAGAGACCCTAAAGAATACTACCATAAGCATCATTTATATAAAAATCAAGGTGCGAAAGATATAATGAAATTCAAAGAAAACTTATAACCAAATTGTGTCAACAAAGTTTTGACAATACAAAAGTCCAAAGCTCATCTACAAAGCCTCTACTGAATACTAACTGTCTAGGCTTAGAAAAGGCCCTCGGCTAGACCATAAATTGAATTAAATAAATATATGAATAGCGTGCCTTTAGAAAGAAGGATGGTTCACCAACTCTATCTTATCCAAGGATTTTATCGACGTGACAGACCACCAAACTGTGCCTCAAAATCTATATTATGATACAATGCAGCTGCCATAAAGGACGGTCAATACCTGAAATGTATTGGTATGCAAAACTAACCATAAAAACATGTATTCCATATAAAATAGTCGAGAGAATTAAGAAAACAACTTAAAATAATAGATATCAATCACATAAGCATAACCAATGATCTTCAAAACATTCTTGTAAGTCATGACTCAACTTTTTATTTTACTTCAGAGCTAGATGGTACACCCTACATTTCATACAATCCCCTAGGCTATATGGAATCCGCCCTTGACTCGGCAGCCAAGCCCCCAATCTAAGTTTGTCACAAGAATTAGGGTACGTGATCTTATAATCCTCTCTTTCAGGGAACATCCTCTCTTTCAGGGTACAATTTCCTATTTCAGGGCACAATCCCCTCTTCAGTACACAATAAATACTATATCAGCAAAATATAGTTTTAGATAATGAGTTATGTGAACTCGTACATTCTTCGAGTAACCATCTAACTCCCTTCAAGCCTATTTTTAACCTCTTAAAACCATGCTTCATTCTTATACATTCTTTGTTTTCATATTAAGGGCATTTCATAATAGGTATCGTCATACCTAGACTTGCAAGCCATATCATCTTATATCATATCCACCACTCTTCTCATTAAAAAACATGTTAATGTCCACCAAAAGGTTTATCACATCAAAGGAGAGTTCTTATTTCAAAAGCATATGAACTTATACAAAAACACTATCTTTTTAAGACTTTAACACATGGTGGCCAATTCTTTCATTAAGCACATGCAATTTCTTCATAAAGACACAAGAGCCTTTAGCATGAAAAATACCCTTTTGAAAACATTCAAATCAACAATGCATAGTAGTTAAAAAGGCATTCAAAACTTAAGGATTCTCATCATTCATAACGTTTCCATTAACTTAACATAGGCTAAGAAACCCCAAACTCTTAGGTATCCCAAATTTGGGTGATGACCTTTCCACAACTCAAAAGGTGTTAGTTTGATCTTTTTATGAGGCACACGATTCAACACATAACAAGCAATTAAAAGAGCTTTACCCTAAAACTTAAAGGCACACAAGACTTAATTAACATGGCATTAGTTAGCTCAACCAATGTTCTATTCTTCTTATCCGCTACGCCGTTAGATGCAGGAAAATAAGGAGTAGGTTCATGAATAATACCCAATGATCTAACAAAATAATTCAACTCATATTCACGGCCTCTATCTGTAACGCCCCAAAATCTCATCCCGGAGCGTCACACGATGCTTAAGGCTAAAAGTAGCCCCAAGCTAACCCTTTGAGCCTGTTACTACATATTATAACTTATTTCAAGATGAAATAAACAAAATAGTAGTACTTTTATATCAAATGATAGGAAATATGAAGAAAATACTCTATCCAAATGACCATAATACTGGAAATCTCAACATACTAACAATCTGATAGCTAGCCTGACAAAACCTCTACTACTCTATGAACTAGAGAGCCATTGGGACAGGCCCCCAACTAACTCAAACTGAACTGAAAGTAAAAATATATCTACTAAAATACTGAAATGTCTGAAGATAGGTCCTCGAACCATGAGGACTTACCACTATGGAGATGTAGACAAAAGTACTTGAAAATCATTAACGAGGCTGGGACTGAACACCTGAACCTATATTATGAGATAATATAGCACAAAGACATATATTTTAATACCTCAAATATGGTACTCAGAATGCTACACGGTGCTCATGACCCCGAAGGACCACAAGCTAACCCATGACTAATAGTTGTACCTGTATATTGCATAAAATACTTAATAATGCAGAAACATGAACTGAAAGGTCATAAGGTTCACATAACTGAAGTAAAATATAACATCTAAATAGGGTATGAAATACCCAAAACAAAACTAAAAATACTGAAGTCTGAAACATTATAGTCTAGAAAGCCTTTAACTGACTGAACTGTCTAAGTAAGGAGTTGATGGGACATATCCCCAACTAACTCCAACTAATAAAATAATTAATGAGATAATAGAGAAATAATCATGTCCTCGAATGATGATGACTCATTTCTAACTCTGACTGCTAAAACTGGAATCTACTGTTGATCTGGAGCTCATGTCTCTAAACCTGTGGTATAAGACACCATAGCGCAAATGTGTCAGAACTTTGAATATACTGGTATGCATGTGGGGTAGGCTAAATGCATGGAGTTCATATGCATGAATATTATTGTCTAACTGACTAATATGAATGTGAGAATACATGCATTGCATACATAGTAACTATATCTAATATCATGATAACATGAGTACTGAATTTGAATAATAATAACATGACATACTGATAACTGATATAACTAATAACATGAGTGACTGTATCTGATAGTCCTGAATCTAGTGGAACTATCTAAGTTCTGTAATGTGTCTGAGTTGATTGTATCTGACAGCCCTGAATTCTGAAAAACTATTTGAGTTATTTTACTGAGATTGTGTGACGTAGACATCTAACCGACATGCCCCAAATAATGTATTATAGCTGAATTGGGGTCCAATCTATGCCCTGATTGGAAGGGTATTAATACCGCGCCACCATATGAGTGACCCTAATATAATAGAAAACTTTATTGAGAATGGTGGGAACCCTCATATAGCAGGCTAAGCCACCTCATCTACCCTTATATAGTAGGATATGATGTCTCAACCTATGTTGTCTATATAGTTCTGGAATGCAAGGATTGCTTCTAAGAATCACACCCTTATATAACAGGTGAGTTCCTATCCTTGGGTTCATTCAGTGCTAATTTCTACTCCCATATGAATAGACACTGAACATAATTTACTGAACTAAACATGGACTGAGTTAATAAATTTTATTGACTGATGAAATATTACTGATATCTGACAACTGACTGAGTTCATGAGATCATGGAGATTTCCTGAGTCATAAGACTATTTTAAGTCTAAGGATTCATAGCTTAACCAAGAGTATCGTGGAAACATGACATGGCTCTAAGCACACAGCTTATGTTTTGGGTAAAAGTACCACCAGGACTCGATGGAAGGAAACTGACCAAGCATAACTTACTTGAACCTATAACTAACATCATAATCCATAACACATTTATCAAAAAATTCCATCAAAACATGTGATAGGCATAACTTGTACATACATGGGGATTTCATGATATCATACTAGTTGGGCATTGTTCCTTCATCTAGGTATTTAATCAAACACATGGTAGGCATAACACTTGCAGACAACATTATACAATAATTAATCATCATAATTCATCTCAAATTTCATCATCCTAGGGTTTATTCATAGGTTCACATGAATATACATCTATACAAATCAATTCCACATAAAATTGATCACCCAATATAGATTTGAATTCAATTTATCATTCTCAACATAAACAAAACTAACCCAACATGAAATTCATAGATAGATCCATAAACTTAAACTTAGAAACGAGATTCTTGGGCTTCATGGACGAAAGAAGTCCATGAATAAACACTACGCATACCTTAGTTCGTGATTTCGTGAAGATTGATGGAGAAACTATCTTGGAATTGGATCTTCTAGTAAAACCCTAGCTTGTTCTTGAGAGGTTTTTGAGAGAAGAGAGTGTATTTTTGGTAAAGAATGGCTAAATCATGTGTTAAAGGGCTTAAATAGGGGTGGGAAGTTGACCCTTTTAACCTTGGACGCGTTATTTAATTTCAGTAAAATTTTCCCAAATTGAACCCCTAGCGTGATGCGGTGCTATCACGTCGTGTCACTGGAATTTAACAATTGGGAAACTGAGAGATGGCACAATTCAGAGCCATCGTATTGCCCCTTCTTTTGTGACCTGTAACTTTCGTGCGACGTAGAGGAAATCGCACTAAGACACTGGAAAAGGATAATTCTAAATTTGGGCCCTGGCGCAACGCGCCATAATCGTGGACACATACTTGAATTTGCAAAATTCCATTTCCTCTTATGGAGCAGCACGCCACTGACTAATATGATATTGTTTTACGATGGGAACTTAAAATAGTTGTAACTTCTGACTCGGTTATCGGATTTGGGCGAATCTTATATCGATGGAAAGCTTATTAAATTTCCTACATGACAAAAAGTGAAAATCTTGAAAATTCCTCATGGAATAACCTTTATTAAATTTAGAAGATAATACTAGACATTTTTGAGATGAAATTTGCTAGAAAAAGTATGAGGTATTACAATATCTCCCCCTTGAGAACATTCATCCTCGAATGAGACTGACTGAGAGGGGGGAACAAAACTGACGTACATACTAAACATGAATAACTGGAACATGATCTCATGACTGACATAACTAACAAGCTAAACATATAATATTGAACATGCATATCTGATGCATGTGTAACTGATTCATGAATGCATGACTGAGTGTTCTGAAGAACTAAGTTTCTCACAATAAGAATGCATATATGATGCATAATTACATAAATGAGCTGATACATAAGTTCATGACTGAATATGCAATGGTACTTGATACCAAGTTTATAATGGGAACATGAGCATAAAACTGCATACCAAGTTTATGATGAACTCTGAACATGAAACTGAGTAAGCTTAAGGAGAACTATTACCTTAAGCTTGATCTAAGTTGGCGAAGAAGAGGTGACGATACTTGGTACGCATTTCTTCCTCTGCTTCCCAAGTAGCTCCCTTGACGGACTGATTTCTCTAAAGAACCTTGACTAAAGGGACTTCTTTATTCCTCAATCTACGAGTCTGATAGTCTAAGATTTCAACTGGAATCTCTTTATAAGAGAGAGTGTTCTGAACATCAATGCTAAGAATAGGGACTACAACTGATGGGTTACCTATGCACTTCTTGATCAAAGAGACTTGAAAGACTGGATGAACTGAGGCCAGATCTGAAGGCAATTCGAGCTCGTAAGCTACCTTGCCAAATCGACTAAGAATTTTGAAGGGACCGACGTATCAGGGACTAAACTTTCCCTTCTTGCCGAATCTCTTCACTCCTTTCATGGGAGAGATCTTTATATAGACATAGTCAACAATATCAAACTCGAGATCTTTTCTACGAATATATGCATAAGGCGTCTATCGGCTTTGAGCAGCCCGGAGTCTTTCTCTGATCAAATGGACTTTTCCTAACGCGTCGAATACTAAGTCAGGCCCTATGACTGAGGCCTCACTAACTTTGAACTAACCAATTGGAGATCTATATCTCCTAACATAGAGAGCTTCAAATGGATCTATCCGAAAACTGGAATGATAGTTGTTGTTGTATGCAAACTTAATCAAAGGTAAATGGTCATCCCAACTTCCCTTGAAATCGATTGCACACGCCCTTATCATATCTTCTAACGTCTGAATGTTCCTTTATACTTGACCATCTATCTAAGGATGAAAGGCTGTACTAAGATGAACTAGGGTACCAAGACCTTTTTGGAATGCTTTCCAGAAATGAGAGGTGAACTGGGTACCTCTGTCTGAGATAATAGATAGCGAAACACCGTGCAATCAAACCAACTCCTTGATGTAGAGTTTGGCATAATCCTCGGCTAAATAAGAGGTATGAACTAGAAAAAATAAGCTAATTTGATCATTGTGCCTACAATGACCCAGACTGAATCATGATAATGACAATTTTGAGGCAAACCCATCATGAAGTCTATGTTCACACCTTCCCACTTCTAAGTAGAAATACTAAACTCTTGCATGGACCCACTAGGCTTCTGATGCTGCATCTTAACTTGATGACATGTAAAGAACTTAGCCACAAACTCTATAATGTCTCTCTTCATCCCACTCCACCAATAGATTTCCTGTAAATCACGGTACATCTTTGTGGCCCCTGGATGAATAAAGTAGCATGCACCATGCGCTTTTGCAAGAATTTGATGCCTTAAGTCGTCTACACCTGGAAGACAGAGATGACCCTGACAAAGAAAAACACCATCTCCCCCTTGGGAGAAAACCTCTACTTTTTGATCCTGAACTAACTCTTTCAACTTGACAATGTTGGGATCTCTATCTTGCTTTTATTTTACCTCGTAAACTAGAGATGATTCTAAACCACTCTGAACCCACATATTACCCCCATATGTATCGACTAAGTGAATGCCTAGTCTGGTAAGCTGACGAACTTCCTAAGCTAACTTTTTCTTACTATCCTAAACATGAGAAATACTATAAATGGATAGTCTACTGAGAGTGTCGGCCACTACGTTGGACTTGCTCGAATGATAGAAGACACTCATGTCATAATTATTCAATAGCTCTAACCACCTTCTCTAACAAAAATTAAGATCTTTCTGAGAAAAGACATACTAAAGACTCTTATGATCTGTGAACACATCTACATGAACACCATATAGATAATGACTCCAAATCTTTAAGGAAAATACTACGGCTGCTAACTCAAGATCATGAGTAGGGTAATTCTTCTCATGGGGCTTAACCTGTCTGAAGGAGTAGGCTATGACCTTACCATGCTGCATGAGGAAACAACCTAAACCTACTCTGGATGCATCACAATACACTACGAACCCATCTGGACCATCTATAAGAGATAAAAATAGAGCTGAGGTGTGTCGAGTCTTCAACTCCTGAAAAATCTTCTCGCAAGAATCTGACCACTGAAACTTGACTTTCTTCTGAGTCAATCTGGACATAGGGATGCAATAGAAGAAAATCCCTCAACAAACTGCCTGTAATAGCCATCCAAATATAAGAAACTCCTAATATCTAATAGAGAGATAGGTCTGGGCTAGTTTCTTACTGCTTCGGTCTTTTGAAGATCAACTCTAATGCCATCACTGGAAATAATATGACCAAGGAATGCTGCTGAACTTAGCCAAAATTTGAACTTACTGAATTTGGCGAATAGTTGATGATCTCTGAGAGTCTGAAGTACTGTCCTGAGATGGTCTGCATGATCACACTCACTGTGGGAATAGACTAGAATATCATACATAAAGACTATCACAAATATGTCCAAGTACTTCTTGAACACACGATTCATGAAGTCCATGAAAGTGGTTGGGGCTTTGGTAAGACCAAATGACATGACTATAAATTTGAAGTGGCCATAGCGAGTTCAGAAAGCTATTTTCGGAAATTCACATTCCCTAACTCTGAGCTGATGATAGCCAGATCTGAGATCTATCATAGAGAAATAACTGGCACCCTGAAGCTGGTAAAATAAGTCATCGATTTTGGGAAGAGGATATTTGTTCTTGACAATGACCTTATTGAGTTGGCGGTAGTCTATACATATTTTAAGAGAACCGTCTTTCTTGAGCACGAATAATACTGGAGCTCCCCACAGGGAAATGCTGGGCCTGATGAATCTCTTATCTAAGAGATCCTTCATTTGTTCTTTCAGTTCTCTGAGTTCTACTATTGCTATTCTGTATGGCAAAATGGATATAGGCTGAATATCCGAAAGAAAATCAATATCAAAGTCTATTTCCCTTTTGGGAGAAATTCCTGAAAGATTTCGGGAAAGACATCTGAATATTCACCTGTAACTGAAACTGATTCAAGGTTGGGAGTTTTGGAACTAGTGTCCTTAACTCAAACAATATGATAGGCACATCCTTTAGATATTATTTTTCATGCCCAAAGGTAGAAAACTAGAAAATAAGCTGATCTCTGAATGCTGAAGTACTACCCTTCCACTCAAGGATGGGTTTATTCGGAAATTGAAACTGGACTATTCTGTTTCTGCAGTTGACTATGGTATAGCAGGAATAAAGCCAATCCATGCCAAGAATGATGTCAAATTTAGTCGTCTCTAATTCGACTAAGTCTGCTGAAGTGACTTTCCAAAATATCATAATTGGGCAGTTCCTATATACCCACCGGGCTATGATGGTTTTACCCACTGGGGTAAAGACTAAAAAGGTCTCTTCTAGGATTTTGGGACTGATTCTGAAATCACCTTCTATATAGGGAGTAACAAAAGACAAAGAAGCTCCTGGATCTAGCAAAGCATAAACATGCACATGAAAGATCTGTAACGTACCAGTAATAACATCAGGAGAATTTTTCTGATCTTGTCGGGACTGAAGAGCATAGAGATGATTTGGGCATTGCACACTAGTAGCACTGAAGGTGGAACCCTACTTATTTGGACGACCGGGCTGAGCTAAGGAGCTATTCTGTTGACCCTGAGGACCTGGATAGGGACAGTCTCTGACTCTGTGGCCTGGATTACCACATATAAAATAAATACCACTGCCAGCTCTGTAAATACCCTGATGGTGCTTGCCACAAGTCTGGCAAAGAGGATAGGTACAGGCACAGCTAACACTGCCCTGGGTCTTAGAGCCTAGCGCTCTATCTTTGTTACCCTCTCTGAACTTAGGAACTGGAGCACTGGCTGAAGAAGGAGCTAGAACTGACGACTTAGGATAAAACTGACAATGGTTTCGTCCTTCTGACTTAGGCTGAGCAAAGTTGAAACTACCTGTCTTCACTCTCTTATTCTATTTCTACCTCATCATAATCTTTTTCTCCTCAATCTTCTGAGCATGAGTCATAAGACTGGCTAAAATTATGTCACTATTTAGCATAGCGGATCTGCACTCATTAACCACGCTATTATTCACCCCTGAAACAAATTTACTCATTTTTTCCCTGCTATCTGTAACAACATGAGGGGAATATCTGGATAATTAAGTAAACTTAAGAGAATACTCTTTCACTGTCATATTGCCCTACCTAAGGTTGATGAATTCTAACCCCTTAGCTTTCCTAAGCTCTAGGGGGAAGAATCTATCGAGGAAAGCAGACGCAAACTCCTCCTACTCAACTGGACCTACATCATCTGCCCTCTCTGACTTACACTTCTTGAACCAAGTATGAGCAATATCCTATAACTGATATGCAGCTAGATTAGCACTCTTAACAGTAGTCACCCCCATGATATCTGTCAGCTTCTGTACTTGATCTAGGAATTCCTAAGGGTCTTCATTTGTCTTAAACCTGAGAAAGGATGGAGGATTCATTTGGGTGGAATGCCAAATCCTGGCTGCAACTAAATTGGCCACTATATTAGCTAGAATGACAGCTGGTCGTTCATTCGTAGCAGAAACTGAGTTAGCAAGAGTAGTGAATGCAGCTCAAAACTTTGCATAAGGAAAATGATCATCCAAAGGATCTTCGGGCTAGGGGCTGACTGATTTCTGTTGCTTCTTTTAGGAGGCATGTTCTGTAGAAGAAAGGGAGAAATGAATTAGAATGAGAGATTGACTTAAGATTATGCTCACTGGCACGACATGAATAATGAAAGAGGGGAAACTATTCCTAAAACATCTTATAGCCTCTTGTACATAAATATGGTGCGCAACACACCCATGTACAAGACTCTACTAGATGTGACTTTCAGACTTCCTAGGACACTATTGAACCTTAGGCTCTGATACCAAGTTTGTAACGGCCTTAATCTGATACGCAGAATGCTACACGATGCTCATAAATATGAAGAACCACAAGCTAACCCATGACTGATACCTGTACTTGTATACTGTATAAAATACACAATAATGCAGAAATATGAACTGAAAGGTCATAAGGTTCACATAACTGAAGTAAAATATAACATCTAAACGGGTTATGAAATTCCCAAAAAAAACTGAAAATACTGAAGTCTGAAATATGATAGTCTATAAAATCTCTAACTGAATGAACTGTCTGAGTAACAAGTTGATGGGACGTGTCCCCAACTAACTCCAACTAATAAAATAATTAATGAGATAATAGAGAAATAAATATTTCCTCGAATGATGAGGACTCACTTCTAACTCTGACTGCTGAAACTGGAATCTACTGCTGATCTAGAGATCGTGTCTCTAAACCTATGGTATAAGACACCATAGCACAAATACATCAGAACTTTGAATGTACTGGTACACATGTGGGGTAGGATGAATGCATGGGATTCATATGCTTGAATAATACTGGCTAACTGACTAATATAAATGTAAGAATACATGCATGCATACATAGTAACTATATCTGAAATCATGATAACATGAGTACTGAATCTGAATACTGATAACATGACATACTGATAATTGATATAACTGATAACATGAGTCACTATATCTGACAGTCCTAAATCTGGTGGAACTATCTGAGTTCTGTACTGTGTCTGAGTTGACTATATCTGACAGCCCTGAATACTAAAGAACTATCTGAGTTTTTACTGAGACTGAGACTGAGACTGTGGGAGGTAGTCATCTAACCGACATGCCCCAAATGATGCAATATAGATTAATTAGGGTCCAATCTATTCCCTAATTAGAAGAGTGTCAATACCGCGCCACTGGTAAGGACAACATGTGAGTGACCCTAATATAACAGGTAACTCTAGTGAGAACAGTGGGAACTCTCATATAGCAAGCTAAGCCATCTCATCTACCCTAATATAAAAGGCCATGATGTGTAAACCTATGTTGTCTACATAGTTCTAGAATGCAAGGATTACTTCTAAGAATCACACCCTCATATAACAAGTGAGTTCCCATCCTTGGGTTCACTCGGTGCTAATTTCTACTCCCATCTGAATAGATACTAAATATAATTTACTGAACTGAACATGGACTAAGTTACTGAATTTTGTTGACTGATGGAATATTACTGATATCTGACAACTGACTGAGTTCATGAGATCATGGAGATTTCCTGAGTCATAAGACTGTCTGAAGTCTAACGATTCATAGCTTGACTGAGAGTATCATGGAAACATGACATGGCTCTAAGCATACAGCTAATGTTTCGGATACAAGTACCCCCAGAACCTGATGGAAGGAAACTAACCAAGCATAACTTACTTGAACCTATAACTAACATCATAATCCATAATACATTTATCAAAAAATTCCATAATAACATGTGATAGGCATAACTTGCACATACATGGGGATTTCATGATATCATACTAGTTGGGCATTGTTCCTTCATCTAGGTATTTAATCAAACACATAGTAGGCATAGCATATGTAGACTACATTATACAATAATTAATCATCATGATTCATCTCTAATTTCATCATCCTAGGGTTTATTCATAGGTTTACATGAATATACATCTATACAAATCAATTCCACATAAAATTGATCACCCAACATGGATTTAAATTCAATTGATCATTCTCAACATAAAAAAAACTAAACCACCATGAGATTCATACAGAAATCCATAAACTTAAACTTAGAAAAGAGATTCTTGGGCTTCATAGACAAAAGGAGTCCATGAATGAAAACTAAGCATACCTTAGTTTGTGATTTAGTGAAGATTGACGGAGAAACTTTCTTGGAATTACATCTTCTATGAAAACCCTAGCTTGTTCTTGAGAGGTTTTTGAGAGAAGAGAGTGTATTTTGGGTGAAGAGTGGCTGAATCACGTGTTAAAAGTCTTAAATAGGGTAGGAAGTTGACCCTTTTAACCCTAGACGCGTTATTTAATTTTAGTAAAAAATTCCCAAACTAAACCCCTGGCGCTATGCGGCGCTATTGCGCCATGTCACTGGAATTTGAAAATTGGGAAACAAAGGGATGGCATGTGGAGCCATCGCGTTGCCCCTTCTTTTGTGACCTGGAACTTTGGTGCGACTCGGAGGAAATCGTGCTAAGACACGGGAAAAGGACAATTCTGAATTTGGATCCTTGTGCGATGCGCCATAATCGCAGACCCATACTAGAATTTTCTGAATGTCATTTCCTCTTGTGGCACAGTGCGCCACTGACTAATATGGCATTATTTTATGTCGGGAACTTAAAATAGTCGTAACTTCTTACCCAGTTATCGCATTTGGGTGAATCTTATATCGATGGAAAGCTTATTGATTTTTCCACATGACAAAAAGCAAAAATCTTGAAAATTCCTCATAGAATGACCATCATTCAATTTAAAAGCTAATACTAGACCTTCTTGAGATGAAATTTGCTAGGAAAAGTACGGGGTATTACATATATGTGGATCAGCACTTGGGAATGTACTGAGTATATAGGGGTGTATGAATTTACATAAAACAATATCAATACTCTTTAATCAAATCATGCATGCAATTAGAAATGATCACATAGCTTGAATAAGTCTAAAATGTAAAGCTCATAAATCATGTATAATGAAACATGTAACACAAATCTCGTGAGTCATTATACTTAACTTTAAAATCTCTACTCTCCTCTTATTCTCAATACTTAAAGGCTAAATGAACTTTAAAAAATTATTTCAATCTCATACTTTTATTTCATGAAGCGTAAAACTTCTTTGAAACTCAAGGACTTAGGACTCTTTAAAACTTTAAGACTTGGGAACTCTGTGACCCTTGGAATTACATAACTTTGGACACTCGAGAGTTTCTTCTAACCAACATAAACCATGTGAGCTACATGAATTCCAACATTTTTTCCTCCTAAGGAAGAAACCTCACGTTGGGGAGAGGCGTCATATTCTTGCCGGGGAGTATAACCTCAACTTAGTGATCACTATCTCGGCCTCGGGGCCATAAATCTCAGTCTTACGGTGGCACGTAGCTCTGGGGTATGAGACCTAAAAATCATACCCAACTCGGTGCTAAATACTACTCCCATACTCAGCTCAGAACTCTTAGACAATCCACCTCAAATAACTCAAGGGTCTGTACTGAAGACCAAAATGTATTACTATTTTCTTTAATGGAACATCAATATGGATTCCAACTCTATTAGGACCAAAAAGGACAAATATTTCTCAATTATCTCAAAGTACTCAAATCATAGGTGCTTATAGCATAGAAGTTCAAAAAATTGCAATTCTCAAGTAGGGCTTAGTGGCCCATAGTTCAATATCAAGTTAAGACTCATCAAAATGCATACTAAAGTTCATAAGGATTCATAAATCATATAGAAATCTAGAATTTCAGCATTTTGCATTAAAATCTAAACATACTCATGTATCTCAATTTCTAAAACATGAAAATTTTCATAATCTCAAGAACAACAACAAAGGGTACAAACCCATACTCTAATTTTCATAAGAAAACATGTGAAACCATATATTCTTGTAATTTAAAACAACTTTTGGGCACAAGAACGAAAGGAGTGTCCTTGTTCAAACCCCACATACCTTAGATTCTGACTTGTAGATGAAGAAGCTTGCTTAAAACTCTCTTTTCTTACATTAAGTAAGGTTTCTTGAAGCCTTTGTCTTGGGAACCTCGAATCTCAACTCAATTTGTGAAAGCAACGGTGGATTCTTGAGATTATTGGAAGACGTTTTGGGTACTTAGGGTTTTTTGTTGAGAGAAAACTTGAGAAAAACTTCATAGGATGCTTGTAAATGACTTCAATGTGGTGTTTGTACGGTTTAAGAGGCTTGGAAAAAGTCCAAAGTGCCCTTTTTAATTTTTGTACAAATCTTGAAAAATTGAACTAGAAAACCCGATTTTATGGTCCACCGCGATGTGCCACTATCGCGGTGGCTCACTGAAATTTGACAAACAGGATTCTGGGGGTCACCGCGATGCGGTGCAATCACGTTGCCCTGCTGGTTGGGACTTGAAACTTCAGTGCAACGTGCCGCTATCGTAGAGTTCCACTGGAAATATACAATTGTCAAATAGACCCTCTCCGCGATGCGCCAAGCACTAAAATGATGCTATTTTATGACTAGGACTTAAATTAGCCATAACTTCTTGCCCGGGTATCAGATTTGGGGGAATCTTATATCGATGGAAAGCCTATCAAATTTTCCATGTGATTAAAAGTTAAAATTAGGGAAATTCTATATGGTTAAAATGATACTCACTTAGGAAGTCACTCCTTAACCTTCTCGAGGAGAAATTAAGCTTAGGAAAAATTTGGGGTATTACAATATCTCCCCCTTGGAAACATTCATCCACTAATGTTGCTAGTTAAGCTAAGAACATAGAGGAAACTGAGTACGTAAAGATGGAAGAACTCGCTAAACTGACTCTATGTCTTTCTAAACTCTTGAATACTTTAGAGAATGCTTGAACTTAATAAGGGTAGATGCATAGCTGAAACTTTTGATTAGAAAGGGGATGAATAAAAAAAAATAATACCTTCAGCTTGATCTGAACTCATGGAGAAGAGG
Organism: Capsicum baccatum var. pendulum; assembly: GCA_030864225.1. NCBI lineage: Eukaryota > Viridiplantae > Streptophyta > Magnoliopsida > Solanales > Solanaceae > Capsicum > Capsicum baccatum. Next base: position 37,692,049 of record CM061561.1, read on the forward strand.
TGCGGGTACTTGACTCGCATATCTGCCTCGGCTTCCCAAGTAGCGCCCTTAACTGACTGGTTCCGCCATAAGACCTTAACCAAGGGAATCTTTTTTTTCCTCAGTCTACGGATCCGGTAATCTAGAATCTCAACAGGAATTTCATCAAATGAAAGACTGTTCTAAATATCAACACTCTCTGAAGGATCTACTACAACGGAATCACCAATATGCTTTTTAAGCACGGAGACATGAAAAATAGGATGAATAGCTGACAATTCTGCGGGCAACTCAACTTCATAGGCTACTTTCCCAACACGGCTCAAGACTCTGTAGGGGCCAAAATAACGGGGACTAAGTTTCCCCTTTTTACCAAACCTCTTCACCCCTTTCATGCATTAAATCTTTAAGTACACCAAATCACCCATCTCAAACTCAAGATCCCTTCTCGTTACATCGGCATATGACTTTTAACGACTCTGAGCTATCTTCAACCTTTCTCTAATCAACTTCACCTTCTCCATAGCCTCAAATACTATATTAGGCCCAATCACAGCAGCCTCACCCATTTCAAACCAACCTATGGGAGATCTACATCATCTACCATACAAAGCTTCAAATGGTGTCGTCCCGATGCTAGCACGATAACTATAGTTTTATGCAAACTCGATCAGTGGCAATTGCTCATCCCAACTACCTTTGAAATTAAGTGCACATGCTCTTAACATATCCTCCAAAGTTTGGATCATCCTCTCAGCCTGGATATCTGTCTGTGTATGAAAAGCAGAACTCAAATGAACTTGGGTACCAAGACCCTTCTGGAACTCCCTCCAAAACTGAGAAGCAAACTGAGTACCCCTATCTGAGATGATAGATAAGGGAACTCCATACAACCTGAATAACTCCCGAATATACAATCTAGCATAATCCTCAGTTGTGTAAGATGTATGCACGGGCAAGAAATATGCGGACTTAGTCAGCCTATCTATAACAACCCAAATAGAATCATGATGATGATGCACAAGAGGTAACCAGTCACGAAGTCCATATTCACTTCTTCCTGCTTCCAAGTGGGTATACCAATCTCTTACATCACACCACCAGGTCTTTGGTGTTCTACCTTAACCTGTTGGCACGTTGCACACTTTGCTATAAACTTAACTATACCCTTTTTCATACCACCCCACCAATAGATTTCCCGTAAGTCACGATACATCTTAGTAGCACTGGGATGAATAGAATACCGCGCGCCATACACCTCAGCCATAATCCTCTGTCTTATATTATCAACACACGGAACACACTATCTACCCTGCAATCTCAGCACACCATTTCCCCCTTGGGAGAAAACCTCTACCTTTTGGTCCTTAACTAATCCCTTCAGTCTGACCAAACTATCATCTAAGTCTTGTTTTTCCTTCACTTCCGAAAAAAAAGAGGATTCGAAACTACTTTGCACCAAAGTACTTCCCTCAGTGGAATCAAGCAACCTAACACCCAGTCTAGCCAAATGATGCAAATCATGAGCTAAATATTTCTTACCTTTCTCTACATGAGTAACACTACCCATAGACAATCTACTATGGGAATCTATCACTTTATTGGCTTTGCCTAGGTGATACAACACACTCATATCATAGTCCTTCAATAACTCTAACCACCTCATCTGCCTAAGGTTCAACTCTCTTTGAGTAAACCTATTCTACAGGCTTTTGTGATCAGTAAACACATCAATATAAACACCATAAAGATAGTGTCTCCATATTTTCAAAGCAAAAACCATAACAGCTAACTCAAGATCATAGGTTGGGTAGTTCTTTTCATGTGGCTTTAACTGTCTAGAGGCATAGGCTATAACCTTACCTCTTTACATTAACACACAACCCAAACCAACTCTAGAGGCATCACAATACACCACAAAATCATCTGTACCATCAGGTAATGTCAAAATAGGGGATGAAGTAAGTCGAGTCTTCAACTCTTGAAAACTCTTCTCACAGGAATCTGACCTCTAAAACTTAACTTTCTTTTAGGTCAATCAGGTCATGAGAGACGTGATAAAATAAAAACCTTCAAAAAAATGGTGGTAGTAGCCATCTAGAACCAAGAAACTTCTAATATCAGAAGGAGAAATAGGTCTAGGCCAATTTCTTACAGCCTTTGTCTTTTGGGGATCAACTCTAATGCCTTCAGCTGAAATGATATGACCCAGAAAGGCTATAGACCTTAGCCAAAATTTACACTTGTAGAATTTAGCGAACAACTAATGATCTCTAAGAGTTTTCAAGACAATTCTAAGGTGATCTGCATGGTCATTCTCAGTAAGGGAGTACACAAGGATATCATCTATGAAAAAATGACAAACATATCAAGATATTGCTTGAACACTCAATTCATGAGGTCTATAAAGGCTGCTGGGGCATTGGTTAGCCCAAAAGACATGACTAGATACTCAAAGTGACAATAACAGATTTGGAAAGCTATCTTTGGGATATCACACTCCCTTACTTTAAGTTGATGATAGCTGGATCTAAGGTCTATCTTTGAGAAATAACTCGCACCTTGTAACTGATCAAACAGGTCATCAATTCTCAGAAAGAGGTACTTATTTTTCACTGTAACCTTATTAAGATGACGATAGTCAATGCACATATGCAAGAAACCATCTTTCTTTCGCACGAATAGGAAAGGTGCGCCCCAAGGAGAGACACTGGGCCTTATAAAACCTTTATCTAAAAGATCTTTGAGTTTATATTTCAACTCCTTAAGCTTTGCAGGTGCCATACAATAAGGAGGAATAAAAATAGGCTGAGTGTTGGAAAAAGGTCAATCCCAAATTCTATCTCCCTATCAGGAGGTACCCCTGGTAGATCTTTTATAAAAATATCAGGAAACTCATTGACAATGTTGACTAATTGAATAGTTGAATCCTTGGACTTAGTGTCTTTAACTCTAACTAGGTGGTAGATGCAGCCTTTGGACATAAGCTTTTTAGCTTTGAGATAAGAGATAAAATGAATCTTGGGAGATACCAAACTCCCGGACCACTCAAAAATTGGTTCATCAGGAAATTAAAACTTGACCACATGGGTACGACAGTCTATAGATGTATAACAAGAATAAAGCCGATCCATACCTAGAATAAGGTCAAAATCCACCATGTCTAACTCTATCAAATCAGGAAGTATGACTCTATAAAGAACAGTAACAGGACAATTTCTATACACTTGCTTAGCAACAACTGACTTTTCTACCGGAGTGGAAACTAGGAAAGGCTCAAGAATATTTTTGGGACTTATTTCAAAATTCACAGCAACTAATGGGGTCACATAAGAGAAACTTGACCTGGGGTCCAACAACACGTAAATATCAAAGCAAAAGACACATAGCATACCAGTAACAACATCAGGAGAATTATTTTGCTCCTGATGGGATGGTAAGACATAGAATTTGTTCTGGCGCTGACTGCCAGCAGTGCTAGATGAAACACCCTGAGCGGGGGCAGGATGGGCTACAGGAGCTGGTGCACTAGTAGTCTATGTCTAAGGTCGAACATCTATGCTCTGTTGCCTAGCATGCGGGCACTCTCTAAGTCTGTAGCCCATCTTGTCACAACCAAAACAACCTCTATGGCCTGCTAAACACTCATCGGGATGATCCCTATCACACTTAGCACAAGAAGGATAGCGAGGTCTGTTACTAACACTGTTCTGGGACTGGGACATAGAAGACCTATTACCTTACTCCTACCTACCTCTAGGAGTGGGAACACTAGCTGATGAAGGCACTGGCTTAGATAAAAGGCCCTATAACTGTGGGTAGTTCCCTCCATAGGACCTAGCCTGACTATACTCATTCTATCTCTCTCCCTTATCTTTTCTACCTCTATCTGTTGTGTATGTATCATCAACCTAGACAGATCCATATCTCTGTTCAGCATTGTAGTCCTACACTCTTTCAGTACCAAACTAGAAACACCTGTCACGAACTTGCTCATACTAGCTCGGGTGTCAGCAATCAAATTAGGAGCATACTTAGTTAACTGGTTGAACTTCAAGTAGTACTCCTTAACAGTCATAGAGCCCTGCCTTAAGTTCATAAACTCCTCAATCTTCGCCTCCCTTATCTCAAATGGAAAGAACTTATCCAAGAATGCATCTTGGAATATCTGACAAGTCAGAGAAGAAGCATCCTCACCTTTACCCTTCCTCCACAATTCAACCCAGTCATAAGCAATGTCTTTTAACATGTAAGATGCTAGCTCAACACTTTCTTCCTCAGAAAGATGCATCACCTGTGTGATTTTTCTCACCTCCTCAAGGTATAACTGTGGGTCCTCACCTATCTTAGACCCATAAAACTTGGGCGGATTCATTCCTACAAAATTATGAATCCTAGCAGCAACTAAATCACCTCCCTGCTGATTTGGAATTACGGCCAAGTTATTAGCCTGAACATTGGTGGTAACTGCTTGGGCTAACACATGAAAGGCCGCTCGAAACTCGGCATAAGACACGGTCTCATTCAAGGGAACAATAGGCTGGGTTGCTTATTATCATTTTTGCGGTCGTTCGCTCTTCAGGAAGGCATTTTCTGAAATAGAAGAGCATAAATTATTAGATGAGAGGGATAAATATAAGCACGATAGAATCTGAAAGAAAGAAATAACTTTTTCCTAAAACATATTGTAGCCTTTTGCTCATAGATGTGGCACGCTACACACCGATGATTAAGACTCCACTTAATGTGGCTTATCAGACTCCTTAGGACTCCTTAAACCTTAGGCTCAGATACCAAATTTGTAACAACCCAAAATATCATCCCAGAGTGTCACACGGTGCTTAAGGCTACAAGTAGCCCCAAGCTAACCCTTTGAGCCTGTTACTACATATAATAACTTATTTCGAGATAAAATAAACAAAACACTAGTACTGTCATATCAAATAATAGGAAATATGAAGAAAATACTCTATCCAAATGACCACAATACTAGAAATCTCGACATACTAACAATCTGATAGCTAGTCTGACAAAGCCTCTACTACTCTATGACCTAGAGAGCCATTAGGACAGGTCCCCAACTAACTCAAACTGAACTGAACGCAATAATATATCTACTAACATACTAAAATGCCTAAAGATAGGTCCTCTAACCATGAGGACTCACCACTGTGGAGATATAGATAAAGGTACTCGAAAATCACTGACGAGGTTAGGGCTGAGCACCTAAACCTACATTAGAAGACAATTAGCATTAGACATATATGTGGATCAGCACTTAGGAATGTACTGAGTATATGGGGGTGTATGCATTTACACAAAACAATATCAATACTCTTTAATCAAATCATACATACAATTAGGAATGACTCACATAGCTTGAATAAGTCTAAAATGTAAATCTCATAAATCATGAATAATGAAGCATGTAACACAAATCTCGTGAGTCATTATACTTAACTTTAAAATCTATGATCTCCTCTTATTCTCAATACTTGAAGGCTAAAGGAACTTTAAACAATGCTTTCAAACTCATACTTTTATCTCATGGAGAGTAAAACTTCTTTGAAACTCAAGGACTTAGGACTCTTTGAAACTTTAAGACTTGGGAACTCTGTGACTCTTGGAATTACATAACTTTGGAAACTCGGGAGTTTCTTCTAACCGACATAAATCGTGTGAGCTACATGGAGTCCAACATTTTGTCCTCCTAAGGAAGAAATCTCACGTTGGGGAGAAGCGTCATACTCTTGCCAGGGAGTATAACCTCAACTCAGTGATCACTATCTCGACCTCGGGACCATAAATCACAGTCCTATGATGGCACGTAGTTCTGAAGTATGAGACCTCAAAATCATACCCAACTCGGTGCTAAATACTACTTCCATACTCAGCTCAGAACTCTTAAGAAATCCACCTCAAATAACTCAAGGGTCTATACTTAAGACCAAAATGTATTACTATTTGCTTTAGTGGAACATCAATGTGGATTCCAACTCTATTAGGACCAAAAAGGTCAAATATTTCTCAATAATCTCAAAGTAATCAAATCATAGGTGCTTATAGCACAAAAGTTCATAAAATTGCAATTCTCAAGTAGGGCTTAGTGGCCCATAGTTCAATCTCAAGTTAAGACTCATCAAAATGCATATTGAGATCATAAGGATTCATAAATCATATAGAAATCTGGAATTTCAGCATTTTGCATTAAAATCTCAACATACTCATATATCTCAATTTCTAAAACATGAAAATTTTCATAATCTCAACAACAACAACAAAGGGTACAAACCCATACTTCAATTTTCATAAGAAAAACATGTGAAACCATATATTCTTGTAATTTAAAACAACTTTTGGACACAAGAACGAAAGGAATGTCTTTATTCAAACCCCACATACCTTAGATTCAGACTTGTAGATGAAGAAGCTTGCTTAAGATTTTCTTTTCTTTCTTTGAGTAAGAGTTCTTGAATCCTTTGTCTTGGGAACCTCAAATCTCAACTCAATTTGTGAAATATACGGTGGATTCTTGAGATTCTTGGAAGAGGTTTTGGGTACTTAGGGTTTTTTGTTGAGAGAAAACTTGAGAAAACTTCATAGAATGCTTGTAATTGACTTCAATTTGGTTTTTGTATGGTCTAAGAGGCTTGGAAAAATTCCAAAGTGCCCTTTTTAACTTCTGTATGAAGCTGGAAAAATTGAACTAGAAAACCCAATTTTATGGTCCACCGCGATGTGCCACTATCTCGGTGGCTCATTGGAATTTGACAAACGGGATTCTGGGGGTCACCGCGATGCGGTGCTATCGTGTTGTCCTGCTGGTTGGGACTTGGAACTTCAGCGTGATGCACCGCTATCGCGGAGTTCCACTGGAAATTGATAATTGTCAAATATACCCTCTCCGCGACGCGCCAAGCTCTAAAATGACACTGATTTACAACTAGGACTTAAATTAGCCATAAGTTCTTGCCCAGATATCGGATTTGGGCGAATCTTATATCGACAGAAAGCTTATCAAATTTACCATGTGATAAAAAGTCAAAATTAGGAAAATTCTATATGATTAAAACTATACTCACTTAGGAATTCACTCCTTAACCTTCTCGAGGAGATATTAATCTCAGGAAAAATTTAGGGTATTACACTATCACTTCTTATTCTTTTTAGTTTTCTATTAAACTAATTTTCAACTTCATGAAGAAAAGTTTTAAAATTCTCAAATTCTTCACTTTTATTTTTCATTAAGTAAACATATGAAAACATAGAAAAATCATCAATGAAAGTGATAAAATATATATTTCTTCCACGAGATAAAATTTCACTAAGTTCACAAATATCTGTATGAACTAATTCTAATAATTCAGTTTCTCTTTCAACTTGAAAATGAAGCCTTTTAGTGATTTTTTTCTTTACTACAAGTCTCACATTTTTCAAAGTTCTTTTTGATCACTGGAATTACCTAAACTACTCATGATTCCGACATAATGATCATTTATATGACACAAACGAGCATGCCAAAAATTAGTAGAAGAAATCATGTAAATAAAAGTAGATGATTTATTCATTTCAGCATTCAACTTGAACATACCATCACATGCATACCCCTTTTCCACAAAAATATTATTTTTCTCAATTACATATTGATCAGATTTAATAATCTGTTTGAAGCCTACTTTATTAAGAAGAAAACTAGACATCAAATTTTTTTTCATAAAAGGAGTATAAAGTACATCTTTTAAGATTAATACCTTTCCAGAAGTAAACTTCAACTTGACATCTCTAATTCTAAGTACTTGAGTTGTGTGTGAATCTCCAAGCATGATGGTTTTGGGCTCCTCAAAATTTGTATATTTATTAAACCAGTCTTTTTCATAACAAACATAATGGTTTTCACCAGATTCATCCCACCATCCATCAACATTCTCCACCATGTTTATGTCTGTTATCACCACCACAAATGGTTCTTCGGTAACGTTTTCCTGAGGTTTAGGCTCATGTTTCCTAAATCTGCAAAATTGAGCAATATTTCCATCCACTCTTGCCAAAAACAAAGCACGGTCCTTTTTCTTATACATGTTGAGTTTTTTCTTTGTTGTTTCCACCATTATTGTCCTTGGGATGCTTACCATCATTTTTCTTGAATTTTTTCTTATTAGGCTTCAAAGAAGTATTTTTGTTAGTTTCAGGGATAGGATTATTTAAAGAAGTTAAATTTACCTTCAGTATGATGTTGTTCTCTTATGTTTGCAAAAGTGCATCTTGAACCCTTGCTTCTTCTTCCATGCAGATTCTCATTACCAAAGTCTCAAGAGAAGTTTCATTTTACTTATGGTACATAGTGTTTTGAAAATCCTTCCACAAAGGTGGAAGATTATCAATTATGCCACAAATAATAAGTTTATCTCCAATTTTGAATTCCTCGAACCTCAGCTCTCCAACAATAATTATAAATCCTGAGTTTGGTCTACCACAGATTTGTTGTCCACCATTTGGAAATGAAAAAATCTTCTAGCCGCATATTTTTTTGCTCCCGCCTGCTTATTTTCATATTTACTCTACAATGCTTTCCAAATTTTCTTTGCACTAGAGTAAGTTCTATCATAATAATCATAAAAACTATCAGATAGACAATTAAGTAAAAAATACCAACACTTGTAGGAGTCACCATCATATTTTTCAACTTTCTCTTGAAGAGAGATAATTTCATCGTCAGTCATGAATGAGTTATCTACTTTGTTTGGGTTTTTCTCAGTTAAAACATAAGAAATGTTGAGAAGATTTAAGTAGAAAAGCACTTTACCCTTCCACCTCGTGAAGTGAGTACAGTTGAACCAGAATGACTTGTTAAGATCTCCTATCTTGACATCCATGGATTTTTTAGTTGTTTCCATTTGAATCTCCTAAAAATTGTTGGTGAAATTACAATAAACTTAAAACTGAAAATTACAAGTGAAGAAAATAAAAAAGAACTATCTTCTTCTACTTCTTCGGCTGAGGCGAGGATATCTCGCTCTCTTTAAGGAGATTCAAGTCCACTGCAGCAAATGTTTCAGCGGTCAAGCAGTAATCTTCTTGACTTGTGCCCTCCAGGATACAACAGCCTTCTTACAATAACTCAACAACTCTAGACAAAAGTTGAGTTCAAAGCTCCACAAAAAGAACACCTCCCTTCAACTAATAAACTCTCTTTTTTACTATCTTTTGTGAACTCTCTATTATCATGTAGTATTTCAAAACCATGCAAGACCACCTCTATTTATAGGTGAAGAACCCTTCCATGCAATGAATAGGAAGATAAATATGGTAGATGAATGGCATCAAAGTTACAATAGTTACAAAGGTTACAAAAGTAAAGAGGTAGAATAATGGTGGATGTTATAAGAGTTAAATAAAACTTATGTACATCTTCTACCACCACTAACTATTGAGATGAATGGCTCATAACACAAGTGGAATGGGAGTTTTGAGTAGCTGAAAATGCAGCCATGCAAAGTGTGTGTATTGCCAAATAATGGCATTAAGAGTGAAAGGATAATGCTGCAACAGTAAACAAAGAAACGGAACAAATTGTCACCATAATAACAACAAAACTCCTACTTTCTGCCCATTGTTATTTTCCATAAAGATCACTAAATATAGGAAGAATAATTAGACCAAATAATATTAAAAAATATCAAAATGTCTATCCATCAATTTTCCACTCATTTTAATATTACCACAATAGAGTTCACTAGTTAAAGAAAGACTACCATGCATAATGAAGGTGTGGTCTGCATTGAACCTTCACATAGTAAAACAGTAATTTCTACTCTAGAGTTTTAGTGGTCTCAAACTTGAACTATGACTGCTTAAGGAAAATAAAATTTACTGCTTACACATAGTAAAGGTATTGACATGAGCTTTATAGCCAGCACATTAGGGCCTTGTTCTATCCTAGTTTTAATAAGTGCCTTTGAGAATGAGCCTAATTCTGATAGGAAGCGGCCTACCTCCACACTCACATAGGTGAAATCTGTCTAGAGTGCTCTTGTAATTTAGCACCTCACATATACAAGCTATAGATTTTTATTAAGAGTTTATTTTAAACTCAACCTCACAATCATTACAAGTAAATGAACTCTCACCATAGGAAGGGATAAGAAAATAGTGCATTTTTTATAACAAGTCATCATGTGATTCATTTTTCCCATTGAACGTGGTTATAGAATCTCTAGTCCCCAGGTTGGGTTTCCTCACATATGAATCAAGATTCAATAAGCTTCAATCCCATCCCCTTCGATGTGTTCCAGGCATGTCCTCTTACTAAGGCCTTAATCAATGGATTTGCAAGATTATCACAATATTGACATAATCAACATTAATGGTACCATTTGTCAAAAGTGATCTCACATTACTGTGTTTTATCCTTATAGGTCTGGACTTACCGTTATAATAACGATTTTGAACTCTACCAATTGTAGCGGTGTTATCACAATTAATTAAAATAGCAGGAATTGATTTTTCAAAGTAAGGTATTTGAAATAGCAAATCTGTAAACCAATTCTCTTCCTCACTAGCTAAAGCTAAAGTAATTAGTTCATCCTCCATGGTAGAGTTAGCAACAATTGTTTGTTTTTTAGATTTCCAATAAATAGCACCACCACCCAAAGTAAAAACATAACCAATAGTGGATAAGGAATCACCTGATAAAGTGTTCCAATCACAAAAGCCTTCAAGTACAACAGGATATTTTTTATAAAACAAACCACAATTTTTTGTTTCAATTAAATATCTCATTACTCTCGTTATATCATGCCAATGTTCACTACCTGGCTTGCTAGTAAAGCTACTAAGTACTCCTACTGCATATGCAATATCAGGCCTAGTGCAATCAGTCACATATCTCAAACTTTCAATTGTGCTAGCATATTTCTTTTGATTTATAGCATCATTTTCACTTTCAACAGGAAACAAGTGAACACTATAATCAAATGGAGTTACAACATGCTTGCAATTAAGGAAATTATATTTTTCGATATTTTCTCAACATAATGTGACTGGTCAAGGAAACTTTCATCACATGTTGTACTAATTTTTATTTCTAGAATATAATTTTCCTCACCAAGATCTTTCATATCAAAATGGTTTCTAAGAATATTTTTAATTTCACCAATAACATTCATGTTAGAGCCAAAGATCAATAAATCATCAACATATAGGCAAATAATAACATGCGAATTATTCTAAGACTTATGATGTATGCACTTATCACACTCATTTGTTTTAAATCCATTATCAATCATGCAGGAATCAAACTTTTCATGCCATTGGTGCCTGTTTTAAGCTATAGAGGAATTTATTAAGTTTACATGCGTTTCTTTCTTGGTCAGCCTCAACAAAACACTCGGGTTGTTCCATGTAAATCTCTTCATTTAGGTCTTCATTTAAAAAAATAGTTTTTACATCTATTTGATGAATTTGTAAATAAAAAATTACTTCAATAGCAACTAAAAGTCTAATGGATGTAATTCTAGCTACCGGTGAAAGAGTATCAAAAAATTCTAGGCCTTCTAGTTGTTTAAAATCTTTAGCTACTAGCCTAGCTTTGTATTTATCAACAGGTCCATCCGGTTTTAACTTTTTACTTAAGACCCATTTACATCCAATTGTTTTACAACCTGGTGGTAAATCAACTAGCTTCCAAGTTTTATTAGAAATTAGTAATTTTATTTCATCATTTACAGCCTCTCTCCAGAAAATAGTATTATTCAAAGATAAATCTTCTTTTAAAGTGAGAGGGCCATCTCAAACATTAAACACATAATAATCAGGACCAAAATCTTTTTCTACTCTATCTCGTTTACTTCTTTTTAACTCAAAATCATCATTTTCTTTATTTTTCAAAGTTGAAGTAAAAGAACTAGGTAGTGACAAAATATTTTTTTTAGTCCCATGACCCCCACTATTTTAAGAATAAAAAGGAAATTTATTTTCATGAAAAATAACATCATCTGATTCTATTATCACACTATCTTCAAGATTAAAAAATCTATAGGTCGCACTATTTGAAGCATAACCAAGAAAAGCACAAGTAGTAACCTTTTTACCCAACTTAGAGATTTTAGGATCCATTAACCTTACCCCAAACTCTTAGATATCTCAAATTTGGCGTATGACCTTTCCACAACTCAAAAGATGTTATTTTTGGTCTTTTTATGAGGCACACAATTCAAAACATAACAAACAGTCAAAAGAGCTTCATCCCAAAAACTTAAAGGTGCACAAAACTAAATTAACATAGCATTAGTTAACTTAACCAAAGCTCTATTCGTCCTTTCTGCTACACCGTTAGATACAGGAGAACAAGGAGGAGTAGTTTAATGAATTATACCCAATGATCTAACAAAAGAGTTGAACTCATGTGACTCATATTCACAGCCTCTATCACCTCTTATTCTTTTTATTTTTCTATTAAACTAATTTTCAACTTCATGAAGAAAAGTTTTAAAATTCTCAAATGCATCACTTTTATTTTTCATTAAGTAAACACATGAAAACATAGAAAAATCATCAATGAAAGTGATAAAATATATATTTCTTCCACGAGTTAAAATTTCACCAAGTTCACAAATATCAGTATGAACTAATTCTAATAATTCAGTTTTTCTTTCAACTTGAAAATGAAGTCTTTTTGTGATTTTGTCTTTACTACAAGCCTCACATTTTTCAAAGTTCGTTTTGATCGCTGGAATTACCTAAACTACTCATGATTCTCACGTAACGATCATTTATATGACACAAACAAGCATGCCAAAAATTAGTAGAAGAAAGCGTGTAAACAGAAGTAGATGATTTATTCATTTCAACATTCAACTTGAACATATCATCACATGCATACCCCTTTTCCACAAAAATATTATTTTTCACAATTACATATTGATCAGATTCAATAATTTGATTGAAGCTTGTTTTATTAAGAAGAAAACTAGACATCAAATTTTTTCTCATAAAAGGAGTATAATGTACATCTTTTAAGATTAATACCCTTCCAGAAGTAAACTTCAACTCAACATCTCCGATTCTGAGTACTTGGGTTATGTGTGAATTTCCAAGCATAATGGTTTTGGGCTCCTCAAAATTTGTATATTTTTTAAATCAGTCTTTGTCATAACAGACATGATGGTTTTCACCAGAGTCAGTCCATCATCCATCAACATTCTCCACAATGTTTATGTTTGTTATCACCGCCACAAATGGTTCTTCAGTAACGTTTGCCTGAGGTTTAGGCTCACGTTTCTGAAATGTAAAAAATCAAGCAATATGCTCATTCTTTCCACAGACAAAGCACGATCCTTTTTCATATACATGTTGATTTTTTTCTTGGTTGTTTTCACCATTATTTTCCTTGGGATGTCTACCATCATTTTTCTTGAATCTTTTCTTCTTAGGCTTCATAGTAGTATTTTTGTTAGTTTCAAGGATATCATTATTTGAAGAAGTTAAATTTACCTTCAGTGTGATGTTGTTCTCTTCTGTTTACAAAAGTGCATCTTGGCCCCTTGCCTCTTCTTCCATGCGGATTCTCATTAACAAGTCTCAAGAGAAGTTTCATTTTGCTTGTGGCGCATAGTTTTTTAAAACTCCTTCCACGAAGATGGAAGTTTATCAATAATGCCACAAACAATAAGTTCATCTCCAATTTCGACTTCCTGGACCTCAGCTCTCCAACAATCATTATAAAATCCTGAGCTTGGTCTACCACTAATTTATTGTCCACCATTTGGAAACAAAAAAAAATCTGCTAACCGCATATTTTTTTCCTCCCGCCACCTTAGTGTCATATTTAATCTGCAATGCTTTCCAAATTTTCTTTGCACTAGAATAAGTTCTATCATAATAATCATAAAAATTATCAGATAGACAATTAAGTAAAAGATACCAACACTTGTAGGAGTCACCATCATATTTTTCAACTTTCCCTTGAAGAGAGATAAGTTCATTGTCGGTCATGAAAGAGTTATCTACTTTATTTGGGTTCTTCTCAGTTAACACATAAGAAACGTTGAGAAGCCTTAAGTAGAAAAACACTTTACCCTTCCACCTCTTGAAATGAGAACAGTTGAATCAGAATGGCTTGTCAAGATCTCCCATCTTGATATCTGCGAATTTTTCAATTGTTGCCATTTGAATCTCCTTAAAATTATTGGTGAAATTACAATAAACTTACAACTGAAAATTACAAGTGAAGAAAATAAAAAAGACTATCTTCTTCTTCGGCAAAGGCGCTGATATCTCGCTCTCTTTAAGGAGATTCAAGTCCACTGCAGCAAATGTTTCAGCGGTCAAGCAGTAATCTTCTTGACTTGTGCCCTCCAGGATACAACAGTCTTCTCACAATAACTCAAGAACTTTGGACAAAAGTTGAGTTCAATGCTCTACAAAAAGAACACCTCCCTTCAACTAATAAACTCTCTTTTTTACTATCTTTTGTGAACTCTCTATTATCATGTAGTATTTCAAAACCATGCAAGACCACCTCTATTTATAGGTGAAGAACTCTTCCATGCAATGAATAGGAAGGTAAATATGGTAAATCTATGGCATCGAAGTTACAAGAGTTACAAAGGTTACAAAAATAAAGAGGTAGAATAATGGTGGATGTTATAAGAGTTACATGAAACTTATATTCATATTCTACCACCACTAACTATTGAGATTAGTGGCTCATAACACAAGTAGAATGGGATTTTTTAGTAACTGAAAATACAGCCATGCAACATGTGTACATTGGCAAATAATGGCATTAAGAGTGAAAGGATAATGCTGCAACTGTAAACAAAGATACGGACCAAACCGTTACCATAATGACAACAGAACTCCCATTTTCTTCCCATTTTTATTTTCCATAAAGATCACTAAATATAGGAAGAATTATTAGATAAAATAATATTAAAAAATATTAAAATGGTTATCCATCACATTCCCTTCAAACGGTTTTCAAAACCCTTTACATATACATACATATATCTTTAAAACTTATCAAAAATATAAAATTTATGCCCCTGAGATTTAGGATAGTTTCACATACTTTTTTGATGAAAAAGAATTTGAAATAGCTTGAGACCTAGTCTTGGAAGTATGAGCCTAGGAAGAAACTCTAATCTTTCTTTCTCTTGAGACTGGAGTGGATTATGAGCGTTTAAAACTGATTAGTAATGGCAAATTAAGCTTATTGGATAATTTAAGCCGTGGCAGAGGATTTTGAGGTGAGAAAAAGACAATAATACCCCTAAAAAGATCAACAAAATCATAGAAATTTCCTCAGCTGACGACTAGGTTGACAAGCCGTCAACTTGGTGACGTCCCGTCACCCTAGCCATCAATTCTAGATGAACTTTGCTTTTTTCTAGTTAAGGTTTACGGCTCGTCACCTAGTTGATGGCTCTTCAACTTAGTCGTCACTTAGTTGACAACTCGTCAACTTAGTTGTCACTTTATGACAGTCAGACACTCTAAAGTAAAATGAGCCTAACTTTCTGCTTCGACACCAACTTAAGGTGAAATCAGTTGTGTTGGAAAGAAGAATCGAAGGTATTTCATTTGGTATATAGTAGGCCACGTAACTCATTATATACTAGGAGTAATAGTTGTTGGAAATTGACTTGTGTTGAAACGTTCACTAAAACTTAATCAATAGAAAAGTTCTCAACTCGTCTTTGAGTTAGGAGATTTTTATGATTTCACTCGACCTCCAAAAATGTTACCACACTATAGATTTGATCATCACACTTATACTGACATATATTCATTGAGTTCGGGTCTATAAACATAGGAACGACGGTTTGAATTCTAACCCGAAAATGTGGGGTGTTACATATGATTTGACTTGGTTGATGTTGAAAAAAAAATTGATTATAATTGATTTGATTTGGTTTAATTAAAGAAAATCAAATCAAATTGAAATTATATTTATACAAATTTTATAAGATTTTGTACTTTGAAATATTTATCATAATGAAATTTGCAAGTATTTGTTACACTTTTTTATGATTCATGTTTCTTAACATATTATCTCAAAATTAAACTTACAATTTTTTATGGTACAGTAAGTTTTTATTATAATGCATAAACATCTAAGTACTCAAATAAATTCTAAATCAAATCACGTTCACCTTTATTAGTTCTTATTGTTAGCACACATTTTTAGCATAATGACATGACTCACTTCACTAGCTTTTTCTTTGAAAGTGTCATATAATTATTGTATCTTACTAGGGCAAACAAAAAAATTGAAAGCATTATTTACATGTTTTATGTTGCAGATAGTTTACTCAAAAAAATCCAAAAAACCGTACCTAATAAAAAAATAAAATGTTGTGATTGGAAAAATCGAAGGTTTGATCTGTTTTTTATAATTTTTAAAAAATTGACATAGTTAATTTGATTTTATTTTTTTTTGGAAACCCCCCCTGAAAATCCACAACCTTTGTCATAGCATTTGTCCTTTGTGTGAGCACTTTGTGGTAATTTGTTTATTATACAATAACTCGTAAAGTACTGCACATGAGATGTAAACTTTACTAAGCAAGTCTTGCACAACGGGCTCATGACTGAGCGGTAGATTAAGACTGAATTCAATCCAAGATCTCCCACACAGAATTCAATTCAAGATCTCCCACTGAGAGACCCATCTCCCAACCACTCAATCATAGTCTTGCGGGTATTAATTTGATTGGATAAATTAAAAAAAGGACTAAACTTAGGATGATTAATGTCTTTCAGTTGGTAACCATATGGAGTACCACATAAAGTTACGTTGTTATGAACTTGCTTTAGAAAAATTCCTAATGCTGCTAATTAATTTCTTTCAAGCATTTGAATCCAAATTAGATCAAATTTTTTTGGTCATCACTATCTTGATCTCATTATCTCAACAACTAAAAAGTGCATAGATCACGAACAGTTATGATTCTTGAATACTTATTTTTCAATTTATGTCTTCTCTAATTGCCAGTTATGCCTCAACAATTAAAGCTTTTTAAGTAACTTTTCGTGTATTCTAACTTATTATACCAGATTATTTATCTTGTATCTCATGTTACTAGTTTGAGACTTTGTGCATAATTACTTATAGATATCTTTTGACCATCTGTTATATAATTTTAAATCGTTGGTATATATAGTTTAACAACCGAGAAGTCTATAAAGCAATATGTCACGGGCCTATTTTTAGCCACGTGCGGACAGCTTAACACTCTCAATATCAATGCTAAACTTCAGGCCTAACCAGCTCGAAAATCAGTCCCCAAGAGCCTTTGAACACGCACACAAACACGTAAGGAAAATAGCAAAGAGAGACACTCGATTTGGGAGGCCCGAAGAGCCAATTTTCTGATTATATTTCTCGAGTAAAAACAAGTATGATGATATGTGATGATCTGCCCAAGAGGGCCTTACAAGATATATATAATGCCCCTTAGTCAAGGAATACAATAAATGCTAGTCAACATTTCTACATTTGGCCATGCAATCTAAGAACTAGTGGAAAGGGCCTTGTCTGCTATCCCGATTTTCTGTGCAGTCTCTTGTTCAGCTGCTGGTCAAGGATCCAAAATCCCATAAATGTTGACCCGAGCTTGTAATTTGACCTCCCAAAGATGCCCCCATGTTGGCCTTGTCAATAGACGATGTGGAAGCCCCGTCGGGCTCCAAAATGCACCCGAAACGCTCGGAATTGGGCCCAAAATGGGATGAATTTAACAGGTAGTGACGCGGGGCATCACAAATACGTCCATTAAATAACAAGATACATTGAAATAAAAATACACTTGATAATTTATTAAAAAGAAAAATTAATCCACAGGAAGATTGAAACACATGAAAATAGACCAAAAGAGCGTAGAAATTTCATAAGAGAAAAAAAAGTTCAAAGAAGATACTTGAGTAGTATCTCCGGTTCACAAGGTTCTACCACATCACATCAGACTCGAGTGACAAGGCCCGCACACACTAAATCCAAGTTCACTTGAAACATTGAACTAAATCATCAAATTTCATCACTACTCTGGCACATAACTAAACTCTACAATATCAACATCCTTTCCCAAATTAATCATGTCATCTTCATTCAAGCAAACTCTAGCTTCAATTCCCTTTTTTGAGTCCATCAAGAAGAACATTTGAAATGGCACATTTACTCTACTCACCCAAATTGGTTTAGCCCATCCAAAATCACACTCGTTTAGAGGAAATTTACACAAACTTGAAGTTGGATAAAGGTCAATTTCATCATCATTATACCCTTCTCTTATTTGATTCAATGACTCAATTAATATTGAGAAAATCTCTTCACTTGAAGCATTGGCAATATTTGATAGAATTTTGTTCTTTGCCTCCCTAATTAAGGTTACAATTTCATGTAATTCTGGATCTTGGTTGCTATGAGGTGGCATATATTTGATTGGGATGTCAAGGTAGAAGTTCCCAAAAAAGCTCTGATCTTCGCCTGCATGAAAGAAATGAAAGAAAAAAATACACATGCGTGAAAATTAACTAAATTTATAACGATTATTAGATCAAAATTCATAATTTTAAAATTATAATGAATTTTCTGTCATAACCTTAAATGTCGAATCCACCAAATTTTAAATCTTTGATCCCACGGTGATTTATTATTGTTAAGTAATGAAGTAAAATTAAATACATAGTCAAGTGATAGTCTTTATGCAAAAATATATTAGTATCATGAACTTTTTGGTTTGTTAAGGTACTAGCTGTAGGTACCTCTTTTACGATGAACCACCAAGGATTATGGTTAAGTTTTGAATCCTAGATATGAAACAAAATTCCAGTAGAGAACGCTTCTACTTTTAATGGACCTTACATGACATTTTAGATAAGACGATCACACAATATATGCATTTTAAGATAAGGTGATCGCATAATTCAATAGTAAAACAATAGGATGGAAAGAGATAACATGTTATGACTTCCTCCGTCTCAAAATACTTATCGTCCTTATTAAAACTATCTGTTTCAAAATACTTGTTATTTTAGATGATCATGCAAAATTAATTATCTTTTCCTAATTTACCCTTACTATTGATTGTTCTCGAAGATTACAAACCTCAACTATGACATATATACAGAGTAAATATTTATGTCTTCAGAGATAAATACGACTAAAATAATCAAACGTCTCTCATAATCATGTTTTTAGGGGACATGTAGATAAAAAATAAGAAAAGTATTTGGAGACGGGAGAGTACATGTTTTACATACCTACTAGTGTTGTTGATACTCTTCTTCTTAAATTTATGGCAAATTGTAGCATGGATGGCCTATTATGACCCTGCCTCAACCTCACCACACGCATTAGGCTTCTCCAAATAAGTGCAGTCACAACTTCAACTCTTGATGAATAACTCAAAGACTTGTTCACATTTTCCTTCAACTTAGAAATTGCTCCTTCATCAAACATGAAAATCCTAGTAGCAATTTTCATCTCATATCCTCTTGGCCTACCATTCTTAATCATCTCAAAAATATTATCCTTAGGTGGAAATACTTTCTCTAAATCAGAACGAAATTGTAAATTTCTCGTGTTCCCCTTCTCCATTCGGCTAACCTTAGCCCATTCATCTGTGACCGCGCAACCAGAAAATCCATCACCTAATGTGTGGACCATTTGCACGGCCAGCGCTAGGCCACCATGTTCGAACATGGTGACCTGAATTGCCATCATTGGTCTACTAGGCAATTCAGCTAGCCTGATTCTTATAGGTGGCACAAAGAGTTTAACAAGGTCAGTATCTTTGTAAGCTTTGTCTAGGAATTCATTCAATTGACAATTCACCTTTGCTTCTAAGTAAACAACCCCTTGGTCATGACATTCAATTGAAGTACCTGCACACATTCAAAATTTATTGAATTAGTCTATATAAAACTTGGGCTTAAATCCAAATTCAAGATATCAAAGTAGAAAGAGCATTCACTAACCATTTTTTGACATTGTCTTTGAAAAATAATCATTATACTGGAGTTTCAAAATCCATAGGTGAAACTTCAGCACAGTGTCATTTTTCATTTATAAAGGTTGAAAAGTGGCTATTTTTATAAAATAAAAAAAAATCAGAAATTTAATATTCAAGTCCGATATATACAAATTAGTTTTATTTCCAATTTTATTGTTCTAGTCTTGGACTTCAATTAACGAGCACACTTGATTTTACGATGGTCATACTTTAGGCACTTGTCAAGATCAAGCTATCAGGCCCTTCAGTCAATAATTTCAAAGAAACGTTAGAGGCTGTGACACACACATTGTATATGAAAATTAAATACTATACTGCTACAATTTTTTATATTTTTCTTGTTTTTCGATATTTTTCAGACATGAAATTTATTGTTGCATCACTTACCATCTTCAGACAACCTTCCAGCAAGTGGATAGAACTCGGTTAGAACCTTAGATAGTGAATTTTGTAGTCGCTTATGAACTGATTCAGCACTTTGCAATTGAGAATTTTCAGGTGGAATTGGAGGGTAGAAGTAAAGAAGGGGTACAGCAAAATTAGGGGCAATTTGATCAAAAAAGGATAATTTGTAGGAATTGAGGTGATTTGGAGTTGGTAATGATGGTTTTATAAGTTTTTCATTCAAGATTTCAATTTCAATACAAGTACCACTCATATTTTGCTTTGTAATTTGACTCAGTGTATATTTTTGGCTTATACTGGGAATTTCTAAATTTCGAAGTTACTTATATTATGTTAGTTTACTTGGACAGTCACATTTTCAACCCCCAGGGAAGTATAAAACATGTTTGTGAGTCAATTGCCATGCATATATAGTCAACACTTCCAACCCCCAGGGAAGTTTAAAGTGAATTTAAAAAAAAAAAAATTGTGGTGCATTCTGAATATTTATCTCTCCAATTTTCAAAAAAGAATGCCAGAGTTTGAAATGAATATGAGTTTTGGAGTAACAGATAAAGTTAGTGTATGTAATCCAGAGGTCACAACTTCATAAGTGGAAACAGTATTATGCAAAAATGCAAGGTAAAACTGCATGTAATAAAATCGTTGTGCATTGGTCTTTTCTCAAATCTTGCGCATAATGGAAATTTTAGTGCACCAGACTACCACTTTAATGCCAGAGTTTGAAATACAAGTGTGAAATCTTGGGTTAATAGTGTTTTGGTTTCTCAATTATTGGTAAATTCTGTTTTTTATTCCTGTGATATCTGAATAAGTTTATTTAACCTCAATTATTTGAGAGTACTATGTGCACTTTTGATTCGTATGCTGGCGAATAACCACAAATTTCTTGTATTTCGAATTGTTCACCATGTAATTACTCATGTATTATGTTAAATTTGTATTATTATTCCAATTTTTGAGTAATGTACTTCTAAACTAGACATATTTCCTACATAAAAGGATTAAAAGCACATATTTTAATTAATATAAGATTAAATATATTGAATCATATATCACAAGGATCTAAATTTAGAATTTTCTCACAACTATGGGAATAAAAGTACTACTATTGTATATCCCCGTTATATATTTTTTCAATCTTTAATCAGTAATTACTTCTTTTATCCGACACATATGTTAAAATACTAGTTTAGGTGTACGCGTCTTGCGTATGTATCTCACTTTAATGAATTCAAACATCACATTAAATAGAATATTTGTTTAAATAATAAAGATGAATATAATAATTAAATTTAATATCTTTTGAGTATGTAAAGATGGAGAATTTATTTATTAAACCTAATCTTTACCAAAAATATTTTTAAAAGTCGATTGACATTCATCTACCATCTGTAAATTGCAACAAAACAATACAATGATAGAGATATCAAAATAATACAATTAAATCTAATTTTTACACAAAAAAATTTCTCAAAGTCGTCCGACACTCATCTAAATAATACGATAATAAAGATATCAAAATAATACAACTAAACCTAACCTTTACATACAAAAATTCCTCAAAGCCGACCAATACTTACTATCACTTGTAAACTGCAACAAAATTATATGATAAAAGTAATATCAAAATAATACAATTAAATTTAAATTTTATACACAAGAATTTCTCAAAGTCAATCGAGATTCATCTACAAACTGTAAACTACCACAAAATAACAAACTAATAGAGATATTACGATAATACAATTAAACCTAACTTTTACCTAAAAAATAAAAAAATTCAAAGTCGACCCATATTCATCTAGCATCTGTAAATTAAAATAAAATAATAAGATAATAGAATATCAAAACAATACAATTAAACCTAACCGTTACACAAGAAATTCTTTCAAGTCAACCGACATTCATCTACGACCTGTAAACTATAAAAAAAATATATATAATAGTGATCACAAAGCTTCGATTTTAATCTAACTAATTCTTTGTATGAGCAAAAGTTTGACCCTAAAGAATTATTTTGAATGAAAACAAAGAAGATATATATATACACACATGTTGAATTCTATTATGCTAACAAAAACAGTGAAGAAGTTAAGAATTAGAAAATCAAGCATCCACCAATCTAAACATGTAATAAGATCAAGTTAGATGAGCATCAATTATATTCTCCCAATAGGTAAACGGGTTTGTTCTCTAGTTTAACATACATCTCAATATTTATAGAAGTATTTCTTTAATAGAGTCCTATTTTAGGAGTGTTTTTCTAATTGAACAGTAGAAAGAAAAATATTAATTAATTCTCCTACCATATATTTTAGGAAGTCTAGTAGAAAAGAAAATATCAATTAATTCTCCTACCATATATTTTAGGAAGGCTAGTTAATAAAGTAAAAAATAATTAAATAATTAATCAAAAAATAGTGAAAAGATGGTTTTATCAAAAGAATGGTCTTTTAATGAAGGATAAAAAGTTCAAATCATTTTTCTAAGGATTTTCAGACGAAATAGTCTTTTTGCCTTTTTTATATTATTTTAGTAATATTAAATATTGACTATATTACTTAAAAAAAATAAATTTCCTCACAAAAATAGAATTCCTTTCCCACCATCTAAAAAACTAACCATAACAAGAAATTAAAAAAAAAAATCCAAACCAAAAAAATTATTAAAAAAACAATCTTTGTGAGACCCCCCCCCCCCCCAAAAAAAAAAAAAAATTTAAGAATAAATAATTAGTAATTAAAAGAAACAACCCCCAAACGTGAACCAAAAAAAACTATTGTAATTAAAAAAAAAAAATTATCCTTTCCCAACTTGGTTTTAAGTGTAGCCTTTTTCATGCAAAATATGGTAAAAATAAATTCAAAAACCAACAATCAACAATTCCTATCCCATGTAAAATAGTGTTTAACATACTTTTTTACCAACTTCTATAAAAAAACATGCTAATTTCATTTTTTACCATATTCACCATACTTTTCTTTCAATTTTTTTCAATTTTATCTCTTCTCCAGATTCTCTTTTCTAGGTTCTCTTCGTCAACTTACTTTTGTTTATTTGTCATAAAAACTCTCACTTTTTTTGCATTGTTGATCGTTGCTTGCTTATTAATAATTTAAACACAATATTAATTGTTATGCCGATAATTTTGCTTATATTCTTAATTGATCTAATTTGCGTTATTAGTCAGATTTATATTCTTAATTGATTTAGTTTGTATTCTTTGTTGGATCTATTAATAAGTAATATTCTTACTCGATTAAATATACAAAAATGACTCACATAATCAAGTATAATTATCTACTCAACTCATCAATTTTTTTTCCTTCTAAAATATGCGTTGTTGATTTTATAATTCTTTTTTTATCTTTCCCTTGTGTCCATTGCAATAATAGCCTAAAAGTAATTTTTCCTCTCCCTCTCTTTATATATATATATATATATATATATATATATATATATATAATCTATAATTTATATCTATAATCTATTAAAAGTGTGAAGACCCTTAGAAAAGTGATTGAATTTTTTGCCCTTCATTAAAAGACTCTGTAATAGACAAAAATAGCTTTTTCCTATATTTCTCAAACAAAATTTCAATTATAAATAAACACTAATAATATTATAATCTAAAAATTCCAATAAGAAAAAACTTTCCTTATAGTTCCAAACAAAAACTTACCGTGTTTTAAGGTTTTTAATTTCATAATTTTTAATTTTTTCCTTAATTGAATTAAATACAGACTCCTAATATAAAAGAAACAAAGTCCAGTAAATTTGTGCCTTTATATAAATCTTTCTCCTAGAATTTTAATGAAAATTTATTACCACAAACTTAGTTCTAAGAAAATTAGGATTTATTTTTGTGCAATTCTAATCAATTAAATTATATCTTATATAATTATTTAATTATTTATTAGAGATAAAAAATTTTAATATTTAATATATTTTAAAATTAATTAAAATTCTATTTTATATAAATATTTACTTAAATTCTATTAACCTTGTGTAGCTCTCACCAACATGCTCTTTTCTTTGATCTCCTTTATTTGCCTTTTTATTTGATTTTTGGTTCAACTTATTTACTCTTTTTATTTGAATTAATTCAACGTGACTTTTTTCTTTGTCTTTTTTTAATTAATTGTAATCATTGTCTATATTTATAGACTATGCCTTGTATATGTTATGATGTATGATGATATAATTTTGGTGCAGATATTCTTGCATGTGATAATATCAAATATCGATACAGGCAATGCAACTAAAGATGGAAAAACATAGAATGGTAGATGAGGAGAAGAAGGTTGCCTCAAGGATTCAAAGCAAAGGATCTGAAATTATGAGCGGCATGGGACTAACGAATGTGAGATGATTAACAACCTTTTCAAGGGCCTTAAAAGAGAAATCAAATACCACATTTGTTTGGACTTGATCAGATAGGTAAATTTTTGTTGCTCTCTATTTTAATTTAAGTGTATTTGTTTAATTAAGCATAATATTTAAGAAATAAAAGGAGATTATTAAATCTCATGGTCTTCATAATAGTCTTTTAATTGTAATTTTCTCCGTCAGTTACATATATATATATATATATATATATATATATATATATATATATATATATATATATATATATATATATATATAATATTAAAAGTGTGAAGACCTTTAGAAAAATGATTTGAACTTTTTAACCTTCATTAAAAAACTTCATAAAAGAAAAAAAATATTTTTTCACCTATTTCCTTCAATTATTAATTAATTATTAAAAATTTAAAAAGAGCCCCTACAAACACCAGAAAGACAAAATATATGCTAAATTTAAAATATTACTCAACTTGAGTTCTTTTCAAAGTCATATTATCGTACATTATAAATATTTATTTTTGTAATTTATGGACTTTCTAATTAAGGAAGGTTTAAATAACACTTTAATTTTTATATTAATTATCATGATTTTTTTTCAAGTTTAAGAGTGTTTCTTTTTTATTAGGATTCTCTCAAATTTTTTACCATAATTAAAGTTTTTTTAGGGAAACTATTTTTTTAAAAAAAATATTTCTTCCATATTTAATTAATCCTTTTTTGGAGAAAAAAATTTGGACTTCTATAAATTGAGAATTCTTTATTGCTAAAAATAATACAATAGCATTCACAAGTAAATAGTTTATTTTGGAGAGATTATTCTCTCTTGGTTTTATGTTTGTAATATTAGTTTTTCAATATGTAGGTCACTTGACTAAAGTGTGAAACCCCTTAGAAAAATGATTTTAACTTTCTATTCTTTGTTAAAAAGACTCTCTTTTACATAAAACTGTCTTTTCACTATTTTCTTCACTTTATTAAACTATCTTTTCATTTTTTCTTCATTTTATGATTTAATCATTTTTATTATATTAACTAGAATCCTAAAATATATGTGACTCGTAAAATATATGAAAGGGGAATCAATTGATATTTTCCTTTCTACTGATCAATTAAAAAAGTACTCCTAAAATATGATCGAAAAATACTCCTAAAATAGGACTTTATTAAGGAAATACTTCTATAAATATTGAGATGCACGTTAAACTAGAGAAGAAACTGATTTACTTATTGGAAAAATATGATTGATGCTCATCTAACTTGATTCGGTTGTATGTCTAGATTGATGGATGGTTAATTTTCTAACTCTCAACTTCTTCACTATTTTTGTCAACATAATAGAATTCAACGTGTGTGTGTGTGTGTATATATATATATATATATATATATACTAGTTTAGGTGTACGCTCCTCGCGCATGTACCTCACTTTATTGAGTTCAAACGTTACACTAAATAGGATTTTGTTTAAATAATAAAGATGAATACAATAATTAAATTCAACGTCTTTTGGAGAATTTATTTAATTAAACATAACCTTTACCAAAAAAAATTCTCAAAGTCGATCGACATTCATCTACCCCTGTAAACGTACTGCAACAAAACAATACGATGATAGAGACATCAAAACAATATATTTAAATCTAACCTTTACACACAAAAAATTTTAAAGTCCTCCGACCCTCATCTACCACTTGTAAACTACAACAAAATAATACGATAATAGAGATATCAAAATAATACAACTAAACTTTACCTTTATACAAAAAAATATCTCAAAACAAAGATATAAAAATACTACAATTAAACCTAACTTTTACCTAAAAAAATTCCTCAAAGGTGACCGACATTCATCTACCACTTGTAAATTCATCTATAACCTTTAAACTACGACAAAATAACACAATAGTAATCACAAAGCTTCAGTTTTGATGAAATAATTCTTGTCTGGGCAAAAATTTTGACATAAAAAATGTTTGAATGAAAACAAACAAGATATATATATACCACATGTTGAATTCTATTATGTTGACCATCCACCAATCTAGACATGCAATCAAACCAAGTTAGATGAGTATCAATCATATTTTCCCAATAAGTAAACCAGTTTCTTCTCTAGTTTAACATGTATCTCAATATTTATAGAAGTATTTCTTTAATAGAGTTTTATTTTATGAGTATTTTTAATTCTATTTTAGAAGTATTTTTTCTAATTAATTATAATAAAATTATAATAAAAAATCTTCTTGTTAATATAGATAATTGAACATAGTGGTACAATTACTATTTACAAAATCACTGAAGAAAAACAAAAGCCTAAGATTACTTAGTGAAATATAAAAAACGGTAATGTGACAAACCTACTATGCCAAGCAAGTTTAGACATAATTTAAGGCAGAATTGCTAATTGTTTATGATGATGACGATAAAAATTATAGAATATATAAGTAAGGATAAAGAAAATTTGTCTTTCCATTTATTTAAATATGTATGTAGGAAAAAATTTCTTTTATTGGGACGACTTATTTTCATGTATATAGGATTCCTCTTACCATATAATTAAAAGACCTATTTTTGCAGATCGGAAAAAGTTGTCCTATATATTTTAGGATCCAATATTATAAATATAATAATATAATAAATGAAAAAATAAGTGAAATGACAATTTTGTCTATTATGGAGATTTTTAATGAAGGATAAAAAGTTCAAATCATTATTATAAGGGTCTTCACACTTTTAATATATTATTATAGATATAGATTATAGATAGATATAGATTATAGATTATAGATTATAAATTATAGATTATAGATTAAAGATTATAGATTATAGATATAGATTATAAATTATAGATTATAGATATAGACATAGATATAGATTATAGATTATAAATTATAGATATACATCTTCTTTGTTATCATTCAAGTTATTTTTAGTGTCAAAATTTTCTCTCAGACAAGTAGATGAATGTCGGTCGGTTTTGAAAATATTTTTTAGGTAAAGGTTGAGTTTAATTATATTGCTTTTATATCTCTATTTTGAAATTTTTTTTGAGTAAAGGTAAAGTTTAGTTGTATTATTTTGATATTTCTATTGTAGTATTATTTTGTTAGAGTAGTTTACAAATGATAGATGAATATCGGCTTTGATAATTTTTTTTTTATAAAAGTTAGGTTTAATTAAATAAATTCTCCAAATGATGTTGAATTTAATTATTGTATTTATCTTTATTTTCTAAACAAATATCCTATTTAATGGAATGTTTAAACTCAATAAAATAAAATACATGCGTGACACATATACACCTAAACTAATATATATATATATATATATATATATATATATATATATATATATATATATATATATATATATATATATATATATGCGCGCGCAGCTCTACTCGTACTATGATGAATTGACAAGCTATAAATCCACCAGTAAATTGACCAGCCACCAGTCAACTCCCAAGAGAAAACCACATTTGCCCTCTGACAAACACCAAACTCATAAAATATTGGGACTCAAATATCAATAACAATATTTCACTATAACGATCAAGTTTTCTTTGTAATAGACTTTTTATAATCTTTATAACAATATTTTGCTATAGCACCAAAATTTTTCTAGACAAATTGTTATAAAGAAATTTTACCGTATCGAAATAAACAGGGGGACAAATAATAGGATTCTTCATACCTTGAGGAAATTTCAGCATTAGTGAATGAAGTTGGAATTGTCACTTCCACCAAACTACGCTAAAAATAAACACGACCACAAGATTTTTTTTCTTTTTAAAAAACAAGCTGGGAAATGAATGAAAACAACCATCTAAAACTACTACATTAATTAGTAATTACACATGTTTTCTAGCTACTTTTGTCTCTTTGCCAAAACAAAATATTATTTCCCCCAACTTTCACTCAGCTAACTTGTTCTTGGAAAGGAAAAAAACAGTTAAGCGCCCAAAGCATTGGAGTCTAGACAAGGGGTCGCACCCAAGGTGTGACGTAGACAACTTAACCTAATGCAATTATTAGTGTGTTGGAAATCTTATTGAATCTACTTGATCACACAACCTGTAGGAAATTCACATAGCTGAGGTGTGTCAACGACACTGTCCTTAAGAATATTTCATCCGGTGCAGGTGTATTCTCCAAGATTTAACAAGCTCTTTTAATATAAACTAGGAGCCATAATGTAAAGAAAGATTATTTTTTAGTAGAACCCAGCATCTTATAATTGGGAAAGAAGAAGTCACCAAAGAAAAGGACCTTCAATATAGATAGATCAAGAGAGTTTTTTTTGTCAAAAACTCATCTGCTCCAACGTTATAGGCATGGAGATATGTTGATAAAGAAAACCATTCATGAGAATGGCCAATACTAACTATCAAAATAATGACAATTAAAGAGGACTAAAGGTTAATCTTGAAGCAAGTGGTTTGTTGCAAATCAATCAATATATATATATATATATATATATATATTGATGTATATATATATATATCTTAGACAATTATATGTGGCATGTCTTAGAAACCTTCATTTCCATTTTTCTTTTTTTACCCTTTTTTGAATTTTTTTCTCATTTTTTTATTATTTAATTAATTTAAATAATTGTAATAAAATCCTATCATAATTATATTTAACACATCTAATTGTATCTCATTGGTTACAAAAAATCCTTCAACTTTTTACATTCCCTACTTAAATAATATGTCTTCTCACCTCCCTTCTATTTTATATTAATAATCTAACCATTCTGTAAATAACAATCTAATATGGATTTGATTGATACTCATTTTTATTTTCTCCAAATCTTAAGAAATAAAATTGTCGTGTTGAGATTAATGGTGAAAGCATTTGCACTTCTTCATACATATGCTCATATAGTCGTTTTCAGCATCAAGAAAATAGATATAGTTTCAAGAAAAAATTACAAGTTTCATTCATCATATTGTAGCTTGAAGGCTTTTTGCAATGTCCAAAACATTGTGAACATCTTTTGATTCTTGAAATCATATTCCAAATCAACATATTAAAAATTAAAGATTCCACTCTTGAGAACTTGTTTCCCTTCTTTTTTTTTCAATATTCGATTTAATTAATTTAGTGTAATAGTCCAATTATTAGAACTCTTAAAGTTTTTTATTTTATTTTTTTTGTATGTGTTACGTGTAAGTTATGATCCTAAAAATATGAGGAATATGCATTATTAAGGATCATATTTATTATTTTTCTCTTTTTTTTTTCTCTTATAAATATGGCTTGAAACATCTTTTTAATCAAGCATATATATATATATATATATATATAAAGGAGAAAGAGTAACCTGCTGATGTGGCATTCCTTATTGACAAGAATTACTATTTATCTTTTTTTCCTATTTTTTTTTAACCTTTTTTCTCATATTTTTGAAGTTTAAATATATTCATGATGGGATTTTAAACAGAAAATCAAAAGTAATTCTTATTAACTCCTATTTAGGGTACCCTTCACTTTTCCATCTTTTGCTCTTTGTTAACATTTGTAACATTCTGCTTTCCCCTTAATTCTCTACACAATGTATTTTCTTCTCTCAGATATCTAATTTGTTCTGTATTTTCAATTGGAGTTTTAATTTCTCTTTTGTCAAATATTTGTATTCTCTGTTTTCAATAGAAGTTTTGACTTCTCCTCTGTTAAACTATATGCCCTTTTCATCATATTACTTATGAACAAATCTTAGGAAACATTCAACCGTATATGTTGGGTTAGAAATTATTCGGTGATGGGTTCATGTAGTAGTAGTACTGTGGCTTTGAATAATGATAAACAACAAGAGAATGAGAAAAAATTGGAGAACGGCAGCGGTGTAGCGGCGTCAGCGTTAGGCGATGGTGTTGAGAAATCTGTAGTGAGTGGGGTGTTCCACCGACAAAGGCTACTAAACCTGATGGTACTGAAATCAAATAGCTTTTCACGTATTTTTTTATTTACAGTTTAGATTTCGAACAATTCAACTTTAACTATGAAATGATCAAACATGAAATCTTAAATTTTTTTTTAACAAAATCTATGTATATTAATTGGAAATTATATAAGAAATGCAAGTCACAATTCAAAATACTTAAATATGAAAATTTACTTGTTTGAATCTCAAAATTTGAAAGTGAAGCTTAAATTGGTATGAAGGGAATATTATTTATTATTTTTTTGGAGTATATTTTTGTTGGGATTAATGGTGGATATTTTGTGATGTATCCATGGGAAACTTACCAAGCTGATACGCCAATAGATTTGACGAAACACCATATGCCAGTCACGCTCTTAGATAAATTTGCTTGTTGGTTGTTAAGATCCTCCGATACCCCACTGATATATTCTTTCAGGTATGTTATAGAATAGAAAGTCTTTAATGCCAATTCCCAGAATATTGGAAGGCTTTATTATCATCCTAGTAACAATAAAAAAAGCCGTTCATGTTTTATTCGTCCAATAAAATTGGTCAGAGCTCTTACAAAAGATTTTATGTCATTTTTCATAATTTTGGAATGTTGGTGGAAAGCTTTATTATCGTCATAATAACAATAAATTGGTTAATTTCTTACAAGAAGATTCAATGTCATTTCCCATAATTTCTTGTATTACAATGATTTGGTTGAAATTTGTTCATTGCTTACTCTGTTTAAAATAGAATTTTCATGTTTAGAAGATATTTAAAAATCTATATGACTCCAAATCGTGGAATTAACCACTAATACTTGCATTAGGTTAGGTACATCACACCTCTTGGTGAGGCCCTTCTCAGACTCTACTAATGTGGAATGTTTGGTGCTTGGAGTTGCCCTTTATTATACCCAATTAGCTATAGTTAAAAAAATTCAAAAAAATATTTGAAAATATGTTATTTAAGAAAAATTATTTGATCCTCATTTGCTAATGGTGATAGTTGTCATTCTTGTTAGCATTCAGTATTATACTAATAGTAATTGATGATGTTGTTAGGATAAACACATAGGAAGAAGCAATCAAATGAAAGGAGTGAAAAGCTTGTAAAAATATCTTTTATTTCTTTCTTTATGAAGAGTCCAATAGAAAACTTCAGATGAAAAAAAATATGAGATCATAGAGGTGATTTAATTTTGTATTGCTATTAATTTATATGGTGTAGAGGTGATATAATTGCAGAGCTATGATGTTAGAAATAGTGGCAGCAGTGCCTGGAATGGTGGAAGGTATGTTGTTGCACTGCAAGTTATTAAGGCGATTCAAACAAAGTGATGGATGGATTAATTCTCTATTAGAAGAAGCTGAAAATGAGAGGATGCATCTCATGACTTTCAGGGAAGTTGCTAAGACAAAGTGGTATGAGAGAGCTCTGGTCTTTGCAGTGCAAGGTGTCTTCTTCAACGCCTACTTTGTCACTTACATTTTTTCTCCCAAATTGGCTCATCGTATCGTGGTGTACCTTGAAGAAGAAGATATCCATTCTTACACTCAGTTACTCAAGGAATTGGGAAATGGTAACATTGAAAACGTCCCTGCTCCTACTATTGCCATTGATTATTGGCACCTGCCTAAAGACTCCACTCTCCGCGATGTTATTGTGGTTGTTTGGGCTGATTAGGCTCATCACCTTGATGTCAACCACTTTGCATCTGTAAGAATTCATATGGCTGATGATATCGACTTTCTTGAAATGATTGACATTTGTCTGAAGTGTTGATTAACTAATTTATGTCATTTTGATTGCAGGAGAGTCATTTCCAGGACAACAGCGGATGGACTCACATGCACCACTTGGGTATCACTAAACCATTAATAATACAAAGTGAGATCGGAGATATCAAACTAAAAGTCACTTGAACTGGTAATATAGTTGTATAGTAGGTACTACTAATCTTGAATGTTGATGTACGTATGTTTGTGTGAATTTGGTTGGTTCTTTTATGCCTTATGAATCTCTGAGATTAAGGTAAAGTACGATGAGCTCTGTATGATTGGAGGATTTCAAATTTCGTGATGTAAATATATTATGGTTTGTCTACTTTGCCACACTTTTGGGGGCACAAAGTTTCTTAGTTAAGTATGAATTAGCGATATTACAGTTAGGACACAATGACAAACAAAGATAATTAGCATTGTGGGAGTTCACAATAATTCATTTATTGTGTGTATGGCGTAAAAGTGTAAAAGAATAAGATGGACCTCTTTTAATTGGCGGTTGAGGCCATCAAGTAAAGTTTTGTTGCTGAAATTCCAGAAACTTCTTTGCCGTTTTTATAGAACTTAAACTATGGATGGAAGAAGTTTGCTGCCTCATTTGATTTTGATATGAAGTTGCAAATCTTTCCTGGTCTTTATATTTTCCTATAATGTTTGAGATTTTGGCCGAGAAACTTAATTCATTTTTCTTATCAGATAAAAACATTATCTTCTTTTCAATTTTATGCTCATCTATTAATTTAGTACCCCCAGTTATTATTGAAATTTGATGTAATTATTTGTATATGTTTTTTATTATTATTCTTTAAAGTATTTGTGTTATGATGATTAGCAGGTCAGTAGAAAATGTAGTGAACCTTATCTGGTTAGAGAATTTATAGTTATTGAATTATCAAAATGAGAATGGTATAAATGAAGGGAAACAGATAGGGAGGAATGAGGATCCATAAAGCTGCCTCCAAATGATTTGGGAATGAAGCATATCTGTGGTTGTTGTATTTGTGTCATGATTTGTGATATATTGAATCGAGGTTGTGTTTCGGTTACACTGCCGGAGTCCTTTTCTAATGCACTTGCGTTGGGAGAGTTTAAACTAGTAATGTTAGCCAGTTCGATGATCTAAAGTAGTTGTGTTATGAATTATAGGTCATTAAAAAAATGTAGTGAGCTTCTGCTTCTAGAGAATCCAAAGTTCTTGAGTTATTGAATGAGAATGGTACAAATGAAAGAAACAGATGGTGAGGATTAATAAAGTTGACTTTGAAGAACTTTGGTGTAATATGTATTTGTGGTTGTAGTTATTGTTGTATTTGTATCATGATCTGTGTTTAATTGAATTGAGGTTTCATTTTCGTTAGACTACCAGAGTCATTTCGTAATGTCTTTGCTGTAATTTAGATCACATTCAAGCTTTAGTTTTCTAAGTTAATTTTCACAGGCCAACATAATATGATTTCGTTAATGAGAATCACTTAGGATTGTTAAAATCACTACTTAACTATGTTTTACATTATTTTGGACATGCATCATGTTAAGCTTTTTATAATTTTTTTTGTTACACATGCTCTGATGAAGCATTGTTTTCTGTGTTTACAGTTTCTATTTCTTTCCCCAACTACAAGATCAAGGTATGCATGTAGAAGTTGTGTGAGTGTAGTGTAATAAGGAATCAATTTCTTCCTTTTGTCATATAAGGATCAGTTGTTAACATGTGACGATGACACACCTGGAAAAGGTTCAGTAAGGATGGTGATTACATAAGAAATTACATATATCTCATTTCTCTTTGGAACAGTCTTTTTAGGTTGTAAATGTTGAGAATTGTTTCAAATGGATATAAATATTGTAAAATACATGACGGGGCAAAACAACTAGGAACAAGGACGCTATAGCTTTGTAGAAACTAGAAATGAGGTCGTTGGTTCTACAAATTAGAGATTCTTCCAAGATCCATCCAGTTCTATTAATATGGACATAAGATGACCTGATTTCATTGCACCCGTCAGAGTTAGGCCTGTAAATTATTCTATTCAGATTGGTGAAGAGTTTGCTCTGGAATGTAGAATAATATTATTAGTTGTGCAAAGCGCGACCAAGTAGCCTAGTTACCTATATAACGGCATGTTTACTGGTATTTACAAAAAATTTCAACTATTTTCTAAATTTCATAAAATTTCAATTTTTAGTCTTTGATGATACATATAACTTATATTAGATACATCCAACAAATACATGTAGTATTAAAATAATTAGCATATTTTTCACGGCCCGAGACGACCCCCTAGTCGTAACACGGTGATTGAAACCACAAGTGATCCCAAGTTAACCCATGAACTGGCATATTGTTGAGCAATTAATTTAATAAGTAAAAAAAACTTAATTTGCTGAGCGGAAGCATAATTATGAAAAGTCTAATTAAAAGTAATACTGATACAGTTTACATCATGATAAAACTGAAGAAAAAATTTAAATTACATAACTGACATCTATGAAGCCTCTACTATACTGACTATAGATAACTGAGACATGCCTCCAACTACCACTAATCAATTTATATGAATAATAACAATAAAGTACATGAACAACATCTAACTGGAGTCCCCAAAATAGGAGAACTCATTACTTGCTTTCTAGAAACTGTAACTTTCTGATCATGATGTGTGGGCTACAAATGGTACCAACATTATTAAATAATGTAGCCACACAGACGTATATATGGATCAGTACTTCTATAATGTATCGAGTAAGTAGGGGTGAATGCAATAAGTAAAACTGATTTCATACGTAATCTTAAAACATGCATGCTAAGTGTAAGTGGACTCATCAAGAGACTGAAATAAACTGAAAGATGAAGTATCTCAAAGTATAAGTAACAACATAATTTGATAAGCTGGTGAATCCCTATACTTAGTTTCTTAAAACATTATTGTTGTAATATAATTAGAACTGAAACTGGAAAATAGTTAAACACGAATACTGTATGAGTATTGGGTTTGAAACTGCGTGATGGGAATTGACATAACTCGAGGATCTGAACATACAAATATGCTAAGCACGATGCATAAAAACTGTAATAGCTGAGAATTCAAGACCATGCATAAACATATTTCTGAAATAATTTGTAAATTGAAAGACTGAAATCAAAAAACTGAATAACTAAAAATCTATATGCTTTGGTAAAATAAACCTGAACTAAAACTACACTGATACTATACTGAGACTATGGGATGTATCATTTAACCAACATTCCCCAATCTAAGCTAATCGAGATCCAACCTGTAACCCCAGTTAGAAGAGTGTCAGTACCGTGCCATGGGTACTGATATTGACTGACGATATGGACCCACAAGGATGATGTCCCAAAGGACTAAGGATTCACCCTATAATTGCAGGTGCTCTCATAAGATATGTATCAATCCTAAACTGACAGAAAGATATCTCAAACCTACGTTGGCTACGTAGTTCTGTAACTCAGGGATTGCTACTAAGAGTCAAACCCTAAACTAGCAGGAATGCCCCCTTCTTTGAGTTCGCTCGGTGCTAAATCTTACTTCAACTGAAAGACAAAGAAATATTAACTGGTGCATGCACTGATAACTGACAACTAATAAACTCAAGTCATGGTATTTTGAAAACAACAGTGCATACAGATTCTGGGGTAACTATTAACATATAAACTGATAATGCTCATCATGAATAGGAATATCATAGTCTACTAAATAAGATTCATGGATTAACTGTTTGAATACTTTAAAAGATGAATTTATGTAAATCACATAAGTATCGGTTGTTCATAACCTACCAGCACTGAATGATCATAAAGTATAATATTAAAACTTGAAACTTTAGGATTGAGTGATGGTTTAAAGACTCAAAAGCATAGACATTTCATCAAACACATGGGGATCATGAACTTGAATATGGAAATATGATATACGTATGAAAACAACATGAGTGCATGAGTAAATTCATAAGTTTGAGATTTAACATAAAATCAATGGGATAGCACATGAAAACTTGTAACTCAAAGCGTGAATAGATTAATCCACTTGGAAACACTTGTAGACATGGCAAAGTTTATAATTCGATATTATAACATGCAATTCAATTGGATACGTCATGGGAATCAAAACTCGAAACATGAGATAACCTAACTCTTCATGGAATCATACATGGACATGAATTGAGTCAAATTACTAAGGAGAAATATAATTTAAAATCATCTTGAACATGTACAACTTCATAATAATGGAAAAACTCATACTTTAAATCAAGAAAGGTTTCGGGCTCCATGGGTGAAAGGGGACCAATGGATGAACTCCCACATACCTTAATTAGATGACTTCTTGAAGAAATTTTGAAATTGAACTTGAATTTCTTGGGGAAGGAAGCTTGAATTTCTTGATCTTTGAAAAAGAGGTTTGAATTTTGGATGAGAAATTCTAATCTTGATGTTCTTGATATTCTTGAATTTAAATCTTGAAACTTGGGAGATGATCTTGAGAAGAAACCCTAATCTTGTTCTTGAGAGAGGAATGAGGAGTTTGTGTTGTTTAATCAATGGAAATAGAGGCAAAGTAATGCCCCTTGGGGGTTAAATATCTCGAATTGGGAGATATAAGAGGATAAAAGACTAAAAAGCTCTTAAACTAAACTTTACAGACAATTCTCGATAGTCCTTACGGGTCTACCATACGAATCGTATAGTCTGGTTACGAGTTAGACTTGGCAACCAGTATGCTGGACTATGTGTGACACAATTTGATAGTGCTTCAGTATTTTGGTCATAACTTTTCACCCTGATGCCGGATTAAGGGGAAATTGGTATCGTTGGAAAGCTAATTCAATTATCTATCTATTGGTGGTATTGATCGAAATTTCTTTTTACAACAAAATTTATGATCATTTGAACATGACTATAGTTATGTCATTCCAAGAATTTAATCACTAAGGAAGGTTTTGACTTGTTCATGAGCTAGGAGCTATTTGAGGACATAATAGATATATCTAAGTAACTTATAAATCTATAAAAACATGAGGCTTGATTATTGGATTGACTACTGGTCTGGGTACGGGTCACATCTTATGACTCGTACCTTAGCATACGACTAGTATCCATGACTCGTATCTTGGACAGAACCTTAAGGAGTCTACATTGATGTCCTTACGACTCGTACCCCTCTTGATGATTCTCAAGGGTCAAGTCATACCTGGAATAGAATGTCAACTCAAACACACTGTCTTGGATACGACTATCACATACGACTCGTAAGAGTTTTTACGACTTGAAGAACGACTTGTAAGCAATCCAGAAACCAAGAGAAATATGGTGTATTGCAGTATTTTAAGGGGTGTAACGGCTAAACTAGCATTAATATAGCAATTAACCTAACTAATTATGGTAACAGCTCAATAAAATCCCTGGAAAAAGAAAATTTGTTTGTTATTCCAACTTTTTAAATAAATTCTCTTCCATAATCAGTTTCCACATAGAAACAATTCGTACGATTTTTTTTATTTTTTATTGATTTTTTGAAGTATTGAAGATAAATATTTCAGTTTTGTTATGTAATTTCGGCATTTGAATTAATGATATAAGTATGAGGGCTATAAGAGTGATGGAATCGTTGTTAGTGAACATACAACGTATGATGAATTGATTTCTTCCATTGTTGTTGAACATGTAACGCATGATAAGAGTGATGGAATCGCTGTTAGTGAACATGTTACATCATTTCGGCATTTGGAATAACGATATAAAGTAGGAGGGCTTGAAGTAATTGTTCCTTGTTTCTTGAAACACTTTGCCTGGAAATCCATCCTAGAACATGTGATTTGATGACAACTACTGCTTTTGTTCTCTTTTCATAAAACAATTTACATCTCCACCATTTCTGCAACTTTACTACCGCTTGCAGTAGTATTTTAAGTTCAAAAGTTTGCTTACCCAATTTTGGGACATTATGGTAGTTATTTGTCTCTTGTTTATTCAATTATGCGTTTAATGTAAAATTGATTGTTATTTTACGTAATTCTGTTTTTGTTATTTTTAGTAAGCTGAGATACATATTTGGTCTAACTAGAAACATTTTTCCTTCATCGTGTATCTCTGGTTCGGATTGTGTATATATATGTGTGTGTATGTGTGCATCTCTTGATGTTTTAGTTTTAGTGATATAAGTATACAAAAGATACATATTTGTAGCGTTAAAGATACATATTGTGCACGATAGTACATATATGTGTCTCTCATTAATTTTTTCTGTATGATAAAATACATCTTAATTTTTTAACATATTGTCGTTGAAGATACATATAACTAATGTGAGATACATCCTACAGGTACACTTAATAATTAAATTAATTTACATAATTTAAGGGTTATAACGACTAAAGTTCCTTTAATTTAGCAATTAATCTAACTAATAATGGTAAAAATTGAATAAAATCCCACGAAAATAGGTAATTTATTTGTTATTCCATATTTTTAAACAAAATTCCTTTCATATTTTGTTTCCAGTTATAAAAGATTCCTACAACCTTTTTATTATTTTTTCTTGACTTTGTTTGAAGTAATTGAAATGAATATTTCAGTGTTGTTACGTTATTCTGGCGTTTGGATTAACAAGGTAATTACGAGGGCTAAATAATTGAATTAAAAAAAAATTAAAGTATTGACTAAAGTTTCTTTAATTTAGCAATGGACCTAACTAATAATGGTAAGAAACGAATAAAATCACACGAAAATAGGTAATTTGTTTGTTATTCCACATTGTTAAATAAAATTTCTTTCATATTTCGTTCCCAGTTATAAACGATTTTTACGACCTTTTTATTGTTTTTTCTTGATTTTGTTTGAAGTAATTGCAATGAATATTTCAGTGTTGTTATGTCATTCCGGTGTTTGGATTAACGATGTAACGTACGAGGGCTAAATAATTGAATTCAAAAAAAAATTGAAGTATTGGCTAAAAAAAATTAAAGTATTGACTAAAGTTCCTTTAATTTAGAAATTAACCTAACTAATAATGGTAAAATCTAAAGAAAATCCCACAAAAATAGATAATTTGTTTGGTATTCCATATTTTAAAATAAAATTTCTATCATATTTGTTTTCACTTATAAACGATTCCTACAACTTTTTTTATTATTTTTTTTATTTGAAGTAATTGCTATGAATATTTCGGTGTTGTTACATTATTCCGGCGTTTGGATTAATAATGTAACGTACGAGGGCTAAATAATTGAATTAAAAAAATGTGAGATACATATAACATACCCTTCATACACTATATATATTTTTAAGCTTACTAACATGTATTTTTAGTATGTTGATTTCACTAAAACTTAAAAACAAGAGATACATATAAAACTTAAACAGATGACAATAGATACAAGATATTGAAAAAATATGATGTATGTGTAAATATGTATCTAAGCCTGAAATTATCCAGATCTGAAATAACAAATAACAGGAGATACATAAATCCGCAATAACACAAAATCAGATATATAAAAAGCTTAAAATGTATCCGTTGTTTTACAGAATCTGTATCTTTGATGTAAATATTTGAATCAAAATAAAAAATAGTGTGACATACATACAAAACAACATCGTACACAATATATATCTTTAAGTTTACTAACATGCATCTTTGATATGCCTATTTCACTAAAACTTAAAAAACAAGACATACATATAACAACAAAAACATAAAGGAGATACAAGAAATTTCTCTGAAGGTCTCCATAGATCTTGAATTTTTGTTTTGAGATAATGACGCATAATTTTTTCCTCAATAACTTGATGGTTAGAGATTATTTTCAAGGTGAGTGTAGTTGAATTTTTTCTAGAACATGAGACTGAATGACAATTGCTGCTTTTGTTCTCCATTCATGAAGCAATTTACATCTCCACCATCTTTGCAACTTTACTACTGCTTGCAGTAGTATTTTAAGATCAAAAGCTTAGTTAACCAACTTTACCCAATATTGATACATAAAAGCTTTATCTACCGTTTTCGTCGTTATTTGGCGATTTGGGAGGGATGGATTGAGAATTTGTTCCACAAATATCACCAAGAAAAATATTTTGTAAAAACAGAGCCAAATTGTTAATTTTTGAAAAAAAAAATGGTAGGTAAGATTAGAAGAAACCGAATATGATTTTAGGAAAAAAATTTACCTTACTTTAAAAGTTTGAATTAGAGCAAAAAATGGGATTGAAACGGCCGCTGAAATAATGACGTTGAATAAGGAGGAAAACCGTTCTTAATTTGGTAATAAGGGAGTAGGATGAGGGGTTTTAACATGTATCTCAATTTTAATAAAAGTAGTAAATGTTGGGATATTTGTAATATTTTTAAAGTGAAGGTATTTTTAGTAATTTTGTAACTTAAGTTGTTCTTTTAGGTAATTTTTCTTAATATATCTTTTTTAATTTATTTCTATATTATTGTAATAAAAATCATAACTATCGATCAACAATTTCTTTCCATCCCTAATATTTATTTATTAAATGCATTTTAATAATTTATTTATGTGTTCTTCTATAGGTTGATTTTTATCCGTCTCCTACGAGTTTTTCACTTGTTATAGACAAATATTTTTGCTAAGTGTGCTTTGTTAATTTCCATTATTTTGTTCTATTTTTCTTTCATATATAATTTATTATTCTTTGTTGTTTTGTTCAAAC
The DNA here is from genome assembly GCA_030864225.1 of Capsicum baccatum var. pendulum. Lineage (NCBI taxonomy): Eukaryota > Viridiplantae > Streptophyta > Magnoliopsida > Solanales > Solanaceae > Capsicum > Capsicum baccatum. Next base: position 37,733,218 of record CM061561.1, read on the forward strand.
TCTATATTTGAAACATAGTATAGAAGTAATGAAAAAAAGTGTTGCGACTTTCTTTTAGAAAAAAATTAAATAACTTTCATCATCAGTGCTATTAAACTTTTCTCATTTATGTGCTATGTAAGAAGAAGAAAATTTAACAATCACTTCTTAAACTCTCTTAATCATGTCAAATATGTAAGTAAAAATTAAAAAATAGTTGTGAAAACTCAAAAATCAATATATGCATATGCATATATATATATATATATATATATATGTATGGATATATATATATATGTGTGTGTGTGTATATGTGTGTGTGTATATATATGTGTGTGTGTGTGTATATATATATATATATATATATATATATATATATATATATATATATGATGATTTCTCCTAGTATTTGAATATTTTTCTTCTTTTTATATTTAATGTCTTTAATGAAATACTTATTTATAACTTACACCTCTTCAATTATACTCTTAATAATATCAATAAATACAACTTTTTAATTTTCATAACTCTCAAAATTTAATTTATAAGTTTATGACACCTTATGGTATTCCTCCATTTTGCATATGTAAATTCATAGTTTGTTTCATGAAAATTTTCATCCAAGATTATAATTCAAAATACACATACAAATTAACATTATAATTATTATTTTCTTGTAAATTGTGAATTTTTTGAAATACAAACTAATGAAAATACACTTTTCTGATTATTATAGTATTTAGATAATAAAAAAAATTATATTATAAATTTAAGAAAGCTCAATGATCGTGCGCAACGCGAAATAAATCTTTATTTTTTTTATTATATAATTAATAGAGTTAAATGTAGTAACTCTCTCTCTCTATATGTGTGTGTATATGCATATATGTATGTGTATGTTTCGTTGGTTTCTTAAAAAATGATATTAAAAATGAAGAGTTGAAGTTGTTCTTCCTATTATATCGTGAGACAATTTTCAAATATACAATCTAAGATAATAATTTGCATATTTTAATATTTTGTTGATTTTTGGGAATGGAATTACTGAAAATGAAGAGTTAAAGTTATTCTTCCTATCATATAATGAGATAATTTCCAAAGATATTATGTTAGATAAAATTTATTACGCATAAACTTTTTATTTGACGAACATTTAAATTTGTCGTTAGAACTAAACTTTTCTTGTCTATCAAGTGCTTTATGTTCTTTCTTTATACATTTTATATTACTTATTTTTCTTAAAAGCTTCTCATATATCTCTTTTCGAAATTGCAATAACCTCATTTACGAAATGAGGTTAATTTTTTTATATGTAAATATTCTAAAAAGGTTAATCAAATATGTTAATTTTTTTATATGTAAATATTTTAAAAAGGTTAATCAAATATAATTTGAATGAAAATTTAGATAATAATACGTCGTATATGAAACCGAAATTTTTATAATTTCAAAAGTACGTTATAATAAAAAGATAATTACTTATAAAATCAATTACTAATATATTTTTTATGACCTCGGGAAGCGCAGCTCGATTCCCTAGTTATGCATAGAGTAATGTTGACCAAAGAAATTGTAAGAAACAATTGGTTTTCAATATTAATGATGGGTGAATAAATATTGTCATAATTCAAATAACGGCTAGTAACGGCTTGAAATAAAGGTTGAATGAATGTAGACATCTCTACTAATATTCAGAGGATGAATCTGAACATATTCCGTAGTCAAGATGACACGGCTTTCACGGCTCGAACCCGTGACATTATGCAGCTAATTAGGTCTTCAATCTCAGAAATTTGGACCTGCAGCCAGTATCTCCTCAGTCAGATTGTTATCAGCTCCAATCTTGTAGTTTGTGAACACTTCAAAGTTCTTCCTGAACAATCCTCCCAGCTTCAATAGAGTTTCCTTGTAGGCACCCTTGTCTGGCCACTGGAACAAAAAAAATTCCAACTTTTACCAAAAAAATAAATAAATTCAAGAGAATGCCACGTACGTGCTCTAACATGTTAAAATGTATGTACTAACAGTTTCTTTTTTACACTGTCAGCGTATATAAATAGAGTTACATGCTAACTTACAGCGTTGACTGGATCCAGAATCTCTGAAGGAACTCCCCCGAGTTCAGTTGGGATTTCCAGCCCGAACACCTCAGTTTTCGTGTAATTTGCATTCAGAAGTTCTCCTGAGTGGATGGCATCGATGATTTTCCTAGTGTATGCTAACTTAATACGGCTGCCTGTTCCATAGCTGTTTGTAATCAAGAAAGTAAATTGGCTAACCAAGTCTAATTAACATAGCTAGAATACATGTCATGTTTAGTGCTTATAATAAGTTGTACCTTCCACCTGACCATCCAGTGTTGACAAGCCATGCAGTAGCTCCATGTTTCTGCATTTTCTCAGCTAGCATGGCTGCATATCTTGTTGGATGAAGCATTATAAATGCTGCACCAAAGCATGCTGAAAATGTTGCAGTTGGCTCTTTAATTCCTTCCTCTGTTCCAGCCACCTGTTTGATTTGTTGAAGCATTAATCTTAACTTCTTACTTCCTCCGGTCCCAAATAACAGTTAAAAGGGCAGTCTGGTGCACTAAAGCTCCTGCTATGCCCGGGGTTTGGGAAGGGCCATACCGCAAGGGTTTGTTGTACGCAGCCTTACCCTGCATTTCTGCAAGAGGTTTTTCCACGTCTTGAATCCATGACCTCTTGATCACATGGCAGGAACTTTACCAGTTATGCAGAAGCTCCCTTTCCGGTCCCAAAATTAGTTGTTTTGTGAAAGTGAATTAATATTTGACGTTTTAGAAGAACAAGAAGCATTTATGTTTTTTGTTCAAATTCACCCATGCTACTCATATTCCTATTATTGGGGTGTTAATTAGGTGTAACGTTTAAGAGAGAAAAGGAGCCTTGGAGCAACGGCAAAGCTGTCTCCGTTTGACCTATAGGTCACAAGTTTGAGCCATGGAATAAACAACCAACGCCTTGCATTACGGGAGGGTGCCTACAGCATATCCCTTGGGGTTCAGACATTCCCCGGATCCTGCATGAACGTGGTAGACTAGACAAGACAATACTTTTATGATTAAGGCTATCAACTGTCTTTCTTCCTTAAGTAATTTTTTGAAGCAATAGATTTCAGAAGATGTGTACCAAAGCTGTGTAGCCACTAATAAAGTGGTACATTGTCTGTGCCAAGTTCAACTTGCTGACTGGAGGAAGCACACCAAAGGCATCACAAGCAAGAAGGATGACATTCTTAGGATGAGGACCAACACATGGTATTTTAGCATTTGGGATGTATTCAATTGGATATGCTGCCCTGGTGTTCTCTGTAACCAAACCAATAAATGACATTAGTTGAGACCCCAACAGCTGTTGAGAGATCAACATTTTCTGCAATTTTTTGCACGATACAATGTACGTTAACTATAGATTTAGTACCTGTTACAGATTTATCCGTGTAGTCCACCTCTCGAGTGTGTTCATCGAAAACCACATTTTCCAACACTGCACAAAACATTGAAACATATTAGTACTGCCAGACACTTGCCTCAGTCCCAAACAAGTTGTGGTCGGCTATATGAGTCCCAAATACAGCAAATTAGTAATGTGTACAATATGATCGAGTAGGAGTCAGAAAAATACCAGTGCCAAACTTGATGGCATTCCAAATATCAGGCTCTTTCTCCCTCGACAAATCAATGCATTTAGCATAGCAACCACCTTCAATATTCGAAACACCATGCCCACTCCAACAATGTTCATCGTCTCCAATTAGGTACCTATTATGGTCTGTAGACAATGTAGTCTTCCCGGTTCCTAAAATAAACACATCCACGAAGAAAAAACTTTAGTAACAAAGTACACCATATTGACATGTTGTAATCGATAAAATACATTGATAGTGTAAAACTCTTCATACTGACGGTTTACATAAGTTAAATTTACCTCACCTGATAATCCGAAGAAGAGGGCTACATCTCCGTCTTTTCCCATATTGCAGCCAGAGTGAAGAGAGAGAATTTGACGCTTAGGCATTAGATAGTGCATTACACTGAAGAGACCTTTTTTCATTTCCCCTGCATACTGTGTGCCAAGAATGACCATTTCTCTCCTAGCAAGATTAAGGTCTATGCTAGTTGAAGAAGTCATATAGTGAGTGTAACGATTACACGGGAATTTCCCAGCATTGTATATCGTGAAATCCGGAGCACCAAAATTCTCCAGCTCTTCAGGAGTAGGTCGGATACACCTATCACGTCCAGACGATTATTTGTTATATTCGCTGTCAGTATATATAAGTTACATCGAGTTTTATTCATGATGATCAGGTGCGTGCTTACATGTTGTGCATAAACAGGGAGTGATAGGCCCTGGCAGATACAATTCTAACTTTGAGTTTATTGTTAGGATCCCAATTGAGAAACTGATCATTAACGAAAACCTGAAATATTTATGTAAGAATTCTTTAACTTATCGACAGTCTAATAAGTTGTAAAACTTAATTAGCTAGGCAAAAGTGTGTATTACACAAATTAAAAATGTACAATCTAGTATACAATCATGTAAAGTATACCTTCTCCAATGAGCAAAGATAATCAACAGCTCTTTCTCTGTTGACTAAGAATGTCTGTTCGTCCATCTCAATATTGGGTGATCCCCTTTTGAAAAGCATGACACAAGATGAAGTTAGAAATAAGAGAATCCTAGTAGAGAATAAGCCAAGAATCTTTAATAAAAGTTTCAAACCAAACAAGAGGGGAGCATTAGAGGCGGAGCAATGATTTGAAGCTTACGGATTCTGAAATCTAGAAAAGACAGCTTACTTGGTTATGATAAATTATTTACACAGTTTAGGTATGTGTTGTTGGGTTTTTAAGCAGTGTGAATGAAAAATGAGTAAGTGTTTTTTCCGGAAAGACATCAAGAGAAAGGATGCAATTTGAATAGATACATTTTCGGATTGAATGATTATGACCTTTTCAATGGGTCGTGACTTTTCCGAAGAGTTGCACCTTTTTCGAAGAATTGCACCTTTTTGAATCATTGCTTCTCTTCATGAAGCAACACCTTGATGGATATAAATACCTAAATTTTTTCTCAGGTAAAAACAATTTTTTGAAAAACGATTTCTTCTTCTTCTAAAAAATTCTCGTGTGATCGTCAAATTGTTGGCTGTGTTCGAAGTTTCTGAAAATTTGAGGTATTGTTATTTTTAGAAAGAAAATCATTTTATCTTGGGAGGAAAGATTCCATAACCTCGGATACTTGAGGGAAATAAATTCCTTGAGAACACAACGTGCATTCGGTAGATTTGATTCTACAATTTTCTGGTTCATCTTCTCTCTTAAAGTTGATAAACACTTCATTTTGATAGTTCATTTGATTATTTATTTGGACTTGTGTTTGAAGTTGTTGTAACTTCATCGTAGTTCTTGAAAGTTGTTCTTGAACTCAGAATTGAAGTTTGGATTGGAACATACAAATTTTTGTACCCGGAATAACACATGTTCATCTAACCTCAGTACTTATATGTAAAAGATCCACTAAAACGATAACAAATAATAGGCCTAGTTTCATGATTTTAAAAGTACAACCGATCCATTACTAAAAGTCTTAAAGGTTGAACTCATAGAGATTAAATCAGAATCCGGCTATGTACACATTAAGTGGATTGTTCAACACAAATATAGGGGTTTGAGCCAAAGCTACTAAATTCTGCAAAACTCATAAGCAGCATGGTAGCTTCACCTTACCTAATCCGTTAGTCAGGACAGTAAATTTCGAATTTCTGATGCAATAAAATCAAAGATGAACTTACTTTCCCCACCAAAGTTCCTCTGATGTAGTGTCATCCTTAACAACACGCTTGTCTCTTGGTGAGCGCCCCGTTTTGGCACCAGAAAGTGTGGCCAATGCACCACTTGAAGTGATGAACGAGCCTTTTTCATACTGGATTGCTTGCTCATATAGCTCTACAAAAGGCAGACACAAATGTGATTTGTGTATTCAAACTTTAACCAAATGCATAACAATGAGTAGCCTTTTTGCTAATGTAGATACTAAAATATGAAGAGTCAAAGTTAAAAAATAGTTAAAGTAAAAGAAGATCTGACTATCTAAATAGGAGTAATATCATGCCAAATGAAACAAAAAACAATTATACTATTAGATTATTACCTATTACAATAGGTTATTTATTTTTATTTTCCCATGTGTCAAACATATAGTTTAGTACTCAATTCACTAAGCATGCATGATGTCAGAGTAGACAAAAATCCCGCATTCAATTAAAAATCCTGAATTCAATTCTCATCACCAAATTGCACTCGTACATGAGAGGGTCCGTGTTAAGTATATCTTAAAACGCATCTTTTAAACTTTTAGATAAAATGATGAGACAATTCTAATGTTTTGCAAGTAAGTTAAAGAATAGGGAATTAATTAATTACCAGCAGGGGAGAGATTGTACAGAATGTGAGTAAACTTGAGGGCACTATCAGTAATATTGCCGAATGCTGGAGTTTGTTGATGTTGCTGAGAGGCATGGACCACTTTGGGTGTCTCAGGCTGCTTAGCAGGGTCTCCTTTAACTACCTTTGGCCCTGTCTCCCTTGTCAATGATGCCAATGATGCACTGTTTTATCAACAAAACAACATTAGCATTATTGTTAGGTGCACGAACAAAAGTCTCACATTGATAGTTGAAAAGATACATGCAAAATGTAGAATTTCTTAATAGTATGAGGTCTTTTGGGGAAAACTGTGCAAATTTGACCCGAGCGAACAATATCTCACCACCACCAACAGACCATATCACACAAACCAACAGACCATATCACACAATATAAGAGTATCTTTGGATTGGACCCAATAATTATTGTAAAAAGATTTGTCACTTGAGTTTTTCTTATTGCATTAACAATATAAATTTACTACTACTAATAACAATAACAACAACAATAACATTTCACCGAAAAACAACAACAACAATAATATATACAGTGTCAAATGGGGTCTAAGAAAGCTGCAATATATGCCCACTTCATCATACCTTTATGAGGTCCAGAAATTGTTTCCAATAGAGCTAGACTCAAAAAAACAATTTCTACTATACTAATAAATTGGGATTAATATAACCTGATGGATTGGAGCTGTTGTTTATTTTTGTCAGCTGCTTCAGCCCCAAAGGCAGTTTGCTGAATGATAGGGGTATTGGGTCCTGATTTCTTCAACTGTAGGGAATGCAACTCATCCACTGTCTGTGCTTTCACTGGTGCTACACTGTCATCATGACATATCTCTTCTTCCAATTTTTGTGTCTCTATCTTTGGTAGCCCATTCGATGCCATTCTTACTAATTACCTACACATTCAACGAGACATCCAAAATAAATATATAATTTCTAAATATAAGGTGTATTAATACCGTTCAGAGGCAGAGCTACACGTAACGTGATACTATATTTAACAACAATAACATATCCAGTGTAATCCCATATGTTCGAATTTCAAACATGACACTTATAAGATTTTCTGATCTCGCCATAAGACCAACTATGATGAACGATTGTTGTTGAGAGTTGGCAATAAGCCTTGCATTATACAACCGAGCGTCAAAATCTATCACATTTCATTTTTTGTGTTTTTAATTGACTCGGCACGGAGTTTAAGAAAATATATATTTTTTTTTTTTGAATCTTAGTCTTTATAACCAAAATATGTTTTGAATCGTGGGATGTTAAATGCATCATGTAAGATGTTGGATTTAAAGAGTTAGTAATAAATACCGAAAGTAGCATTCTTCTTAAACATACTACAAAAAAGAAAAACATATAAATTTGAAAAGAATGGTTGAAGACTTTCCATTAAAACTTTTAACTACATTAAGAAAAAAAAAAGATATTGATTAATTTAAGCTCGTACAAAGCATGTTATTGCATGCATGCCTTATGCCTATGGAAGAAGAGTTAAAAAGAGAATTTTATGTTCCAATAGAAGCAGAAGTGATGTGAATTATTCCAAAATCGAATTTGATTTGATGTACAAAGATGTGAAAGAAGATTAACCAGGATCAATGAGGAGTGTTCCTCAAGAAGAGTTTTTATATAAATAGAACTGTGTGATATTTGGATAATAGCTGAGGTTATTTGGATAATAGCTGAGGTTAAATTTATAGTCCTGACTAATTCTTGGTCTTATTAGCTACCCATATTTAGTGGCTTAAAAAAAGGAATACTCGTCAAGATCTATATATAAGATTTCCTAAAGCAATAGTAAACTAATAAAAATGGATGGAGACGATTAATTAATACCATATTTAGTGGCTAAAAAAGGGAACTACTTGTCAAGATCTAGATATAAGATTTCTTAAACCCCCCAAAAATTGCAAATGAGTGGAGAAGATTAATCATAGGTAAAGTAATTAATAAATTAAGTCAAATTTAATTTGAGATTTTATTATTGATTCATTCTTCTCAAATTATTTTTCATGATTTCTTTTATATGCTCCATTAAGAAATAAGTCTGCTCACTTTTCATTGTCCAGTCCTTAAAAATAGATTGTTCACTTTTACATGTCACTAATAACATATAAAAGAAGAAAATTATTTTTTCTTATTTTACTTTCAACATAATTACTTATTCTCCAACTTATTTCTCAAGATCTAAGACCATGCATCTTTAATATGATAGAATAACTTATTTCCCATGATCTAAGACCATACATCTTTAATATGAATATTATGATAAGATACTTACGTTAATCATTATTTTTTAAGGGCATACAAAGTCCAACGTGGACAAGTAAAAGTAGCAAATAACGAAGTACTCGACAAACAACTGAACATAGATACTTAGGCTGCATTTTTTTTTTTAAGATTCAGACGTCTGAATTCTAGATCTGAAAACTGAATGATTAAAAATGTTTGTTTTTCAACATCTGAATGTACCAAAAAAATTTATTTGTACATATAATAAAATAAAAAATACAATTCAAATAAAAAATTAATTATATATCAGAAAATTATGTAATTTAATACAACAAAATTATTATTTGATTGAAAAAAATATTTATGTTTGTTAGTGATAGTGGAGATGGTTTATAATGGTGGTTGTGGTGACAATGATTGACGTTAGTGATTAGTAATGTTTGTGGTGATAGTTGTGATGGTTGGTATTATAGTGACTGTTATGATGGTGGCAGTTGATAATGGTGGTGGTGGTTGTGATGTGACATTGCTTGATGCTAGTAGTTGGAGGTGTTGACTGTGATGGCTGAAAAAATGAATGAATAAATGATGGTCGACGATGTGTTGGTGATAGTTGAAGATATTGTTAGTTGTGTTGGTGGAGATGGTTGTTAGTTGGATAAATTGTAGTGATGATAGTGATTGAAGTGATGGTAGATGTGGTATTCTAGTGACAATGGTGGTGGCTGCCAAAAAATGTGTGGAGGTGGTGATGTATTAGTGGTAGTTAGCGGTGGTGCTAGTTGTGCTAGATGAGGTTGATAGTAGGGATTGATCGATAGTGGTTGATGATGGTGGTGTTATTGACGATGGTGGTGGCGTTAAATATAATTAGAATAATAGAGGTAGTAGGTGTGGTAGCGGTTGACAATAGTGGTTGGTAGAGATATTTGTTGTCGATTGTAGTTGAGATGGTGGTGGTGGTTGGTAGTGGTTGACAATGATGGCGGTGACAGAGGTGGTGACTGATGATTATGAATAGAGTGGCGGTGAATATTATCCAACACCAGAATACCTCTTCAAACCTATTAAGACTTGATTCTAGATCTGAATGATTAAGACCTATTCAGACCTATTAAGAGCTAAAATCTTAATAAAAAATAAATGCACTTAATGGTCTGAAGTTTCAACCATTCAGATTCAAACCTCCATTAAGTGCAAACAAATGAGCCCTTACTCTCTCTATACCATTTTAGATATCCACTTTAATTTTTACACCTCCTTAAAAAATCATAAATAAGAAGAGTAATTTTACTAATTTATCTCTTAAGAAACTTTCATGGAACTTTACAAATAACTTATTTTCACTATCAAAAAATATTAATAGTAGGGATAAAGTGGAAAACTGTAACTAATTCTATTTAATTTTAGTAATTGAATAAATAATTTGGGAGGAGATTCAGAGCATTTCCCCTTCTTGACAGGTTTGCATCAGGAATCTACTCTTAGCCCATTTTTGTTTGCTTTGGTGATGGATATGTTGACGCGGCGCATCCAAGGAGAGGTGCCTTGGTGTATGCTTTTTACAGATGATGTAGTTTTGATTGATGAGACACAAGGGGGTGTGAATGATAAATTAGAGGTGTGAAGACAGACTCTTGAGTCTAAAGGGTTCAGGTTGAGTAGGAGCAAGACAGAATATTTGGAATGCAAGTTTAATGACGTGAGATAGGAGAACGAGGTGGTAGCAAGGTTGGATTTACAGGTGGTGTGTAAAAGGGATAGTTTCAAGTTTATCGGGTCCATGATTCAGGGGAACAGTGAGATTGATTAGGATGTCTTACACCGTATTGGGGCGGGATAAATGAAGTGGAAGCTCGTATCGGGGGTATTATGTGACAAGAAGGTGCTGCCCAAGCTTAAAGGAAAATTCTACAGAGTGGCAGTCCGTTCGGCTATGTTATATGGAGCGGAGTGTTGGCCAGTCAAGAACTCCCACATTTAAAAAATAAATGTAGCGGAAATGTGGATGTTGCGTTCGATGTGTGGGCTAACTAGGGGTGATAGAGTTTGGAATGGGACTCTCTGGGAGAAGATTGGAGTGACTTCGGTGGAGGACAAAATGCTGGAAGTTCGACTGAGATGGTTCAGACATATGATGAGGAGGGGCACGATTGCCCCAGTTCGTAGGTGTGAGAGGCTAACTTTGGATGGTTTTAGGCGGGGTAGGGGTAAGCTGAAGAAGTACTGGAAAGAGGGGCGGGACATGGAGCAGTTATAGCTTACTGAGGACATGACCCTATATATAAAGATCTAGAGGACGCGAATTAGGATAGAAGACTAGTGTCAGTTGGGTTGCTAGTGTAGGGTATTACTTGGTGGGTATATTATTCTTACTAAGACACCTTGTTTCATGATCTATTGCAATTTTGTTTACTTTTCTTTGGTTACTATTACTTGTGGGTGTCGTATTTATGTAATGTCATCTTGTTCCATGCTTTATTATGGATTTGATTATTATTCTTTGTATTGAGCCGGGGTCTATCGAAAACAGCCTTTCTACTTCTTCGGAGGTAGTGGTATGGACTGCGTACATCTTACCCTCCCCAGACCCTACTATGTGGAAATACACTAGGTTTGTTGTTGTTTGTTTGTTTGTTTGAATAAATAATTTGGGAACAACTAAGATGCGACAGAGGGAGTAATTCATCTGCTTGAATTAGTAAAAGATAAAGGAGCATCTGAGTGTTAGAGTAGGTTAGAGTCCGAGGGAATGGACATGGCCAGTGGTTTGCTTATGTAAATTTGGACGATCCTCTCCTCATGAGTCCAATGCAAATCGTCGATCCATTCCCCAACCAACTTGGAACTATAACCCACTCTAACTTCCCTCCACTCCCACCCCTCCGCGGCGTGGATCGAAAGTCCAAACGCGAATGAACTTGATTTTGATACCATGTTAAGATATAATACCATGCCTAACTCAATCTGAAAAGTTAACTCAAAGGGGGAGAAATGTCCAAGTCTTATAAAGAGACCACTCATCTCATTAATCATTAATATGAAGCTTTTTCTCATTCTTTTAACACTCAGGCAATGGAAACAGAAAGTAAAGTTTGATTAAGTAATTTAAAACGTCACTTGACTAATTTATCATGGTCATATCGTAAATTAAAGTAAAGATGTATATTAATTAATTATGATTTAGTGACGAGAATAGTGTATATTCAAGACATTTGTCATATTCATTCGGTTGTTGTACTTATTAAATGCAGGTAAAATTTAAAAATGAGGTTTTAGATTGTTGGAAAATCTCTTTTTTATTGAAGGACAAAGAGAAATGCCTTATAGGTGAATATAGTTTGCGAACCATATGGCTTACCAATGATGTATCCTGTCGTTCCTTTGTTTCCATTTTTTGTCCTTTTCTTTTTTAAAATTTGTACAAAATATTTATATATTAATTTACGATGACTAAATTGTAAATTTAAAATGACCACTACTAAAAAATCATTATTTTTCAAGAAAAAAAATAATTGTATTTTCACGTAGAACAATTAGGAAGTTTTCAATAAGAATTTGTTTTCACCACGTATTTTTCTCATGAGCTGATTCGATTGTAAAATACTATTTATAACACAAATTTTCAGTTGATTCAGGTGGAAAAGCCTATGTTTCTAGTAGTGCACCGATCTACATTAATTCTTAATGCCAATATAAGATTATAGGGAAAAAAGTCAAAAGAACATCTCTACTTTCGTTTCTTACCTAGGTTTCTCCCAAGTTATATTATAAGGTCAAATATACCCTATTATTACCAAAGTTAGCAAACATACCTCTCATAAAATGGAGTCTCCCAAATCGACTAAAACAACCCAATTTTAATAAAACAATCGATTTCCAACATTTGACCCCATTTCAATCTTCATCCATTAGCCTTAAGTGCCGTCACAATTTATTGTTTACGGGTACAAAATCTGTATGTTTTCAATACAAACTTCAAACCTAAGTGCAAGAACAAGTTTCAAGAACAATAATAAAGTTCAACACCTTCAAATACAAGTTCAAATGTATACTCAAAATGAACTATCAAATGAAGTGTGTTTATCAACTTTTAAAGAAATAAAGATGATCAAGCAGAATTTAGAATCAAGTTCAGCGACTTCACGGTGTGTCCTTAAGGAATTTATTCCCCTCAAGTACCCGAGGTTATAAAATCTTTCTTCCCAGGATAAAATGATTCACTTTCTGAAAGTAGCGGTACCTCAAACTTTCAGAAACTTCGAACACACTCAACAATTTGATGATTACACGAGAGGTTTAGAGGAAGAAGAAGATTATATTTCTACTCAAAATTGTCTTTACCTGAGGAAAAATTCAGGTAGTTATAGCCTTCAAGGTGTTGCTTCATAAAGTGAAGCAATGGTTCAGAAGGGTGCACCCTTTCATAAAGGTGCAACTCTTCGAAAAAGTCACAACTCATTGAAAAGGTTATAACCATTCAATCTGAAAAGGTGCCTATTCAAATTGCATCCTTTCTCTTTGTGTCTTTTTGACAAAAAATATCTATTCATTTTCCATTCACACCTCTTAAAAACCCAACAATCCCCTACATGAATAGGGAATGACTATGTTAACAAAATATTTACGGACAAGTGTGTGATTAATAAGCAAAGACTAATTACATCTGGATAAGTAGGTTTTCCTTTGAACTTTTCGTAGTGAACATGCATCGGATGCATTCGGTCAATAAGTAGATTTGATATCTTTGAATCGTTGAACTTTAATGTACACCTAGACAACATAAGTCACAACCAACCTTTTATTGCTTATGGTTCTCACAGTTTTGTTCGTTTTAGCCATAAGCATATCCCGATTTCATGAGAGCGTAGGGAATAGGCCTTTACTTACATTATCCTTGAAACGGCTTTCACTTCACCTTCACATAGGTGATTCCAAAACATTTAATTCTATAAATCAAACTATTTAGTCAAACCTGCCAAACTTAGAAAACATTAACAACCCACGGTATCTACAATCACAAAACAGTCCACACACAAACAATAACAACCCACATTCACCTGCAACAACAAGACAGAAATGGTACAAGAAACAAACACAAACTTAAAACGATAAAGAAGATAGTTAACTTGACACAAGGAGAACACGTAATGTAGCAACTGAAGAGTATATTAAACTCTAAAACCTCTACAAAACGCGTTAACAAGAACCAAGTTCTTACGGTGTCCGCAAAGGGAATCAACTCACCTCAAGATCCACTATTTCCAAGCAAAGATAATAATATTGACTTTTACAAGCCCTAAACTACAATGGCTAATCCAAGCCCTAACTAAGAACTACACTAAGGTGGTCTGCTCTCAAGAGAGAAGATTTTCAATGTCTCATATTTTCATCATTAAAAAACTTATGAGAAAAGACCTAAAAAGTCCTACTTATAGTATATTACTAAAGAAGACAAAAAGACCACTTTGACCTTAATAAGAGGGGCTGCCATGGTATGCAAATACACCATGTGCAATGTCCAAAAATACCCTTAATGAAGGGGCAACCAAGGTATGTTGGACTTGAATGAATGTCGCCTTTTCAATGCTCTTAAAATCGATGATGGTTTATACTTCAAGGCTTGTGGTTCCCGGGTTAAAAACAATGTAAGCATCCAAGCAACCTTCCACACGTGGGATTTCTTTAAGTCATGCTCAAAATGGGCCTTCCTTGCATATCCTTGTTCTCTCAGGGTGACCAAGTCTTGAACCTTTAGGTGTTGGCCTCCAAAGATGTCATCAAAAGCTAAGGCGACCATTTGACTTGTATCATCCCCTCCTCCTTGAAAAGGATTCGACCTCAAATCCATACCTTGCAAAATAAGAGAAAGGACAAATAAGCACAATTTCCTCATGGCATAAGGGTTAGAGTTAACACAATAATAAACATCATCATGCCAAGGCAGAACATACTTGAAATATAACCATGCATCCGTTGTGTTAGTCATGAAAAGCTTAGCAAAAATATCACAAAGGGCATGGTTATGACAAGTATCAAGAGATAAAGAAACAACAAAGGACTCAATAGTATCCTGAAGTCCCAAAGGTAAGGCTACCTATAACTTAAGGACCATAAAGCACAATTGTTTCATTACCCCTTCAAGTGACCTCATCAAATGTGGTTCCACTATTGGTATTAAAGTCCACCAAACACACATGGCATAGTCATTATAACAAGTGAACAAACCAACAAGTTTCCTACCTCTACATAATACAAATCCAAAACTAGCATGGATGTCATCATAAGTAAAGAGGTATTATAGGAAAGAACCAAATGTAAAGGTATACACGGGTGAAGATAAAGCATTTAAGCACATACACATTCTTTCCTTCAAGAAAATAGGCAACTTGGCATCCTCAAGTTGCTATTCATGCAATGTAAGCACAAGTGTGTCAAGCAAGGATGCAAATTTAGAAACATTACCCCAAGGAGTCAATGACACCTTTGCCCTTAGGTTTTCAAGAAGGAATACACATTCCTTACCCTTATGAATACTCTCATCTTTTAAAAAGTGATTTCCATCCTTAGGAGGAATGTTGTCACACCATAGTGGATTAGCATATCGTCTATAGACTTCAAGGTAATCTATACCATCATTTTCTCCACTAAGTTCCTTAGGAGTGTGTATATCATCTTCAAATAAGACATTATACCTAAAGAGAGAATGATCTATCTCACGGGCTAATTTAGAACTGGCAAATTCCTTACTATTTGAAAGATCAATATCAAGTTTTAAGGAGGTTTCAAACATAAGATTGTCCCAAGAATGGCTCTCAAGTTCACTCCCATTTTGTTGACCAATATTTTCAAGTATTTCACTCACTTGAGTTCTATTAATCACATCACACACATACTCGAGTGGTGGAAAAGTTTCACAAATAAGTTGGTTAACACAATTTTTACACGACGATGTACTTTCATTTAATGCAATAGCTTCAACACTAGGTGGACACAAGTCAATCTTACAAGAAGAGTCAACTCGGTCATCTATAGGATCAACTAGTGTATCCACTAGCACAACATATACATCATCGACAAGTGATAAAGAATCAATATACTCATATGTAGGTAGGCTATAACTCATACTCAATGGCTTATTAGCTACATGACCATCATTCACATGCACTAGAGTGGAAGAGTTAGCGATTTTATCTTGACATTCATGAGTATGTTTGTATTTACCTCGGTGTGAAAGTACATCACAACCATGGGCAGAAACTTCCTTCTGGAAGCTCTCATCAAGTTGTTTAGATAATTGAATTTTGAGGGAAGAGTTTGGGTAACAATTTGCATATAATTTCAATGTGTCGTTGCATATCTTCAAGATCGTCATTGATGCAATCACACTGGCCTTGAAATTAAGGGAAGCCATGGTACCTAAAAAAAATAAATACAACAACAAACCAAAAAAAAACAAACAAGATTAGTAGTAAAATCTCCTTACCAACACTCGTATACACTCACCTTTGTGATTCTCATGAAGCGGCGAATATTGAAAGTTGCTTATACTCCGGTAGTCAATAAGATGTCAATCCTACTTGATGGCCGGAATGGATTTTTGTTTTGATTGACTCAAGACAAAAATAAAATTTACTTATGAACTTGAAACAAAGAAGTTACTACGAGTTACAAACGAGAAAAACACACAAATAACGAAGACACAAAAGAAACGTATTCAAAAACTAATTTACAACTTAGTAGGTATTTACTAGTTGCCAATTAGTAAAAGAATAAAAAAAATGAAACTAAGAATAAAAAAAAAGAAACTAAGAGTTCAAGATTTTGAGCCCTAAGTTTCGGTATTGTACAAAAATTGGTGATGTGGCGGTCTAGGATTGGTTGCAGTTTTTGAAAGGTTCTTATTTTTCCAATTTTGAATTTTTGGTTCAATTTTCAATTCTTGAAGAAGTGTATTTCGGCCTTGGAGAAGAAAAATATCAAGATTGGATCCCTTTTTCACATTCAAAAAGGTTTGAATTGTCTTATACATTTTGGGAAAGACACCTTTTTGAAGGGTTGGTGGTTCTTTCCTTTTTTGGACACCTAGAAAAATGTTCTTTCCCTCTTTTTGTACCAAGTCTTTTGTAGATCTTTTTGTCCCCCTTCCCTTTTTGTAGGTCTTTGGGATTTGTTTTCAAGACTAACAAAGTCCTTACTTCTTTCTACTTGTCTTTTGGATCAAAC
This sequence comes from Capsicum baccatum var. pendulum, assembly GCA_030864225.1. Classification (NCBI taxonomy): domain Eukaryota; kingdom Viridiplantae; phylum Streptophyta; class Magnoliopsida; order Solanales; family Solanaceae; genus Capsicum; species Capsicum baccatum. The sequence continues at coordinate 37,750,135 of CM061561.1, forward strand.
AACACTATTGAAGAGCTTTTTTACAACTAGACATGAAGATAGTCTAGAACAACAAGAACTTTCAATAGAAGTTTGAAAACCTCACCTCACGTTGAACCTTCAATAATCAACAACACCTTTTTCAAACTTAAAAACCACAACAAAATACCAACAACACGAGCTCAAACCACACCTTCAAGTTTTGTTCCACACAACAACACTAACAATGTTCAAATTCTTTAAACCGTAACAACAATACCAACAACAATGTTCAAGATCAACTTGGATCAAGACTCAAGGGTGTTAGTGAAGACAAAACTAAAACTTAGAAACAACAATACAAGCAAAACACACCTTGATCTAGACAAAAATCTCGGTCAAAACAACAACAACAAGAAGAACACAATTTTGTCCAAGAACACAAAAAATGGACAATTTGCCTCTTTTTATTTTTTTAGTTTTCTAACACTTTTTTTTATTTTCAAGCTTATGAGCCCAAGATTGATCTTGTGGGATCAAGATCAAGCCATGCTCTGATACCAAATAATAAGGGACACGCTACTAAACACAGACCAACCAAGAACAACAAGAGAAAACCAAAAACAAGATACAAAATAAGCACGGACAATAACACAAAGAATCCGAGAATAAGAAGATAAGACACAAATACACAAATGCAATAAGATAAAGGGATAGATAAGATGACATAAGAAGTTACGAAGAAGGAAGAACCAAACCATGTATTAAATGATAAGACCCTTAAACTCGCAACAACAAACACCAATCTAAAAGCACACGGTATCTATAAGATCAAAATAGTCCACACACAAACAATAACAACCCACATTCACCCACAACAACAAGACAGAAATTGGTATAAGAAACAAACACAAACTTAAAGCGATAAAGAAGATAGTTAACTTGACACAAGGAGAACACTTAATGTAGCAACTAAAGAGTATATTAAACTTTAAAACCTCTACAAAATACGTTAACAAGTACCAAGTTCTTACGGTGACCACCAAGAGAATCAACTAACCTCAAGATCCACCGTTTCCAAGCAAAGAATATTATTAGAATTTTCAAGCCCTAAACTAAAATGGCTAATCCAAGCCCTGACTATGAACTACACTAAGGTGGTATACTCTCCAGAGAGAGGATTTTTAATATCTCATATTTTCATCATTAAACAACTAATGAGAGAAGACCTGAAAAATCCTACTTATAGTATATTACAAAAGAAGACAAAAAGAATATTTTGCCCTTAATGAGAGGGGATGCCATGCTGTGTAAATAAACCATGTGCAATGTCCAAAATACCCTTAATAAAGGGGCGGCTAAGGTGTGTTGGACTTGAATAATGGGGCCTCTTCAATGCTCTCAAAATCGAGGATGGTTTATACTTCAAGGATTGTGGTTCTCGGGCTAACAACAATGTAAGCATCCAAGCAACCTTACACATGCGGGATTGCCTTAAGTCATGCTCAAAACGAGCCTTACTTGCATATCCTTATGCTCTCGGGGTGACCAAGTCTTGAGCCTTTAGGTGTTGGCCTCTAATTATGTCATCAAAAGCTAAGACGACTATTTGACTTGTATCAATATCCTTGTTCTTTGAACATTGTCTTCATCATGAGAATGAATTGAGTATATTGACAATGTTGAATAGTCAATCACAAATTTGTTTGATCTCCTTGAACCTAGCTCTTGGGATCTCTAGTCTACGAGGTAGAGTTACCACCATGTTGATTTGTCGTAGGCCTTAAACCTATTTTCTTTGATGATCTCTCAACTCCCTTTCTAGACAGGGCTTTTACAAGTAGATCCAATATATTATCCCTTGACTTTACATAGTCAATGGTGATAATTTTACTAGAGAGTAGTTCTCTAACAGTATTATGTCTTCGTCTTATATAACGAGATTTACCGTTATACATCATGCTCTCTGCCCTACCTATCGTCTCTTGGCTATCACAGTGTATACATACTGGTGCCAATGGTTTGGGCCAATAAGAAATATCTTAAAAGAAATTTTGGAGCCATTCAGCTTCTTTACCGGCTTTATCTAATATGATAAATTTACACTACGAAAAAAACTATGTTTAGCGATGAAATTTACTGACAAACTAATTTTTGTCACTATATAGCGACGGATCAGCAACGGAACATTCAATTTGATCGCATACATAGCAGCTCAATTTTTTGGTATGCTATTAGCAATGAATCAGTGACGAAATTATAATTCTTTCACTAAATAATAGCAAAAAAAATTGGCGCCTAAATTTAGTGGCAGATTAGCAACGAAATATTGGTCGCTATGTTAATTATTTGGTAGCAATGAATTTAGAAACAAACTTTCGTTGGTATGCATCATTTTTAAAAAAATTATTTTATTTAGCGACCAACGTTTTCTTCATTAAATATTAATTTTAGTTTTTTATTTAATATTAAAGAATAGAACACCCCCCTCCCCCCGCGTGTTTCTCTTTCTACTCTCTCTTTCACAACCATTCACGATTTCAATGAGTTTTTGCCTGATTCTCCAGTCTACGAGGTGGAGTTACCACGATGTTGATTTGTTGTAGGCCTTAAACACATTTTCTTTGATGATCTCTCAACTCCCTTTCTAGATAGGCCTTTTGCAAGTGGATCCAACATATTATCCCTTGACTTCACATAGTCAATGGTGATAATTTCACTAGAGAGTAGTTCTCTAACAATATTGTCTCCGTCTTATATGATGAGATTTACCATTATACATTATGCTCTCTGCCCTACCTATCGTCTCTTGGCTATCACAGTGTATACATACTGGTGCCAATGGTTTGGGCCAATAAAAAATATTTTCCAAGAAATTTTGGAGCTATTCAGCTTCTTTACCTGCTTTATCTAATGCGATAAATTTACACTACAAACAAATTGTGTTTAGCGATGAAATTTAATGATAGACCGATTTTCGTCATTATATTACGACGGATCAGCAACAGAACATTCAATTTGGTCCCATACATAGCATATTAATTTTTTGGCATGCTATTAGCAATGAATCAGTGATGGAATTGTAATTCTATCACTAAATAATAGCGAGAAAAATTGGCGCCTAAATTTAGTGGCAGATTAACAATGAAATATTGGTCGTTATGTTAATTATTTTGTAGCAATAGATTTAGCAACAAACTTTTGTTGGTACACTTTATTTAAAAAAATCATTTTATTTAGCGACCATCATTTTCATAGTAAAATATTAATTTTAGTTTTTAAATTAATATTAAAGAATAGAAAAGCCCCCCCCCCCCCCTCTGCGCATTTCTCTTTGTACTCTCTCTCTCACAATCATTCACAATTTCAATGAGTTTTTGCCTGATTTGAACATGTTTTTGCATGAATTGAAGACATTTATGCATGTATTGAAGGTCAAGCTTACACTGGGTTGTTGATTTAAAGTATTCGAAGGTATTTTCTTCCACTGTTACACTTTATCCAAATTCAAATTTGTATTTTCTTTAATTATTTAATCAATTTTAAATTATTGTTTGAATTGAAGGGTAAATTAGTCTATTCTTCGAGAATCCGTTTGGTTTTGGATGTTTCGTCCGTGATTTTACATTACAATGGGGGGTGAATATTGTAATTTTTCTTAGATTACATGGTTTTGGATGCATGCAATCGGTTGGGGTTAGGGTTCATGAAAATATTTGGGGCTAGGATATTTTTTTTGTTTACTTGATTTTCATTTTCTTCGCTTATCAAGAGTAAGAAACTGTTTAGATGTACTCTGGTTTTGTATTTTTTATACAATTTTGTGTAGTATTTTGAGTTTTATCGAGTATTTTATAGTTTGTTGTTCTAGCTGTATGGTTTATTGTGCTATATAAAGTTAGCTAGGTTTGGATGTAGTTGGATTTGGAGCTGTGGGTTTATAATTTGATGACTGTGGCTAATTGTTCAATTATTGCTCTATTTTTGTACTATTTTGGTAGTTTCAATTGTTTATACAATTTTTTAGAGTATTATTTGAGTTTCGTTGAGTTTTTTATCGCAATGATTTGGTTTATTATGCTATTTAAAGTTAACTCGATTTGAATCTAGCTGTATTTGTAGCTAAAAGTATTAAATTTTTATAAGTTAATTGTTCGATTTTACTAGTGTTTATATAAGTTGTTGTAGTACTGTTTGAGTTCTTCATTGCTAAACCTGTGTGGTTTTTGAGCTGTTTAAACTTAGCTGGTCTTGGATCTAATTGGATTTTGATGTGTGAATTGTCCAATTCTACTCTATTTGTTGAGTTTTAATGTTTATAAAGTTTGTTGTATGGTTCAACTAGATGAGATGTGGTTTGTTTTCTAGTAGGTGTAAGTGACATTTATTCAAAATATTTATTTGATACACTTTTCTTTCAGGTACCTTTTTACAGGAATTGGTGTAGTGCAGTTGTAGATTGGTGGCAAAAAAAGTGGAGTACTATATACAATCATATGTGTTTTTAAATAATCTATTATTTTTGTAACTTATTTTTGTTATTAAGCATGTAGTGATAAATTTGTTGCAAAAATAGAAGTATGTATCACTTTTATCTTATTTTTATGGTAAACTAGTTTTATTTTCTACTTTGAGAACATCAGTATGAATAATTTAGTGAAACTTTTAAACTGTCAATTGATCTACTTAATTATGTTTTTTTTGCTAACTAGTTCTTCATATAGAGAGTCTGATCATAGATTATTGTATTTTGTTAATATGAATTTCAAACAAGGTTAATTATTAGATTAATTATTGTATTTTTAATTAAGCTGATTAATTAGCACTGATTATCCTATTTTTCTATTTCAACCTTAATAGGAACATGAATAATGTAGAGCCTGGTTGGATGTATGAGAGTTTAGATGGCCGAGGGGCTTTATACTCTAGATTTGTAATCAGGGTGGATGAATTTATTCAATTTGCATGTTCTCAAAAAAATCGCATGAGTGTGACAAAGTTAGATGTCCATGTGCAAATTGTCAGAACTATAAATTTGTGGATGTCGAAACTGTTAAATGTCACCTTTATCAATCTGGATTTGTTGAGAACTATTTTATTTGGAAGCATCATGGGAAAAGATATCGTATAAGTGGGACTTCTTATGGTAATGACTTGCATGGTGGTGGTCAACCTGTATTTGGAGAGAATTCTTACCGACAAATGATTTTGGATGTAGCTGGTTCCAACTTTTCTCAGGGTTCAAGTTGGCAATCTTATAGAAATATTGAACTTGAGTTATCTCTTTCTTCCCAACATTTAATGGAGGAAGATCCTAATCTTGTGTCTCAATTTTTTTTTGATTTGCTAGATGTTGCTGGTGTAGAATTATATCTGGGTTCATCCCTCTCTCAACTTGCAGTTGTCTCTTGTATGTTGAATATTAAAATGGAGAACAATATGTCGTAGAGAGGCTATAACCAGATGACACAATTGCTTAAAGAGGCTTTACCTGAAGATAACATAGTGCTGGATAGCTATTATCAGACGATAAAGCTTGTGTATGGCTTGGGTTTACCAGTTGAAAAGATTTATTGTTGTGAATCAGGATGTATGTTGTATTGGGGTGATGATGAACACCTTACATCTTGTAAATTTTGTGGCAAGACAAGGTATAAGCATTGTGTTGGATCTCATAAGAGGAAATTAATCCCTTACAATTAAATGTATTATTTTCCTTTGATTCTAAGATTGCAAAGGTTTTATGCATCCCATGCTACAGCTACTGACATAAGATGGCATCATGAGCATAAAAAAGAAGAAGGTGTGATGTGCCATCTATTAGATTCTGAGGCTTGGAAGCACTTCAATGAAACTCATCCTTTTTTTGCTGCTGAACCAAGAAATGTTAGGCTGGGGCTATGTACGGATGGTTTTCAACCATTCAGTCAGTCTGAAAGGAAATATTCTTCGTGGCCAGTGATTGTCACTCCATACAATGTACCTCCAGGAATGTGCATGAAAGAAGCTTATATGTTTTTAACTATTATTGTTCCAGGTCCCATCAATCCCAAACATAAAATTGATGTTTATCTGCAACTCCTAATAAAGGAATTGATCTTATTGTGGGATACAGGTATGGAAGTATTTGACATCTCAAAAAGGCAAAACTTTCAATTAAGGGCAACTTTGATGTGGACAATTAGTAACTTTCTAGCATATTCTATGTTATCGGGATGGAGTATTACAGGTAAATTAACATGTCCTTATTATAGGAAGGAAACACAATCCTTTAGATTATAGTATAGAAGAAAACAATCCTGGTTTGATTGACACTGAATGTTCCTTGACCAGTATCACCCATTTAGGAGAAATCGAAAGAACTTTCTTAAAGGCCAGACTGTCAAAAGACCCCCCAACATATCAAATAGGAGAGGAAATTTTGGACCAAATTTATAATTTGGGGATAAGAAATGTAACAGAGTTAGATGCAGAACAAGTTAATAAAATAATATGTAAGAAATGTAGGTGAAAAAAGCAAAGCATCTTTTGGGATTTGCCATACTGGAGTTCTAACATGATTCGACATAATCTTGATGTGATGCATATTGAGAAAAGTTCTTTGATAATGTCTTTAACACTGTTCTTAATTTTGATGACAAAACCAAAGACAATCCATAATCATGTCTAGATATGACAAAGTATTGTGATCAACCTCAATTGGGAAAGGATAGTAATGGACAATATCTAAAAGTTGTTTTTACATTAGACAAGAAAGTAAGAGCTATCTTCTTTGATTGGGTGAAAGGCTTAAATTTTCCAGATGGGTATGTTTCAAATTTGAGTAGGTTGCCAGACACAAATGTGAAAAGGTTATTTGGTATAAAGAGTCACATTGTCATGTGTTCATGCAACGACTAATGCCTATTTCTTTTCGTGAACTACTTCCTAGTAATGTATGGCAGGAACTTAGAGAATTGAGCTTATTTTTTAAGGATATTACTTCTACCACTCCACGAGTTGATGATATGGTCCGATTAGAGAGAGATATTCCATAAATTTTGTACAAGTTAGAACGTATATTTCCTCCTGGGTTCTTTGACTCAATGGAACATATTCCTGTTAACCTTCCTTATGAAGCAAGGATTGCTGGACCTGTACAATAGATATATCCTTTTGAAAGGTAAATGTGAAACTCTATGTCAAACTTGTGACGAATAATTAATACATAACTTTCAAATGTAATGTTTTATCTTTTTTTTGTATATAGGTATTTGGAAACTCTTAAACGTATGATTGGGAATAAAGCTAGTGTTGAAGGTTCTATTTATGAATCATACTTGATAATGAAGTCAATACTATTATTTTCTCATTATTTTGAACCTCATGTCATGACCCAAAATCATAATGTGAGCCGTAATGACGATGGTGGTGTTGTGGAAGATTTTAGAGGAAATCTTTCAATATTGTCCCATCCAGGTCGACTTTGGGGAGAAGCAAAAAAAAGGCAGCCCAAACTTATATTAAACTAAATTATGAGGAGGTTGAGCCATTTGTGAGGTAATCAAATTCTCTTAATAATAATAATAAAATCTATTCTTATACCATGACTTCTCTTATTTAAATTATTTTGTTGCAATGAAGTATGTACCTGCAACGTTTGGAAGAAAAATTTCTGAATCTCTCTCAAAGTGAAATAGATGAGAGCCTTGAAGAAAATTTTGCTATATGGTTCAAGGAATATGTAAGATTTAAATAAATATTAACTTTCATATAATGATGAACTTAAATTGGCTTCTCAAATTTAACTAAATCTTTGATTTTTTTTAAATAGGCTTGGTGCAATTCCATTTAAAATGAATACTTATGTAGTCTTGCTCGTGGACCATTAATAGGAGCTACATGCCATTTTGTTTATTTTGTTAATTGATATAAATTTCACACAGAAGGTCAGCGTGAGATCAATAATGAATAGTGGAGTTTGTATCTCAGATCTAAATTTTGGTGATTATTATGGGCGGATATTATACAAATGGAATATCGTGAAGCACCTTTAAAGCAAACTGTGTTATTCAAATGCGAATAGTTTTATCAAACAATGGATGTCGATGTTAAGAATCATAATCAGTACAAATTGGTTGATATTAACTATCGTTGTCGGTATAAAAAGTATGAGTCTTTTATTCTTACAATGCAAGCAACTCAAGTATGTTATGTACCTTATCCAAGAAAGAAGAAGGACAAGGATGATTGACTAGCTGTATTGAGGGTCAAACCTCGAAATGTTATTGAATTACTAGTTGAGAAAGGGGTGACAACTTTAGATTTGAATGTTCCTTTTCAAGTTGAAGAAGTTGAAGTCCATGATACTAGAACATTTTTGGCCAACGTCCACTCTTGTAAAGCGTGGCCTAAAATAGCAGAAAATGTGGCCTTTGATCAAAGGCTACACTTTTGGACTTTAGGCCACACTTTTAGGGGGGTGGCCTAAAGAGGCATAACCTTTGATCAAAGGTCACGCTTTTCAAGTGTTTCCATATCAGCTACATTTAAAAAGCGTGGCAATTAATATTTAAAGACCACCCTTTGTAGCTTGTAATTGGCAACACTTTTATTTGATAAAGCTACGGTTACAAGTATTGCCTTTGTTTTGCTATTGGTCACGCTTCACAAGTGTAGCCTTTTGTAGCACCTCTATAATAACACTTTAAAAACGGTGCCTTTTTTTAATTATTGGGCACGCTTCACAAGCGTAGCCTTTCGTATCACCTCTATAATAACACTTAATAAATGTGGCCTTTTCTTTATTACTAACCACACATAAAAAATTTAGCCTTTTATATATCCTCTATGACAACACTTCTAAAGTGTAAGCATGTTTTAGCCACACTCTTAAAGTGTAGCAATATTACCTAAAAATTGAAGTGCATAAATCTCATGCATGTATCACTAGGCACATTACATAAACATAACAAATATATAATCTCACGCATGCACTAATAACCTAATAAATAATTGAAGTGCATAGATTTGATTTCAAAAAAAAAGAATTTTACATACTAATAAGAAAACAACATAATAAAAATTGTATCAAGTTCCACAAAACTAAATGTATATAATAACGTATATCAAAATATTTCAAAAATTCTTCATCATTCACTTCAATCTTGATCAAGCTGAGTTGTGGCGCCCATCATTCAAATTTGATCCCCCTCATAGATCCTACATATTCAAAATGAACAAACGAAGTAAATATAAATATTTTTTCAATCTTGATATGAGGAAGTATATGAATCCAAAGTTTCCTTAATTCATTTCGATCAAGTTAAAAGTTCAGGATTTAAACTTCCTGTGAATTTCTAAGATAAAGTACCTTTTCATGAATCGAAGCATTAGCCGAGCCCGAAGAATTTGAAAGAATTTTTTCTCGTATATCTTGTGCATTACTCGCATCAGGTGAAGGAATGTCAGATCCATCACTCCCTAGTATATCTTGAAAATTCAATCCAGGATTGTTTTGCACCAATTGACTAAAAAATTATCGCATTTCTTGTCTCATTTCACTTATAATTTCTTCCTTCATAGAAGTGACTTCATTAGCATGCTTTTCATTAAGCTCTTTCATTTCCTCATCTTTTTGCAGAGAAGTTCTTGTCACTGATCTACCATAACCTCTAACTCGACCAGGCTTCTCCTTTCCAAACACTGTCGTGAATGCATCATCTAGTGTTTTCCCAGCATTTTGATGATTCTCTAGTTCAGACTGTAACAAAAGTAAAACAATAGCTGTCAGGAGAAGAAATAATGCAGTATATATAAGATATATTTCAAACAAAGGATCATCCGTCCCAAGTCAGAAATAATTAGCTTTGTTAACAATAATACTCCTGAGAATGAAATCAGTCTCATAAAGCCAAAGCAAATTATTTTAGCGCTCCTCAAGACTCAGGAATCCATTCTAAAACAAATTATTTCAGTTCCTCAAGACTCAGGATCTGGTAAAGTTGGCAAAAGCACAATAACTAGTTCCAATTTGCTTTGGCTCATAATTCTGGTAAAGTTGTCAAAAGCTCAACATAGACCAAAAGAAGCAATATGTATTAGAAGTAACTCTCAGTAACATGATAGATACAGCTGTTGCTTAAAACACATCAATACTCTTAATCAGATATAAGGATAGTAAGGTTCAATCTGTTACCGGCCAATAGAATATTAGCAATCAGCGAGAGTATACACAACTTATAATACAAAATTCAAGTTCTATATTGCAGTAGTAAATAGTAATTTGATTAGATTCTGAATGAAAAACAACATAGACAAATTTGAACCAAGAAAATGAAAGGAAAATCATACCTTGTGTTACTGGAAGGATGAAATAGAAAATGTGTTGCTACATCTGTTTAGGGATCAAGAAAAGGAAGCTGAGATGATCTTCCTAGAGTTCTATTTAATGGCTCATGTACAATTACTATTTTTTTGAGAAATAATGTGAGGATATGTTAAGGTGTTTGTGTATGTAATATGCCTACCCTATTTGCACAATATGATTTTTTTGATAAAGGGGATTTATTGAAACCTCCAGCATCCACCTAGCTTAGCCAATGTATCTAGGACAAAACGTGATGTACAAAGTGTAGGCTGATGCTCATCAAATTGGTCATCTACCTATAGAGGTTGCTGCTGATCATCATGCAAAGTCCAAATGATATCTTGAAGATTTGGTCTTACGCATTCAGTCAATATCTTATGATATTCTAATGTATCACTATTTGATTTTTAGAATTCCACCAAATGAAAAGCTTTAACAACCTCAAATATCTCCACATAAACGCTCAAAGTTCTTTTTTTTCCTGTCATGTTCCTTCGAATCTTAGTAATCCTGCATCCCTTTTGATAGCTCTTAGCTTAAGATGTTTAGCAATATTTTTCAACTTGGATATAATCACTGATGTAGGTTTCTAGGATGTGAATTTAGCTTCTTTCTTTAAACAAGGTTCCTCAAATAATTTGGATAAATCAAACTTAGCATAAAGGGTAAGTTTTGAGTTTTCCGAATGAGGTTTGAGGCCTATTAGGATGTTCAAAACAAGGAGTCAACACGATATGGCTGTGGCACATTGCATATCACATTGATAGGTAGCATCATGACGCGTCACATATCACATCGATAGAGTGACATGACGTTTTGCTTATCTCGTCGATAGTCTAGTTTAGTTTAAGGCTATGTTATCATGTGATTGGGAATGCTTCATATCCCACAAATATATACTCCAGTTAGAATGTTGTCTATACAAAGGAACAAATTAGGAAAAGGACCTTTGTCCATAAGCAAAAGAAGGAGAAGCATAAGCTCTTCAAAGAAAAAAAGTAGTATAAAAAAATCAACCAGTATCTATTAAAACCTGAATATGTACAGTATCTTCAAAATGGAGTTTACCCAAATTTGTCTGTGATTCAAAGTATGTACAGTTACACAAAGAAATAAGAATAAAAGGATTAAAGATGAACTTAGCAGCAGTCGAAATCCATTACTTACTATTATAATTTGGGTATCTGCCTGAACTTCTTTTCCCATCTTTGTACGAGTAGCAACAAACATTTCATCCTTTAATGGTTCCTAATTATTTTCTTTTGTCCGGCGCTGCAAATGATATCAAATTACAGTATAAAACCAAATATAAATATTTTATAACAATGTAAAAAAAATTGAAAAATAGATTTTTGTAAAAGCGCCGACTAAATATTACCAATGCCATGAGTACTCTTCCAAAATTAATATGTCTCATTCGATGTCTCCACTTTTATTTTTTCCTATTTTGAGAATTTACCTCGCTCAAGGCCTAAAAAAGAGAACATAAATTAAATATGAAAAATATGTCAAGAGTTATATGCATTATTTTAATCTTACTTCAACTTCTAGAAGCTTCCAATACTCGATTAACTAAAGTAAGTGAATAGCTGGAATGCCAGCAGGACGTTTTTCTAGCATTTCTTCAACAGTAAGTCTTTTATCAAAACATCTCCATTTAACTTCTCTCTTGAATCCCCTCCAAGCATCACGAAGACCATGTATCACCCACTTCTGTCCTTTCTTTGGAATAAAAAATTTTGACTATACAAAATAAATATATTACGTTTTGGTTAGTAATAAACATAATATATGTAGAATCTCAAAAATTAATTTTTCTTACATTGACATAATCCCATATGCATTTTTTAGTTTCATCTGGAACAGAATGCCAACTAGTGTACAATAAGTTGATAAATCCTGGATTCCTTGTAACTATTCCTATGAAGTTGCTTAAATTAGAAACTGCCTTGTCAGTTGGTCCCACTGCTTGTCCTAAGTCAAATGTCACCACCTCTCTTTCATCTAAAGTTCTCGCATGAATTTCCTTGCATGTTGTTGGTCCTCAAACATTTTTCTTCTGTGGCACTCCTAGATTGATGTAACAACCAAGAAATAAGAAACAAATACAATGAGTACTAAAATTATAGGATTCAAGACATACCATTTGTACCACAATCAACATTTATATCGTCATCACTATTTAACCACCCATCCTCACCAATTTCTTCTTGTTCTGCAGGATCATCTAATCGCATATTATGTTCATCTATATCTTCAGTGGGCAGAACTTTAACACCATCTATTGTGTCAATATCATGTTCTTTTTCACCACTTATGTGTATCTCTTATTTTTCTAGAAACTGATCTAGACTACTTGATGGTAGGACTGACTTTCTTTTCACCTATTTGCAGTTTTCTAGCCTTTAATAGCATGTTGTTTCTCTTGTTCAACTTGTGGTATTCCAATGACATCTGAAGTATTAACATCGACCTTTGAAAATCCTTGGAACATGAAGTTGTGCATAGGTGATTCGACTCCTCTCTTTTTAATGGGCTCTCCAGATTAAGGTTGAAATAACCGTTCTTTGATTTGTCCTTTTCCAGTGATCATATATGAAGCATTAATCTCTTCCCTTGCTGAAGATTGGCTCACTGACTTGTTAATAGGTAATATACTCTTTCCTTATTGTGCAATGGACTCCTCAAGATTCTTTCTTTTATGTGTCATCGGTGCCTGAGATTTCCTAATTTTATCATTGTGTTCTTTTGCAAGCTGTTCTCTCTTAATCTTTTATTCCTTGACTAGTTCAGCACTTGAACGGTATTGAGTAACGGAATTCATATTCTTCAGAGGACTTTGAGCTTTGTTCGGATTCAAATTTTTTTCTTTAGACTTGCTACCTGCTTCATCCTTACTAACTGAAAATAGAGGCAAAGAATATTAGATTCACACAAATAATATAAATTTAGCCTTACCAACACAAGTACACAAAATAATAAGTGGAAGGACACTACCAGTTTTGAGGATGTGGCCTATTTTACAGATGTATATAAAGAGATGCAAGAAAGAGTCCGATCAATATAGACGGAAAGTACAGTATGAAAGTATCCCCAGTTATCATCCAAATGACATGTCTAAGCTAAATATGATCAAACTTAATGAAAATATTGTTTATCTAAGCTCGTAACAGATGCACTGAATAGTCTCACAGAGGTTAATGAAGCAAATACAGATAGATACATCTCAGTTGCACAACATTATGTATCTCTCTATTTATTAATTTGTGATAAATTACAACATTATGTATCTCTCTATTTATTAATCTGTGATGAATGAGCCAACTGCTATTTCACAACCTGTGTACCCTAAGAATGTTCCAGCATTCACAGTAGTAAATTCATTTCTGTCTCTTTTTTGTCCAAGATGTATATGTGTGTATTGCAGGTAAGCCCACATGACTATAATTTCTAGGTGCTTCAACTCAAAAAGAGCTTACAAATAACTTTAAATTGAGTGGATAAAAAACACGCCCTGCATTCATTTAATTGGCATAAATACCACAAATTTAATATTGGTTGATGCTGATTGAGGAAACAGGCATTTTCTAGTATGTACTCTGAGTTAGTACTATGAATATAAGAAAATTTGTGAACCCATTTTTCCACTTCTCAATTACTTAATCATAGGGAGATCAGAACAGTGGGTTAATATTAAAGAAACCAACATCTGTTCATGTTGTTAAACAAAAAAGAGAAGAGACATTAATTAGCACAAGTTAATTATGAAGAAGAGTATACCAACAACAAGAAGTAATATTGTTAGTTATCCTAAATTTTTTGAACTAGTATTGTTACAAACGCGGCTACCGACACCTTATAAGTTAGATGATTTTTCTTCAACTTCCATTACTAATATATATGGTTTTCATAAACTACTTTTTATACTAACAACTACTTTTGATGGTCTCTACACATCAGTCTTGGGCATTATTACAAGCAAGTGCCATACTCACCAACTTAAACGAACTAGCAATTAACAACTTTCAGAACAACAGGAAAAACAAAAATCTTAAGTTGTATCACCTCTTACATTATTCTATATAGGCTAACATAAAAAGGGTAGAAGCTGCAAAAGCTCAAATGCACCAGTAACATAGGACAGTTCTCTATTTTCTATGATAAAGAAAAACTAAAACACTCTATTTAAGCAATCCTTTATTATGTTCACTTGAACACGTCAAGAATGTACCGAACCCATTGAAAATATAAATACACATATTGTCAGCTATTAAATAGTAAATACACACATATACACTGAGTCATAGGCTCACAGCAGATGTAAATCTGCATATCAACACAGCACATCCGATCAACACTCAACACAACTATTATATCTAAGTAGCCTCCAGAGAAAAAAAATAAGTGAAGGATAACTGAACGTATACCTATTTCGTACCACAGACCTGCCTCAAATTTCGTTGGTCTTCTATCATTCAAATGACCACTACCTGATAATAATAGAATAAAATAGGCATTTACGAAACATCAGTGTAGGGTACAAACAGAAAAGGTCATTAACTAACATATATAATTGCATCGTGCTAAGAATAAGCAAGCACTATAGGGTTATTAATAAAATAATGACCAAGCTCAGGAAAGAAGACAACAAGATACTTAAAGATTGTCATAATATCATGTGTCTGCATATTACATATCTCAAAAAAGACCAAAAAAAATTAAGATTGTCAATCTTCTCAATGTTTCTGCATATTAGATGTCTAAAAGGTTTTGTACCAGCAAACAATCAAACAAAAGAAAGCTAACATTATGGGACAAAAAAAATAACAAAGTCATGGTTCATCCTCAAAATCAACATAGTCTCTAGGATCTTCTTCAGAATCATCTGCAAATTCCTCTTCATACTCTTCTTCATACACATCTTCAGACTCACTGTCATGCTCAACTTCATGTTGTTCAGCAAGAAACTCTTCGGCATCCACATCAATAATTGTTTTTGGAACATTACTCCTTATTAAGACAACTTCACCATTATCATTCGATATAGATAGGCCCATAAACTGTTCAGAAGGCTCATTTTCATAACTTTCTGAGGTATTAGACTCAACTTGGTCACTAACGTTAAACAGATCTCTCGAAACAGTTTTCATAACATAATGTCTATCTTGATCATATGGATCCTGCACATAGAAGCATTGGTGTACGTAAGATGCTAGCACAAAAGGTTCTTCCAAAGAGCACTTTTTGTTGAAGTAGACGTAAGTAAGGCCATAAGTATCTTTTTCAACCTCATACCAGTCAGACTTGAATAAAACAACCTTAAAATGGCCATAATAGTCTAAATCTAGTATATCAACTATCCTACAATAATAAGTCAAATCTGCATGAACTGGATTTTTATCCTTTGAGCTTGCAAAGCTTGTGGTTGAGGCAACTAACGTAACACCACTATTTTGTGTTTTATGCCCTGCATCACGCTACCTAATATGAAATCTATATCCATTAATGAGATACCCGGAATATCTTTTAGCAACTGGATTGCGTCCTCTAGAAAATTCTTTTATCAGATTAGGTACATCATCTTGCAAAGCACGAGTTTCAAACCATTCAGAGAAGTTTTGACTATGATTCTTAGCCTTGCTCCATTTTGATCTTCATGGCTATATATTAAGCTCAAGCTCATGCTCTCTACACAACAACTATTGTTATTCATTATAATAATAAATACAAAAGGATAAAAACTATTCATAAAAAGAAAATACTGTAAGTGATTAAAGTACCTAATATACTCTTGAACTTCATCAGAATTGGCCAAGAAGTATGCATGCGCCTGATTTAGTGACTTGTTATCTAAAACAATAGCTGTATTTTTCTTTGCTCCTAAAGGACAACCTTTGCAAGGGAATAAAATGAAAGAAGGTGCATCACCTGAGCCATACCCATCATCATTTCGAGGTCTTTTATTAAATCTGGTATGTACGCCCGCATGTAAATATCTAGAGCATAAAGTTAAACACTCTTCAACCAGATATGCCTCTGCTATAGATCCTTCTGGACAATTTTTATTGCGGACATATGATTTAAACGTACACATATCTCTTTCCGAGGGATACATCCATTGATTTTAACTGGACCTCCTAATCTCACCTCATTAGCCAAATGAATAGGCAAATGAATCATTATATCAAAAAATGTAGGAGGAAAAATTTGCTCTAACCGATTTATTATTTCTATGATCTCAGCTTCTAAGTAATCTGTTTCCTCCATTGTGATAACTTTTTGACATAAACGACGAAAGAAGGAACTCAAATAAATCAAAGTAATAGCAACATGATCAGGAAGGATGCTTTTAATTGGTATTGGCAGCAAGTAATAAAACATAAAATAAGCATCATGAGTCTTATAGCCAGATAATTTTATTTCATCTATTTACACACACCTAGATATGTTGGAGACACTTCCATCAGGCAGTTTTGCTTTCTTTAAGACTCCACAAAAAATTAATTTTTCGCCATTAGTCATTGAGACACATGCTTTTGCAATCTTGATTCTCTTGCCATCCGTGGTATCTTGTGGATGAACGCTCTTCCTAATTCCCATCTCTTTAAAATCATAACGGGCCTTTGGATGATCTTTTGTTTTGACAGAAATATCCAAAAGAGTTCCAATCACAGCATCAACTACGTTCTTTTCTACATGCATCACATCAAGGTTGTTGGGCAATTGATTGTGCTTCCAATAAGGTAATTCAAAAAAGATTGACCTTTTTTTCCACGGACCATTATTTGTTCTCTTTATCTTCTTCCCAAACACATTGTTCATGTTTCATAAGCTATTGAGCACATCCATCCCTTTAACAAATGCGGAGGAGGTCTAAATTCAGTTTTTCCATTGAAAGACTTTTTATTAGATCTCCACGGATGATCCATGGGTAGAAAAATATGATGATCCATATAGCACGTCTTTATACTATGTTTAAGATAGCAAGAATTAGTGCCATAATTACAATACGGGCAAGCCAACTTTCCTTTTGTACTCCAACCAGATAACATAGCATATGCAGAGAAGTCACTAATTGTCCACAGAAGAATTGCTCTCATTTGAAAGGTTTGATTTCTTGAAGACTCATATGTTTCAACACCTATTTGCCACAATAAATTCAACTCATCAATCAATGGCTGTAAATAAACATCAATATCATTTCCAGGCGAACGAGGCCTGGGAATGAGTAAGGAAAGCATAGAATACTCCGGTTTCATGCACATCCAAGGCAGAAAATTATACACCTTTATCATAACTGGCCATGTGCTATGAGATATACTCATGCTACGAAATAGATTGAATCCATCAGTTGATAAGCCAAGTTTTAGATTAAGAGAATCTAGTGCAAAATCTAGATACAAGCTATCAAAATATTTCCATGCTTGTCCATCAGTGGGGTGCCTTAACTTTCCATCTTTAGAACGCTCCTCGTCATGTCACCTTAATGAATCTGCTGTCTTTGAGCACATAAATAGCCCTTTGAGTCTAGGAACTAATGGAAAATATCACAAAACTTTGGCTGGAACACGATGAGGTTTTTTAGAAGCCTCAACAACCTCACAATCTCCTTTAGGAGGTTTAATATATCGAGAAGCTCCGCAAACATGACACGATTCATCATCCTTATGGTCATTTCTAAACAGCATACAATCATTAGGACAAGCATGAATTTTCTCACAATCAAGACCGAGATCCTTGACCATAGACTTGGCTTTATTGTATGATGGAGGAATGTTCAACTCTGGCATTGCCTCTTTTAATAATTCTAAAAGAGAAGTGAATGATTCATTTCTCCATCCATGCAGACACTTCAATAAATATAAATGGATTGTGAATGATAATCTAGAAAATCCTTTAGAACTGGGATATAGCTCGTGGCTTGCCTCATTCATTAAGTTATAAAAATTCTTGGCATCTTCATCTGGACCTTCATAAAGTCCTTCATCTTGTGCAACATGTCTAAATTGATCATTCAACAATCCATCAATATCATCATTCGAGTTATCCATATGATCATCACCATTCAAATCGATTTCCCATTCCCCATGATTGATCCACCTTTTATAACCATCAATAAATCCACGACCAATTAGATAATTATACACTATATCTCTTCGAGTCCAACAAAAATTACAATATTTATCACATGGGCACTGAATTTCTTCGCCTTGAGGATCTCCATAAGTGTAAGCAAAATCCAAGAAAGAGTTAACACCCTTTTCATACTCAACGCTATACCTAGGTAAATCCATCCAATCCTTAGACGAAACATTTGTATTCCTAAAGAAAGTAAATATTCAAATTAGATCTCATAACATACAAAAGCATTATTTACTTACTAGTACCTTCTAAAAGTCACGAGTAAGTTATCAAAATTATGTGTTGGTTGATGATAAAAATTTCTTACCTAGTCATGATACTTCTGCTAAGCTGAACCAAAGTTTAAATCGCCCTCTTCAGATCTTTCTAAATGTCCTAACAAAAATTAAGTAAAATTAATAAGTGACAGTAACAAATACATTTCTAACTATCATAATACTGGTGGCTATTCGGAAAAAAACCAACATTTCTAATATTTTGGTGATGAATGAACTAACTTTCTAACCAGTATTATATTGGGATACCTGTTTGGAAGTGGACAGACTACTAACAATTCTCAGACTACTCATAATGTGGAAAAGTCTACAAGTAATGAGCCTGCCCCCAAAGCCATCTGTTGTTTCACAACCTGTGGAAAACACCAACAATGTTCCAATAGGTATTTACAGTAGCAACACAAACAACTATTTACAAATGATCACAGCGAAAGGCAGTTTCACAGTTTTAAAACAAGGCAATTATTTTATTAAAGTGGCCGAAAAGCCCTAATAAACAAGTGAATACAAGAAAATGGATCACTTGCAGAAGGACAGGTTTTTTAAAGAATGACATTTGATAATCTAGACTAACAGGAACCTCATGGATGCACCAAGGTTCACTCAAAACCAAATATGAGACCCCTCGGTATAAATTCAGATCTATTCATTTTTTCATCCAAAGGTAGTTCTATAAAAGGTTTCAGAATATCACAAGGTAAGATGAAGACATTATACCTACCAAGTCACAAAACAAGAAACACCGATACCAAACAAAACATCCATAGTTCTATTGCATCATTTGGTCTTGACTAAGCTTTAATATATCTATCGTTCTACCTCTTTTCTTAGAGAGTGACACCAGGAAACATGAAATAGCATCCACAGAGGGAAGAAATAGCAGTTTGAATAGATCAACAATATAATTTCTTAACTCATTTTAAGATGAAAACCATAATTTAACAACAGCCACATGTAACTGTTTTCTAAGATTCGAGTCCTGAAGACAGTAACAGCTTTCAGAACAGCAGGGAAAAAATAAATTAAGCCCTAGCACCTTCAATATTCATCTGTATATGTAAAGATTGCTTCTTTGAAATAGTTTAAGCGTACTTCGGACCAAAGAGTATTGTGTTTCTAAGGTCCACTCAATCTATGTAATTCGAGTTTGTTTTCAATTTTTTTTCTGAATTGGATCATGAGATCCTGGAAATGAAAAATCAAAACAAAAAACCAAGAGAAACAACTGAGACAAATATGAAAAACTACAACGAAATCTTCAATCTTCAGTCCGACTACTCCTTGTTCGCCTCCTGATCACTCATTTCAACATATCAAGGCCATGACTTGTTATAGATTTTGAGAAGAAAAAAAGAATATTGAGTTTAATAAAATCTTTCTACACTCAGTTCATAAAACTAGAATAATCTACACAAAATTCTTGAATCGATAAAAAACTAAATTCAAGAATCATAATCCAACACCTCACATTCTCTTCAATCGCATAAATTAGAATAACAACACAACCAAAATTGGCATTTCCAGAATCCAAGAAACCTAAAATAACCAACAAATTCCCAAAACCAAGCTCAAAAAATGGCAAAATAATGAAAAGGGTGTTCAAATTCACTGATTGAGAAAAAAACACCAAAAGGAGAGATTGACTATAACCTTTAGGTTCTCGCCGGTGGTTTCTGCTCCTCTCCCCTCGCCGGTTGTTCTCCTTTCAAACCGACGGCGTCTTTGTCTGCAGTGTCAGTTTTATTCAACGGTGAAGAGACCTAGTTTCGTACTATTCGACCTAAGCTTAATACCTGTGTTAATTTAGCGTAGGGTTTTTCATTTTTATTATCCTCAACTCCTTTTGGTTAATTATGTTGGAGGGAAATTAAAATATCTGGGAGGGAGATTGAGAAAATTTTAATAAAAATTTTAGACCACAATTATAAAATGTTGACTTTTAAATTATAATAAAATTACACTTAAAAATGTAGCCATATATGTGAATAAGTGTTGACAATTATATCATTATTTGACAACATTTATAAAGTGTGGTCTACATTATTAATAACCATGATTTCAAAGCGTTGTCAAACGTAATGTGGCCAAAAGTTAAAAATTAAGATTACACTTTAAAAGTGTGGTCTTTAATGGTATAGGCCACACTTGTAAAATGTGGCTCAGATTTAGTGTGGCCTTAGGCCAAAAATGTTGTAGTGTGAGATAGATATTTCTATTTCTATTGATGAAGATATTCTATTGCATGATCCAAATAGGGGTGTTCTTAAAATAAATGAACCTCTTAATGATGGTTTATTTAAAGAGCATCATGAAATCTAAGATGGATCCACAGAAGAAGAAGAAGAATATGAAACTGAGAAGGATGATAAAGAGGAAGAGTTTGAAGAAGACACAGATAGTGACTAGATCTTGTTAAAAAATCTGTTATTTTATCTTTGTTGTATTTTGTTTTTTAGTAAGAAAACATTGATAATGACTAGTGCTTGATAAAAATTTGCTATTTTATCATTATTGTATTCTGTTTTGTTTTTGGTATTGATTTCTCCAAATTATTACCATTTTCTTAGTTTTTGGTTTCCTTTTATTTATCTGTTAGTTTTATATATCACATCATTTTTAATTTTATTTTTTATAGTAATGATCTAATGACACCATTTTTTTTGAAGATATGACTCGAGGTGGATATCGTGCAGGCAAGTTCTAAGGTTGGAGTAAGACTGCTAATCATGCAAAAATTTCTTCTATTCCAACTCTAGTACTTGATTTGGATGACACCACTTCCATTCCTATTAGTATGCCAGCTAATCAAACACTACTGCCCAAATGTACACCATCGGTTCAGACATTGGGAGAAAGAAATACCTCAGTTATTCCTGAGATATCTCCTGTTACACCTAACCAAGGTAGCCTAATAGGTGAGAATATGATTTCTCAAAGCAACACAGCAGCTGAGGGAACATCTAGTCAGAGAAATGTATCTAGTTCAGCTGATTCTAGTTTTAGCAATGGCCGAACCCTTATTTATCTGGCTTCTTTAGGGTTAGTACTTACTATTTATTTTTGGTCAATGTTTTTGTTGTCTATTGGTGATTATTAGTTGATAATCAGTGCCCAAATATCTTTTGTGATTACTATTTTTGTACACAATTGTTGTAGTGTTATTGGTGTTGGATTTGATGTTGTACAGGTTGGAACCTTCTTCAAAATGCTCCAGTTCTATTACATTATCTTTCAAAAGTGAAGTTGATCCCAATGGTATCAACTGGAAAGGTGTCTCAAAAGATGTCAAAGATAGTTATTTTGGAGAGTTCAAGGTATATTTTTTAAAATAATAATCGATAGCAATTGTTTGAGTTTGCAGTTAACACTTAATTATTTTACTTTTAACTATATTTCAGAAGAAATTCTATTGGGATGCTTCCATTAGTAAAGAATTGGTGAAGCAAAAATGGTTGAAGAAAGCTACATTATGGTACAAGAATTTCATTTCAAATATCAAGAAATATAGAGCTACAGTTCAACCAGAATTTGTAAATGACCATGTGTGGAAAAAGTGGATGGAACTTTGGGAAAGTGATGACTGTATTAAAAAGTCTAAGATAAATTCAAAGATCCATTGTAGTGGGCGTGAAGTAGCTGCTGGGATACTCACAGGTGGCTCTATCATAGCTGGAGAGCACCAAAAGAAGCTTTTAAGTATTGGTTATTGTTGATTATGTGTCCACTGATTACATTTGAATGATATGGCTGGTTAGTATGTATGCTACAACTGCTGCTGTTTATGTAAGATTTAGTGTAGCTTCTTGGTTGTGATAATGATAGCATTAATATCTGAGAAACTAATCTTGTTGTTGTCCACTGATTTTATTTGAATGTATGTAAGTAGATCTTGATTGGTTTTTATTGAAATGGTTGATTTGGGGTTGCTTTTGTCTACTGCTAGCTATGTTTGGGCTACTAGTTATATTTGAATATGCTACTGCCATGCTACTACTGCTACTGCTATGCTACTGATGTTGTCTAGCCTCGTTTGGATATGGGTTCCTGTAATGCCTTAATTTTCTTGAACTCGAATGCCACACGATGCTCATGATCCCAAAGGACCACAAGCTAACTCTTTTCTGATATCTGTACCTGAGCACTGCATAATATACTGAAATAAATATGCAAAACTGGCAAAAACTTGTCATAAGGTTCAAATATCTAAAAATACTCAATACTAAAAACTAAATACTAATACATCTATCCAAAAAACCTCTAAACTTATCTGAACTGTGGAGTTGATGGAATGTGTCCTTAACTAACTCCATCTACTGAAAATAAACTGAGTCTAATAACATAATAAAATAAGGATCATCCTCGAATGAAGAGGACTCACTGCTACGTCTACTGCTGCTGATTGAGTCTGGACTGCTAAGGGTGCTCTGGATCTCGCACTTCGGAACCTATGGTATAAGACACCATAGCATAAGAGAAAAGTATGGGTCAGTACTTTGAATGTACTGGTATGCTAGATGAGGTAAGGCTAAATGCAAGGGCTTATGCATGAACATCTCTTAACAGAATAACATGAGAGTACTGAATGAGAACATATGCATGAATTCACAAACCAAAACTGAAATCACAGTAACACTGAATACGAACTCTAAATAGTGGTTTCTGAATATTGACTTACTGATGACTGAGTCTACTAGTACTAATGTCTAAGTTTACTAATACGGAGAGACAGAATAACTGAGTCTATTGAGATTGATGTCTAATCTTGTTGATACTGATACTAATTTATTATATCTGAGATTAAGCATATCTAACGGGTGACCTCTGATTTTATCGGTAATGATGCCTGATACTTGATAAACTGAATCTGAGATCAAGCCTATATAATGAGTGACCTTTGAGTCTACTGATAATGAATATGATTGTCTGAATCTGAGATCAAGACTATATAATGGGTGACTCCTCAGCTAAATTCTATTAATGAAACTGAATCTGAAACTGAGATTGTGGGAGGTAGTCATCTAACTGACATGCCCCTTCTAGCTTCTTTGGGTCCAACTTGTAACCCCAATTGGAAGGGTGTCATTACTGTGCCATGGGTAAAGACACTTCTCTCTAAACCTAGGATGCCATGCCTAATATAACGGGTGACACCTGGTTGGAGCCAAGCCTAATATAACGAGTGACTCCGGGGAGGTAGTCAAGCCTAATATGATGGGTGAATCCTCATCCTATAATGTCTATGTAGTTATGGAGTTTAGGGATTGTTATTAATGGCTCTACCTAAAATAACAGGAAAGCTGTCATCCCTACCCTAGCTCGATGCTAAATCTTACTCCCAACTGAATAGACACTGAACTGATTCCTAGACTGTTCTAGATTGAATTGAATCTATTACTGGTCATCTTTCTTGACTGAGCTGATTGAATTTAATTGGTTCTATTCACTGAAGTCTGAACTAAATACTAGATACTACTGAATACTATTAAATCAAAACTGAATACTGAGTTAGATTAGACTGATACTGAGACTGAATTGAACTAGTACTGAGATTACTGAATTTTCTTAAGTTCTGTATTGGCTAAATTCTACTGATCATAGAATGACTGAAATTATCTTGAGACTGACTCAGCTCTAGACACACAGCTAAATTTTTGGGTATAAATACCCCAGGACTCGATAGCATAAATAAATAAGATAGGACCACACTTGAGTATCATGACAATGGACTTTCATTCACAACACAATCAATACGATATCTCGTCAATCACTTGAATGTCATGAACATGTAAATGTATAGGGAATGCATACTAATACCTCATAGTTGTTCAATAAGGAATACACATGGATAAGAATGCATGCAACTTATCATAATACATTCACTAAGGAATTTCAACAAACGTTTGGCATGCACTAGTTATCACATAATTGGGGATTTCATGCTTTACATACAAAAGAGGGCACTATTCTCTTTACTTAAGCATTCTATCAAACATATGGGGAGCATGCTTTGGTTATATCGCAGATTCTATACTTAATTATCATGAATACATCAATATCATACAACTTGAAGAGGGTTTATCATGAACATCAAATAATTTATCACATACTAGAATCAACTCTTGAAATTAGTAGTCAAAATCATGAATTAAAACTCAATAATGACATGAACTTCAATTTCAATTCACATGAATCATGAAAACTCATAAATATAAGATCTTTGAATTTAGAAAAGGATTCTTGAACTTCTTGGGTGGAAGGAACCCAAGAATCAATATCTTCATACCTTTTTATATGATTCTCAGAAGATTAAAGGAGGAATCTTGATGACTTAGGTCTTGAGATATGAACCCTAATGGTTATTCTTGAAGAAAATTAAGATAAAACTAATATATTTGGGTGAAATAATGAGAAATCTCCTGTTAAAGAGTATATGGGTAGAAAAATGATCGTCTTACCCTTGGAATTAAAATTTGAAATTGAAAAAAATTTCAATTTTACATGCTGGCGTGATGCACCATAATCACTCCAACTTATTGGAAATTGGACAATTGAGAAACTTAGCCTTGGCGCAACGCGGTGGAAATTGTGTTGGCACTTTGGTTGCATTGCCATTTTGGCTTGCTCCGCGACCCGCTAAAGTACCAGGTGGTATACGGTCTCACTAAAATGGCTCTAACTATTTGCCTGAGTGTCGGATTTAGGCGAATTTGATATCAATGGAAAGCTTATTCAATTTTCCATGGGATAAAAGTCAAAATATTAAAAATTTCACATAGAATAAAATATATACATCTTTGAAGCAAGATCTTTAATGTTCTAGAGACGAATTTAAACTAGGAGAAGGGTGGGGTATTACAGTTCTATTTTGGATGATTTCTTAGAGTTTGAGGGCTGGTTATTATGTATATTACTGCTGCTGTTATTTATGTAAGATTTAGTGTAGCGTCTTAGTTGGGATAATGATAACATTAATATCTGAGCAACTAATCCTGTTGCATATTGTCTACTAATTTCATTTGAATGTATGTAAGTAGATCTTGATTGGTTTTTGCTGAAATGGTTAATTTGGGGTTGCTTTTGACTACTGCTAGCTATGTTTGGGCTGCTAACTATGTTTGAATATGCTACTACCATTCTAATGCCGCTATGTTACTGATGTTGCTCTAGCCTTGTTTGAATATAGGTTCCATTTTGGATGATTTCTTAGAGTCTGAGGGCTGGTTAGTATGTATGCTAGTGTTGCTGCTGTTTATGTATGATTTAGTGTAGCTTCTTGATTGTGATGATGATAACATTAATATTCGAGAAACTAATATTGTTTCATACTGTCCACTAATTTCATTTGAATATATGTAAGTGGATCTTAATTGGTTTTTGTTGAAATGGTTGATTGGGATTACTTTTGGCTACCGCTAACTATGTTTGGGCTGCTAGCTATGCTTGAATATGCTACTGCCATGCTACTGCTACTGCTGCTATGCTACTGATGTTTCTCTAGCTAAGGATTAAATATGGGTTCCATTTTGGATAATTTCTTAGAGTTTGAGATTTGGTTAGTACGTGTGCTACTGCTGCTGTTGTTTTGTTTT
Source organism: Capsicum baccatum var. pendulum (assembly GCA_030864225.1). Classification (NCBI taxonomy): domain Eukaryota; kingdom Viridiplantae; phylum Streptophyta; class Magnoliopsida; order Solanales; family Solanaceae; genus Capsicum; species Capsicum baccatum. The sequence continues at coordinate 37,776,447 of CM061561.1, forward strand.
CCATGAGTTTGAGAGTTAGTTAGTATGTATGTTACTGCTACTGCTGTTTATGTAAGATTTAGTGTAGCTTCTTGGTTGTGATGAAGATAGCATTAATATCTGAGCAACTAATCTTGTTGTTGTCCACTAATTTCATTTGATACTTTTTGCTAGACTAGTCATGGTTGCTGCTATGGTTGTGTTTAAGCTACTGTCCACTTATTTTATTTGAATGATATGGCTGGTACTTTGTGTGAATGATATGGATGCTACTTTGTATGAATGATATGACTAGTACTTTGTGTGAATTCTTGCCTTTATAGGCTGCACTTCTTGTATGACATTGAAAAATGTAGGACCAATTAGTGTAGCTTCTTGGTTGTGATAAGGATAGCATTAATATCTGAGCAACTAATTTTGTTGTTGTTCACTTATTTCATTTTAATGATATGGATGATACTTTTTCCTAGACTTGTCAGGGCTGCTGCTATAGTTGTGTCTATGTTTCTGTCCACTAATTTTATGTGAATGATATGACTGGTATTTTGTGTGAATTCTTTCTTTTATGGGCTGCACTTCTTGTATGACATTGAAAAATGTAGGAAAAGTTGGTGTAGCTTCTTGGTTGTGATGATGAAAACATTAATAAATTAATATCTAAGCAACTAATCTTGTTGCATGTTGTCCACTAATTTCATTTAAATGTATGTAAGTGGATCTTTATTGGTTTTTGTTAAAATAGTTAATTTGGGGTTGCCTTTGGCTACTGCTAGCTATGTTTGGGTTGCTAGCTATGTTTGAATATGCTACTGCCATGCGGCTGCTGCTGCTGCTATGCTACTGATGTTTCTCTAGCCTTGATTGAATATGGGTTCCATTTTGGATGATTTCTTAGAGTTTGGGAGTTGGTTAGTACGTATGCTACTACTGCTGCTGTTATGTGTTCCATGAGTTTGAGAGTTGGTTAGTATGTATGCTACTGCTGCAGCTATTTATGTGTTCCAACTTTGAGAGTTGATTAGTATGTATGGTACTGCTATTGCTGCTGTTTATGTGGTCCATCATATGTGTTCCATTTTAAGGCCTTGTTTATGATTAGTATGCTACTGCTACTGCTGCTAGTTATGTAAATGTTTGTCATTGTCTTTGAATTCTATATAGGCTCTTAAAATAGGTCGAGATCTAACTCCAAGTGAGTTACATTAGCACGTCCATACACATAATCATGATGGAAAATCTTTTGTTGGTGAGCGTTCCCGACTTCTACATGTAAGTACATAATTTATATCAATTATATATGATACTCTTCTCTTATTTTTCTTTTATTTTGACATGAACTTGAGTCTATATTAATAACTCCACTTGTTACAGAAAAAGTATGAACAAATTGTATAAGAAAAATTGTAGTGTGAATCTGAAATTGATCAATTGAAAACATATTATGAAGTTACGGGAGGAGCTGAGAAGAAAAGATTATTTGGTCTTGGGTTTGAAGCTGACAGTTACTATGGAAAAAACTTTGTGGCTGTGATGCCTCCTCATAATCAGTACCACCTTCGGTTTCTTTACCGACAATAAATTTGGATAAGTTTGTGAAGCAATTGATTCTGGCACTTACTAATTTTCTTCCGGTAGCTATTGAGTGTATTGGTGGTATTAGGGTATAAGAAGGGGTCGTGCTTGATCCTTCTCCTACTAATGATGATGATGACGACGCCGTTGATTCCTAGATTCATAGTAGTTGTAGTCCTTGATCGTTGCATTAATTTTTGATAGACTATTTTTGTGTCGAAGTACAAAACATTTATGTACGTAGTAACAAATACTAATTTTCATAGATGTCAGCTTGACATTACTTTATGTTTGACAAAATATTTGAAATTGAGGGTTTTGGAGCACAATTATTGTGCATTTCACTATCTATATGAATATTGGTTATTTTAATTATTCTATAATTTACGTGTTTCAATTATTTTCCTACAAAATTAATAGTGACAAAAATTTAGCGATTAATATTTATCGTTGCTACTGAAAAACTTTAGGGACGAAAAAATTTAGTTGCTAAAGATGGCTGGTATTACGACAAATAATTAGTGACTAACTTTTGTTGTTGCTACCAAAAAACTTTAGCAATGGATAAATTTGGTCGCTACTCAGTCGACCAAACCATGTTGCAATGAATCAGCGACAAAATATTCAGTCGTAAATTTAACCACGACGAAAATGGATTTTTCAGAATAGCAACGCTATAGCAATAGAATAATCTATCAGTAACAATAACAACCAAAATATTTGTCACTAAGGGGTCACAAATTTTGCAACAAAAAGTAAAATTTCATCGCTATGAGGCTAGCAACGAGCAATATAGCGACAACAATAGATCCGTCGCTATTTCTATTTAGTGACGGAATTTCATATGATAGCGACAAAAAGTGTGTGTTGTTAAACATAGTTTTTTTGTAATGTTGTATTCCATTATAGAGCGGGCAATAGGTGTCTGTTTGTATGATTTTCAAGAGACTGCACCTCCACCTAACGTAACTACATATCCACTCGTGGATTTTACTTCATTCGATTTGGTAATATAATTTGCATGACTATATCCTTCAATGATGCTGGATATTTATTATAATGCAAAGTAAAGTCTTGAATGTATTTAAGATACTCTAAAACTCTTTTCATTGCCATCCAATGAGTTTTATTGAGATTACTTGTGTACCGACTCAATTTACTAATAGCACATGCTATGCCTGTCCATATACAATTCATGATATATATTAAATATCCCAACACTCTTGCATAGTTCAACTGTGAGTCACTTTTACCTTCGTTCTTTAAAGTACAAAGCTCACGTCTAATGGAGTCTTGGCAATACCGAAATTCAAATACTTGAACTTGTCAAGTACCTTTTCTATGTACTATCACTGTGACAACGCCAACCCTTGTGGAGTTTTATGGATTCTTATGCCTAAGATCATATCCGCAACTCCAAGGTCTTTTATATCAAACTTGCTTTGAAGTATTCATTTCGTAGCATATATGTCTGAAATGTCTGTATTGATGATTAATATATCATCCACATATAAACAAACAATGACGTTGTTATTTGGTGTATATTTAATGTATACACATTTATCACATTCGTTTATCTTAAAGCCATTTTCCAAGGTGGTTTGGTCAAACTTTGCATGCCACTATTTGGGTGCTTGTTTAAGTCTATAAAGTGACTTAACAAGTTTGTACACCTTCTTTTCTTTACCAGGAACCACAAAACCCTCAAGTTGTTCCCTTTTTTAGCCTATAATGTGACTTAACAAGTTTTCAAACTTTCTTTTCTTTACCAAGAACCACAAAACTCTCAAGTTGTTCCACGTAAATCTCTTCCTCCAACTCTTCATTTAGGAATACTGTTTTCACATTCATTTGATGGATTTCAAAACCATATACTGTCGCCAAGGAAACTAACATCCGTATTGAGGTTATCCTCATTACAGGCAACTATGTATTAAAATAATCAAGGTCTTCCTTCTGTTTGAAACCTTTCACTACAAGTCTTGCCTTGTATTTGTCAATAGTACCATCGACTTTCATTTTCTTTTTGAAGATCCATTTAGAACCTAAAGATTTATTTCTTAGAGAAAGATCAACCAACTCTCACTTATGGTTGCTCAAGATTGAATCAATCTCACTATTGACTGCCTCTTTCCAAAAGGATGAGTCTGATGATGACATCGCTTCTTTAAACATTTGAGGCTTATTTTCTATGAGAAATGTTACAAAATTTGATTCAATAGAAGTTGATGTTCTTTTATGTGTACTATGCCTTGGATTCTTATTATTATATACATTCTCACTTGGTTCATCTCGAGATCATTTAGGCCCTCAACTAGACTGCTCATATCAAGTTTTATATGGATAAATAAGTTCAAAAACTCAGCATTATTTGATTTATTTACCGTATTTTCATTGACAACTAGATGTTTCAATTTATTAACCAAAAACCTATATGGTTTACTGCTTTTAGCATACCCAAAGAACACACAGTCCATAGTCTTAGGTCCTATCTTTACCCTTTTAGGCATAGAAACTTGGACCTTCGCTAGTCACCCCCACAATTTGAAATATTTCAAGTTGGGTTTTCTTCCTTTCAATTTTTCATATGAAATTGAAAGTGTCTTACTATGGGGCACTCTATTGAGTATTTAATTAACTGTAAGAATAGTTATCCCCTACAAGTTTTACGGTAAACTTGAACTTATAAGTAAGACATTCATCATTTTCTTTAATGTTAGATTTTTTCTTTCCACAATCTCATTTGATTGAGGTGAATACGGGGAAGTAGTTTGATGGATGATTCCATTCTCTACACATATCTTTATAAAGGAGGATTCATATTCTCCACCCCTATTACTTTTTATTGTTTTGATCTTCTTCTCTAGCTGATTTTCAACTTCTGTTTTATATTGCCTAAATGCATCTATTTCTTTATCCTTACTATTTAGCAAATAGATATAACAGTACCTAGAGTAATCGTCAATAAAAGTTATAAAATACTTTTTTCCATCAGGATATGGTGTTGACTTCATATCACTAATGTCTATGTGGATTAAGTCAATGGGATTGAAATTCCTTTCAACGAACTTATATGGATGCTTAGCATACTTTGATTCTACACACGTTTGACACTTTGGTTTATTGCACTCAAAGTTTGGCAAACCTTCTAAGTTAATCAGTTTTCACAAAGTTTTGTAATTGATATGTCCTCATCGTTCATGCCACAATTTATTAGACTCAAACAAGTAAGAAGAAATAAAACTTTTATTGATCTCAACAGTCATTACATTTATCTTAAATAGGACCTCAGTGAGGTAGCCTTTTCCAACATGCACTTCCCCTTTGTTAATTACAACCTTATCAGAAATAAATACACATTTGAATCCATTTTTGGTCAGAAATGATATAGAAATCAAGTTCTTTCTCAACTCCAGTACATAAAGGACATTGTTAAGAGCCAGCAGATTTGTCCCGTTCCTTCAACCTTTGTTTCTGTGGAGTTAGCCATATAAATCTTCTCCTCATCTCGAGTCAAAGCGTATGAAGAAAACAACTCTTTGGTGGAACAGACATGGCGGGTGACACCAGAATATATCCACTAATCTCTAGGATTACCCATCAAGTTGCATTCTAAAATCATGACACATAGATCATCCATTTTATTTTTGGATTCAACCATGTTGACTTGATCCTTTTTCTTGACTTTCTTAGGAGCCCGACAATCTACAGACTTATGGACAACCTTGCCATAATTAAAGCACTTTTCTTTGAATTTCTTCTTTGATGGATTGCTTTGTTGTCCAACACCTTTATTATATTTCTTCTAGTTGAAGGTGTCATCCTCTACAATGTTAGCTCCACTAATTACAGAATTTCCCTTCGACCTCTTTTTAGCAGCTTTGTTATCTTCTTCAATACGCAACCTCACTATAAGGTCTTTAACTGACATCTCCTTCCTCTTATGCTTCAAGTAGTTTTTGAAGTCCTTTCATAAAGGTGGCAACTTCTCTACTATTGCCGCTACTTGAATAGCCTCATTCACAACCAAACCTACAACAAAGGTCATGTGATTATCAAGAACACATTTAACATGTTCAATTAAGGTATTTACTATCTTCATTCCTCCTAACAGAAGATCATGGATAATTACTTGCAATTCTTGTACTTGAGAGATGATAGTTTTACTGCCAATCATCTTGTAGTCAAGGACTTTGAAACAAAGAAATTTTTAGTTCCTGCCTCCTCAGTTATATACTTTTGTTTCAAAGCATTCTACAATTCTTTTGAGGTTTTTATACTATTGTACACATCGTACTGATTACCTTGGAGCCACTTAGGATATAATTCTTACATAAGAAGAAGTGTTTTCATGCCTCCATTACAACAGACCACTCTTTGTCTGATGTATCTTCAATCAATTCTAGAGCATCTTCGGAGATGAACCTTTGAATACATAAAGTCATCAAATAGAAGAACATCTTTTGCTGCCAGCATTTGAAATCTACACCCAAAAATATTTTGGGTTTTTCAGCAGGTGCAATTGCGCGTGCACCACTTGTACGACTTGTTGTAGCAATAATTGTTGCTGCTACACTTGCCATTTCATCATTTACATGACTTTTAGCATTCATTTTGCTGTCACAAAATACAACCAACTTAGTATGTCAGAATACTAATTATAAAGTTTTAAAAACTTTAAACACCAACTTGTTTCTAGTTTAATGATGAAGTTTTTGTGTTCTTCTTGTTAAAGTAGATTTATTTCATTACTAGGACACTTTGTAATTATCTTTTACACTTGTAATTAGCATATGCCTCTTTGTAGTTATTCCCTGTATCTATCCTTTTTACTTTGTACAACTATATAAGCTTATATTTATGAATACATCAATGATATGAAAGAATACATTGACTTCTCAATCTCTTTATTATTTAACATGGTATCTGAGACTTAAACAAAATTCTCTTCCATGTTTTTTTACCATGTCTGTTGTTCCTGCCACTTCTTTCTCCTGGACTTCTCCCACTCCTGTCATCACCTCTACCTATTCTTTTGCTATTAAACTTACACCAAAAAATTATTTGGCATGGAAAAATCAATTTAGTACTTTTCTAAATTACCAAAACCTTCATGGTTTCATCAATGGTACGAATCCCTCTCCCCCTGTCACTTTTGCGTCCTCCACTGATCTCATCCTTCAAGTTCCCAACCCAGAATTTAATATATGATTTTGCAAGGATCGGATGCTTCATTCGTGGTTTATTTATTCTTTAATGGAAGAGATCTATCCTTATGTTATAGGTCTTACCTCTTCCTTTGTAGTTTGGGAGGCTCTTGCCAACGCCTTTGGTTTTGTTTTACAAAATCATCAATTGCAGCTGCATATAGAATTATATGAACTAAAGAAATCTGGTCTCTCTATTTCTAGCTATCTCCAAAAGGCCAAGGCTCTTTCTCATGAACTTAGTGCCGCTAGTAAATCCATTTCTTCTGCTGAATTCAATATGATTATTTATCGCAACATTGGACTATAATTTCATGGACTTATTGTTTCTCTCAATCTCTATCCAGAACCAGTTACATTCAATGAACTACATGGGCAATTAGTAGCTCAGGAAATATTGCTTAAAATGCCATGGAATCTATCGCGAACATAGTTTTAAAAGGTAATTATCCCCTTCTTCCTACTCCCAGTACCATCCATAATACATTCCACCCCCAAATAACAACTCCAATAATAATTAGCCATGCCCATACAACAACTCCAATAAAAATCAAAATCGTGTTCCATGTCAAATTTGTGGTCTAAACAACGACTTTGCTGTCACTAGTCAAAAGAGGTCTATTCCTCATAACATTGGACAATCACCACACCAACATAATTATGCCACTCAACCGATGGCTAACTATTCTGCTATTGCACTCTTTTTAATGAATATGCAGCCTATCACATGGTTTCCAGATATATATGCAAATTACCATATCACTCTGGACCTCCAAAGTTTAAGTGCCATTAATGAATATCCAGGTTCGGATCAGCTTCATGTAGGTAATGGTCAAGGGCTTCAAATATGTCACACTGGTATGGCAACACTACATTCTCCTTCGAAATCTCTTTACTTGAAAAATGTTTTATGTGTTCCAGAAATAGTTAAAAATCTACTCTCTGTACAAAAAATCACCTCTGACAATTTTTTTTTTGAATTTTGGCCTTCCCATTTTCTTATAAAGGACCAATGCACCCGCCAAGTACTGATGCAAGGCACAAGTGAGAGTGGAATCTACAGGATTCAACAAATTCCCAAGACAGCTATGACAACTACAATTCGCTCTCTCGATGATTGGCACCTTTGTCTAGGCCATCCTAATGTTCAAAACTTACATTCATTAGTTAAAAATCAGCATTTTTCTAAGTCTAAAAATAAACTTAGTCCATGTTCTAGTTGTAGCTTAGGAAAATTATCTCATTTGTCCTTAACATCTATTGAACATACTAGTACCACTCCCTTTTAAATTATTTACTCTGATGTTTGGGGTCCGGCCACGATTCTTTATTCTATGGGTGTAACAACCCGTATCTGGTACTTGGAATGTTAATTGGTGCTCATGAGCTCGAAGGACCATAAGCTAACCCATGACTCATATCTGTACTTGTATACTGCATAAAATACTTTATAATGCAGAAGCATGAACTAAAAGGCCATAAGGTTCAATACTGAACATGAACTGAATGATATAACATCTGTGTAGGGTGATAGAATACCTAAAACAAAACTAAACTTACTGAAGTCTAAAACATGATAGTCTAGAAAGCCTCTAACTGACTGAACTGTATGAGTAAGGAGCTGATGGGACATATCCCTAACTAACTCCAACTAATAAACTGATTAAAGAGATAATAGGGAAATAATCATATCCTCGAAAGATAAGGACTCACTTCTATCCCTGTCTGTGGATATCTAAAATCTATTGTTACTCTGGACCTCGTGTCTCTGAACCTATGGTATAAGCAACCATATCGGAAAAACGTCAATACTTTGAATGTATTGGTATGCATGTGAGATAGGCTGAATGCATAGGGTTCGTATGCATGAACAATAATAATAACTGACTAACTATCATGAGCGTAAGAATACATGCATGATACATAACAACTGACACAAATACTGTGATAACATAATTATTGAATCTGAATATAACTGATAACATGAGTGACTGTATCTGACAGTCCTGAATCTGATGGAACTATCTGAGTTCCGTACTGTATCTAAATTGACTGTCCTGAAATTTGAAGAACTATCTGAGTTCTATTATTGAGACTGCATGACTATATCTGACAATCCTAAATTCTGTAATTGAAAAATATGGGAAGTAGTTATCTAACTGACATGCCCCTAATATGCCATTATGGTTGAGTTGGGGTCCAATCTATAACCCCAATTAGAAGGGTGTCAATACCACACCACTGGTAAGGATAAGCTGTGGGCGACCCTCATCTGATAGTATTCCCAAAAGAGAATGGTGAGGCCCTTATCGACAGTGCTTATCCACCTCATCAACCCTCATCGGATAGTCTTGATGTCTCAACCTATACTGGCTACATAGTTCTGGAATGCAAGGATGACTTCTAAGAATCACACCCTTATCGGATAGTGTGTGTTCCCATCCTTGGGTTCACACGGTGCAAATTTCTACTTCCATCTGAATAGACTCTGAACATGATTTACTGAACTGAACATGGGCTGAGTTACTGAATTCCGTTGACTGATGGAATACTACTGATATCTGACAACTGACTAAGTTCATGAGATCGTAGAGATTTTCTGAGTCAAAAGACTGTCTGAAGTCTAAGGATTATAGCTTGACTAAGAGTATCGTGAAAACATGACATGGCTTTAGGCACGCAGCTAATGTTTCGGGTACGAGTACCCCCAGGACTCGATGGAACAAAACTGACCAAGCATAACTTACTTGAACATATAACTAACATCATAATCCATAATACATTTATAGAAGCATTTCATCAAAACATATGATAGGTATAACTTGTACATACATGGGGATTTCATGGTATAATGCTAGTTAGGCACTTTTCCTTCATCTAGGCATTTAATCAAAAATATTGTAGGCATGGTACATGTAAACATCATTGTACAATAATTAAACATTATTGTTCAATTCTAATTTCATCATTCAAGGGTTTAGTCATAGGTTTGCATGAATCTATATCTATAATAATTTAACCCACATAGAATTTGTCGCCCAACATGGAGTAGAATTTAATTTCTCATTATCCATACAAAAAAGAGCAGCCCAATCATGAAATTCATAAGAAAGTCAATAAACTTGAATTTAGAAAAGGGATTCTTGGACTTCTTGGACGAAAAGAGTCTATGAATGAACACTATGCATACCTTAGTTCGTAATTTCGTGAACATTGACAGTGAAACTTTCTTGAAATTGGATCTTCTGTGAAAACCCTAGCTTGTTCTTCAGAGGTTTTTGAGATAAGAGAGTGTATTTTGGGTCAAAAGTAGCTGAATCACGTGTTAAAGGGCTTAAAGATGGGTGGGAAGTTGACCCTTTTAACCCTGGACGCATAATTTAATTTCAGTAAAATTTTCCTGAACTGAACCCCTGGCACGATGGTGGCACTATCGCACCGTGTCGCTGGAATTTGACAATTGGGAAACTGAGGGATGGTGCGACGCAGAACCATTGTGTTGCCCCTTCTTTTTCAACCTAAAACTTTGGCGCGATGCAGAGAAAAGCATGCTAAGACATTGGAAAAGGATATTCTGAATTTGGGCCCTGCGCGAGGCGCCATAATCGCGGACCCCTACTGGAATTTTTCAAATACCATTTCCTCTTGTGGCGCGGTGCGCCACTGACTAATATGGCACTGTTTTACTATGGGAACTTGAAATAGTCATAACTTCTGACTCGGTTATTAGATTTGGGGGAATCTTATATCGATGGAAAGCTTATAGAATTTCCCACATGAAAAAAAGTGAAAATCTGTAAAATTACTCATGGAATAAACATCATTCAATTTAGAAGATAATACTAGACATTCTTGAGATGAAATTAGCTAGGAAAAGTACAGGGTATTATAATATCTCCCCCTTGAGAACATTCATCCTCAAATGATACTGACTGAGAGGAGAGAAAGACGATTGACATACATACTGAACATGAATAATTGGAATATTATCTCATGACTGATAAGTTGAACATATAATACTGAACATGCATATCTGATGCATGTGTAACTAATTTATGAATGCATGACTGAGTGTTCTGAAGAACTAAGTTTCTCACAATAAGAATGCATGTCTGATGCATAATTACATCACTGAATTGATACATGAGTGCATGACTCAATATACAATGGTACTTGATACCAAGTTTATAATGGGAACATGAGAATAAAACCGCATACCAAGTTTGTGATGAACACTAAACATGAAACTGAGTAAGTATAAGGACAAATGTTACCTTGAGCTTGATATGAATTGGTAAATAAGATGTGAGGATACTTGATATGCATGTCTGCCTCTGCTTCCCAAGTAGCTCTCTCGATGGACTAATTTTTCCAAAGAACTTTAACTAGAGGGACTTCTTTGTTCCTCTATCTATGAGTCTGATAGTCTAAGATTTCAACTAGAATCTCTTCATAAGAGAGAGTGTTCCGAACATCAATGCTCTGAATAAGGACTACAACTGATGGGTCACCTATGCACTTCTTGAGTAAAGAGACATAAAAAAATAGATAAACTGAGGATAGATCGAAGGCAATTCAAGCTCATAGGATACCTTGCCAAAGCGACTGAGAATCTTTAAGGGATCAACATATCGGGGACTAAGTTTCCCTTTCTTTCCGAACCTCTTCACTCACTTCATTGGATAGATATTTAGATAGATATAGTCTCCAATCTCAAACTAGAGATCTTTTCTACGAATATCTGCATAAGACTTCTATCAGCTCTGACCACCCTGGAGTCTTTCTCTGATCAACTGGACTTTTTCTAAGGCATTGAATACCAAGTCAGGACCTATAAATAAGGCCTCACTAACTTCAAACCAACCAATTGGAGATCTACATCTATTACTAGAGAGAGCTTCGAATGGAGCCATCCGAATACTGGAATGATAGTTGTTGTATGCAAACTCAATCAAAGGCAAGTGGTTATCCCAATTTCTCTTGAAATCGATTGCACACGCCCTTAGCATATCTTCTAACATCTGAATGGTCTTTTCTGCTTGACCATCTATCTGAGGATGAAAGGTTATACAAAAATGAACTTGGGTACTAAGACCCTTTTAGAATACTTTCTAGAAATAAGAGGTAAACTGGGTTCCTCTGTCTGAGATAATAGATAGCAGAACATCGTGCAATCTGACCAACTCCCTGATGTATAGTTTGGCATAATCCTCAACTGAATAAGAGTTATGGACTGGAAGGAAATAGGCTGATTTGGTCATTCTGTCTATAATGACCCAGACTGAATCATGTTGATGACGAGTTTAAGGCAAACCCATCACGAAGTCCATGTTCACAACTTCCTACTTCTAAGTAGGAATACTAAACTCCTACATGGACCCACTAGGATTCTGATGCTCTATTTTAACCTACTGACATGTAGAGCACTTAGCCATAAACTCTACAATGTCTCTCTTCATCCCACTCCACCAATAGACTTCCCGCAAGTCACTATACATCTTTGTGGCCCTGGATAAATAGAGTAGTGCACACCATGTTCTTCTGCAAGAGTTCGCTGCCTTAAGTCATCTACACCTAGAACATAGAGAAGACCCTGACAACGAAGAACACTATCTCCCCCTTGGGAGAAAACCTCTATTTTCTAATCTTGGACTGACTCTTTCAACTTGACAAGGTTGGGATCTCTATCTTGATTTTCTTTTACCTAGGAAACTAGAGATGATTTTGAACTACTCTGAACCCATATATCACCCTCTTCTATATCGACTAAGCGAATGCCTACTCTGGCAAGCTGATGTACTTCCTAAGCTAAATTCTTCTTACTGTCCTCAAAATGAGAAACACTACCCATAGATAGTTTATTGAGAGCATCGGCCACTACATTGGCCATGACCGGATGATAGAGGACACTCATGTCATAATCTTTCAAGAGCTCTAACCACCTTCTCTGACAAAGATTGAGATCTTTTTGAGAAAATACATACTAAAGACTTTTATGATCAGTGAACATATCTACATGAATACCGTATTGATAATGCCTCCAAATCTTCAAGGCAAAGACTATGACTGCTAAATGAGGACACAACCCAAACCTACTCTGGATGCATCACAATACACTATGAAACCATCTGGACCATCTGGAAGAGCTAATACTAGAGCTGAGGTGAGTCAAGTCTTCAACTCCTGAAAACTCTTCTCGCCAGGATCTAGCCACTGAAATTTGACTTTCTTCTGAGTCAATGTGGACATAGGGGATGCAATAGAAGAAAATCCCTCATCAAACTATCTGTAATAGCTGACCAAACCCAAAAAACTCCTGATATCTGATGGAGAGATAGGGTGAGGCTAGTTTTTTACTGATTCAATCTTTTGAGGATCTACTCTAATGCCATCATCGAAAATGATGTGACCAAGGAATGCTACTGACCTTAGCGAAAACTCGCACTTACTGAATTTGGAAAACAACTGATAATTTCTGAGAGTCTGAAGTACTATTCTGAGATGGTCTGCATGATCGCGTTCACTGCGAGAATAGATCAGGTTATCATCTATGAAGACTATGATGAACATGTCCAAGTAATACTTGAACATATAGTTCATCAAGTCCATAAAAGCGACTGGGGTATTGGTAAGACCAAAGGACATAACTAAGAATTTAAAATGACCATACCGAGTATGGAAAGCTATTTTTGGAATGTCACATTGCCTAACTCTGAGATGATGATAGCCGGATTTGACATCTATCTTAGAGAAATAACTGGTACCCTAAAGTTTGTTAAACAAGTCATCGATTCTGGGAAGAGGATACTTGTTCTTGATCGTGACCTTATTGAGTTGACGGTATTCTACACACATCCTAAGAGAACCATCTTTCTTGCACATGAATAATACTAGAGCGCCCTACGGAGAAACGCTGGGCCTAATGAATCCTTTATCTAAGAGATCCTTCAATTGTTCTTTCATTTCTATGAGTTCTTCTAGTGCCATTCTGTATGGCGGAATAGATGTAGGCTGAGTATCCTAAAGAAGATTAAGCCTAAAGTCTATTTCCCTTTCGGGAGAAATTTTTGGAAGATCTTCGGGAAAGGCATCTGAATATTTATTCACTACTGGATTGATTCAAGACTGGGAGTTCAGAACTAGTGTCCTTAAATTAAACAATATGATTGACACATCCTTTAGATATCATTTTTTGTGCCTGAAGGTAGGAAACAAGTTGACCTCTGAATGCTGAAGTACTACCCTTCCACTTAAGAATGGGTTCATTTGGGAACTAAAATTGGACTATTCTATTTCTACAGTCGACTGTGGCATAGTAGAAATGTAGCTAATCTATGCTAAGAATGACATCAAAATCAGTCATCTCTAATTCGACTAAGTCTGCTGAAGTGACTTTCTGAAATATCATAACCGGGAAGTTCCTGTATACCCGTCGGGCTATGATAGTTTTACCCATTGAGGTAGAGACTAAAAAAGTCTTTGCTAGGATTTCAGGACTGATTCTGAAATCTCTTGCTATATAGGGAGTAACAAAAGACAAAAAAGATCCTAGATCTAGCAAAGCGTAAACATGCACATGAAAGATCTATAACATACCAGTAACTATATCAGGAGAATTTTCCTGATCCTATCGGTACTGAAGAGCATAGAGACAATTTGGGCGTTTCCCACTAGTAGAACTAGTGGTAGCACCCTGTTGATTTGGGCGACTGGACTGAGCTGAGGAGCGATTCTATTGACCCTGAGAACCTTGATGAGGATAGTCTCAAACTCTGGGGCCTGTCTTGCCACATCCGAACAAATACCACTGCCAGCTTTGTAAATACCCTTATGGTGCTTGCCACAAGTCTGGCAAAGAGGATATGTGCAGGCATTGCTAACACTACCCTGGGACTTAGAGCCTGGCGCTCTATCTTTGTTACCCTCTCTGAACTTAGAAACTGGAGCACTAACTGAAGAAGGACCTGGAACTGATGACTTAGGATGAAACTGAGAACGGTTTCCTCCTTTTGACTTAGGTTGAGCAAAGTTGAAACTACCTTTCTTCGCTTTATTATTCTATTTCTCCATCATATTAATCTTCTGCTCCTCTATTTGCTGAGCGTGAGTCATGAGCCTGGCTAAAGTCATGTTACTATTCAGCATGGCAGATCTGCACTCATTAACCACACTACCATTCACCCCCGAAACAAACTTACTCATCTTTGCCCTGCTATCTGCAACCACATGAGGGATATACTGGCTAATTGAGTAAACTTAAGAGAATACTCTTTCATTGTCATATTGTGCTGCCTGAGGGTGATGAATTCTAGCATTTAGTTCTCTAAGCTCTAAGGGAAAGAATCTATCAAGGAATGCTGAAACAAACTCCTCCCACTCAACTAACCCTGTATCGTCTTCCCTATCTAACTTCCACTGCTTAAACCAAGCATGAACCATATCCTGTAATTGATATGAAGCTATCTCAGCACTCTCACTAGACGTAACCCCCATTATGTCTGTAACCTTTTGCACCTGATCTAGGAATTCCTGAGGGTCCTCATCTGTCTTAGACCCAAGAAAGGATGGAGGATTCATTCGGGTAAAGTCCCAAATCCTGGCTACAGTTGAATTGACCACTGGGCTGGTTGGAATGACAGCTGGTCATTCATTTTGAGTGACAACTGACTGAGAAAGAGTAGCGAATGTGGCCCTGAACTCCGCATGAGAAAAATGATCGCCCAAAGGATCTTCGGGCTGAGGGGATAACTGATTTTTGTTTTTTATTTTAAGAGGCATGTTTTGTAGAAGTAAGGGGGAAACAGATTAGACTGAGAGATTGACTTGAGATTAAGCTCACTGGCACGACATAAATACCGAAAGAAGGGAAATTATTCCTAAAACATCTTATAGCCTCTTTCACATAAATGTGGTGCGCAACACACCTATGTACACGACTCTACTAGTTGTGGCTTTCAGACTTCCTAGGACTCTATTGAACCTTAGGCTCTGATACCAAGTTTGTAATGCTCCGAATCTAGTACCCAAAATCCTACATGGTGCTCATGATCCCAAAGGATCATAAGCTAACTCATGACTGATATCTGTACCTTTATACTATATAAAATACTTTATAATGTGAAAAACATGAATTGAAAGGCCATAAGGTTCAATACTGAACATGATTGAATGATATAACATCTGTGTGGGGTGATAGAATACCCAAAACAAAATTGAACATACTGAAGTCTGAAATATGATAGTCTAGGGAAATAATCATGTCCTCAAAAGATGAGGACTCACTTCTAACTCTGTCTACGGATATCTGGAATCTACTATTGCTATGGAGCTCGTGTCTCTGAACCTATGGTATAAGACACCATAGCGTAAATACATCAGTACTTTGAATATACTGGTATGCATATGAGGTAGGCTGAATGCATGGGGTTTATATGCATGAACAATAATAATAACTGACTAACACTCATGAGCGTGACAATATATGCATGAGACATAACAACTGACACTAATATTGTGATAACATGATTACTGAATCTGAATATAACTGATAACATAAGCGACTGTATCTGGAAGTCCTGAATTTGATGGAACTATCTGAGTTTTGTACTGTATCTGAGTTGACTGTATCTGACAGTCCTAAATCTAAAGAACTGTCTGAGTTCTATTACTAAGACTGAATAACTATATTCGACAGTCCTAAATTCTGTAACTAAAATTATAAGTAGTTATCTAATTGACATGCCCTTAATATTGAGTTGGGGTCCAATCTGTAACCCCAATTGGAATGGTGTCAATATCGCGCCACTAGTAAGGATAAACTGTAGGCGACCCTCATCTGATAGTGTCCCTAAAAGAGAATGGTGGGGCCCTTATCTGACAGTGCTTATCCACCTCATCAACCCTCATCAGATAGTCTTGATGTCTCAACCTATGCTAGCTACATAGTTCTGGAACACAAGGATGACTTCTAAGAATCACACCCTTATCTGATAGTGTGTGTTCCCATCCTTGGGTTCACTCAGTGCTAATTCCTACTCCTATCTGAATAGACTCTGAACATGATTTACTAAACTGAACATGGACTGAGTTACTGAATTCCATTGACTGATAGAATACTACTGATATCTGACAACTGATTGAGTTCATGAGATCATGGAGATTTCCTGAGTCATAAGACTGTCTGAAGTCTAAGGATCATAGCTTGACTGAGAGTATAGTGAAAACATGACATGGATCTAGGGAGTTGAAATTTTTTGTAATATTGGAAACATAAGTTGCGTATTTATGTAATTTTTGCTTTTTTTTTTTCAATGGGGCAGCTTTCACCCAAATTGCTTCGCTACTCATTTTCGCCTTCAATAAATCAGTATGTAAAGAGTGTTTTTTCGTTTAGTTTTACTTGTTTATTAATGAGTTGACACATATCTTAAAATAATTAATAATAAAGATAATTTTACTACATCACTATTTGAATATAATAATTCAATAGTTCGAAAATTCATCTTGACAATGAATACAAATGGACACGAAATATTAAATTGTGCATTGATTATCCAAATAGAACAAGTATTGTTGGATATTTATTTTTCGTATATTGAATATATATCTATAATCTATATCTATATCTATAATATATTAAAAGTGTGAAGGCCTTAGAAATATGATTTGAATTTTTTGCCCTTTGTTATAATCTTTTGCAATAGATAAAATTATCTTTTCACTTATTTTCTCTAATTATTTAATTATTTGTATTTGAAGTTAAGAGTGCTAAAATATATGGAAAGATTTTCTTACTTTTCCTAATTTGATATATACCTGTATTTTTATTTAAAATTAAGAGTCCTAAAATATATGGAAAGGTTTTCTTACTTTTCCTAATTTGATATATATATTGATGGACGAATAGTACATAAAAACGACACAACCAAAAGGATCATTCTTCTACTTCTTTTTCTTATTTTTTTTCCTAATTTCTGAGTTTTACATGTGAATTAATTATATATCTCTTGATGAAATCCAATAATATGCATATGATTTTGATTTTGTCTGTGCTCTGATGTCTTTATTTTTTTTTTTATTTTACTTTTTATTTTCAATAAATTGAACACGTACTTCTTCATGTCTTTGAATTTTAGATTCTGATTTTACCTTTATCATTGTAATTAATGATGAATGATTTGATGAAGTTTTACTTGGATCTTCATTGTTGTAGATGACCATGAGTCCTATTTTTTATTGAAGAATAGTGGATTATTTAGCTCATACAAGTTGCATAAAAAGCTTGAATAGATTTAACGTTGCATGGTAATTCTTAAATCCATCTACTTGGTGAGTGATCCCTTTTAGTCTCTATTTTTTCTTACAGATTAGTAAATTAACCACCTTTTTTCATATGAATTGATCTCAAAGATCTTCAATTGAAATTATTAACAGGTTGAAGCTTGGCGCAAAAATATATGAGATTGCACTTTAAATATATCACAGATTTTTCTTAAATCGAGAGTCCTAAAATATATGATAAAAGGTAACTTTTATTTTTTAATTTATGTAAGTTTATATTTCACCATACCTTTTATTTTTAATATATTGTCATATAAAAATTAGGTCATGCACATGTTCTGTTTTTCGTCGACAAATTGGACTGATGAAATTTCACATCTTTAATGAGATCTTGAGGTAATAATACAAGGCTTGAATCATCTTTGTTTGTATGTGATACGAGTACGATCACGTAGATGGACTTATGTGGGTGTGTATTGGAGTCGTCCAAGGGTGTGTGCAAAAGAAGTAATTAAGGGCTTAAAAACACACACCAAAACAGCCCCTCCAAACACTAGAGGGGCGGCCCATCAATGAGTGGCCCTTTTGGTCATTTTACTCTCTGTCTTGTAATATACTATATAAGGAACAACTTAGAATTTTTGTAGGTTTTTTTTTTTTTCTGCATATTGAAGATTGTATAACACACTTGAAACACACAAGTTCTCTCTTCCGCAGAGACTTGGCCGAAACTAGGTAACAATATAGGTGTGGAATCACTTTTGTTGTTTGTTTGTTTGGATCGTTGGGTGCTAGATGGATTGAGTCCCTCTTGTGTCCTCCAAAGAGTGTAGGTGTTACTACTACCATTAGTAAGGGTCTTTGTGTGTAACATACACATAGGTTCTTAGTATTTGTAGTAGTGTATGTCTACCTATCCATCATTTACATTATGTAATCTTGTAGCCGTGTGGTGTATTATTTCCTTTGTAACCCGTGTGTTATTATTAATACATTGTTGTGGTTCATCTTATTCTTCATATATTGTGGTTAATCTTAGTTTGGGCTACTGATTTGGTGTCAAATACACCACTATATCTTGTAATCTTGTTTTTGGTAGTGAATCCAAGAGTGGTCTCCATCTTGGTCCTCGGATCCTTAAGATTTGTGGATAGATTTGTTAATCACTTCCTTGTTTGTCTTGTATCATTTGGTATCAAAGCTTGTGGTTGATTTTGTTCCAACAAAATCAATCTTGGGCTTGCTAGAAAAAAAAAAGGGGGAGAAGTTTTCTTGTTGTTGTCTTGGCCGAAAATTTATCACTAGATTTGGTAGTCATTTTGTTTGTTTAGAGTGTTTCAAGTGTTGGTTTCTTTCTCAACAACACTTAAAGTGTTAATATCTAAGTTTGAGCTTGATATTGTTGTTGTGAACTTGAAAACTTGGCCGTGTATTGAGCATTGTTATTGTGGGATAAGAGTTGGCCGTGTGAAATTGTTGTAGTTCTTGGAAGATTGTTGATGTGTTCTTGAAGTTTGTTATCTTTTTCTTCACCTAGTCTCATATCTTAACCATAAAAAAAAGTGTAAAATAGATCCAAAAAGGTGTAAGACAAGTTGTAAAGCTTATTGGTGAACCATCACTTCCTAGACTTGACATCAACTTTTTCAACTACTTTCCTTAAGTCAAGGAGCCTTGTTTTGTGGAATATAGTACAAGTCTAGTCAAGATTTTGTTTTTGAAAAATTGAAAGGGTTCAAGACTTGTAGTTTTCCTCCATTATCCAAATTTCACCATTTCAAGTTGTAATTGACCAAGACTTCCAAATTTGGAAAATAAAAATTGGTTTGGGACCGAGACCAATACGTGGATGTCACATCATCACATTTTACTGTTCATATAATATATTTAAGCTCAAATTTCATATTTTTTAGTTTCCTTTTGTTGTTCCTTAGTTTTCATTTCGTTGGTTCCAATACTAATTGGCAAATTAGTACTCATTTACTAGGTTGTTAGCTAGTCCTTATGATCGTTCATTAGTGTTAAGTGTTTGTCGTGTGTTCTTCTCTTTTCTAAATTCGTTGTATCTTGTTGGTTCAAGTCCATAAATAAATTTTCTTTGAGTCAACTCAAACAAAAATCTATTTCGGACAAGAGTAGACTCGACCCTCAATCACTCGCGAAATACAAGCCGTCTTTCAACACTTGTGAAACCAAGTGTGAGGTAAAAATTGAGAGTAAGAGTGTGGTGAGGCACTTTTGAGCTAACAAGTTTGTTTGCTTTGTTGTTCGTTGTTGTCTTTCTTTTAGGTACCATGGTTGCCACCAATCTCGATGCCACGTTTGACTGCATCATCGACAATATTGAAGACATAAAATGGAATGTTGAAAGTCTATGCCAATTGGTATCCACACTTATCCGAACAAATCTAAAACCTAAGGCCCAAAAACCTTGCGGTGAGAGCTTTTCGAAGAAAGTTGTTGCCCAAACTTGTGAAGGACTTTCACACCGAGGTAAAGACGAACATACTTATGAACGTCAAGGTAAAATAGATAACTCTTACACTTTGGTGCATGTGAATGATGAACATGTGACTAATAAGCCATTGAGTGTGAGTAGTAGCTTACTTACATATGAGTATATTGATTCCTTACCACTTTTGGATGATATGCATGTTATGCGAGTGGATATACTAGTTGATACTATAGAAGATCGAAGAAACTCTTCTAGTAAGATTGATTTGTGTCCACCTAGTGTTGAAGCTATTATGTTGAATGAAAGTACGTCGTCGTGTGAAAATTGTGTTGATCAACTTGTGTGTAAAACTTACCCTCCACTTGAGAATATGTGTGATGTGATTAATGAATCTCAAGTGAGTGAAGAATTTAAAGATGTTGGTCCAAGACAAAGGAGTGAACCCATGAGCCTAAGTTGTTGTAAAGATTCTAATGTTTGCTTGGCTCATAGGGTTAATCATGTGCTTGACATATCTTTGAAAAATAATTTTGCTTGTACTTCATTGCATGACACCCCACCCGTGGTTGAAAAATATGGTGACTTGAATTGTGATCCCTTTGATATTAATGGTGGTTTGTATCTACTTGAGGACCCTAGGACAAATATGTCATTGTCTCTTTGGGGTGTTGCTCATATCCGTGCATCCATATTTGATACACTTGTACTTAAGTTATGTGAACCACAACCTGTGGATGCCAAGTTGTATTCTTATTTGTGGAACGGTCCAAGGATTTTAAAGACTTCTTATCACCTGCATGGGGATGGACAAGTTAAAGTATCTTGCGAGACTCTTGGGAGCATGCTTCACATCATTTGTAGAGGGAAATCGAGTTCTTGAGCAAACTACTTGCCTTGGATTGGATTGTTGCATGGTATTTTCCCTATTCTCCCTATTGGTATGACTCCCTTGATGGAATACTTTCCTTTGGGAAGTGGTTGGAAGTAGAGAGGTCTTACGTGTTTACAATGTCCCTTTCTCTCTTTGTGTATTCCTACTTGTGAATACATCTTAGATGAGAATTGTGTCTTTGGTGCCTTTCTTCACTACCTATATGCATATGATGATATTCATGATGTTGTTGGATATACATCGTATGAGAGGCATAGTCTCGGCTTTTGTTCTTTATTTCTTGATATTCATCTGAGCCCTTTCCTTTGTGATGTTGTACAAAAGTTTTTCATAATTAACACAAAGGATACTTGGTTGTACTTCAAGTGTGTACCACCGTGGCATATTAATACTAATTGTTTATTTTACTAACTTAAACTCTCATGCCATGAGGATGTGTGCTTGTTTGTTTCCACTTTGATTTTGCAAGGTATGGATTCGAGGTTGAATCCTTTTTTCAAGAAGGGGGGATGATACAAGTACGATCACGTAGATGGACTTATGTTGGTATGTATTGAAGTCATCCAAGTGTGTGTGCAAAAGAATTAATTAAGGGCTTAAAAATGCACACCAAAACAGCCCCCTCCAAACACTAGAGGGGTGGCCCATCAATGAGGGGCCCTTTTGGTCATTTTACCCTCTATCTTGTAATATACTATATAAGGAACAACTTAGGATTTTTGTAGGGTTTTTTTTGCATATTGAAGATTGTATAACACATTTGAAACACACAAGTTCTCTCTTCCGTAGAGACTTGGCCAAAATTAGGTAACAACATAGGTGTGGAATCACTTTTGTTGTTTGTTTTCTTGGATCGTTCGGTGCTAGACGGATTGAGTCCCTCTTGTGTCCTCCGAAGAGTGTAGGTGTTACTACTACCATTAGTAAGGGTCTTTGTGTGTAACATACACATAGGTTCTTAGTCTTTGTAATAGTGTATGTCTACCTATCCATTATTTACATTATGTAATCTTGTAGCCGTGTGGTGTATTATTTCCTTTGTAACCCGTGTGTTGTTTTTAATACATCGTTGTGGTTCATCTTGTTCTTCATATATTGTGGTTAATCTTAGTTTGGGCTGATGATTTGGTGTCAAATACACCACTATATCTTGTAATCTTGTTGTTGGTAGTGAATCCGAGAGTGGTCTCCATCTTGGTCCTCGGATCCTTAAGATTTATGGGCTGATTTGGGGGTTTTTTCGTGCCTTCTTTGTTTTTCTTGTATCAGTATGTCCTGCTATAGAAATTGAATGCTTGTAATCTCAACCAAAGTAGTAAGGTATTATTTATATTCTTAATGGCGCAACATTCAAATCATCAAAATATCTTATATTTAATTTTGTTTTTAATAATTTATAAACCTTTGATTTTGACCAACAGATAGTGATTTTATCACTGCTGGCGACTTGACAACCATTGATCAATCCGTTGCTGCCTATAATACATCCATGTTGAGAGACGAGGACAAAGAAAAACTCAGGAGATGTCGTATATATTTGATTAATTTATTAATTATGACTGACTTATTTGATAAAACTAAATTTAGATATTCCCCAAAATATTATTTAGATGAATAAAGTATAAAAATTACCAAAATATAAAGAATTAAAGCAAATAATATCTAAAAAAATTAAAGAATTAAAAATAAGGATAGAAAGATTGCAATATAACATAATTGTCGGAGTTAGTAAAAACTCAATAAACGCACAAAAAGAAGAGATATCAAATTTAGAATCGACAATAGATAGTCTAGAATATACCTACCAACATGATCTATTAACAATTAAATAAAGAAATGAACAAAGAAGAATTTATAATAGATGAAAAAATATATGAAAACCACGAAGGATTAAAAATAAAAATAGTATTTTCTAATTTAGGAAGAAAGTATAAGAAAATAGGTGACAACTATGGTAAGAATAGAAAAAGGAAATGAAGAAACTGTTAGAAAAAAGGAAATAGAAAAAATAAAACAACAAACTACAGAAGTAATACGAAAAATAGAAGAAACTAAAAATAGTAGGATAGCTGAATTAGGAAAAAAAATACAAATGCCAAAAGATTTGTATGAAAAAAGACAGAAAGAAAAAGATAAAGAATAAAAATTATTAAATGAGATAAATCAATTTAAAGAAAAATTAGAAATAAGCAATAAAGAAATAGAAACTAGGGAATTAGAAATAAATACAATAGATGTTGAAGAAACAGATAATTATGATTCAGAAGATAGTGAAACATACACAGAAATCTTAACAAATGCAAAACACTTAGAAATCAATGAAAAACAAGAATTAATTAATGAAGAAAACTTAGAAAATAGAAACACAGAAATAAATACTCTTGATAAAAAAAAAATATATATAATACCTAGAACATCAGAAAAAAGAAAACCTACATATTATAAGAATAAATTTAAAAGATATAATCTAAAAGATGAATATGACAAATGGACACCAAAAAAAATAGTTAATAAAAATTATAACTTTTTAGACTTAGATTGTGCAATAGATACAAAAAAAAACAATACAATTATGGATAGGATATATGACAAAACAATTATTAGATAATAATATAAACATAACAGATGCACCAGAATATATAGAAAGAACACTAATAGGAACAGTGAAATTATGGTTTTCAAATCTAACAGAAAATAGTAAAAGGGTATTAAGAACTGACAAACCTACAGAAGAAACATCATCAACAACTACAACTAAATTAACACCTATAGAAATATTAAGAAAATATGAAATGGCTATAAAAGATGAATTTAGCAGCATAACAACAACAGAAGAAGAACAAAATGAAGAGAAAGATACAAATAGGAATTTAATGTTAAAATTAGCAATATGTAATATGTGTTACATAGATGAGTATACTTGCGCATTTAAAGAATATTATTATAAAGGAACATATAATATAGAAGAAAGGAAAGAAATAAGAAAATTATATTTTAATAAATTACCTGAACCATTTAGTTCAAGAATAATAAAAAGTTGGGATGAAGCAAAAATAGTAGATATCTTAGGAGCAAGAATAAAATTTTTACAAAAATGGTATAGGAATTTATGTGAAAAATATAGAGAAGAAATAAAAATGGAAAAAACATTAATAAGAAATTTAGCATGTTGTAAAGATAAAATAGCACCTCAATTTGGATGCAAAAAAAAGATATTATAAGAAAAGAAAAAGACATAAGAAATATAAGAAATACAAAAAATTAAAATATAAATATAAGAAACCAAGAAAAAAGATATTACGTAAAAAATTATAAAAATAAAAGACCATATAGGAAAAAGATCTATAAAAGAATGTACTTGTTATAATTGCGGAAAAATTAGGACATTTAGCTAGAGATTGTAAATTACCTAAAAACCCAAAAAATAAACAAATATCATAAATAAATAGATAGTGAATTAGATGAATTTAATGGCTGAAGAAGGTATAAAAATAATAACAAAGGAAGAATATTTAAGTGAAGAAGGAACAGATCAAAAAATAATATTTGATAGTCACATATTTGATGAAATAAAAGGAAAAGAATTAGATTTAAGTGTAGAAAAATATTTAAAATACCAACAATAAAAAACATATTTAGTAAAAGAAAAGAATAATACTATGTAGTAAGCCAAAAAGAACATGTAATAGACTGTAGATATGCAAAAGGTAAAGCTAGTATACCACTAGTAACAAAAAGGATAATTAATAAAGAAATAAACGATATAAAAATTAGAGACCCAATAAAATACGTACACCTAGGAGGCACAGAGATATTAATAAAAGCATGTTTTAGAGAAGGAATAGATACACCAATAGAATTATACCTAGCAGATGATAGAATTATAAAACCTATAGAAAAAATATAATAATTGCTATACAAGGAAATTTAATATACCAAAAATTTAAATTTATAATAAGTGCAAATTATTCAGTAGTAATAATAGATAAAAATATAGATAAATCATTAGTATTATATTGGAAAATATCAGGAATAGAACTAACCCCAAGAAGTAAAATATTTACAGCAAGATGTTAAAATCTATATGTATTAACAACAAAACATAAAATAATGGGAAAAAATAAAATTAACAAAATACAAATAGAAAGTCCTTTCGAACAATTTGTAAAAACAATTGATAATAATGATTATAGTTATAGAGACATAGATATAGAAGAAAATTTAGAAATAATAAATGATAGAATAAGCACAACAAAAAGAATAGCTTATGAAAAACTAGAATCATCAAGTTAGTCAAAAAGAACAAGTTATGAAATAAGTTCAACAACTAATTTAAACCAATATTACATAACAGGAATAATAAATGAAAAAGAATATTTAATTCTCTTAAATACAGGACAAGAAGAAAATTATATAGCAAGATATCTAATAAAAATAAGGAAATAAAATCTGATAATAATATATGCCCAGATCTACCAAGAAGGTTAATAAACACTAAAAATATAACCAAAAAAAAATAACAATAGGAGTTAGAAAAATAAAAATAGAATTTGAAATAAAGGAAGAAATGCAAAAAACAGACATAATATTAGGAATAAAATGGCTAGAACAAGTAAAACCATATAATATAGAGCATACACAATTATCTATAACATATAATAGAGAGAAATTATTCTTAAGAAGAGCTTTAACTTGATATGAAAATATATGTATTAATGAAGATAGTAGCAGAAGGGTATTACAGTAGATATTATACGTCTATGATAGATACAGGAGTAGAAGCTAATTTATATAGATATAATTGTTTACCAAAAAGTAAATAGGATAAATTAAAGACACCAATAATAGTTAAAGGATTTAATAACGAAGGAAGCTTAATTACTTATAAAGCTAAGAATGTAAAAACACAAGTATGAGATAAAATATTAACAATAGAAGAAATCTATAATTATGAGCTAACATCAAAAGATATACTATTAGGAATGCCGTTTTTAGATAAATTATACCCAGATATAATAACTAGAACGGATTGGTGGTTTACAACACCATGTAAACAGACAGTAAGAGCAAAAAGTGTTACTAATAAAATAAAAAAGAAAACTGATTGGATAGAAGGAACTGAAAAAATTACACAAAAATTAAAAAATATAAAAAATACCAAAGATTCAATAGAATTGGTCGTATTTTCAATAAATAAAAAGGAAATAACTATATTTTCAATAAGTAAGATAGAAATAATTAAAAAAAATTAGAACAATTATATAGTGAAGATCCATAAAATCACTATAAAAATTGAATTAATAGATAAAAATAACAGAATAATCCAAAAACCATTAACATATAATTTTGACGATTTAAAATAATTTAAAATGCACATAGAGGAATTATTAGAAAAACAATAAATACAAAAAAGTAATAGTAAACATAATATCCCAACATTTATAGTAAATAAACATAGTGAACAAAAAAGAGGAAAAAGTAGAATGATTATTGATTATAGAAATTTAAATGCAAAAACTTTGACATATAATTACCCAATACCAAATAAGATATTAAAAATAAGATAAATACAAGGATATAACTACTTTAGTAAATTTGATTGTAAATCAAGATTTTACTATTTAAAGTTAGAAGAAGAACCCAAGGAATTAACCGCATTTACGGTACCACAAGGATTTTATGAATGGAATGTACTACCATTTGGATATAAAAATGCACCAGGTAGATATCAGCATTTTATGGATAGTTATTTTAAATAATTACCTAATTGTATAGTATACATAGATGATATACTATTATATACAAAAACAAAAGAAGAACATTTAAAGTTATTAGAACAATTTACAGATATATAAGTTTAAGTGAGAAGAAAGCTGAAATTATAAAAAATCAAATAGAATTTTTAGGAATACAAATAGATAAAAGTGGAGTAAAAATGCAACAACATATAGTACAAAAAATAATAAATTCAAAAGAAGAATTAGATACAAAAAAGAAATTACAATCATTTATAGGATTAGTAAACCAAGTAAGAGAATATATACCAAAATTAGCAGAAAATCTAAAGCCCTTACAGAAAAAATTAAAAAAGGATCTAGAATATAATTATAACGAAGAAGATAAAAAATAAGTTCAGAAAATAAAAATACTTTGTAAGGAATTACCAAAATTACAATTTCCAGACGAAAATAGAAAATTTATATATATAGTAGAAGTAGATGCTAGTGAATGCAGTTATGGAGGAGTACTTAAATATAGATATGAAGAAGAAAAATTAGAACACCATTATAGATACTACTCAGGTACGTTTAATGAAACAGAAATGAAATAAAAAATAAATAGAAAAGAATTATTCTCATTATATAAATGTTTATTAGCATTTGAGTATATTGTATATAACAAGTTTATGTACGAACAGATAATACATAGGTATGTTGGTGGCTAACAAAGAAAATACAAAATTCAGTTACAACAAAAGAGATTCGGAGACTAGTATTGAATATATTAAATTTCACATTTATAATTGAAGTAATTAGTACTAACAAAAATGTTATTGCAGATTATATATCAAGACAAAGCTACACAGACTGATATAATAGAATAGGATACTCTAGAAAAGATATTCAACACTCTAACTACGCTTTCAATGAAAGTGGACAGTATGGGTAATGAAATAGAAAAGCTAAAGACTAATGAAGTTAAACTAAAGTCTATAGCTACAAATCAGCTAACTCAGCAGTGTGCAGAGCTATGTCGATCGAAAGATATTAAAATTCCAGAGCTAGAAGGAGACATAACGTTTATCAATCTACTTCTGCAGGTACAATCAAAGGAGTTAGGAAAAACACAAATATGAACCTAAACAGGCTATTTGGTAAACCATTTATTCCAAATACACAAAAAATCCTATGTTCATACCCCTACAAATTACCACATACCGAGATAGTTTAAACCAAGACAAAAAGTAGTTTAAACCAAGACAAAAAGACCTACAACTATACAGCCCGAACATACATATAAAATATTTACAAAATACAAACCTTCTTAAATACCAACCCCAGAGCTATAAACGTCCAAGAACCACATACGAATTATGTAACCCAGAAGCTAACCGGATACAATAAGCTAATTGCTTTACCTAAAACTAAACCAAGTCTAGTTAAAACTTGTTATGAATATGGACTACTTAGTACCATATATATCCAAGACGGAAATGAAATATCCAATATACCAGAAATATATGATTCACTTAACATTTTTAAAAGAACAGCCAAAGGTAACCTATTTTTTATAAAATTTTACACGGCACCAGTAGAGATATTGTATGATGAAGTTAAATCACCTATACAAGTTGTAAAAATAGGAATGACCCGAGATATGATTATACCAAAAGATATTATTCCACAACCAGAAATACCTAGAATTGAGATACCAAATTTTTATGCAAATAAGAGAATTATCGGACTATCCACAATTCTTCAAGAGTTAGCAAACACTTATTGCAACATAAATCCCATATGGAGTTAGTATTCAAGAGGTAATGTAATAGTGAAAGAAACTACGAGAAGCAGATATGGAAGACGTTAGGCAATGGATCTTGACGTTACTCAATTCAGAGAAAAAAACCTATCGCCAGAGCCATTAGAGAAAAATTTATTTCAAAAGAATTATTAACCAGATATTGCAAGTTAATTGGACATAAATATCCAGACCATCAATGTTCAAAATGTAATGGAGAAGATAATATTGTCCCAGAATTTCAACTGGAATAGAAGAAGAAATCAACAGCTGGAAGATGCAAGATATGAAGCAATAATGGAGATACAGAGCAATAAAAAGAAGACAGAGCAATAATAAAAAGAAGACAAGTTAATGCTAGGAAGTGACATAAAGAAGACAAGTTAATGCTAGAAAATTACATATGGAAGATTAGATATCTTTTTAAATTCATTTACGTAAATAATTAGTTACTTTTTGACTTTTTGACAAAATGCCATTACTAAGTTTTGTCCTTTTGTAGAAATAATTTAGGACCTTTGTAAAGTTTTTCTACTTTTATAGATAGGTGTAAAGACTTTTGTAAAGTAGGTAGGTAATAGATTAGGACAGATGTAAAAATGTAAAACGTTTACGGGTTTTCTTAAAAATATAAATAGAAGAGCATTTGCTCAGAGGAAGGCAAGCCTTCATACGATTGAAGCAAAAAACTCTCTCTTGTCTACAATAAATAATTTAATTATTTAAAAAACAAGTATATTTCAATGGAAAAATCTATGGAGGAACAAAACTTAGAATTATCAAAACTACCAGAAAAGGTATATTCATTTACTATTATGAATAGCTAAATTCATAAATTCTTAACAATCATGATATGATAAAATAAGTTCATGTTAGTTGCTTTATAGTAGAATTATTCGAAAAATAGCATGTTAAGAAGTTTATTAGCAAAGTGTAAAAGGAGAAAAATCCCTAAGAACTATGACATCCTAAAGGTGAAACCGGTGAGGCAAGAAAGCCGTGATAGGGGAGTAACCAGAGTAGAGGCTCTGTTTAAGGGAAAAGTATCCAGATTACCATGCTAATAGTGACCGAGGAATATGTTATTTAAGAATAATCTAGTATATAGCAATCTAAAGTGATCATATTTTGTTATGTGCATGATTGAAGGGAATATTTTAAAAATAGCAATTTTATGAAAAATGGATATTTATTTATCTGACGAAATGGTAGATAAATTTAAAATACTCGTTTTATATGTACTTAAGGATATAGAAATAGTAGATATAAGAAAAATCATATTGGAAAAACTATTTGATAAATATTTTATGACTAGAATTAATTATATACCACACCTACTGAACTACTCTTATAAATACTTACATACCAAACCCACACACTAACTATGATAAATTATGTATATTTAGAGTTTGGGAAAATAGATATAAAATATATACAATTTCTTAGTGAAAATATAGAAGAATTAATGAGATTAAAACAAACAACTAAAAAATATTATAATAAAGTATTTAACCAATTTTAAATGATAGATAATCTTAAAATCTTAATCTTATATATACTTAAAGATATAGAAATTATAGATATTAAGAGAATAATATTAGAAAAAGTATTAGACTATGGAATTGAAACTATAAATTGGATAGAACAGTTATACCTGGATAATTATCTAGATGGATATTATTCAGATTAAGAAATGTTAGAATATATTAGAAAAACTAGAGAAAATCAAGATAATCTAAATGAAGAAATTAATTATAGAAACCGAATTAGAAATATAATGAAAAATCTAAAAGAAAAATTAATATGGATAAAAGAAACCCGAGAAAATTTAGGAAAAAGTACATGTGATAGTTTATATAATTTAAAAAACTCGCTACGAGAAGAACAACACAAGATAATAAATAGCATTGAAAATCTAGAATCAGATATACATTACAGTACAATTATGATAAATTATTATACAGAAATTTGTAACTCTGCAATTACTACAGGATAAAGTGATAAACTATGAATATTTAAGATATTGGAGACAAAATATGAAAGAAATAATATTATTAGAAAAACTTATGAAAGATAATCTAATTAGATATTTTGAAACAAAAGATATAGAATATTAATATAGAAGAATTACAAAAACTAAGGAAAAAAATAAAGAATACTATAGTAACACATTTAACCAATTACCATATAATCGCCCCCCAAGATATGAATATCGATAAAACTAACATAAATAAACTCAAAATAAAAATATTTAGAGAAGTTAAGAAATATCCACGCACAAATAAAAATAGATCCATTCTATTTATAATAGATCTATTTTACCACACAAGTTATCCACACCCTCTACAACCCCCTACAATATTACTCCTTAACATGATATTTTACCTATTGTGCATAACTTAATCTTTGCTACTTTTGTTTTAGGTATTTAAACAATTTGTCCATCAGCTTAAACTTTGTTTTCCATCTAGCCATAGTATATTGGTGTATACTACCATCTAGGCTAAATATGTTTTTAGTCACCTTAGTCGTAATCGATTGTTTGATTTTGACCTTATATATACACACTTTTTTACCCTACACTGAGTGGATATTTTGAAATTGAATTATTGTAGAAAAATACTAGAAAATTCTTTGTATGTCCAACACATCGAAACCATACAGTTAGGGGTGTCAAGTGGACCGGGCCGACCCGACCCGGCCTAGTACCTAACCCGGCCCGATAAGCCCTAGGGCTTTAGGGTTTCGGGTCCCGAGCCGGTTATTCAGTTAAAATGGGCCCGATTAACCCGGCCAGGACCAAGCCCGGTCCAGGCCCGCCGGTTAACCGGCCCGGCCCGACCCGAAAAAATTTTTAAAAAAATGATATTTTGGATTTTGGGTCAAACTAGCCGTTGGCCCAACGGCTATATAGCCGTTTTTGGGTCCAAACGGCTAGTTTGGGCCTATTTATTAAAAAAAAAAACTTTAAAAAATATTTTTTAATCCCAAAAAAAAATCTATAAATATCCTACAACTTCAAATCATTTTTCACACAATTTTTCACTCTCTCAAATCTCATTCTCTCTCAAATCTCAATTCTCAATTCTCAAATATTCAATATATTTAATTTCTTAAAGTGTTCACTTTAATTTTTTAATTTTTCGTTTACAAAGTACGAGCAGAAGTTTCTAAAGTCGCAATCTTCGGATACTTCCAAAATTTGGTATTTTCGTTCCATCTCTTATGTTTAATTTTTATTTATTGTATTAATTGTTTAATATTTAATTTTATTATATTTGTGTATTTTGAATATTTTTAGTTTAATTTAATTTATATTATAGATAAATTAAGAAACCTCGCTACTAAAGGTGTTAAATTTTTTTGTCCCGGAAGCGGTAGTGGTAGTAAAAAGCGAATTACTAGCGGTAGAGGTAGTTCAAGTAGTAGATATACCCGTGTTCCTTCGCCTTCGATACCGTTTGGTACACCTTTTGAGGAAGAAATAGGTGTAGGTACTCATGATATGGATTATGTAGAAGCTCAAAAAAATTACGGTATAGAAGAAGAAAATGAAGTAGATGCGGTTAATTTAGAAGAAGATAATGAAAATATTGTTGAGACACCCACAGTAGGAGATGCTAACGTTAGATCTGAATTAGTTAATCTCCCTTCCCGTTCTCCCAGTGCCCCAAAACCTCGTAAAAGAACTAGTATTGCATGGCAAATTTTTGAACGTATATCAGATATTGAGGTGCAATGCAATATTTGTCAACAAATATATAAGCATAGAAGTGGAGGCAAGCAAGGGGGTACGGGTACGTTAATGAGACATATAGCTGAAGATCACAAAAGAGAGTTAAATATTGCAAAAGGTGGTGGGGATGTTGGTGGGTCAACGCAAACTAGAATGGACCCAGCAACCGGTCACGTAGCGAAGAAGTATAATAAATTGAGGGACAGGGAAAAAATAGCTAAAATGGTAGCTGTGGGTTGTTTGCCTTTTAGTTTTCCTTCTTCTGATGCCTTTATTCATTATATACAAGCAATTTATAATCCTATGTTTAATGGTATTCCTAGAACTACTTGTCGGTCTGATATTTTTAGACTCCATTCACAATATTGTTTTTATTTATCAACATTGTTAAAAAATATTCAATGTAGATTGTCCCTAACTTCTGATCTTGATCATGCTGTAAATAAAAATAATTATTTAACTGTTACTTGTCATTGGATGGATAGTAATTTCGTGATGCAAAAATGTATTCTTGCTTTTTTATATGATGAAGATCGTAAACATACTGGACAATTTATTGTTGATTCTATTGTTAAAATTACCGGATATTATGGTATCGAAAATAAAATTTTATGTATTGCTTTTGATAATGCTTCTAACAACAAGACTGCTATAACAAAAATAAAATCTACGCTATCTCCGCCCTTGCCTGAAATTTTTCATATTAAGTGTGCATGTCATATATATAATTTAATTGTAAAAGATAGTCTTGACTTTTTTGAGCTTTATATTGAAAAAATTTGTCTTGTCGTTGATTTTATTCAAGAAAATAATCGTAGATCGAGAATTAGAGAATTTAAAGTTAAATGTCAAGAAAATGGACTTACACCGATTTTGATGCCTAGGGAAATTGATACTAGATGGAATTCTACGTATGAATTTTTAAAAACTTGTTATAAATATAGAATTTCTATTACACTAGCTTTTAACCAACATTGCGGTTCATTTGTTGATTCTGCTGATTGCATGCTACATAATTCTGATTGAGTTGTAATTAATGATCTTGTTAAGTTTTTAGAAAAATTTTATGTAGCTACGGTTGAATTTTTCGGTGCTTATTATCCTACTGTTTGTAATATTTTGGCATATATAGCTGATATTTTTGGTTTGCTCAAAGAATATAAAAATAAAGAAGGTTATAAAGAAGCTGTTGGCGCCATGTTTACGAAATTTAAAAAATATTTTTTTTCGATTCCCCCTATTTACTTGGTTGGTGCTATGCTAAATCCATGCATGAAATATAATCATATGTGTCACTTTAGTACTCTTATTTATACTAACTTAGAAATAAATACTAACCATGATTCTGAACAAGTACAACCTGATTTGTGGACGGCTGCGGCTGATGCAAAGGATTACATAGAAAAATTATATAATCACTATGCTGATTTATTTGATTTAGCAGTACCTACAAATATCACTCCAACTGTCGCGCCTCATCCTTCCGAGGAGCCATCATCTTCTAAAAGGCCGGCACATTGTGGTTTTTATGATTCGTTTTATGATTTAAATTGTTGGAACAGTGTTGATGAGAGAACTTACACATCAACTTATCGGGAAGAGCTGAAATATTATCTTCGGACGGCATCAGAGGATCGCAGACGACGGATCAACACGTTGGATTGGTGGAGGAGTAATGAAACACAATATCCTGTGCTTTCAAGATTAGCTAGAGATATCTTGAATGTTGCAATGGAAACCGTTGCATCAGAGAGTGCCTTTAGTTAGGGACGACAGCAGCTTGGAGACAACCGACACTCATTGGGAAGCAATGCAATGAATGTTCTAGTTTGCCTCAGAGATTGGATTGGAGCGGAAAGAAGAAACCAAGGAATGGAACTGGAGCCGAGCGACAAGCTGAAACTTGAAGAAATTATAACTTCACGGGAGAACTCAGCAGAATCAAGTCCAATGCATGGTTTTGCTCCCGTTGACTTCGACTATCCTATGCAAGTTCCCATTAATATTAACATGAATGAGTTGGAAAAAATGAGGCATAATTTATAGATTTTTCATTCATGTAAATTATAAATTTTGGATCATTTTGCAATCAATGAAATTCCCCAAATTCATTCACTCCTTAGTCCTTGTTTTTTATTTTTTTTTCATTTAACGATTTAAAATTTTAAATTGAATTTTTAGTTTTCTACTTTAAATTAAAAACTTACTTCTCATATATTATTAATTTACTACCAAATATTATTAATTTATTATATTAAGTAGCATATGTTTTGTATATTTGTGCATATATCTTCTATAGAAGTGTATATTTAACGTATACATGTGTATATGTTTTATAAATTAGTATATAAGTATATCTATATATATTGTAATGTATATATAATGTAGTATATTTTATAAGTAGTAGTGTATATACATTGAATGATGCGTATACACGCGTATATATCTTCTATAGAAGTGTATATTTAACGTATACATGTGTATATGTTTAATAAATTAGTATATAAGTATATCTATATATATTGTAATGTATATATAATGTAGTATATTTTGTAAGTAGTAGTATATATACATTGAATGGTGCGTATACATAGAATAGAGTGTATATATGTTTTATAAATTAGTATATAACTATACAAATATATATTGTAATGTATATATATTATAGTATATTTCATTTAAAGTATTACATATACATAGAATAGAGTGTATATATGTGAATAGATCTTCTATAGACGTGTGTATTTAACGTATACATGTGTATATATTTTATAAATTAGTATATAACTATACAAATATATATTGTAATGTATATATATTGTAGTATATCTCATTTAAAGTATTACATATACATAGAATAGAGTGTATATATGTGAATAGATCTTCTATAGACATGTATATTTAACGTATACATGTGTATATGTTTCATAAATTAGTATATAACTATACAAATATATATTGTAATGTATATATATATTATAGTATATTTGATTTAAAGTATTACATATACATAGAATAGAGTGTATATATGTGAATAGATCTTCTATAGACGTGTATATTTTAACGTATACATTACTTTATGTTTTATAAATTAGTATATATATTGTAGTATATACTTTTTTTAAAGTAGTACATATATATTGAATGGTGCGTATATATGTGTATATATCTTCTATAGACGTATATCTTTAAAGTATACAAGTGTATATGTTTTATAAATTAGTATGTAACTATATATATATATATATACATATTGTTGTATATATATATATGTATATTGTAGTATATATTTTATTTAAAGTAGTACATATATATTGAATGGTGCATATATATGTGTATATATCTTCTAAAGTAGTATATATTTAACGTATACATGTGTATATGTTTTATAAATTAGTATATATATATATATATATTGTAGTGTATATATATATATTATACTATTATAGCATATGTTTTATTTAAAGCAGTACGTATAGTCATATATAATTATATATTGAATGGTACGTATATATGGGTAATTGTTTATATATTTTTTTAAAAACATATATTGTATATTGGAGTGTATATAGTGTATATTGGATTATTTATTTATTTTTTAAACGGGTTTGACCGGTTTTTAACCGGGTTTGACCGGGTTTTGGTGGGTTTGACTGGGTTGGGTTAAGTGGGCCGGGTTAGGGTGGGTTTTAATTTTTTTACTGTTTGGCCCGACCCGGTTAACATCAAAACCGGCCCTTAACCAGCCCTCAACCCGGTTAAAATGTAAGGGCCGGTTTCGGGTTGGCCCAGCCCGGCCCGGCCCGTTTGACACCTCTACATAGAGTATGGTATATTGGTATTCTTTGTTTTCAATTGAAGGTCTCACCACTCGATAATGGAGTTCACCCTCATCGGATAAGGTGAAATAATAAAAGTAGATCCATGCTTTGAACTATGACTCTCCTCCTTGGTTTGATTTGAACCTATTTTGTATATGTAAATAAATATTAACACAAGTAGATATATTCAGTATTGTGTTTGTCTTTCGGTGTGTGTTGTGATTACCCTACAAATTCTACAATCATGCTTCTGATGATATTTATATTGATAATTACAAAACAATTAGTCTGTCGGTGTGTTTGTTTTTTATTTTAAGAAATTTTTTTAACAAAACACAACAGATAAAGGAAAATATTGCTTCATAAATTATAGTGTTTAACACTAAATAATGCAATGTTTTAAGCTTAGAATGATTTTTTCCCCTGAAAAGATCTGATGCCTTTTATCAACTTCATCTAGGTTCTATTAGTGTCGAAAGGTGATTGTCGATTCTAAAGATTTATACAACCATATTACTTCTCAAACCAAAGGTGGAAACAAATTTCTGAATAATAAATTTGATATCTATCACCATTTGTTGTCTATTGTGTCGTAGTTACCGTATTATTTCACTATTGTTATTGTGTTTTTTTCTGAGTGCTATGTATTGTTTTTCTTACTAATTAACATGTTGTCTACACCTAAATTGTTGCTTGAACTCTCCAAAAATATTGGTGCACACGTATCGGATCCTTCAAAAATATACTATTTGTGAAGAATCCGACTCACGCCCATAGACATTATTAGGTCTTCAC
The DNA here is from genome assembly GCA_030864225.1 of Capsicum baccatum var. pendulum. Lineage (NCBI taxonomy): Eukaryota > Viridiplantae > Streptophyta > Magnoliopsida > Solanales > Solanaceae > Capsicum > Capsicum baccatum. The sequence goes on from CM061561.1 coordinate 37,813,702, forward strand.
TATCGTACTTTTTTTCATAATATTTTTCTAACCCTATCTCGAATTTGCTCCTTAGAACATCAACACATGCTTCAGCATTCATCCAAAAAGATTTGGTACATGACTACGGCTCCTTTAATCTCAACCCAATATTCTTAGAACTTTTTATTTACTGGTATGTTTGTTTCTAACTATGTATATGTGTTCCGCCGATGTCATGTACTTATCTATATGTCGTTGTGGATGCCGTTGACTTATTAATATGTCGTTCTGGATAATTTTTGTACGTTACAAATCTTTAGCTATATTTTATTTTTTTAGTTTTGCAATTGGAGCTTTCCTCTCTTTTGTGCAATCAAATTTTTGCAAAATTTTATAAAGGTGTTATCATTTAACTTCTCAAATATGTATTAAGTTAAGTGATTTTCAGAGAGGCGAAAGTAAGATAGTTTACATGTGAAAAGAAATGTTTAGATGATCAATATATTTATTTTTATTTTAAATATATTGCTTAATATATTTATATACATATTTTTAAAGTTGTTTGTTATTAATTTTAATATAATGAATTTGTTCTTTTTATGGATTCAACTTTCTTTTCTAACACATGTGCAATATATGTACACTAAATTTATTGTCTTGAATATAAATGAATTTATGTACATATAATTTTCTTCTTTGATATTATACATACGTGCAACAAACATACAATAAATTAGTGTATAATAATAATGACTAAAGGTCTCCTAATACAAATTAACCGTATAAAGAATACATATAAAATATGGCAAAGGTAAAAAAGGATAAATATTTAGAATGATGTACACTCAATATAATATCTTGAATATGAAATATAGTAACGTAGTATGAGTTAGCTATAAGTCTATTAGGGTGTGTTAGCTATAAGCCTATTAGGGTGCGTTTTAGTTGCAAGAAAATCTCTCACAGAAAGAAGTATTTTAAGAAAAAAAGTGTTTGTTATGTAAGCAGAAAATATCATTTCTAAAAGTCATGAATGAAAAAAAGTAACTTAAATTATGATATTTTGAAACTACATAAGCCTATTAGGGTGTGTTTCAGTACGAAGAAAATGTTTCTCACGAAAAGAAATATTTTAGAAAAATAAATGTTAGTTATGTAAATAGGAAATATCATCTCTAAAAGTCATGGATGGAAAAAAAGTACACACAATAATTTTTCTTTTTTATATACATTTATTTTCAATTAATGTTTGATACATGTGCAACACACGTACACTAAGCTAGTAAGTATAAATAGACCAAGGGAGTAATTTTTTTTTTTTTTGGATAACACATTAAATGTTTTATATTATAGTTACTCTAAATAAGAATTTATATTTTATACTAATTAGTATTAAATTATCTCGCCAATTCTAATAACGACTACAAGATTCAGTTATTTCGATTATATTAATCAAGAAGATATTTCAACAACAACAATAACAAATCCAGTGCAATCTCATAAAATGGGGTCTGGGGAGGGTAAGATGTACGCAGGAAGTAGAGAGGTTGTTTCTGAAGAGGATATTTCAAAAAAAAATAAAAATTAGAAGATCACTAACTATTAAAGACTCACTAATATTATTCTAAAATAAAATATTTTATGTAACATACTAACATTAAATGACATTATTATCCATTAAATGTGTAAAATAAAGTAATGTATAATTAGGAAATTTTTTAAAAAGATATTTTTCTCTTAAATATATTAAAGGAGACAATTAATCTTCATGTTAATAATTAAAAAAATATAAAAGGATATCGTCTCTACTTAAAAGTTATACTTAATTACTCAATAATACACAATTTACTAAAGTGTAGTAAATATAGATTCCGAAATTTCCAATTCAATTTTTCTTCAAATATAACTAAGTAAATAATATTACATCTACTTCTGTATAATTAATGAATCATCCATAAAATGTCTCTGTTTTTCATTTTTTTTTTTTAAATAAGAATATGATTTTGAGAATTTGATATTTTAAAAGAGGAAAAAATTGATAATAATACATTTATGACTATACCTTGAATAGGAAATTAATTTTTTTGTATATTATACCTTTTCTAAACAAGAATTAATAGTATACAATGATTTTTAAAATTATTTTGTCAACTCTAGCCACAAATAAAATACTCAGTCATTTCAACAATATTAGTGAAGAGGATGTTTCAAATAAAATTAGAAGATCGCTCAATAGCTAATTATCACTTATAATATTAAAAACAAATGTAATCATTTTCAATATATGTAAAATAAAGTGATATATTATTAGGATATATATCTAAAATATTATTTAAGTAGAATAATTAAAATCAGACTAATAATAATTATAAATGAATACTTTTTCAACTTAAAATTATACTTAATTACTTAGTAATAAAAAGTTATCGAACTGTAGTAAATGTAGACACATAATTTTGTTCCTTCCCGATATCATTTTTACTCAATTAACTTACCATACACTCCGGATCATCCCATAATTTTTTTCCAAAAAAGACAAAATAATCAAATCCATAACCACCATATCCTAACAAATCCTCAACAAATTCACACTCACCCTAACTAATCTTGCCACCTCACACACCCCTTACCCCTACCCCTACCCCTACCCACGTCACGGATTCACACAAGTCTTCTTCAACAAATTACCCACACATAGAATACAAAAAAAGGGCCTCTCCCACACGATACACACACTACCATACGTACGTACATACACACATTGAAAAGATCACACACCAAAATTGGGGGACTCTATTTTTTGTTTCTTCTTCGCAACACACACTGAAAAAGACACCAGGCATAAAAGAAAGAGGAGGAAAACACTCTATTTTGATCTCCCATACTCACAATACACCTTTCACAAGAACATACACAATAAACACAGTAGAACACATACACACAACAACAATGATACACACACTGAAACAGAGAGTGAACTGAACGGAGAGAGGAGAGAGATCGACGATTGAGAGAAACAACAAGGATAGGTTCGTTCCAGCGATCAGATCTCGTCGGAGCTCCGGTAACAATCGAAACTGGCGACCAACACTGCAAAAATGACTAAAACCGAAAACCAAGTCCCAACCGCTGGTGATCTTGTCGGAAACACCCCCAAAATACGTCGACCGAACCCCCTTCCGTATCGGAAAATGCCATGGACTCCACCGGCGGCAGCTCTTTTCTTCGAAACGGCTAAGGAGATTCGTTGCACCATGAAATTAGTGTGGGTTTTTCTCTTGTCATAACATTTTGGGTATGAATTTATGACGAAACCGAAATGGGTCATAACGAGTTGGATTGGGAAGTTCGTGATTGCGGTTCGACGTTGAGATTCCATTCAGGTCGAGGTTTCGTTGCTTCGGAAGTTTCGATCCATCATTAGATGTTCGAAATAAAAACATCAAATCAAGGTGCAATTCTATTTCTTCCTTCTTTTAGTTTGTTGTTTGTCATATTCAATGCATTGAATAGAACACGGTGTGTTGAGTGATTTGTGATGATGTGAATCATTGTATGTTTTGATTCGGTATTTGATTTCCTTGATTATGGATCAATTATGGGTTATGTGATGAAATGATATCTCATTAAGGATTAAAATTGGTTATTTGGGGCGGGAATTGGAAATTGACAAAGGTGAATATTAGTTACTCTGATGTGTTGATGATTGTTTAAATCGGAGTAAGTATTGACGTTTGTTAAATGCAACAATATTATGATGGGTTGAAATTGGTAGGCAAACAGTAGGCCGGATAGGGAAATTTAGGAATTGTGAATTGTTGGATAATTTGAAATGCTTGTGGAATGTTTTGTTGAATCATACTTGAAAAATGTATTCATTTAGCCGGAAAATGCCCCAAGTTCATTTGTATTTATTCACCGGAGAATGCCCCAAAGTATCATGTACGCAAAAGAGGCTCGTGATCAAGGACCGAGGCATCGGGTAAACTATTGGAGCGTAGTTTAGGATTAGTGTAGGTTTACTTTTCAGTACTTTTTCATTTCAGGTTGTAATAATTGGACTGGACACTATATTTTTGGACTTGTTTTGTTTTATTTATTTGATATATTGTTTTGTGTATTTTTGTGTGGTTTATACATTCATAGTGTCAAATTAGCCGATATGCTCCATCTAGCGATCGTGGTCGAACCACGGGATCGAGGGGTGCCTAACACCTTTTCCTCGGTCAACAGAGTTCGCTAACTGGAATCTCTATTCGCGGATCAGTTTAAAAGAGTCAAAATCATTTTTGAAAAAAGATTTTCAAAGGTGAATTGGCACACCCGATTTATGCTAAGTGGCGACCTTGAGTTTTGAATATAAAGAATCCTTTTCGAAATAAATTTTCATCTTTTTGTCACTTAATAATAAAATCCTTTCAAACCTTAAAATTGATGTTCTTTTTGGTAAAAAAAAATGAGTGTGACAGTTCTAGCGATTGTGCTGGGAAATTTTTCAAGAATTCAAGCTTATTTTGGAGTTATATCGGCTTAGTTTGATATCATGGGTGTATAGACGTTGTTTGAGTTATTGTTTGTATTTATTTTATCATTGTTGAGTGTCTACGTGCTACGTGTTTACATTTTTTCCTCTTATGTGTTACCGCTTTATATCTGGCATCATTCGCATAACCTGAGTCAATTCTTTCTGCAACAAGTTCTGTAGTACGTGATGAGTACACGACCTCTAGTTGAGTCACCCTTATTTTAGGAGGGGGAGCCATCAGCTGGTTTGGAGTTGATGGAAAGCTATCGCAGCTACTATCGACTATACGCTTTCTTGAACAGCCTTGTTAGTGAATCCCAGCGTAGGTCAGCCTTTAGGTCATGCTTATCTGCATCATATTGAAACCTAGCGGGACCCACGTGACCCTTTGTAGGAGACTCATTCCTAAAACATTCCTATGTGCTAAATGTTGCATCTTTGAGGGTAACAGGGCCATTTGACGGACTAATTTAAGAAAACATGTGCTAAAATTAAAGAAAAGTGTGTAGGCAAGAAAAATTAAAAAGAAAAAAGAAAAACAAAAATCAAAAAAAAAAAAGAGAGAATTTCTTAGTTTCTTTTTTGTTCTTTATGACTTTTGTTTTTCACAATTTAAAAATTCAAAAAGATTTTCTTACCTTTTGCACTCATTTACTCAATAAACAAAACATCAAAAAGATTTTTCCTTTGTCTCCTTTAGCATGCATTCATAATTCAAAATTTTCGAAAAGATTTTTTCCAATTAGAGCTTTTTATAAAAGGAAAATTTGAAAAAAAAAAGATGATAGTGGTTGTGTATATTTTAAAAACACCAAAAAGTTTTTTCCTTTCGTAGTTGTTGGGTCACTTTTATGTGAAGTATCAAATTAAAAAGGCCAAACCCATCGCCAACCCCCTGAACTTGGCACGATCTTTCACTTAGGAACCTCAAGTGGACGATGTTCATTTTTGGCACCTCAACCAGTTATTAACTGTGTCATTTTGACACTTTTTTTTTACAATCAGCTGATTTTATAAAGTGTGTGTAATATACACATTTGCTGATATGGCATACCACCAATTAAAAAATGACATGTGGCATTCTTGTTAAAATAATAATTTTAAATAAATTATAATTTAAAAAATTAATTTTTAAATAATTAACTTTAATTTTAAATAAAAATTAATAAATAAATAACTCCCCCCCCAACCATCATCTTCTCCAAGTACCCCCACCCCCACCACCACAAGATTGCTGCCACCTCACCACCACCCTAAGGTTGCTGCAGCAACCCCCTTCCCCACAAACTAATGTTGCAGCAACACAACCCCCTACCCCCCTCCTCGATCATCTTCTTCAATTTTTTTCTCTAAAAATGTCCTTAAAATTTCTTCAATAACAATAATGGTCATAAGTAATTGTGATTGCAATAGCAAAATTTCATTGCTTTTCTCTTTTGCTTTGTTCAAAATACAATAATGCAATAATTCATCACTGTAACAACCAACATACCTATAAATTAGGGTCTGTGATTGAAATTTTCTGCAATAATAAATCATCATGGAGGCGTCGATGAATAATTTTCAACAAAAATAATTTTCAATGAATTCGCCATTGATGACCAACACTAATTGTCAATGAATTCGCCATTGATGGCCCAAAGAATAATTTTCAAGATTATTTTTGAGTCTATAATTTTTTTTTTATGCTGAAAAGATGATTTTTTTAATCAAAAAATTAAGAAATAATAGTGTTGGGAGAGAGGGACTACAACTATTGAGAGATTTGAAGAACTTATTTGAGTTTAAGGTTGATGCAAAGGTAAAAAAGTGGTGATAAAGTATGGAAAATAGTTGGAGTAATTGAGAAGAAGAAGAAGAGGAAAAAAATTAAAAATCGTCTAAATTTCATCATTTACGCGCCTATAGAGAGTGTAATGCACTTTCTTTGTCATGTCAGCGAAAACTGTCAAAATGACACACTTATAGCAACTTGAGGTGCCAAAAATGAACATTGTTCACTTGAGGTGTCTAAGTGAAAGATCGTGCCAAGTTTAGGAGGCCACGGATGAGTTTGGCCAATTAAAAAACCTAAAAAAGATTTTATTGATATTTTTTCTCGTCTGTTTGTGATCATGTCTCTCAAGTCAGGGTTCAGTAAATATTTAATTTTTAATTTTCCAATCTGTATGAACTACGCACACCTGATTCTTTTCTCTCAGGAGTGAGATACGTAGGCAACCCTTCTAGGGTTCGGTGATCTTATTCAAAGATCCAAAAAGATTTTCCTCACTCTTTACTTAGAGTAGGTGCCATATACATCTTTAAAAGAAAACTACAAAAATGATTTTCCTTTAATAGGTTTAAGTTTCATTTTTGTATGAAATTCAAAATCTAAAATCCAAAAAGATTTTCATTGGTTATCATAGGTTTCATTTTGTATAGGATTTTAAAGCTGAAAAATTCAAAAAGATTTTTGTCAGTTCTTTTGACAATTTCTTATTTTCTTTTTAAAATTTCAAGAAAAATAAAAAGAAAGAGAGTTTGATTGACCATGTTGTGCCAAAATTCACGAACTAAGCACACCTGATTCTCCTCTCTCGAGGGTAAGATACGTAGGCATCTTTCTCGGATTCGGTGATCTTTTAAAAAAGAAAAGAATGTGAAATCAGAAGAGATTTTGAAAAAGATGTTGAACTCTAACACATTTATTATCTCTTATTCAGTTAGTTTAAGGTGGTTGGTTTATGGCGTTTTGGCTGGTCCTCCATATTACACCAAGTCGAAGAGAAAGTTATAGCCAACAAGAATACCTAGGTTGTTTGTCACTAATGAGATAGAGAGTTCGGGGAATGAGAATTTAAGAGCTAATGAAGAGATTGGGCTAATAGGTTGCCACCTCCTTCATTTCCCACTGATAATCTGAAATATCTTTCTAGTTTACCTCCCATGTCAGATGCACAATTTCCCATTTTTGTTGATACGCCACAACATGCATCAGGGAATACTTCGGGGCAACACTATTCAAACACTTTCAATATTCATTCCCTCACCCCTCAACACAAAACTACCACATGCTCGAATATACCTATTGTTTATGCTTTTGCGGATCCACCCCAACCTGAAGCTCCTGCTTTTAATATCAATCCAACGGTTATGATTCCTCACTCTATAAGCGACCCTGTATTGAATATTTTTAGTGATCAACATTGTTCTCCTGAGCCCACATTTAAATCGACTGGTGCATATGGCTACACTCACCCGCCTGAATTTTCTCTTAATGCTGAAAAACCTGTTATGAAAGAAGAACAAGAGGAAATGACCATAAAATTAAGAAGTTTGGAACTCTCTATGAAGAATTTTCAAGGACTCAGGGTTTACAAAAGTGTCTCGTATAAAGATTTGTGCATGTGTTCCAGGTGTTAATCTCCCGCTTAGTTTTAAAATGCCAAAGTTTGAGAAATATAACGGACATGGGACCCAGTGGCACATTTGAGGCATTATTATAACCAACTAAGGGGTCATGGAGGGAAGGAAGAATTACTAATGGCTTACTTCAGTGAGAGTCTTTCAAGTCTAGCTTCAGAATGATTTATTAATCAAGACATCGACAAGTGGAATAGTTAAGATGACCTAGCTAATGAGTTCGTGCAACAATTCCAATACAATGTGCAGTTGATCCCTGATGAGAAATCCCTAACTAATATAAAAAAGAAGAGTACTGAAAGTTTTAGGGAGTATGCGATTAGATGGCATGAATAAGCTGCTAGGGTGAAACTGCCAATGAAAGAAAGTAAGATAATGAAGGTGTTTATTCAAGCACAGGATGAAGCATATTATAAATACTTATTACTTGCATTAGGTAAGCCATTTATTGAGGTCCTTAAACTGGGGTAGAAGATAGAAGATAAAATTAGGACTGGATGTATTGTGAGTTTTGCAACATTAAAAGTGACTACTCAAGCAATTCAAAAGGGTTCAGGAAGTGTTGGGGGAAGAAGAATGAGGAATATGCATCTGCTATTATAGTTGGATAGCATACATGGTCAAGAAGACCACATCGTCATTTCTCTCAGGCTCAAGCCCAAGTTCATGCCCCCGCTTCACATAATCACTCTCAAAATCCATTATACTCTATTCCCCCATCTCCATATCTAGTATATAATGCACAACCACATGTTCAACCCTTATCTTACCGACAATGGCACACACCAACTCCTTAGGGTCATCCTCTAACTCCACAAACATACCAAAGCCCTTCTAGGCCTTATTTTTGATCCAAGCCAAACAATGAAATGAGGCAAAAGTCGAGAGATAACTTCATATCGATTGGAGAGTCGTATGCCAATTTATTTTAGATATTGGTATAGGAAGGCATGATCACTCCTCTCCTTAGGCACACTTTTAATCCGCATTCAAGAAATTTTGATCCTAATTACGACGTGTGTGTCATTCTTATGCTCAGGGTCATAGTATTAAAAATTGTTGAGATTTGAAAAGAGAAATTGAAAAGATGATTCAATATAGATCAATTATGGTGCAAAACATTGACAGTAAGGAAAGCTCTAGTCATGCTTATACGTAAACCAGTGATTTAGATGTCAAGCTCAACAATTTGGAAGTTACTTCTCTCCCTACTAGGATGGTTGTTTGGTAGTTTGTTTTGTTTTCTTTTCTGTTATCCGAATTATTTCAGAATTGTAGTCCGGAATCTATCTTGTTTTGTCCCTTTGTTGTTTATATGCAAACCCTCTTATCTTTTATTTTACCTAAATGCATCATCTATTTTCCCTTTATGTTTTAAATATGTGTTGTTTGTTTATTTTCTTTACATAATACATTTTATATTGGTTCTAGTGATATGACATGCTGATAGAATTTTCAGCTGGATCTTAAAATCTAGTTTAAGGACTTTGATCTAGAGGGCTAAAGTTAAAAAAGAGCATCTGAGGAAATAGGTAGAATGTTGAGACATTTGGTGACCAAGTTGAAATCTTTTTTGAAAATTAAGACAATTATTTTGAGAATCACAAGAATAACTTGGTCATCAATTGAAAGACATGTCTTAATTAGGTCAAACAGTGGATATGTGATCCTATACCAAGAGGAAAAGAAAGAAAATCAGCTCCACGAAAGCATGGGTCATTCGATGTGAGGGATGTACAACAAAGGTGGAGTTGTATGTTCGATAAGTGTAGAAGAAGAAGTGGCACATATGCTCAATTGAAGTTAGTGTTGTTAAAGTGTCACAAATGATCTTCATCTTTTACTTCATATTGCATGATGTGTACTAGCATTGTTAGGGATTGATATGATGAAGGCATTTCATTCTGCTATCCAAACATTGTGTCATACTTTGTTTACCCCATTTGAGAGTTAGTTCTATTTTCTTTCATACTCCTATTTTAGAATCAAGATAGAGTTAGGAAAGTTCAAAAGAAAAGTGTCGAGCAAAAGAATAGAGTCAGAAAAGAGAAAAAGAAGAAGAAGAAAAGAAGTGTGCCAAAAATAAAGGAAAAAGAAGAGTGTCAACAAAAACAGAGTCAGAAAAAATCCCAAAGAGACAAGAGTCGATAACATAAAAAAAATAAAAAAAATCAGAATCAAGCAAAAGAACGAGTTATCGGAACTACGCGTGATCTGATTCTCCTCTCTCGGGGGTGAGATACGTAGGCTGCCCCACTTTGGGCTCGGTCCAACCAAACAAATAATTTAGAATTCTCTAGTCAAAAGAAACTAGGGAATGAGTTAATTTTTATTGTTTGAGTTGATTTCAGAAGTTGTAAGTTCCACCCCACTTCAAGTGTCGTTTGGGACTCATGCCATCCTTTCTTTCTAACCCTATCCAAAAGCCAAGTTACATTCAAAGAAATACCTTTAGATTAATCTTTGAGAATGTTAAGTCTAAGCATGCAATGGATATGATGACGCATTTTGGGTACTACTTATTTTCCTCGGCATAAAGAATCAGCAAAGAAATAAAAAATGAGAAAGTTTTATTGGTGAAAACCCTCACGGGCATCGAAAGGCGATGGTAAGTTAAATGAAATATAAAAATGAGAGAGTCTTATTGGTGAACACCATCATGGGAACCATAAGACAATAGTAAGCTGAGAGAAAATAAAATAAGAGAGTCTCATTGGTGAACACCCTCACAGACACCATAGGAAAATGGTGAGCTATGAGAAAGAAAATGACAGAGACTTGTTGACAAAATCCCTTCAAGGTGCCACTAGCCTAATAAATTCTCCGAATGCAATTGGCCCAAGGAAGTAACTTAGTTTTAGGTCCATTAACTCATGAACAATTGGTAGAAAGTTTGGATGGAACGATCAAACAACTTAATCCAAAATGCATGGCATAATCATTAAAGTTAACTGTTATTTTTAGATAAACTTTTTGTTTCTTTGTTTCAAATGGGGACACTCATTATCTTTTCCTTCTTCTCTTTATTTTATTTTATTTTCTTGAGTTAGTTATTCAAATAAAAATCATTATTATTTTTTTCATGTCTTTGAGTCAAGTCATGTCATGTCAAAACAAGTGAGAAAAGATTTCAAAACTGGCTACCAGCTTCTTCAATTGTACAAAGCAAGAAAAAAGGCCAACACATTAAAGAGACATAATTGTGAGTCGAAATAAGGCATGCAGAAAGTTTTATCAACAGGTAAGTCTGGGAACTCAAGGAAATACCAAGGTTCAAAAGGTTTATCTGAGAAATATGAAAAAGTAGAGATACTGTATTTGTTTCAGAGTCACTCTTAATAACCTGAGTTTGGTTCAATGATGCAATAAGTCAATGATATATGCTAATGGTTGAAAGCAAGGTTAAATGTGACGAGGGCAAGAGTGTTTTCCACGAAAGCCAAAGCCACAAACTAGCCACTATGTTTAAACTCACAAGTTTTCTTCAATGAAACAGGAAATATGTTACCTTTAGATCAAGGACTTCAAAGTATAAAGGGTTGCAATGCCTCACTTTTACAAATACATGAAGCAATGTTGCTGCACAGGTTTGATAATCAAATCATGATAAAATTCATTATCCTATATCCCTCGGAGACACACTTTGTTATCCAGGTATTTTAGTTTTCAATTGCTAGGTGATACACATCTTAAATTGAACCTTCAATCCTATAAGGTGTACCTTTCGGTCGAGTCATTCCCCTTGGCTCCTAGAAGACGTATCTTCCAATCGATTCTTTCTCTTTGACCCCTAGAAGATGTACCTTTCGGCCGAGTCATTCCATTTAACTCCTAGAAGACGTAACTTTTGATTGATTTATTCCCCGTGAACCCTAGAAGATATACCTTCCGGTTGATCCGTCCCCCTTGACTCCTAGAAGACGTACCTTTTGGTCGATTCGTTCCCCTTGATTCCTAGAAGAAGTACCTTCCGGTTGATTCATTCTCCTTGATTCCTAGAAGATGTACTTCCTGGTTGAGTCATTCCCCTTGATTGCTAAAAGTTGTACTTCCTGGTAGAGTCAGTCCCCTTGATTCCTAGAAGATGTACTTCCTGGTCGAGTCATCCCCCTTGATTCCTAGAAGATGTACTTCCTGGTCGAGTCATCCCCCTTGATTCCTAAAAGATGTACTTCCTGGTCGAGTCATTCCCCTTGATTCCTAGAAGATGTACTTTCTAGTCGAGTCAGTCCCCTCGATTCCTAGAAGATGTATTTCCTGGTCGAGTCATTCCCCTTGATTTCTAGAAGATGTACTTCCTGGTCAAGTCATTCCCCTTGATTCCTAGAAGATGTACTTCCTGGTCAAGTCACTTCCCTCGATTCTTAGAAGATGTACTTCCTGGTCGATTCAGTCCCCTTGATTCCAAAAAGATGTAATTCCTGGTCGAGTCATTCCCCTGGATTCCTAGAAGATGTACTTCCTGGTCGAGTTAGTCCCCTTGATTCCTAGAAAATTGTACTTTCTAGTCAAGTCATTCCCTTTGACTCTTAGAAAATGCACTTTCTAGTCGAATTATTCTAATTAACCTATAAAAGATGCATTTCCTTATTTGGGGTTTTCAAGTATGTTATGACGTGAGTGTCACAAAAGTCCTCTGATGTTAAAATGGGACAATAATATAATTCTTATTTTTGGAACTTTACCTTTTTGGGAAATGGAATCTCTCTTTATAATAACATTTGTTTGGGATAATTTTCTTTCTAGTTTTGATGTGATTTCAGGAGACAGGGCGAATAAATGGAAAGTGAAGCAACAAGGTGAAGAAGTTGAAAGTCAAGCAACAAGGTGAAGAAGTTGAAAGTCAAGAAACAAGGTGAAAAGGTTGAAAGTCAAGCAACAAGGTGAAGAAGTTGAAAGTCAAGAAACAAGGTGAAAAGGTTGAAAGTCAAGCAACAAGGTGAAGAAATTGAAAGTAAACAGATTGAAAAATAGCAATTCAGGAGCCCGCCTGAAGAACAGGGTGAAGAAATTGAAAATTCAAGCAACAAGTTGAAGAAATTGTAAGTCAGGAGCCTACCTGGAGAACAGGGTGAAGAAATTGCAAGTCAGATAGGGTGATGAAATAGCAAGTCAAGAGTCAAGGAAAGCTGCATAGATAGGACATTTGTAATTTTATTTATGATTTTATCTTATAATTTTCATTTTGATGTAATGACAAAGATACGGACCAGAACCTCGAGGGGACCTTACTCAACTCTCCAACTCGGTTGTCCTTCTTCCTTCTGTTTCCTCCTTTAAATAATGGTCAGGTAAATATTCTATCTTCGTTGTCTACTTCTTTGTTTGAAAATACTTTGTATTTACATCCAAAGGTGACATATGTAGACACGTAATTTTGTCCCTCCCCAATATCATTTTTACTAATTTACCTTACCATACACTCCATACCATTTTATAATTTTTCTCCAAAAAATAAAATAATCAAATCCATAACCACCATATCCTAACAAATCCTTAACAAATGCACACTCACCCTAACTAATCTTGCCACCTCACACACCCCTTACCCCTACCCCTACCCACGTCACCTTAACCCCACTAACACGTGTTTGTCGTTTTTCTTTTTCTTAACAGAATAACACATCATAGAGGGGGACCCACAAAGAATTCCATTCACGGATTCACACAAGTCTTCTTCAACAAATTACCTACACAGAGAATACAAAAAAAGGGGCCTCTCCAACATGATATACGCACACACTACCATACGTACATACTTACACACAGTGAAAAGATCACACACCAAAATTGGGGGACTCTATTTATTGTTTCTTCTTCGTAACACACATTGAAAAAAGACACCAGGCATAAAAGAAAGAGGAGGAAAACACTCTATTCTGATCTTCCATACTCACAATACACCCTTCATAAGAACACAAACAATAGACACGGTAGAACACATACACACAGAGCAACAACGATACCAACACTAAAATAGAGAGTGAATTAAACGGAGAGAGGAGAGAGATCAGCGATTGAGAAAAATAATGAGAAGGTTCATTCTGGCGACCAGATCTCACCGGAGCTCCGGTATTAACCAAAACCGGTGACTAACACTGCAAAAACAACTAAAACCGGCGACCAAGTCCCAACCGCCGGTGATTCTGTCAGAAAAACCCCCAAAACCTGTTGACCAAACCCCTTCTCGCATTGAAAAATGCCATGGACTCCTCTGGCAGAAGCACTTTTCTTTGAAATGGCTAAACAAATCTGTTGCACATGAAATTAGAGCGGTTTTTCTCTTTTCGTAACATTTTAGCTATGGATTTATGACGAAACCGAAACGGGTCATACCTAGTTGGATTGGCAAGTTTGTGATTGAGGTTTGACATTCAGATTCCATTCGGGTCGAGGTTCCATTGCTTTGCTTTGGGAGTTTCAATCGATCATTGGTTTTTCGAAATAAAAGCTTCAAATTGAGGTCCAATTCTGTTCCTTCTCTCTTTTATTTCGTTGTTTGTATCTTCGATGCATTTAATAGTTTATGGTGTGTTGATTGATATGTGATGATGTGAATCGTTATTTTTTTTGATTCGGTGTTTGATTTTCTTGATTATGGATTAATTATGGGTTATGTGATGAAATGATATCTCATTTAGGATTAAAATTGGTTATTTGGGGTGGGAATTGAAAATTGACAAAGGTGAATATTGCTTATTCTGATGCGTTGATGATTGTTTAAGTCGGAGTAAGTATTGACGTTTGTTAAACGCAACAATATCATGATGGGTTGAAATTGGTAGACAAACAATAGGCCGGGTAGACAAATTTAGGAATTGTGAATTGTTGAATAATTTGAAATGCTTGTGGAATGTTTTGTTGAATGGTTCTGTTTTTTTTTTTTTTTTTTGCACTTAGAAAATGTATTCATTTAGTCGGGGAATGTCCTGAGTTCATTTGTATTTATTTACCGGGGAATGCCCCGAAGTATCATGCATGCAAAAGAGGCTTGTGATCAAGACTCGAGGCATCGGGTAAAATATTGAAGCGTAGTTTAGGATTAGTGTAGGTTTACTTTTCTGTACCTTTTTATTTTAAGCTGTAATAATTGGACTGGACACTATATTTATGGATTTGTTCTGTTTTATTTGTTTGATTGATTGTTTTTTGTGTTTTGTGTGGTCTATATTTTCATAGTGTCAAATTAGCTAATATGCTCCACCAAGCGACCGTGGACGAACCACTGGATCGAGGGGTGCCTAACATCTTCCCTCGGTTAATAGAATTCCTTAATCGGAATCTCTGTTCGTGTATCAGTTTAAAAAAGTCAAAAAAAATTTTGAAAAAGGATTTTCAAAGGTGACTTGACATACCCGATTTATGCCAAGTGGCGACTCTGAGTTTTGAATATAAAGAATCTTTTTCGAAATAAATTTTCATCTTTTTGTCACTTAATAATAAAATCCTTTCAAACTTTAAAAATGATAATCTTTTTGGTAAAAAAAAAAAGGGGGTGTGACAGTAAGTACGGATTCCAAAATTTAAAATATATTTTCTTCAAATTTGACCAAGTGAGTAAATTGCTTTTAGTTCTTCAATATTTAATAAATTGTTAACATGATTTTTGGGAAATTAAAGTTTAGAAAAGAAAATAAATTGATAATAAGACATTTATAACAATGAATAAACACAACAAACTTTTAATATTATAATTGCTCAAAATAAGAATCTATATTATAAGTTATTTGTAAATTTATTCCTCTAACACAACAAAGTTTAATGCTTAACTTCGTTTTTATTTTATATTTGCTGTTCTTCGAGTCTATCATTTTTCTATTCAAATTACTTTTGCTTATGTTGTTAGTATTATTTTGTGTAATTTATTATTTTTTGAATCTGCAATAGTTAATTATCTCATTAATATTTTTAATTGACTAAGAGAATTAAAAATAAGTTTGAAAGGAAAATAAATTCTATTTAGAACATCTCCTCCAAATGCACAACTATCAAATCTCTAGAAAAATTTTCAAGTAATAAAATTTCAACATAAATCTCCAAGAAATAATTTTAGACAAATTTGTAGTAAAAACTCTCCCAATATTTCCTCAAATAATTACATTCATAGGTAAATCCCCAAAGAAAAATCCCCAGGTAAATTTGCACCAACTAAGTTCCTAAATAATTTTCCAGGTAATAAAATCTCCAGATAAATTTTCATCAAAATATCTCTAGGTAAATCTGTATGATAAATTATCTGGAGAGTTTTCTATGAAATAAAAAAGGATTAAATTTTTTTTTTCGGTTTATATACCTGTGGATTTATCTAGAGATAATTTACTTGTCGATATGTTTCCCCAAGTAATGTTGCAGATATAAATTTTGCACAAAATAACGCCAACTTTACCTGTGAAATTTATTGAAAATATGCATTCCACGGATAATATAGTCTAATATTGAGGAATTTAAAAAATTCATAAGAAAATCCCCATGAATTACCCGCGATAATTTTTCCTAGGTAAAATTTTCATGTATTTACAGTTTTCTTGTAGTGACTTGAGCCGAAAGTCTTTCAAAAACAACCTCTCTACCTTCCCTCTACGTACACTTTATCATCTGCAACCTCACTTGTGGGATTCAACTGGGTATGCTATTGTTATTGTTGAAGAAGGATCTGCATATGTTGTTCATTGACCTTGAAAAGGTGTACGACGAAATTCCGAGGGAAGTTCTCTGGAGATGACTTAAGGAAAGAGGTGTACCGGTGGCTTATTTAGAGCGATTAAGGACATGTGTGATGAAGCTAAAATACCAGTTCAAATGACAGAAGGAGACTCAAACCACTTTTCAGTAAAAATGGGGTTGCACCAAGGATTAACTTTAAGTTCGTTCCCCTTTGCGTTGGTAATGGATAAATTAACATCATACATTCAAGATAAGTGCCCTTTTTGTATGGTATCGCATATGACATATATAGTACTGATTGATGAGACACATTAGAGTTAATGTTATGTTAGAGGTCTATTTTGGAGGTTAAAGGGTTCAGGTTAAGCAGGACCAAAACAGAGTATTTGGGGTGTAAATTCAGTGAGGTATTGCATAAGGCAAGCACATAAGTGAGACTTGACACTCATGTTATTCCCAAGAGAGACAGTTTCAGATATCTTGAATTTATAATTCAGAAAAGTGGGGATCAGATATGAATGACAATACCAAACATCCTATTGGTTCGACATAGAAGAAGTAGAGGCTTATCTTCGGAGTCCAATATGATAAAAATGTATCATCCAAAACTTAAAAGGTAGCTTCATTGAATGATGCTTAGATCGATGTTGTTGTATAGGGCGACGTGCTAGCCAGTCAAAATTCACATGTTCCAAAAATGCATGTTGGGAGATGAGGATATTGAGGTGGATGTATTAGCATACTAGGTGCGATAAAATTAGAAACGAGGATATTTGAGATAAGGTGGTGTCCATGGTAGAGAAGATGAGGCAAACAAGATTAAGATAGTTTGGACATGTGAAGAGGCAAGGTACATATGCCCTTGTGAGGATGTACGAAAAGTTGGATATAGTAGGTATAAAGAGAGGTAGATAGGTAAGCCAAAGTAGTATCAAGGAGATGTTTAGACAGGACATAACACAACTTCAGGTTGCCAAAGACATGAAATTAGATAGGTGAGTGTGGAGGACGCATATCAGGATAGAATGTTTGTATGGTAGGAGTTTTTTCGTGCTTTTCAAGGGGTTAGGCTGCTATGTGTTTGTCATTATACTATTCATAGTATTGAAGTCCTTACTCGTGATATCTATTATAGTTTGTTGTCTATTGTATTTCAGTTAATGCATTATTTTGTTATTGTTATTGTTTCTTCTTGTAGACTTTGCCCTTGTTAATTGCTATGCATTTTTCACCATTTTATTCTCCTTTGTACGCAAAACTGCTAAACTTGAGCTGAGAATCTTTTGAAGACAATCTCTCTACCTCCACAAAGTAGAGGTAAAGTGTGCCTATATTACACCCCAAGATATCACTTGTGGAATTTAACTGTTATATCGTTGTTGTAGTATATGTAAGCTTTGTGCTACTAAAAATTTCATAGGTTGACGGCTACAATAATAAGAGGCAGCTGCAATGTTGTGGCACCCGATTCATTTAAGTTTTTTTTTTTGAAAAAGAGTTAAATATCATCAACATGGAGCAAAAGTTTATTTAAGATCCATTATATTAAAATTGCAACAAATAATAGCTATACGGCTATAATTTTAAAAACATTTATGGGGATATTCAAATTCCTATAACTCCATATGTACTACGAGAAAAAAAATGTAAAGAATGGTGTTTCAGAAACTTCATACTCCGGTTAAATAAAAAGGAAGCCCGGTACATTAAAGCTACCGCTATACACGGTGTCCGGGGAAGGGCCCTACTACAAGGGTGTACCGTACGCAACCTTACTGTTGGTTGCTCTCCTTTTGTCAACAACTGCTGCTCATTTATTTACAATAGTTTGGAGGCAACTTTCGGTGGATATATTTCAACAATTGTGGATGATGAAAACATTTTGTGACTTTGTGTTTTCAACATCAGTGGCTGCATTCATATATGAAGGCAAGACTTTTGAGGTCCAGATTTGGCTATAAAAGCCAACGTTACTTCATTTGCAAAGATACCTCCACAGCTTTTCAATAGCCAATCTCTCCTTTATATTTTCTTCTTTCTCTACTTCTTGGTTGAGTATTTCTATACTCGTAGAGAATTTGTAAGGGGCTATTTTATCTTGTTAGTCCCGAGAAAATATTTTGTACTCTCGTCAATATTAGTGGAATTTTTGGCTCTCTCGCCGGTGGTTTTTTACCTCTATTTAAAGAGGGTTTTTCCACCTAAAACCTTGGTGTCAATTTTACTGTTTTTATTAATTTCTCGTAATCTTTGGTTGAATTTATCATGCTTCCACACTCTGTAGCCCTACAAATTGGTATCAGAGCCACGATAATTCAACCGAAATTTTTTTTATTAAAAATGTCGACGAAGTTCGATATTGAGAAATTTGATGGTAAAATTAGTTTTGCTATCTGGCGAGTCCAGGTGCTGGCTGTTCTTACCCAGAATGGCCTAAAGAAGGTTCTGTCCGGCAAATCGGCGAAGCCAGCCACTACAACGGAGGAGCAGTGGGAAGAGATGGATGAAAAGGCGTTATCCACAATCCAATTATGCTTGTCCCGTGAGGTGCTACGCGAAGTCATCAATGAGAAAACTGCAGCCAGCATATGGAGTAAATTGGAGTCTCTGTACATGACCAAAAGTCTTGTAAATAAACTCCGGTTAAAGGAGCGACTTTTCACACTCCGTATGTCTGAAGGTACTCCCATCCAATCTCATCTTGGTGAATTTAATTCCATCATAATTGATTTGGAAAATTTGGATGTCAAAGTTGATGATGAGGATAAAGCCGTACTACTTATTGTTTCTTTGCCATCCTCATATAGACATTTCAAAGAAATTATTCTATATGGTAATAATATTACCTTGAGCTTTGATGATGTCAAGTCTAACCTACTGTCCAAAGAAAAATTTGATACCCAAATTCATTCTGAAAGTTCGGGTGAGGGACTAGTAGTTAGAGGGAGAAACCACGAAGTAGGTGCTAGCGGTAAAAACCGATCCAGATCCAGAGGTAAAAACTCTAAGTATTGTCGTTATTGCAAGAAAAAAAAATCATGAAATATCTGAGTGCTACAAATTGAAAAATAAGCAAAACAGAGAAGATAAGGGTAAGCAACCCGAAAAATCTGCCGAAGCTAGTTTTGTAGAAACCGAATCTGATGGAGAGTGTTTTATTGCTTCTGGTACTGAACAAAGGTCAAAAAATGAGTGGATTCTTGATTCTGGTTGTACATTTCATATGTCTCCTAATAGAGACTGGTTTACCACCTATGAATCTTTTAATGGTGGTCTTGTCTTAATGGGCAACGATGCTCAATGCAAAGTTGTCGGCAAAGGCACAATCAAAATCAAGACACATGATGGAGTCGTTAGAACTTTGACCGGTGTCAGACATGTCCCTAATTTGAAACGGAATCTCATTTCCCTAGGCACTCTTGAATCTCAAGGGTGTAGATACTCAGCTGAAGGTGGAGTTTTAAAAGTGTCCAAAGGAGCTCTTGTGTTACTAAAGGCAATTCGATCTGGTCGTTTGTATTTGCTTCAGGGTTCAACTGTTATAGGTTCTGCAGCCGACGCCTCATCCAACAAAGACAACACGAAGTTGTGGCATTTGAGGTTGGGCCACATGAGTGAGAAGGGAATCCAAATTCTCAAAAAGAAAGGCTATCTTGGCAACCATTGTACCGGTAAGGTCGATTTCTGTGAGCATTGCATTTTTGGTAAGCAGAGAAAGGTTAGCTTTTCAAAAGCCATTCACAGGACCAAAGGTACTTTGGACTACATCCATTCAGATCTTTGGGGTCCATCTAGAGTTCCCTCCAGAGGTAAATGTCATTATATGCTGACATTTATTGATGATTTTTCACGTAAACTATGGGTATATTTTCTCAAGCAAAAGAATGAAGCTTTTTCCACCTTTAAAGAGTGGAAATTATTAATTGAGAATCAGACTGGCAAGAAGATCAAGAGGCTAAGGACAGACAATGGCCTCGAATTTTGTTCTAATGAGTTTAATGATTTCTGCAAGAAAGAAGGTATTGCCAGACATTTCACCGTTCCAAGAACTCCACAACAAAACGGAGTTGCTGAAAGGATGAACAAAACTATCTTGGAGAAAGTTCGTTGTATGCTCTCCCATTCTACTCTGGGGAAAGAATTTTGGGCAGAAGCAGCTTCAACATCATGCTACTTGATAAATCGCTCACCAAATCGATCACTCGACTACAAAATTCCAGAAGAACTTTGGTCAGGTAACCCTGTTGATTATTCTAATTTTAGAATATTTGGTTGCCCTGCTTATTCTCATGTGAACGAGGGAAAATTGGAACCTCGTGCTAAGAAATGCATTTTCTTAGGTTATGGCCTAGGGGTTAAAGGCTATCGTTTGTATGAACCTGAATCTCGCAAAATATTTCATAGTCGGAATGTAACCTTTAATGAAAATGGTATGCTATTTTCTGGAAAAGATACTGTTGTTCCCTCCACTGATACAGGTGATCAGGAGGATGTTCGAGAGAAGGTGGAGTTTGAGACTGAAGCTCCCATTCTGGAAGCAAATATCCCTAATTCTTCCACCACTCAAGAAGATGAAGTCACTACTGAACAAATGAGTCCACGACAACATCCACCTCAACGTCGAGGTTTACCACAACCATGGTCTATGGCTCAAGAACTTCCACAACAAAGGCCAAGAAAACCGACTCAAAGACTGATCACAGAATCTGCCAACATTGCTTATGCATTGACTGTTCCACAAGAGATGGGTGAAGATGGTAAACCCAAGAATTATTCTGAAGCTATCTCTGGTGATGACTCAGTAAAGTGGACTGCTGCTATGCAAGAAGAAGTCGAGAGTCTTCTAAAAAATGAAACATGGGATTTGGTGATGTTACCGGAAGGCAAGCGAGTCATTAGTTGCAAATGGATTTTTAAGAGAAAAGAAGGCATCCCTGGTGTTGAAAATGCAAGGTACAAAGAAAGATTCGTAGTAAGAGGTTTTGATCAACAGGAAGGTATTGACTTTAACGAAGTATTTTCTCCCGTTGTTCGTCATTCTTCAATTCGTGTATTACTTGCTCTAGTTGCCTTGTATGATTTGGAGCTGGAACAGTTAGATGTGAAAACTGCTTTTCTTCATGGTAATCTTGAGAAAGAAATTTATATCCAGCAGCCAGAGGGGTTCGTTGTTCCTGGAAAGGAGAACCATGTATGTCGTCTGAAGAAATCTCTTTATGGTTTGAAGCAATCACCAAGACAATGGTATAAAAGGTTTGATTCCTTCATGACTGGACATGGCTATTCTAGAAGTAGTTATGATAACTGCGTCTATTTTCAAAAAATTTCTGATGGATCACTAGTATACTTGCTGTTATATGTTGATGATATGTTAATTGCTGCAAGAGATAAAACTCTTGTTGATAAGTTAAAGGTGCAGATCAACAGTGAATTTGATATGAAAGATCTAGGTCCTGCCAAGAAGATTCTTGGAATGGAGATTAACAGAGATCGTCAAGCTGGAAAACTTTTTCTATCACAGAAAAGGTATGTAATGAAGATGCTTGACAGATTTGGAATGCGAGATTGCAAAACTGTTAATACTCCACTTGCTGCCCACTTTAAGTTGTCATCAGATCAGTGTCCACAATCAGAAGAGGAACAAAGGCGCATGTCACATGTCCCGTATTCTAATGCAGTCGGAAGCCTTATGTACGCTATGCTATGTACTAGGCCTGATTTGGCTTATGCGGTTAGTGTTGTTAGCAGATTCATGCACAACCCAGGAAAACAGCATTGGGAATCTGTCAAATGGATCCTTCGTTACTTGAAGGGTTCTCCTGATATTGGTTTGGTATTTGATAGATAAAAGTCTGATCCAGGAGGCATAGTTGGTTATGTTGACGCTGACTACGGTGGTGATTTAGATCAGAGAAGATCACTTTCAGCCTATATCTTTACACTCTGCGGCTCTGCTATCAGTTGGTATTCATCACTTCAAGCCATTGCGGCTTTGTCCACCACTGAAGCAGAATATATTGCTGCTACTGAAGGAGTGAAAGAGGCTATCTGGCTTCGAGGCTTGGTTGCTGAACTTGGTTTACAACAACACATTCTTGTTATGTTCTGCGACAGTTAGAGTGTTGTCCACTTGGCCAGGAATAGCAAGCATCACTCAAAGACCAAGCATATTGATATTAAACACCACTTTATCCGAGATATTGTTGATGCAGGAGAAATTACTGTGGAAAAAATCCATACAACTGAAAATCCTGCAGATATGTTAACCAAACCACTTCCAGCCGCTAAGTTCGATCATTGCTTGGACTTAGCTGGTATTATTCATTGTTAACAGGATTTCATGGCGAGAGAGTATTTCCGGTCAAAAGGAGATCAAGGTGGAGATTTGTTGGCTGCTCTCCTTTTGTCAACAACTGCTGCTCATTTATTTACAATAGTTTGGAGGCAACTTTCGGTGGATATATTTCAACAATTGTGGATGATGAAGACATTTTGTGACTTTGTGTTTTCAACATCAGTGGCTGCATTCATATATGAAGGCAAGACTTTTGAGGTCCAGATTTGGCTATAAAAGCCAATGTTACTTCATTTGCAAAGATACCTCCACAGCTTTTCAATAGCCAATCTCTCCTTTATATTTTCTTCTTTCTCTACTTCTTGGTTGAGTATTTCTATACTCGTAGAGAATTTGTAAGGGGCTATTTTGTCTTGTTAGTCCCAAGAAAATATTTTGTACTCTCGTCAATATTAGTGGAATTTTTGGCTCTCTCGCCGGTGGTTTTTTACCTCTATTTAAAGAGGGTTTTTCCACTTAAAACCTTGGTGTCAATTTTACTGTTTTTATTAATTTCTCGTAATCTTTGGTTGAATTTATCACGCTTCCACACTCTGTAGCCCTACACTTACCTTGCATTTATGCTAGAGGCTGTTTCCAAAGCTTGAACCCGTGACCTCCTAATCACATGGAGTCAACTTTACCAGTTACTCCAAGGTTCCCCTTCACTCCGGTTAAATAGGCTTACTTATTTCTTCCTTTTCTTTTTAATGCCAATGTGCTGGATTTAAGGAGGTTTAGGTCAAGATCTCATTGGCGCTTGTTGTTACTAGAAACACATACTGTAAATTTGATGTTTTTTTTTTGTTTTTTTTTTGAAAAAAGAAAAAATCTACCCTTTTTATTTTCATAGTGATGTGCATATATATGGAGAGGAAAGTGAATATATCCATATACTAGTTTAGGTGTACTTGCGTGTGTACCTCACTTTATTGAGTTTAAATATTACACTAAATAGGATATTTGTTTAAATAATAAAGATGAATACAATAATTAAATTCAACATCTTTTGAAGAATTTATTTAATTAAACCTAACCTTTACGAAAAAAAATTGTTAAAGCCGATCGACATTCATCTACCACCTGTAAACTACAACAAATAATACGATAATAGAGACATCGAAACAATATAATTAAATCTAACATTTGCACAAAAATTTCCTCAAAGTCGTCTGACAATCATTTACCACCTATAAACTATAACAAAATAATACGATAATAGAGATATCAAAATAATAAAACTAAACTTAACTTTTACACAAAAAAAAATTTCAAAACAGAAATATAAATACAATACAATTAAACCTAACCTTTATCTAAAAAAAATTTTCAATGCCGACTAACATTCATCTACCACCTGTAAATTCATGTATGGCCTGTAAACTACAACAAAATAATACAACAGTAATCACAAAGCTTCACTTTTGCTGAAAATAATTCTTGTCTGAGGAAATATTTTGACCCCAAAGAATGACATGAATGAAAATAAAGAAGACATATATACACATATACGTTAAATTCTACTATGTTGACAAAAACAGTGAACAAGTTGAGGGTTGAAAAATTAAAGATCCGCCAATTTAGACATGCAACTGAATGAAGTTATTTTTTTTTTTATATAAAGTAAAAATTTTATTAATTTTGAAGTGTTATGTATTATGATTTCCTATCTATATCAAATAACCAAACTTAAAACAAATTAATTGCTAAGAGAACTTCACCCCAAAAAGAACACATATGTGTGTAGGAAAAAAGGGACTACCATAGATATGTTGCTTATGACTTTTAGGATTTATCTAAGAAAGTGCATCATAATATTTATACAAGTATTTTCTTAATAGAGTTCTATTTTAAGAGTACTTTTCTATTCTATTTTAGGAGTATTTTTTTAATTGATCAATACAAAGAAAAGTATTAATTGATTCTCCTTCCATATAATTTAGGAGTCTCATATATTTCAGGAGCCTAGTTAATA
Organism: Capsicum baccatum var. pendulum; assembly: GCA_030864225.1. Classification (NCBI taxonomy): domain Eukaryota; kingdom Viridiplantae; phylum Streptophyta; class Magnoliopsida; order Solanales; family Solanaceae; genus Capsicum; species Capsicum baccatum. Next base: position 37,838,566 of record CM061561.1, read on the forward strand.
TAATAAAAATAATTAAATAATAAATTAAAAAAATAGTAGAAAGAAAATTTTGTCTAAAGGAGGTCTTTTAATGAAGGACAAAACGTTCAAATCACTTTTCTAATGGCCTTCACACTTTTAATATATTATAGATATAGATATAGATTATAGATATAAATATAGATATAGATTATAGATATAGATATATTATAGATATAGATTTATTAAATTTGGACCAATATTTCACACTCCCTCCATTTAAAAAAGAATGACCTAGTTTGACTTAGCACGAAGTTTAAGAAAATAAAGAAGACTTTTAAATCTTGTGATCTTAAATTAAAGATATGTCAAATGTACCAAAATGTCCTTCAATCTTACGGTCTTAAACATGCCATATGTATGTTAAAATTATAAAGTTACTAAAAAGGGAAAGGGGTCATTGGTTGTTAAAATTATAAAGTTACTAAAAAAGGAAAGAGGTCATTCTTTTTTAAACGGACTAAAAAGGAAAGTAGGTCATTCTTTTTTAAACAGGGGGAGTAGTATATTCTAAGAAAATAACTTCATGAAAAAGTAAATACTATCCCACAATTAGGTCTTCAAAAGTAGGATGTAACCGTAAACTCGGGTAGAGATATTATTTTTAATAAATTCTCAACTCAAAAAAGCATAATAAGAAGGCTTGAAGGAAAATAACAACATCACAAGCATAAAATACACAAAGCAAATGAAGTAACAAGTAATAATTAAAAATGGGTTCGGCTTTGCTCCATTAGTTTTTGCTCAAGTAATTATTAATACACCTTTCGATGGATAACATGGATTGATAAACATGAAAGATTGAGATTGTTTATGAGGCTGGTAATGTGGCATGCTTCTGAAGTCATCATTCTCTTTTTTCTTTTTAGCTATTTTAAGTCTTTTCTTTCATTTTAATTATTTTATTAAGCAATAATTAAATGTAATATCCACAACTAATGAAAAAGATGTTGCCAATAATGGCTATTCGTGGCATTATATTAAAGTTCAACGTTTATGGCTCAACATTTACAACATAACAATAATCCATTACTTATTCCTTCAAATGTTGTAACTTACATCTTAATTAAACTCATTCAGTTTTATAATTATTAAAAACTTCATTTAACCCATTGTAATCTCTTCTATATGGCTTAAGTTTTCTGACAAATAGAACTATAGTCCATAATCTTCTTTCCCTTTTTATTATTTGTATTTTTATGTTGTTTGATTAAATTTCAAGTAGTAGATGATGAGAAACAATTGTTTGCAATCTATTTCTCTAAGGTTTAATGCTTTTCATTGAAAATGTAGATTTTCTAATAGTATGTGGATAACAAACAATAAAGAAATAGATCGTATTTAGCGGACATCTCATTCTATCCTACTTTTCATTCTATGTTATGTTTAATCAATTTGATAATTTTTTGGTTGTGCCGTATGAATTTAAAGAAGTAGGAAGAATGAGACGTTTGCTAAGTGTTTCAAATCTTATTAATATCCGATGGTGAAAGAAGAAGAAGGAGATGGAGGAGGAGGGGGAAGAGGCAGAGTAGGAGGAGGTGTAGGAGAAGCAGGAGGACAAAACATAAAGCAGCAGAAAAAGAATATTAGGATTTTTGTCCTGATTTTTTTACCAAATTTAAGTTTTACTTTTTCTTTGAAAGGAAAATAAAAGCAGTACCATAGTTACCTTTACTTTATTCTAAAAAGAAAATATAAAACCCTTCCATATTTTGTTAACTTCTTTCTTGGAGGAAAATTTTTAGACATCTACAAATAAAATACCCCTTCTCATACCGTAACAGAGTAACATTCACAATGCAGCCCTCAACTATAGTTTAGAGAGAGATTATTCTTCTAATAAGTTTTATGTTTATGAATTAATTTTATATATGCAGGTCAATTGGTCAAATCATATCAATAATATGTTTGTGATATATTTTTCTTTGTCGTTTGAATTATCACCTCTATAATTTGCAAACTCTTAGCTTTGCATGACGCCCTCTGTATTTTGAACCCAACAAGAAGGACGATCTATTCTCTAGAAGCAAGCTTTTGATATTGTTGTTTACTGAATTTCAACATAATTTGATATATTATGCAAATCAGATTCTTGTATAACAACCTCTAATTATTAACGAGATTTGAACGGTTGTAATTGGTTTTTTGTCTTTTATAAAAAAAAAGTTATATTGATTAGTAAGGAAAAATTAATAATAAATATAATTATTTAGCAATATTTTGATTATCATTTCTAATATCGCAAAGCATGAATAATTTTAGTAGCTTCTAATATTACGATGTCATTTCTTTAGCAATTTTTTTTGGTAGCATTACTGTTACTTCGTAATTGTCTAATTAAAAGAAACTTCATTCTCTTCTCAAGAATGCAAACAAAGCAAGTTGGGACCTATATTATTTGTTTCTTACTTTACATTTTAATATATGTTTATTAAGTTTATAGAATTTGACTTGATTTAGTTTTATATGAAGAAAATAACTAATTAATAATGTTATAAATTTATAAAATAAAAACCATTCACTGTATGCATATTTTGTGTTACTCAAAGTGATATTCCATAGCTGGTCAGTGAATCCATAACTGATACTATAATTTTTTTAAATTTATTAAACATCAAACACAAAACTTTCAACGTGTAAGAAAATTTATAAAAGATTAAATCATATTGTTATCTTGGATTAGTTGTTATTCTTGGTTTGTTGAATTATTCATTTGTCGAATATAAGTAATTTCAATTCAATAATAAAAACTTCATTATAAAATTAGAAAAGAGAATTTACTTAATATTGCCTTGACTAATATTGTAATGCTACCCAAAAAAGAAAAACGCTAAAAATTGATTCCATATCTTTGAAAATATAATTACCATTAATAAAGAATATACCAAAAATGAAAAATAAGCTAGAAAACAATCTCAACTTTTTATGTTTATCAACTCACATGTCATCCATCGAAAGGTGTATTGATAATTACTTGAGCAAAAATTAATGGAGTGAAGCCGAACCAGTTAAAAACTGAGCAAAATGAATTTACTTAACCAAACCTTTTGGATATTTATTTCCAAGATCCAAGGGAAAACAGATCAAATAGTACAGAGAAGAAAAAAGAAAAGCAGAACATAGTCAAGGTGAATCTGACAACCCAACAATGCAACTTCTATCCATTTTTCAAAATAAATAAATAAATTACTTCTTTATTTGATAAGGAAATAACAATAAGCATCACTTGCAGATTCGTAAAAAGTATTGCGATAGACAACACTATAATCTTAACAACAAGGACACACCCAGTATGATCCAACAAGTGGTGGGGTCTGAGAGGTAAGGGTGTACCAGACCTTACCTTCGTGGGGTTGAGAGACTGTTTTGAATTGGTTCAAAAGAAATGTTTTCGAAAAAAGAAATGGAAGAATAAAACACTGTAATCTTAAGTACAAAAAATGAGGCCTTTTGAAACAAACAGATAAGAAGTTGCAGTGTCTTCGTTTTTTCGACATTATATAGGCTTGGAGCTAATCTGCAAGACTTGATCTCCGTTCTCTTCACTTCTACTAACTAGATAGACCCCTGATCTCAAGTAATGTAAAACCATGCGTGTGACAGTGAGGTAGGGTTTATAATAGCTTTCGACAACTAGTTTCAACAAAGGTGAAAAACACATTTATTCATGGAGTACGGAATCAAGTGCTCTTAAGTACACAGGTCAAATTTCAAGAATGATGCACTCTAAAGTTTTGTGGAGGAGACTAACTTGCAACAACCAGGGGGAGCCCTAAGTGGAATTTTATCTTGTATCTGGCTATTCAAAAGAGGCAATACGCTAAAGATAGACTGAGTAAATGAGGTATAACTCTGATATGCAATGTTCATTGTGTTCTGTAGAACTTGGAACTCACCAACACTTGTTCTTCGAATGTAATTTCACAACTAGCATTTGGCAGAGGATATTGCTGTGGCAAGGTGTCAGCAGACCTTGCTTGGGATGGGATGATGAAATAGCATGGGCATCAATGCATGCTAAAGGAAGGACTACACATGCAGAGCTTTTCAGGATGACACTGGCTGCAACAATTTATTATGTATGGCTGGGGAGGAACCAAAGAATTTTTCATAAGAAGTTGACAACAAATGACAATTTTATCAGATATTCACAGCAAAGCTAGCTATTTTGTATACTAGACTAGCAGTTACCCTTCTAACCTTAACACCGGTTACGTCCTTCTTCTGTCATCGGGGATGGGAACCTTGGTAGGAATGTTGGAGGGTTCTCGGCAGGTAGGTTTGATGCTAGCTTTGTTGCCTTGGCATTGGCTGATTCAAGACATCCTCGCAAAGGCGCCATCTTTTTTAAGTGACTTTCATAAACCTATTTTTCTAAAATACGATAATTTCGTTTTTGAGACCACTGCGATAAATGAGCTTTTGAGACTCCGTTTTGTTAACAACAGGTACTCTTTCTGCCTTAAACAATATGTTGTTAGAATTATTTATTTTATGTGAACTTAAAATTAACTTTTTATTACGTTAAAGAAAAACAGGTTGATGTTATTAGTTGGTGGACAAGACACAGCCGTGTATTCATGCGGATTCCATATGGGTCTGTATCCATTTCATGTTATTGGTGTGGGCTGACAATAGTGTAGTCTTGCAGTAGACCTGTGAACCCATTATGAGGGTGCATTAGGTCAAGGCTTTTAAGCCTATAAATATAAGGCTAGGTCCCCTCACCTAGATTTAGCATAAGACGTATTCCCATAAGCTGTCAGCCGTCATAAGCAAAGGAGAGGAAGACTCAGCCTTGTTCGTTTTAGATTACGTGAGACAATGGCGGACAAAGGTACACATCTTTCATAAAATCTTTCTTAAGATCATTTTTAGGACACAAATCTAAGATTAACTTATCACCTTTCAGCATAGGAACATATACAGGCTTACAATGGATGCTCTTCAATAATTTCAAAACTCATCTCATGTCCGAAATTAAATGCCTTAAATGCTTGTTTAATTGATAAATTTATATTCGCGAAGTTTAAGATAGTCCCACATACAAGAAATTTTGCATTTTAAGATCCAACTATTCTGGTTCGCCTTGGAGGAAAGAACCCATATCCTTTAGAATGAGCTTGATAACCAATGAAAAAACAAACGAGGTTCTAGATTCAGTTTTATATATTTTACTTCCGCAAGACATCCCCAAACTCGAAAATAATTTAAATAGGATTTTCTATTGGCCCAAAACTCAAAAGGGATTTTAGGGACACAATTAAGAATGTAATGGATGTTTTAATACCTTCACCTAGATGAACTCACGTAAGGTATGCATCTTTCATCTCACATATTCCACTATTTTATAGGTGTTCTTGGTTTATATGAATCGGTGGTGTGTTTCTCTATTAATTTTAACACTTGGTATCAGAGATTTTCACATAGATCTTGAACCCTATTACTCAGTTCATGAGAAAATAATTGAAAATAATGATCGTGACGCACTTCGTCTTAAACTTAAATCTAAAACGATTTTCCTTTTCCTTTTGGCTGCTAGCTTCGTTCCGATTGCTGCACACTACTTTATTTCATATTAATAAAAAAGATGTGCCTTATCCAAGTTTTTTTTTTCGCTGCATATTTTATTTATAGAGTGTTAATTTTATTTATTTTTTGATATTGACTGAAGTAAAGTCGACTAAACTAAAGCCTTCTTAAGAATGTGTTCTGGCGGTTATGTTATTAAAAATTCATTCATTTATTTAGTTCCATATGCTTAGATTAAATAATATAAAAATTATTTATTTTGTGAAATTTAAAATTAAGCTATTATTTATAAAAGATGTCGAACTGTTATTTATTTATTATATTTGAATTTGGTTTAATTTGAACCGTAACTAAATCAGATTTATAGTATTTTTAATTGTATGGTTGCTTACTGCGTCACATGAGCAAATTAAGAAATGAGATGTTGAATCCCCGAGATTGAATTTATTTTGTAAATTAGGGTAAATATTGTACACCAAAGTGACCTATTTGCTTTGCTTTATGAGACTTGTTTAATCCATTTCGAGGGATATCACTAAGTTAGAACATACAATGATCTATCCAAAAGAGATTTATTGTGTGTTTTAAATTAGTATTGTGATGAGCCCCATTATGTGAAAATATTTTGATTTCAGTAAATTTATCTGCCCAAAGGAAAAATGTTTCTAATAGTGAAAATATTTTCTGGCCCTTCCCAAAGGGGGCTACTTATTGATGCTGCGGGACTCATCGTTGTGCTAAGATTATTATTCTTATGCCTTGCTATTTTAATAAATTCATTCATGTTATGTTGTGAAAAGTTACCATTTATTTGAACAATAACAATGATGAAGTTGTGGTTCTGTCGGGCTCTAACTTTAAACAATAGAAAGAAGATTTTGAATTTGCTTTGGACATGACTGACATAAATCAAGCCTTGTGTGAGGATGAGCCTCCAAATCTCACCGACTCTAGTATAGCTTCTAGAAAATAACTTTATTCTAAGTGGGAGAGATCTAATAGGCTATGCATCCTTTCCTTTAGGAGGTCAATTGCTGAGCACCTCAAAAGTGGCTTGCCTAAAACTACCAGTGACAAAAAGGTTTCTTGACCAAGTGGAAGTATCTTGTAGCCAATAAGGATGATACCTGGAGATCTAATGAATAAACTTGCACGGATGTGGTATGACTTTACTGGAGGTGTTGGAGATTACATACTTAAGATGGTTCACATTCAGTCCAAACTAAAAACTCTTGAAATAACTCTTCCTGATACATACATTATTCGCTTTGCTCTTAACTCTTTGCCTGTTGAGTTTAGCCAAATGAAAACTGCCTAGAATAATCATGATAATTCTTGGTCAATCAATGATCTCATCTCCAAATGTGTTGTTAAAAAAAAATAAAAAAGGAGAAGGGTGAGGTTGTCATGTTAGCTTTTCATAATTCTAAGGCAAGATCTTATAAAGGACCTAGAAAGTTTGAAAGGTCTAATAATCATACTTTTAAGAAGAAGTCAAAAGAAGGTAATCATCTAGCTATTATTTTTTTGAGTCACACTTTGTAGATGTCCCTATTAGTTCTTGGTGGTTTGATAGTGGAGCTACTGCTCATATTGCCATTTCCCTACAGGGGTTCAAAAACAAAAGGAACCTAAAGAAAATGGAGTCAAGAATTAGACTCGCCACAGAATAGTATAGGTTTTATTTCAGCATTCTTATTTTTGTTTGTAATAAATTGGACTAGACACTATTATTTGGATTTTTTATTATTTTAGTTGTTTGTTTTGTTGTTTATGTGTTTTGTTGGTTTATACATTCCATAATGTCGTACTAGCCGATATACTCCCCGAAGCAATCGAGGTTGAACCACAAGATCGAGGGGTTCCTAACACCTTCCCCTCGGTCAACAGAATTTCTTAATTGAAAGTTCTATTCGCAAATCAGTTTAAAGAGTAAAAAATTATTTATGAAAATGGATTTTCAAAGGTGACTTGGCACATCAGATTTATGCCAAGTGGCGACTCTATGTTTTGATTGTTAAAAGTCCTTTTCGAAATAAATTATTCTCTTTTGTCACTTAATAATAAAACTCTTTTCGAACATAAAACTAGTCTTTGCGGTTAATAAAAGGGGTATGCCAACATATATACTACTTACACATTTATGATTCCTACCAAGGCTCATTATTAACCATCCCAACTACTAAGATGCGAAAGTGTAGGGTTCGCTACGGGAAACTTTAAATTTGATTGGATCCTAGAGAGGCACTTATCTGGACTGGTAAACGTATGTTACAAACTATGCTCGTCCTTTTTCTTGTGGGGGGGGGGGGGGGGGGTAGCTAGTGAATATCATTAACCATAAAAACAAAGTACAAACTAAGACCCTTGATAAACAGCACCTTAATGTGTTGATTACCAACCCCCAAAAAATAGAAACTTCAGAACTATATACATAATTGTTGCCAAAACCTTCTACTCCTATGCGATCGCTTTGAATGTTGAAAGCACTCTATTCTTGTTGTAATTTCTCTTTTAACAAGTTCAACTATGTCTATCTGCTGGCACTTGAATTCTTTTATCAAATAGTGTGAAGGATATCAAGTTGTTTAACATCCATGGTATCAAGGAGAAGTGACGAGCCCAATAAGTATAGAATTTTCTTGTTCGTACTCTGTCAAATTATAGTATAGTTTAAGATATCGTCTCACAGAGAATGGAACCACCTAGGCTACAAATTGGTATTATCTTTATTGCTAGTTGAGAGAATCAAACCAAAGAAAGGTAAAAGTAAAATTATATAGATTACTTAAAACTTAAACAAATTAGTTTCTAAAAAATTATAATTAAAAAGAGTTAGGAATCATTGAATTCATTTGATACTAATTTTACAATAAAACCTCAGTCTCTACATACATTTTATCTAAAGAATAATTGCTTATTGTTAATATAAATATATTTAACTCACTAAGAAATATATAATTACTTAACACTTCGTGAGGTTATGCTAGTTAATTAATTTAAGACTAGAGATAACTGAAAACAAAATATTTTCTTGCCATAATTATACTAAAAGGTGTAAAGACCTCCTGTGATTAGTCTTCAAATCAATAAAATTACTTGAGTCAATTCCTCTATGAGAATTAAAAGTCAAAAAAAATAAGATAAAGACCTCTTAAATCAATAAACTTATTTGAGTTAACCCTTTCGTGAGAATTAAGACTAAAAGAAAAAAGATAGAGATCATTAAATCAATAAATTTGCTTGAATTAATACCTCTTAGAGAATTAGGACTAAAGGAAACAAGATTAAAGATTTGAAATAATAAATAATTCAAAAATACTCTCCATCTTCTACTTCATTCATTGGTTATCATATATTAGTTTTGTTTCGTGATAATTACAAAATTAATATAAAAATAACTTAGAGATAAAATAGATAGATATGAAAACAATAATTAGAAAAAAGTTGTTATTTTAGCACAATATGAAGATCTAAGTAAAAACGTTCAAGCGAAGCATGTATTGAAACTGAGATAGTAGTATAAATATATCAAGTTTCATCAACTATCCAACCAAAAAAAATTACTCCATTGCGGAGAAAAGACCAAAAACTAATAAGAAAAATATTATCCCATTGAAAAGAAACCAAAGAATAAAAGAGAAAGAAAATAAAACTAATGAATCCTGCTCATGATGTGTGGTGTGTCGTGTGTGTCTTTATAATGAAAGAACTTTTCCTATTTATAGAAAAATTTGTTTGGAGACTTTGGTGAGAATTTCTAATACAATATCAATATATCATGAGATCTTGAGGAGAAATTTGCATGCAAATTTAGTTTTGACGTGAATATTATCATGAAACTTTGATGAGAAATTCAAAGAACTTGATGAGAATTTTTTTTTCTTTCCCTTGTTTAGCCTTTGATGAACTTGTCTTAGATGTATCTTTCTTCCTTGACTTATATCTTCTTTCTTTCTTTTTCATAATTTGTTCTTCTGCAAGATTTATTAGAAAATATGCGAGAATAGGATATATTTATTTAAAATACTTAATATTTAATATATATAAATATACTGATAAATATATCTCATCAAGAATAGATCACCAACCCAAGGTGATAGCATATGAACTTTTTATGATTCTCAGCAGTGGCGGAGGCAGGATTTCTATCAAGGGGGTTCAAACACAGGATGAAAAAAAAAATTAAAAATCTATTTCGAATGGGTCTCGAACCCAAGATCGTGAGTTTCTCACATGAAAGTTTGCACCCCCTTTGCCACAAACTAAGTTTTTTGCTTGTTTCAAGGGGGTTCAATTTAATATATATACACATAGAAAAAAATTGTGTATATATATAAAATATTTTTTGAGAAAGGGGGACCGGATGAACCCCTAGAGTTCACGTAGCTCCGTCCCTGATTCTCAACCTCATATAGGTAGTCAACATCTGGAAACATGCCAATTAAAGCATTAAAAGCATGGCGACCATCAAAACTGAATTACACAGCAAATATATATCTAAATAAGATTCAGGTGCGAGGAGTATAAAATCCTAAGTCAAGAGTGTGATGTGCTAAGTCTTAACCCCTCCCCTACCCCCAAACAAAAAGAAATACACACACAACACTCCTATAAGCGCAATATAAATGCTCTTAAACTTCTAAATTTGAGTGAGAAATACCATTCAAATTTGATGTTACTAAGGAGAATAGGGAGAAAATAACAATTTAGGTGAGGTTAGTTAGATTGGATGTTAGGTATTGGGGGCGGAATGCATTAACAAAGATAGCAACCTTAGTGGGTAACCCTCTAAGGGCGGATAAAGATACCTCAAACAAAGAAAGATTGACATATGCAAGGATCCTAGTTGAAGTTCCTATCAATAAAGAATATCTTACTGGGATTATGTTTGAAAATAAATTAGGGGTAATTGTGGAACAACAAGTGGAGTATGAGTGAAACCCTATATTGTGTCAACAATGCAAGAACTTTGGCTATGAGGTGGATGAGTGCCGAAAAAAACAATGAGAAGACGCGAGAATGTAGAAGCAGGGTAAAACAGAGTAGAAGCAGCAGACTATAAACATTGTGCAGACAAATGGGTGGATTGAAGCTAATAGAGGAAAACAGAGAGGTCCACACATGTATCAGAAAGGAAAAGATAATCCAGGTGGTGACAAGTAATTCTTTTGATAAGCTACCAGATGAAAAGTTACATATGGCTTCTACAAGTGGATCAAGTCCTACGGGAAGGCAAGGTACTGGCCCTGGAAATATAAAGGGTTGGGAAGCCCCCATCCCTAATGGATAAAATGGGGTTTTAGAACACTAGGGGGTTGAATAGGTCTGACAAGTAGAGGGAAGTGATGCTTTTCCTGAACAACTCCAAAGTCAGTCTATTTGACCTCCCAGAGACAAAGATTAAGAGAGATAAAGCTCCTAAAGCAACTTTTAATCTTTGTGAAGGGTGGTCTTTCACAACCAACTTGTCCATGCACCCTGGAGAAAGGATATAGGTAGTATGGAAGCCAATGATGTTTGATATAAATATTCGTATGATAACAAAGCAGCTGATTCACTGTGAAGTTCATCATAATGGGACTCTAAAAAATTGAGTATTACATTTGTGTACGGATTTAACGATCAAGGTTTGCGAAGATCTTTATGGTAAATCATAGGTCGTATCCATATCTTTGTGTAGGGGCCTTGGGCCATCATGGGCGATTGCAATTGTGCGTTGCATAAAAAAGAGGGAGAGGGGTGAATAGTCATAATTTCTAAGGTAAGGGAATTTAAAGTGTGTTGCTACATGTGGATTAGAGGAGCTGAAATCGTCAGGGGCCTACTATACCTGGACGAACAAGAAACACGGTGAGGCTAGAGTTCTTAGCCGAATTGACAGAGTGCTTGTCAATTATGAGTGGCAAGTTCAACTACCTACGTCTGAAGTACATTTCTATAGTGAGGGGATATATGACCACTATCCTACAATTCTTAAGTGGGAGGAGGACACTCGACTTCCATACAAGCAATTTAAATACTTCAACATGTGGAGCATGGATGTATATTTCAAGGAAAGAGTAGAAAGGAGCTAGGGACCAGAAATAGTAGGTAGCATATTATACCAGGTTGTAGGGAAGTTAAATCAGCTAAAAGGTATCCTGAGATAGATGCATAGAAAAAGATTTAGTGAAGTTGAATTAAGAGCTGAAAAGGCAAAGGAGAATCTATGGAAGTGCCAAGAAAAATTATAGAAGGATTCAAAGAATGTATTATTCATAGATGAAGAGAGTAAATTAGACCAACAATTTGTGGAATTGAAGAGGGCTAGTAAGAAATTCTTACAACAGAAATGCATGATTTAGTGGTTGAGAGAAGGGGATAGTAATACAAGGTTCTATTACAACTACCTGAAAGTGAGGAGGAATAACAATAGAATTTTCTCAGTCATAGACAAGGATGGTAACTAGGAAAAGAGTATTGATGGCATTGCCCAAGCTTTTACTGATTTCTATGATGAGCTGGTACGTGCTAAAATGGCGAGTAGAACTCATGTAAATAATACAGTTATTCAGCAAGGAACACTAGTGTCTAAGAATCATCTAGCAATACTACAGCAGGAGTTCACAGCCAAAGAGGTAAGAGAGGCTCAGTGGGTAATTAATGAGGACAAGGCTTCAGGGCCTAATATTTATAGGAGTCAATTTTTTAAAGATGCATGGGATATTATGGGTCTTGATCTGATGAGAGGGGTGCTAGAATTTTTCAAGACCAATAGAATGTTAAAAAGTATAAATTACATAGTGATTACTCTTATCCCTAAGATCTTACATGCAAATTCGGTTGGGGATTACAAACCCATCTTCTATTGCAATACAATCTACAAAGTGATCTCAAAGATGTTGTGTAATAGGCTAAACCTAGAGTTACCTGACATAACTGTAGAAAATCAGAGTGCTTTCATGAAGGGGCAAACAATTTCCCAGAACATTTTGATTTGCCAAGATTTAGTACGGCTATATAACCGAAAAAATACTACAAAAAGTTGCTTGCTCAAAATTGACTTGAAAAAGGCCTATGACTCTATTGAGTGGGGTTTTATTGAGGAGATGTTGTACAGTCTAAATTTTTCTTACAAATTTATAAAATGGACCATGGAATGTTTGTCAACCACTCAATTTTGTATTGCGCTGAATGGTGGTGTGTATGGAAGTATCAAGGGTGCAAGGGGGTTGAGGCAAGGGCACCCAATTTCCCCGTTGCTGTTCGTGATTTGTATGGAGTATTTTTCTAGTCTAATGTAGTGGGTAGCTAAGCATCAAGGGTTTGGTTTTCATACAAGGTGCAAAATTTTACAGCTAAACCACTTATGCTTTGCTGATTACATGCTTATTTTCAGCAAAGGTGCGTTTAATTCTGTGATGCTTATGCTTCGAGCTCTTAAAAACTTCTCTCTGGAATCTAGACTGAGTGTTAATGCGAATAAGTCTAGCATCTATTTTGCACATATGACTAAGGCAAAGTTAGAGAATATATGCGAAGTAACAGGGTATGAAAGAGGGCATCTCCCATTCCGATATCTGGGAATTCTAATCTCTGCAAAGAAACTATCTACCATGGATTGTGAAGTATTAGTTGACAAGATGACAAGTACGAGAAAGATTTGGGGCTCAAAGAACCTTTCATATGCAGGAAGGGCTCAATTGGTGAATTCTGTTCTATTACATGTGCACTCCTACTGGTCATCTATGGTTATATTATTAAAGAGTGTTATGAAGGACTGACATCAATATGCCAAAATTTCCTATGGGATGGCAAAGTACATACAACCAAAGCTCCATTGGTAGCTTGGGACTTGGTTTGTAGACCAAAGGTTGAAGGTGATATGGGTATAACTGAGGGTGTTACGTGAAGTGAAGTGGCAATGGAAAGGTATGTTTGGCATATAACTAGAAAAAAATATAATCTATGGGTGCAATGGGTCAATCATGTATACCTAAAGAATACAAGTTGGTGGCAATATGTCGCACCTAAAGATTCATGTTGGTACTGAAAAAAGATTTGTGATGTTAAGGGAATATTTGCAGTAGGTTATGTGTTGAATGGTTGTCTGAAAATGAATGGTACATATACGATACAGAGTGGCTATGTGTGGAGAAGGGGACCTAGAGTGACCTGGCCACATTGGATGGGGTATGGAACGCGGGCAGCACACCAAAACACCAATTTATTTGTTGGTTAACAATGCATCAAGGCTGTTGACGAATAATAGACCGAAGTATATGAAATTGATCATGGATAAGACCTATGCACTATGTGGAAGGATGAATGAAGATATTGATCATATATCTTTTCAATGCGATTTGTCTCAAATGTGCCTGGAAAGGATTATGCAGTGGCTCCAAATAACAATTAGGAATCAAATATTGCAAGGTTGGTGGACGAGAATCACGTGAATGGCTAAAGGAAAGGTGAGAAGGATGTTTCTATGGGCAATTACTGCTGCAACTATCAACTATATATGTAAGGCTCACAATGATGCAGCGTGGAATCAGAAAGTTCCTATACCATATATGGTTTGTAGGCGGATCCATATGGAGTGTAAATACAAAATTACAAAGATATTAAATAGAAGGAAAATATGTCGAGACAAAAAATGGATAGAAGATATACTAGTAAGAATTGTAAATGAGAGGGAGAGGTAGGAAGATGCAACTGGGCGACAATGCTTGGGTGCATTGATTACTCTGTTGTTCATAGTTGTTGTGCTTATTTTGACTTGTTTATTGACAGAACACTGGATGTAATAGTGTTGGATATATGAATAAAGAAAATGTTGGTTTATTTGACCAAAAAAGAAAGAAAAAATTTAGTTGTCAAAAATAATATTGGGCAAGTACTAAAACATGGAAACAAATCCCCTACTAAATTCTTTTTGAGATAAATATCCTACGAAATTATTGAATTTTTAGTTTGACAAGATTAAATAAACTACAATATCCTTCTATTAAAAGGAGGATAAAGGAGGAGCGTGATCTATCTGAATCAAACTAAAGTAGAAATAAGAATACCTCTAGGTAAAACAAAAATACTTCCAGAGTTGAACTAAAGAAATCCTCAAGGTGAAATATGATTCTACCTGAAGCCAAACTAAAATTTTCTTTAGTTGATATAAAATTCTTCCAGAAATGAAACTACAATATCTCTAGGCGAAAATAAAAGATTCTACCCAGGTTATGTTAGAGATTTAAGAAGTAAAATAAAAATACGTAAAGAGAAAACTATGACTGGAAACTAATACATTTATTTTTGAACTTCAAGCTTATATATAGAAAAACACTTAACAAAGTACTTCCACTAAAATAGGATACATATCAGTCCACATTAAGCATAAAATAACTTACTCCTAAAAAATAGAACACATGATTCCTAAAAGAGACATAATAAATGACTCCACTAATTCCTAGAAATCAGAATAACATACGACTAACTCAACTTAAAAAAAAATCACAACTCCTAAAGACTAGGTCAACTAGAAGAAGAAAAAAATGAACTAAAATTCCAATAGTTTCCTCCTTAAACTGATGTTGGTTAACAGTCAGTTTACATCTTTGATTGTGCCAATGTCTAGCAGCCTTCTAAGTTTCATCAATGACTCTGTGTTTAGGGCCTTGGTGAAGATATTGGCAACTTGATCTTCACTCCGGCAATAAATTAGATCAATTATTCCATTATTTCTAAGATCTCGTAAGAAATAAAATTTCACATCAATTTGCTTGCTTTTTTATCTTGGATAATTGAATTGTTGAATCATTGTCACAAAAGATCTTGGTAGCTTCTGATTACTTGAATTTTAACTACTCTAAAAGTCTCCTCAACCAAATAGCTTGACAAGAACAAGCAGACGCAGCAACAAACTCAGCTTTCACAGTAGACAAAGTGTTAATTAGTTGTTTCTTTGCTGACCATAAAATAGCACTGGACCCAAACATATAAATATAACCTGAAGTACTTTTTCTATCATCTCGATCACTGGCATAATCACTATCAGTATACCCAAAAAGATTGGACTTTTCAGTCTTCTTATAAAATAATCTAAAATCTCTCATTCTTTGCAAGTAACGGAGAATTCTCTTGGCTGCCGACAAATACATTTCTATGGATTCTCCATGTACCTGCTGATTAATCTCATAGAGTACATTATGTTAGTCCTTGTCACAGTGAGATACATCAAGCTACCCATGATTTTTTTGTAAAGTATGTTGTCAACCTTCTTCCAGTATAATCTTTGTGTAGCTTCAAATCAAATTCAACAAGAGTGTTAACTGAATCGCAATCCACCATCTGAAATTTGTCAAGAATTTCCCCTACATATTTCTTTTGAGAAATAAAAATCTCTTTATCAGATTGTACCACCTCTATGCTAAGAAAATAATGTATCAATCTGAGGTCGGATATTTCAAATTCATCTATCATCGACTTCTTAAATTCTTCAAACATGACATCACAATTTTCAGAAAAAATAAGTCCATCAACATACAAGCAAATAATGCGCATCTTTTCTTTATCTTCAATCTTAACAAATAATGTATGTTCATAAGAATATTTTGAAAAATCAACTTTTAGAAAATACCCCTCAATGCAACTATACCAAGCCTGGGGGCTTGTTTTAAATCATAAATAGTCTTTTTCAATATGTACACCTTATGCTCATTTTCAATTTTAACATAATCAGGGGATTGTTCAATAAATATCCCTTCCTTCAAGTACCCATGTAGGACTGCCTACTTGACATCTAGCTGGAAAATAGGCCAAGACTTCTGAGCTGACACTGCTATAACTAATCTAATTGTATCATGCCTAGCAAAAGGAGAAAATACTTAGGTATAATCGATCCCATATTGTTGTTTGTATCCCTTAGCCACTAAATGTACCTTGTACTTGTCCACTTCGCTATTTTTCTTCAACATTGTTTTGAACACCCACTTCACTCTAATGGTTTTCTATCTATTTGAAAGATTGGACAACTCCCAAGTGTCATTTCATTCAATGACATCAATTTCATCGTCCATTGCTTTTTACCAATTTTCTTCCTTCACAACACTCTCAAAAGAGGTAGGATCGTAACCTGAAAATAAATCAAAGTGAGTAATTAGGTCTTCAATTCCAGTAACCTTATAATCTTACATCCAAGTATGCCTTCTTCTAACACGCCTAACAGGTTGACTTGGTTCTTCATTTGCTAGAACTATTGTTGGTGGTATTGTAGGAGCTAACTTTGATAAATTTTCTACTGTTCATGGTGCTAAAAATTGCTCTTGTTCAGCTTTACTCTCATAAAGGATCAGGGTAGGTTGCTTCCTATTACAATCCCAAGTCTTTTCCTCATCAAACGTAGCACCTCTACTGATAAAAATCTTATTTGTCAATTGTTAGAGTTCGTGTCGTACTGATTATCTTATTTTTACCTACCTATTGCTTATCGATGGAACGAGTTTCCTGACGTGTTTCACTGACGTATTTCAAGAAAGCAGTAAAACATAAAGTAAAGAACACAATGATTTTTACGTGGAACATCCAGCTCAAAAGGTGTAAAAAAATATGACCTGCACCTCTACAGGATTTAACCCCAACTTCACTAAATAACTCTGAGCCTCAACAACGACTGATTACAAAACTCTTGTAACTAACAAATAGGAATCATAAACTCTGATCCCTGTATCTCAAAAACTAGGAATTATAAACTCTAACTCTTTTAACTCAACGACTAGGAATTATAAACTCTAATTCCTAACTATACACATACCTCCCAAGGTATGCGTTCTCAAAGTCTCTGAGCTTTTCCCAACTCGAAGACTATCTCCTAATTCAGTTTATAAAACACTGAAACTAATATTACATCAATATCTCAAACACAATGAAAAACTCTAAAAATCAAAGCTAAAACTCTTAGCTGGATTCTATACTTTGGACCTGGTTCTTCAATGTGTTTCTTCGGTGGTCGAATAGCACTTCATACAGTCAATTTGTCGATTGTGCTTTTCTACTTTCTGAATGATGCATCTTCTATTTAAGAACAGCTCTCCAAAAAGCCATTCTTTATTTTAAAATCCTCCTTTAATCAAAACTTTCATTACATAGAGTTCTACTTTAGTTGAGACTCCTTCTTCAATTCCAAATCTTGTCTCCTTAGTGTTATAGTCAAAATTCAACACTTTAAATCAACTTATCTTCAAGTATTTTACTCAACCACAACTTCTTCAATTTCTTACGTGATCAGTAGCTTGAGTATATCAGAATTAGGCTTGCTCATTCGTTCCTGACTTTTAGCAATCTTTGTCTGTATCTATCAGTAAAACCTGAAACCTCCCTTCCTATGCTTGGGCCAAGTCAAGTAACATGTTCCACTCATCTGTCAGTCATCAAAAACTTCATTGACCTAACAAAGAGTCCTTCAATTTATGTGTTTCCTATCTTGCGTAGACATCTTTAATCTACAGAATCTTTCTCCTTCTACACATAGGACTCTTCAGGATATGCTCAGAAGTGAAACTCCTTCTTTACGTAGGACTCCTTTTTCAACTTAACTTTCTTTCCCTTATCATCAAGTGTTTGAATTAAATTCAACTTGTTCTATTTCCTATGTGATCAGTAAGTTGAAGTTTTTAGTTGCACTGAATTAACTCATATCAACTTGTTTCATTCATATTGTCATTCATCAAAACATCAAGGTTCCAACAAATTTTCTCTTTTTGATGATGACAAACCTCTTGTCTTAAAGCATTCAAATATATTCACCGATAGGCACTAAAGTATAAAACACTAGTATGAAACAAGTTAGTCAATGGGCTATAAACATTACGCAAACCTCTTATCAATTCCCCCTTTTTTATGATGATAAACCTCTTGTCTTTGTGCATTCAAATATCTTCACCTGTAGGCACTAAAGTATAAAACACTAGAATGAAACAAGTTAGTCAATGGGTTATAAGCATTACACAACCCTATTATCTTCCCCCTTTTGGAATCATCGAAAACCCATTTCAATACAATAATATACTAGCCAAAGTGATTTGTTATGCTATTCATGGCTACTGCGGCTATCACCAGAATAATCAGACAAAGACTTTAGCCAACCTAGTAATGTATTAAAGAAAGCAAAAATATGAGTCAATTGAGCATAGATAACCATTCCATTTAACTGACAGAGCATGTTCCACATTAAACCTAAGCTAGTACTAAACAAAGCAAAACAATTGAGAATTAAAATAATACGGTATAAAAGTGGAACATGGATAAGGATACAAATAGTGAGGAGCTAATGAGGAAGGTGAAACAGGTGATATCAACTGTGTCAATTGATGAATGACTTCAACATTTTCATCCCTCTATCAATCAAGGTCAAGCTTCAAAGTCATGATCCTAGCCTTAAGGACCACTTATTTCACTTCATGACTGTCTTGTGCAGCTTCTAGTTTAGATTCTTTTTTCAAATGAGTGTTATCCCTCCTTATTGAAATAGGTAGAGCAACATGATTCATCTGTTCAAGAATATCTAATTTTTTTTATAAGTAAAACCTGATTTAGGACTGAGAAGTCCTAAAAAAATAACCAATTAGGAACTAAAAGAGAAAACATGTCCCTTTTCGTTCTTCAGAAACATATATTGCATGTGATCGATGATCAAGCTTGGCAAATCCATGGTACACAACTGATGTTTTGGTTGAGAAAAAAGAAGGAATTTTTGGTATAGGATTCACACATTTGTGCACACCCATTTGGAGAGAATCAATAAAGTTTGGTCAATAATTCATTAGCTTTATTAGACAATGAGAGGATAAAGTGTGTGGAATTCAATAGATGTGCTCAACTATTTCAACTTAGACAGCCTATGCTTATCTCAGTGTAGAACATACATGATAAGAAGAACTTTGTGTCCATAATTACTTGTTGTACCTATTTTTTTTTTGAACAGTCTAATACAAAATTAGGTTAGAAAAGTCAAAAATCTGAAATTGAGACACACAACTTAATGTGTAAGATGGAATAGAATAACTTTTTAGCTAATAAGATTAAAAAGAAAAATGATTATTATAGTCAATCATTGAAGGGAGTTCATGCAATTTTAATCATCCCCAAGTCTAACCTATTCCTTTCAAAATGCTCTCTACTTAGTGTCTTTGGTGCTTCTC
The DNA here is from genome assembly GCA_030864225.1 of Capsicum baccatum var. pendulum. Classification (NCBI taxonomy): domain Eukaryota; kingdom Viridiplantae; phylum Streptophyta; class Magnoliopsida; order Solanales; family Solanaceae; genus Capsicum; species Capsicum baccatum. The sequence continues at coordinate 37,858,293 of CM061561.1, forward strand.
CAGTCAATTAAGTAACCCACGTAGTCAATATTTTTATAGCCCTCAAGAGTGAAATTACTTTCCTTTGGATATCATAGTCTTAAGTCATTGATTCCCATGAGATATCTCAAGATTCTTTTGACAACACCAATTTTTATGAACTACCAACAAAATTACCAATAACTTGTGTTGGTTTTATTGATGCATCCATTTCATTATTTGTTGTTCCCCCTATCAATATGGCCTCAGTCTATACAACAGTTGAACCAGGTGGTACAACATGTTCCTGTGCATGCTCATCAGTTTCATAGTCAGCCTCTTTTCTAATTTTTTTTTTAAAACTCCCTTGTTTCCCCCTTACACGAGCACTACAAATCTGGCCAGCTTTCAAATTATTCATTCCTCCTTTAAATGTGGTGAGTGAAAGAAACTTTATTTTTCTTCTAGTCTTATGCTTTGATCAAGCTTTATTTATGCACAAATTTTTCTTGCCTCCTTTCACTCTCACTTGCAAAACAAATTAGGGATTAACTTTAGGTACCCAGATAAGCTAGGGTCCTTTTTTATGAGTAAATGGATGAATCAGATTTCTTCTAGCCCATAAAGGCAACAGGTTACGTGACCTATTTCTTTGACCAGATTTAGCTATCTTTTTCTTGGTCTGAGATAGTTTATTTGCCAGATTTAGACTGCTGGATCTGCTTTTGGCAGCAACTAGACATTCAGTGGTTGGATGTCCAAGGTTTCCACAGATATAGCACAAGTCTTGATAAGTATCAAAACTTTTGTGAAAACCCAAACCAGCTTTTTTACTGTGATATCTTTCACTCAATGTATGAACAATTCTTGAGGAATTTTTCCACTTGTTTGCTCTTTCAAGGTCAAGTTTTAGTTTAGAGACTTCTTGACTTAGTTCATTCACCATTTCTGTTGCATTATTGCACTCTTCGTTGTACTTGACTAATTCAAGTTCAACTTTTTCTTGTTCTTTACTCTTGGTGTTTTTTCCTTTTTTGGAGAGTGTCATTTTTAAAACTTCAGACTTAAGATCATTATTTGAAGAATCAAGTTCCTCAACCTGTTTCTTGAGAGAGCAGTTTTCCTATTCAACAATGTTCTTGCAAGATTTTAAATTAATAAAATCAAATTTGATTCTTGCAAGACTGTTGAACAGCTCATCACTATCAAAATTTGATTTTTGGAAGTCATCAATTAATGCACTCATCAAGGAAATAAGTTTTGTTTTAGAAAAAAATGCAACTTTTCTTGAAGTTCTAGTATACTTATCTCAGAAGCATCATCTTCTTCCTCCAAGTCTGAATCTCCAAGAGCCATGAGTGCTACTTCATCAACTTCATCATCATCTGAGTCAAATCCCCGAGCCGCTATCATTGTATATTCTTCCCTCTTTTTGGTTTTTTCTTTCAACTCCTTTTTAGTACTTTCCTTTCTCCATTCTATTTCCCAGACAGGACAATCATTGATATGATGATCAGCCTTACCACACTTGTAGCATCCATTTAGATTGTCATTTGACTATTTCTTGCTACCTGTTCCCTTCTTCTTTTTGAAGAATTTGCTGAAGTTCTTAGCTATAAAGGCAACTTGTTCTTTATCAAGTTCACTTTCTTCATCACTGTAAGATGCCTTCAGAGCTAAGGTATCCTCTAGTTCTTCTAACACTTTAGATCCATCAATTTCCATTTCATAAGTTCTTAAATTCCCCACTAATTCATCCAGGGTCATGCCTGCAAGATTCTTATTTGCTTTCCTGATTGCAGTCACCTTAACATTTCACTTTGATTTTGGTAATACCCTCAGTACCTTCTCGACTTGTTCTTCTTCAGATATAGCTTTTCCTAAGGAGGTCAGCTCATTTTGAAGGCAGTAAGCCTTGTCATTATCTCATGCAAGGTTTCATTCTCCTTCATATTAAATGCCTCATACTCAGTGAAAAGAAGAGAAATTCTGAATTTTCTTACTTGAGATGTGCCTTCATGAGCATTTACTAGACCATTCCAAATTTTCTTAGCAGTGGTGCATGTTGATACCCTGTTGTATTCAACAGGTCTTAATCCACAGACTTTGCCTTAGCATTTTTCTTTAATTCCAATAAGTCATCAGGAGTGAATTCACTTCTTACTTTCTTGACCTGTTTCCCATTTTCTAACTTCATTGGAATAGTAGGACCATCAGTGATCCTATCCCATAACTTGTAGTTTTCCCCTTGAATGAATGTTTTCAACCTATCTTTCCAATAAATAAAGTGAGAACCATCAAAGAGTGGAGGTTTAATAGTGGATTGACCTTCACTGTGACCAGTAGGTGGTGCAGAATTCATCATATTGATCTTTGTCTTAGGTGCTAGCCCTTTTTAAGACAACCTCACTCTGATACAACTTGTTAGAGTTTGTGCCCTACTGATTATCTTATTTTTGCCTAATTGTTGCTTATCGATGGAACGGGTTGCCTGATGTGTTCCACTAACGTGTTTCAAGGAAGCAGTATAACAGAAAGTAAAGAAAAACAATGATTTTTACATGGAAAACACCCCGCTCAAAAGGTATAAAAAACATGACCTGCATGTCTACAAGATTTAACCCCAACTTCACTAAATAACTCTGAGCCTCAACAACGACTGATTACAAAACTCTTGTAACCAACAAATAGGAATCATAAACTCTGATCCCTATATCTCAAAAACTAGGAATTATAAATTCTAATTACTTGAACTCAACGACTAGGAACTACAAACTCTAATCCTAACTACACACACACCTCCCAAGGCATGCGTTCCCAAAGTCTCTGAGCTTTCCCCAACTCGAAGACTATCTCCTAATTCAGTTTATAATACACTGAAACTAATATTGCATCAATAGCTCAAACACAATGAGCAACTCTAAAAATCAAAGCTAAAACTCTTAGCTGGATTCTATACTTTGGACCTGGTTTTTCAATGTGTTTCTTCGGTGATTGAATAGCACTTCGTGAAGTCAATTTGTCGATTGTGCTTTTTTGCTTTGTAAGTGCGTGAATTACTCTGAATGATGCATCTTCTATTTAAGCACAACTCTCCAAAGAGTCATTCTTTATTTTAAACTCCTCCTTTAATCAAAACTCTCATTACATAGAGTTCTACTTTAATTGAGACTCCTTCTTCAATTCCAAATCTTGTCTCCTTAGTGTTGTAGTCAAAATTCAACACTTTAAATCAACTTATCTTCAAGTATTTTACTCAACCACAACTTCTTCAATTTCTCACGTGATCAGTAGCTTAGTATATCAGAATTAGGCTTGCTCATTCATTCCTGACTTTCAGCAATCTTTGTCTGTATCTATCAGTAAAACCTGAAACCTGCCTTCCTATGCTTGGACTAGGTCAAGTAACATGTTTCATTCATGTGTCAGTCATCAAAAAATTCATTGATCTAACAAAGAGTCCTTCAATTTATATGTTTTCTATCTTGCGTAGACATCTTCAATTTGCAAAATCTTTCTCCTTCTACACATAGGACTCTTCAGGATATGCTCAGAAGTGAAACTCCTTCTTTACGTAGGACTCCTTTTTCAGCTCAACTTGCTTTCCCTTATCATTAAGTGTTTGAATCAAATTCAACTTTTTCTATTCCCCATGTGATCAGTAAGTTGAAGTTTTCAGTTGCACTGAATTAACTCATATCAACTTGTTTCAGTCATATTGTCATTCATCAAAACTTCAAGGTTCCAACATCAATGGATTAAATAGTTTGTATGCTTTGGAAGACTCACTTACACCAAGAAAAACATAATTTTTAGCCTTGTCATCTAGTTTCTTCCTCCTCTCATCTGGGACATGAGCATATGCGATGCATCCAAAATTTCTGAAATGATCTACTGTTGGTTTTCTCCCCTTCCATGTTTCCTCCGATGTCATGTTTATAACAAAAAGTTTTGTTTTTATTTAAAAGACGATTACTCCAATTTACCAACTCTGGTCAGAAGGTTTTTGGATTACTTCCTCTTGCTATCAAGCTTCTCACAATGTTGAGGATGATTCTATTTTTTTTCAATTCACTATTTTGTTGTGGTGTATACGTAGTTGTAAGCTCTCTCTAAATGCCATACTCTACATAAAAAGCTTCAAGTTCTTTGGAACAATATTCACCACCACAATCAGTTTGAAAGCCTTAATGGCTTTTTCTGATTCATTTTTCACACGAACTTTGAAGTTTTTAAATGTCGAAAAAGCTTCAGATTTTTCTTGCAAATAATAGACCCAAGTTTTTCTTGAAAATGATCAACAAACGTGATTAAATATGCTTACCTCCATTAGAAGTTAGGCTTATCGGACCATAAAGATCTGAGTGAACCAACTCCAAAATATTCTTGGCTCTCCATGACTTCCCTTTTGGAAATTGAAAGAGTGGTTGTTTTCTAACAAAACATTCTTCACAAATTTTGGAAGGAGAAACAATTTGAGTAAGACTTGTGACTCAACCCTCCAAAACTAAAGTGACCATAATGAAAATGCCATAACCATGAGGAATATTTTGCTTCAAACATCAAACAAGATTGAATACTATCAATCTTTAGTGGAAATAGTTTGTTGGACATTTGTACTACCGCAATAGCTCCTCTAATAGGATCATAAATTTCACATTCGCACTTCTTCATGGTGATCATATAACCCTTTTATTGCAATTGACCAGCACTAAATAAATTAGTTTTCAAGTCAGGTACTTACAATGCATCAGAGATTATTTTAACAAAAAAACCGTTCTTGGTTTTAATCCTGATATCACACTTCCCCATCACTTTCATAGTTGAACAATCATCAAATGACACAGTACAATGGAAATTTTCATTTAGAGATGAAAAAAAAATATTTCTTCCACACATATGGTTATTGTATCCGAAAAATCTACATACCAAACACCAGGCTCGTATTTTGTTCCATCATGGACAGCCATTAACAAAGTTTCAGCTTACTTATTTTCAACAAAATTGGCACTTTCTTCTTTTTCTTTGTCATTAGTTAGTCTAGTATAACAATTTGATGCAAAATGATCAAATTTTTGACATCTATAATGCTCTACCTTGGATTTGTCATGGTCTTGACCTCTACCTTAAGATTAATCAGTATTGATTTTGAAATTCCTGCTAAAATCTCTGCCTCCACAATCTCCTCTTCATCTTCCCCTTTCTCGTCCTCTACCTCTACATCTTCTTCTCTTGGTGCTGGAATAAGTATCAATAGAATCCTTCAACACTTGTTCTTGCACTCCATAACTTGTTCTTGCACTCCATAACTTTTGTTCATCTTCTATTCATGAATTAGTAAAGAACTTTACAATTCATCAAGAGATAGTTCACCTATATCTTTTGACTCTTCGATTGAGAAGACAACATAATTATATTTTGAGGTCAAGGAGTGCAAAATCTTCTACACAATGGATACGTCATCCATTTTCTCACTGTGGAAGTGCATTTTGTTGCTGATCTTCATTGTTTTAGTGCAGTAACTCAATACCGATTCTCTTTCCTTCATTTGTAAAGTCTCAAAATCTCTTCACAAGGTTTGAATCTATACACGCTACACTCTTGCAATGCCTTGATACTTTTTCTTCATCAAATCCCAAATATCCTTAGAAGTTTTTTTGTAAAGAATAGTTTCTAGGATGGGATGATCGATAGCCTGAGAGAGATAATTCTTCGCTTTCAGATCTTTTAACTTTCTCGCTTCCAACTCAGACTTTTGAGCATTCGTCAAAGTTTCATCTTCTGCCAAAGTTTCGATGTCGTCCTCGATAATTGGTCAGTATCCTTTGATCGCAAGAAATCCTCTATTAGCATGCTCCAATGGTCATAATGACCATCAAAGTGGAGAATTGTTGCTTGCACGAAATTATTTTCAGTGTCCATTGAATAATGAAAAATTTTATGTGGTAGATCACTTGTTTTTCCTCTTACAATAACCTAGCTCGGATACCATAGTTAGAAACTTAAGAAGTAAAATAAAAATACGCAAAGAGAAAACAATGGTTGGAAACTAATATATTTATTTTTGAACTTCAAGCCTATATATAGGCAAACACTTTCAGAGTACTTTCACTAAACCAGGATACATATCAGTCCATGTTAATTATAAAACAACTTACTCCTAAGAAATAGAATACATGACTCTTAAAAGAGACACAATACATGACTCCACTAATTCCTATAAATCAGAACAACATACGGCTAACTCAACTTTAAAAAAAAAAAACTCACAACTCCTAAAGACTTAGGTCAACTAGTAGAAGAAAATAAAGGACTAAAACTCCAACAGGTTAGGCGTGATACCCTTAAGCGAATACTGTTTATTTGGGTTAAGCAAAATCACTCTAGGAGAAAAATGGTTCCACCTGGTTTACGGTGGATCACTCTAGGCGAAAAAGGTTCATACCTGAATTAAGTAAAATGTCCCTAGGTGAAAATGGTTCCAACTGGGTTAAGCGAAACTCGAAATCAAAATGAGCCACAATATGTATAAAGTGACACAAATAATTCACTTCTTTGTTTTGTTACCAAAATAGGCTCTTCGCACTATTTTCTACCGTTTTATACTCCTTTTATGACGGAGCCGTTAAATTATTAAAATTAAGAAAAAAAGTAAAATGTTACAAAAAGTAACATGAGGTAAAATCTTGCAGCTAAATCACTGATTTGGAATCATCTAAGTGACTTTGACATCTTTTCTGTATCAACATAAAGTTTATGTTCTTACTATGTTTCTTGTAGTTGAAGGTTGCTCATGACAGAGAAGGAATTAATTAGTGAGTAGTTATTTGAAGATATGCTACGTTTGTCACACTTGCCATGAGGACAAACATAAAACAGACTTGCGAAGTCGTCATGAGAATGAAGATATTTTAAACACCATATAAGTTGCTTGTGTTGATGTTCAATAGCTCATTTTGTATTATATCATCTATATGTTACCACTTGTGACAATTTCTTATGTTGCGAGATTGTATTTAAATTATAAAAAAGTTCATAGTGCGACATACTTTCTGGCGATTATCTGTGACACTGATAAAGTATTGGGCTCGTGTTGACACGGGTCATACCTCCCTAGTTTTAAAAGACAAAAGAAGCATGTTCCAAATTATTTAATTTAAAAAGATATAGATAACTTCAAATTTTAAACATCACTATTTTGAAAACACAAAATTTTAATTTTTAAATTGTAAATTTTAAAGTCAAAATCTATGGCCAAACAAGAGCTTAATATTTTTACTTTCTCCAAATTTTAAGCTTCAAACATCGTGATTTTCAACCCATCCTATAAGTATCGAAATACCACTCTTGGATGCAAATTCGGAATCATGTGAATAGAAAATTTCTTTGTAAACAACAATTTACTCCTTGCTGAGTCAAGTCCGGCAAATTCATCAAATTAACTAATAAGATTTCATCAACATGGGTTGTAGTATAGTGATGGGACTACTCACCCTTAATCAAAGGGTCTTGGGTTCGAGCTCTAGATATGGAGAAAATTTTGTTGAAAGCGTCAACCCCAGAATGGGTCTTGCATTGCGCGATTCAAATTAGTTGGGACTTTAATGCGGATACCCGACACCGAGTATTAAATTAAAAAAAAAAAATCAACTATAAAATGGTCAAGTAAAAAAGATACAACATTTTCATAAATCTAGACATTAAAGGAAAAAGAAAATGTATGCTTGTACTATGATGCACAATCTTAGGAGAACCACACTCCAAAAGCTAGTTATTGGAGTGGGAGAGCCTAAGGCTATATAAATTCCACATTAGTTCACCATATAATTGTTATCTTCAATGTTTTCAGATACAAGAATCTGTATTCAGGCACAACAACTTCAACACAAGTTCAAGTCTAAAAACAAGAACACCTATGAAGTTACCCAACATCTTTAACACAAGATCAAAAATGATCTATCCAAGAAGTTTGTTATAATTTTGGAAATAAGATGAAACAGAAAGTTAAAGCCAAGTCCTCCGAATTCACGGAGTGTCCTTAAGGAAATAATTTCCCTCAAGCACCCGAGGTTATGGAATTTTCCTCCCAGGATAAAATGGCTTTCAATCCAATAATAGTGGTATCCAAATTATTGGATTCGTCGAACTCACTCAACAGTTAATGATTACAATGAGTTTGTGAAGAGAAAAAAATTGTTTTAGTTGTCTAAAATCATGTCTATACTAGAGGAATATATCAGGTATTTATAGCCTTAATGTGTCCCTTCGGAAAGGAAGCATTGGTTCAGGAAAAAGACACCTTTTTCAGTACAGTCACATCACCTGCACCCAATCTATATTGGAACTATGCCCGATCTATGGCCGCAGGTGACATTGTCCAAATTTCAGTGGCTTCATCGTTACACCTGCGTTGGACCTACTGCCGTAGGTTGCCAGGTGCGCTCGCAGATCACTTATTTGCGTGAAACAATGTGTCCTTAACCTCAAAGGGTCGCATCCCTTCTAGGAGCGTTATGCATACATTTGCCCAGCGTCAGAAATGCGCCCGCATATGGAGAAAAACAATTATATCAGATTCGTTGGATTAAATTTCACTTGTTCTTCAAGTTTCAAATAAAATTTGTCTAAAAAGATATATCTCATCGATCGATTATTTGAAAAATCCAAATCTAAATTTGAAGCTGAAGTCGAGGCCAAGCGAGCGGCGACAATGAAGGCATGAGGCACCTCTTTGTTCTTGCCTCACTATCCAAGGTGTAGATGTTTTTCTCTATATAAACACATGAAAGCTTCTTGGTGGGAGAATTTAGTAGACTTTATTATTTGAGCACACTTTCCATTTTAGTATGGAATCACTTTTCCTCCACTATTTTCCCTCCATTTTCTATGCACACATACACCTTGAATCCAACAATTTCCCATATGAATGGAGAATGGCTATCTTATGAAGAATTTACGGATAAGCATGTGATCATTTAGCAAAGACTGATTGTATTTGGATAAGTGAGTTTTCCTTTGAACTTTTCATAGTGAACATGCATTGGTTGCACTCAATCAATCAGTAGATTTGATATCTTTGAACCATCGACTTTAATGTACACCCACACAACACATGTCACACAACCAGCCTTTTACCATTTATGGTTCTCAGGGTTTTTTTTTTATCCATGAACACGTCCTGGTTCCATGGGATCTTAGAGAATAGGCCTTTACTAACATTCTCTTTGAAGTGGCTTTCACTTCGCCCTCACATAGGTGATTTCTAAACGTTCAATCCACTAAATTAAACTACTTGGTCAAATCTGCAAAATTTAGATAATCATTAAAAGACTTCACACCATAAGTCTTATCCTTGTTTACTAAACATTGTCTACATCATGAGAATGGGTTGGGTATATTGACAATGTTGAACCTATCAGAAACAACTTTGTTTGATCTCTTTGAATCTAGATCTTGGGATCTCCAGTCTGCTAGGTAGAGTTACCGCCATGCTGACTTGTCCTAGGCCTTAATCACATTCCCTTGGATGTTCTCTCAACTCCTTCTCTAAATAGGCCTTTTGTAAGTGGATCCGACATATTATCCTTTCACTTTACATAGTCAACAGTGATAATTCCACTAGAGAGAAGTTCTCTAATGGTATTATGTCTTCATATTATGTGACAAGATTTACTGTTGTACATCACACTCTCTGTCCTACCTATTGCAGCTTGACTATCACAGTGTATACATACTAGTGCCAATGGTTTGGGCCAATAAGGAATATCTTCCAAGAAATTCTAGAGCCATTTTGGTTCTTCGCTGGCTTTATCTAATGCGATAAATTCTAATTCCATTGTTCAGCAAGCAATACATGTGTGTTTGGATGATTTTCAAGATATTGCTCCTCCACCTATTGTACATACGTATCCACTCGTGGATTTTATTTCATTTGATCCTATGATCCAGTTTACATTACTATATCCTTCAAGAATCACGGGATATTTATTATAATGCAAAGCATAGTCTTGGGTGCATTTAAGATACCCCAAAACTCTTTTCATTGCCATCCAATAAGTTTGGTTGGTATTATTCGTGCACCGACTCAATTTACTAATAGCGCATGCTATGTATGGTCATGTACAATTCATTATATACATTAAACATCGCAATGCTCTTGTGTACTCCAATTATGAGTCACTTTCACCTTCATTCTTTCGAAGTGAGAAGCTTACATCCAATGGAGTCTTGACAATATCAAATTCCATATATTTGAATTTTTCAAGTACTTTTTTCATGTAGTAACACTATGGCAAAGACAATTCTTGAGGAGTTCTATGGATTCTTATTCCTAAATTCACATTCGCAACTGCAAGGTCTTTCATATCAACTTTGCTCTCGAGCATTCGTTTTGTGGCCTTTATATCAGAAATGTCTCTACTGATAATCAACATATCATCCACATATAAACAAACAATGACTTGGTGATTTGGAGTGTCTTTAATATAAACACATTTATCACATTCATTTATCTTGAACTTGTTTGCTAACATGATTTGGTCAAACTTCGCATGCCACTATTTAGGTGCTTGTTTTAGTCCATAGAGTGACTTAAAAAGTTTACACACCTTATTTTCTTTTTCTGAAACCACAAAATCCTCAGGTTGTTCCATGTAAATTTCTTCCTCCAATTCTCCATTTAGGAATGTTGTTTTCACATTCATTTGATAGATTTTAAGACAATATACCGCCGCTAAGGAAATTAACATCTGAATTGACATTATCCTCATTACAGGAGAGTATGTATAAAAGTAATCAAGGCCTTTTTCTATTTGAAGCCTTTTACTACAAGTCTTGCCTTGTTTTTGTTAATAGTACCATCCGTTTTCATTTTCTTTTGAAGATCCATTTATAACCTAAAGGTTTATTTCCTAGAGGAAGATCAACTAACTCCCACGCATGGTTTCTTAAGATTGAATCAATCTCACTATTGACTGCCTCTTTCTAAAAGGAAGAGTCAGAAGACGTCATTGCTTCTTTAAATATTTGAGGCTCATTTTCTAAGAGAAATATTAGAAAATCCGATCCAAATAAAGTTGATGTTCTTTGGCATGTACTACGTCTTGGATTCTCATCATTATGTACGTCCTCACTTGGTTTATCTCGAGGTCGTTTAGGCCCCCCACTAGACTGTTCATGTCTAATTTTATACAGATAAATGTGTTCAAAGAATTCAATATTATCTGATTCAATTACCGTATTTTTATTGATATACAGAAGTTCAGATTTATGAACCAAAAACCGACATGCTTTACTACTTTTAGCATATCCTATGAACACGCAGTCCACCGTCTTAGGTCCTATCCTTATTTTTTTAGGCATAGGAACTTGGATCTTCGCTAGACACCACCATACTTTGAAAAAATTTCAAGTTAGATTTCCTTCTTTTCCATTTTCCATATGGAATTGATTGTTTCTTACTATGGTTCACACTATTGAGTATTCGATTAGCTGTAAGGATAGCTTCCCCCCACAAGTTTTTCAGTAAACCTGAACTTATTAGTAAGGCATTCATTATTTTCTTCAAGGTTCGATTTTTTCTTTCCACAATTTCATTAGATTGAGGTGAATAAGGGGTCGTAGTTTGATGGACAATTCCATTCTCTACACAATTTGTGCAAAGGGAGATTCATATTCTCTGCCCCTATCACTTCTTATCGTTTTAATCTTTTTCTTTAACTGATTTTCAACTTCTGTTTTATATTGCCTAAATGCATCTATTGCTTCATTTTTACTATTTAACAAATAGACATAACAGTATCTAGTGTAATCATCAATAAAAGTTATAAAATACTTTTCCCCACCACGAGATGGTGTTGACTTCATATCACAAATGTCAGTGTAAATTAAGTCTAAGGGATTGAAATCCCTTTCAACAGACATATACAGATGTGTAGCATACTTTGATTCCACACACGTTTGATATTTTGATTTATTGCACTCAAAGTTTGGCAAAACTTCAAAGTTAATTAGTTTTTGCATTATTTTGTAATTGACATGTCCTAATCATTCATGCCATAAATCATAAGACTCAAGCAAGTAAGAAGAAACTGAACTTTTATTGATTTCAACATCCATTACATTTATTTTGAATAGGCCCTCAGTGAGGTAGCTATTTCCTACACACACTTCTCCTTTACTAAGTACAACTTTTTCTAAAAATAAATACACATTTGAATCCATTTTTGTCTAGAAGTGATACAGAAATTAAGCTCTTCTGTAACTTCGGTACATACCGGACATTGTTCAAAGTCAACACTTTTCCGGATGTCATTTTCAGGCAAACTTTTCCTATTCCTTCAACCTTTGCAGTTGCGGAGTAGGCCATATATATCTTCTTTTTGACTTGAGCAAAAGCAACAAACAATTCCTTATTTGCACAAACATGGCGGGTGGAACCGAAATCCATTCACCACTCTCGAGGATTTTTCACCAAGTTGCATTCAAATAGCATGGCACACAGATCGTCCACTTCTTTATTGGATTCAACCATATTTGCTTAGTCCTTTTTTTTGCCTTTCTTTGGGGCACGACAATCCATTGACTTGTGGCAAATCTTTCCATAGTTAAAACATTTTTCTTTGAATTTTTTCTTAGGTTGATTGCTTTCCTGTCCAACTTTCTTTCATTTTTTGGAATTATTGTGGTCATCATCTACAATATTTGTTTCACTTATTGTAGAGTTTCCTTTTGACCTTCTTTTTGCGGCTTTGTTGTCTTCTTCAATGCGCAGTGTTACTACAAGATCTTCGACTGACATCTCCTTTCACTTATGTTTCAAGTAGTTCTTGAAGTCCTTCCACATAGATGGTAACTTCTCTATTATCGCCGCGACTTAAAACACCTCATTCACGATCAAACCTACAATAAAGTTTATGTGAACATCTAGAACATTTTTAATATGTTCAACTAAGGCATTCATCAAACTCATACCTTCCGCAAGGAGATCGGGGATGATCACTTTCAGTTCCTGGACTTGAGATACAACAAGCTTGCTGTCAATCATTTTAAACTCAAGGAATCTTTCAATGAAGAACTTCTTAGTTCCAGCATCCTCAGTCTTGTATTTTCTTTCTAGCGCACCCCACAACTCTTTTGACATGTTCATCCCACTATACATGTTGTACAGTTCATCTTGGAGGCCATTTAAAATGTAATTCCTGCATAGGAAATCAAAGTGTTTTCATGCCTCCATAACGACAAATCTCTCCTGGTCTGAAGTTCCCTCGGCCACCTCTGGAGCTTCTTCAGTTGTGAATCTTGGAAGACATAGTGTTTAAGGTAGAAGAACATCTTCTGTTACCAGTTTTTGAAATCAACTCCCGTGAAATTTTTGGGTTTTTTCGTTGGTGCCATTGCCTGCAGAGCACTCGTACGACTCATTGTGGCAACATTAGCTGCTTCCACAGTCATTGCAGCATCATTCACTTGACTGTCAGAAGTCATTTTTCTGTCACAACAAAACAACAAAGTTAGTATATCGAAATACTACTTATAAAGTTGCAGCAATTTTAAACACCTCTTGTTTGTAGTTTAACGATGAAGTTTTTATGACTTCCAATCATCAACCAAGTGATCTTTAACCGATGAAGATTTTATTTCTTCAAACCACTAGTTAAGTTCAAAGGGGGTAGAAAGCTTAAAGCTTTAATCTCCAAAAGCCAAGGTGTACAAATTCTGAAAATATTTATTTCCTTAAGATTGTTATCTTCAATGTTTTTGGGTACAAGAATCTGTATTTAGGCACAACAACTTCAACACAAGTTCAATTCTAAAAACAAGAACACCTATGAAGTTACACAATACCTTCAACACAAAATAAAAAATGATTTATCCAAGAAGTATGTCATAAATTTTAGAAATAAGATAAAATAAAAAGATAAAGCCAAGTCCTCCGAATTTATGGAGTGTCCTTAAGGAAATAATTCTCCTCAAGTACCCAAAGTATGGAATTTTCCTCCCAGGATAAAATGACTTTCAATCTAACAATAGCGCTATCTCAAATTATTGGATTCATCGAACTCACTCAACAGTTCATGATCACAATGAGTTTTTGAAGAGAAGAAGATTGTTTTAGTTGTCAAAAACCATGTTTATACCTGAGGAATATAACATGTATTTATATCCATAATGTTTCCCTTCGGGACGGAAGGATTGGTTCAGGAAAAAGGTACTTTTTCAGTACAGTCACGTCACCTACACTCAGTCTGTGCTGGAACTGTGCTCAACGGCGGTCGCAGGTGACAGTGTCCAAATTCCAGTGGCTTCTATGTTACACCTGCACTGGACCTGCTACCGTAGGTCGCCAGGTGCGCGCGCAGATCACTTATTTGTGCGATACAGTGTGTCCTTTACCTCGAAGGGTTGTATTCCTTCAAGGTGCCAGATTCTTTGGATTAAATTTCACTTGTTCTTCAAGTTTCAAATGAAATTTTTCTAAAAATATAGATCTCATCGATCGATCATTTGACAAATCCAAATCCAAATCCTAGGTTGAGGGAGCAATGACGGCGACAGCGTGAGGCACCTCCTTGTTCTTGTCTCACTATCCAAGTGGAGATGTGTTTCTCAATATAAACACATGAAAGCTTCTTTCTCCCACCAATGTGGGATAATTTAGTAGACTTTTCTATTTGAGAACACTTTCCATTTTAGTGTGGACTCACTTTTCCTCGACTATTTTTCCTCCATTTTCCATTCACACATACACCTTGAACCCAACAATAATTGATGTGAGACTCAAGTCTAACCCTTTGCAATAATACCATTACAAACCTCCACACTCCACAACCGACGCCCACTACTAAAAAAGTCAAGATTTCCGACCACAAAATGTGGTCGGTTTTTATTTTTTAAAAATATTCAAAATAATCATTTCAATAATTTTTATATTAATTATTATTATTATTACAAATAAAAAATAATTAAAAGACCGACCACAAGTGGTCGGTTTTTAATATAAAAAAAGAAAAAGAAAAATAAAATATTATCAATAAACCAACCACTTGTGATCGGTTTTAATTAAAATAAAAAGAAAATAATTTCAAAAAATCGATCACTTGTGATCGGTTTTTAATTAAAAAAATAAAAAAATAATTTTTTAAATCCGACACTAGTGATCGGTTTTTAATTAAAATAAAATAAAAATAATATTAAAAAATCGACCACTTGTTGTTGATTTTTAATTATAAAAAAAAAAAGACCACTTATGGTCGTTTTTTAATTAAAATAAAAAAAAAGAAAATAAATTTTAAATATCAACCACTTGTGGTCAGTTTTTAATTAAAAAAAAAAAAAATTTAAAAAACTGACCACTTGTGGTTGGTTTTTAATTAAAATAAATAGAAAATAATTTTAAAAAAACGATCACTTGTGGTGGGTTTTTAATTAAAATAAAAAAGAAAAATTTTAAAAAACGACCACTTGTGGTCGGCTTTTAATTAGAATAAAAAGAAAATAAGTTTTAAAAATCGACCACTTGTAGTTGATTTTTAATTAAAAAAATTATTTTATAAAAGCGATCACTTGTGATCAATTTTTATTAAAAAAATAATTTTATGTATAATCTAATATATTATTTTTTGAAATTACACTCGTAGTCGATAACTAATATAATAATAATAAAAATCAATCTTAGATTTTTTGGAAAGATTACACTAAAAAATATATCAAATAAAATAAATAAATAAATTATGTTAAACATAATTTTTATCTTTTACTTATGTTTCAATATATAAAATAAATATTTCCTTTGTATATACGTTAAATGACGTTAAACAAGCATAATATACATATATATATATATATATATATATATATATATATATATATATATATATATATATATATATATATATATCATACCGTTGAGATAATGATATTATGCTACTATTGCAGTCATAATAATGTCATATATAATCGATAATTCATCAGAATATAATGAACGTGTTCTATTATAAGGTAATATACTTGAGGATGTGATATATATTGTACGCATTCAAGAGTTCATATATATAAATATCTTTATATATATATATATATATACTAGTCCACTGTACGTGCTTTGCACGTGTATATTGCGCCGATTAATATATAATAAGAAGAATAACAATTTATTTAGAAAAAACTTATTAATGTTACACGAAATGCAATATTTGTTTAAATAATGAAAATTAATGCTATTATATAGGTACAATGATTGAATTATCTTTTGAATATGTAAATATGATATGTTCACCTTGAGATGTAAGGTTTTATGTCCCCTTTTTTATAAAGTGTTTTTGGCAATTAACAATATACTTTGATCTGATGCTTCTACAATTATCGATTCCTACTTAATATAGTTAAGCAGTCACAATTATCGGTTCCTACTTAATAATTCATCCTCACATTAACATTTAAGGAGCAAATTAAATATGGATGCCGAAGAAAGAATAATAAAGTAGAATAAGAACCAACATAGATACCAAAGGAAAAACAAATATTTAAATTTTCATGTTATGCAATTATATTTTGAAGAAAAAACAAATATCTTGAATCTTGAAGAAAAAAAGTGTAAAATTCATCGAATAAAAAATGCTCAAGATTAGAAGCATACCTCGAGAATTTTGTGATGTTGTTATTTTTCTATCTCTATATATAAGAGAGTTCCAAATAAGAAAAACTTAATATACTATATTAGTTGGTTTGAAAATTCTAAATTTCATAACTCAAATAAGGAAAAAATAATAAATTATTTTAGTTGATTTCAAACCCATTAGAGAAATAATTAAATTTGACAATTTCTTTTATCAAACTAAAAAGACTAGTTTAGTTGTACGCGCCTCGCGCGTGTATCTCACTTTAATGAGTTCAAACATTACACTAAATACGATATGTGTTTAAATTATAAAGATGAATACAATAATTAAATTCAACATATGAATATGTAAAGCTGAAAATTTTATTTAATTAAACCTAACCTTTATAAAAAAAAATATACCATGTGTAAACTGCAACAAAATATTACGGTAATAAAGACAATAAAACAATACAATTAAATCTAACCTTTACACAAAAAATTTCTCAAAGCCGTCCAACAGTCATTTCATACCTGTGAACTCTAATAAAATAATACGAAATTGAGATATCAAAATAATACGACTAAACCTAACCTTTGCACAAAAAAAAAAATCAATGCAAAAATTTTAAAATAACAAAATTAAACCTAACCTTTGCACAAAAAAAAATTCAATGCAAAAATTTTAAAATAACAAAATTAAACCTAACCTTTACCTATAAAAATTATTCAAAGCCGACCAACATTTATGTAGCACCTGTAAACTACAACAAAATAATACGATAAAATAGATATCAAAATAATACAATTAAACTTAAATTTTACACACAAAAATTCCTCCAAGACGATCAACATTCATCTACAAACTGTAAACTACCACAAAATAATACTAATAGAGATATTAATACAATACAATTAAACCTAATCTTTACATAAGAATTCCTCAAAGCTAACCGAAATTTATCTACGACCTGTAAACAACATCAAAACAATACAATAGTGATCACAAAGCTTCGATTTTGATGAATATAATTCTTAGCTTGTCTGAACGAAATTTTGACCCTAAAGAATTATTTGAATGAAAACAAAGAAGATATATATATATATACACATATGTTGAATTCTATTATATTGACAAAAACAATAAAGAAGTTGAGGGTTAAAAAGTTAAGCATCCACTAATCTAGACAGTAACCGAATCATTGAAACATATGTATTTTGTTTTATTAAGTTGTAAATAATTTTTTTTCATGCAATAGAAGGCTAGAAAACCCTAATGAATTCAAGAATGAAAAATCTAATTAATCATCAATCAAAATCAAAACAAAAAGAAAACATAGAAGTAGAAGAATCATGTTTCTAGTAAAATTTATCAAAAATACTATTTAAATAGAATTGTAGATATTCTTTTTTATATAAGGTAAAATTCTAATTGATATAGAAGTGTTAAATATTATATTTTTTGCTTGAATCCAATAATCTTTTTTCTTTCCATGCATTATTTTTTTAAAATAAAATATCTTTTGCTTCCTAAAATTCTAACCTTAAAAAGTGGTAGGGATTTTTTGCTACCATGCGTACTTTTCTTTAAAAATATAAAATTTTAATTCTTAAATATTTTTTTTCCTTTCCACGTTAATTTGATTCCTTTTAAAGATTTTATCATAAACAGTTTAACGTGCATCTCAATATTTATAGAAGTATTTCCTTAATATGATTCTATTTTAAAAGTATTTTTTTAATTCATAAGGAAAATATTAATTGATTTTCTTTTCATATAGTTTAGGAGTCCCATATATTTTAGGATTCTAGTTAATATAATAAAAATAATTAAATAATAAATTAAAAAATAGTAAAAAGACAGTTTTGCCTAAAGAACTGTCTTTTAATGAATGGCAAAAAGTTCAAATCACTTTTATAAAGGTCTTCACACTTTTAATTTATTGTACGTGAGTGATAAATTTAATACCATATTTAGTTAGTTTTGATTTATTTATATAATAATAGGTATTTTAGTTATTTTATTATTTTTTGGCCTTTTTGAAATTTACACAATGTTAACTTCTTTAAAAGGAAGTTAACGTCTGCTTTTTTCTTTGAAAAAAGTGTATTATTAATTTTCTTAATAATTCTTACCATTTCTTTAGTACTTTTTAATTTGTAAAACTTATCATATAATTTAGGACTTTTCTTTTTTTAACAAAAGGCAACCCTAACCCTCATTTTTTCTCCCTTACAGCCACGCCCCCTTTCCTTCTCTCTCTCTTTCTTCTCTTATCCTTCTCTTCCTCCCTAAACCTCCACCACGACTGTTGCCACCGGAGCAGTCCACCAGACAGTTGGTGACCCTCCTCACCTCTCTCATGTTGTTGCCTCACCGCCACCGGTGAAAACAACAACATTCCAACCAAGCTTCAAGCGCCGACTAGTCCTCATTCAGACACTGCTGCCGCATCGTCTAGTCCAACAAACCGGACAGCTGCCGACGAGTCTCACCCTCACATCCAAGATACACCGAAGAGCACCGTGAGTCGTGTGTCTTCATCTCTCTCTCTCTCTTCTCTGGACATTAACAGTCATTCAAAAACTGAAGTTTCTTCTCGCAAACTTATGACTGTAAATCATAGAAAAACATGTCCATTTTCCTTTCTTCTCAATTTTCAATGTAGTAGTATTTCACTTTCATAGGAAATTGCATTAACGATTTTTTATTAGTACTAGTCTGTATTGAAACTAAAAAATCATGAAGTTTTTATTATTTGAGTTTGAAAAACTTGTGCATTTGCGAAAACAGCGTGTATTGTTAAGTGTGAATATGTGCATGGAGATATGTGCATTTTTTTTTTTGGTTATTGTTGTTGTTGTGTAAATGGTGAATTGAATTCCATTATAGGTTTTAGCTTAAAAAAAATGGTGAAAGGACCAAAGGATTGCGGTGGAATACAGTGAGGTTAATGGTGTCACCGTTAATTCAGGTAATGTTTATTGCTATGTTGAAGGCGGTTTATTGGAAAGTGTGTCAGTTTCTTTCCATTTTCAAGCGACATATTAATTCCTTTATTATTTATTCTTTTTCCCCATTGTCTATCGTTTTTGTAAAGAAAAAGTGAATATTAGTATATACAATCTTAGGCTATTTTTAATATCTCATTGACTCATTGTTTTGAGCTACCACTGCAGCTGAAATACTAGTAGTTGCATGTCAATTACTGGATCTTAGCATTCTGATCACATACGGTGCTTTTGAGTGTATTTTGATGGTACTGGATGTCTGCGACATTGAATGTGTAACATCCCATATTTTGCTTGTACTTGTTCTAATTATATGGAACTTGGTATAGCCTTGTGGTATAGGTAACGGGTGAGATTTGTTATGCAAGTATTAATGGTATAGATGGAATTATAGATGTTTCCCGTATAATTTAATGTGATGCGACCAAGTTAACGTCGATACGACTATGTAAACTTAGGATCGTAAGCTAGTATTTGGATCTAGAGTTTAAAGTGACCAAGTGTGTATAAGTTGAAGGTTAGATTAAAGGGATTAGGAGATGGAAATGGAATAAAATATTGAGGTGCTTGCTTGACTTAATTAAGCTAGTAGATGAGTCACCTACTTAAGCTATTTAGACCAAATTAATGGACCGATGGCTATGGACCAGATTTAGGCCTATACTAATGTACTCATTTGGGCCCAAATTGAATAAAAGAGGATGAAAATGGATAAATGGTCCAACACACAAATCTTCCAAAGGCCTAAGTTAATTGAGCCCAAAATAAGAATTTAAGTAAGTACGTGCATCACCTACTTTGAAAATTTGAGCAGCTTGAACCCTTAAGCAGGTGCACCAACTACTTGGACCAATTTAACCAATTTTAAGGTCCAAAATGCAACTAAGGAGGTGGACAACATAGGGCCTTTATAAGGCCAAGTTGCTGGTCATTTTACTTCATTTCTAAGTCACAAAAAAGAGTATATTTCACAAAATCTCTCTACTCTCTCTAAAACAACAAGGAGCAACCCTAAAATTCCTTCGAGGGTTCTTGAAGAAACCCTCACCTTTGCAGCCCAAGGTAAGTGAAAACACTTATGGTTTTGCTTAATTATCTCATGGAAGATTAGTAAAATATGCTATAGGTGCCTAATTATAAATACATGGCAGAATATAGAACAAGCTACTTGCTAACTTTTTCTTTGTTATTAAGAGATCTCTTTTCTTCTTTGGTTTAAAGTGTGAAGGAAAGTGAAAGTTGAAGTTTTGAGGAGTTCAAATTAAAAGAATAAGCTACAAAATTGAGGTAAGGTGACTGGTCCATTTTGTTCTCCTTGTATGTGAATTTGAAAGAGAATGTGTTGTTATTGAGAACTCAAGAGATGATGAGTTCAATAATTGATTGCTGCAATAAAAGGGAATTGAGGCTGTTTTGTGGACTATTTTGTATGTATATATTATGGATTGCTAGGTTGATGTTGGAGAAAGGTATAATTAGTTTGTAATGAAATATAAAAGAAAGGTGTGATGGTCCACCACCAAACCAATTATTGCATTTGTTTACTGCCCAATCTGTTTTGAGTATTGTTTGGAATGTGTAATGAAGCCGAGGTAGTTTTGGTGAATCTTATAAGAACCTGTATGGTATGTGGGTATAATTGGAGGAGAAAAGGGTTAAAATAACACCCTTGAAACACCCTTGATTGATAGATTAATGGCTTACTGCCCGGTTACTATTTTGGGTAAATTTAAGTAGCCTAAATGTGTTAGTTGGTTGCTAATACTAGTTTACCATATATTCTATTATAGATAAGTAATCTAAAAGGTAGGAAGTCAAGTCGGGTTAGTTTCGGAGTTATATAACCAGGTATGTAAGGCATACTCTATTTTGTACTCTTTGGCATAAAATCGGACTTTTGTTCCATCAAGTAAGGTTCCAAGGTTATCCTATAACAAGTGATACATAATAGCACCACATTATATTCCATGTAGCCAATGATCTTGTTCCCACTCTCTAACATGTTAAAACACCTCAATACATGCTTATTATTAAACCTGCATGTCTATCTTCACTAGAAAATTTCAGGAGTTTTTTGCTTATTCAAATGAGACCCATGTGTTATTTTCAGCTTCTAAACACTTCATTTGTGTGCCAACAGCTCCCTACCTCATTGTTGTTGCATTAACTATCCATTTATATGTCTCTTATTAGCAGATTATTGGTTCAAGGTACCATAATGTTATGACCACCAAAGTAACAATCTCAAAGGCTAAATAAACTAAGTAACGTAAATCTTAAAATGAATGGCAGCTCAAGGGCATAAGCCTAGCATGGGTCGATCTTGATATCTTTATATGGGTGGCAGCTCAGGGGCATAAGCCTAGCATGGGCCGATCCCAATCTTTATATGTAGGTGGCAGCTCAGGGGCGTAAGCCAAGCATGGGCCGATCCTAATTTATCTATTAACCACTAATCAGCTGGTCATTTGCATTATATATAGCTTAAAAATATTATGAAGTAAGAAAGGTAAAAATGAAGATAGGAACATAATGTATGTAGTCCCACAAGTATATATAAAGGTGGTCTACTAGTACTACTTATACACTTGTATTTGATTTCTATTGAGCTCTTGTATCATTTGTTGTTACTTCGGCCTTACATATTCAGTACATATTTTAGTGTTGACATCCCTCACGGGGGACCTGTATTTCATACTGCAGGCACAAGTACTTCAGTTCATACACCTCACTAGTAGGAGCGCAGGCTATTCAGTGACTATTGGTGAGCTCCAGGTTAATTCGGGGCTCTCCGAGTCTGTTCCATATATTTTGGTATTGTGCACTAAGTCAAGAGTAGGGTGGGCGTTTGTCCCGACCCTAACTAAGTCTACGTATATTTTAGAAGCTTTGTAGACTAATGTAAAGTTATGATAGTGTCTTGCCTTTAGACGTGGTGGCCCCAACGGCCAAGTGTTGTATATATAAGTTTGTGCTTGCCTATGTAATTATTCTCATCGATACATAATATCATATTTGTCAGAACCTTTGGTTGTCATAGTTACATTCATGAGAAGTACAAGGTTATCAATTGGTTCTCTCGGGCCTTTACGGCAACGAGTGCCTATCCGCCCCAATAGGATTTAAGGCGTGACAAAATTGGTATCAGAGCAGGTCATCCTAGGTTGTCTACAAAGTCGTGTCTATATAGAGTCTTATTTATGGGCGTGTTGTGCACCACATTTATAAATAGGAGGCTATGGGACATTTAGGGGTTGTCTCTTTTTCTTCATATCTTAGATCGTGCAATATAGCCCATATTGTAGGTGAAGTCATATTTAACCATTGAACCTATTTTATTCCGCTTATTATAGTAAAAATGTCGGTTACGAGAAGGAGTAAGAATACAGGTAAGTGAATAGATGTGGCTGCCGGAGAAGGGACCAGCAAGTCACCACCTAGACAAGCTAATCAAAGCGAGGCTCAATCTGAGTTTGTATCCCAAACTTCTTCTACTCCTCCATCTCCAGAAGATCTAAGAAGGAGAAGAACCACATCCTCAGAACAACTTATTAATGCTACTGACCAAGATCTAAAGAATACGGTACAATTATTAGCTCGTATAATTGTTGGACAAGATCAAGGACAAGTCATTCCAACCACAAGTTCTAGTGGTGCAGATAGGGCAGCTAGCCTACGAACGCAGGATTTTCTTAAATTAGATCCTCCCACATTCACTGGATCAGATCTTGATGAAGACCCATAGGACTTTATTGATCAAATCCAAAGGGCTCTAGATGTCATGCATGTGTCGGGTAAATAGACAGTTGAGCTAGTAGCATATAGATTCAAAGGGGAGGCTATATTTTGGTATGAAGACTAGAAACGATCTAGGGGTGTCGATACACCTTCAGCTACTTGGAAAGAGTTCAAAGAGGCATTTATTGATCATTACCTTCCATTTGAGATTCGAGAAGACCTTGCGGATCAGTTCCTGAATCTTCGCCAAGAGAATATGAGCGTGAGGGAGTACAGCCTCTAGTTTAACTCTTTGACTAGGTATGCTCCTAATGTAGTAGCTACAATGGATGATAGAGTTCATCGATATGTGGATAGATTAGATCCATATCTAATTAGAGATTGTACTATTTCTGCTTTGAACAAAGACATAGACATAGCAAGGATACAAGCATTTGCACAAGAAAAGGAGGATCAGAGGCAAAGAAGAAGAACACAAAATTGGAAAGAGGGTATTCCAAGAGGTCTAGATCTACGGGGCAGTTTATGGCATCCCAAGGAGAGTTTAGGGCTCAGTTTTATAATAGACCGCCTAGTCCATTATATTCTTATTCTACAGCTAGTGTTCCACCATAGTTTCAAGGGTCTAAAGGCAACCGGTTTGGGCAAGGAAGTGAGAGTTAGAGTTCATGAACAACGGGGTATCAAGAGCAAGGGAGTATGATCCAATTAAGGCCTCATTGGCAGCCATGTAAACAATATGTAAAGCTTGATTTAGGTGCATATCAGTTCAGGACAAATGTTTGTTTTTGGTGTGGTACGTCAGGACATATGATAAGAGAGTGCCCTCAAAGGGGCATAGGTGGTATGGCACGACCTACTGGATCAGTTGTTGCATCATCATCATCGGTGCCTTATTCAGGTAGAGGTGTATAACCAATGGGTCGTGGTAGAGATGCTAAAGGAAAATCTAGCTCTAGTGGAGTTCGAAATCGAACATATGCTTTAGCGAATCGACAAAATTCAGAGGCTTCTCCAGATGTGGTTACAGATACACTGTCCATCTTTTCACATGATGTATATGCATTAGTTAATCTGGGTTCTACATTATCATATGTCACTCCATTGGTTGCTGGAAAGTTCAAAAAAAAAATAGAATTACCAGTTAAGCCACTTGAAGTATCTACGCTGATAAGTGAATCTATTCTAGCTAAGAGAGTGTATCAAAATTGTATAATAACTATTTGCGGTCGCGATACAATAGCTGACCTGGTTGAGTTAGAAATGGTAGATTTTGATGCTATAAAGGGTATGGATTGGTTGGCTTCTTGTTATGCCACAGTAGATTACTGAACTAAGAAGGTGTATTTCCATTTTCCAAAAGAGGCAATCCTTGAATGGAGGGGTAATATTGGTGTACCAAGAGGTAAATTTATTTCTTATTTTAAGGCAAAAGGATGATTTCCAAGGGTTACATATGTCATCTAGTTAGGGTGAAGAATACAGATGCGGAGACACCAACTCTTCAAACTATTCCAGTAGTGAATGAATTTCCCGATGTATTTCCTGAAGATCTTCCAGGTTTGCCTCCAGAATAAGAAGTAGAGTTTGGTATTGATGTGATTTCAGGTACTCAATCAATTTCAATTCCTTCGTATAGAATGGCCCCGGCAGAATTACAGGAGTTGAAAGAGCAATTGAAAGACTTGCTAGGAAAAGGATTCATAAGGCCTAGTGTGTCCCCTTGGGGTGCACCAGTGTT
Source organism: Capsicum baccatum var. pendulum (assembly GCA_030864225.1). Classification (NCBI taxonomy): domain Eukaryota; kingdom Viridiplantae; phylum Streptophyta; class Magnoliopsida; order Solanales; family Solanaceae; genus Capsicum; species Capsicum baccatum. Next base: position 37,883,339 of record CM061561.1, read on the forward strand.
ATTTGTTCGTAAGAAGGATGGCTCATTGAGAATGTGTATTGACTATCGACAACTGAACAAGGTGACTATTAAGAACAAATATACCCTTCCGAGGATTGATGACTTATTTGATCAGTTGCAAGGCACCAAGTAGTTTTCAAAGATTGATTTGAAGTATGGTACCACCAAATAAGGGTCAAAGAGAGGGACATACCCAAGACAGCTTTTCGAACACGGTATAGTTATTACGAGTTCTTAGTCATGTCCTTTGGGCTAACTAATGCACCTGCAGCTTTTATAGATTTGATGAATAGGGTGTTCAAGACATTTTTGGATGTGTTTGTGATAGTTTTTATAGATGATATTCTGGTTTATTCGAGATCAAATGAGGACCACCCCAGTCACTTACGACAGGTGTTACAGATTCTTCATGATCATAAGCTATATGCAAAGTTCTCCAAATGAGAGTTTTGGTTAAAATCTATGGCATTCTTAGGTGATATTATATCTGATGAAGGAATAAAAGTTGATACTCAAAAGATAGAAGCCTTGAAGAACAGGCCAAGATCTATAACGCCTACGGAGGTTCGTAGTTTCCTTGGGTTGACAGGTTATTATAGAAGGTTTGTTGAAGGATTTTCTTCAATTTCTGCACCTTTAACAAAGCTAACACACAAAGCGTCCAAGTTCTAATAGAATGATGCATGTGAAAGAAGTTTCCAAGATCTGAAGAATAAGTTGACTTCTCACCCATATTGGTACTTCCAGAAGGCACAGAAGGGTATGCAGTGTATTGTGATGCTTCAAGAATTGGCTTAGGGTGTGTATTGATGTAGCATGATAAAGTCATAGCATATGCCTCAAGACAATTGTGGCCACATGAGAAAATTATCCAACGCATGATTTGGAGCTAGCAGCGGTTATATTTTCCTTAAAGATATGACATCACTACTTGTATGGGATTCATGTTGACATATATACTAACCATAAGAGTTTGAAGTATATCTTTAATTAGAAGGACCTAAATTTAAGGCAGCGGAGATGGCTAGAGTTATTAAAAAACTATGATGTTGATATCTTATATCATTCGAGAAAAACAAATGTGGTAGCTGATGCATTAAGTCGTAAGTCTAAGGTGGTCACTTATGGGTAGTCTATAGAACGAAAAGGGATGACTAAGGATCTACACCAACTAGCCAATTTGGGGGTTCGCCTTCTTGAAACTCCAGATGAGGGGATTATTGTGCATAATGTTACAGAATCTTCACTAGTAGCTGAAGTAAAAGAGAAGCAATATGCAAATCCATTCTATTATAGCTTAAGAAGAATGTGCAATATGGTATGACAAAGGCATTTGAGCTTACGCAAGAGGGAGTACTTCGGTGCTAAAACAGATTGTGTGTGCCTAATGTAGACGGGCTAAGAAAGAGGATTATGACAGAAGCACATCATTCAAGGTATTCCATCCATCCAGGGTCAACAAAAATGTACCATGATTTGAAAGGAATGTATTGGTGGGGTGACATAAAGAAGAACATTACAGAGTTTGTAGCCGAATGTCCAAATTGTCAAAGAGTTAAAGTAGAACACCAAAAGCCCAAGGGTTAGATGCAATGTATAAATCTTCCAATCTGGAAGTGGGACATGATCAACATGGATTTCATCACTGGTTTGACTCGTACATCTTGAAGGTTTGATTCCATATGGGTGATAGATGATAGGCTTACCAAATCAGCATACTTTCTACCGGTTAGGACCACTTACACAGTAGAAGAATATGTCAAATTATATATTAAAGAGATAGTTCGGCTGCACGGAGTTCCAATCTCTATTATATTAGATCGAGGAGCTCAATTTACAACAAATTTTTGGAAGTCTTTCTAGAGAAATTTGGGAACACAAGTGAATCTAAGTACAGCTTTTCACCCTTAAATAGATGAACAAGCAAAACGTACCATTCAAACACTTGAAGATATGTTACGATCTTGTGTATTGGACTTTAAAGGTAGTTAGGATGATCATTTACCTCTCATCGAGTTCGCTTACAACAATAGTTATCATTCGAGTATCAAAATGGAACCATATGAAGCTTTGTATGGAAGAAAGTATAGATCACCAATTGGATGGTTTGAAGCGGATGAAACTACCTTATTCGGACCAGATCTTGTTCATCAAGCTATGTAAAAGGTTAAAGTGATCCAACAGCGGCTAGAAACAGCCTAAAGTCGACATAAGTCATATACAGATGTTAGACGGAGGGAGCTAGAGTTTGCTATAGGTGATTGGATATTCTTGCAGGTGTCACCAATGAAGGGGGTTATGAGATTTGGTAAGAAAAAAAAAACTAAATCCATGATTTATAGGCCCATAAAAGATTACTCAGAGGTTTGGCCAAGTCGCTTATGAATTAGAGCTACCCTAAGAGCTCTCAACAGTTCATCCAGTATTTCATGTCTCAATGCTTCAAAATTGCATAGGAGATCCATCTCATATCACTCCTACTAAAGATGTACAAGTTACGGAAGATCTTACCTATGAAGAAATACCTATTACTATCCTAGATCGACAAGTTAAGAAGTTAAGGAATAAAGAAATAGCTTCTATAAAAATGCTTTAGAGAAACCAACAAGTAGAAGAGATAACATAGGAAGCTGAAAAAGCAATAAAATCTAAGTACCCCCATTTGTTCAAATATGAAGAGAATGTCAAAGATGTTGAATTAAAGCAATAACAAGTAAGTGTAATATATAAGTATTATGTGATAATAGGGATATTAAACTTAGGCTTGAACTTGCTTTGGTTGGATAGTTATGCTAACATTTGAGGACGAATGTTCCCAAGGGGGGACGGATGTAACATCCCGTATTTTGCTTGTAATTGTTCTAATTTTATGGAACTTGGTATCACCTACTTTGAAAATTTGAGCAGCTTGAACCCTTAAGTAGGTGCATCACCTACTTGGACCAATTTGACCAATTTTAAGGTAAAAAATACAGCTAAGGAGGTGGACAAAATAGGGCCTTTATAAGGCCAAGTTGCTGGTCATTTTACTTTATTTCTAAGTCACAAAAACGAGTATATTTCACAAAATCTCTCTATTCTCTCTAAAACAACAATGAGCATCCCTAAAATTCCTTCTAGAGTTCTTAAAGAAAGCCTCACCTTTGCAGCCCAAGGTAAGTGAAAACACTTATGGTTTAGCTTAAATATCTCATGAAAGATTAGAAAAATATGTTATAGGTGCCTAATTATAAATACATGGCAGAATATAGAACAAGCTACTTGCTCAATTTTTCTTTATTATTAAGAGATCTCTTTTCTTCTTTAGTTTAATATGTGAAGGAAAGTGAAAGTTGAAGTTTATAGGAGTTCAAATTAAAGGAATAAGTTGCAGATTTGAGGTAAGGTGACTGTTCCATTTTTTTCTCCTTGAATGTGAATTTGAAAGAGAATTATGGATGTATTGTTATTGAGAACTCAAGAGATAATGAGTTCAATAATTGATTGCTACAATAAAAGGGATTTGAGGCTATTTTGTGGACTGTTTTGTATGTATATATTATGGGTTGCTAGGTTGATTTTGGAGAAAGGTATGATTAGTTTGTAATAAAATATAGAAGAAAGGTGTGACGGTACACCACCAAACTAATTATTGCATTTGTTTACTGCCCAATCTGTTTTGAGTATTGTTTGGAATGTGTAATGAAGCCGAGGTGGTTTTGGTGAATCTTATAAGAACCTGTATGGTATGTGGGTGTAATTGGAGGAGAAAAGTGTTAAAATAACACCCTTGAAACACCCTTGATTGATAGATTAATGGCTTACTGCCCGGTTACTATTTTGGGTAAAATTAAGTAGCCTAAATGTGTTAGTTGGTTGCTAATATTAGTTTACCATATATTCTATTATAGATAAGTAATCTAAAAGGTAGGAAGTCAAGTCGGGTTAGTTTCGAAGTTATATAACCAGGTATGTAAGGCATACTCTATTTTGCACTCTTTGGCATGAAATCGGACATTTGTTCCATCAAGTAAGCTTCCAAGGTTAATCTATAACAAGTGATACATAATAGCAGCATATTACATTCCATGTAGCCAACAATCTTGTTCCTACTCTCTAACCAGCGTGTCTATCTTCACTAGAAAATTTCAGGAGTTCTCCACTTGTTCAAATAAGATTCATGTGTTATTTTCAGCTCCTAAACACTTTATTTGTGTGCTAACAACTCCCTACCTCATTGTTGTTGCGTTAAGTGTCCATTTATAGGTCTCTTATTAATAGAGTATTGGTTTAAGGTACCATAATGTTATGACCACCAAAGTAACAATCTCAAAGGCCAAATAAATTAAGTAACATAAATCTGTAAAACAAGTGGAAGCTCAGGGGCATAAGCGTAGCATGGGACGATCTCGATACCTTTATATGGGTGGCAGCTTAGGGGCATAAGCCTATCATGGGCCAATCCCAATCTTTATATGTAGGTGGCAGCTCAGGGGCATAAACCTAGCATGGGCCGATCCTAATTTATCTATTAACCACTAATCAGCTGGTTATTTGCATCATGTATGGCTTACAAAGATTATAAAGTAAGAAAGGTAAAAATGAAGATAGGAACATAATGTATGTAGTCCCACAAGTATATGTAAAGGTGGTCTACTAGTACTACTTATACACTTGTATCTGATTTCTATTGAGCTCTTGTATCATTTGTTGTTACTTCGGCCTTACATATTCAGTACATATTTTAGTGTTGACATCCCTCACGGGGGACCTGTATTTCATGTTGCAGGCACAGGTACTTCAGTTCATACACCTCAATAGTAGGAGCGCAGGCTATTCAGTGACTATTGGTGAGCTCCAGGTTGATTCGGGGCTCTCCGAGTCTATTCCATATATTTTGGTATTATGCAGTAAGTCAAGAGTAGGGCGGGGGTTTGTCCCAACCCTAACTAAGTCTATGTATCTTTTAGAAGCTTTGTAGACTAATGTAAAGTTATGATAGTGTCTTGCCTTTAGACGTGGTGGCCCCAACGGTCAAGTGATGTATATATAAGTTTGTGCTTGCCTATATAATTATTTTCATCGATACATAATATCATATTTTTCAGAACCTTTGGTTGTCATAGTTACATGCATGAGAAGTACAAGGTTATGAATTGATTCTCTCGGGCCTTTACGGCAACGAGTGCCTGTCTGCCCCAATAGGATTTGAGGCGTGACAGAATGGAACTTGAATCAAATGAATTATGCCTCTATGATTATTCTTACTCTACTATTTATGGTAATTTTTTATATGTTTGATTCTAATTGCGATGGTTCCTTGCCTTTCTTTTGAATAAACTATCATGTCATTTCTCTCTTGTCATGAATGTGTAGAATTTACTAAAGTGTGGTCACTTGAGAGGTGAATTAGTGAGTGTAAAATATTCAGGTGTAGTTACGTGAAAGGTGAACTTGTGTTTTGAATATAGTTAAGTGTGGTCACTAGAGAAGTGAATAAGTGACTTGAAAATATTTAAGTGTAGGTACTTGAAATGTGAACTTGTATTTTGAATTCAGTTAAGTGTGGTCATTTGAGAAGTGAATTAGTGAATCGAAAATGTTTAAGTGTAGTTACTTGAAAGGTGGACTTGTGTTTTGAATATAGTTAAGTCTAGTCACTAGAGAAATGAGTTAGTGAGTCGAAAATGTCTAAGTGTAGGTACTTGAAAGGTGAATTTGTGTTTTAAATTTAGTTAAGTGTGGTCACTGAAGAAGTGAGTTAGTGACTTGAAAATGTTTAAGTGTAGGTACTTCAAATGTGGACTAGTGTTTTGAATTTAGTTAAGTGTGGCCACTTGAGAAGTGGATAAGTGACTTAAAGATGTTTAAGTGTAGGTACTTGAAATATGGACTTGTGTTTTGAATTTAGTTAAGTGTGGTCACTTGAGAAGTGCATTACTGAGTTAAAAATATTTAAGTGTAGTTACTTGAAAGGTGGACTTATGAAGTGACTCAGTGACTTGAAAATGTTTAGGTGTAGGTACTTGAAATGTGAACTTTCATTTTGAATTTAGTTTAGTTTGGTAACTTGTGAAGTGACTTAGTGACTTGAAAATGTTTAGGCGTAGGTACTTGAAATGTGAACTTTTGTGACTTAAATTTAGTTGTGGTCACTTGAGAAGTGAATAAGTAACTTGAAAATGTTTAAGTGTAGGTACTTGAAATGTGAACTTATGTTTTGAATTTAGTTAAGTGTGGTCACTTGAGAAGCGCATTAGTGAGTCAAAAATGTTTAAATGTAGTTACTTGAAAGGTGGACTTGTGAAGTGACTTAGTGGCTTGAAAATGTTTAGGTGTAGGTACTTAAAATGTTAACTTTTCATTTTGAATTCAGCTTAGTTTGGTAACTTGTGAAGTGACTCAGTGACTTGAAACTTTTTAGGTGTAGGTACTTGAAATGTGAACTTTTCGCTTTGAATTTAGTTTAGTTTGGTAACTTGTGAAGTGACTTAGTGACTTGAAAATGTTTAGGTGTAGGTACTTGAAATGTGAACTTTTCATTTTGAATTTAGTTTAGTTTGGTAACTTGTGAAGTGAATTAGTGACTTGAAATGTTTAGGTGTAGTACTTGAAATGTGAACTTTTCATTTTGAATTTAGTTTAGTTTGGTAATTTGTGAAGTGACTTGAAAATGTTTAGGTGTAGGTACTTGAAATGTGAACTTTTCATTTTGAATTTAGTTTAGTTTGATAACTTGTGAAGTGACTTAGTAACTGGAAAATGTTTAGGTGTAGGTACTTGAAATGTGAAATTTTCATTTTGAATTTAGTTTAGTTTGGTAACTTTGTGAAGTGAATTAGTGACTTCAAATGTTTAAGTGTAGTACTTGAAATGTGAACTTTTCATTTTGAATTTAGTTTAGTTTGGTAACTTGCGAAGTGAATTAGTGACTTGAAATGTTTAAACGTAGTTACTTGAATTATGAATTAGTGACTTTTGTTTTGAATTTAGGTACTTGAAATATGAACTTGTATTTTTATTTTAGTAAAGTGTGGTCACTTGAGAAGTGAATTAGTGACTTGAAAATGTTTAAGTGTAGGTACTTGAAAGGTGAACTTTTCATTTTGAATTAAGTTTAGTTTGGTAACTTGTAAATGTTTAGGTGTGGGTACTTGAAATGTGAACTTTTCATTTTGAATTTAGTTTAGTTAGGTAACTTGTGAAGTGAGTTAGTGACTTAAAATGTTTAAGTGTAGTTACTTGAATTATGAATTAGTGACTTTTATTTTGAATTTAGGTTGCGTTTTTATTTTAGTAAAGTGTGGTCACTTGAGAAGTGAATTGGTGATTTGAAAATATTTAAGTATAGGTACTTCAAACGTGAACATTCATTTTGAATTAAGTTTACTTTGATAACTTGTGAAGTGAATTAGTGACTTGAAAATGTTTAAGTGTAGGTACTTGAATTATGAACTTTTCATTTTGAATTTAATTTAGTTAGGTAACTTGTGAAGTGACTTAGTGACTTGAAATGTTTAAGTGTAGTTTAGTTTAGTTAGCAGCATGTCAATTACTGGATCTTAGCATTCGGATCACATACGGTGTTTTTGAGTGTATTTTGATGGTACTGCATGTCTGCAACATCGAATGGAACTTGAATCAAATGAATTGTGCCTCTGTGATTATTCTTACTCTACTATTTATGGTAATTTTTGATATGTTTGATTCTAATTGTGATGGATCCTTGCCCGCCTTTTGAATAAACTATCATGGCATTTCTCTCTTGTCATGAATGTGTAGAATTTACTAAAAAGTGGTCACTTGAGAGGTGAATTAGTGAGTCTAAAATGTTTAAGTGTAGTTACATGAAAGGTGAACTTGTATTTTGAATATAGTTAAGTGTGGTCACTAAAGAAGTGAATAAGTGACTTGAAAATGTTTAAGTGTAGGTACTTGAAATGTGAACTTGTGTTTTGAATTTAATTAAGTGTGGTCATTTGAGGAGTGAATTAGTGAGTCGAAAATGTTTAAGTGTAGTTATTTGAAAGGTGAACTTGTGTTTCGAATATAGTTAAGTGTAGTCACTAGAGAAGTGAGTTAGTGAGTCGAAAATGTTTAAGTGTAGGTACTTGAAATGTGGATTTATGTTTTGAATTTAGTTAAGTGTGGTCACTTAAGAAGTGAGTTAGTGACTTGAAAATGTTTAAGTGTAGGTACTTGAAATGTGGACTTATGTTTTGAATTTAGTTAAGTGTGGCCACTTGAGATGTGAATAAGTGACTTGAAAATGTTTAAGTGTAGGTACTTGAAATGTGAACTTTTCATTTTGAATTAAGTTTAGTTTGATAACTTGTGAAGTGAATTAGTGACTTGAAAATGTTTAGGTGTAAGTACTTGAAATGTAAACTTTTCATTTTGAATTTTGTTTAGTTAGGTAACTTGTGAAGTGACTTAGTGACTTGAAATGTTGATGTGTAGTTACTTGAATTATGGATTAGTGAACTTTCGTTTTGAATTTAGGTACTTGAAATGTGACTAGCGTTTTGATTTTAGTAAAGTGTGGTCACTTGAGAAGTGAATTAGTGACTTCAAAATGTTTAAGTGTAGGTACTTGAAACGTGAACTTTTCATTTTGAATTAAGTTTAGTCTGGTAACTTGTGAAGTGAATTATTGACTTGAAAATGTTTAGGTTTAGGTATTTGAAATATGAACTTTTGTGACTTGAACTAATTACTTGAATGTGATTTACTGTGTAGATGGAACTTGATTATAGTTGGATATATTAACGAAATATTAATAATAGAATGGGTGAGACTGAGAATGAAGATGCGGATGATGAACTGTAGTTTTTAGTCTTTTGTGGTTGGTTGATTGTATATTAAATGATTGGTGGGATGTACTGTAAATAATTTGATTTGATTTTTAATGTTTGTAAATGATTGGTGGGTTGTATTGTAAATAATTTGATTTTTAATGTTTGTATTTTGGAAATTTTCAATATTTTTTTTACAAAATTATCAAAAAAATCGACCACATGTGGTCGATTTACTATAATTAATTACAAAATATTTTATTAAATAAATTATTAAATAAAAAAAACCGACCACAAGTGGTAGATTTTTTAATTAAATTAAATAATTAAATTATAAAAAAATCGATCACATATGGTCGATTTTATTTAAATTAATATTTAATTTAAATACAAAACCGATAACATGTGGCCAGTTTTTTCATAAATTAATTAATTAATTCAAACAAAAACCGACCACATGTGATCGATTTTTTCGATAATTTAATTAATTAATTTAAAGAAAATCGACCACTTGTGATCGATTTTTATAAAATTAATTAATTAATTTTTAAAAAAAGATCACTTGTGGTTGGTTTATTTTGAATTTTTTTATTCTTAAAATAATTTTTCTATTTTAATAAAATAATAATAAATTTTAAATATATATATATATTGGTCGATTTTGTGGTCGAAAATTGAGGAAAACTGACCACAAGCGGTCAGTTTTTGTGGTCGGTTTTTCTCTTTTTTTTTTAGTAGTGGTCCTCGATGGTTGTGCGCTAGACATTTCTACCCTTGGGAAAACACTGCCTTACCCGCTTCACCATCTTAGGAACCACGGGCACAGAAAGTGATCTGAGGGCTTCCCAAGAAGCCAACCCGAGCCAAAGTCAGCATCTCAAAGATATTTCTTTTTAGTTATTATATAAAGGCAAGTGAAGTAATATTGAACTAAATCAACAATAATAACAATAATAAATCCAGTGTATCCCCACCTAATAGGGTCCGAGGAGGGTAAAGTGTACGCTACTGCTACCTCGAAGAAAGTAGAGAAGTTGTTTCCGATAGACCCCCGACTCAAGGCAAAGAATTAAACTAAATCAAGGATAATATAAAAAGAGAGACAAAAGAAATTAATATGAAATAACAAGTTAAAAGCACATGTCAAAGGGTAAATTTTAAACATTTATGAAAAGAATTTAGTTGTCTTGAAAACCTAAACTCGGTGAATTTCTTATATTTGAGCACAGGGCTCACAAACATGAAATAAGAACTATGATTTTGATGGCAAGGCTCTACAACATATTATAAGACCTTGGTTCGCATATTACTTTAATAGATACGTATATGAACATATAGTAGTTCTGGGAGGACTATTGGTAATGAAGAATGTATTAGTTCAGATAACGAATACCTGAAACTGCATGTGCTAACGTATTACGGTATTGTAATGTTGATTTGGGTGACTCCTATGCCCTGGAATGGTATAGGATGGCTCCCCAATTGCGCGGCAGTTGAACAACATGACTTCACATGGTGCTATGACGATTTTGAGAAACTCCTTGATAGAAATCTTATTTTTTAAAAAAATGATTTTTGGCTCAAGGACATTATTTTGAAAATCCTTATTGATACTTATATTTAGTTTTCATTAGGATATAAGCTTAAGTCGGAAAACCGAACCGAAGCACCAACCGAAATAGAAAAGAACTTAGAGAATTTTTGACTGTATGGTAAAATATTTTCACCCAGACAAGGGGCCTGTCGGAGATCAGTAAACCCATGTGTCTAGAAGTTCTAATTGTGCAAATAAATCGCCCTTTCTTTTCATCAATACGGGCTTCAATGGCACAACTCTCTAGACGGAGCCACAGAGGCAAAGTTTACCGACCCGACTGTACCACCATTCCGGAACCAAGTCGGAGAATTCTAAAAATTTCTTTTTTATCTAAGTAGAGTCTGGATCTTTCATAGTTAACATACCTCGAGAGGTTAGAACTATAGCATGAACATAAAAGAAGTCTAGCCGGACATAGTCACGGCGTAGATCTGGGAGAGATTAGAAGAAATACAAAACAAAAAGTAAATATGTACCTTAGTTTGCCGGAGGAAGGCCGGAAATAGTAAAGCAAACTTTTATTATGAAGCCGGAGGCTTTATTACAGAGAGAGAGAGAGCTAGTAAGAGAAAATTAAAGATTTTCTTCTGCCTCTTCTATTAAGAATGAGGCTTCTTATATAGAAAATAAAAGGAATCTTGCACAGTAATAGTGGGTCCCTGTGCATAGTGTTTTACTATTACAACAGTATTTTTTATTATTACAATCTTCAGAGCTTTTTTCGTCCCCATTTTAAAAAGTCTTCCGCATTGGCGAGAACCTCTTCATCATTTAGGGTTTCCGGAGGTTGAGAATCAGTGATGATGTCATCTGTGTTTGCCTCAGTGCTATTCATAGAAGTGTCTGAAGCTTGTTCCACATTTAGCATTAGCTTGTCTCGCACTTCTGCCAAATATTCTTCAATTAGTTGGAGTTTGTTTCCGTCATGTGCGGAGATGCGTCTTGAAACATAATTGAGGGACTTATCCTCGATTAAAATTGATTTTCTGGGAGCTTGCTGATACGCCGAAATTTTGTTTTTAATTTCTTCCCGCTGGTCATGACCATAAGGGAGCTTAGTTGCAGGGTCTATTCTGAGTAACTTATCCCAGAAATTACAGTAGAAAGTGCGATATACCGCTGGGATTTGTTGAGAATCATAGCCCAATTCTATGGACCATCGATGTATCCAAGGAATAGAAAATTCAATGAAAAAATACATTTGATCAATAGTGTCTAATTTGCAGACATGTTCTCCTAAGTAAAGGTTAGTTAAAAAAGGAGAAGAATTTTTCCAATCATGGTATAGTGATGAATATTCAGATGGTAGGATTTTAATAGATGGGCCGTGATTTGTCCACCATTGAATGAACCAGTTAGGAATGGGTTTTTCAAATACTTTTGAACAGATTTTTATAAACCAGGTATGTTTGTGTTTATAATTATTATAATATAAGACTTGGGAGAAGGCTTTAATGTAATCCCAATATGTGAAATTGGCAAGTGTTTGTCCTGTTGGACCCATTGGTAGAGTTCGTTGGGTCATGGAAGAGATTCCCCATTCTTCAATGGGAATGAGTTTTTTAATAACAATTTTGGAGTAACCATGTACCCCCGGAGTAGACTCTCCCAAAGGGCTGTGCTCAAAAGTGGCACTAGCCGTTTGAATCAAAATCTGCTCATAATATGTCCGCGTTTTGTAAGATTCCCCAGCTACATAGACATGAGTTGTTAGATAATTTTGCAGAATCCGCCAGGTTTCTTCAGAGTTTTCTTTCGAAGGAATATGCTGAGTTTCAATATACAGAATAAGTTCTCGTGCATCAAGTTTCTCATAGGAAGGTTTATCTTCAGTATTTTCAGCAGTAATTGATGCAAAGGTATCTGCAGTCTTTTTCTGTGCCGACAAATACTCTTTAATCTGCTGATATAACGGATGTGTTTCAGGAATTTCATCAAGATTAATATTTGGAGTTTGATCTTGATGGGATGACGACGCATCGTCTTGAGATATTCTGGAGTTTATCAAGGTTTTATTTCCGTGTCTGAGTACCGGAAAATTGGAACTTGATGTGCTATAAGCAGTGTTTGATCTGGCAGTGCTTCGAGGGTAAGAAGGATTGGTCCTTCCCCCATACTGCAAATATGCAGAATTTTGATTTCGGCCACGGCCGCGTCCTCTGGCTGTCTGCCAGGGGGGATCTGCCATACTGCATAAATCAAACATAGAGTTAATTTTCATTTACAACTTCTAACCAATCATCATATGGTTCTGGATCGGCATACCACCAGGGTTTTTCATGAATGTAATTATACCACCATGTTTCATCTAACATAAGGTCAGAGACTAGAATTTCTAGAATTTGTTTTTTACAATCTATATTTAAAGGGAAGAATTTAAGAATCGTAATAATAATTTTATCGGGGAGAAAATCAGTATAGATAGTCATGTTAAGTATTCTCGTGATAAGAAATCAGGTAATGAATTTTCACTACCCTTTTTATACTGTATTTCGAAATCAAATGGGGCTAATTGCGCCTGCCATCTGGCAAATATTAGTTTAGAGGCGTCGTGTTTGAAATCTTTATCAAACATGAACTTAACAGATTGAGCATCTGTTCGAATTATAAATTTCTGATTATACAGATCATCTTGAAATTTCAACACACATTTAACAATAGTAAGCATTTCATGAGCCACGGTAGCGTATTTTTTCTGGCTCTCTGTCCATTTTCCTGAATAAAAGCGAATTAAACATTCAGTTTTTGTATGGGGATTTATTTGTTTAAGAATTCCACCATACCCTATATTTGACGCATCTGTCTCAATAATTTTCTGCCAAGCAGGATTAGCAAGAGAAGTGCAAGGAAGGGATTGAACCCGAGCTTTAATTAATTTTACTAAATCAGTGTGGGTTTTAGTCCACGGAGTTTTTAGATCTTTCTTTAATCTATCATACAGAGGTGCTAAGTCTCTAGATAGATTCTTGTAGAAAGGAGAGATATAATTGAGACTACCCAGAAATCGCTGAAGCTGTTTCTTGTCAGTAATCTCATCAGGGAATTTGGTAGCGAATTCAAGAACTCGCTGAATAGGTTCAATAGAACCTTGACAAATATTATGACCAAGAAATCTAACCTTAGTCTGAAATAAATGCATTTTAGGTTTAGAAATAACTAAACCATTCTGAATAATGACCTGCTTAAAAATATGCAGATGTTTAAAATGATTTTCAAGAGTTTTTGAAAATACAAGGATGTCATCAATATAAACAATAATGAAATCCATATAAGGATTAAAGATGTCATTCATAATCTTCTGAAATTCAGAAGGAGCGTTTTTTAAACCGAATGGCATAACATTCCATTCATATTGCCCAAAAGGCACATTAAAAGCAGTTTTGTAAGTATGAGTTTTATCAACCTGAATTTGCCAATAGCCAGATTTTAAATCAAATTTGGAAAATATATTAGCATCATATAATCTAGAAAGAAGATCTTTTTTATTCGGAATTGGATACCTAACCCATTTCAGAACTTTATTCAGGGGTTTATAATTGATAACTAATCGAGGTACTCCTCTTTCTTTTTCTGCAGCGTTATTAACATAAAAAGCAGTGCAAGACCAAGGAGATTTAGAGGGTTTAATAAGACCCTTTTGCAGGAGACTGTCGATTTCCTTTTTGCAGAATTCAACAAGTTCCGCATTCATCTGACAGGGTCGAGATTTTGTTGGGATTTTGGCTTCATTGAAGCCATCTTCATAAGGAAGAGAAACAATATGCTTCTTCCTGTTCCAAAAAGCGTTTGGATGGTCAGCGCAAATATCAGTCATTAATTGTGAAGAAATAGTTTTTATTTTTTCTTGTACTTTGACAGATTTTAAAGTGTCAGAGATGTTGATACTCATTATCTCCAATTGTAAGAAATTCAACTGATTTTGCTTCATCTCTATGAGAGCATTTATATCTCTTGTTACCGGTTGAGTAACAAAAGGATAAGAAATAGGCTGATTTTTATACGTAGCCCTAAAGCCATCAGCATCAATATGCGTATAAGGATAAATAGCATTTATAAAAGGTGTTCCTAAAATAATCGGAGGATAGATCTGGTTTTTAACTAAAAAGAAGAAATGCGGAATGCAAATCTTATCACGGCAAATATGCGCATTAGGCAGCTTATAATTAATATCAAGAGAATGCCCAGTTGCAGATTTTACAAGATGAGTGGTTTTTTGAAAATATTTAGTAGGTATTAAACCTTCTTGAATACAACTAACGTCTGCCCCACTATCAATCATGGCGACATTAGTAATAAAGAATTCTTTGTTTATTAAAATGGTGCAATTAATATACCACTTATGAGCAGTAACAATTTGCATCATTCCAAGAAAAGAATCATTTTGAAGGTTTTCTATATTAAACTTCTCAATTTGAAGAGTTTCTGTTTCTTCAGAAGTCATATCCTTTTCCTTTCCTTTTAAAGAAGTTGAAGAGTTTGAATTTGAAAAACTTTCTTTTTCTTCAAGCTTTGAAAGTCGATGAGCAGTAATTATCTGGTTTTGTTTTAAAGAAACAATTTCCTTTTTTAGCTTTTCAATTTCAACTTTTAAATCATCAAAGGTAGTATCTCTACCTGGAGTTTTGCTCAAGGCTAATCTTCGATTAACTTCGGCCAAAGAATATGCCATAGGCTGTTGTTCAAAATCATCTTTTGCAGTAGAAGGAATAGAGGACTTTTGAGTTGCAAGATGCAGAATTTTTTCACGAAGTTTTTCATCCGTGACATCTTTTAATAACTCAAGCACATTTTCAGCAGTTAGAGTTTTAACATCTAAATCAAGTTCTTCGAACTGAGCTTGTAATTTATACATTGTTTCATTACAATGACAATTATCAGAATTACAATCAACACATTCAATATTCTGATTTAAATCATTATCAGAAGCAGGCAATTCAAATTCATTTTCAGAAGTAGACTCCAACATAGAATCAGAATCAGATGTATATAGCAAGTTATAAACTTGATCATGAACTTCATCAGAAAGATTTAGAGATTTTAGTTTTTGCAATTTGCAGTTAGGAGCAATATGACCATACTGATTACATTTATAGCATTTAATCTTTGACAGAGGTCGTTTGGAAAAGTTTTTAGCAAATCTTGTAGACTTTCGGAAGGTTTTGCGTGCTTCACGCTGTTCCTTACTCCGTCGTCTAGGGTGTTTGGACTTGTATTGATATTTCGAATTCCTGTGGGGTTTTCGATTCATGGGTTTTTCCATGCCAAATTGTTCACAGAAATCACCTAATTGAGATTTCTCTCGGAGTTTATCAATTTTGATTTGTCTAGCCAATTTTAACTCATTACAAAGGGCTAAGCCTTCTTGAGTGCAGGCTACGATCAATTGACCATAAGTTTTTTCTGAATAAGGGATCGCTCCATACGATCCACGAAGAGTTTTACGAACACGTTCTGCGAAGAGAGGAGGAAGCCCATCAATGAATTTGGCTTTCCAGTGTTCGTATCTGCTTTCGGGTAAATCCATAACCCGACTGAGAAAGGTATCTTTATACCATCGAAATTCGCCTAAATGGCGGCATTTTAAACCATTCAAAAGAGTTTGAATATTTTCGTGATGGTTGGTAAATCTACCACCGAAGTGCTCAATAATAGTTAGCATAAGAGTATATACGGCATCGGATCGTCCTGCCGTTAGAGTGCGGCCGAGATTGTCTCTGCCTTCATTTGGATTTGTGGCATTATAGATTGCCTGGCGTTTTTCATCATCTAGGAAATTATCCCACCAGCCACGAAGCTGGCCGGTAAACCCAGCAACAATCATTTTGCAGATTGTCTGGTCAGATCTGTCATTTCGAACCGTAGCTCGAGTAGCCATACAAATAGTGGCATACATGGACATACGATGGATTAAGATAGAGATTTGGCGGTCGGATAATCCGTCAATATTCCATTCATAAATAGCATCACCATTATATGAAGTATTTGTAATATTCCAATCCCTTTCCTCTATCAGAACATCTTGAGGAGTAGGACGGGGGTAATATGCAGTTGTCATGCGAGGAATATCGGCATATTTTTTGCCAGGTTGATTTTTCATTATTCCTCGAAGTTTATTTAATTCTGACGAAAGAACTTCACCCGGGTCGTTGGTAGAAGCAATATTGTCAGCGAAATTGGACTCAATAGTTTGAATATTTTCAATATCCATATTAAGAGGTTGGAGATTAAGACCCTTAAATTTTTTATCGAAAAGAGTTTCTAAGCGTTCCCAAGAGGTAGAAGAGGTCGTAGTGAATCCTTCTATCTCGAGTGGTGGTTGAATGCAAGGTGCAGAAAATATGAATCCTTTATCATCTTCAGATGATTTGGAAGTTGAAGCGATATTAGAAGAGTTTAGCTGAGTACTAAGTTTACTAACTAATAAAATAAGTTCATCGAGTTTAGTATCCAAAGAACCAATATGTTCACCAAGAACTTTAACATAAAGACTCAAATAATTATTTTGAGAAATAAGATTATTTATTTCAGAAACTGTGATTTTTCCGATATCATCATTAATGAATTTTTGAAAAGCGGTAAAAGTCATACCAGTATTATTTGGTAAAATAAAAGAAGATTGAGGAGGGTATTTAGATTGAGTAGTCGTACCGTCAGGGTGTTGGTAGGATCTCTCAATGAGTTTGATGTAAGAAGGCAAATATGCAGACATAAACCAAGGAACAAAGAAGATAATTTGATTATGCAGTGCACACATCTCATAAAATTCTTCAGAAATATTCCGAAGTTCATCTTTAGAATAGGTTTCAAAGAACCATGTTCTAAACGGTTGCCATTTTTCAGCAAAGAATTCTTTTTGAATGTATTTTCTGGCTTGTGAGCCAGGACTAAAATCAATAAGTTGTTTAGGCATATTTAAACAGAATTTATATCAAAATCCATCTCCGAAGGAGTAGGGTTTTCATTATTGAAGTCTTGAACAATATTCGTTTTAGGATTGATTTTTATTTTTTCAACATTTCTAGAAGAAGTGGGAAGATCAGAAGAGTTTATGGTATGCAAAGATGCAGCGCGACTCCTAGCTGGACCATAAACTGGTGCAGAAGGTTCTATTGGAGAAATATGCTGAATTTGAGGGAGTTTTCTTGGAATAGAAAAAGAGTTTCGATAGACAGGAAGACTATTGTCAAACTGTAGACAAATCTGTCCATCAGAGTTTTGAGTTACATGAGTATATAATGTAGACTCAAATACTATGATCAAATGTCACATTATATTTTTTATGGAAAAATTTCATAAAAGCACAACTTAAGATACTAAAAATACTAAAAATCACTTCAATTTATATAAATTACAAAAATTTATATTTTTTCTATTATAACTAAAAGTTACAGATACAAGATAGAAGTGCCTCATTTTTTTGGATACAAGATTGAAGTGGCGATTTCCTCCTCCATCAACGTCACTTTTGAAGATGTTGGTTCTTGCCATTATTGTCTCAGTTTCTTCGGAATTTTCAAATGAGATAGTTCCACCCAATTTCATCTTTACTCTCATCTTATCGACTTCAAAACTTAATTCAAAAATCAAACTAATATTCATCTTAAATTTTTCTAAGATTTTTTCGTTAAGGTTGTTGAATAAAGGTTTACTATATAGAGATTTTCAGCCTTTATCGCTTAAATTAACATAATGGATCTAGATTCAGGACCATCTTTTAGTCTTGAAATTTCATAATTAGACAATATCAAGCAATGAAGAAGTTGTTAATTTTATTTTTGGTGTATTTGGCAAAGACTGATGATTTTCATGAAAATAAGTTCAAAAATCGAAACGATTCCGTGGTGATGAAGAAATTGCATGACAAAATAACAACTAAGAAAAAAGTAGTGCATGATTCTAAGAAAAAAGTCTACCTAGTCTGGAGTCGTAGTTTATGAAAAAAAGAAGATTTGTTGAAGTTACAAATAGAGACACAAGGTATTGCAGGTTTTTTAGTAGGCAATAATTTAGGCTGAGATACATGTTTATATTCATCTGATACTTTTTTCAATTCGCATCTCTACTTACGTTTCATTTTTATTGTATGTATCTCTTGTTAGAAATATGGAGAATGTAATTTTTATATGAGAGATACATGTTATAACAGTAAAAAATACACACTTTTTTGTACAATATATTATGTATCTCTTACAAGCTTTTATAAATGTTCTGTTATGTAGATACATGTATCTTTTATCTCTGGCAAGAATCCTTTTTGGGATCTTGAAATTGCAAAAACATAAAGAGAGCATCATATACAAAAAAAAAAAATCTTGGGCAAAAGATTTGAGGGTATTCTGCAACATACAACAATATTCTCTCGATTAACGGTTAGTTATGTCCTTTGCATTATCCTACATTATTACTGATGCATTATAATACATTTGTATAAAAGGTCATTATGTACTAACTGTTTTTTGCATCGAATTTATTTTCTAATGCATGAGATATATTGCAGTTGTAGTAAACAAGAGATACATAGCTGTAATATTAAAAGGTACATGTATGTATTATTAAGAGATCCATAGCTAGTTTGATTAAAGAAATATTTATTTTTTTACAGGTTAAGGCATCGTCGCCTTATGTGTACTCTGTTTATGATGAAGGGAGAAAATACATTGTATGTCTAGATAGAAAGATTTCAGTTGGACGAGATAACATGCCAACATGTGATAGCAGTTCTTAAAAGCAAGCATGTAGTTGGCATGAAGTCGTTTTGCTCTAAGTACTATCATTCAGAGACTTTAGTGAAGACTTATGAAGGATCGAGGTTTCCAATGCCGTATTAGAAAGATTGAATTGTACTACAGAAAATTCAGGATGAAGTTATACCACCTTCAAAATACAAAAGACAACCTAGAAGGCCAAAGAATGAGAGGTACAAGAAATCAAGTGAAACTCTTACATCGAACAATAATTTTTGCAATCGATATGGTCATGAAAGTCAGAACAGACATACTTATAAATTTCTTTTTAAAAAAAGGAGTGAGATGCTGGTCTGCATCAAATTAAGATATATTCTTATTTGATAGGTTTTAAATTTTTTCGTTGTTCGGCAAAATAGTTATGAAATTTTTGTTACTTTTCAAACTATGATGAATAATGATTGTTGGATTATGATTATTCTTTTTCCTGCACTTTACATATCAGTAAATACCTTAGTTTCATTTTACATCAATATGATATTTCATTAACTTTATATGTAATAATATCATAAGAACGTTGCTCTAGTCAAATAGACTCGCCAAATAATTTAACTTTTATATCCGAAAACATTCTGTAAGTTGTACTATGTAACTGAAGAATGGGATTTTGAGAGGAGACTCTAAATTAGTCTTATTTAACAAGTCAATCACTTCTTGTCTAATAAACTCATTAAAATCCTCTATGAATTTGGTATCATGAGATTCTCTATGTTAAAAGTGCTGGTTGTATCTCCTTTAAAACATAAGTCATACTATAATAAGGGGAAAATTTTATTTTAGCCCTCATGTTAGGGCCTTATTATGATTTTGAGCCCTGTAATATTTGACTTTCCTCATTTAACCTTTGATTAATTAAAGTGAATAATTTTAATCCATCAAGTAACGGGTGATTAGCAATTTTAACAGATCTGTCAATACGGTCAAAGCCATTTATGGTATTACAACAACTAACACTTCTTTACGAATTAAAAAAACCCTAAACGTAACACTTTCACAAATCCTTTTGTAGCATCCTCCCCTCATTCATAACCATCTCAGCCTTCTTCCTTCTTTCATTCATTTAATTGGATGGGGATTAATCATCTAATTCATGGATGAATAACTTTTGTGTTTGTAGGTGATCAACACTTCTTCTTTTTTCTTACCCTCCCTTATGTGAGAAAATAATTTAGCAACACCTCCTAGGACACGTAAAGAAAGTCACTGCACCTTGCATCTTGTGAAAAAAAGACAATGTGGTACAAGAACGGGTTGCAATCCACACTGACATGTGAGTATTGAGTCAAGTTTAATTTGACTAGATCTTTAATACTGCTCGATGAAAAAGGACCAAACATTTATTTTAATTACTACATAATATTGATTATATTTATATTGCAATTGAATCATATTTTGATATTTTTTTTATGTTTGTTCTTTTTCACATGATTTCTCTTTAGATATTTGATTTGTATTAAGTTTTGTATACTCCTGAACTGCACTACTAATTTTCTACATAATAGTGATTATATTTTGTTCATTCCAATACATAACGGTGAATGCTACAGTGTTATAGAATTAAGAATAAAGATGAAACATCTAATATAAAGATGGCCAAGGATAATTCTCAAGCGAATTAACCGCCACGAGATACTAGGTTGTGTCATTAATATCATTGTATACCTTGGCTTTTCCACCAAGAAATAAAAAGTAAACTTGCACGTTCACAATTTAGTATGTGTATATCTATATGTAGATTTACATGTCCAAATTTGCTTTATTAGTTAGAACATATACATATAGAAAGAATGATTCTTGTTTATGCTTAAGAGCAAGAGTGAACAAGATTGAACCAGCAATGTCTAGATCAGATAAGATTGCAGCAACTACAGCAACATCAAACCCCAAACTAATACAATTGTACTGTCATCAAATAAATTGAATAAAAAATCAAAGCATTCAAACAAAAACATACTACAAATCCAACTGAAAAATCCCAGAACAGGATAGATATGATACCTGAAAATGACCATGATCAATCAAGATGAGACACGGATTCAACAAAATTATGGCGAAGTGTCGGAACATTTTTGTTAAAAGTTTTCTACAAGAAACATGAAAATTAAATAGTGGTGCGGATTCTGAATTGATATGACCGGTTATACTTATTAATGTTAGTTCTTCTTATTAAAATAACCCTAATAACTTCTACTTTCGCTATTCTCACGACAGGTGAAAGCGAGGATCCAAATATGTACACCATTAAACTACACTACAAAGGTCGGTGGGTGTTTGAACCAGAAATGAACTATGTTAGTGGACAAATAGCTTATTATGACTATTGCAATGGTGAAGAAAATTCTATCATTCAGATGAGGCAGTGTATGAAAAAGTTGGAAGTCAATGATAGAAAGGTGAAATTTTGATTCAAATTTAGGCCTTTTTTGAGACGGATACGAGACTTTTATCAACATATTTGAATATATATAGCCTTGTTTATAAAATAGCCGACAATAAAGAGGTGGAAATATTCATCGAGCACACAAATAAGGATCAATGAAACTATGACATGGTTGATTTTGAGAGTGACCCGATGCTACATAGTGACGAAGGCCTAATAGATTTGGATGTAATAGAAAAAGATGATGAGAGTGATGCCACAAGTGAAGAATATGAGTCCTTTCATGACTCTGATTATTCCTTAGAAGAAGATGACATGTTTTTTTGATAAAAACATCGACTCCACCGTAGAGTGGGTTGATATTAATGGGAGAAGTAGAGATAATCAAGTTAAAGAAAAAATTATAGAGTTTGGAGCTGCCTCAGACATGCTGGATATATGCCTCAATGACATTCAAGAAGATGATTGTGCTACATCAGACGAGGAATTAATGAGTTTACATGGAGCAGCGACAGCTGTTGTTAAGAAAACACTCAAGGATCGAGTGACCCAACTTGATGGCAAGGTCGACTATTTGGACGGACAAATGTAGACTATGGCAGAAAGGCAGGGGAATCCGAAATCATTGATCACCAGACTCTCACTAATGAGTACCGCGTCTTTTCAGTAAAGTAGAGCCTTCTTCATAGGGCCTCAACAATCCCGGTGGCGATGTCCAAAGCGTGTTGATGATGAAAATCAAAAAATGTTCAATGTTTTAAACCCTACCAGCGATTTTGGAGGATCCAAAATTTAAGTTTGCACTTAATATGATTTTCAGTAATAGCAAAGAATTCAAATGGGCAGTTGAAGTGCATGTTGTGAGTCAAAAAAAGATATCAAGTTAAAAAAATGAATGTAAAAGGTCGAGGGAAACATGTAAGATTTCAAGCTGCAACTGGTTTATATTTTCATCGAAAGCTAAACAAGATGAACCTTTCATGATCAAAACAATAGGCCCTGACAATTCATGTGACAATCAAAGGGATAATAAGACCACTGACTCTAAATTTTTAGCTAAAAAATACATAGAAGAGTTTAGAATTAATCCAAGTTGGGGTGTGAGAATTTCAAGCTTATGTGATGAGGACTCAAAATTGTACCATTACTCGGAATCAAGCTTATATGGCAAAAAGAAAGGCATTAGATCTAATTACAGGGACTAGAGAAGAGTAATATGATATGTTGTGGGATTATTGTGCAGAGCTAAGGAGGAGTAATCCAAGGACAACATGTATTTTGAAGTAGGACAAAAATTTAAAAACAATGGTCAATGATAAAAAAGGATTTTATGTGTGTTTTGCAGCTTGTAAACAGGGGTTCTTAGCTGGATGTCGACCTATAATAGGAGTTGATGGATGTCATTTGAAAGGGAACCAAAAGGAGGGGCAGCTACTGATAGCAGTAGGCATTGACGAAAATGATAACATGTATCCTATTGCATTCGCAATAGTGGAAGGTGAATTGATGGAAACATGGAACTGGTTCCTTATACTCCTTGATGAGGACTTACGTATCTCACAACATCATTTTGCATGGACTTTTATTTCAGATAAGCAAAAAGGTTTAATTCCGACATTTGATGAGACAATGCCAGATGTTACACACAGATTTTGTGTGAGACATTTGCACAACAATTTTAAGATGGAAGGTTTTGGAGGACAAACACTGAAAGATGCCCTATGGAAAGCTGCTAGGGCAACTACAGAACCTGAATTCTCCAAGCATATGGAATAAATGGCAAAAATAGATCCAAAAGCACCGAAATGGTTTACTAATAATCCTTCAATTCACAGGAAAGGGGCTTTTTTCTCTTCTTTTTTCAAAGTGAGATGTGTTATTAAATAATTTATGTGAGTCATTTAACAGTGTACTTCTATAAGTAAGAGACAAGCATATTTGGATAATGATTGAATCAATTAGGATCTATGTAATGTAGAGACTTCAAAAGAACAGAGACAAGATGGTGAAGTACTGTCGGAGAATCTGTCCGAGGATCATAGTGAAGCTAGAGAAAAATAAGGCTAAAGCTGTTGAATGTATTATCACTAAATCTGATCAATTTCACTATCAAATTGAGGACATCTATCTTAGGCTATTTTCTGTTGATTTTAAGGAGAAAATTTGTTCTTATAGGAGATGGGAATTAACCGGAATTTCTTGTAATCTTATTATTGCAGCAATATTGGTTAAGAAGGATGACCCTGAAATATATGTTCATGAATGCTACACAGTTAAGCAGTACTTGAAGAGTTATGATCTATCAATCTTTCCAATTTTTAGCATTGATCAATGGCCTAAGATAGGGCTAGAACCACCATTGTCATCTATATACAAAGCACAACTAGGTAGACCAAAAATATTAAGGAAGGGGGGAATTGATGAGACAACTAAAAAATGAATCAGATTCTGAAAAGCTTACCTTGTTAAAAGCATCAAGAAAGGGTAGAAAAAAAAAGTGAGGATCATGCGGAACTTTAGGGCATAATAGTAGAAATTGCCCTATCCTTGTGGCAAGAAATCAATCTGAAGCTCAACATCAATAGATCCATCAGCAAGACAAAGGGGAGGTCCTTCGGCACCTAGTAATGCAACAGAATTAAGTTTGTTATATAACTTGATTCTCTTCATCAAGAGTAATAATACTAACATGTTAGTTTATTGTAGGTTTCAAACACTAGCACTGAGAATGTGGCGCCAATGCAATCTAGTTCCTCATTTATGATAGAACAAACTGTAATTACCTTTTTTATTCTATTCATGTTGTCTATATTGGATCTTGACTGACTTATTCTCTTCTGTATATTGTAGGTTAATCAACTTAACTAGATAAGGGTACCTCAAGAACAATTGAAAAGTTCTGCATTTATTTTAAAAGAAAATGGTGAGCACTCTAGAGAAGATACAATGCCACTCACCATCGAAAAAATGGGCAAACAGTACGTCCCATTATCAAGATTACAAGAAGCGCTTTCTCAAAATAGCAAGAGAGTAAGAAGTGATTCAACGGCTAAGAAGAAAGTTGTCCCTTAAAAATTTATGACATTATGCACATGAGTTTAGATTTGGTTTTTCTTGATGACTTTAAAGTTGATCATGCTCTAGTGCTAGGTGAATGATTGAGTTTTTCCTTTTAAAATTCAATGCAACTTAAACAATTACCTTTTGTTCAATATCATTTCTATTTTAGTTTACTGATTAATTGAGTAATTAATTTAATTCTTTTAACAAGTATCTAAGCAATTTAACTTTAAACTCAAGCAAAAAATCAAAAACATCACTCTATGCCAAATTTATTTATTTCGTCTTTCAAGAAGACGAAGCACTTAGATCATATAATGATCTCAAAATTATTTTAAGATATCAGAATACGTTTTCGTACCTTAATAAGCAGATCTCAAAATTGTTTCAGTCCATTGAAAGGACAGTGATAAAGGGATTCGATAGATCGAACTCAAGGACTCAGAGCCATGCTTCATATGTCTAGGTTTAACCTGCAACATACATGAGTTTTAGAACTGAAACTATATATTATAAATGAATAATATACTTACAAGAAAGTGTGAACGTATTGAAGTTGAAGTGTGAGCTTATTAGTGAAGAAAATGCTCCTGTTTGAATGGGGTTGAGGCACACTTGATTTGTTGGTTCCAGCAATATCGAGCATAGCCCATCTAGCGTGGATCAGCTCATATGTCTGGTATCTGCACTAGATTGATCAATTTTAAATTAAGATATATCTCCACAGACAACAAGAACAAAATTGACATACTGAGAGTGTAATTAATTAATGTGTCACTAGTACACTTACTTGGCAAAGTCTTATGGCTTCTTGCAAAGAATAAAAGGATCATAACCTTAGCTGTAGCAAGTATCCGAAAAAAAATTTATGTATACACTTGTTATTTCTTTTACATTAACAGTATAATTTTTCAGCTAAATTATGAGATGCAGGACTATCAAGAAGAGAAGAAGACAAATGTGCAAAAAAAAGTATATATTTCTTCTTCAGATGAATAACAGGAAAAGAAGAGAAAGTCTATTTTTATTCGTATAAATGAACGACAATTTTTTGAACATCTTTCCAAAGTTCCTAGAAAGAACTATGACAGCCAAACTCTTTCTTATCCAGTTTGCGGTTACTCAAAATAAAAGGTGTGCAACTAAACTTAAGCTACCATGAAAGAGAAAACTTTCAGATATATAAATCATACACTAATTTTTTTTTTTCTCCTCCATGAATTTTCTGAAGAATCAGATAAAAATTAACAGATTTAAAAGACCGACAAACACATATTTACAACCATGCAAGAAAAAGTTACAGATATGCAAACCAAAAAAATTATTAATTTGCGAGTTTAATCAACAAATCAGATAAACATAACAGATTTCAAAAATCAAAACACATTTATGAGGTATGTAAGAAAAAGATCAAAGAGGAATATAAGTACCTTAGATCCTAGGTGCAACTGAAAAAAAAAATGGAGAAAAAAACCTGATTTGGCATAATTGAAGCAAAAATCATTCTGATTTAAGCTCCTCCATGAATTTCCTATTTGAATTTTATCAAATTTGATTTGGGTTACGCATTTGACTAGAAAAGGAAAAGCCAAAAGATACGCAGAGAGTTGAGCTGGAGAGAGAAAAACACTTTGTTCAATGATAGATGAAAATGAAGTGTAAGTTGTCATGGAGAGAGAAAAATATTGACTTTGCACGTGAGTTGCGATGTTATTCTATCAAATAAAAAATAAAATAGAATTTATTATTATTAATAATAATACTTTATAATACCATAAATGCCCTTGATGATATTGAAAAATCTGTTAAAATTATTAATCACTGTTACTTGAAGGATTAAAATTATTTATTTTAATTAATTAAAGGTTAAATGAGGGATGTCAAATATCACAAGGATTAAAATCATATAAGGCTCTAACACAGGGACTAAAATAATTTTTTCCCCATATAATAATGACTTATTCTTCTTTTATAATTTATATGTATTTGTTGTTATATAATCATGTATTTTTTTTTGGTAATATGTATCTCATATAATTTTTGATAATATTAGTTTGTATCTCAAATTTTTTAATAGATGTATCCCTTTTTGATAATATGCATCTCATAGAATGATTGGTTGTATTAATTTGTATCTCTTAGAATGAAGTGTAGAATTATGCAAATTGATTGGCAACTAAACATACATATATTTGGTATATGTCTATGTATCTGTTGAACTAATATCTTTTATTATATGTTTCAACTTACACTGAGATATAATATGTCAAAACGCTATTGATGTAATTAAATATGTATCTGTCACATTTCTATATTTGTAATAAACTTGTTGCTGGTAGAAATAACCATATACATGCACAACACTTTAAATGACAAACTTCAACTGAAATACAAATTAGAGATAATTAATCTGTAAAATAGTTGGAATAATTCTTAAAACAAAATTTGAAATACTTAACTTGCATACTTCAACAGTAATACTTGTTAAAAGAATATACCATTCAATCAAAACATAATACTTCAACTTTAATTCAACATAAAAAGCATCCACAATGTTTACTGAAAAACTGCTCCAGATGACTATGTCACCAATCATGAAACATAAGTTGATAGTTTTGTATCTCTGGAGAAACAAAAGACTAATTAAAAGTAAATCATAATAAACATAGCTAGAACTATTCAACACTTACTACATCAACAACGTATCGGACTTCAATTTTTTTTCCTTGTTTCTTTGATTCAAGTTCTGCAACAATGATGGAAATCAACTTTTCATACGTTATATGTTCTTCAATTATAATGCTACCACTCTTATGTCCATCATAATTGACATCAGTATCCCAAATATTGAAATGTCATAAAAAGACTGAGATATTCATTCTCAATTGTTAAAAAAGAACAAAAATAAAAAAGAATAGTTGATGAATTTGATTGAAACATGATTGAGAAGAAGAATGGTTTAAATATCATAATAATAATTGATTACGTATTTATGAAAATTATTTATTATTAATTCAATATTTAGAAGCATAAATCACTCCTAATTTAACTAGTTTTTCTTTATTTTTCACTTTTAACGTGATTGTTTAGTTAATTAAAATATATCAGACATTACGTATCTCTTTATAAAACATGTATTTGAAAAATTCAAAAACAAAAATTTTCTATATTTTTTTTAAAATAAGGAGAAGAAGTAATTAGGGATAAACATCAAAGAATTTATGTAAGTTTTACTATTTTTATCTCTCAGCTCAGCTATTGGTGAGCCCGCTTACTTTTAGAGGCTGCAATTTAATTTATTAGTTTCTTATTTTATTTTAATAAAGGTATATTGAGGGAAGCAATGGTGGCGATGTGATTCTAATGATGGATTTGGTTATGGATATTGAATTTTGTGCTGGTTCGTTGCAATTTTGTGGCGACAATAATAATGATGTGATTTGAATGGTGGGTTTGATTTTATATGGTGAAATCTGTGGTGTTTATTTTGATTTTGATGATGAAATAAATGAATTTGGTGATGATGTGGTGGCAATGAGGGTAGTTCTATGATGGCTTTGGTGGTGTATAGAGATGAAAAAGTCATTGGGTGACATGGATAAAAATTTAAATCTAACATAACATGTAATGTGACAGTGACATGACGATGATATGGCGCGAGTGTAATACACCTCCCATCATGGTATTGGTGTCATGTATGTAAGTATGAAAATAAACTCACTTTTAAATAGTATGAGCATATAATTGATCGCTACAATAGTACGAGTGTGTAATCGACTTTTCATGACATGTTCGATTTTCTTTTTTTGTCCTGATTAATTTTTTTGTATCTTAAGCATTGGTACATTTATTTTACATAAAAGGCTAACTTTTAATAATCAAGCAATATTCATCACTCAGAAAAACAATAAAGAATGTGATGAGACTTTTTGTTAAATAACTTTATTGTGAGATTAGAATTTTACTAAGAAAATTCAACATATACAAAAGTAAATACATGAAAGATTCAAAAAAATTCAATGTGTACACATGTGAGGAGCACAAAATTGGAAAACATGTTGGAGAATTCAGAATTTCTCTAACAAGAAGATACAAATTTCAAAATGTATACCCTTGATTGTAATTTGAGTTCACTCTATTGTTTTTAATCATGGGAAATAGTAGATTTAACAAAAACTTAGAATGTGATGCAAATTAGTTCTTTTTAATCAAAATTATTATTTATCTACCTTAACTTTGGGATCGGACTCAACAAAAACTTATGGATCGGACTCAACAAAAACTTATCGTATGAATATTTGAAATGGATTATGAAGGAATACAATAAAGCTATTTATTGAAAAAAAAATTGAAATTGGACTCAACCCGAACTTACCGCTACTAATAATTATAAGAAAAAAATACATAAAGTATCAAACTTAAGCATGAAATTACAAAAAATAACAACAATTTTATTAAATTATATTTTGTAAAATCCATAGCGTTATTTTATGTGGTCCCTACTTTTTACCCATTTGGAGAAGTGACTGTAAGTTTTTCCTCTTTTCACGCCATTAGCTTTCTCTTTCATTATTTTGAAAGATTTTTTATCATTTTTTTGTCCTAAAATATATCTTCCCGCTCCCATTTTTTTTTCACTTTGCACGATTTTAGCATCATCAGTAAAGATTATCTTCATCTATTTCAGGTAACTCTTAATTTAGCTATTACATGTTAGCATTTTTTTTTTTGGGTAAATTTCAGAATTAGCAAACTCTAATATATTTCAAAATCAAAATTTAAGATTTTTGATTTAAATGGCTGAACAAACACCAAAATCACGAACAAATAGTGGTATAAGTAATTCAAATTTGGTCTATGACTGTGGACCATCTTTTAGTCTTGGGTTAACTCAAGAAGATGTGGTTAAAGTTGTTTCAAATTCTTTACGGTCGAAGAAATCTGAGAAACCGGAGGATATTAAGTCGAAGTTTTGCAACGATCCGCTGAAGATGAAAAAAATTGAAAAAAAAAATCGTTGAAGAAATCGCCTTCTCAGAAGGAAAAAAATAAAAAATCGAGAAGAAAAAGAAAGCAAAAGAAATTGAAGGTTTGACTAAGGTTGATGAGGATGTTCAGAACTCTTTTGATGATGATTCTGAAGATGTTAGCGAGGAAGAGGTATTTTTTTGTTCTAAATGTATTTTTTGAGTAAAATGTATTTTGCCCCAAGTAAAGATGTTGTTAAAGTTGTAAGTTATATGTATTTTTTTGATGTAGTTAATATGTATTTTGGTGTTATGATGATATTTTGTGATTGAATGTTGATTTGTGAAGATAATAGTATAATTGTGAAAATATATTATTGTATTAACTACTCATGAAGAGTATATTGGCTATATGTATTTTTTAGCATAAATAATTTGTATTTTTCAGTGTTGGTTGCAGTTTTGATATGGTAAGAAATACATATGCATGTTAATTTTAATTGAAATACTACATCAGTCTGTTGGATATATGTATTTTTAGTACATATGATATGTATTTTTCAGTGTTGGTTGCAGTTTTGATATGATAAAAATACATATGCATGTTAATTTTAGCTTAAATATCAGAATAGTCTATTGACTATATGTATTTTTAGTATATTTGATCTGTATTTTTCAGTGTTGGTTGCAGTTTTGATATGATAAAAATACATATGCCTGTTATATGTTTTTGATTTTTATTGGCTGCATGTTATATGATTCTTTGTATAGGTGATGCGGGATGAAATATTCATTGTCAGAAAACTTTCAAGATTTGCACCACACATGTGTTCTTACAATGATAAAGATATTTATGGAAGCATACGCGCAATTTTAAACAAGGAACTGTTTAAAAACTTTTGCGACAAAAATATTTTTGATTATTTTATGAAGAAGCAACAATGTGTAGTGCAAGCACAGTTGTGCAGATGCATTATGACGCTTTTGGTGAAGGGTAGTTCTTCTTCTGAGATTCTGATTTGTGGTAATGGGACCTTTCTTAATTTTACTCTCAGAAAATTTGCTATCATAACTGGATTGAATTGTGTGTCAAATAGGTATGACTTTATTTTTTACGAGGGTGTACCAAATAGAATAGTTGAGAAGTATTTCAATGGGGCAGAAATTATATAGAAAAGGCAACTATTTCTAGCATTCACGGAGAGAGTATGGGGGGAGAACAATGATGCGGATGCTGAGAAATTTGTAATTCTGTACTTCCTGCATTTATTTGTCTTATCTAATGTTGAAACTGTGGTAATACCCCATCTTCATTTCGATTTGGTTGATAGTGAAAGATATAAAGATTTTCCATTGGGTTCTTTATCTTTTGAAGATCTGGCCAGGAGTTTGAACAATCGGTTGAAAGCTGGTGGTCAATTTTATTTGATTCAGGGAATGCCACTGGCTATTCAAGTGTGGCTTTACGAGTGTTGTTCAAATATCCCACCAAAGATTGCATCGAAGGTTGATAATCGAATTCTCCGATTATTAAATTGGAAGACAATTGCACCTCATCCACGCTTTGAGTTTTTGATCAATGTTATGTTCAATGACAATGGCAAAGTTTGTTGTTACTAAATACATATGTATTAATATGTATTTTACAGTATACATATATACATTTTCATTACAATTGTTTAACTGATTCTTTAACATGTATCATTTACCTATTATTGTAGGTTGTCTTTAAGAACATAGAGCCAACGAAAAAGGAGTTGTCAAAATTGTAAATACCACAGAAGATGCAATACAACATGAACGTTCTGTTGATTCTGATGACGACTTCCAGGATCCACCACCAAGAAAGATCAAAGAACATTCAAAGAAGAAACAGAAGGTTGATTCCTCAACACCAGTAGCAAAGAAATCTTTAAGGAAAAAGCAAGTAGATAGTTTTGACGAGCATACCCAAACGAGGACACCAACTCCTCGTGCTGCAAAGGCTGATGGAATGAAGACACCAGTTTTTAAGCCAATTCCAACATGACAGACATCTTCTTCAAAAATGAAGAAAGGAAAGCAAACAACTCGAGTTATTTTTTTTCAGATACACTCAAAGCTAGATATTCATGTAGAGAAAGTAGTCGTGTCAAAGTCT
This sequence comes from Capsicum baccatum var. pendulum, assembly GCA_030864225.1. Taxonomy (NCBI): domain Eukaryota; kingdom Viridiplantae; phylum Streptophyta; class Magnoliopsida; order Solanales; family Solanaceae; genus Capsicum; species Capsicum baccatum. The sequence goes on from CM061561.1 coordinate 37,915,001, forward strand.
GAGAGTCATGTTAAGAAAGAAGCCTTTATTTCTAAAAAAGATTTTGATGCATTCCGCGATGAGGTAATTTTTTTTTTGGCAAATATTTTGTTTTACATGGAAAAAAATTTGTATATAGATTTTTTATCAAAGCAGGTCCGTCGCGAGTTTAAAGGAATTCGTGGACTAATGAGAAAAAAATTCAAAAAGTTGAAGAAAGCATTCGCTCAAAGCAAGGTAAATTTTTCTTTAAAAATCTTAGTCGATTTGAATATATATACTTATTGGACGACCTTATACAAATACAATATATTTTGTAAAATAACTCGCTATGTTATTGGACACAAATTTTTCAAGAGCAGGTTGTAGTTATAGAAGCTGATAAATCAAATGTTGATGATTTAGTTTTATTCATATGTATTTATTAACACTGCATATGTATTTTTAGTTTTATTCATATGTATTTTTTAACACTGCATATGTATTTTTTGTTTTATTCATATGTATTTTTTAACACTGCATATGTATTTTTGAGTTTGATGTTACATATAAATATGTATATTCAGTTTCATAAAAAAAATTATTAAATTTGACTCAAGTTTTAATAGGCTATTTTAATTTGTATATGTATTTGTAGCAACAATATGCAGATAAAGATCCTGACCTCCAGAATATGAATTATGTTGGTACCGAAAGATCACCACAACGATTAAGTTCGGCCGTTGATTAGAAATTGGAGGCAAATTTTCTTGGTAAAAAGGTAAATAATTAAGTTTCATATATATATATATATATATATATATATATATATATATATATATATATATTCATTTGAATTCACATAAATAAACAGATAATGGTACATGTTTGTTTGTTGTTTTGATTTTTATACTTGTTTTCAAGGGGTGCACTGATTTGCATTCTGAAAAAATGAATGTTGAAATTGATTCTCAACAATTAATCCCTGATGAGCTTCTCCGAAGTATAAATTTGAATTACTTACATTCGGAGAAGGTTGTTCAACATGATTGTCAAGTATGTATAGTGATGTTAATTTTTTCTTCATGTCATGTAATAATTCAGAAGAAAATTAAATTTTTTCTTTTATTTTTTTGCAGACAAGCGATGAGAAAATTGATGAAATAATTTTGTTTGATTCGCAATTCACAATACCTGATGATATGTTACCTATCCTAAATGCGTATCAAATACAGAGCATCATCATACATCTATCGGCAAACCGTCAAGAAGAATCTCATCATGAAAGTTTAGATGCAAAAACATCTGAGACTGTTATTGAAGATCATGATCAAGTATGTATCTTACTATTACATATTTTGAGTTTATTTAGGTTCAATTTGATGAAAAAAATATAATATTCTTTTTTCAATCTTTTTGTTAGATGAACAGAGGAATCACTGATTCACAGGTAGAACCTGCTACCGAGAAGCAAGTTAGCACACCCCGTAATACACAAGAAGTAACCAATGATGAACAGAGGGATGAACAATTGTGACCTGATTCACAAAACACAATCTCGGATGAGTTTCTACCTAGCTTGAATGTGTACAATCAAAAAAACATCATCATTCATCCATCCGCTAATCGTGAAGTAAAAATTTTCAGACCAAAGTTAAGGATTAGGCGACCATCAAAATTCAAGGAATCGCTATACATCGAAAAAATTGGTTCAGTTGTTGGTAAGTACAATAAGATATATATTATTTTTTATGTAATATGTCTTGCAAATACATTTGTATTTATTAAGTTTTTATATTCTATAATTACATAGGGAGTTCAGTAGGGCTAATACGCATATTCCCCTAGAAATATTCATTTTTATATCACCCGACTGATGGGATAATAGATACAAAGCTTGTCAAGAACTTCAAGGACTGGATTTCTGCCGACCTATTAAAAGCTACTGCTAAGAGGTAGTTCTTTTGAATTGCAACAAATTATTTTTTTGTATCAATACATGTTTTAATGTTTTACCAATTCCTTAAAATACCTAGGAAAGGAAAAGTGGATCATTACAAGAGGGGAAAATCAGAAATTCCAAAGATGCATTTTGGTGTTGAGACTGTTGAAGATAAAAATTGATTCTATAAGATGGGATTTGCAGATCAGACATGGACAAACTCGGTTAGTATATTATTTTGAAAAAAATTTCATTTCGTCTGTAACAATAATTAAAAATAAATATTAGGTTACATTGAAATACATATGGTTTAACATGTATGTATTTTTAAGAATTCAAAGTATGATATAGTATAATACATCAAACACTGTTGCATATACTATTGGATAACATTGTCTGCATATAACTGAACTTTAAGAATGCAATTTTTGATACACAAGTCATCTACATTAATATAAAAAAATGCATATGTATTTTTTACTTGCATACACTGTAATATTTATAATACAAATTTTTTGAATGCTCTAAAGTTTGTCGTATTTACTAATGCAGCATATTGATGTCTACTTATACTACTTAAGGAAGAAGTCGAAGTATGGGCCGCACAGTTCGTACAAAAATGAGTCAAACAAATCATACAAATACAGTACAGTTGACTGCAAATTTATGAACGTAATTAGATATTTGAATGATGTATATTCTATGGATCATCAAAATCTTAAAGATGGAATACAGGAGCACCATCTTATTGAATACATCAATAGGTTCCGTATGCATGCTGCAGTGCCATGGCATACAGTGGAAGACATTTTTATTTCTGTCAATATAAAGGAAAAACATCACTGGGTTCTCGCGGTTTTATCATTTTCAGAGAGGTGTATATTCTTATATGATTCACATGAATCTAGTGGTAATTATGCGGCTGTTCTTGCTGAGATCGAGAAAATAGCAAAGATTATTTCATTGTGTCTCCAAGCTTGTGATTTTTATGTTAAGAAAGGAATTGATCTTCAAAACCATCCAAGATACAAAGACAGAATCCTCAAATATGTTTGATGTTTTATTTGAAGATGACTTGCCCAACAACCGAGTGAAAGCTTGTAAGTTTTGAAATTACATATATCAAAATTGTATCTTTAGACAAAATATATTTCACTATTTAATAAAATTTGTTTTCTTTTTCTTGTTGGGATTGTGGTGTCTTTATGGTTATGTAGGCAGAGTGTCTTTCTTATGGTCACAAAGTTATTGCGACTGAGTTCAACCCCAATGCACTCCGTACAAGATATGCTGCACTTTTGTGGGATTATGGGATCTGAAATAAGAAGCAAATGTCATTAGTGATGTCGAATCACCCGTGAGTCCTGCAAGGCAAAGTAAAATAACTAGTGTCACTGAAGTTGTTGATGTATGATGGTTGATTGATTTTAGACTTTTTGTACTTTAGAAACTAGTTTATGGATGTAGGTTTTGATTGTACAGACTAATTTTTATGTTTTGAATTTGTTCATATTTCATGGAGTTCTACCTTTTACTGTGAGATTTTATTAAAAAATACTTGCATAGTTTTTATATTTTCTTTAAAAATTCATATATCGTATAAATTAATTTTATTTACACTAAAAATACATATGCAGTGTTAAAATCAAATATTGCAAAAATACATATGAACCATTCCTAATATGTATTTTAGTATGTTGTTGTTGTTCTTTAAAGATATTTAGTTAAAAAATATATATGTAGTTTTCATATTATGCTTAAAAATACATTTGTAGTATAAATCAATTGTTTTTCAGCAAAAAAATACATATGAAATGTTAGAATCAAACATTTCAAAAATACAACTGCAACATAACTAATATGCATTTTTACTATATTTTCATTAACTATATTTATAAATTAGGATTTAAATTAAAATGTAATTTCATATTTTAATGTAGGTATTTACAAAATATATGTGCAGTGATATTTTGCTATAAAATACGTATGGATTATACATTATAAATATTTCTCAAAAAATACATATTTCATGTTAATATAAAGCTTTTGAAAAATACATATTGATCAAACCTAATATTTAATTTTGATATGTGTTCATTTAAAATCATTATACAAGAGAATTTGAATTAAAGATAAATTTGACTTTTTTTATGCAGTTATAGGTTTGATTATAGTTACAAAATACATATGCAGTGATTATATTTCTTAAAAAAAAATACATATGAATTATACATCAAATGTATTTCTTACAGTATAAATACATATGCAGTAATAACATTATGCAATTCAAACATATATTTATATGTCACATATATTATTTAAACCTTTGAACAATTACGAATCATATACTTGTTTGGTTAATCAAAGTTACCACCTTTAAACTAATATATATTTACAATATCAAAAATACATATGAACTGCTGCTTGAAAATAAATATGTAATGTACAGATTTTGAAACATATATAATTCCATTATTCAGATATTACTGTCTTCATTTGTCAAATGATTCATGTATTCATTAACTAACCTGAATTAGTTCATCATTATAAAAAAAAAAAAAGTTTTAAGAAATAATACAGAAGAAGAAATGTATCATTTGCGATATTTCCTACAATAGCGCCTATTGTGACCCTTAGCTCCACTACCACCGCATGAGTTGATATTCTTCTTTTCAAACATATCCCGCCCTAATTTTCCACGTTCCTTCTTTGCAGGACTTCCTGAAGGTCTTTTGTATTTTGGAGGCAGTACTATTTCACTAAGTGTGCTCTCTGAAATTATCCAGTCATCGTTGTGTGGCAACGGATAGATTGAAACATCATATGTCTTCAAAACAGGTTTTGGTTTAAACAAATCAGAACAGTATGACCCCTTCTCAAAAAAAAATTTCTCCAACACCGCGCAAGCATGTGCACATGGTATCTCATCTATTTGAAAAGCATTACATGAGCACTTCTTTTCTTTGATGCAAACAATGAAGTGCTTTTATTTGTCGTGTACCGTATACATATATTCTGTGGCTGGTACAACCTGACATAAAAATAAAAAATTAAATGCAGTGATACAAAAAGATGAATTCAATATTCCATTATATGTTGTAAGCACACCAGCATTTTAAAAAAATACTTATGCAATAAAAATACATATGCAGAGTACATTTTTACAGAGCAGCCAAATACATATGCAGTTGTTAATAACTTTCAATACAAAAAAATACATTTGCAAAATACATATTATGTATTTTAAATGTTCATATTTTTTATGTTTTATATCTTTTCATTTATTTACAACTGGATGGAAAGTATTTTCATATTTATGTTTCCATAATTATAATTTTCACAAATCTAAAAGGTCATACCGTCATACGGGTACACAAAGCCTCGTTCTCACTGAGTATGTCATTAAACTTTTCAATGAGTGTTGTGAAGGTATATGAAGCCTCATGCCTATTTGCACAATTTTATTTTGCAAACAGTAATCGAACTTCCTCAAGAAAGTTTTGAATTGGCAGTTCTCTAGCTGATACAAGCGCTCCATTTATTGACTCCGCAATGTTTGAAGTCAAAATCCATCCTTGATTAACTGTTGAATACGACCTAGCCCACTTTTCGTAACCCGCCAATTCCAAATATATCTTCACCCTAATATCAGCTGCCTCAACTTTTTCCATTAACATATGAAATTCTGACTTTGAATATGATTTGGTCATTGTATAAAAGATCTTCGACAATGCATCGTGTGACTTTTTGTAAAGTTTTTTTACATTTCTTCATAGATGTCACATACATGCATAATGTGGAACATCTTCGTACACATCACCAACAGCTTTTATGATGCTTGGATTTCTATTAGAAACAACACACATGTTTTCTCTTATCTCGTACGCTTCCTTTAGATTCTCGAAGAACCACGTTCAGGATGCATTATTTTCAGAATCAAGCACACCATATACCAAAGAAAATACATAACCTGTATACATAATTCATAATTTTTAGAATCAAGCACACCATATTCCAAACAAAATATATAACCTGCACATATAAAAAAAATTTGCTCAGGCCGATTTAAATACAATTAGAAACTGCATATGTATTTATTACAATATAGGTCAATTAAAATATATATTTTATTTACCATAAATGGTATCAATTACATATAATAAAATTTACATGAACCTCTCTATCAAACATAATCAATTTTACATGTTTCATTCAAAAAACTTTGAACATATATCTAATTATATACACATATGTATATATGAACTGGATATATATATTTTTCAAGTCAACGGCAGAAAGAAAGAAAAATTACAATTATTTATACTAAGTAAATGATACTAACCTGCTTCATCTGTTGTACATACTGTTACAAATGCCCCAGTGTACATTCCTCTCAGATGACTAGCATCAACAACTACGACTGATCTACAACGATCGAATCCTTTAATGAATGCATTTAGAGCAATAAATACATACAAGAACGTATTATCATCTATCTTCTTCATTCTTATATGTGACTCTGGATAGGTAGTATTCAACACATATAAGTATGATGACAGTTTACCATAAGATGCTGATGGCTTACCCCTCAACTCTTCCAATGCTCTTTCCTTGGCTCTCCAACATAAAGTGTATATAAAATTCATACCAAAATCTTCCTTCTTGTCATTTTTATTTCCGTCGCACTGTATTTTTGTTTGTGATTTTTGAATTTCTATTTAACCATACCAGCTATCAACATACTAGTTGCATGCACCTTTGGATAGATCTTGTCCTTCACCGGGTATGTATGTTGAGGTCTGAATTCTCTTATTCTAAACATTCTTGTTTCTCCCATTCCTGATGCATGCATTAAAAACTCGCAATTTCTTGATTTGCAAAATAATGTATACCTGCACACAACATAATTTATTACATTCAAAATACATATCCAAACTAATATTAAACAAGATCTGAGAAATATAGAATGTACGTACGTTTTCTTACTTGACCTTTTACTGCGCGTTTGAAACTTCTCCCTAATTGAATAGTCCTTAGTAAACCTGGTCTTCCTTAACATGCTTGTGATGTGGGTTTGAGATAATCACCTCGATAGGATCCATCTCAAAAACATCTAATGCTTCTATATTTTCACAAACCACCAAAGCTCCTTCATTTATTGTATTTATCATTGTTTTCAAGTTGTTACAGTTGATTCCTCTTTCAGCAACATATATAGATGAACTTTCCAAGTTGCTCCCTACAACTTTATCCAAAATGCTTATATATAAAGGAAGAGAATTCATGTCTTGTATCAGTTTTTTCTGCAATATAAACATCTTTAAACCCATATCGTTATGTATTTCTATTTGCCCTGCATTAGGAGTGATTTGATATTCCACTAGAATACGTTTGATGGTTAAATTCACACTTAAGTGATATACCAAAACATCGTGCAGCTCAACGAATGTTGCTGATGTGCTCAACAGTATAGCATCAGTGACATATTTTTCGAAGTTCTTTTTGTACATCCATCGATCAGAGTGCTTCACAAGGACTGGTATGCTTCCCATTTCTACTTGATTTAAGCAATAAATAAACAAATATACATATTTGTCATATATCAGTTATTTTAACACACACTTTACAACTTTAAGTGCAGACAAAGTTACACAGCCAACATTTTCATTTAAAAAATACATTTAAACAATATTTGTTTAATTTAAAATATAAAATACAAAAACTACTTAATCAAACGGAAGTAGAACAGGCACAAAATATATTATCACATATACACTTATAATCTCAAATTCCGACAAGCAAAATAAAAATACATATGCAGTGTTACCTAAAATCACATAAAAAATACATATGCAGTGTTAACATTAAGCATATCAAAAAATACACCTGGATCATACCTAATTTGTAATTTGATATGCTACATACATATTTGTTAAATATCACTTCTTATAACACGCACTTTTCAGATTTAAGTGCAAACAAAGATATACAACCAACATCTCAATTTAAAAAATACATATACACAACATTAGCTTAAACTAAAATATCTTTTCAAATATACATTTATACTATAAAATTTCGACAACAAAAATAAAAATACATATGCAGTGTTACCATTATGCATTGTTACAATTAAGCACATCAAAAATACATATGGAGAAGATATTTAATACTTTTATCTGGGTTCATAGAATATCATCAAATTCAACAGATACATTCGATCATTCATTTATCTAGTATTTCAAAAAAAAATTGAATGTACTTCAATTCGCAAGTTGTTTACAATTGTTCTATTGTTAAAACAATCAAAATAACAACAAACGATCCTCAAAAATAGAGTTGACTACAGATTTTTTTCCCATTGAAATAACTTTAAAGCTGAAATTTGTAACAGATACTTGAATTTCAATTTTACTGCTGATTTTTTCACATACAAATTAATGACGACAATCAAAACTTGATAGGCACATCAGTAATGGTTAAAAAAAATGAATTGAATAGCAATAATGATTATGTACCTTCAACAGTAGAAATGGTTGAATTTTCAACTGACAGTTGAATTCAAACAAATGTAACAGATGAATCAACAATTGAATTTGATCAATCGAATAACTGCTTCGCTTTGCAATTGTTATTGATTTCGAAGAAGAATTAGTTCAATTTAAACGGATGTCACGTTTTTAAAGAGTTTTAAATGGAAAAGGAATCAACATATTTACTTGATTGGTAATTATACCATATATAGCTCAACTAATTTCAGTTAATTAAGTGCAGTAACTTTTTTGTAGATGTATTTTTACAGCAATATTTTTTAAAAATACAAAATATAAGTTACTATAAAATGTAATTATGAAACTGTTGCTATAAAAATAGTAATTAGACTCTTAAGTATGCTACTTCTAAATTTTACCCTAATTATAATTATATTTAATTGGAAAATTTCCAAAACAACTTGCTCAAATTTGAATTGATAAAACAATTGACACTTATATGAGCTAAGGTTAACACTTATCTTCTTAAATCTTAACTGATTGACAAATTACAAATAGGTACTGTCTCCATTTACTTTTATTTGTCTTGATTATTTCTTATTAATCAAAATTATAAATTATCTATCTTAATTGTGAGATCGGGCTCAACACAAACTTATCGTATAAACATTTGGAACGAATTATGAAGTAATAGAACGAAGTTGTTTACAGAAAAAAAATTAAAATTGGGCTTAATCCGATCTTACCGCTACTAATAATTGTAATCATATATAGTTGAAAATTTTTGTTCCAAAAACAACTTGCTCAAATTTGGATTGACAAAACAATTTACACTTATATGAGCTAAAGTTGACACTTATCCTCTCAAGTCTTAAGTCTCTCAACTGATTGAGTACGATTCAAGTTATAAATGATGTGACAAATTATAAAGTATAAATAATATAAATACCAATTCTTTTGAAAGTAATTTCAATCTCTCTTACTTTTTTAATTACTTTACTCTCTCTTCTTATTAATATACATAACATAGCCGACATATACATAGTATTCTGTGTATATATTGGGATTTCTGTAAAATGTTTAGGGAGTTGTGATTTTTTGTAATATTGGAAACATAAGTTGTGTATTTGTGTAATTTTTAGAATTATAAATCGATACTGTCTTCATTTTCTTTTCTTTCTTTATTTTGGACTCGGTGTGCTGCTTAAAAAAAATAATTGATATGAAAATTTTATCATAATATTCATATTAATTGATGTTAAGCATTAGATTCTGAAAATAATTTGAATTATAAGTAATTAAATTAAAAGTAAAATATAAAAAACTGTCAAATAAAATTTGGGCATTTTACATAAATCCCTACAAGTTTACTTCTAATTACTCTTTATCCCTTCTTTTAATAAAATTACATAAAATTTCTGATAATTTTTCAGATACATAATTTGACTACCAATATATCCTAACAGGTACATCCTAAAAAGAAATTGATACCTCTTAAATGATAAAATATGAAATTAAAAAAAAATCATGATTCTTCAAGAAACAATGAGCGATCACATCTCCGGAAAACTTACGTTTCCGAAGCAACCATAACAGATCCAAAATATTCAGAAATTACTACGCGCACTAACCCTTTAAATCTTCAATTATTGATCACTATTCTAACTAAATTTCATATCGAAAAATTAAAATTTTTTTCTCCGTCGAAAAATACATACCACTACGATCGCTCCAACCAGTCAACCGGTGAAACACCACCTTCCATACACCCACACCTATCTGTAATGACAAAAATCGATACATAAATTTAATGTATCCATACCTATACATATCGATACAAATTCGATACATAAATATGATGGTTCTTGATGTAAATTCAGTAAAATAGACACATACCAATACATAATTGAATATAGGCGAATTTTGACACATTAGTTTAAGCAGATTATAAGTCAGATACATAAGACATATATCAGATTCAGAAACCTGATAATCATAATATATCTTCATCTCCTCTTTAATGTATCTTCATGTTTTTTAACTCCCAATACATATTAATTATACCTTTTCAGAGGATCCCGTAATGTATCTTCACCTTTATCGTCCTTTGTATTGGTAGTGTCTGACAAGCGTAATGTATATTCTTATCATTTTTAACCAGATACATCATTATTATGTATCTCCAAATTTCCTTAACAGATACATCATTCCTATATATCTCCATTAACATCATCATCTTCAACCTCCATTGACGAATCTCTAAACTCCCTTTGTACTCCACCTCCAAATATTTTACTGTTTATTCATTTATATTTATCTCGTGTTGTTTAACTTTTCGTGAAATAAGCTCACTAATAGATACATGTTATTTTAACCAAGATACATATTGTATTATCTTGTATATATGGGTACCTGAGTATGCATTTAAATGTATCTAATATTTTTGTAAGTATTATTGAAATAAGCAAATAAAAGATTCATGTTTGTATTGTCTTGTATAACTGGGTCTCTGTTTATGCATTTATTGTACAATCATTCAAAAGATTCATATTAAGTTTAAAGATACATATTGTATTATCTTGTATCTCTGGTACTATGATTTTACATTTTTGTATCTATTGTTTTGTGTTTTTGTAGATGTATGTATCTCATGTTATTTTAGTAATTTGATGTTTTTTAGGGATAGAGTTATGTTATAAAAGAAATTCCAGCGCATCCTCTAAGATTTGGAAATTGTTGCAGCTTATAGTTTAAAGATGATATTAAATAAGTTGTCGGTCAAGAAGTTATCGACTTATTTGAAAAGACAATTTTTGAATGTTATCTCAACATCCCATTGTCCAATTATAATTGACAAATTATCAAATGTCTTCTTATGCTTGGGATCGAGCAAAATAATAAAGAAGAGATGCATGTGTGGATTAAAGGAAATATTCTTAAATTTTTCATCTATGAATTTGCGTTGATAGCTGGTTTAAAGTGTTATGGAGATGTTGATGATTTTAGATATAAGGATTCTTCTCCAAGTAGGCTTATGAGAAGGTACTTTCCCAATCAACAAATGAGATTGGTAAGGAGGCATTGGTTGAATGTTTCCTCAAGGGTAATTTTGACACCATAGAGGATATTCTACAGATGACAATTCTATATTTCATCCATACTTTCATCTACTCACAGCTGAATGTTTCTCCCATTTCATTTTTCGATTTCAAAATAGTGGAAGATGAAAAATACGAATCCTTTCCTTGGGGTAAAACTTCTTTCTCCAAGTTGATGGTCTCACTTAGGTAAGAATTTTTTGTGGAAAAGTAGCTTTATAGGTTGGGTGGCATCCCGCAGGTTCTCAATGTGTGGATGTTCGAACTTTGTTCAAATATTAATATCAATGTTGATATGAAGGAGGGTAATAACATACCTCTACATTTTTTAAACTATATGTATCTAGTGTAATGCAGTATATATATCTAAATAAAGTAATGATAGTAACAATCACCACATTACTTTATGCAAACATAATTGTATATGGTACAATAAAACGTCATATTAAATAATGACATAGTTTTGTATCTCTTTCTATATTTTTTTTTGAATAACAGTTTCCAGCGAAACATAATAGTACATAATCTTTATACTGTTCACAAAATATGATTTACAGGAGATACAAACAATTTTAAACATTTATACATATTGCAATAAGTAACAGCAGAGTTGTCCAATATATGAGCAGCTCAACAATGTACATTCAGATAACTCTTTATATATCATTTAGTTACTTTGAAATAATTAGTAAATAAATATATTCTTAAAAATTTACATAAGCTTTTTATGGTGAGCAATTTATTTTTTTCAGTAGATACATTTTATAAATTTATATCTCTTTTAAACACTTCACTGTAGCAGAACTATTCTTTTACAATATACTAAAATTGTCATTCAGACATCTTAAAAAATGAACATATATGTAGCTAATTAACCAACGAACGAAAACAACGATTTATTTTACTATTTCATATTCATAAAATTCTAGAAAAAAATGCAATAACATCATAAAAAATGAGTTTCAAAGAGCTGAAAAATCCATCAAATTGCTAGCAATTTTTCAACATTATTCATTAGTCAACTACATTGTCACTCCTCCTTTGGAAAAAAAAATTACACGTACGCCTATTGTGACCTTCATAACTACATCTCCCACAACAGGTACTGCTCGATGTCACATTTTCGCTTGATTTCTTTGACCTTCCAGGTTGACGTTTATATTTTAGTGGTAGTACAACTTCATTCATAACTTCTAGTAGCACAACCCAATCTTTCTTATCAAGCATTGAAAACATCGATTTTTCATACATCTAATTTTAAAGAGGTCAATACTCCGACGACAAGATGCTTTAAATTTTCAAACACAATCCTCCGAACGATATCTTAGGACGTAGTTGCACTCATGCAAACAAAAAGGTCAGAATATTATACTAAAATAAGATGATTCTTTACGTATTAGAATAAAAATATGAGAGATACATTCACAGCATAATTGATTCAATTTGTATCTATAACAATACTCATATGTATCTTGAGTACGCATATTTAGCTAAAAGTAAAACAATACGACATAAATAAATATACACAAATATAGAACCACAGATATAAGAAATAAGAAAATGTATCATGTACAAAAAAATGTATCTCAGCTTTATTAACTTAACAACAAAAAAAGTGACGTAGAATAATAACCAATTTAACGTTAGATATATAATTCATTAAAGTAGATATAATTTTCAACAATTGATATGTTAAGCAAGATACATAGTTTTTCTTGTTCGATCTTTTAGCATAGAAATTGAATGAATACTCAATTGCATACTTTGCTATGACTGAAATTAAAGTACACTTGTCCTTGTAGATTTGTCCAACCTTAACTTCACTATTTTTGAAATCAATAATGATCTTGTTCCCCTTCATAACGAACAAAAGCATAGGAGCAGAAACTTTAGATTTATAAGCAATTAATTCCGCAATTTTTTCACTAGAATTTTTTAAACACATTACAACACCAGCTTTATCATCAAACAACATCTCACTAGCAGACTTATCTTCTGTTGTGATGATAAATGGATACATTCCAAAACTAGACTCACTTTTCTTGATTTCGATATAAAGCCTTACACCCATCTCATTACGAATTAACAACGGTTTCACATTACCATCAACTATGTATCGAGCTTCAATTTTTTTTCGGCTTTCACCAATTTTTAGTTCTACCGTAATTGCCGAAATCAACTTTTCATACATCACATGTTCACTAACAACAATTTCATCGCTCTTATAACCGTCATAATTACCTCAATTTTTTTTATGTGGAAACTGATTTTATTTGAAGATTTTATTTAAAAGATGGAATAACAAACTATTTACTTTATAACGTGGGATAATATTTCATTTTTATCATAATTAATTAGGATAATTGCTATATTAATGTTATTTAGGCGATTATATCTGTTAAAATAAGTAAATTAATTTAATAATAATATGTATCTGCATTGTGTATATATCACAAATTGAAAGGCCATAAGTTTAGAAAATTTTGAAAAAACATGGGCATTAATAAATACCACTAAACATGTAATTATATACATAATTTTGACTAAAATCAACCCACACAAAAGAAAGAGAAACCATTTGGGCCAGAGACCGAAGCATCTCTATAGTTGCGCAATAGGGTTGGGTAGCATTGTTGCAGCAATGGAGTGTTGGGTTCCATTGTTTCAGATATTCTTGAACTCCCCTTGTCCAGAAACCGAAGCATCTCTATGGTTACAACAATCTTTCAACCAACCTGGTCCCACCGCCATTTCAACAACCTCCTTCCTTTCCCTCCTCACCAGACCAACCGAGATCGATTCTTGTTCTTCCTCATCTTCTCCATTTCCCACTAAGCGGTAATTCAGAATTCGTATTAATTGCCTTATCTTTACTTGATTTTACCTTAGGATTTTGATATATTTGTTAACAGTCATGTGAATTGAACATTGGGGTTATGTTTTCTACGATTTGCAGGGTTATGTGGATACAGACTCTACCGAATTCTGTTCAAGCTTGCATTTTGTCATTTCTTATTTATGATCGCCGGAAATTTTGTGAAACAGACTTGTGTCAGCTTGGGGAAACTATGTTGAAGGAGGGCAAAGAGCTTGATTTTTGGGTAAAGCGGGCTGCACATCAGCGGCTTGACGTCCTGTCTAGGTCAAACCATGAATGGTTGTCTTGCTTGAATTTGGATTCTGAAGAAGAACAATTGGAGGATGAATTTAGGTCATTACCAGATTGGCTTAAGGATGACATCATAGAAACTGATTTGATGCTTCCCTGGCTGCCTATATCACAGAAACAGTTCAACTTTCAATGCAATTCAGTAGTTGTAGTGAAAATGATGATCCTATGACTGAATTTGAAGAGGGTAAACAAGAAATTCTGGATGGAGTCATTGAGGAGGTAGATGAAGTGGTCATTAAGGAGGTAGATGAATACTTGGAACCTCAAGTTGAGGAAACGGCGGGGCGCTTGAAAGTGAGGTTGTTGTCTCTTCAGTCTACTGCTGAGGCTGTGAAATTGGCTGGGGACTTTCGGCAGCTTTGTAAAGGAGGAGGTCAGTCTTTGGTTATTTTGGGTATCATTGAACCTTGGAGAGCTGATGATGAGCCAGCTGCAGTTTTAGTGTCCAATCTTCTAGACGGGAATGAAGACGAACTTGGTTGGCCCAGTCAGGTTCTTTGCTCTGTTATTCTTCCCAAGTTGTTGGTTTTGAAAGAACCAGCTTCTCGTGTATTACTAACGGCCATAGTAGACTACTCTAAGGTTCGTCAGAAAACAGCAGAGTATGCGCTGCTATTGCCGCTGATGCTTAGAATGGAAGGCATAAATAGCCCTATTTGTGATGTAATAACAAGGATAGTTAGGTAATCCTTGCACCCAGGCAATGTTTCTGCCTTCTGTCAGAAACTTCTCAGTGACGAAGCCGATTTGAAGAAATTCATATGCCTTCCCTTTCATCAATGCTTAATTGGCAGTAAATTAGTATGGACAGAATCATTATTCAATTTGATGCAAAATATCCTAAATCATAACATTCATTTTACTCAAGACTCAGTTGATAGACTAGTTCAGCATGCTTGGGTATGTGCTGACAGGTTTTCAAAGTCTTTGAAATTTGGGAAATTTTTACTATGTTTTGTCACCAAATGTTCTCCTATGTTGAAGTCCCATAAGTGCGTACTCACAGAAGCCACTCAGCATACTAATACTCTGGTGACCAAATCTGTGTTGACAAAATTGTCTAGTTTGTAAGTGGCTCTATACCTTGTTAAACAAAGAGCTACTTAAATACGTTATTTCTCTTTAACTCAAACCATCTTTTTGGACCTACTTTCTTATTATGTAAGCCCGTTTGGTAGGGAATTAAC
The DNA here is from genome assembly GCA_030864225.1 of Capsicum baccatum var. pendulum. Lineage (NCBI taxonomy): Eukaryota > Viridiplantae > Streptophyta > Magnoliopsida > Solanales > Solanaceae > Capsicum > Capsicum baccatum. The sequence continues at coordinate 37,930,849 of CM061561.1, forward strand.
CTGGTAGTTTATACAGATGATGTTCTTAATAGTTTTTACTAAATCAGAATGTTGTTTTGTGAATAGTAATCCGTTTTGATATCCAAATATCCCTGAGGGCCAGTGACGCACTATTGAGAGTTGGCGAGTTGTGGGCGCACTTCTCTACCCTTCTACACTTAGATATTAGGCTTATATTTGAAGCAGAATTCAAACCCGTGATGTATGGCCTCACCCGCACATCATGTTGTACTTCTTGCTACTAAAACAAAGCTCAGGATGTGATTTTTCAATAGTTATTGTTATGATATTAATACCCTTGTGTCATTCAATACAAAGCTCAGGTTTGTGCTGATTGGAATACTGAGGATGGATGTTGATCAATTAGGTGGCCAAACATAAGGAGGACATGTAAAAGAGTTTTAGAACTCCTTCGCCCTTCTCTCTCTCTCCCATTCTCACTTTGTGTTCCTTACTCTATTTCTTTGATAATGTGTTCCTTCTATCTATTTCAGGAAGGTGTTGGTGTACCTCAGACTAAACTTATACATAAGTCATTTAAGATATAACGAGTGGAGTAGGTTTTCTTTTATTGATACAACCAAAAACATTGATCAACTTATTTTGCTCCTCTGTAAGAGTCATTGGTCTATGTGTAAGTGTAACAGCTTTTCAAAGCAATCCTAGCTTTGACCATAAACTTTTAATGCAATCTTACATGATAAAGGAAGCTTATATACATTAGCTTCTTTTGAACTTTAACCCAAAAAAAATCTCAAAATGAAAAAGGAATAAAAGGGGAAAAGAGATCTTTCAAATGATAAGTATCAAGTATAAACTTGGAAAGCGTAATCCTCACTTTTCAAGGTGAAGTCTTCAATGTCCATTGGCCAATGTTTTCGCATACTCAAATCTGGGGCCTTTTTCGGCAAATTTGGTTTTAGAATAAAGATTCAGATAATCGTGGAAGCGTAGGTGAGAGGGATACAAGAGCTTTGGTGCTGGAGAAATGATGGCCTCACCATTCGGGTTGTAAAAGGTGGCAATGGAAAGTCTATTCCCGTCCTTTTCAGCCATCACTCGGTGTTGAATACTCTTATACATCCCGTTACTCAAAATCTCGATTTGATCACCGATGTTCACAAAAAGTCTGTTGTTCTTGGAAGGTGGAATGTCCACCCAGTGTCCGTCTTTGAAGAATTCAAGGCCAGGAACTTGTTCGTCTTGGAGTAAGAGAATGATACCACCAGCATCTGTGTGCTCGCGCAATCCCCTGACCAGATCAGGACGAGGACATTGAGGATATATTGCCACTTTTGTTCCAACAGAAGGACCCTTGCTCCGTGAAAATGCTTCTTTGATGTAACTCTTTTCTAGGCCAAGGTTCTCACACATTAGTTCTGAAAGATTTTCTGCAAGTTCGATCAGCTGATCAATGTAGGCATCTACTGCTTTGCTGCACACAACATAGTTCAAATGTGAAATTCAATAATGTTAGAAAAAGATTTTGTTTCGTGAATAGATTACCAATGAAGTATTCTTAGTGCATGACATAGATAGGTTGTACGTATGTGCTCATTCATTCTTGCATATTGGTTTAACTGTTGAACCTTTATGCTCTAGTGTTTTTGACTTACCAAAGTTCCTTTGAGAGACCTTGAATCTCATAGATGTTGGAACTTGGACGATGCCAAACAAAGAATGTGCTTTCCCAGTCTGTGTTGCTGATATTTTCTTTCTTCTGTAAGCTTATAGATACCTCTGATTCATAGAACCCTTTCTTCATGTTAGCTTCATAGTGCTGATTCACCAGCTGCTTCACATTGTCCATCAAGTAAATGTCAATTCCATGGTTCTCTATCTGCATAAATTGAACATTTCCTGTCAATGTCAGTATCTTATCAAAAGTGTTTATTACTGTACTTACAAACAGAATATACATTCATTCATCACCATAAAGAAACCCCATTTCTCACAAGCCTGATGGAGAAGTCCCATGGTTGCACTTCTCTCGTCACCTTCAAGCTTGCTGAAGTCGATTACCGGAATCTCCATCTTTTTCTGTTTTCTCTAGTTCAATGTGAAGAAATGAAAGTACTTGGTGGGATATATATAGCCGGTGGAGTAGAAAATCTTTTACCTTGTGAAGCTACTTGAAAAAGAATGCAGTTAGATTTGAATAACCGGTAGTTGCAGTTGGAACCCAATTACCTTATTTGGAGATTATTGGGATGAGAAAGGATAGTGAGTCCAAGTTCACTTCATGTCAAAAGCCATGTGATTGGAGCTATTATTTTATGTTTTGATAAATCTAGGAACAACACATTTTTGACACCTCAATTAGGTTATATACCTATTGAACCTTTTATCATTTACAAACTGTGTCAATTAAGTACAATTACTTATATGACATGTGTAATACACTCTCCACCAAGAGAGTGAGGAGAGTGAGAAGCCATATTTTACTGTAATTTAAAAAAAAAAAAAATTCTCTTATCAAATTAATATATTTGATAAGATGTCCCTTTTACACTTTTTCTTCTAATTTTCTTGGTTGGATTTGGAGTGGTGAGGGTGAGGGCAGATGTTGTCTAGAAAAGATTCATACTTTCAAATATAATGTTTTCTTCAATTTCTTGTAATTGATTGTTAGCATAGTTGTGATTCTTTGATACATTTCTCATTCAATTGAAGGTTAAAAAAAAAATTAAAAGATCAAATTCAACATTAAAATTTGAGTTCTTATGTAGAAATTCAACGTTAAAAATTTAATATTATGGGTACGTCATTGCGGGTGTTTTGAAAATTCGCTGAAAAATGAGGTGAAGGCTGTTTTGGTTTTTTTGGTGGTGGTTTAGTGGTGTTGGAGGGTGGTTGGTTGTGTTGTGTTGGGATGGCATTTGTCGACGAAAAAATCAGAATCGCATGGATCTCTTCTTTGTTGTTGTTGCTTGTTGTATATCAATGTATGTTGTATTGTTACTCTTTTTCTTCTCTAATGGTTGTTGGGTGTTGGTTTTGTGGAAAAATGAAAGAGTGAGGGTGAGCTTTAACGATGGAAATAAATAAAAGACTAAAATCTAAGTTCCTGATTTTGGATATTCAAAATCATCAAAGAATTGAGTCAAATTCAATAAATATAACAATAAAATTTAAAGTGAAAGAAGATATGAGGAAGGTAATGGAGGTTTTTTTTTATATGGAAATGGAAGTCTTTTTTGGAGAAGAAGAAGACTAGATTTTTTTTTTCCTTGAAAAAATATTTTTCACAATTTTTTTTTCTTTTGAATTGGATTATTTGTGATCAAAATGAGTTGTCTTTTTGTTATTAGTGCATTTTTCACGTCACCACCGTGTGAAATTTACGCACTTCATTTTTTATTTTTTATTTTGAAAAAGTGCTTAATAGACACACTAAAATCTTAATGAAAGATGTTGGAATTCCACATCGGTGGGTTAAAGGATCCTTGGTCTGCTTATATTGTCTTGGACAATTCTCCTTTTATGAGCTAACTTTTGAGGTTGAGTTAAACCCAAGATTCATTTCTTTATGATGGTATCAGAGCCGGGCTCACCCAATTCATTATTTTTGAGGTTGGGTCCCTCGTCTTATATCATCCACGCTCCAAATGTCCAGCCCTCGGAGTGCGGGGTGGGTGTTGGAGTCCCACATCAATGGGTTAAAGGGTCCTTGGTATCCTTATATGATCTTGGACAATCCTCCCCTCATGAGCTATGTATATGACCTAATTGGAGTACCAATACGAAAAAAATTAAAAAATTCAAAAATATGTCTATGCATTTAGCCATAAATCTATGACTGTTTATGTTTTACTAACAATTAAGTTGTCCTGATACAATGCTTCCGGGCCACATAAAATTAAAGTTGATAGCATGCATGTGGACATCTCTGTATTTTACTAATGGGTCAACTAGAATTGGTTTATGTTCTTTTAGTAACGTACGGTAGTTGGTATTTGCTTACATATAGAAAAATTCGTTGTTTTGAAGAAACCAGGGGCAATGGGTGATGTAAATATGGATTCATACTACATTCCTATGGGCGGTTGTGGTTTTAAAACTTTTTGAATATGACTTTCAGTGAAATTAGCTGTGTCGTAATAATTTCATCTTAGAGATACATACAGGTCACTCAGAACATTATGCTGCATCAAAATCCTAATTGTCACGAATCAAAATCTCTTGGTTTGTGATGGCATCTATTCAGAAAATTACAAAGTATATTCATTACGGATGATTTTACTTTTTTGTCCCCTATTGAACTTGTCTTTCTTTTTATATATAGTGTAACTACATTTTTATTCCTCTCTACCTCAAATTTTTTTTAGGGAAAATGCATAATTACCCCCTAAACTTAACTTGTCACAAAAATTTATTTTAGTCATTAAACTTAACTTGTAATTATTTACCTCTCTTATAAACTTTAAAGTATATTAGTTTACTCCCTTAATGATTGACTTGGTAAAAAAAATCAAAGCATGTTTTAGTAAAAAAATTAAGTGGAGCCACTTTAAAATTTTCAGCCATTATTTTTTTCCACTCACACCCCATCACCCCATGTCTTCTTCTTTCTTGCACCCCATGTCTTTTCCTTCCTCTATTTCTTTTCTTTTTCCACTCGTATCCATCAAAAATCTTCAATTATAGGAAGAATAAAATACACAAATTATACAACAAATAAATTTTCCTATGAAGATCAAGAATCAACAAATTAATTTCATTTTCACAAATCAAAATTGAAACTTCTGAACCAAAAGTACTTCTTAAATGAATATTTTATTTAAAAATTTAACTTAAGAAAAATTCAAGAATCGTAAAAATAACAATCACAAATATTAATTACTACTTTAACATAAAGGAAGGAAAAAAGAATAAATAGAGTATAGGAGGAGGAAGAAGATAAAGAAGTTTGGTGTGTATTGCGGGGAGGGGGTAGTGGGGGAGGGGGGTGTTTATCAAAAATAGGGACCGGGGGGATTTGTGGGGTGTATATATTATTTTTTTAAAAAAATTATTTATGTGGCTTTGATGTGGATCTTACGTGAGGACTTGGCTCCAACGTGGCGTGAGTGTGATGCACTCTCCATAGTGAAAGTGGTATAATTTTTTAAAAGTGATAAAAAAATCATATAAAAGTTGTTTGGAGGTAAATAATTACAGATTAAATTTAATAGCTAAAGAAAATTTGCGTGACAAATTTACGGGGGTAAACATGTCTTTTTCTATTTTTTTACATTTTTCATTTTTATTTGACTCTCAATTTCTATTTTTTTTCTTTATTTTCCTCTTTTTTATATTTTTGTTTCTTTTTTTTCTTGTTTTAATTCATTTGTCTCAACTTTTATTTTTCTTTACTTTTTTTTCTCAAACATCTATTTGTTAATTTCTCTTTTTTTATTTTTTAAATTCATTTGTTCCAACTTTTATTTTTTATTTTTATCATTTCTCTTTTTTTTTTCTCAATTTTTTTCCTTCTCATTTTTGTTTTTTTCAGTCTTTATTTTTTTTTCTTTTTTATTCTTATCTTTTTCTAACCTTTATTTTTTTCTTTTTTTTTTCTCAATCTTTTTTTTTTCTTTTCTCTATTTTTTTTTCCAACTGATATTATATTATGCTAATAAATAGAAAGTTGAATAATTTGCAAAGGGATCTTCTGTTTTTTTACATCAAAGTAAATTTAAGGGCATGACTTGTTATTTGGAAGTTCTTTGAGATAAGTCCTGCCTCTAAGGCAAGAGTTATAGAATATCTAATAAATCAAGACACAATGTGGTGGTGTCAATACTAGCGCATTGGGTGTAACTTCTTTTTTGGGAGGTTCTTAGGCTAAGTCTTGTCTTAAAGGCAGTACTAATAGAACATTTCACTAATCAAAATACAATGTAGTAGTGTCAACTCTTGCTCATAGGGTGTAACGTGTAGCTAAGTCTTGCCTCTTACACAAAAGTTATAGAATATCTCATAAATCAAGGCACGATGCGGTAGTGTTAACTCTTATCCATGAGACATAACTTGTTGTTTGAAAGTCGTTGGACTAAGTTGTTCCTCTAAGACAAGAGTTATAAAACATCTCATAAATCAAGAAATAATGTGGTAGTGTTAACTCTTACCAAAGGACCATAAGTTGTTTGAAAGTCCTTGATTTATAAAACATCTCATAAATTAAGACATAATGTATTAGTGTCAACTAGGGGTGGCAAATAAGTAGGTTGGACTGAATTTGGGCAGGTCAAATTAGGCTAAAGAAATAAATGGGTCATTGCACAACCCGCCAAAATATAGATTGGCTAAGATGAGTTGGGCTGAGATGGGCTAAACAATGATTATAACCCAACGTGCCCAACTTAACACATCATTGAACAATTTAGCATTCTAGTAAAAGTTTAGATTAGAATGATATTTTTAATTTTCTTATATTTATGTTTATATTATTATTATTGCTATTATTATTATTATTATTATTATTATTATTTTCAAGTAAAAATAAAATATGAAAACTAAAAAATAAAAGCATTTGTATATATATTTAACACAAAACAATGATAATGAATAGGGTAAGAGAGGTGAAATAAATTTTAAAAATTTAATTTTTTTTAGGGAGGGGGAGTAGGGGGGGAAGGAGGGGTAAGGGTAGGGATGGGCTAAGAAAAAAATCTAAATTTTTTCTAAAATGTAATTTAAAATAAATTAATTTTTAGGAGGGGACTGGGGGGTTGGGGTAGGAAAGGTGTAAGGGATGGGGTAAGAAACAACTTTTTTTGTAAAAAAAAAAAATTTTAAGAATTTTTTTTGAGGGGGGGGGGGGGGGTAGGGGGTCGTTTTAAGGAGGTGGGGGTCGAAGGTAGGGTGATGGTGTAAGATTTTATTCTATTAAAAAAAAAATTTGGTGAGGGGTAGAGAAGGGGGTGGTTGGGATAAAAATGACTTTGATTTTTTTTTAATTTTGTTTTTGGGGGGAAAGGTTGGGGTCGGAGTAGGAAGGTGGGGCTCGGGGTAGGGGTAGGTGGATGGGGAAAAATATTTTTTTTAAAAATAAATTTTAGAAAATATTTAATTTTTTTAAATCGAGTTGAGTAGGGGATGATGTAAGAAAAAATCATTTTTATTTATTCAAAATATTATTTATTACTATAATTATTTCATGATGATAAAAGAATATAATTGAAACAACTAAAAAAAATTAAAAAATACTAAAAGTGAAACTATAAGTACTAGGATTAAACATCTTTATGGGTCAAAGTTGATCATAATCATGAGCCAATTTGGGTTGATGATTTTGGATGGGTTCACTTGGACTAACCCAAATCAGTCGATCTTTAAAATCACTCTAGCCCAACCCATTAAAACATGGACGAGTTGGGCGGGTTAAATGGGTTTGGGCTAGTTTTGCCACCTCTATTATTATGGGACGTAACTTTTTGTTTAAAAGTCCATGAGCTATGTCTTACCTCTAAGGTAAGAGTTATAGACCATCTTATAGATCAAAACATATTATGGTAGTGCCAGCTATTGCTTATGGGGCGTAACTTCTTGTTTGAAAGTCCTTAGGTTAAATCTTGCTTCTAAGACAAGAGTTATATCGCATCTCATAAATCAAAACACAATGTCACAATGTCAACTCTTGCCCATGGGACGTAACTTATTGCTTGAAAGTCCTTGGACTAAGTGTTGCCTCTAAGAGGAGAGTTATAGAACATCTCATAAATCAATACACAATATGATAATGTCAACTCTTGCCCATGGGTCATCACTTGTTTTTTGATGGTCCTTGGGCTAAGTCTTACATCTAAGGCAAGAATTATAAAAAATTTATAAGTAAAAAAACACAATGTGGTAGTGTTGACTCTTGTCTAATGTACGTAACTTGTTTGAAAATCTTTGAGATAAGTCTTTCCTCTAAGACAAGAGCTGTAGAACTTCTCATAAATTAAGACATAACGTGGCAGTGTCAACTCTTGCCCGTGGGGCATAAATTTTTGTTTGAAAATTCTTAAGCTAAGTCTTGCCTCTATGGTAAGAGTTATAGAACATCTCATAAATCAAAATACAATGTGGTAGTGTCAACTCTTACCCATGAAAACGTAACTTATTTGAAAATCCTAAAGTCTTGTCTCTGAGGCAAGATTTATAAAACACATCATAAATCAAAATACAATATGGTAGTGTCAATTCTTACTCATGTGGCATAACTTATTGTTTGGAAGAAATCAAAAAAAAGAAAACAAAAATAAAAAAATTACAGAAAAAATAAAAAAAAAAATTTTAAAAAATAAAAGAAATAAAGAATATATAGAAGTTGAGAGGAGAAAAGGAAAAAAATAAAGGTTGAGAAAAAAATAGAGAAAAAAAAAGATAAATAAAAATAAAGGTCGAGAAAAATTTTAAAATAAAAAATAAAAAAGAATTTTTCTTTTTAAAAAAGTAGAAGTTGAGAGGAGAAAAGGAAAAACAAGTAAAAGTCGAGAAAAACTTCCAAAAAAGTGAGGAAAAAAATCAAAGTAAAACAATAAAGAGGAAAAAAATTAAAAAAAAAAAACAAAAGTTGAAAGGAGAAAAGGAAAAAAAAATAAGGGTTGATGAAAAATAAAAAATAAAAAATAAAAATTAAAGTAAAATAAAAAGAGGAAAAAAATAGAAATTGAAAGGTAAATAAGTGTGGAGTTGTTTAAAAATATTTGAGATATAAGGGCAAATAGGTATTTGTCCTCTATATAAAAAAGAAGGAAGGCTAATTTTGTAGGACATTTCTTACGAGGGACCAAAAAATAAGAAAAAATAACATAAATATACACCTTAACTTACCATATTTACACAAATTCCTACCTCTAGAAAGTAATTACAAAAATTTCAACTAATTATGTATCTTCGTTGGATATATCATAGAACAAATTATGTATCTTGAGAGATTCAAAAAAAAAAAAAAGTATTTAAAGCTAATTATGTATATTTACAAATAAAGAATGTATTTTTGTTGAATGTAACAGGAGCTAAATATGTATCTTGACACACCCAAAATTGAGATTTTCAGTAATTATATGAAATATCAGAATTTTCTATAATTAAGATCCAAAACTCAAAATTGTAATTTTTAAATTTTAACGTCAAAATCTATGGCCAAATAAAAGCTTAATGTTTTTACTTTCTCCAAATTTTAAGCTTCAAATATCGTTATTTTCAATCCACCCTATAAGTATCTAAATACCACTCTTGGATGCAAATTCGGAACCATGTGAATAGAAAATCTTTTGTAAACACAATTTACTCCTTGTTGAGTCAAGTTCGGCAAATTCATCAAATTAACTAATAAGATTTCATCAATATAGGTTGTGGTATAGTAATGGAACTACTCTACCCTTAATTGGAGGGTCTCGGGTTCGAGCTTTTGATATGCAGAAAATTCTGTTGGAAGTGGCATAGCCAGAATGGGTCTTGCAGTGCGTGATTTAAATTATTCGAAACTTGAATATGGGTACCCAACACCTAGTGAGAAATAAAAAAAAGATTTCAATTATAAAATAGTTAAGTTAAAAAAAGTACAACATTTTCATAAATCCAAACATTAATGAAAAAAAGAAAATATATACTTATACTATGATAAATCTTAGGAGAACCACACTCTAAAAGCTAGTGTTATTATAGTGGGAGAGTTCAAGGCTATATAAATTACACATGAGATTCCCATATAATCAATGTGCAACTCAAGTCTCATTTCTTGCAATAATAACATGACAAACCACCATGCTCCGCTATCATTATCCTCGACGATTGTGTGCTAGACATTTCTACCCTCGGGCAAACACTGCCATACCGACTCACTTTCCCAGGAACGACAGGGACATAGAGTGATCTGATACTATTGATACAACCTTAGAAAAATCATACTCCAAAAGTTAGCAATTGGGGTGGAAAATCCCATGGTTATATAAGTTCACATTATAACTGATGTGAGACTCGAGTCTCATTCCTCGCAATAATTACTACTATATATAAAAGATGTGAGATTTTGATAGTCCTCACATGAAGTTTTTTTGTTAATTTTATCCTGTTATAAGTGTTAGGGTTTTTCCCTGATTTTCTTACCAAAATTAAGTTTTACTTTTTCTTGAAAGGAAACTGAAATAAAAATATAAAACTTCTCCATATTTGGCTAACTTCTTTCTAAGAGGAAAGGTTTTGGACATCTATAAATAGAAGACCCCCATTCTCATGCCATAACACAGTAGCATCCATAATATAGTCTTTAAAGAGTCTTTGTTTAGGGGAGATTTCTACCAATAGGTTTTAAATTTTTTAATTTTATTTTTAATATGTAGGCTATTTGGCCAAACCATATTTCGCATCACGCCCTCTTGATTTCGAACCCAACAAGTGGTATCAAAGCCTATGGTTCAAAGGTCCAATGGTGTGGTGAGATGAGATTAAATAGGTTAAAAGCGGTTTCAAATCAAGTTGCAACCAGTTTGGTGATAATGACGATTTTTGTTCCACTACATGTGAAGAAGATATTTCAATCACATTTTCAACAATCCTGCTGTCACATCTTTAAGAATAAAGCTCACTTTTAATCCTAAAAAGGGTTTATATATTTTTAATCTAAAAGTTCTATTTTTAAACATGTCAAACAACAATGATGAAGACTATGTCAAGCACAAGGAACAAAGATCTGAAAAAGGTGGATAATGTGAAGAACATCAAGCCAAAAAGGGGAGATTTGTTAGGGTTTTTACCCTGATTTTCTTACCAAAATTAAGTTTTACTTTTTCTTGGAAGGAAACCTGAAACGAAAATATAAAAAATTTTCATATTTGGCTAACCTATTTCTAAGAGGAAAGGTTTTAGACATCTATAAATAGAAGATCCTCCTTCTCATGCCATAACACAGTAGCATCCACAATGTAGTCTTTAAAGAGTCTTTGTTTAGGGGAGATTTCTCCCAATAAGTTTTAGATTTTTCAATTTTATTTTTAATATGTAGTCCGTTTGGTCAAACCATATTAATAATATATTTTTAAATATTATATTTTTCTTGTCGTCTGATTTATTGTTTCATGATTTACAAACTTTATGCTTCCGCATGACGCCCTCTCGATTTCGAACCCAACAATAAGTTATAATTATTCTACAAGTTTTCACCCATTTTGGTAAATTTAAACAGTTATATGAGCTTATTAAATACTACAAAAGTGACGAGTCATAAAAAAGTGAAAGTGACACCATAAAAAACTATTTATACAATCAAATAATGGATCCTCAAATTCTAAATTGATACAAAAATTCATTGTCTTTCTATTTTGTGGAAACATGTATTAGTTTTCATTTCAACTTATGTTTTTTTTTTTTTGTAACAATTGGTCATGGACCAGTAAATAAAGTATTTTGAAATTCTCTTTCTAACTTAATACATGTTTAATTATTAAATTAAAAATTACTTTTATATATAGCTAAAGATGTTTGAAAAGTTAATTTTAAAAAATACAACTTAGCTATCCAATAGTAATGATATTAAATAATTGAAAATGAGAGTGGATCTTTTTTCATACTTTTTAATAATGAAATCTTTCACAAAAAAAAGGATAATTAATATTTATATAATTTAGAACAAAATGGTTAATTCATACATGAAATATTAAAGCTTCATATATGCTCAAGAAATATCAACATAAATTTCTTGAATAAATAAATTAAATTAAGAAACAAATGCAGCTTTCCTTAATATGTATTTTTAGGAAAAAGAAATTATTAAAGTTTTAAAAAGAATCATTAACTTTTCAATTTCTTTTGTATGGTTTAATACGAAGAAATATCTGCAAAGGTATTTTGTTGAATCAAGTATTTTAATTATTTAAATTATATTTTATCCTTATTTATAAGTTAATTTCCTTGATGTTTTCATACAACAATTAGTGTATTAAATATTTATTATATTACTTTGAATGTCATTTTTTTTTTGTAATAAATAGATTAATCAATATAAGTTTATTTGAGAAAAATATAATGAAAAATGGGTTATCAACATAAGTTTTATTAAGAAAAAAAATTATGAAATTAATTCAACATAAGGTAAAACTCAATTTGGATCATTAAAGGCTATGATCTTAAAAATTACCAATAAAATAAAAAGGAGAAGAGTATTGATGAATGCATCTGTTTGAAACTAAAATAAAATCTAAAATATACTCTAAGAAACATTTATTCTTTTAATTTACAAAAATATATTTAATTAATATTTTGAAATATTCTCAAACTACCTCTATCCCTAATATAACTAGTGTTATTTGGCTCATACTAAGCCCAAGCCCAAACTACATTAGCATTTATATTTATAATTTTTTCTGTGTTTGCTACTCTTGTTTTTTATTTGTTTTTGTGACATTATAGTATTAGTTGAAAGTACTTCGATAATCTCTCCATATTTATAATATTTTAAATTATTTATTTGTTTCAATTCTTGTATCCTATTTCTTTTTTAGTTCATTGAAAAAAATTTCTTTCTTTTTTTAGACCCTTTTAATTTATATCTTTTCATATGACATGTTTAAGACCACAAAATTATAGAATATTTTGGTTCTTTCTACATATATCTTCAGTTAAAATCACAAAATTTAAATATCTTCATTACACGTCTAAACTTCAGGCTAAGTCAAAATCAGACAAACAAGTTAAAATGAAGGAAGTAAAAGTTTTTTGTAAGTTAAAAAATAATATTTTTTAAGTGTATATTTTAGACTTTCTTTTAATTTTCAAACAAATGCATGTACTAAAACTGTTCTCCTTATTCTTTTACTGCATTTGTTTAAATTAAAGGTTTTAACAATCTAAAGTGATTGTTATTTTTTGTTGAATTAACTTCATTATCATTTTCTCAATTAAACTTATTGACTAGCTCATTTTATTTTTAAGAAATACAATACATAAGTAATATAAAAAATATTTGATGCTGCAAATTATTGTATGATTACATCAATAAAGTTAATTTATAAATAAGGATAATATTTAAATTAAATAGTTGAAAGTATGATTTAGCAAAATACTTTTGTAGATGTCCTTTCAATTGGTGAAATCTTACAAGATTATTAAAACTTAAATTAGGGATAGAATAGATTTTAAAAAGTTGGGTGTTATCTCTTATTATTTTTTTTCATATAAAAGAAATCTTCAATTTTTTTAATTTAATTGAATAAATAGATCTTTTATGGAGTTACTATTACTTTATCTATGGCTCATTACTTCTTGTATAGCATTTTAAATGTCAATATAATTATTTAAATTTAAAAAAATGGGTGAGATCTTACAAGGTTTTTAAAATATAATTTAGGATAAAATTGACATAATAAATTTATATGAAGCCTATAAAAGTTGGGTATTCTCCATTATATATAGTAGTAAAGTAATGTGAATCATTATATGTTTTAGGATCATTATTTATTGACAAAAATTTTAAACTAAAATAAATACAAGTAACATATATTTATTTATCAAAATCGGTAACTTAACATCATTATATGTAACACAAAAGTGAAAGATATTTTTTTTAGTTATTATATAAAGGCAAGTGAAATAATATTGAACTAAATTAAGGATAATATATATATAAAAAATGGAGTCAAAATAAATTAATATGAATAATCAGTTAAAAACACATGTCAAAAGGGTAAATTTAGAAGAAGAAACATTTTAAAGTAATTGATAAACATTAGTTGCAATCTAACTAAAGATGACAAAATATTTGAATAAGCATTAGTTGAAATCCAACTAAGTACTATTAAATCTTTTGATTCTCCCTTATTCCATATAAAATACTAGTGTCGTTTACCCCATGCTAAACCTCGGGCCCAAACTAAATTAACATTTATATTTGAAATTTTTTAAAACTTGCTATTTTTTCTTTTTGTACCATTATATTAATTAACGGTCTAGTTTATTATTTTTTGATATTTTTAAAATGTTAAATTTTATATCTATTTCAATTTTTAGTTTGTTTTAAAGAAAATGTCTCTTTTCTTTCTTGGGTTGATTTCAACTTTTCATGTGACATGTTTAAGGCAACAAGATCAACAAATATTTTTGTCCTTTCTACGTATTTTTAGTTTAAGACCTTAAAATTTAAAAATATTTGTTATTTTTTTTTTTTAACTTTGTGTTAAGTCAAAACCAAATAAATAAATTAAAATGGAGGGAGTAAAAGGTTTTATAAGTTAAAAATAACAATTTTTCTTATGGTATATTTTAGTATTTCTTTTAATTTTCAAACAAATGCACACACAAAAGATTTCTCTTTTTTATTTTACTGAAAGTATTTGAATGAATGCCTTCAACGATTTAAATTGATTTTTGCCTTATGTATAATTAATTTCATTATTTTTTCTCAATTAAATTTTACATTGGCTAATTCATTTTTTTAAAAAATAATACAATATTTGATTAATATAAAAACATTTGAAGCTACAAACTATTGTATGATTTATGACAAATTAAATAATTAAAAGTCAATTTCAATAAAATACTTTTTGTAGATGGTTCTTCAATGAGTCCTTACAAGTTTATTAAAGCTTCACAAATTTCTTGTGAGGATTACAAAAAATATTTTTTTAATTAAATTACTATAATCCCACATAAAAGATGACAATAAAATTTTGAATTAATTTTAAATTTAATTGGATAAATAGATATTTTATAGTGTCACTATCACTTTTTTATGACTCATCATTATTTGCATTGCATTTTAAATGCCCTTGTAATTGTTCAAATTTACTAAAATGGATGAGATCCTGAAAGATCATTAAAACTTAATTAAGAATAAAATATACAAATAACATTCATGTGAGGACTACCAAAATGAGTTGTTCTTCCTTATATATAGTCTAGTTTTATAAGGCTCGTGCTAAGTTCGGGCCCAAACACAAGTAATTTTTGTATTTTATGAATAAAATAATTTAAAATATATATATATATATATATATATATATATATATATATATATATATATATATATATATATATATATATATATATATATTAGTAAACTAATTTATTAGCATATAATTAATTTCTTTTCTAATTTCTCAATTCAAGTTCATCTTTGCAATCGGGAAGATGAAGATGAAAATCATCAAGTGGATCAATTATTTTACTCAAGTCTTCCTGTGTGTGATGAAAAAATATAATTTTATTTAGAATTTCACGTGACAAGAATTCATGCTAGTTAAATGTGGTGCTTTAAGCGTAATTTTACACTAAATTAAAAAAATAGACTCACTAAAATGAACATCGAAAATCAATTGATTCTCTCTCTATAGTTGATGCTTAAAAATATGGATTCTCAATTGACCAGAAAAGAGATTTTAAAAATAATTTGATCTTAATTCATATCATTACCTTAATTTTTAACTTTATCAATAATTTTAATTTTGAGTATATAAAATCTGCTTGATATTTTCAAAAGCAGTGGATTAAGTTGCTCACATATTTTTTAATAAATAAAAGATAATTAAACAATACATCAGAACCATACTCGATTTGATAGAAATAAAATATAACCTCATACAATAACTAATTTTAACCCCTCTTTTTCCCCTATTCTTCATCCACATGGTATTTGTACAAAACTCTTTCTTATGAAAAATAAATTACTAAAGATTAATACTAAGAAAGAAGAAAAAAAAGTGATGAATTATTCATGCAACAAAAAAAAGTTCTCCGCGATCAAAATATTTTATTTCTTAAACTACTTTAAATAAAATTTTATATAAAATACTAATTTTGTTAAGGCTATTTTCATGTACAAAAATAAATTAAATAATTAATTTTGATAAGAAAAAGTTAACAAAAGATAGATAAATTGAAGGCTTTTTGTCTTGTGAGTAGCAAAGGAAAATATTAAAGCTTTTTGATCTTGTACTTCATAAAGCATGAAGTATAAGTAATTTAATAAATAAAATAATTAAAGTATATTTGACGTTTATATTTTGCAATTGACTTGATTGAATAATATATATGTGTGAGAAACAAAACATTATAATGAAAGATTCAAAAATGATTTATTGATTAGTTAAACAATATGGAATTTGAATGACTCAATTGATTAACTACTTAAACTCCACTTTTTGGTAAATATTTAATTTTTTTATTTGTTATCTCCTCCCTACTTTCCTTGCCCTACTCCCAATTGTTTTTTCCTTAAATAGTTAATTAAATAATTGAAATTATAAGAACAACTTAATAATACTTTCTCATACTATGACACATGCATCAAGTGCAAAGGTCCATATAGCAAGAAAAAAGACAAACTACTTCATCAATATCAATCAAATGTCACAATATTATAGGATTAAGAAATTAATTAAATTACTATAAAAAATAAAATCATGACATAAAAGTAATTAATTGAAAAGATTAAATTAAGTTGGAAACTTCTGTGAGGACTATCAAAGTCCTTAGATTGTCTCTTATATATAAAGTAAAAGTAAAAGTAATATATATATATATATATATATATATATATATATATATATATATATATATATATATATATATATATATATATATATATATATATATAAAATCTATAATATATTAAAAGTGTGAAGCGTCTTAGAAATATTGTTTGAACTTTTTGACCTTCATTAAAAATCTTTGCTTTAAATAAAATCGTCTTTTCACTATTTTTTTCTAATATTTAAGAGTTAAAAATTAATTAAATATATCTAGTGCCAAACCTTTTCTTATTAGAAGTCATCAAAATTAATTGTCCTAAAATATATATGGCAAGAACAAAATATTTCTAAATTTAAAGAATCCTAAATTATGTTTAGTAAGAAGAGAAAATATATGGAAAGAAAAATTAATAATTAAAAATTGACTATAATATGTGCTTCCCAATCCCATTGAATTTCGTCCACCATTTTTAGATTATTTTGGTATATAAATTTTTTACTTTCAGTACAATTAGGACTTGTAAACTAATATCTTCATTAACAGGTGGCCCGTTTCTCTTTTTTCACTTAATATTATTATTCTTTTTACAAAAATTACTTCATGATATAAAGAAAAAAAGATTCAATAACTAATTTTTAGTTCATATTTTAAAATTAAGTAAAAATAAAATAAAACACCACTATAAATAGATTCATGCCATATTTGATTTTAGTTTTTCAAAAATAATTTTTCATAATTAGGAAACCCTTTTTTGGGTGAATAGGTTGTGAACTTCTGTAAATTAAGAATAACTAATTTTACTTGCTACCACAATTGAAAAATAGATTTCTTGGCTTTTTTCTAAACGTATATATATTGTGTAGTCTTTAGACATTAGTAGTTGTCTTCAATGTTTGGATGGTGTTTCAATCTTGGTGCCGTTGAACTTTAATGTAACCTATATATGTTGTATATTCTATAGATGTTGGTAGTCTTCTTCAATGTTTGGATGGTGTTTCGTCCTTGATGTTGTTGAACTTCAATGTGATTATTATTTTGTCGTTAGTTGTAAAATTTATCTACTATTATCAAGCTATCAGTTGGAGTGTTGAATCTATTGAAGCTTTTATCTTTTAAATTTTCATTTCTCACTCGATTTATTGTATTTTTGCCGTTAAAGCAGGGTGACATGTTGATCAATCATATATGAGGTCGTGAAGGTAAAGTCTTTTTTTTTGCATACGTCGAAGAATCTATGTCGATATCATATAGATATAATATGATTTTAGACCTTTCTATTTTTATTTGTATGAATACATAATTATAAAATCTTATATTTATTTGGACCATTTATACTTGTGATTTATGTGTGCTAATATCTGAAATAACTTCTCTATCTCCTTAAAGTCTGTGTATAAGTCGGCATAGGGGGTAAAAGTCTGTGTATATTCTACCTTCTCTAGATCCTCTTTAAGGACTATCCTGAATTTGTTGTTGTTGTATTTATGTTTGCCGATGTAATTTTATATTAAGACATAATTGGGGCCTTCATGTAATATGTTTATTTGTGTAGAGTCGCCCCCTTCATGTAAAGTGATTACAACTTTTAGCTGAAGTTTTGTCTTTCATTAAAAGACTCTCGTTTAAATAAAATTGTCTTTTCACTATTTTCATCAATTTATTATTTAATTATTTTTATTATATTAATTAGACTCCTAAAATATATGGAAGGAGAATCAATTAATATTTTCTTTGTACTGATCAATTAAAAAAATACTCCTAAAATAGAATAAAAAAGTACTCCTAAAATATGACTTTATTAAGAAAATACTTTCATAAATATTGAGATACACATTAAACTAGAGAAGAAACTAGTTTACTTATTGGGAAAATATGATTGATGCTGATCTAACTTGATTCGGTTGCATGTCTAGATTGGTGGATGCTTAATTTTCTAACCCTCAACTTCTTCATTATTTTTGTCAACATAATAAAATTCAACGTGTGTGTGTATATATATCTTCTTTGTTTTCATTCAAGTCATTCTTTAGTGTCAAAATTTTCGCTCAGACAAGAGTTATTTTCATCAAAACTGAAGCTTTGTGATAGATGAATGTCGATCGACTTTAAGATTTTTTTTTGTAAAGGTTAGGTTTAATTAAATAAATTCTCCAAAAGATGTTGAATTTAATTATTGTATTCATCTTTATTATTTAAACAAATATCTTATTTAGTGTAACGTTTGAACTCAATAAAGTGAGGTACATGCGCGAGGCGCGTACACCTAAACTAGTATATATATATATATATACTAGTTTCATGAGGCCGTGCTAAGCCAGGACCCAAACTCAAAGTATAAAAATAATAATTTATATCATATATAATTTTTTACTTTATAATCAGTATATCTAATGATCTACTAAACAAGTCTCCTTGATAAGTTTTCATAATTATTAGTGTTTTTAATCACATAATTGAATAATTTTAAATAAAAAATATTATTCACGATGAAGAAGATATTACCAGAGAATTAGAATATATTAAAAAAGCTACAAGTAATTCGATATTTTATATAATGACATAATTTAAAATATCTAATAATTACACTTCGATGAAGATCATAAATAGAAAAAATTATTGATATGTTTATAAAACTTGCAAGTATTTATTTTCTTAGTTATAGTTAAAAATAAATTTATTTTGATATTTATTGAGTTTTAATTTTTCTCATAATTTTAGTGGTAATAACTTTTGCTAATTATATTTTTTTCATCTTATAAGATCATCTATAAAAAAAATCAATGCTTTTAAATTTATATTATAATTATAATAACTATATCCTCAAATCAGAGCCTTTATATAAATTATTTTGATAAGAATATATAAGGATATTAAATGATAATTAAACTACATTAATAGCTTGCTCCATTCGGTCTATTTACTTATTATATTTATCTTTTACACGTTCCTTACAAGAGTAATCTATTCGTCCCATTTTAATTATTATTTTATACTTTTTCTTATCCACTACGAGAACAATAAATACAAGATATTACTTATTACTACTATAATATCATAAAGAATTATGAGGTTGTAGTTGAAATCATTGAAAACTTTAGTTTTGAAGGAAAAGATAGCTTGAATATTGTTAATTTAAAATGAAAGGAGTTTTAATCAAATATCAATCTAACATGTGGCAAGAAAAAATCAATTATAAAAATCCAAGTGGAATGGTCTTAACAAAAAGAATAAGGGCGACAATGAAAATATGTAATTAAAAAACACCATTAATTATCATATGTAGTAATTTTATTTCACCAAAAAATTGAAATATCAAAAAAGCCCTTGCGAAGGCTATCAAAATCTCAAGATCCTCTATGCTTTAGTGGTAAAAAAAGATTATCTTCAAAAGTTGTTCAAATTTTATCATTTTATTTTTCAAAAGACAATTTCACTTACTTTAGAGCTAAACTGTGTTATATTAATTCAATAAAATTAGAAATTAGATATTCGAAACTACATGAAAAACAAATAGCATAAATTGTAGTGATTATATTAACATAATAATATTTTTTTCTTAAAACATTGATTAAAGTTCATATAATTTGATCTTCAAAAGTGAAATGTTACAAATATTTTAAGATGAAAAAGAAAATAACTTAATAAAACCAAAAGAAAATTCAACCAATTACAAAGGTGAAAAATCATAAAAGGATAATTATGAAAAAATAATGTCACATGTAAGACTTTCATACCATAAATTTTAATGTGAGGGCTACCGAAACTTTTCTTCTCTCTCTCTCTCTCTCTCTCTCTCTCTCTCTATATATATATATATATATATATATATATATATATATATATATATATATATATATATATATATATATATATATATATATATATATATATATACTAGTGTTATTTGGCCCGTGCTGAGTTCGGACCCAAATCATAATTAAAACTAAAAATTACACAACCATAACTTAAGTTTCACTTATTACACAAAATTTCTACTCTCAAAACATATTACATAAGTCCCACTTTTTTTATTTCTCTCTCTCATAGTATATATACATAACTTTACCAAATTATTTACGATTTATTATCCTTGGAAGAAGCCTAAAATCAAGGAGTCATAAAGTAACAGTTACCATTTTAAAATTAATTATCATGTTTGATTCAATCTCTTTCTCTGTGGTATTCAATTCTATCAAAAAAATGCCATTTACAATAAATCGGGTTAGATTTTTTTTCTGACTTCACCAAAAATCTTAGATTTCGATTGAACAATTTCTTGCATGTTGTTAATTAAATAGAATAAGTTCCATCTTTGTTTTTCCTACTTTGAGTAAGATTTTCTTTTTCTACTTTACCAAAATTTAAAATTCTATAGAATAAATTCTTTTATGTACTTCATTCACTGATTATTACTTAATAAATGGATGATACTCCGTCTTTTAATTTAGAATTAACTCAATTAGACCACTGTGAATCAATAAATCAGATTATTGGATTCATTTTCGAAGAATTTGATTACGAGGATCCTAATTTTGTTGAAAATAGATCAAAATATCGTAACGATCCCATTAAGATGAAGAAGCTCGGGAAAGCTGCTGATCAAAGTTCAAAAATTAAATCGGAGAATCCTCAAAAAAGACAAAAAAAGATGATACTGCATGACCAAGTCTACCAAAGTTTTTTGTTTTTTCGATTTGAATATGATTGTTTTTCGTAATGAAATATTGTATTTTTTTTAAAGTGATGTGAGGTTATTTAATTTTTATTTTTAAATATTATTGTTAATTGTGAAGCATATATTTTTTTTTTCTAGAATGTGATGTTTTATTAGTAGTTGACAGTTCATATATACATAACATTATTTATGTATATGATAAACACATATATATATATATAATGCTATGTATATGATCTAAACTGATATGTTTAGTTTATATACGTAAATGTATAAATAAGTAATTTATGTATATCTAATAACTGTATTTGTACATCTCATAAAGTTTTTATGGTATTTTAATATATTTCTGTATGATTTTATTTGATTTTGGTTCAAGCTATATAAATATAGTCAACCACGTGGTCATTACTAGTATTATTGTGAAGTGTTTTGAAATTTTATTTTTGAATATGACTGTTAGTTTGTGCAGCGTTTGTGTGATTTTTTTCAAGTCTGAAATTGTTTATTAGTAGCTGGCAGTTCATATACATAACATTATTTACGTATATGATCAGCATATACATAAATAATGTTATGTGTATGAACTAAACAGATATGTTTAGTTCATATACATTTAAGAATACAACATACATAAGTAATTTATGTATCTGTACTACACTGTATCTGTACTACACTGATATGTATAGTCAACATACATCTCATAAACATTTTTATGATTTTTATGTATGTTTCTGAAGGATTTTATTTGGTTTAGTTCAAGCTATATACATATTGTCAACCTCCTGTACATTATGATTTTTTTAATTTTTTTTTCAGCTATTGAAATACAGGATAAAACAAGTCCCAACGCATTCATTGCATTTTGATAGTTCATGCATCGTTATTTTAGAGAAGATATCAAAAATTATGTGGATGAAGATGTACAAAATTTGTTCCGAAAATTAATTTTTGAAAAGTTTCTCGAAATGCCTAATTATAATTTTCAGGGATAAATTTAAAAATGTTTGTTCATGCTTGAGATAGAATAGGATTGATTGTATGGTTTTAGTATAGCGTAGGTTGGTGACAGTACTGTGTTGAAAATACTATTTTTTTTTGTGTATGGGGAAAATGTTTATATTTTGTTAATGAACATATTACTTCTATGTCGTCGTTTTATCATTTTACATAATGATACTGATTTAAAAATTGTATTATATGTCAATATTTTATTAGGTATAACTGGTGTGTATTAATGTTTTTATATATTTAAATAGTGTATATAACTTCATACATTTTGAAGGTGTGTTGGTACTTCATATGTATACGTATTTCATATACATAACATATACATACATAACACTATATCTAAGTTGTTCAAATACACAATAAATTGATATATAAATACATATTAGCACAAGTTTCACCAATCAAATATGCATGGGATACGAGACATTTGTTAAATGTCCTCATGATAATTAAATTTGTAAATTAAACATTACAATACACAAGAATGATATTTAAAAAATTCATTTAAAAATAATATATATGTATTTGGTATGGGACTTTTTGTTAAATGATGAATAACGTATAATACTTACATATGTTGTTATATACATAGTTGTGGATAGTGATCTATTTATTTATATATACATTGTTCTGTTATGTATATATTGATATAAATAATTACAATACATAACAAACTGTTTTAGATATAATTTCGTATACATAATAAATCTGGTTGTTAACGTTATCCTGTGATATTCTAGTATATCGAATTTGTGTTGATTTTGTTAACAACAACATATACAATAAAATAAAATTGAAAATACATCAAACAAAAGATGTTAAAGTGAAGAAACTGATATTTATGCCTTCGCAATAATATCCAACTTAAATTGTTCAACAAAACATTATATAAAAATAGAAAATGATAATCGAGTGATTAAACAACATAAGTAGAGGAAAATTTTAAGTTACTACTTCTTTGAGAAAAAATTACAGGAACACCTATTGTGACCCTCATGCCTGTATCGTCCACAACGATTTGTGCTTGATGAAAATTTTTTGCTTAATTTCTTCTTCCTTCATTTTTTAGGCTTTTCGATTGTCTTTTATATATCGGTGTATCATCGAAGGACATAGCTGAAATAGACCAACTAAATATAATTAGTATATCTAATGTTTTTGAACCTTTTTACTACACATATATGTTTGTATATACATAGTTCGGTTATGTATATATTGGTATAAATATTTACAATACATAACAAGTTATTTTCTATGTGTTTTCATATACATAATAACTTTAGATTTTTAACTTTGTCATATGATTTGTATATCAACATATACTAATGATATGTATATGTTGTCCCTGAATAAAGATTATTCAACAATAAAGAATATTCCTGAATAAGTATGTATATGTTGTGTTAAAAAAAATCAAAAAAACATATACATAACTGAATTTTGCAAATACACATCTGCGATCACAAATCTTTTCACCTTTTATAAAAGGGGAACAAAAAAAAATAAAGACATAAATATACATAAACAAAGTCAAGAAAAAGAAAACAACCAGTAAAGAAAGAATATCCTCAGTAACCAATGTGAGATAAACTAGAAAATAGAGAAAAAATAAAAAAGAACTAAGGATTAACACTTTTTTCTTCCTCCATTAGAAATAATAGAACACCATTTTTTCTTCCTTCAAAATTCAAGTAACAACAATAATAGAGAGAGCGAATAACCATTAATAAAGAAAAAACTACAACAAGAAGAAGCTATACAAAGAAAAAAACTCATACATAAAAAAAAATTAAAAAGCAATGAACAGAAAGATTTTTTTTCCTATCTTCTTCGCCATGTATAGCAACAGTAACAGAATGGAGGAATTTCTCCATTAACACAAAAATCTACACCTATTAGGTTATACATATCTTGAGATTTATGTTATTTATATGGAAGTCCTCAATCTCTAATTCAGCTGCAATTGCATATATCAACCTCAAATACGAAATATTCTCAACAACAATTTTGATTTTGACACTTTTTGTATAGTTCTTATTGTATTTTTGAATTGCCACACACCTAAATGCCTCCAAAAGAATTGTAATATTTGTCTTCTTGAATAAAAAAAATTATTTTTTTCTAAAAGATGATAAATCAGTGATTAGCTTGTTTGTGATTTCTATTTTTTGATTGATTTTTTGGTTTATGTATTGTTATTTTCAAAATTTGAAATAATATAGTTGTTACACAAATTAAGGGATGTAGTAATCCATCATTAATGTGGTTGCATTAATTGTGTGCTAAATAAAAGGAAGATTAGTTAATTTTTTATTAAAACGTCATAACTAGATTTTCATATACATAAGAATCTCCAAAAGAATCATGTTCCAAATTATTTAATTTAAAAAAATATAGATAACTTCAAATTTTAAACATCACTATTTTGAAAACTCAAAATTGTAATTTTTAAATTTTAATGTTAAAATCTATGGCCAAACAAAAGCTTAATATTTTTACTTTCTCCAAATTTTAAGCTTCAAATATCGTTATTTTCAATCCACCCTATAAGTATCTAAATACCACTCTTGGATGCAAATTCGGAACCATGTGAATAGAAAATCTTTTGTAAACACAATTTACTCCTTGTTGAGTCAAGTTCGGCAAATTTATCAAATTAATTATAAGATTTCATCAATATAGGTAGTGGTACAGTGATGGAACTATTCTACCCTTAATCGGAGGGTCTCGAGTTCGAGCTTTTGATAGGCAGAAAATTCTGTTGGAAGCGGCATAGCCAGAATGGGTCTTGCAGTGCGTGATTCAAATTATTCGAAACTTGAATGTGGGTACCCGACACCTAGTGAGAAATAAAAAAAAGATTTCAATTATAAAATAGTTAAGTTAAAAAAAGTACAAGGTATTAGTTGGCTATTTTTTTATTTTGTTTTGATATATGAAATGCCTATATGTTGATTAAAGTGTGTAAAGTGAAGTACTTTATTGGACCTTTTTTGGCAATAATGTGTGTACAAATATGTATATTTGTTTTGTTGCATCTTCAACAAGTATATTAATTTTGAAGGTTCTGCTTTAATTGCTGGTTTGGAATTTATTTTGCTTGATAGTGACAACCTAAATTGGACTTGACATTATTAGCTTTGTCACATAGAATGCACCTCCTGATGGAATGTACAAGCATTTTAGGATGTGAGCAACTACAATTTTAGTTTTATGTTTCTCGGTGTGATGTATTTTTGTGTCTTCTATTGTCGTATATCCTTCATCAACATATGACTATATCAAACATCAAAAATTAATTGTATCATGAAAATATATAATGTTGGGCCGTGCTAACCACAAGCCATATCTATCTAGTAATTAAAAAAAAAAAAGATATTGATCAATTACAAGAATTCATATGTGAATTGTTAAAAAAAATAATGGCAAAATAATGGTCACATGTAAAAATTTACACCATCAATTTGTGATATGAGGACTATCAAAAACTTTCATTCTCTCTTGGATACAGTAACTAGTGACAACCAGACCTATGATGTATCTTTGAAAGTTGTATCTCGTTTATGTATATATTTGGGATTCTTCTATTTTTTTTGTTTCCGCTCTTGAATTTTCTTTAATTCTTATTCTTTGAATTGGGTTTGACTTACTTGTTCAGTGGGTGTGAAAAGTGCTATCACATGCCTATTTTTGTGTTATGACAGATTCAAACTCAATATCTTATCCATATAAAATCGTCTTAAACCATTAAGTGATGGGACTTCAATTATCTTATCATTCTTTTTTAAAAATATTATTCTTCAAGAACAAACTTAAAGTATAAATCACTCTGAATCAATTATTTTTTTTGAATTCCAAAAAATTCAATAATAATTATATTATTAATAACAAAAGATAAATAATATAAGAAATTAGTGACCTCTGTACGTCAGACGGTGCATAATTGTAAGCAGATAAAACAAAAAAGCGAATATCACCAAGGCAGCACCATAATCAAACGTAGGCGAGTAATTTAAAAAGTTATACATATGCAGAGTTAATTCATTTATCTCTAATCTCTATTTTTGATATATTAAAAGTATTAAAGTTTTATAAATATTATTTGAATTTTTTATTTTTTATTAAAAGCCTTCGCAATAGATAAAATTATTTTTTTACTATATTTCCTTATATGTTGTTATTTAATTATTCTCCTAATATTAGACACTTTAAAACTAACTCAAATTTGACTATTGAAAAATTTGGCTCATAATACCATACATGTACAATTCTTTGCGATGCAAATTTTCTTTGTATAGATTTAGGCTATTTTTTTTTTTTAAAAAAATATATATTTTT
This sequence comes from Capsicum baccatum var. pendulum, assembly GCA_030864225.1. Taxonomy (NCBI): domain Eukaryota; kingdom Viridiplantae; phylum Streptophyta; class Magnoliopsida; order Solanales; family Solanaceae; genus Capsicum; species Capsicum baccatum. Next base: position 37,957,307 of record CM061561.1, read on the forward strand.
AAAGCTGGTAAAGGATTAGTTTTTTTTTTTTTAATTACTAAGGTTGATTTAAGATTTTTTTTTTACAAAACTAATGTTATTTATGTAGAATATTTAACACAAAAAAGTATTTTAACGTTGACTACAATTTAGCTTCATCAATCTTATTTATCCTGTTTTAAAGGTCCTAAAATCAACTTCAATTTGTCATAAAAATTAATTTACTTTATACTCATCGTTTAGATTTTGTTCAATTGTCCGTGTAAAATTTGCTTTTGGTTAGTTTTATAGCTTATTTAGGTTTGATCTAGAACAAATATTAATAATACATTGAGGATTAATCTAATGCTAAGTTTAAAACAAAGTAGAGTTATTTTTTTCTTAAAACAGTGCCAAATTTAAAGGAAAATTAATCTCAAAGGTTTTCTTTTCTTTAATTAATGCTATTACCTGGCATGATGCATTGAAATTGAAGAATTTGAGATGTCTTATTGAGGACTCAGAGAAGATATTTTATTAAGGACAAAGAGACTCCAACTATCTCACCACAAGTCCAAAACTCATATCAATTTGCAACTTATGAATTTGTCAATGGTCCAGAGACAATTGCCAATATGACAGGACTTTGTGTGTCATGTGAAATTCAAGGGGAGGGGATTGAAACTTTTTTCTGAGTCGACTGGTCAGGCTTGACAGTCAACTCGCCTACGGACAAGTATACTTGAATAGAACAAATTTAAAGTTAAATATGCAAATAATAAATAAAATAATGACACTGAGATTTATCCTGGTTCAGAACACCAATGTGGTGCCTACTTCCAGTCCCCTTGAGTTTCAAGAGTTTTCTTAGAGTTTTCAAAGTAGAGTTGGAGTACAGATGTAGCAAACAAGTTCTGAAGCTTATTTTGATAATCAAATCTTGTGACACAACCTCAACTAGTATGACTAAGTTGACTCGATTTTTTCTTTTTGTGACTATTGTAAACAAAGAAGTAGAAAGCTTTATTAAGACTAAGATTGAGACACTAAGAATTTCCTGTGAAGTTACGTGAGGTCTCGGGTCTTCAGTCTTCTCTTTTTATATTCTTCAGCTGATGCTTCTATTTTGATCCAAAAGGAAATCCAAGGGATTTCTTCTCAATCAAGGATTTGATTTGGCTCCTAATTGAGGGTAATACGTTCATACTAGATATGTCCGTACATATAAGGCATGACTTGCCTTTCTTCACAATCATTCATGTCCATATCAAATATGTCCATGAAGAGGGTGTGAACTCCTTCCATGCAGCGCTAAGATCTTTACTGCTCTTCCTTGCAATCTCTGGGATTTTACGCGATCTTAGGAGATTCTTTTTTGACACTGTTTCCAGTCCAACCATGATTCTCTTGTAATCAGGGATTGCACTAGATGTTTTTTTAATTTATTTCTTTGCCTTAATTATCCTTCCTATATATCATGCAAGTTATCAATCATTAGTTTGTTATCATTAAAATATATTACATTGATATGGAAAGATAATAATCTCCTCCCTTTTTGATAATGACAAATATTAAACATCAGTTGACTTTCCTGTCATAATAGTCAGTTGGATCCCCCTATCTTGCTAACTCTATGCCTTCTTTATAGTCAGCTGGCTCCCCTTATTTTGCTGACTTTGTGCCTTCTTTGCAGTCAACTGGTTCCTCCTATCTTGTTATGCCTTCCTTGAAATCAAATGATGTTGATCTTTTCTCTCCCTTTGAACATGATAAAAAAAAAGAGCAGAGCATACAAATAGAACAAACAACCCAAAACAAAGGCAAAATTTAGAATAGATAATCATGCAAAGTGATGCAAAATAAAAATAATTGTGGCAGGATAAGTCAGAAAGTATCATTTTACAGATCTAATAGATAAAAAGGGGACAACCCCCTTTTGAATGGTAGTTTGAAAGTTCATTGTTTGGCTAAGAAATAGGTGAGGGCGTTGTGCATATTTTGATAGAAGAGTTCATAGGATTTATCAACATTTTTCGAAAAACTTGAGTAGGAATTCTAGACAGAGATGACAAGCTCGTCGTTGGAGGAGTTAGTATCAGATTTGACGGTGTCTTCCTGTGCAAACATCCTGGTAAATAGCTTCACACCTTCTTATTTGAGACCATCAAGAGATAATCACACCTTGCCTATATTCGTACTCGTGTCCTTACTCAACTACAATAACCTGGTAGTCGACTCCTGAAGAACCAACAACCCTTCCTCAATTGCTTTCACTCGATCCTTAAGTTTCTCAATCTCCTTCACCACATAGAGCACAGGGTTAGATATATATTTTCTTACCTTAGAAACATAAGATCGTGCTTTTGCGGAGTCCTTCTTGCACCATTAATTCTCGACTAGGACATATACAATGATAGAAATGGTCTTGGAGTCATTGGTGGCTGAAACTTCTACCACGGGGTACTCAGAGAGATCGATGAAATAGTAGAGGAGGATTCTTGTAATAAGCAGACCATAGGGTAGACTAGCAGGCATGCACATCTACAACACTTTATAACATGTATTCACGAAATCAGGCAGCCCAATTAATTTTATACTTCTTGACCAAGCAGTACAACACAAACACATCCCGACAAGTCACGTTGCTAAGATAACCCTTTCGAAGAATTAAGGTAGTGGCGATAATGTGGACCAATTGAGTTTGAATTGCATTATCTGCTCCTCAAAATCCTATGCATTTGTTTTGGTCAAATAAATTTTCTTATAGTAAAGCTTTCACATGGATTTTTTGATAGTCAATGTCATCATTCCATAGATATACATAATGGATGTTTCAACGTATAACAATTGGGGTTATGCTAATTTCAAAAAAGGAATAGATTTAAAAAAAATAAAACAGCTGCAAAAAAAGAGTATAAAAATAGTGAAAAAACACAAAAGAGCAGTGATTTTTTTATAATAGACTGAAACATCAATTTTTTTTTTAAAAAATAGAACATAAAAAAAACAGCAGAATTAAAAAAATAAAATGAACTAGCATTAAAAAAAATAAAAAAAAAACGAGAAGTAACTAGCATGTAAAATTCACACTTTTGCTTTGCAAAAGGAAAAGTTGAATTGCATATAGCTAGGTACATGCAATAAAAGGAAAAAAAGATTGACATGGGTGTGGAATGTCTTTTAAAAAAAAAAAGAGTCAAAGATGATTAGAGGAAATTAAATTGTAGTGGCTATATAGTGCCTGTTTCACTATAAAATGAAGTTAGTTTAGTGGCTAATTAGAGGAAATTAAATTGTAGTGGCTATATAGTGGGATGAGTTTTTAGAGAGGGGACATTTTTGTCCTTTCCTCTAAAATTAATGGCCTAAATTTAAATTTTAATATAAGGCCTTAAATATATGCACATAATAAAAATATTATAAATAATTTAGAGATATGTTTTGATTCTATGTACTATTTCTTTTAAGAAAAAATTACAAAAAGTGATAAATTTAAGACTATAATTACAATAAATAGTAACACTTTTTAAAAATTATATTTTATAGCAAAAGTAATATTTTTTTGTCCATTAACTCTACATATGCATGTTTCACTCTTTCTTTCCTATTTTCACTCTATTATTTTACCTCTCTCCAATTTACCCCAAAAACAAACTTAACAAAAATTATCTCTTTCTTTTTTTTCAATACATATTAGTAGATTCCTAAATTAGTAGAATTTTTTTTTTCATAAATTACTCTTATTTAAATTAGTAGATTTCTTTTCTAAATCAAACTCAAATCTAAAGATTATTATCTTAATAATCTTCAAAATTTCAAAATAAAGCATCATTATTGTTTTTTCTCTCTTATATCACTAGCTTTTTTTCTTGTTAGTTTTTTCATCTTTTTTCTCTATCATTTTATTTTTTTATTTTGATTTCTTTTTCTTTTTCATTTTTTTCAATGCAGTTTATTTTCTCTTTTTTTTTCTTTTTTTTCTCATATTTTTTTATTTTCCTATTTTCTTTTTCTTCTTTTTTTTTCTTTCTATTTTTATTCTTTATTTTTATTTTTACACTTCTATTTCTCTTTATTCTTTTCCCCCTTTTTCACTTTTTTTCGGATGTTTATTTTAAAATTTAATCACAGTTATGGAGAGGAAAAAACATTAATTATGATATTTTATTTTAAATTTTGAAGATATTTGTATTTTTATTAGCTTATAGGTCATGTGAAGTATATGTATTTTTTTTATACACATATGATTATGTTAATATATTTTTTTAGAGGGTAACATATATATTTTTTAGTATTTTTTAATATTCATGATATGTATTATGTGTTTTTTTGTTTAGTGATATGTAAATGTGATGTGCATTTGTATTTATAGTTTTATATGAGTCCTATTTGTATTTCGCGAATACATATGAAGATATATATTATAGTTATGTTCATTAATGTTTGATATGAATCTGATATGTATTTCACAAATACATATCAAAGTCATATTTGTATTTTTTATATGATAATATACATATGGATCAGACATATATTCTATAAATACATATGAAGAGCTATATGTATTTTTTGAAATATAATATGTATTATGTAAAAGAAAATATAGGCATGCTATGTATCTCGTATTTTTTTAAAGTACATGTAATATAAATTTATGTCATTATTTTATTCTATGGGTGTCGCGTGATTATATATTCATGGCAAGAGTACTTTCAAGGTTTGCACCACATATAAGATGTCACATAGTCAATGATATTGAAGAACGTATTAAGGCGATGTTATCAAAGGAGAAGTATAAGAATTTTTTGCCATAAGATTATTTGCTGTGTCTACATGAAGGAGAAGAAGAATTATGTAGTTCAAACGCAATTCGACAGATGTGTTATATTACAAATGTATCATAAATTTTTTTGGGGTATGTGCATGTGTGTGTATGTTATATATACAAATGCATATTCATATGTATTCTTGTACGGTGTTGAATTTATTTTTGAACTATTCTATGTCATTTTAAAGGGTAATATATGTACTTATTGGTATTTTTTACTGTTTAAGATATGTATCATGTATTTTTTGATTACTTATATGTATATGTATATAGTTGTCTTTTTTATTATAGAGATTTTATGTCCTATATGTTTATATATACATATTAATCAGATATGTATTTCTGTAAATGCATATGCAGATATATATGTATGTTTTGTACTGTAAATACACATGCAGATTTGTATGTCTATTTATTTTGTACATATTTTTAAATATATATATATGTGATATAGATATTCATATTTTAAAAATAAAAGATAGAGATAGAAAAGTTAAAAAAAATTAGAAAACGAATAAGAAAAAAATAAAGGAAAAATAAAAAAAAAGAGAAATAGAAGAGAGAAAATAAAGTGGAATAAAAAAAAGAAAAAAGAAAAAAATAAAAATAAAAAAATTAAAGCGATAAAAAAAAGAAGATGAAAAGAAAATAACAAGAAAAAAAATTGAAGATCATGAAGATATTGATCTTCAGATTTGAGTTGATCTGGAAAAGATATCTGTTAATTTAAATAAGACTAATTTATGAAAAAGAAATCTACTGAGTTAAATAAATGGCAAAATTCAAAAATAGCATACTTAGCACCTTAATTATGAGATTCATAGCTACACTTTCAAAATTACATAATATAGCAACTTATATTTTGTATTTTTGAAAACTATTGCTATAAAAATATAAATACAACTGATTTTTACTGCCCATAATTAATTGATTCAAATATGATAAAAATACCTTAAATTAACTGTGCTGAATATATTTCCATTAAAACCCCATTAACGCACGAGAGTTTCTTTGTTTTCTAACAACCCTGTTCAAATTCAAAAATCAGTTTAAAAAAACGTGTTCCTTAAAAAAAATAGGAAATTCAAATTAAGTTGAATCTTCAATTTCTTCTAATTGAATAATCAAATTCAAGTGTATTTTTTTGTTGTTCGATTTCTTCTGATCAGTAGAATTCAATGATCAGTTTGAACAATCGATTTCTTTGAATTCAATGATCAACATTACCTTATTCTGAATAATTTTTTGAATTCAACTATAGATTTTAAATTCATCCTTAACTGTTGTTGAAGGTATTAAATCATTTTTTTTAGTATCAATTTTTTTTTGAATCTTTTTATTTATTTTGTTTGATTTTTCAATCGATTTATTTGAATTACTTCGTTGAAATTTTTTCACTTAGGCGTAAATGTATTTATGAATATTTATTCGCAAATTTGTAGTTAAAGTGAATATAATATTAATTTGAACTGATAGAACCAAAAATTGATTGAAATCAATTTTTCAAGCTGCTCAAATTCTATTTTTTTGTAGTTTTGCTTGTTGAAATTTAAGAGCTTATCTGTATATGTGAAAAGATCTTTTATATATATTTTGGTTGTGTTCGATTCTGGAAGTTCTGGATTTGGTTGTATTTAACCTTGATCAGATACTTAGTAATTGTATTTAGCCTGAAAATTTTACTTTGTTTGTAAGTTAAGTTTAACAAATTTTGTGTAAATGTATTTTTGTTGTAGTTGTTGGTTGATTAGAACTGACAGAATAAAAAATGGAAAAAATATAAATTTTTGAGTTGATGAAATTCTTTTTTTTTTTTGGAGTTTTGCTTGTAGGAATTTGAGAGTATATTTGTGTATCTGTAAAGTTCTTTTATATATGTTTTGGTTGTGTTTGATTCTGGAGGTTGTGGATTTGATTGTACTTAACGTTGAACAGATAATTTGAAATTGTATTTTGGCTGAAAAATTTTGCTGTGTTTGTATTTTAAGTTTAACAAATGTTGTGTAAATGTATTTTTGATTGTAATTGTTGGCTATGTAAGTGTATTTTATGTTTATACCTGAAAAATACTATTTTAATTTCTTTTTAAGAAGTGTATGTTGTAACAACTGACATCTTAGAAATATGTATATTTGTGTATTTTGGGTGGAATCAGTTAGAAATGGGAAGCATATCAGTTCTCGTGAAGCATTCTGGATGGTGGACGTATGAAAAAATTATGAAGAGTACGTCACTATTGCTATACTGCTGAGCACGACAACGTCATTCAATAAGCTGCATGATGTTTTGACATCTCACTTTAATATGGCTTTGACCAGCAAACGTATACTAGTGGAATATCAAATCAGTGGTAATGCAGGGCAAATGCAAATACATAATGATATGGGTTTAAAGGTGTTTATTTTGCAGAAGAAAGAGATACAAGACATGAATTGTCTTCCTTTATATGTAAGCATTTTGGAGAAAGTTGTTAGGAGCAGCTTTGCAAGTTCATCTCTTTGTGTTGTTGAAAGAAGAGACGTCCCCAACAATTCGCATACAGTGTTAAATACATCTATTGAAGGAGCTTTGGTGGTTTCTGAAAATACAACAACTTTAGATGTATTTGAGATGGATACAGCTCAGGTGATAATCTCAGACGTACATCATAAGTATATTGAGGAAGACCAGGTTTACTTGACCAAAAAAATTTTAAAGTCGATCATGAAGGATTATACAATTAGGGAAAAATTTCAAAAATGAAGTGAAAGGTCAAGTAAGAAATGGTACGTACAGTATATATTAATTTGTTCATGTTTAAAATGAGTTTAGATATGTATTTTGATTGTATTAAAATTTGTTGGATCAGTTATACATTGGTTTACAAATCAGGGAACTGTGATTTTTTTTATGTCGTGCATCTGGTATGGGAGATTCTGGAATATTTAGAATAAGAGAATTCATACCTCAACATACTTGCCCGGTGAAAGACAAGGTCTATCCAAAGATGCATGCTACTAGTATGTTTATAGGTGGTATGGTTAAACAAAAATTCGTAAACCACAAACGAAAATACAGTGCGACAGAAATAAAAAATGACATAAAAGAAGAGTTTGATATGGATTTGACATATACTTTATGTTGGAGGGCCAAGGAAAGAGCGTTAGAAGAGTTGAGGGGTAAGCCATCGGCATCTTACGGATTACCATCCTACTTATATGTTTTTGAACAATACATATCCTGAGTCACATATAAGAATGAAAAAAATGAATGAGAATGAATTCTTGTATGTATTTATAGCTCTACGTGCATTCATTAAAGGATTCGATCATTGTAGATCTGTCGTAGTTGTTGATGGTAGTCATCTGAGAGGAATGTATACTGGGACATTTGTAACTGGATGTATGATGGATGGAGCAGGTTAGTATCATTTTATATTTACATTATAGACCTGCTCGTATGTTTATTTGTATTTCTGCATATCACTTGAAAATACAAATCTCTATTTGATATATACATATCTATATAAAAATATGTATATTTTCAAAATTTCATGAATGAAACATCTATAATTGATAATGTATGTTTGTGATGTACATTTATATTTTAGTATATGTAATTGATACTATTTTTTTAGTAAAAAATATAATTTTTTGATATGTAGTTTTAATAAATACATATGCAGTTACTATATGTATTTTTATCTGACTACGCAAAATGTTTTTATAAATACAGGTCATATATTTTATTTGGCATATGGTGTGCTTGATTCTGAAAATGATGCATCTTGGACTTGATTTTTTGAGAATCTAAAGGAAGTGTACGAAAAAAGACAAAACATGTGTGTTGTATCTAATCGGAATCCAAGCATCATAAAGATTGTTGGTGATGTGTACAAAGATTTTCCACATTATGCATGTATGTGGCATCTATGGGAGAACGTGAAAAAACTTTACAGAAAGTCACACTGTCACACCCCTTCTTTTTGTACTCCCAAAGATTAAGTTTTAAGGGTCGAAAGGGTTTTAATTATTAATGTGACAAATGAAAATTTGTTTCGAAAAAGAATTATTTCTAACAAACAAAACTCAGAGTCGCCACTTGGCATAAATCGGGTGTGCCAAGTCACCCATGGATATCCTTTTTCAAAATAGTTTTGACTCTTTAATACTAGTTTGCGAACAGAGATTCCGGCTAAGGAATTCTGTTGGCCGAGGGGAAGGTGTTAGGCACCCTTCGATCCCGTGGTTTGACCACGGTCGCTTGGCAGAGCGTATCGGCTAAATTGACATTACAAATGCATAAACCACACAAAGCACGCAAAAAAATCACTCAAGCAAACAAAACAAAATAATCCAAAATATAATGTCCAGTCCAATTATATAGTCCTGAAAAATGAAAAATACGAAAATGCAAACCTATTCTATTCTAAACTAATCCTAAACTACTCCTATGCTTTACCCAACGCCTCGGGCCTTCATCACGGACGTTCTCCGGTTACAAAATACTTCGGGGCATTCCCCGGTGAATAAACACAAATACCTCGGGGTATTCCCCGACAAATAGCACATTTGAGTCAAATATGATAAAACAAAACCATTTCAGCACACATCTCAAACGTTCGATCAATCCACAATCTCTAGATTTGCCTACCCGACCTACATCTTGCCTATCCCTTCTCGACCTGAAACATGGCACTATCGGGCTCAACAACATCAATGCATCACAATTAATCAACATTCACTTTTCTCGATTTTTAATCCAAGCCCCCCAATTTCATTATCAGTCACACACTAAATTCATTCTTCGATTAATGATTCAATTTTTCTCTTCAAAATCCAAAACCAACATCAATCATACACACAATAAAGATTCAAACATGGCAAGCACACAAAGACATTCATATGCAAAAAAAAATAATCGAGATTCAAGATAAAGATAGAGAACGAGAGAAGAAATGGACCTCAAATTTCACTTTTATAAACGTTATCCTGTTGAAACAAAAGAGAATCCGCGCTGAAAACCTCGATAATGAACCAAAATCCAACCCGGTATTTGGGAAATTGTAACCTGAACCACTCACAATAACCCAATTAAAACCAAACTGTATCTCAATCACTTGCCTTTTCTTCGATTAACTTGAGAAGAGAAATAAGAGCTGTTACAGAACCTCAGAGAATATCAACGAGATCTCGACTCTCCAAATCAGTCGAGAGACAACCCAGAAATGCAATACCCCAAACAGAAATCAGAATTTCCAAAAAAAAAATCGTAGAAACCAATCGAAGCTCCGACGAGCTTAGATGACGGCAAAATGATCAGATTCTAGGAATCTAGTGTGTTTTCGGCCAGATTCATTCCAGGAAATCAAGAAAAATACAGAGATTTGTGGAGTTTCAAAATCGTGATAGATTTTAAGCCCGCAGAACCTGAAAACGACCAAAACAGCCCATTCCAACTCTCGATCGAACTCGTGTGTACAGTGTAGTGAAGCAAGAGTCGTGAATCAGTGATGTGTGGAGAATTTTCTCTCTTTTCTAGTGAGATCTATGTCGTTCCATCTTCTCTCTCTCATTGATGATGGAGAAGCTCTATCTATTCGAGAGATCCGTGTCTTTTTGGGTGTTAATCACTGGAGTGGGTGATGTGTGTGTTTGTTCTCTGAGAGTGGAATTGCGTGACTTTTCCCGTGTAGTGGCATACCCATATGTGTTGATGAGAAGTGTGTGTTCAAAATGGTTTGTATTGTGTATGGATGAAGGTCGATAAGAGAAGATGGATAATCAGAGTGTTAGTGTATTTTCTGGGTCCCGTTTTTTCTGTGAGGTGTAGTGTATATACTCCCCCTTTTGATTTCCTTTTTTGTTGTATATATGCCTATGGAATTGTATGGTTGTGGGGTAGGGTAGGTGGGGTAGTGAGGTGGGGGCAGGGGTAGGGGTAGGGTGTGATGTGTTTTATTTTGATTGGGTAGGTTGTTAGGATAAGATAAAATTAGTTAGGGGATTGTTATTTTTTGTCAGTTTGTGGAGGGATTATCCCACGGATGAGGGTACACGGTAGGATAAGGTAAAAATGGGTAAAATGATATCAGGGAGGGACGAAATTAGGTGTCTACATCATGCCCCCTTTGAATGTAAACACGAAGTGTTTTTAGACAAAGAAGTAAACAGCGAAATCAAATTTTGACCCGACCATTATTCAAAGAAAGAAACAGAAGGAAGAAGGACAACCGGGTCTTGAATTAAGACATCCTACCTACCCAAATTATGATAGAATCAAGTCACGGGTATTTTAAAGGATTGGAAGACAAGTGGACTATACCGAGTTGGAGAGTCGAGTGAGGTTCCATCGAGGTTCCGGTCTGCGACTCTGTCATTACATCAAAAAATGAAAATTACAAGTTAAAACATAAATGAAATTACAAAATCCTATATATACAGCTTCAGTTGGCTTTTGACTCGACTTTTATCACCCTATTCTTCAGGAAGGCTCCTGACTTGAAATTTCTTCCAACTTGTTGCTTGGCTTTCAATTGCTTCGCTTTGTTGCTTGACTTTTCGTTTCTTCACCCTATTCTCCAAGCGGACTCCTGACTTGCTATTCCATCACTTTGTTTCTTGACTTTTCATTTCTTCACTCTGTTCTCCAGGCGGGCTCTTGAACATAAAGTAAAATTCCATTTTTCAGGAGGATCCTGAATTGAAAGTAAATTCCCATTTTCCAGGAGGGTCCTGAACATAAAGTAAAATCCCATTTTTCAGGAGGGTCCTGAGCAGAAAATAAATTTCCATTCTTCAGAAGGGTCCTAAACATAAAGTAAAATCCCATTTTTCAGGAGGGTCCTGAACATAAAGTAAAATCCCATTTTTCAGGAGGATCCTGAATTGAAAGTAAATTCCCATTTTTCAGGAGGGTCCTGAGCAGAAAATAAATTCTCATTTTTCAGAAGGGTCCTGAGCAGAAAATAAATTTTTATTTTTCAGGAGGGTCCTGAACATAAAGTAAATTACATTTTTCAGGAGGGTCCTGAACATAAACTAAATTATCATTTTTCAGGAGGGTCCTGAACATAAAGTAAATTTTCATTCTTCAGGAGGGTCCTGAACATAAGGTAAAATTCCATTTTTCAGGAGGGTCCTGAATTGAAAGTAAATTCCCATTTTCCAGGAGGGTCCTGAACATAAAGTAAATTCCCATTCTTTAGGAGAGTCCTGAACATAAAGTAAAATCTCATTTTTCAGGAGGGTCCTGAACAGAAAGTAAAATCCCATTTTTCAGGAGGGTCCTGAACATAAGGTAAAATCCCATTTTTCAGGAGGGTCCTGAATTGAAAGTAAATTCCCTTTTTCCAGGAGGTTATTGAACATAAAGTAAATTCCCATTCTTCAGGAGGGTCCTGAACATAAAGTAAAATCCCATTTTTCAGGAGGGTCCTGAACAGAAAGTAAAATTCCATTTTTCAGGAGGGTCCTGAACAGAAAGTAAATTCCCATGGATGTGCATTTCCAATGGTAGCTGAATTAAGTGAAGCGAATTTTCCCCTATTTCAACAAAGAAAATTTGTCAGTTAAAAACTTAGTGGTGGCTTGCAGCTCTTGGCTTCTCAGGTATCTGCCCCAGAACTCGTTCCTTTCATCTTTGTTCCAAATCGCTCACACTTGACCTATCTTGCCGCATCATCGACCCGGATCCAGATTGAGGGAAGTGAGTTATGACTCGAACAATGGGCTTCCATTTTACCATGCCTCTGAGGTGCACCCTTTTCCCAAATCTGAATGCTTCCACGAATCCAACAGCCTGTCGGTTGATAAACTTCCTTTGTTTCGTGTTGAATTACGATCATATTTATTTCCTGTGCTATTTCTTGGCTTTTCCTCGTATAATTGGAAAGACTGGTAGTAAATTTTGAAATCATTTCTCGCTTGTTTTGACACAGACTTGACTTAAAATGTAAAGAAATGATGGTGACTTTTATTTTGATAAATGACATAAAAAGACAAAAAGCATGAACAAGTAAATGAAAGAAAAGGGCAATGTCCCATATTCAAAAAGAAAACTTATCTGAATACGACAACCAACTCCAATGAGTATGACATGCATTTTGGATTGAGCTGCCTGATCTTCCTATCCAAACTCCCCATTTGTTGTTGAGTTCGTGCCTTTTCCGCTGAGCCGCTTCTTCAAATCCATTGGACTCATAAATCACATTCGATTGACGATATCTTAAAAGACTTTCGCCAACAAATCTCTTTCTTTTCACTTTTCACTTTTCTCTTGAACTCTCCATCGTCTTATGGTGCCTGCAAGGGTTTTCACCAATAAGACTCTCTCATTTTTGTTTCTCTCAACTCACCATCGCCTTATGATGCCCACGGGGGTTTTCACCAATAAGACTCTCTCATTTTTGTATTTCTTTCACGATTTCTTATGCTGAGGGAGACAAGTGGTACCTCATAATGTATCATCATATCCATTGCATGCTTAGCCTTAACATTATCGAAAATTGATCTGAAGGACTTTCTTTGGTTGTAACTTGGCTTTTGGTTAAGGTTAGAAAAGGATGGCAAGGGGTTCAAATGATACTTGAAGTGGGGATGGGACTTATAACTTTTGGAATCGACTCAAATAACACATTAAATCATGCCCCAGTTTTGTTGATTGGGTGAATCTTAAATCTTTATTTGGTTGGACCGAGCCCGAAATAGGGCAGCCTACGTATCTCACTCCCGAGAGAGGAGAATCAGGTCGCACGTAGTTCCATCAGATTGTTCTTTGTTTTGAATTGATTTTGATTTTTTTTTTAATTTTGAACTCTTTCTTTTATTCTTATTTCCTCGACATTTATCTTTGACTCCATTTTGATTCCAAAAAAGGGATATGAAAGAAAATTATAACGAAGATCAAACGGGTAAACAAATGATGACACAATGTTTGGATAGAAGAATAAAATGCCTTCATCATATCAATCTTCAAAAATGCAAGTACTAAACATGCAATAAAATCAACAAAGGATCAAATATCATACATAATATCTTTTGACCGCATCAGCATTGATAGCCATTTCTGCCATTTTGCCTTCAGTATCTGTCAAATATAAAGCTCCATTGGGCAACACTTTCTTCACAACGAAGGGACCTTGCCAGTTAGGGGAGAACTTGCCTTTCACTTCAACCTGGCGAGGAACGATACGTCTCAATACCAACTGATCAACTTCAAAATTCCTGGGACAGACCTTTTTGTTATACGCTCGAGCCATCCTCCTCTGATGCAACTGGCCATGACACACAGACGTTAGCCTTTTTTCCTCAATCAAACTCAAATATTCCAGTCAGGTTTTTACCCATTCGTCATCATCAATCTCTGCTTCTACAATGACTCAAAGAGAGGGAATTTCAACTTCTGCAGGGATGACTGCTTCTGTCCTATACACCAATAAATATGGAGTTACCCCTGTTGAAGTGCGAACAGTGGTGCGATAACCTAGCAATGCATACGACAACTTTTCATGCCACTGTCTAAACCCTTGTACCATTTTTTGCAGTATTTTTTTATATTCTTATTGGCGGCTTCTACATCACCATTGGCCTTTGGGCGATATGGAGTAGAATTTCGATGTGCGATCTTAAACTATTGATATATTTCTTGCATCAAATGACTATTGAGATTGGCAGCATTGTCTGTAATGATCATCTTAGGAATTTCAAATCTACAAATGATATTGGAATAAACAAAGTCCACCATAATCTTCTTTGTCACTGACTTGAAAGTTACTGCTTCTACCCACTTTGTGAAGTAGTCAATGGCTACCAAAATGAATCTATGTCCATTTGATGCCTTCGGCTCAATCGGTCCAATCACATCCATTCCCCAAGCCATGAACGGCCATAGAGCGGCCATTGCATGTAAATCAACAGGAGGAGAACGTATCAGATCACCGTGTACCTGACATTGATGATACTTTCGAACAAATTGAATAGAATCCCTTTCCATAGTAAGCCAGTAATAACCTGCTCGAAGAATCATCTTTGACAAAACATGGTCGTTCATGTGTGACCCGCATACTCCAGAGTGTATTTCACCCATGATTGCCGAGGCTTCTCTTGCATCTACACACCTTAAAAGTCCCAGATCTAGGGTCCTCTTATAAAAGATTCCCCTACTTAAGAAAAATCCACTAGCCAAATTCCTAATAGTCCTCTTTTGATCGTTGGTGGCATATGCTGGGTATTCTCCTGACTAAATGTACCGCTTGATATCCAAAAACCAAGGTTCTCCATCGAGCTCTTCTTCAACCGCATTATAGTAAGCATGCTGATCACGACTCTGTATATGCACTGGATCGATGTAGGCTTTGTCAGGATATTGGAGCATTGAAGACAGAGTGGCTAAAGCATCAACAATTTCATTATGAATCCTTGGAATATGGCTAAATTTTACTAACACAAACCGTTGACATAGCTCCTGCAAGCATTGTCGATACGGGATAAGCTTTGAATCTCGCGTCTCCCAATCGCCTTGAATTTGATGGATGAGTAAATCCGAACCTCCCAACACCAATAATTCTTGGACTCCTATATCAACAGCTAACCTCAAAACAAGAATGCAGGCTTCATACTCTGCCATATTGTTAGTACAGTAGAATCAAAGTTGTGCTATTACCGGGAAACGTTGTCCCGATTCAAAGATAAGAACCGCACTTATTCCGACCCCTTTCATATTGACAACTCCATCTAAGAATAACCTCCAACCTGGATCAACATCTATAATGACTTCACCGACACACAACACTTCTTCGTTTGGAAAATATGTCTTTAATGGCTCGTACTCTTCATCGATGGAATTCTCAGCAAGATGATCTGCCAAGGCTTGGGCTTTCATGGCGGTTCGAGTCACATATACAATGTCAAACTCGGTAAGTAATATTTGCCACTTTGCCAATCGACCCATTGGCATAGGCTTCTGAAAGATATACTTTAAAGAATCCATGCGGGAGATGAGATAAGTAGTATAGGATGAGAGATAATTCTTCAACTTCTTTGATACCCAAGTTAGGGCACAACACGTCCTTTTAAGAAGAGTATACCAAGCCTCATATGCGGTGAACTTCTTACTAAGATAATAAATAGCCTTCTCCTTTTTGCCTGTGACATCATGTTGACCCAGGACACAACCACAAGAATTGTCCATGACTGATAAATATAAGATCAAAGGCCTACCAGGCTCCGGGGGTACCGGCACGGGCGAATTTGATAAATATCTTTTGATTCGATCGAATGCTTCTTGACATTCTTCAGTCCATTTTACCATAAGACTCTTTTTCAGCAACTTGAATATGGGCTCACAAGTGGTTGTGAGTTGAGCAATAAACCTGCTACTGTAGTTCAGTCTACCAAGCAAACTCATCACCTCCGTCCTATTCTTGGGTGGGGGCAAATCCTGAATGGATTTGATTTTTGAGAGATCCAATTTAATCCCCCGACGGCTAACTACAAAACCCAACAGCTTTCCAGACCTTCAAATACATATTTTTCCGGGTTGAGCTTGAGATTATACCTGCTAAGTCTTTCAAAGAAGTTTCTTAAATCTTTAACATGGTCGGCCCAATTTTTTAACTTAATAATCACATCATCCATGTAGACCTCAATCTCCTTATGCATCATATCATGAAACATAGTAGTTATGGCTCTCATGTATGTTGCTCCAGCATTCTTCAAACCGAACGACATCACTCGATAACAATAAGTCCCCCATGGTGTGATAAAAGACGTCTTCTCCGCATCTTCATCATCCATAATGATCTGGTGATATCCGGCATAGCAATCCACAAAAGAGGCAACCTCATGTTTAGCACAGTTGTCTAACAAAATGTGGATGTTGGGCAGTGGAAAATCATCTTTTGGACTTGCTCTGTTCAAATCACGGTAATCAACACACACTCTAATTTTGCCATCTTTATTTGGTACGAGAACAACATTGGATAACCACATGGGATAGCGAGCTACTCGAATTACTTTGGCTTCAAGTTGTTTCATGATTTCCTCTTTAATTTTAATACTTACATTCGTTTTAAACTTCCTCAACTTCTGTTTGACAGGAGGGAACGCGGGATCAGTTGGAAATTTGTGAGTCACTAATTCAGTGCTTAAACCAGGCATATCATCATAAGACCATGCAAAAACATCCTTATAATCAATTAATGCTTGAATCATTCCATCTTTTAGCTGTGGAAAAGCATGTACACTGATTTTAGTTTCCCTAACATCTTCTTGATCCCCTAGATTTATTGGCTCAGTCTCATTCAAATTAGGATTCGGTTTGTCTTCAAACTATTCCAACTTCTGTCATACCCCAAATCCCATTGGAGCGGACTGGCACCCGTAGCCGAGGAGGCCCGGGAGAACCCGTTTATAACCTATACTTTCACATTTACATTACTTATGAAAATTAGAAATTTGGGCAGCGCTTCATTGTAAATGGAAGAAAATAGTACCTGTATCAGCCCAGCAAACACGCATAAATATATATATGAACAGTAATTGGCCGTCAGAGCCATCACGTCTATCAACCAAACACTCCTATGGCTGTACAATATGTCTACAAAAGCCTCTACATAGATACACAACTGAGTTAGGGTCGGGAAAAACTCCCGCCCACAAAAGACTTTTTTACCAATACTAAAATGTACATATAGAAATGACTTGGGATTCCCCGAAAAAACTGGAGCTCACTACTAACAACAGAATGTCCTAGCTCTTACTGCGGAGGTGTACGACCTGAAGTACCTATTCCTGCAGGCATGAATACAGGTCCCCCGTGAGGGACGTCAGTACAGAAATATGTACTGAGTATGTAAGGCAGAGAGTATCAAGATGAGATACAAAAAATCAACAGAACCCAGATACCAGTGAATAAACAGTATGAGTAAACCACACTTAAAAGAGCTGATGGGATACCTGCATATTACTTTCATATCATTACTTCCCGTAATCCTTATCAATACATAACATATGTCATACAATGGCCAACTGATCAGTGGTACTAATACAATACATCAGGGACCACCCCTGGAATAGCATATATACATAATCTTTATAATACAATGGCCAACTGATCAGTGGTACTAATACAATAAATCATATCATCAATTTAAAATACAGACATTCCATTTTTTAATTCAATTAATCTTTAAGATTGGTTACTTTGTGGTCACACTTTATGGAACTTGAAACCATGATACCTCAATAGGAAAAATATGTAAATAGGTAATAAATATCATGAAAATGAAGTAGAGAATCATGGATACCTCATTAAACCATTTCGGAGTCAACAATAGTATATGGACATTTTTTTTGACTAGCCGGACATCTTAAAAGTGAAAACAAGTTCAATTGGTAGTGTCGAAGATTATATGATGTTATTATGTGACATGTGTCGTAGGACAATGTTGGAAGCTTACTTGAGAGTGCCATGGGTCATTATTCATGCCAAAGATTAGATAGAGTATGTCTTACATACCTTGATATAACCACTTCAATACAAGTCCAACTTGACTTCCCGTACTCTTCGAACACTTATCTACAATAAGTCATTTGTGGCAAACTAGTATTAGCACCCAAACCTTACCATTTAGGTATTAACTTCACCAAATAATGTCTAGGAAGTAATCCTTTAACTCATCAATAAGAGTGCTACATAAATCCTCTTATACTTTTGTTACATTCACATATCATGCATTTTCATGAAATATCCCTCAACATCACTCTTAGCCTTTATTTCCCTTCTTAGTCACCATCCAATACCAACATGATCACTAGGCATACATAACCACTAATATCATGATATATCACCACAATTCATCCTCCATAATCCAATACAACAACTTCCATAATTTACTACTAACAATGTATACAAAACAATTTATAACTATGTTTCTAGTTATCTTCCAACATCACGACAATACTCATAATCCTTTATCAATACTTATTCATGGATAAGAATCAAGAATAAACAATATTCATACCTTAAAAATGAACTCTTGTATTTAGAATCCTCCTTACATAACCATGGGGTGCTTCCCGAAGCTTTCTAGATGGTGAACACAACTACAGAACCAATTCGAATTTTCTACGGTTGAATCACAAAATATTTGAAGTTGAAATTAGGCTAGGGTTTCACCTTCTCTTAATAATTGGATGATATATGATATATATGAGGCTAAGTGTATGTTTATAAAGACCAATTTTCGTCCAAGAGGTAATAGAAAATGACCATTTTGCCCTAAAAATTTAAATAAATCCCGAATTTGTCCCCAGTGGACAGTTTTGACAGGCTGAAGTAAATCGATCATAACTCTTTGCTCCGGTATCGTATTTGGGTGAAACCAATTTCATTGGAAATATAATTCAAAGGTATTTCATTTTCATATAAAGTATACTGCCCAGTTCTTCCTGTACAAGGAGTTATGGTCGTTTAAAGTTGACCCAAAAATCTGTCCCACAATTCTGTTTTTTTTTGATAGGCTGTAGTAAAACGGGTATAGCTCCTTACTTAGACATTGGATTTGGATGAAACCAATTTCATCAGAAAGAAGACTCTCGGATATTTTTGTCGATATATAGCAGCTCATACAGTTCTTTTTGTACAAGGATTTATGGTCGTCTAAAGTTGGATTGCCTAGCTGCAGTAATTTTCCTGCAGAATTACTGTTCACAGGCTTCCCGGCCACCGATTTGAAAATTTGAATGTGCTCGCTTATATGAATTCTCCTCTGTTTTGGGCAAACTTTGTATCGTTGGAAAGCTTATTCCAATACCTACACATACAACTATTGACGGGATACTTCCGAACACCATACACTTAATTTAGCCCATACGCAAGCATTTAGGACTCTATATAATCGCGATAAGTGTACGAAAAAAAATTTACGGGGTGTTACATTCTCTCCCCCTTACTAACATTCGTCCTCGAATGTTAGCATAGTTACTCAATTAAGACATGTCCAAGCTTACAATTAATATATTCATCATCATAACATACTTGCATAAAAATAAACACTTACTTGTTATTGTTCTTTTTCCGTCCCATGAACTTGCTCCTCATCGTTGAATAGGTAAGGGTACTTAATCTTCATTGCTTCCTAGTCTTCCCATGTGATCTCCTCAACTTGTCGATTCCTCCAAAGTACTTTTACCGATGCTATCTCTTTATTCCTTATCTTTTTAATTTGGCGATCAAGAATAGCAATAGGCATTTCTTCAAAAGTGAGATCTTCTGTAACTTGTACATCTTCCATAGTAGTGATGTGCGATGGATCTCCGATGTACTTGCGAAGAATCAAAACATGAAATACGGGATGAACTGCTGAGAGATCTTGAGGTAACTCTAACTCATAAGCAACTTGTCCAAATCTTTGAATGATCTTATACGGACCTATGTATCGTGGACTTAACTTTCCTTTCTTACCAAACCTCATCACTCCTTTCATTGGTGATACTTTCAAGAATACCCAATCGTCGATAGAAAACTCAAGTCCTCTTCTTCTAACATCCGCATAAGATTTGTGTCGACTTTGAGCTGTTGCAAGCTGTTGTTGGATCACTTTAACCTTCTCCGTTGCTTGATAAACAAGATCCGGTCCAAACAAGACCGCATCACCTGCTTCAAACCATCCTATTGGCGATCTACACTTTCTTCCATACAATGCTTCATATGGTGCCATTTTGATACTTGAATGATAGCTATTATTGTAGGCAAACTCAATAAGAGGTAGGTGATCATCCCAATTGCCTTTGAAATCTAATACACATGCTCGTAGCATATCTTCAAGTGTCTGGATGGTACGTTCCGTTTGTCCGTCCGTTTGAGGATGAAAAGCCGTACTTAGATTTACTTGTGTCCCCAAACTCCTTTGAAAAGACTTCCAGAAATTCGTGGTAAATTGGGCTCCTCGATCGGATATAATGGAAATTGGAACTCCATGTAACCGAACGATCTCCTTAATATACAACTTCGCATACTCCTCCGTCGTATAAGTTGTCTTAACTGGTAAGAAGTGTGCAGATTTGGTAAGCCTATCAATGATCACCTATATGGAATAAAACTTCCGATATGTACGAGGCAAACCCGTGATGAAATCCATATTGATCTTGTCCCACTTCCAGAATGGAAGATCTATACATTGTATGTAACCACCGGGTTTCTGGTGTTCTACTTTGTCTCTTTGACAATTTGGACATTCAGCTACAAATTCGGCAATATTCTTCTTCATGTCATTCCACCAATATATTGCTTTCAAATCTTGATACATCTTAGTCGACCCTGGATGGATGGAATACCTTGAACAATGTGCTTCTGTCATAATTCTCTTTCTTAGCTCCACTACATCAGGTACACATAAACGATTCTGACACTGAAGCACTCCTTCTCGCGTAAGCTCAAATGCCTTTGTCGCGCCACACTACATATCCTCCTTAAGCTGCAATAAAATTGGATCTGCATACTGCTTCTCTTTCACTTCATCTATCAATGAAGATTCCGCTGCATTACCTACAATAACCTCTTCATCTGGAGTTTCGAGAAGTCGAACTCCCAAATTAGCTAGTTGGTGAAGATCCTTAATCATCCCCTGCTTTTCTATAGATGCCATTTTAGACTTACGACTCAGTGCATCCGCTACCACATTCGCTTTCCCTGGATGATACAAGATATCAACATCGTAATCTTTCAACAATTCAAGCCATCTCTGCTGCCTCATGTTTAGATCTTTCTAACTGAAGATATATTGCAGGCTCTTATGATCGGTATATATGTCAACATGAACCCCATATAAGTAGTGGCGCCATATCTTCAAAGCAAATACAACTGCAGCTAGCTCAAGATCATGTGTGGGATAATTCCTCTCATGTGGTCGCAACTGTCTAGAGCCATAGGCTATTACTCTACCATGCTGCATTAATACGCATCCTAAGCCAATTCTCGAAGCATCACAGTACACTGCATACCCTTCTATGCCTTCAGAAAGTACCAATACCGGTGTAGAAGTCAATTTGCTCTTCAGATCTTGGAAACTCTTTTCACAGGCACCATTCCATTGAAACTTGGAGGCTTTATGCGTCAACTTAGTCAAGGGTGCAGAAATAGAAGAAAAACCTTCAACAAACCTTCTATAATAACCTGTCAACCCGAGAAAACTACGAATCTCCGTAGGCGTCGTGGGTCTTGGCCAATTCTTCACAGCCTTAATCTTTTGAGTGTCAACTTTTATGCCTTCACTGGATACAATATGGCCCCAAAATGCCACTGACCTGAGCCAAAACTCACATTTAGAAAACTTCGCATAAAACTTATGATCACGAAGAATCTGCAATGCTTGCCTTAAGTGATTAACATGGTCCTCTTCTGATCTAGAGTAGACCAGAATATCATCTATGAAAACTATCACGAACACATCTAGAAATGGCTTAAACAACCTATTCATTAGATCCATAAAAACTGCGGGTGCATTTGTCAGCCCAAATGACATATCCAGGAATTCATAATGACGATACCATGTTCGGAAAGATGTCTTGGGTATATCTTTATCCTTGACTCTCACTTGATGATAGCCTGATCTCAAGTCAATCTTGGAAAAACACTGGGCCCCCTGCAACTGGTCAAATAAATCATCAATTCGGGGAAGAGGGTATTTATTCTTGATAGTCACCTTATTCAATTGCCGATAGTCAATACACATCCTCAGCGAACTATCTTTCTTACGCACAAACAATACTGGTGCTCCCCAAGGGGATATACTAGGCCTGATGAATCCGTTCTCTAGCAAGTCTTTTAGTTGCTCTTTCAATTCTCGCAACTCTGCTGGTGCCATTCTATAAGGAGGAATTGAGATTGGTTGTGTGTCTGGCAACATATCAATACCAAACTCCACTTCTCGTTCAGGAGGTAAACCTGGTAGTTCTTTAGGAAATACATCAGGAAATTCATTCACAACCGGAACGGTCTGAAAAGTTGGCGGCTCTGCCTCTGTATCCCTTACTCTAACCAAATGGTATATGTACCCCTTGGAAATCATTTTTCTTGCCTTAAAGTAAGAAATAAATCTACCTCTCGGCGCGCCAACATTACCCTTCCATTCAAGGACTGCCTCATTTGGGAAATGAAAATATACCTTCTAAGAACGACAATCTACTGTAGCATAACAAGACGCTAACCAATCCATGCCCATAATAACATCAAAATCTACCATTTCTAACTCAACAAGATCGGCCATCGTATCATGACCACAAATATTCACAACACAATTTCGATAAACATTCCTAGCTATAAGAGATTCCCCCACTGGCGTTGATACTTCAAATGGCTTGGCTAATAATTCGGGTGTTCTTCCGAACCTTCCCGCAACCATAGGAATAGCATACGATAATGTAGAACCAGGATCAATTAAGGCATACACATCAAATGCAAAGATGGATAACGTACCTGTAACCACGTCTGGAGAAGCCTCTAAATTCTGCCGATCTGCTAGGGCATACACACGGTTCTGAGCTCCGCTAGAACTAGCTGCTCCTCTATCACCTCTACCGTGACCCATAGGTTGTGCACCCCTACTCAAAGGAGGCACCGATGATGATGCAACAACTGATCTGGTAGGTCGTGTTATACCACCTGTGGTCCTGCGTGGGCAATCTCTAGCCATATGCCCCATCTTACCGCACCAAAAGAAATTGTTCGTCCCAAGCCGACATTCGCCAAAGTGAAATTTTCTACACATGGGGCACGGGTGTCGTGGAGATCTTAATTGACTCATACTCCCTTGCCCTTGATACCCCACTATTCACGAACTCTGATTTTCACTGCTTTGCCCGAACTGATTACCTCTAAACCTTTGAAATTGCGGTGGAGCACTAATTGCAGGATAAGAAGATAACGGGCTAGGAAATCTATGAGAGAACGAAGGCCTAAAACCTCCCTAAGATGCCATAAACTGCCCTATAGCTCTAGCCCGCTTAGAATATCCTTTTTCTGATTCCTGGGTTCTTCTTCTTTGCCTCTGATCTTCCATCTTCTGAGCGAAAGCTTGTATCCTCGCTATATCCATGTCCTTGTTCAAAGCAGCAATGGTACAATCTCTAACCAAGTATGGTTCCAATCTATTCACATAGTGATGAACTCTGTCATCCATAGTAGCTACCACATTAGAAGCATATCGAGACAAGGAGTTAAATCGAAGACTATACTCCCTTACACTCATATTACCCTGACGAAGATTTAAGAATTGATCTGCACGGGCCTGACGAGTCTCAAATGGAAGATAATGATCAATAAATATATCTTTGAACTCTCCCCACGTAGTTGGAGGTGCATCAATACCCCTAGATCATTTCCAATCCTCGTACCACAATATAGCCTCTCCTTTTAGTCTATATACTGCTAGTTCAACCATCTCTTTGCCGGATATGTGCATAACATCTAGAGCCCTTTGGGTTTGATCGACAAAGTCCTGCGGGTCTTTGTTAATATCTGATCCGGTAAAAGTAGGAGGATCCAGTTTCAGAAAATCCTTTGTTCGAAGGCTAGCTGCTCTATCTATACCACTAGAACCCGTGGTAGGAATAGCTTGCCCTTGAACTTGATCGACAACTATACGCGTCAGAAGTTGTACTACATCCCTTAAATCTCGATCAACAGCAATAATAGATGGCCCTTCCAGAGGAGAAGAAGCTCCTGATATATGCTCAGCTTGAGACTCACTTTGTTCAGCATGTACCGGTGGTGACTTACTAGTACTTTCTCCGGCCACTACATCTACTCGCTTACACTTATTCTTTCTCCTTGTAACCGTCATCGTTACTGTAATAAATAAAAAAACAATTGGATTAAGTGATCGATTATGACTTTATCTCTAATATGGGCTCTATTGCATGATCTAAGAAATGGAGAGTGGAAACAACCCCTAAATGTCCAATAGCCTCCTGTTTATAGATGTGGTGCACAACACACCGATAAACGAGATTCTATGTAGACACGGCTTTGTAGACTCACTAGGACGAACTTCTCTGACACCACTTCTGTCATACCCCAAATCCCATTGGAGCGGACTGGCACCCGTAGCCGAGGAGGCCCGGGAGAACCCGTTCATAACCTATACTTTCACATTTACATTACTTATGAAAATTAGAAATTTGGGCAGCACTTCGTTGTAAATGGAAGAAAATAGTACCTGTATCAGCCCAGCAAACACGCATAAATATATATATGAACAGTAATTGGCCGTCAGAGCCATCACGTCTATCAACCAAACACTCCTATGGCTGTACAATATGTCTACAAAAGCCTCTACATAGATACACAACTGAGTTAGGGTCGGGAAAAACTCCCGCCCACAAAAGACTTTTATACCAATACTAAAAAGTACATATAGAAATGACTTGGGATTCCCCGAAAAAACTGGAGCTCACTACTAACAACAGAATGTCCTAGCTCTTACTGCGGAGGTGTACGACCTGAAGTACCTATTCCTGCAGGCATGAATACAGGTCCCCCGTGAGGGATGTCAGTACAGAAATATGTACTGAGTATGTAAGGCAGAGAGTATCAAGATGAGATACAAAAAATCAACAGAACCCAGATACCAGTGAATAAACAGTATGAGTAAACCACACTTAAAAGAGCTGATGGGATACCTGCATATTACTTTCATATCATTACTTCCCGTAATCCTTATCAATACATAACATATGTCATACAATGGCCAACTGATCAGTGGTACTAATACAATACATCAGGGACCACCCCTAGAATAGCATATATACATAATCTTTATAATACAATGGTCAACTGATCAGTGGTACTAATACAATACATCATATCATCAATTTAAAATACAGACATTCCATTTTTTAATTCAATTAATCTTTAAGATTGGTTACTTTGTGGTGACACTTTATGGAACTTGAAACCATGATACCTCAATAGAAAAAAACATGTAAATAGGTAATCAATATCATGAAAATGAAGTAGAGAATCATGGATACCTCATTAAACTATTTCGGAGTCAACAATAGTATATGGACATTTTTTTTGACTAGCCGGACATCTTAAAAGTGAAAACAAGTTCAATTGGTAGTGTCGAAGATCATATGATGTTATTATGTGACATGTGTCGTAGGACAATGTTGGAAGCTTACTTGAGAGTGCCATGGATCATTATTCATGCCAAAGATTAGATAGAGTATGTCTTACATACCTTGATATAACCACTTCAATTCAAGTCCAACTTGACTTCCCGTACTCTTCGAACACTTATCTACAATAAGTCATTTGTGGCAAACTAGTATTACCATTTAGGTATTAACTTCACCAAATAATATCTAGGAATTAATCCTTTAACTCATCAATAAGAGTGTTACATAAATCCTCTTATACTCTTGTTACATTCACATCTCATGCATTTTCATGAAATATCCCTCAACATCACTCTTAGCCTTTATTTCCCTTCTTAGTCACCATCCAATACCAACATGATCACTAGGCATACATAATCCAATACAACAAATTCCATAATTTACTACTAACAATGTATACAAAACAATTCATAACTATGTTTCTAGTTATCTTCCAACATCACGACAATACTCATAATCCTTTATCAATACTTATTCCTGGATAAGAATCAAGAATAAACAATATTCATACCTTAACAATGAACTCTTGTATTTATAATCCTCCTTACATAACCATGGGGTGCTTCCCGAAGCTTTCGAGATGGTGAACACAACTACGGAACGAATTCGAATTTTCTACGGTTGAATCACAAAATATTTGAAGTTGAAATAAGGCTAGGGTTTCACCTTATCTTAATAATTGGATGATATATGATATATATGAGGCTAAGTGTATGTTTATAAAGACCAATTTTCGTCCAAGAGGTAATAGAAAATGACCATTTTGCCCTAAAAATTTAAATAAATCCCGAATCTGTCCCCAGTGGACAGTTTTGACAGGCTGAAGTAAATCGATCATAACTCTTTGCTACGGTATCGTATTTGGGTGAAACCAATTTCATTGGAAATATAATTCAAAGGAATTTCATTTTCATATAAAGTATACTGCCCAGTTCTTCCTGTACAAGGAGTTATGGTCGTTTAAAGTTGACCAAAAAATCTGTCCCACAATTCTATTTTTTTTTTGATAGGCTGTAGTAAAACGGGTATAGCTCCTTACTTAGACATTGGATTTGGATGAAACCAATTTCATCAGAAAGAAGACTCTCAGATATTTTTGTCGATATATAGCATCTCACACAGTTCTTTTTGTACAAGAAGTTATGATCGTCTAAAGTTGGATTGCCTAGCTGCAGTAATTTTCCTGTAGAATTACTGTTCACAAGCTTCCCGACCACCGATTTGAAATTTCGAATGTGCTCGCTTATATGAAATACTCCTCTGTTTTGGGCAAACTTTATATCGTTGGAAATCTTATTCCAATACCTACACATACAACTATTGACGAGATACTTCCGAACACCATACACTTAATTTAACCCATACGCAAGCATTTAGGACTCCATATAATCGCGATAAGTGTACGAAAAAAAATTTATGGGGTGTTACAATAAACTACCAAAACTCCCTCCTGACGGGAAGAGGAGTGACTTCCCAATTATTGAGCCGGACAGCTGGGCCTATGAATCGCACGTCTGCTATACTGGTACCTTCTCCTACTTCGACCATATCAACATCAATAAAAAGGTTCTGACAGTCATCAACCAATTCAACTTCAAATTTCACATGCTTCGTGATACCGCTCTTAACAAATGCTTCACTGAGTAGTGGCATTGGGCGAAAGAGTGACCATGTTTTCTTTTTCCTTCCTTTGGCTTTCTTCAGATCTTCAGCCGTAGGCTCAAATCCCAGACCAAACGTGCCCACGTTTTCACTCGGACATATGGGACAAACTATACCGTGCAGAGACGCTCCCAAACCCTTTCCTGGCTCAAATATGTATTTTCAAAGTTCACTCACCATCATGATAGAAGCATAAGACAATTGCGGTCCCAGTATAACCTGTCATTCAAGGATACGATTCACTAGCACTGTATCAAAAATTTGATAGACGAATATCTCCTCTACATTATTTGCTTCAATAAGAGACAAGGGAGAATCTTCGCAGGCGGGCAAATCTCCCTCCCCGTGAATAACCACTTCTTGCATGTCATGCTCAAACTTAATCATTTGGTGAAGTGCAGATGCAACCGCCTTGGCCTTGTGGATCCACGACCTTCCCAACAACAGATTGTAAGAGGAGTCTATATTCAATACTTGAAACTCTATGGCGAACTCAACAGGCCCTATGGTTAACATTAGTTCAATTTCTCCAATGGAATTTGATTTTGCACCATCGAAAGCCCTGACACATACATTGTTGGGCCTGATCCTGTCAGCACCAATATTCAACTTTTGCAAAGTAGAAATAGGGTAAATATTTGCACCTGAACCTCCATCAATCATAACATGAGTGACGTAGAAATCTTTACACTTCACTGTAATGTAAAGGCCCCGATTATGCCCTGTACCTTCAACAGGCAATTCATCGTCAGAAAAGCAGATTCGATTGACCTCAAAGATTTTTCCGACCATTTTCTTAAGCTGGTTTATTGTAATCTCCCTAGGAACATATGATTCATTTAATACCTTCAGTAAAACATCATGGTGCTCCTTGGAGTGCAACAACAAAGATAAGAGGGAAACTTGAGCAGGGGTTTTCTTCAACTGGTCTATTGTTGAATACTCTGGCAATTTCGTCTTTTTAAAAAATTCTTTGGCTTCTTCTTCAGTGATAGGCTTTTTGATATATGACGGTCCACTCACCATTGGCTTGGTCTTTCTTAAGCTTTCAGGCATGAAGCATCTTCCTGACCTAGTCAAACCCCTTACCTCATCTACATCTTCTACTACTTCTTTCCCGTGATAGGTCATCACAGTCCGGCCATAATTCTAGGAAACCCTTTTCGTATCAACTATCGGAGGTTGGGTCATCGGTTTGAGGACAGTAGGCGCTGTCGGTGCTCCTTTCACCGTCAAGATGGGCTGACTTAGAGCTCCCACCACCATCAGCTTAGGTTTATCCTGACTTAAATCAACATACCTTCTGGCACCTTGTATTGTTATCAGGGGTTTCTTTGTGCTTTCTTGGGCTTTATCTTCTCTTATTCCTTCCCGGTTCAACGATATTGCTTTCAAAAATTCTGCTACATTCACCGATTTCTCCTCAATGGTCTGTATCTTGACAATAGTCTTATAATACCTTGAAGACTCTTTCCCATCATATATCAATTCTAACATATTGGCTTCAGCATGGGTTGGCAGCGGATTTTGGTTAATGTTTGGACCCTTCGAGGCCTGGACCAGCATCCGATTGGTGTCAATTAAATCTTGAATAACTCTCTGTAAATGCCAGTATTTCTCAATATCATGGCCTGGCATATCAGAATAGTACACACACCTTAAAGAATAATCGAGATTCCTCGGCGGTGGATTTGAAAGCCTTTCTTGAATTGGGCTTAAGACCTTCAACTTTCTCAACCTATCAAACAAGCTAGCATATGACTCCCCAAGAGGTGTGAATTGATTTTTGACCGCCTTCTCTTTCTTATACTCGGGCCTAGGTTGAAAACCGGGTCTGGAGGGGTTTTGGTAATTTGGTAGAGCGAATGGGCGATTTTGTGGAACTTGCACGCGCCACTGCGGGTAAGAAGGGGTTTAGGCTTATGGCTGCGCACTGTATACTGGGTACGGGGATGGTGGAATGGAATATAAAGGGTTTTGTGAAGGGTAGTAATGGTGGGGAGGAATATATGGAGCTTGGGTGTAGACTTGGACTTGGGATTGGGGATAGGGACGAGGTGGTTTTTTGGTATAGGAATGGGTTCCAGCTACGACAGTCGCCACGTCCTCTTTTTTCTTTTTACCTTCGAATGCACCAGATCTACCTTGAATCGCTTGTATGGTGGCTTTTAATGCGGAAAAACTCACTATTCGGCCGATCTTGATTTCGTCCTCTATCAACTCCCCCATTTTAAGGACCTCAATAAACTGCTTGCCCATTGCCGGAAGTAAATGTTGAAAATAGATCTCATCCTGTGCCTGAATGAAAACCTCTACCAATTTACTTTCTTTCATTGGAGGCTTACCCTGGCGGCCTGCACACGCCACCTTATCACGTATTCCCTAAAACCTTCAGTGCTTTATTTTTCATGTTGACCAAGGATTCTTCTTCCGAAATCAGGTCGATGTTATACTGAAAGTGTTGAACAAACTCAGAAGCTAAATCATCCCATCTGTTCCATTTGTCGATATCTCGAGCATTCTGAAGCCAGATCAGAAAGACTCTCGCCAAAGAAGGCCATGAGCAGCTTTTCCCTTTCTCCTACAGCCCTCAACTGGTTGCAATAACGTCTCAAGTGTGCCACGGGATCACTGTGCCCTGCATACTTCTCGAACTTGGGCATTTTAAAACCGAGGGGAAGGTTGATGTCTGGGAACATGCAAAGATCTTTATAGGAAACACTCCTATAATCTCCGATTCCCTGCAAATTCCTCATAGCCTGTTCTAAACTTTTCAACTTCTGGGCTACGATATCCTGCTCCTCCGTTGCGACAGGTTTCTCCGTATCGAATGGAAATGCAGGCGGTTGAGTGTACCCATACAGTTCATTCATTCTCAAAGTAGGCTCCGGGGCATAATACTGACTATCTGGAACCTTCAATACTGGCTCACTGGCAGACCTAAGAAGTCCCATTATGGGACGCACAACATATATGGGAGTTTCATGTGGTGGTGGATCCACGAATACCAGTGTGATCGGTGGCGCCAGCTGAGTAGCGGGTCTTGATTGGGGGGCTGCCAAAGGCATACCAGAACTGCCAGGATAATAATGTCGCAGAGTGAATCCTGACGCGTGCTCAGGTGAATCAGTAGAAGCAGAGAATTGCGCCTGAGAGAGCGGTGGGCAATTAGAGATATTCCCAAGACCTTCAGGGAGCGGAGGAGGCATGCCGCTGACCTGTGACTGGTGTAAATCTATCAATTATTTCTTGAGCCTTACTACCTCATCATTATGTTCTAAACTTTCTTCCCTGTGATCCTGATCCGGGTCAATGATTGAATTTTCAGTCTCCCTACTAGCCATGGCGAGCTTTGCTTTGGATCTAGTGAAGTATGGGTGACTAGACAGAGTGTTGCAAACCTACCACTGTTATCTGAAAGAACATGCTCATCAAAGACGACATCCGTTAGGATTGAGGCACACAATAAGCATGGGAATTACATAGGTAAAATTGTCCTAAATTCATGTTCATTTCCACCAGCTTTTGAGGGTAGCGAGGTCATTTTAACATCATCCCAAGTTTTATCTACACTTATTTTTATCTACACTTATTATTATTATTTTATTATTATTATTATTATTATTTTTCTTTTCGTATCCATCTCTGTTCTTTTCCCTTCTCTCGTTATCTACCTTTATTTTATCATTCTTTATGGCTTTTGTTTTTTTCTTTAAAAGAGAAAAAATAATGAAAAACAACGAAACAAAATGATTAGATCGAACCCAAAAGTAGGTTGCCTACGTATCATGTTGTACATGAATCAGATCTTGCGTAGTTCGGGCAGCATATGCATAAACATTACATATTTGTATTTTTATTTTTATTATTATTATTATTATTATTATTTTTTATTTTTTTATTTTATTTTTATTTTTTTGCGAAAACGAAAATAAACAAACAAAGAAAAGACGTAACATCATAGCATTTTGATGAAAGAAACAACAAAAACATACAAAGAATTTAGGACCACTCTAAAACTAAACAACAAATACGGAACAACATTCTAGATCCCTAAGACGACATACGTGAAATTACTAATAAAGACCCTAATACCAAAAACAACTTGACTTTGACTTAAAGCAGACACCACCCTACAATGACAGACACATAAAAGACTCAAACTGAATAAAGATAAGAAATGCTCTTTCAGACTGGTGCTCTGCGTGATGACCCTGGCTGAGATGGACCTGCCTCTGAAGTTCTCTTTCTCCCATTTAAACTTTGTAGCATATCCTGTAAAGACACCCTGATATTAGGGAAGAAGCTTCGGGCCCGTATTCCTACCTCATGAGGAGTGCACTTGGAAAGATTATTCTGACACCTTTCTACCGTCTTGAACAAATTTGCTAACTGAACTTGCAGTGTTTCTGCTTTGGACCCCGCACTTTCATCCTGATGGTCGTCTACTATGCATTCTTCCTGTATTCTCCCTCTAAGCTGCACTGGTAAGGGTTGAATGATACCCCGAGGGATATATTGAAGCCAGACCTCATATCCCTGAGTGTAGCCCGGATTATCCAAACTTTCTTTGAGTGTGTCCACACCTAGCTTTGTTGCATGCTTCCAAAACTGCTCGTACTTGCTCTCACCTAAGGCTTGGTCCTTGAAGTACTCAACATTCTTCAGAAGATCCACTACTGGTGGCATGTCTTGCAACCTAGCCAACTGGTGCATTACCCTAGAAGGACTGTATGGTCTAGTGCAATTGAGCCCTAACATAACTAAAGGGAGCTGCGTCTGACAACCCAACAATATTATCTTTGGTCAAAGCCACAGATAAGTCCACAAAATGTTATCCCTGGTTCTTGACTCAAGAAATTCAATCCAAGCGTCGACTCCCACGGGTAACGAGAATTTATCCAAACGTAACCTGGAGTCCATGGCTTTCACTCGATTGGGAATACAATGATCTACCATGTTTGGTCTAACTAAAGAAGGCGCATGCAAATGCTCCATCATCCATAACTGCAATATCAGGTTACTTCCCTAAAAAATCTCATTCCCCCCTTCACTTAGGTTAAAGCCTTATATATTTCTGTTAAGATCATGGGTATGAGAGTGAACCTGCCCTTTTGATTAATGCCCTTGTCGTTTTGATCCTTATGAAATAGGGCCATCACCACAGATTGCAAACGGGTATTAATACGTCTTTCTTCTAGTGGAAACACTAAAATGCCTAACAAAGCGAGGGTGAAGACTTCAAGACGCTTTCTCTCCCACCTCTCCTTAGTCATATGAAATTCATCCCAAAAGCAATCAAAACCTTCTGAGAGCCCGAATGTAGTGAACAAAAAATCTAAGGAAACCCACAAATGACTTAAACAATCCAAATGCATACCCTTACTTTTTAAACCACAAGACTGCAAAAATCTCATGCCAATATGATTTCGTGCTCGGATCATATCCTTCTCGATATAGGTCAAATGCAACAAATCAGATATTTCTGCCAAAGTAGGAGTCATTTCATATTCCCCAAACCTGAACACCAAACTACTTGGATCCCAAAAGATCAACAAAGCCTCTATTAAATCTGGACGAGGGGTAACATTCAGAAGTTCCGTAAGATCACCTAATATTTTAATCAGTTTCTGCTGATCAACATAGTTAAACATTTCCCACCACTTGATTAACTTTTTGGGCACCTTGACAACCATCAGAACTCTAGACTTGGTGGACAAATCCATCCTGTAATAACACATAAGACGTAATCTCAAAAATTCGACAGGAGTAGAAGATTCCCAACCCTTGGGATTTTTGACGCAAGCATATGTCGATGGGACAGACCACATTCATGACTCCAATTTGCCAAATAGAAGTACTGAGCGAGATCAGTCTTCTTGGCTAACAACTCTAGATTACGGGGCGAGAGACCTAGGCTAATAATAAGACAAAGGCCAACACAAAGATTACCGGACCCCCCCCCCCCAAGGGTTGCCTACGTATCCCAACCCGAGGAAAGGGAATCAGGTATGCGTAGTTCATTAAGATTGGACAATTAATGATTAACTAATAAATTGACCCTAACTTAAGAGACAACCAAAAACAAATGAATGAAAACTTTTTGGATTTTCATCTAGACATTTCAACTAAGACTAACACCACCAATTATGAAAAAAATCTTTTTGGTATTTTGTTTTTGACAAATAAGTAGAAAAGGCAAACAAAACCCCTTTTTTCATTTTTTTTTGTTGAACTTATGATACTTCGAGAAGATGAATGCAAAAACATAAAAAAATCTTTTTGAGTTTTTGGATCGTGAAGAACAAAAGCCATAAAGAATTCTAAAATAATCTACGACACTCCTTTTGATTCATTCTTTTCGACTCACTTTTTCTATTTTTTTTGTCTACGCACCTTGCTTCTAACAAACATTTTTTTTTCAAATCAAATCAGTCCGTCAAATGACCATGTTACCCGTAAAGATACAACAGTTAGCACGTAGGGATGCTTTAGAGGTGAGTCTCCTACAAAGGGCCATGTGGATCCCGCTAGGTCTCAGTATGATGCACATAAGTATAACCTAAAGGCTGACCTACGTTGTGGTTCACTAACAAGGCTGTTTGGGGGAGCGTATGGTCGACAGTGGCTCCTTTGCTTTCCACCTACTCCATAACACCGATGGCTCCCCCCCTAAAATAAGGGTGACTCAACTAGAGGTCGTGTACAACACGTGTACTACAAACTTGTTGCAGAAAGAAGGACTGGGGGTAGACGCATAATGACAGATATAAAAACTGTAACACATAGGATAAATACTATAAATAAAGAGCATGAAAAATGCACAAAAGTGAAAACAATAACACAAACAAAATCACAAACAATGCTTATACACTCATAATGCCAAACAAAGTCGATACGACACCAAAAATAGCTCGAATTCTGAAAACATATCACTAGGTCCCCAGCAGAGTCGCCAGAGCTGTCACACCCCTTTTTTTTGTACTCCCAAAGATTAAGTTTTAAGGATCGAAAGGGTTTTAATTATTAATGTGACAAATGATGAAAATTTATTTCGAAAAAGAATTATTTTAACAATCAAAACCCAAAGTCGCCACTTGGCATAAATCGGGTGTGCCAAGTCACCCATGGATATCCTTTTTCAAAATAGTTTTGACTCTTTAATACTGGTTTGCGAACAGAGATTCTGGCTAAGGAATTCTATTGCCCGAGGGGAAGGTGTTGGGCACCCCTCGATCTCGTGGTTTGACCACGATCGCTTGGCAGAGCGTATCGCTAAATTGACATTACAAATGCATAAATCACACAAAGCACGCAAAACAATCACTCAAGCAAACAAAACAAAATAATCCAAAATATAATGTCCAGTCCAATTATACTGTCCTGAAAAATAAAAAATGCGAAAATGCAAACCTATTCTATTCTAAACTACTCCTATGCTTTACTTGACGCCTCGGGCCTTCATCACGGACGTCCTCCGGATACAAAATACTTTGGGGCATTCCCCGGTGAATAAACACAAATACCTCGGGGCATTCCCCGGCCAAATAGCACATTTGAGTCAAATATGATAAAATAAAACCATTTCAGCACACATCTCAAACGTTCGATCAATCCACAATCTCTAGATTTGCCTACCCGACCTACGTCTTGCCTATCCCTTCTCGACCTGAAACATGGCACTATCGGGCTCAACAACATCAATGCATCAAAATTAATCAACCTTCACTTTACTCGATTTTTAATCCAAGCCCCCCAATTTCATTATCAGTCACACACTAAATTCATTCTTTGATTAATGATTCAATTTTTCTCTTCAAAATCCAAAACCAACATCAACCATACACACAATAAAGATTCAAACATGGCAAGCACACAAAGACATTCATATGCAAAAAGAAATTCAAGATTCAAGATAAAGATAGAGAACGAGAGAAGAAATGGACCTCAAATTTCACTTTTATAAACGTTATCCTGTTGAAATAAAAGAGAATCTGCACCGGAAACCTTGATAATGAACCGAACTCCAACCCGGTATTTGGGAAATTGTAACCCGAACCACTCGCAATAACCCAATTAAAACCAAACTGTATCTCAATCACGTGTCTTTTCTTCGATTAACTTGAGAAGAGAAATAAGAGCTGTTCCGAAACCTCAGAGAATACCAATGATATCTCGACTCTCCAAATCAGTCGAGAGACAACCCAGAAATGCGATAACCCAAACAGAAATCAGAATTTCCAGAAAAGAAATCATAGAAACCAATCGAAGCTCCGACGAGCTTAGATGACGACAAAATAATCAGATTCTATGAATCTAGTGTGTTTTCGGCCAGATTCGTCCCAGGAAATCAAGAAAAATACAGAGATTTGTGGATTTTCAAAATCGTGATAGATTTTAAGCCCGCAGAACCTGAAAACGACCAAAACAACCCATTCTAACTCTCGATCGGACTCATGTGTACAGTGTAGTGAAGCAAGAGTCGTGAATCAGTGATGTGTGGAGAATTGATTTTCTCTTTTCCAGTGAGATCTATGTCGTTCCATCTGCTCTCTCGCAGTGATAATGAAGGAGCTCTATCTATCCGAGAGATTCGTGTCTTTTTGGGTGTTAATCACTGGAGTGGGTGATGTGTGTGTTTGTTCTCTGAGAGTAGAATTGCGTGCCTTTTCCTGTGTAGTGGCATACCCATATGTTTTGATGAGAAGTGTGTGTTCAAAATGGTTTGTATTGTGTATGGATGAAGGTCGAGAAGAGAAGATAGATAATCAGAGTGTTGGTGTATTTTCTGGGTCCCATTTTTTTCTGTGAGGTGTAGTGTATATACTCCCCCTTTTGATTTCCTTTTTTGTTGTATATATGCCTATGGAATTGTATGGTTGTGGGGTAGGGTAGGTGGGGTAGTGAGGTGGGGGTAGGGGTAGGGGTAGGGTGTGATGTATTTTATTTTGATTGGGTAGGTTGTTAGGATAAGATAAAATTAGTTAGGGGATTGTTATTTTTTGTCATTTTGTGGAGGAATTATCCCACGGGTGAGGGTACACAGTAGGATAAGGTAAAAATGGGTAAAAACGATATCGGGGATGGACGAAATTAGGTGTCTACACACATGATGCATTATCAGAGATGTTTTATACAATGACCAAAGCATATTCAAAGTTAGAATTCCACATATTAATGGAAAAGATTGAGGCAGTTGATATTAGGGTGGAGAAATATTTGAAATTGATTGATTACGAAAAGAAGGCTAGGTCCTATGCAACAGTTCGTCGAGGATGAACTTTGACTTCAAACATTGATTAGTCAATCAATGGAATACTTGTATCAGCTAGAGAACTGTCAATTTGTGATTTACTGTCAAATCTGAACAACTCAAATTTACTTTGATAGTAAATGAGCAAGGATTAGATACATATTACATATATTGCATATTATATAAATTGCATTTGAATTAAATATCTTAATGTTTGTTTTTAGAATGTTAATAAATAATGTATTTTGCATAATGTTAACACTGCATATGTATTTTTAAGCTAAATACATATGATGTATACTACATATATATTTTTATAGCAAAATCCGATCACTGCATATGTATTTTTAAGCTAAAACATATGATTGTAACTGCATATTTATTTTTAATGCAAAATGTCAAAACTGAATTGCTCAATATATATTGCATAAGAATTATATATTTTAGTGTTTGTTTTTAGAATGTTAATAAATAAACATTAAAATACATATGATGTATGTATTTTGCAAAATGTTAACACTGCGTATGTATTCTTGCACGCACGTATAATAAGGAACAAGACCTTGCTGGCTATTCCTTATTCTTGAACATATGATGTATACTACATATGTATTTTTATAGTAAAATCTGAGCACTGCATATGTATTTTAAAACTAAATACCACATTAAAATTTGAACACTGCATATGTATTTTAAGTTAAATACATATGACTGTAACTGTATATGTATTTTTAATGCAAACTATCAAAACTGCATAATATTTTACAGGTAAATCTCAATGCAACAAATAAAACTGAACACTATAATAAAAGATTTAGTACAAAATTATTGAAAACATATTAAAAATAAATGAGTAAATGAATTACTTTCATCTAGTTCAAAAATAAGTATGTCTGAAACACTTCAAAACAGAAAGTTAGTTTTTACAATTCGTATCTATATCCATACACCACTTTGTCAACTATCCAATGTTATAAATCCATCAACCATCATACATCAAAAACTTCAGTTACACTAGTTATTTTGTTTTGCCTAAGAAGCCTCAAGGGTGCTTCGAAGTCATTATAAGCATTTGCTTCTTGTTTTCGCATGCCATAGTCCCACAAAAGTACAACATATCTTGTACGGAGTGTATTGGGGTTGAACTCAATCGAAGGAACTCTTTGACCATATGAAAGACACTCTGCATATATAACTATATACAGCCCACAATCCCTAAAAAAATAGTGATTAATAACTAAAATATATTCTATACAAAATTACATTTTTGATATATGTATATTAAAATACTTACAAGCTTCCACTTGGTTGTTGAGGCAAATTATCTTCAAATATCGCATCAAAAAGATATGAGGAGTCTTTATCTTTGTATCTCAAATGCTTTTAAATATCTTTTTTTTCATAGAAATTATAAGATTGGAGACACAAAGGGATAATCTCAGCTATTTTTTATCTCAGCAAGAACAGTCGCATAATGACCACTTGATTCATATGAATCATATAAGAATATGCGCATCTCTGAGAAGGACAAAACTGCGAGAAACCCATGATGTTTTTCCTTTATATTCATTGGAATATAAATGTCTTCTACTTTATGTCATGGCACTGCAGTATGCATACGGAACCCATTGATGTATTCGTTAAGATGGGCCTCCTGTCCTCCCGTATTCAGATTTGGATCATCCACAGAATAAATATCCATTACAGACCTAATTATATTCATAAAGTTGCAATCTAATGTGCTGTATTTGTAAGAGCTGCTGGGCTCATACTTTAACTTCTTCCTCAAGTAGTAGAAGCAAACATCAATTTGCTGTAGTTATTAACACCACAAATCTTAGAACACTCAAATAATCTGTATACTAAATTAGCATGTGTATGTAATATAAAATACATATGCATTTTTTAGTTTAATGTCTAAGATTTGCGTATGTATAATTTTATTTGTAAACTACACTTACATACAAACAATGTAAGAAAAAAGTATATTCAATAGTATGTGATTAAATAAAAATTTCATATGCATATTAATAAGTTATATATATATTTTTAACACAATATTTTTAAATTAGTAAAAATATATGTATTTACAGATAACATAATATGTATTTTAAATAGTGTTACAACTATACAAAAAAAAATTATCAAAATAATATACTAATCGAATCTGTCCATGACTGATCAGAGAACCCCATAGTGTAGCACCAATTTATATCTTCAACAATCTCAACTCCGAAATGCATCATTTGAATGGCTGATTTGCCCTTTTTGTAATGATCCACTTTTTTCTTCCTGTTTTTTTTTCATTACATGGTAAATCATGAAAACATAATGGAAATTACAAAAAATAAGTTGATACAATTGAAAAGAAATATCTTTTATGCGACCTTTTAGAAGGACGACAGAAATCCAATCCATGAACTTCTTGACAATCTTCGTATCCACTATCCCATCAATCGGGTGATAAACAAATGAATGTTTCTGGGAGAATATGCCTATGTGCCCTACTGAGCTTTCTATATATTTACAGAATATAAAAATATAATTAATAAAAATGTATTTGCAAACATATTACATTAAAAAATATATATCTTAGTGTATTTACCGGCTGCTGAACCAAACTTACTCATGTATGGCGACTCCTTGAATTTGGATGACCGCTTAATCCTTAACTTTTGTACGGAATTTTGAAATTCACGATTAGTAGAGGAATGAATAATGATGCTTTTACTACTACAGACATTCATACTAGAAAGCAGCTCATCGGAGATTTTGTTTTGTGAATCAGGACAATCTGGTTCATCCCTTTATTCATCAGTGGTTAGTTCTTGTATTTGAGGAGTTGTCATAATTTGATCCTCTGTACCAAGATCAACCTCTTCTTGCAGCTCTGATTTTGAACTCAATCCAACATTCTCTTTGTTGTCTTAAAAAAATGAAAAGAACAAGTTAGTTTGTTCTGTTCAAAATAACCCGCATAATCTTAAAAATATGTTCATTATACATACTTGACAATCATCTTCAACAATACACTCAGACTTTTTATCATTCAAATTTTCATTAGTAGGTTCTTCTGCACGAGTTGTCGATGAATGTGTGGTGATGCTTTCTCTCCGGTAGGCATTAAGACTCGGTAACATCTCATCTGAAATTGTAAATTGCGAATAAGATAAATTTGTTTCATCCATTTTCTCATCACTGATTTGCATAAAAATGAAAGAAAAAAGATAATTGTCCTCTGGATTATTAAATCACATAAAGTCAAAGTTGAATTCATTATACATACTCGACCATCATGTTGAACAACTTTCTCAGAATGTATACAATCCAAATTTATACTTCGGAGAAGCTCATCAGGGATTAAATATTGAGAATCAGTTTCAACGTTTGTTTTATCCGGTTGTAAATTAGTGCACCCCTTGCAAACAAGTAAAAGAAATTAAAACAACATCAAACAAAAATTTAATTATATGTATATATATATATATATATATATATATATATATATATATATATATATATATAATAACATATAACTGCTAAATACAAAATTACATATGTGCACTCAAATGAATAAATATATGTTAGTTAATTATTTACCTTTGTACCATCCAGATTTTCACCTAAATTCTGATCAACAGTCAGACTAAATCATTGTGGTGATGTTTCAGCACTAGCATAATCAATATGTCAGAGATCAGAATCTTTATCTTCATTTGTTGCTACAAATATAAATACAAGTTTAATAAATTATTAATACTTGAGTTCACTGGATATGTATATATTTTTTTTCAAATTGAATATGTATATACAACCCACTAAAAATACATATTTCTATAAACAACATTCTCAAAATACATACTAATATACAAAACTAAAAATAAACTATTTTTCAGATTATAATATTTGCAGTCAACCTAAAAATACATATTCTTATAACAGAATTCTCAAAAATACATATGTACTATACATATGAAGTATAAAGCATTTGTATTTTTTATTGTAGAATGAGAACACTGCATATGTATTTTTCAACTAAATATAATAAAAAAAATACATAAAATATAAAATAAATCTTTTATTCTATTCAAAATTCTAAAGTTTGATTTACCTCATATGTATTTTGATAGTAAATGAACAAAGATTATGAAGTTTAAATACATGATTTTTTTCAAGTAAATGTTCAACTAACACTATATATATATATATATATATATATATATATTAACATGAAAAGCAAAACAATCATAATGAAACAACATTAAAAAGTGCTTGTAAATACGTATTTGAAAGTTTAATATTTACCTTTGTACCGTCAAACATATTATTCAAAGTCTGAACAACATTATGACTGAAGTGTTGTCCAGATTTGTCTAAACCAACATCATCAACATTTTGTTGTTCAGCTTCTTTATCTGAAAACTGTTCCTACAAGTATATAACGAACTATTTGGCAAATGTGCTTTATTTATATAATTCAATCCACTAAGAATACAGATAAAAAATTAGATAAAGTTTTTAAAGAATAGTATAATAATAAATTTTTTACCTTGCTTTATTCAATTGCTTTGAGCACCAGATTGAATTTGTTTTCACTAGTCTACGAATCTCTTTAAATTCTTGATGAACGTGTTTTAATACAAAATCAATAAACAATTTTTTTTAAATGTAAAATAAGTATTTGACTAAAAACTTACCTCATCACGGAATGCATCAAAAACTTTCTTAGAAATAAAGGCTTCTTCCTCTACAGGACTCTCTGACTTTGACACTGCTTCTTCCTCTACAGGACTCTCTAGCTTTGACTATTCAGGAGGAAAAATAACCCTAGTTATTTGCTTCAATTTCTTATTTTTTTGAAGGAGTTGCCTGCCGTGTTTGAATTGGTTTGAAAACTGATGTCTTGACTCCAGCAACCTTTGCAGCACGAGAAACTGGTGTCCTCTTTTGGGTATGCTCGTTAATAATGTTATGTGACTTTTTCCTTAACGATTTCTTCACTGATGGGGTTGATGAATCAACCTTTTGTTTCTTTTTTGAATTTTCATTGATCTATTTTGGTGGCGGATCCTGGAAGTCATCATCCGAATCAACTGAACGTTCATCTTCAAGTACATTCTTCTCTAGTATTTGAAACTTTGCCAATTCCTTTTGAGTTGACTCTATGTTCTTTAATACAACCTAAGAATATAGATAAACGATGTTAAAGTGTCTATTAAACAATCGTAAATCAAATGTATATATGTAGACTATAAAATACCTATTAATACATATGTATTTATTAAAAACAAACCTTGCCATTGTCACTAAACATAGCATCCATCAAATACTCAAAATGTGATCGAGGTGTATTTGTCTTTCAATTTAATAATCAGAAAATCTGATTATCAACCTTCAATGCAATCTTTCGTGGGGCATTTGAACAACACTCGTAAAGCCACACTTGAATAGCCAGTGACATTTTCTGTATCAAATAAATTTTTTCACTTGCTTTCAACCTGTTGTTCAAACTTCTCGCTAGATCCTCAAATGATAAAGTACCCCATGAAAAATCCTTATATCTTCTACTGTCGATCAAATCAAAATAAAGTTGGGGTATAACCACAGTATCAACATTAGATAACACAAAAGAATGTAGGAAATACAGAATTTCAAACTTCTCAGCATCCTCATCATTCTCCCCCAAACTTTCTCCTTGAATTCTAGAAATAGTTGTCTTTTCTGTATAAATTCTGCACCATTGAAATACTTTTCTACAATCCTGTTTAGTATATCCTCGTCCAAAACAAAGTCGTACCTATTAGAGACACAATTCAATCCAATAAAGATAGCAAATTTCCTATGAGTAAAATTAAGAAAGGTGCCATTAGCCCGAATGACTATAGTAGAAGAAGAACTACCCTTTATCTCGAGCGACATAACACATCTGCACAACTGTGCTTGAACTACACAGCGCTTCTTTTTCATGAAATAATCAAAAATGATATTGTCGCAAAAAATTTTATACTGTTCCTTGTTTAATATGGCACATATACTTTCATCAATATCATTATCACTTTACGAGCACATATGTGGTGCAAATCTGAGAAGTTTTCCTACAATGAATATTTCGTCACGCAGCACCTATACAAAGTAAAACTACAACTTCTTAAACTGTAAACAAAAATTCAAAAAACAATTACCTATGTATTTAACCTAAATACATATAACACTCATATGTATTTTGAACAAAAAAAATACAAATTCATCACTAAAGTAACATACATATGATATTCGATATGTATATATAAAAATACAAATGCTACCCTATACCTTAAAATATATATTAAACCTATCAAAAATTTAAATTTTAAAAATAAATTAGCTCACTACAATCCCTAAATAGATATCAGCAGAAAATAAAGTACATATTAAAACTAGACCTTATTAAACCGTAAAGAACAACAAAACACAATCAAATCAGTAAAAAATACATATAACATGCATATGTATTTTGATCAGAACAAAAATACAAAAAATACATATCAATTATACTAAAAAAACATATGGCCAAATAACTTTTCATGAGTAGTTCATAGAACAATATATTTTTCATACATGCAACTTATCAAAGTTAAACTATCATCTTCACAAAATAGCTTGCAACAATTCCTAAAAATAAATATCCGCAAAACATAAATACATATTAACTACTTGAAAAAATACATATAATTCTCAACTTTGAGAACATCTTTACTTAGAACAGAAAATACTTAACAGTAAATAGTAAAAAAAATATTTACAACAAAGAAATACCTCTTCCTCACTTTCTTCTTCAGTTTCATCAGCAGAAGAGTTTTGAACATCGCCATCAACCTTACTTAATTCTTTAATTTCTTTAGCTTTTCTTTTTTTCTCTTATTTTTTATTTTTTGATCTTTTGGAGAAGGAGTTTTCTACAACCATTTTTTTTTTAAATTTCAGTCATCTTCATCGGATCGTTGCGAAACTTGGACCTAATATCCTTCGAACT